>JADMNL010000032.1:175375000-176625000 GCA_016271365.2 Neoceratodus forsteri
AGTGGCCTGCTTCTCCCCATCATTGTCGTATCAGTCTCCTCGAGGTGAGAGCGGTCCGTCTAGCCCTTCAGGCGTTCTGGCCTTACTTAACACCAGGATCGTTGCTGATCCAATCAGACAACACTGCAGTAGTATTCTGCCTCAGCAAGCAAGGGGGTACGAGATACCACATGCTATGCATGGAGACTTATACAGTTTGGCAAGAAGCCATCCAGCAACAATTGACGCAAACAGCTGTGCACTTACCAGGACATTGCAGCCAGTTAGCCGACCGGCAGAGTTACCAGTCCTCCACTCGCAAATGGACACTTCATGAGCAAGAACACCAAGAAATCTTCAACCTATGGGACATTCCACAGCCGGATCTGTTTGCCTCCCCAGTGAATTATCATCTTCCAATGTATTTTTCCATTATCCCAAACAAAAAGAGGGACAGTCTATAGATGCCCTGTCCCAACCTTGGACAGGACTCTTCTTATATGCTTCCCCCATCCCTCTTCTGCAAGGGACTTTACTGAAACTACAATTAGAACCAGCCATGGCGATACTCATAGCCCCATTGTGACCTTGCCAGATGTCAGATGACTTAGTGTCAGTGGCTCAGTAGGTAGCACACTCGCTTCTGAGGCCGGGAGATCAGAGGGCTGTGGGATCAGTTCCCACATATGGCACTTGGATTAATATCCCAGTATGACACTGTGGTGCTGTACTTCTGAGGTGCCGTCTTTCAGATGAGATGTTAAACCGAGATCCCATCTGCCTGGATTGGTAGTAGTTCAGGTGAATGTTAAAGATCCCATGGCACTTACCGGAAAAAGAGTAGGGGAATTTCCCTGGTGTCCTGGCCAAATTTCCCTCATTCACTGAAAATACCACCAACAGCTTAATCTGGTTCATGGTCAGTTGGCATTCATATGTACCCCCAGGTCGTGCCTGAAAATAGACAGGATTTGTCTAGTGCACTTACCTGGTCAACAAAAACTAAATAAATAAATAAATGTGGTTTCCCCTACTCCAACAATTGTCAATATGGGACCCCGTTGCATTGCCAATCAGACTAGACCTTTTGACTCAATGTCAAGTGTCTATCCTATATCCCAACCTGAAGGCTTTACACCTTTACAGTTGGCTCCTGAGGATGCTTTCATAACAAGATTACAAGTGTCCTCTCCTGTTGCCAACATTCTCTTGGCCTCCCGTAAGCCAGCAACAAGAGAAATGTACAATTTCAAGTGGGAACGCTTTTCCATATGGTCTGCCTCTCGATCTTTGCACCCTTACTCTTGTCCACTGACAAAGGTTCTGGACTACCTGGCCTTACTATCTGAGTCCAGTTTAAGTTACTCTTTCATCAAAGTCCACTTGGCCGCCATCTCCGCTTTCCATGAACCTCTAGATGGCAGGTTGCTGTACCAACATCATCTAGCTAAGATGTTTTTGAAAGGAATGTTACATTTTAAACCACCTATTAGAAGATCCACTCCTCCGTGGGATCTCAATTTTATGATAGAAAAATTGACCCTTGAACCTTTTGAGTCAGTGGCCACTTGTGAACTTGGTTTTCTTTCATGGAAAACCCTGTTTCTGGTGGTTGTCACTTCTGCTTGACGTATTTCTGAGCTTCATGCCCTCATGTGTAGGGAACCTTACTTGATTTTCCACAAAGACAGGGTGATCCTTCGTACCAACCCTTCCTTCCTTCCTAAAGTAGTCTCCAAACATACTTTAAATCAGTCCTTAGAGCTTCCGGTCTACTATCCTGAGTACTCGTATCAGGGTGAACATCTACTACATACTTTAGATATCCATCGTATACTATGCTGCTATACTAATCGGACACAATCAATTAGAAAGATGTCTCAACTTTTCCTCTCTTTTGCCCCAGGACATGACAGCCTCCTGGTTGCTAAGCATACTCTTTCAGCCTGGTTGGCAAATTGTATTACATTTTGTTACAAAAAATACAACAAGCCTTTACCTGGACTTGTCCAAGCCCATTCCACTAGAACTATGACCACTACGGCTTGCTTTAAAGGAGCCTCCATTTCAGATATCTGCAGTACGGCTACCTGGTCCATGATCCATACATTCACAAGGCATTACAACCTGGATATTGCCTCACGATGTAGGGTGGCCTTTGGCCGTGCAATCCTACAAGGCCTTCTATTATAGCTATCCACCCACCCACATGGATATTACTGCTTGGGATTCATCCCAAAAGTATTACCTACTGCAAGAGACCACTCCATGGAAGATAGTACAGTTACGTAAAAACTTACCATAACAGTAGATCTTCGAGAAGCGTCTCTTACAGTTGGTCTGTTCCCACCCTCCATCCCCCTCCTTCTTGAAGAGAGCAAATTCTTGTCCAGTGACTATGGGCTGGGACTCCTTTGGTACCTCAGCTTCCCCTCGGTCCTCGCTTTGCTAACTGAATCCGGCCGGGGAATTGAAGATACCTGGGACCACCCACACTTATATAGGAAACAGGAAGCTGATGTCATGTGTGGGTGGTCCCTGGTGAAAAACTGCTAGAAGAGCTGCCATGCACCACAGCGACCTTTGCTGGTAACCCAAAAGTATTACCTACTGTAAGACACTCCTCGAAGAGCTACTGTTATGGTAAGTTTTTATGTAACTGTACTTTCTAGGAGTGGTATATGGTGTACAGACACACTGACCCACCCAACTTCCCCTGGCAAGTGGCACACCGGTCTTGCTTCCAGTGGGCAAGATTTGACGTCACGGGGCACTGCTGGGGGAGTTACCACCCAGGTGGGTGGAGGAGCCAGCTTGAAGACTTTCCAGCAGGATTTAAAGGAAAATGCTGGAAAAGACACCAGTTTTCTTCAGACACAACAGAAACTCTCAATTAGTGCTGTCAGACAGTAGTAACTTTTTTAATGATTTAAAACAGCTACCCACAACTTCCAGTTTCTGTTGCTGCCAGCAGCCATCTCATGAGCAGCAGTGAGTTTCCTGAGCTCACTTTATGCTAATATATGTCTGTTTGACCTCTTCTATTGGTTGGCAGGACATATTAGCCTAAAGTGAGCTCAGGAAGCTCACTGTTCCTATACTACAGGACCCAAGGCAGCATGGTTTCACCAGGGGGAGGTCATGTCAGACCAGCCTCGTTGAATTTTTTGACTGGGTGACTAAGGAGGTGGATCAGGGGAGGGCAGTGGACATGGCCTATCTGGACTTCAGCAAGGCCTTTGACACTGTGCCACATAGAAGACTATTACACAAACTGGGGAATATGGGTGGGCAGGACAGTAGTGTGGTGGGTAGGTAACTGGCTGGGTGGCAGGACACAGAGGTGGTAGTAAATGGCTGCCACTCCACAGAGGAAGAGTGACCAGTGGGGTACCACAGGATCAGTGCTGGGACCGGTCCTATTCAACATCTTCATCTCAGTGACATTATGCAGGACCTAGAAGGCAGAATGTCACTGTTCTCTGATGACACAAAGCTCTGTAACAGAGTAGACACACCAGAGAGTGTAGACAGAATGAGAAGGGACCTGCAGAAACTTGAAGAATGGTCAGGGGTTTGGCAGTTGAAATTCAATGCAAAAGAAGTGCAAGATAATGCATATGGGGTACAAAAACCCTGGCACAATATATCAGTTGGGGGGGGAGGATATAGCATGCACCAAGCAGGAAAGGGATCTTGGGGTTATCATCTCTGATGACCTCAAAGTAGGGAAACAGTGTGACAAGGCAGAAGGTAAAGCAAATAGGATGCTGGGATGTATAGGCAGGGGCATCACCAGCAGGAAAAGGGAGGTCATAATTCCGCTATACAAGACACTAGTGAGGCCCCACCTGGAGTACACTGTACAGTTCTGGAGACCATACCTACGTAAGGACATAGACAGGGTAGAGAAGGTTCAGAGAAGGGCAACAAAGATGGTGCATGGATTGCATCACAAGTTCTATGAAGACAGGTTGAAGGAACTGAACATGTACTCCTGGAGGAGAGGAGGAGAGAAGGGATATGATACAGACATACAAGTATCTCACAGGGAGGAACAGGGTGCAGGAATACACTATTTTTAAGCGAAAAAGATGTTCCAGGACTAGAGGGCATGGGATGAAGTTGGAGGAGGGGCGATTCAGAGTAAACATGAGGAAGAATTTCTTCACAGAACAGGTGGTGGACAAGTGGAACACCCTGCCAGAGGAAGTGGTGGGGGCTGAAACAATCACAGGATTTAAGAATGCATGGGATAGACATAAAGGAATTCTGGAGGTCAGGGGTAAGGGGCAACAGACTTCTAGGAAAACATAAACTGAACTTACAAGCTCAAATGGGCAGACTGGGTGGGCCATAGGCCCTTATCTGCTGACACTGTCTATGTATCTATGTGTCTATGTTACTCATGAAATGGTGGCTGCCAGCAAAACTGTTTAAATCACTAAAATAGTAATTAGAGGTAATTAAAAAAAAAAAGTACTGTCTGAAATCACTAATCAAGCATTTTTGTAGCTCCTGGATAAAGCTGTGCCTTTTCCAGTGTTTTCCTTTAATGGGAAAGGAACACTGCCAGGAGTGTGCATGTACACCATATACTACTCCTAGAACTACTGCTACAGATGAGTAACCATTTATAGTGTACGTTAGAATGTTGTTGTTGTTAGGCAAAATCCATCTTTTAATAGTGTTGTTTTACCATTCATGTGTCATCATGCTGTTGTTATACCATCAATGGTACGTCATATCGATGGTACAACAGCACTGATTACATTTGCGCATGCGCAACTTGCAGTTTGTAGGCAGTCATAGAATGGACGACAGTTAAGCGAAGGCATAGGAGGAGGTTCTAATGTAATAGTAAGTGCCGTTTTTTTTATCTTTGCCGGCACACAACAGGATGCCAGTGAAATGTAAGAAATAACTACCGTCATGGACCGGGAATGAGCGGAATGTTTTCATGGACACGGCGTGGGGGGGGTCACCGACATCACGGGGTGACCGAGGAAGAAGTCAGAAGCTGTTTTGATTTACTTTTCCCATACACTATGAAAGACAGTGGATGGGCAACAGTAAACAACAACACTGACTTCACTTCTTGAGGTTCCATGACAACCAAAAGCTCTCGAGCTTTGCTCTCGAGGTTTACTTGGTTGCCATGACAACCTCTTGAAGTGAACAACAGTGTTGTTGTTCACTGTTGCCCATCCACTATCCTCTAATTTTCCTCCCCTTCCTTTCCACTGTATGTAACTCTCTCACTCAATTCTGGGTGTGCAGCTTGTCCAGAAAATTAAGGAGCTTAAAAGTAATGGGTTGTGGTCTTTCTCCAACTTTAGGAGGGAGGCAGAGCACCCTGTTTGCTCTTTCATTTATATATCCAGGACCATTCAGAGAGTGACTAGCTATTTTTTCACACAGTCTTTGGACAGACACATTTGTATCTTTGCCCTCAGCCTTCTCTGGGAGCCCGATCAGTACCAAATTGTTCCTGTGGCTCCTCTCCTCCTGATCTATCCTTTTCCTCAAACATATGCACTCTTTTCCTTAATGCCACAAGTTCCTCCCCATCTCTGTCACTTTTATCTTCTGTATTGTTGACCCTGCATTTTACATCCCCATGTCTGATAAGTGTTTTAATGGCAGGCTTTAACGTTAGAATCTCCTACCAAGTCCATCAGTGTAGTTTTGATATAAGTAAACTCTTCTATGTATCTGTCGGGCACAGCTGTTGTCCCAACTCTTGTCACAGCTGTTGGCTGCTGTGGGGCAGGCTGGGTGGGCCAAACAATACTTATCTGCCATCAAATTATGTGTTTTTGGTGCTTGGGGAGGTCTGGTGATGAGGTGGGCTTCCCCAGCTTGACAGCTTACAATCGCCCTGGCAGAGGAGTGCTTTGTAAAGACTTATTCATTTTCTCTCTCCATTGTGATCTGATTTCTCTGCTTTTGGTTATGTTAGTCCTACACTGTAGCACTTCTTGTAGATGCAAGTTATATTTCCAAAACTGTTAATTTCCTGTCACTTTTAGGAGTTACAGTATATTTGATATAGCTGCTGGAGCTCTCACTCCCTGCTGTCTGTCTGCTAGAGCGCATCATGTGACTCACATTGGGAAGTTATCAGGTTTTAAATTAAATATTTTAAAAACAGAACTCTTTAGTTTCAACTTTTCTCCGTCACCTGATTTGAAATCTTGATTCTCCATCCAGAGGCACAGAGGAGCTATCACATACTAGGGATACACCTGACAAAAGATCTGTCACCCATCAAATTATTAAATTATGAATCTGTCGCCCAGAAGATCACGAAGGATCTGCAAGCTTGGGCTAGCCAACCTCTTCTGTTTTTATCTAAAGTGGAAGTAATTTGCCAAAACATTCTCCCCATGCTTTTATATTTTTTTCTGACTTTACCATTGTTCCTAGATAAACCCTACTTTCAGTATTAGAATATAGTTATTATCTGGCTTTTATTGGGGGGGGCTACCTCGAATCTGGTACATGATATTGCAACTGCTCAAAGAACAAACTCTGATCAGAGCCGACACAGCTGCTCAGTGCGACAGGAGTGTGGTGAGACTAGGTAAAAGAATACTCTGAGCTCTCGCCGCACCAGTGTCTGATTTCAAGTGACAAACTGTGTTGAGGCACAGAGCAAAATTCTTCTAGCTTTGCGTAATGCTGCATGAGTCACGGTCATCCCGCCCCAACCACGTTCTCTCCCCGACTGATCTGTGAATTCCGCCTCTGAAATTTCTATCTGTGAACTAGAATCTCCTGTGGAGTGTGTTGAAGGGGGAGGGGGATCATTTACAGCTCTTTCATCTACAGAAATATGATGATCACAAGTAGGAGCAGCTGGGTTGTTCTTTCTATTAAATGACTTGGACAGAAGTGTAGTCATTACAATTTTATTAGTGACTTATAAGCAGGGCAGAAAAGCAAACGGATTCAAGAAGCTTGTACTAGGAGAGTCTGTGAGATAACGGCAGTCTATGCTTGTCTCACACTGTAAGGACTAGGGTGTCTAATTTCAATGACATACAAGCTATGTTGCTACAGACCAGCTAAGGCAGTTGTGTCAGGAAAGAGAGGCCCATTATGAGGGGCAAAGCAAAAAGAACTTCATAGAGGTTCTTGTGGCAGCTAATAAGCAAGCAGCTACCAAGGATCTCGAGTCATGGCCAGTGACAGGAAAGGACCAGAGCTTGGGTGTGGAGGTGTCAGGGGACATTGCAGAGTCCAGTCCCAGGGATGAGGACAGCAAGACCAGAGGGAATCCAGAGCCATGGTATAAGGTGGTGAAGTCCACCACAAATGGGGAGCTGGAGAAGCTGAAGCTTCAGTTGGAGTTGCAGAGAGTACAGCTTTCCATACAGGACCCTGCACCACTTTGTACCACAGATGACACCTGAGCTTCAAGTGTTACTCTATCATCCAGGAAAATGCCAAGATCCCACACCCTAGGAGAGGCCATCAACAGAGCAGATCCGAGGAGCAATCCTATAGCCACTCTGGAGGCACTCCCATCACACCGCGACCCAGCTGAATCACCAGGACTTCTGCCTTGTTGAGGTTCAGTCACAGCCAACTGGAGGACATCCAGTCATTGATCTCAGCCAGGCAGTTGTTAAGGGTGTCCACAGAGTACATACAATGTGGCATTAAGGAGCACAATGCCCCCAACACACACACACACACACACACACACACACACACACACACACTTTTTATAAAACGTCTCCAACTGAAAACTACAGCCAAGGTAAATAATGTAATGCTCTGTGACTCCAGTATTGCAAATTGGGCACAAGGTGCCTCAGTCAAAATCCTGCATTAGTGAGGCTGCTTATGGGATTGTGCGTGTGTGCGCGCACACACACACACACATGCACACCCCTCCCAAAAAAACTTACAGACAGCTTGTTGGTTCAACACTGAATGCACTCAGAATTGTCAGAGGGGCATCACCTGTTTACAGTGGGTCCTGCATCTACCCAATTGTACAGCTGAGATGAGGTCACATGACTTGTACAAATGCACACCGTAAGCCAATGGCTGCAAGTAGGGATTCCAACTTATTATTTTGTGTTTCTAGGTTCTCTTCCCACCCACCTGGGTGGTCAAACTCTCGTCTCCGCCCCATGACACCAGATCTTCCTTACCACTTGGAAGCTCAGGTTCCCTCCTTTGCGCTCTATGTTTTAGGCCTGGATCCAAACTCTTCGGTTAACCCGAAACTAATTTTAAAATTTACAAGACTTCGGTCTTTATCTTCCCTCACGGCTGCGATGGACAAATCGACTCCCGGATTTCGTCGGTGCCCCTGTGGGCAGAAGATGTCCCGGACCGATCCACAATCCACGTGCGTTTACTGCCTGGGGCTTGAACACGATTTGCAGGCCTGCGACTTGTGCAAGTCCTTTTCGGCCATGGTCTTAGAGGATCTCACTGCCAGACTGCAACTTGGGTGCCCCGAGAAACGTTATCCTCCAGTCAAGTCGAAGGAGGCCTGTTGGGCGGTGTCCGTGGCTGTGGGCTCGGCTGAACAGCTCGAGCAGATGATCACCCTCAAGGAGGAAGCGGCCCAGGTCGCAGTATCATCTTCATCGGTTGCGGCATTTATCCCGCTCTCCTTGGGCTCCTCCTACATGGCTTCGTTCAAGGAGCTTTGTCAATCCCTCTCCACCAAGGGAGAGGGACCTTCGGGACATTCCTCTTGGTCCATAAAGAAGGACTCAAAGGGTAAGTCCCACCGTTGACGTTCGTGGGAGGGGGAGAGGTCCCCTTTCCCAGATAGTGGACACTCGACTTCGGTCGAGGTTGCGGCTAAGGCCGCTGGCTTCATGGTGTCCCTGTCAGGTCAGCCAGCTGAGACACCCGCTGATGCAGTCCAGATTTTTCTCGACCCACCAGACGGGCTGTCGACTGGAGAAGCTGACAACCGTTCTTCACCGGTTCCCCCGGTGGAAACTGAGGACTTGCCTGTGCCTACTGTGCCAGAGTCCCCGGTTAAGGTCCCTGTACCGAGGGAGGAGCGGGTTTCCCCCGCCCCCTCTCAGACCCACCCTCAGAAACACCGAAGGTCTCAGTCTCAGTCTCGGACCTCTTCCCGGTCCAGCCGATCCCACCGACATCGGCGGTCTCGGTCTCAACACCTTGGAAAATGGTGGCCCTGCTCATCCTTGTCTTCATCCTCTTCAGAGGATAGGCTCTGGTGCAAATTGCGTCTGCGCTATGAGGATCTAATGTGGCAGTGACTCCTTTTGACCAGGAATAAGCTGCTCCATCACCTTCCCCGGCCATTAAGTGGCTGTCACCAGAGCAGCCGAAACAGCCTTGTAGTCGGGGGCAGAGCGGCACGGTTGTTTAGGCAAACGCAAGCTCGCCACCATTGTGGTAGAACCCCCTCCAAAACCTAAAACTGGGGCCCCGACCAAGGATTCTCGGTCAGGTCAGGGCTTGCCCCATCGGTTGTTGGTCACCCTCACTCCCGATCGACCTCAGCAGGTGGAGGGTGGCTCAGGCCCTTGGCAGCTGTTTGCAGACTCCTTGGAGTCTGACAATGACTCCTCCTTGTTCTCCAGACCGCTTGACCTGGAGTCCACTGGGGATCAGTCAGTGGATGAGAGCCCATCCTCATTTCTTGGAATGCTTCGACTCATCTCAGAGTCCACTGGGATTAAGCTCGAACCCGTTTCAAAATGGGCCAAGTATCCCCTCACGGAGATACTGGACCGAGGGGATTCCCCTACGGAGGTCTTCCCGGTAGCTGAAGCCATTGTTGGCCCAGCCCTGGAGCTATGGCAGCGGCCAGCTTCTTGTCCAGCACCTTCGGCCAGGATGACTTCGAAGTATGCTGTTCCCACTGGTTCAGTCTTCGGTTTCTTGGAGCACCCCTCTGCAGATGGGTTAGTGACTGACAGCGTTTTCTGGTGTTCTGGGAATGCTCGGGATGTGGACAAGCCACCCAATAAGGAGTCCAAGAAAATGGACTACTCCAGGCGGAATGTCTATGTGGCTTCCTCTCTAGGCCTATCGTCAGGCCAGTTCGGCCATTCTGATGGCACACTTTTCACACGCCCTTTTCGGCTGCCTGGATGAGGTGATTTCTCATCTCCCGGCTGACCTTCAGACAACGGTTAAGCAGGTGCGGGATCAGGGAAGGGCAGTGGCCAAGCAGCAGCTCCAGACTTCCCTGGATATCGCTGACTCGTGTGCCTGGTCAGTAGCGGCCGCAGAGCTTGGCTGCAGATCTCTACCTTTACGGCAGATACCCAGCACAAACTGGCAGATGTTCCCTTCTTGGGTACCGACTTGTTCGGTCCCGGGGTGGAGGGTCATCTGCAAAGAATCGAGAAGTCCAACGCCACCTTGGACTCAGTCACATCTGTCCAGAAGGACAAAGGCCACCAGCAGCAGTGTAAGCCCTTTTGGCCTTCAGCCCCTGCGGCACGTCTGGCCCAGCAACACCAGCATCAGGACCAGCAGGCTCACACTTGGCACTCCAAAGCCAAACATGCTGCTTCCTCGAACAGGATGCCGGGAGGGGAAAGGTCCAGGAGGCTCCTCAGCTGGTCCTTCCTCCAAGCCTGCCCAGTGACAGGTTGAGGGGTGTCACCCTCAACCTTGTCACTCCTCCCTGAGTTCCCCCCATGTGGGGACAGCTCTGCCACTTCCTTTCTGCCTGGTCCGATATCACCACAGACCACTGAGTGCTGGAAGTTGTAGGAAAGAGTCTGCCTCTGGAATTCGAGCAGTCCCCACCCTATTGAACTGTCACCCTACTGGGGGCTACGGGGTCCGCAGCCTCTCTGTCAGCTCATCGAGCCAACACTGCCCTGCTCCTCCAGAAGGAGGTGATCAGACAGGTGGCGGATCCTCCATCAGACCCAGGGTTTGTGTCCAGGTACTTCCTGGTCCCAAAACGGACAGGGGGCTGGTGCCCCATTCTAGACCTACACAACCTGAACAAGTTCCTAAGGTCTCATACCTTCAGGATGGTCACTCTGCTTAAGATCATTCCATCCTTGGAACGAGGTGTGTGGTTCTGCTCTCTGGACCTCCAGGACGCATTCTTTCATGTCCAAATCCGTCCATCTCACCAGCAATTCCTCCACTTCAGGGCAGAGAGATCCCTTTACGAGTTCCAGACCATGCCCTTCAGCCTCTCTCCAGCTCCCCGGGTCTTCACCAAATGCATGGCAGTGGTGACAGCATTCCTGCAGCACTGAAGGGTCCAAGTGTACACTTACCTGGATGACTGGCTAATTGCAGCCCCCTTCAGGCCGAAGGCGGAGCAGTCCAGGGATCTGGCCCTCCAGGTCTGCTCTCAGATTGGCCTCCTCATCAACAAGGCCAAATCAGAACTCGTGCCAATGCAGGTGATTCAGTTAATCGGGGCAGAGCTCGACTCTCTTTGAGCCAGAGCATGGCTCCCAGCGGACAGGGCCGAGGTTCTTTCCTCCTTTGCCCAATCGTTTCTGGTTGGGCAGTTGCGCCCTGCCCGGGACTTCCTGCACCTCCTGGGCCTCATGGCGGCCTGCATGAGCGTCCCCTGCAATGGGGCTGGCCCGCCAATGGTCACAGCGCTCCAGTCCTCTGGACCATCCAGTGATAGTGACCCAGGAAATGGAGAACGCTCTCCAGTGGTGGATCGTTCTGGCTCATCTGCAGAAGGGTATCCCGTTTGTCTGCCCAGACCCTATGGTCACTCTAACGACCGACGCCTCTCTGATGGGTTGGGGTGCCCATCTGAGGGAGCTCAGAGTGCACTGCCTCTGGTCCCTTCAGGAGTCTCGATGCCACATCAACCTGCTGGAGCTTGAAGCGGTCCAATTAGCTCTCGCCACCTTCGCTCCATTTGTATGGGGTCAAGTGGTCCCGGTCCAGACGGACAACACCATGACCATGTACTACCTAAACCGCCTCTGTACAAGGAGGCTGCCCGAACTTGGTCTCTCGTGAGCAGACTGGAGGCAGATCTCCTAGTCATCCATGTGTCAGGAGCCTCCAACACTCTGGTCGATGCCCTAAGCCGGATAGATGCTGCATCTCACGAGTGGTCTGTCCTGCTGGAGGTAGTACACGAACTGTTCTCCCACTGGGACACACCTCAGGTGGACCTGTTTGCCTCCAGGGAGAATATGAAGCTGAGGCTGTTTCATGCCCACCCCCCCTCAGCAGGGCTCGCTGCAGGAGGATGCTTTCTCGAGGCCATGGACCCCGGGCCTCTTCTGTGCCTTTCCCCCATTTCCCTTGATCCACAAGGTGCTTCTCAAGCCGAGGAGGGACAAGGCGCAGGTGATTCTGGTAGCCCCAGACTGGCCACGCCAGTTCTGGTATCCAGATCTCCTCAGCCTCAGTTCCAGGCTCCCGAGGCGGCTTCCAGCCTGCCCGGACCTGATCTCAGTCAACCAGGGGAAGGTACTCCACCCGGACCTTCAATCCCTGCACCTGATGGCCTGGTTTCTGAATGGCTAGAGTTCCAGGCCTTGGGTCTTTCCGACGAGGTCCTCAACATTGTTGAGGCATCCCGTAAGGAGTCGACCAGAAAATGCTATGCCTTCAAATGGAAGAGATTCTCCATTTGGTCTCAGGATAAGGGGTTGAACCCTTCCTCCTGTTCCTTAGCCAGCATTCTGGACTACCTATGGTCTCTTTCTTGGCTAGGGCTTCGGTCAACGACCCTTAAGGTGCACCTGGCAGCCATCTCTGCTTACCGGGCATGGGCCGGAAAGCAGTCGGTGGCACAGAAAAAGGTGGTCGAGTGCTTTTTCAAAGGCCTTGATCACATATCCCCTCCGGTGCGAGAACCTCCACCTCCATGGGATCTACTGCTGGTATTGGCTAAGCTCATGGGCAAGCCATTTGAACTGATGCACAGGTGCGATATCTCCCACCTGTTGTGGAAGACCGCCTTCTTGGTGGCTATCATGTCAGCTAGAAGGATGGGAGAGCTCGGCGCTTTCCATCGAGTCTGCTTATCTGGTCTTCCACAGGGACAAGGTTGTCCTGCGCCCCACCAAATTCCTTCGAAGGTGGTGTTGGAGTTTCACCTTAACCAGGTGTTGACTCTGCCGTGTTCTACCCCAATCATACCTCGAGGCTGAATATAGGCTCCATACTTTGGACCCTAGATGAGCGCTCTCTTATTATAAGGAGCGGACGGCTGAAGTTCGGGGAGAGGTTCGCCAGCTGTTTGTCACCTACGCTGAAGCAGCACCTGGCAGACCTGCAGCCAAGTGGACGATAGGCAGATGGGTCACCTCCTGCATAGATATCTGCTATAGGTTGGTGGGCATAGAGCCTCCCAGAGGGATAAGAGCTCATTCTACCTGCCATACTGCTGCTTTGGTGGCTGCTTCCAGGGACGTCCCTATCCAGGAAATCTGCAGGGCTGCTACCTGGAAGTCAGCACACACCTTCATTACCCACTACCGCATCAACCTTGAGTCACGCCGGGGTACTGTTTTTGGGACCTCGGTTCTCCAGTCATTTCCCAAGTAGGGGGTGCGAGCCTTGCCTCCCTCCTCCCGGAGAACTGTTAGGAGTCTGCCAGTAAGTGTGGATTGATATCCATGTCCCTAGAAATACAGGTTACTCACCTGTAACAGGAGTTTTAGGAAAGGTATATGTTGTTCATCCACACAACCCACCCGACCTCCCCGGCTTCGACGTGCAACCTGGCTTCCAGTGGGCTAGATCTGGCGTCATGGGGCGGAGCCAAGAGTTTTACCACCCAGGTGGGTGGGAGGAGCCAGCTTGAAGATTTAAAGCGGCAAGGAACCTGCCAATAAGTGTGGATGAACAACATATACCATTCCTAGAACACCTGTTACAGGTGAGTAACCTGTATTTCCATATTTCATAATGAGGAAATATAAAATGTCAAATGTAATGCAAGCCCATCTGTGATGCTGCATGAAGACATTACTTGTTGCTACGTTTTCCTTTAGGACACATACAAAACGGAACATAGCACTAGAAAAATAAAATGGGTGTCTAATACGAGAAGCAGCCTGGTACTAGCAGTAATTTTTTTTTTATTCATATAAAATATGAACTAGGGATAAACTCAGTTGAGCTGCAGCTCGTTCTCAAGGAGATCTGCTATATCAAAAATTAGTACAAAATAAGAAGGACATTATACAAACGTCACAAAAACTTGACAGTTTAACACTGTGTGTTACAGTGGGATCTGCCAAATAGTGAAGAATGCATAACTAAAATAGAGTTTTGTAAATAATTAGTTGTCTAGCACAGCTAGTTTCCTGTAACTGATAGCTAACACTGAACGTTGTAACTCAGGCATGTGAATGTGCTGTAAAAGTAATGTAATAATAGGTGCCGTATAGCAATTTAAGGTCAGGAGGAACTCTAGATTCATAATGCTCCCCACACACACACACACACACTTAGAAGCAAGAGTATAAAAAGAGAAAATATTTTGTGCAAACCTGTTCTAGTTGTTTAATTCAAAGTTTAAACAATACATAAGACAGATTATTTTTCAGCATATAACCATTTTACCAGCAGGATCTAATAATAATCCACAAGAGGCCCTTAGATTGGCAGTCGCTCCTCTGTCCTGTCGCTAATCTACTTTTTCTGTATATACCTGGGGTCTCATGCAACCTCTGCTGACTAATGTAATAAAATATCTCTGGTTGCTGCCTGACGTGGTACTCGTGTACCTATATTATGATTACTGTGATCTACCTATTACCAAGCGTATACCACCAGTGAATGCCTGTGACACTGGTCGCTTTTTTAATCTAAGCGTTATGTACTGTACTGTTTTGTTTGCTATGATGTATTGCTCTCTTGACGAGGTGCCTTTGTAAATGAGTCTATGACTCAAAGGTCTGTAAACCGATGATCTAATAAATAACTAAAATAAATAAATTATACAGTATTTATAACCGCTGCCCTGGAACAGTTTTTGGTTTTTTTTTACCAGGAGAGAGAGACACTAAGCTGAAAGCTTGTTTACAGGTGCGATCTGGGAGCACAAGGAAGTTAAGTGACTTGGTCAAGGTCACACAGTATGCAAGTGGGGGCTCTGGGATTCAAATCCAGGTTTGCAGCTCAGAGCCTTAAACCAATGTGCTATACTGCCTCCTGTTTGGCACAGAAGGTGCTGCAGCCTAAGCGCAAATGTTGCTTTGCATAAAAAAGGAGCCCACGGGTTTAAGTTTGAGTAAAATTATTCTTGTCTTCAACCATCCATTTCCTTGGTTGTAGTTGCTGTTTTGGTGGCAATCATGAGCGGAATGAAACTGCCTAGGTGACAGGACCTAGCCCGTGGATTTAGTGTCCAATTTTAATGGGTTTGCTCTCTGCCTGCCCCTCAAATATACCACTTGTGGTGCCTCCGGAGAATCATTTGCCATCACGTTGCTTGTAGAGGTGTGCAAGATAAATTAGCCCTGAGTGTGTACCCATTTTAGCCACAATGGGGAAAATGCCTCAGTAGGCTGCCAGCTCACAGAATGGCCTGGTAAAGAGCAACCATATAACCGTGCTAAAGCTGGCCACACCATGCAGAAAGACAAATCCACTCCAGTACGTCTAAGGGGGGGGTGGCACCTATCTGTGGTCACTCATCATTTTGACCTTGTGCAAGCCAACTGGCCTTCCCGTGATTCAATTGTTGCGGTTAAATAATTGGGTAGAAGTAGGATCCCATGAAAAATATTCCAAATCTCAGCTGGGCTGTCCTGTGCGAATAAGCAGTAATGCAAATATTTAAAAAAATGGCAAATGTGTACAAATTATCTCAAGATTAATCTGCCCTATAGCAACAAAGTACATAGCAGTCACATTTATTCTGCCTTTCTCGGCATGGTGTGCAACTCATGCCCATAAAATGTACAGCATACCTTTCAAACTGTTGTCACTGAAAACGTGGGAGACTGACACTCAGCTTGTGTGAACAGTGTGGGGCACTTGCCGCCCTAATGCCATGCACATCCTTAAATCTAGGATACAAGTTTAGGGAACCAGTACCGTAATTTGTGCAAAAAATTGCTTTACCTAAGTAGAGTATTATCAGTATTAAGAGTCTGAGTTTGCAAACTAGATCACGTCTGTGTGGGCAGCACCTTTTCATGTGTGACGGATGTGGGACAGAACAAATCTGAGGGGTAAAATAAGGAACAATTAAGATGTATGTTACAGTGTGGGAGAAACTCTGAATCAAGAGATGTCAGTCCAGGAATGATACAGGGATTTGGCAGTTGTCACATAGTGATGGGGAATTTTGTTTTAACGCAGATAATCACATTTTCAGCCACCCTTTTATACATACACTGATTCCTAAGCCACCGATTTTATCCAGGGGGGCATGGGGGGATCAATTTTTGCACATTGCCTGCGTATCAGTTTGTGCAAATCTACCTCCAAACATAGCAGTTCAGCTGCAAGGCTCTGTCACTTAAGCTACACGCTCGCCTTGCTGTGGCGAGGGCCAAACATACCCCTGCACTGGCACACCTCCAAATTTACAGAACCCATCAAGTCAAGACAGCGTAGTATCTCCTCCATCCTACACCATGCAGTGCCTAACATGACCTGTAACTTACCTCCCATACACATTCTATATTGGAATGTGTGCCCAGTACAGCCTTAATCTCAGTGTGGTGCTTGGTTTTGCTACAATAGCTTACATCCACTACTGGATTCTCATACACATTTCCACAACTCTTGGTATCATCTGCAGTGAGGCACACCTTCCTTTCCAGTTCTTCTGCAGTGTCACTTATAAAGACATTAAAGAGGACTGGACTCAGTACTGAGCCCTAAGGAACTTCGTTGGTCATGCTCCTGTCACCCAAGCGAGTGCCATTAACACCATTCTCTGTCACCTATCTTTCAGCCAATTATATACCCAGTGTACCACCTGGGTTCCCACCCCCAAGCCTCCCAGATTTTTTATGAGCCTCTTGTGTGGCTCAGTGTTGAAGGCCGTGCTGAAATCTAAGTAGACCATGTCCGCCACTTCCCCCAATCTATTTCTCTGGTATTCAGTCAAGACATCTATCAGGTTTGTCTGACGTGATCTCCCTCCCATGGATCCATTCTGCTTTGGTTCCTGCACCCTGCTGGATGAAAGTTAATATACCAGTCTTTCCTTTAGTAGTGACTTCATTAGTTCCACACCACTGATGTCAGACTGACCAGCCTGTAGTTGCCAGCCTCTTCCATGCTGCCACTCTTATGGAGTGGGACTACATCTCCCCTTCTTTAATCCTCTGGGACCACCCCTGTGTATGTTGAGTTATTGAATAGGGTTGTCAGAGGTACAGCCAGTACCTCCCTGAGCTCCTTCAGTACCCTTGGATGTACCTCATATGGCCCCATAGCCTTATCCACTCTCAGATTCACAAGTCCCTTCAGGACTCTTTCATCTTTGAATGGTTTTGTGTCTACTTCCCTCCTCCACTGGTTCTGTAACCTATACATGGCCCACACCATTCCACTAGGAAGACAGAACAGTAGTGTGTGTTCTGGATGTCTGCTTTTTCCTGATCATCCTCTGCACCCCTCAGCCTCATAGTTCCTTTCCTTGCTTTTCCTTTTTTCACTTATATACCTAAAAAATGTATTTCCCCCTTTGTTACCCACCATGCTGTTTTGTCTTCCGCTTGTGCCTTCACACACACCACTGATTTCTTGGCTTCCCCGTGATTGTGCTGGTACACCTTTCTGTTCTCTTCCCTCTGCATCCCCTTGTTTCTCCTGGATACTTCCCTTTTTGCCCTTACCCTTGACGCCACCTCCCTCAAGAACCATATATTTTTTTTGTATATTCTTTTTACCTCCTCCTTCACGCACTCAGTCGTCCCCTCCTTTGGGTGGCCAGTCCTCCCATTATCACTCACTGGTCAGCCTGTCCTGCTGCTCCAATGTCCCATTGTCTCAGATGTATCCCTTCCCTGTGGGAGGCCCCCCCTTATCTGCCTGGGGGGCCATCAGGTGGGGGGGGACCGGAGTGCATGAAGGCACTCCTTTACATCTATGCACAGTGCAGAAATGCAGCCATGGAGGCATCCTGGCTGAGCGATGTGAGGATGCAGGGCCACTGTCATCTGGATGGCACACGTGCCATTTTCACTCTTTTCTTGTTTCCCTCTGCTACGCCATCCTTGTAATGCTCCTGGTCTCCACTGGGAGCCACCACAGAGTTAGGCTACCTGCACAACCCCCCCCCGGAGAGGAGAGGAGAGCAGTCCTATGGATGCTCAATCCTCTCCTTCCTCTGTCAGCCCCCGGCATCCCAAGTCCATTCCCAAACCCGGGTCGCCAGCGTGATGCAAGGTGTGGCGTCCAGTGCCTCAACCCTCAGCACCACCGGGCTGGCATGAGAACCATATTAGTCTCTTTTCTCCTCCTCTGCACCCCAGCTATAAAAGTGACACATATGGGTCTCCATATGGGTGTATGTTGAAGAGGGAGAAGAGAGTGTTAACCACACTCATTTTTTTAGGTTTTGCTCCATGCTGGTAAAGTATTGGTAAGACATAAATGCTTCTTTAAATAAGGGGCCAGATGGAGTCATGTGATGCAGACCCATGAGTAGCAGCTTCCAGCACCCGCTCCTGCTCTAATTCTGCTGTTTGATTAAAAACACCTGTTTTGGGGACTAAGTTTGCGCTTTCCAGCCTGCCTAGCTATTTTGAATTACTTATTGGGGCTCTCGGTGGTCTTCATCCTGTCAGGATTGCTTTTTTTCATGGCTGGATGTATGCCAAAATGAAGCAAACCCCACCCTCTCACACCCTGCTGGCAACACCGGAGAAAAGTTTGAAATGCTCTAAGGGTTCTGGGGTTGCTGCTAGCAAGACTGCAGATCCTACACCACCAAAGGCCCCTCTCACCAAAGCAAGGTTTTTGGACGAATTCCAGCCCTTCAAGTCAGCCCTCCAAGACCTTACATCTGAGCTAAAATCCCTCCGGGCCGACCTGGGTGAAGCTACAAAAAATATCTTGGTTGTTGCTACACATACTGTCTCTTTTGAATGCTAGAAGGACAAGTTAGACCCTGAGATGGTTTTCTTGTGCCATAAGCTCCAGAAGGTTGAGGCCAAACTTGAAGATCTGGAAGGTCGAAGCTGTCGTAACAACCTGGTGATTTTCGGCCTTCCTGAGGATGTTGAAGGGGCCTCTCCTGTCCTGTTCTGTCAAAAACTTCTGGCAAATATTGCGGGGCCATCTCCCAACAACTCAGTTTACATGGTTGAGTGGGCTTACCGCTCTCTTTGACCAAGACTGGTAGATGGCCCCCCCACAGCCATTTATCCTCAAATTGCTCAACTATTTGGACAGGCAGCATATTTTATTTAAGGTCTGCGAGCTCCGTGAAATCCTGTTGGAGGGTTCCAGGATCAGGATTGCTCAAGATCTCCCAATGGCAACCCGGCAGAAATGGGTGGGATATCACCCCCTGGTATCTAAGTTAATTGCTGTGGGGGTTCGATTTAAAGTACTATACCCTGCCTGCTTATCTGTGCTTCACCAAGGCTCCTGGTCTACTTTCAAATTGGCAGAGTCGGCTGCCCCAGAACTTAAAAGACTCTTTCCAGAGCTGTTTCATGACGGGCTCCTGGTCTACTTTCAAATTGGCAGAGTCGGCTGCCCCAGAACTTAAAAGACTCTTTCCAGAGCTGTTTCACGATGGGCTCCTGGTCTACTTTCAAATTGGCAGAGTCGGCTGCCCCAGAACTTAAAAGACTCTTTCCAGAGCTGTTTCACGATGGGCGATTTTCCTATCCTCCAGGGGCTGTCTGAATTCTGTAACTGGAGAGCGCTGAAGTGTATGGCATAAGTTATTTTTTGGCTATGATTTTTCAGGGCCTGGAGATGTTCCCCTTATCTGTTTGTTCCTACTTCCCTGCCTTGTGGGACTGCCTTGTTCACCTTGTGTGAGTTACCCTCTGTTACGTAGAAGATGTTCACCCTGCAACACGCCAGCTGTTGCATCTGCAGGATCTTGGGATATTGTGGAATTCGTTATGTTTGTGTTGGACTTTGATTCTCTGGCCTGTCCATTGCATTTACTCCAGAATCCAATGGACTTTTTATTTTTGGTCAGCTACACAGGAAGATGTCTTATTGGTTCATGATCTCCTTCCTTTTATAGCCATCTCTCTGTTGCCCAGGCTGCCTGGATAATGACTGATTGCCTGTATGAGGGAGAGGAGGGGTTGTTGTCATTTCTCTGGGCAGTAGTGTTATAAGCAACCCCCCCCTTTTTTTTCTTCTCCTTGCTCCAGCCTGGCTGGGAATTTGAATTATGCTATCAGTGTTATAGACATATGTACTGGGTGGATGGGTTCATTGTTTCACCAACCCTTAGTTCTCATGTGTTTTTTTTGTGTCTCCTTTATACTGTTATTTCTTGTAGCCTATTTTGTATGCTTATCGTTAGATTTAGCTTGGAATGGTTGTTTCACTAATTGGGTTTCAGGGGAGGGAAGCAGGTGGGGGAATTTATGCGCTGCTAGGGGATGGTAGTCACGAACTGGCTATGGGATGGGGAAGCCTTTTGCATTCTGGCCTGGGTTTGTTATTGTGTGTTGGATATGGGGGGGTGCCCTCCAGGGCTATGCATCTGGCTTCTGGGATTTTGTGGGGATGGGGGTTTAGGCTGTTGGAAGGTAGCCTTTTCTTTTCAGTTGGCCTTAGGTCTGTACTAAGGGGTTCTATTATTGGGGCCTTTATGTCCTGTTTATTATCTATACGCCTTCCTTGCCTTTCTGGGTTGGGAGGGGCAGGTCTTGGACACCAGCTTTTGTGTGTGTCGACCTTCTGGACTGTCGGGACACTGTTGGGGCAATTGGTTCAACAGTGTTTGGCTAGTGGGGGAGGGCGGTTTTTGTACATAGTTTTTGTGGGTTTGGGGGTGTGGGGTGGCTTGTGAGGTTGTTTGGGGGTGGGTCTTCCTCAGAGCACACTCCTTGGGATTGGTACTCTAGGGCATCATTCTTCCTGGTCTGCCTCCCTTGTTTATAATCATGATGGCAACCAAGTATAATTTTTTTAACATGTAACATCCAGGGGGCCCAGGATAAGAAGAAGAGATTTATGGTGTTGGGCCACCTTCAAAAGTTTAACCCACATGTGGTTATGCTTCAGGAAACACGTTTCAAGAGGGAGGAAGTGGCCTGTTTCCGTAGAGGCTGGGTAGCCCAGCTTTATGGGGCAGGTGTCCATTCCTCCCGGGGTGGTGTAGCTATTTTAATTACTCAGGGTACACAATTCCAACTTCTTCTGGAGGTTGCAGACCTCAAGGGGAAGTTTATTTTGTTGCATGGTCATCTGGGTATTACTGAAGTTATTTTGGGTTTGGTGTATGGCCCCAATATAGACTGTCCTGCCTTCTTTTCCATCCTTGAATGCCAACTAGCTTCTTTCTCCTGCCCCTACATTCTTGTGGGTGGTGCCTGGAACTTGGTTTATTAAGATGATCTGGACAGGTCTGGGTCTATTCGGAGAGGTCTGTCACCTAGCAAGTGGGGATTCAGAGGTCTGTTGGATAGCATGGGTTTAGTGGATCCCTGGCGAGTTATGCATCCCCGTGACCGGCAATACACTTTTGTCTTGGCTGTCCATAGCACATCTTCCAGTATAGATTTCTTTCTGGTGCATAGGCGTGCCTTGAATGGTTTGTTTTCCTCCAAGACACTTCCCAGAGTACTGTCAGACCATGCCCCTGTTGAGCTCTCCCAGATTTTGTCACCTGCTGAGTCCCAGGACGGAATTTGGCATCTGAATACTCAGTTTCTTTGGGATCCTACAGTGATACAACACCTTAAGGAATTTTTTCGCTCCTTCCTTTTGACTAATGAGGGGTCAGTGATGAGAGTGGACTGGCTGTGGGGGGCTTTCAAAGCCACAGTCCATGGAGTATGTATTAAGCTAGCCTCTGAATGGCAAAAAAGCCATATACTTCTATACCTTTGTCAATTATCTTCAACAAATCCTTACAAGAAAGTATTGTACCAAATGATTGGTATTCAGCAATAGTTACTCCCATATTTAAAAAAGGCAATAGAGGTTCTGTGCAAAATTATCGTCCAATTAGCCTGACCTCATTGGCTGGTAAATTAATGGAATGAGTAATGAAGTCTCTAATAGATCAAGATTGTAAAAAATTAGGAACTTATTATTCAGATCAGCATGGGTTTACTCCCAAGTGTTCCTGCACTACCAATCTGATATCTTTTTACAATATAAGTACTCTACTAGATGTGGGTATCCCTACTGATGTAATTCTTTTGGACTTTAGTAGAGCTTTTGATAAAGTCTCACATGAAAAACTCATTACTAAAATGCACAATCTAGGTTTGTCACCTGATATTGTCAACTGGACTTTAAACTGGTTGACAAATCATTCTCAGAGAGTCAGAATTAATGATATTTTGTCTGATTCAGGTAGTGTGACAAGTGGTGTACCACAGGTGTCGGTTTTGGGACCAACATTGTTTAATCTCTTTATCAGTGATTTACAAACTGGGCCAAATAACTTCATGGTTAAATTTGCAGAATATACTAAATTGGGGGGAAAGGTTAATAATCAAGAAAATATTTCTGCATTAAAGAAGGATTTGGAAAAATTAACACTTTGGGCAAATGAAAATCATATGCAGTTTAATCAACACAATTGTTTAGTAGTGCATTTCGGTGTAAATAATCCAAAAATAATATATTATATAAACAGACTACCACTTCACTCATTAAATTGTGAAAAAGATTTAGGGATATATGTTAATAATAAACTTACATCAAATGATCACTGTGTTAGAACTGCTTGCATGACCAATAGACTTTTGAGGCAAATAAAATTCACTTTTGTTAATTGCACTGAACAATGCCTTATTCCATTGTATAGGGCATACATTAGACCATATCTAGACTATGGCTCCCCTTTCTGGAATCCAAACCAACAAAAAGACATCGCAATTCTTGAACAGGTTCAAAGGAGAGTAACTTTTTCAAAAATGCCCTTACAAACTCCTGGGGTGATGGGAGATCATTCTGGGACAACATCAGAAATATCACGGGTAAGCAGTCCAAATCCTCTCCCACTATAATGACTGTCGATGGAACCACTACCCTAGACCCAATGGTCATGGCAAAGGCCTTAAATAAAACTTTCACTGACCTTAGTGGGGTCCTCCCACCGGACTTCTTCTCTGACATGGACTCGCCAAAACCAACATCTCCTACTGCCTCACCTGACCAACCGCTTTTCCACTTCAAAATAGTTAAGGCACATGAAGTCTACAAATATATGAAAAAGGGTATCTCTAAATCCAGAGCAAGCAGTGATACTATTGATCTTAAAATTCTGTCCCTTACCCTGGAAGAGGTGGTGCACCCACTCACCAAAATTTTTCAATCTCTCCCTCTGCCTTAGTCAATGTCCCAGCAAATGGAAGTCTGCTATAGTAACACCAGTGTTCAAAAGTGGCAACAAGTCCCTACCAGGAAACTATCAGCCTATATCTATACTTCCACCCCTCTCCAAAGCCCTCGAATGCATTGTGGCTGACCAACTCTCAGACTACCTGCATAAGTATAACATACTCTGCTTGCAGCAACATGGATTTAGTAAAGGACACAGTACATCGACCGCCCTACTGTAATTCTCAGGAGAAATTCACACTGCCTTGGACAAAGGATATCAAACCAGAGCTGTTTTCATTGACCTAACAAAGATGTTTGATACTATTCACCATGGCTTATTTATCACACAACTGCACAGTCTTGGGCTCTCAGAAGGACCAGGTGCCTGGGTTAAAAGTTACCTGACCCAATGCTCTCAATCAGTTAAAATCTCAAAAGTTCTCTCAGACTCAAAACCGGTCCTCTCAGGTGTTCCACAGGGGTCAATCCTAGGCCCCCTCCTTTTCAGCCTTTTCCTAAACTCTCTTCCCAAATCCTGCCTAGAACAAATAATCCCTTATGCTGATGATGCCGTGATTGTCTCCTCTCATAAGGACCCGAAACCCTTACTCCAGAGCCTGCAACTTGCTTTCTCCAATGTTGAAAAGTGGTTCCTAGATCACAAGCTGGTCCTGAATCACAAAAATACAAAATCCATGCTTTTCTCCAGTCCACAAAACAGAAAAAGACAAATTCCACTTACTATCAAAACATACCCAGGAAATACCTTTTAACAAGTGTCAACATTTAAATACCTTGAATCACCTTTGATCAAGGTCTTACCTTGCTAACCTACATTGATACACACAGAAAAAACGGTGAACCAGCCGCATTGGTATCCTGTTCCAAAACTGGCAATTCTTACCCAAGCTGTGCTGAGGATTGCTATCCAAAGCTCTGTCATCTCAATCATAGACTATGGCTTAATTATCTATGGCTCTGCCACTACCACTGCACTAAGGCGCATCACAACCACCCTAAACAAGGCCTGTCGGCTGCTCACTGGGCTAAGATGTACTCATACATGTGAGCTCTACACTGAAATAGGATGGTTGCAACTCAAATCATTATGCGTACCTCACATGCTCGATGGCAAAAAATCCATCTTGGGCCGCACCGTATCCAAGACCTAATTTGCCCTAATACCAGCATCCATCCCACCAGAAGATCGAACACCAGCCTCTCCAGGTCCCCAGATGCCGGACCACACAGGGCCAAAGATCTTTGCCTGTCGCATCTACAGCTGGTACAATGCCCTGAGCTCGCTCATTACATCCTCCACGTCACTAGGAGCTTTCAAATCTATACTTTACTCTCACCTCTCAGCCTCTAGCTCCTGTGACTGCCTTGACTAATGATTCTTCCCTCATGGCTGTTTTTACTGTTTTTCAGCCTCCTCCTCCTCCTCTGCTCCTTTCTTGACAAAGGCATCTGAGTACCTCTAACTACTCTAAGTCTGCTCCCCTCCCCATATCTCCTCCTAGCCTTCCCACCTTGACCATTCCTCCAGTGTTTTGTTTTTTTCTTGTGATGTACTGTATTATACTGGCTTATTGATACCTTTATAATTTGCTGACCATTCTATGTAACATGTCTTGTTTGTTTGTACATTGATAACGTGGAACCATTGTAAAAGAGCCATTGGTTCAAAGGTAATAATTCCTTAGAACAATAAACTAAACTAAACTAAAACTAGAATGATTCCAAGATTAACAAACTTGGATTATCAGAACAGATTAAAAGCTACTGGTCTCTTGTCTCTTCAGACTAGAAGATTAAGAGGTGATATGCTTATGGTTTTCAATTTAATAAATTCACCAGATCTAATGGAAAAATGTGGTCTAACACTCTCCAAAAGGAGACATGTTCTGAGACTGCATAATAAACAGCTTGAAGTAAAAACTTATAAAACCAGCAAAAGGGGAAACTTTTTTCCAATAAGAGCATCCATTGTATGGAAAACCTTGCCACAAGAATTGGTAGAAGCAACTAGTACCACTGTCTTTAAAAACAAATTAGATGTTTGGTTGAGGGATAATAGATAAATAATGTCCCACATAGTGTGGGGAACAGTCTCGATGGGCTCTGGCCTTCTTCTGTTCTTTCATACCAAGTAATACTTGAGGGTGACAAACTGCTAGCTGAAGTGTGTGGTTTAGAATGGGAATTGTCATCTGCCTCCTCCACAGCAGTCTGGCAAAGACTGGAGTGATTCCGTCTTAAATATTCAGATTTCTTTGGCTGAAAAAGCCGAGTTAGCCATTCTCCAGACTAAGTCCAGATACTTAGAATCTGGAGAACCAGCTGGCAGGCTCTTGGCCTGGAGGCTTCGGCAATTGGAGGAGTCATGGGCTGTCCCCTGTCTATGGCCAGACCCCTCGGCTACCACGCTCACTAATTCCTGGGACATTGTAGATGCCTTTAGGGGGTTTATCAGGCCCTTTGTGAGGCTCCAGCACCTTCCCCTGATGAGCAGGTGGCGAGTGCAGATTACTTAAACCAGGTTACTCTCCCATGTCTATCCCCATCTCAGCAGAATGTACTGGAGGGACCTGTCGTACTGAGTGAGGTCCAGGCAGTCATTGGTCAGCTCCCCTTGGATAAAGCTCCTGGCCTTCTGTGATGGTATTGCCCCTTTGCTCACCTGGCTTTTTAACTCCTTTTTAGTTGATGTCCTGCAGGATTATTCTTTTACCCAAGCCTGGATAACTCTCCTCCACAAACCAGGTAAAGATGAGCTTTTGCCAGCCAGTTATAAAGTGATCTCTCTTCTTAATTCAGATTTAAAAATTCTTGCCAAGGTTTTAGTTAATAGATTACAATTAGTTTGGGACCCCCTTATTTCACCAGAGCAGGTGGGTTTTATGGCGCGGCATCACTCCAGTGACCATGTTCAGAAGCTGTTACACCTGATCTCTGCGTCCAGAGAGAGCAGGTCCCCTGCAGTCCTGATCTCTCTCAACCCAGAGAAGGCCTTTGACCATGTGTCCTGGCCCTTCCTCTTTGAAGTCCTGTAGCAGTTTGGTATCTATCATAACTTCTGCTCATGGCTCTGGTTGCTCTATACTAAACCTATGGCAAGAATCTGGTGTACTGGCTTGTCCTTGGCAGTTTTTCCCCTAGGCTGTGACACAAGGCAGGGCTGTCCCCTGTTTTGTTTAATCTTTACCTTGAACCTCTGCTTCGGTGCCTTCACAGCTCTCTCACTATCCAAAGCATACTAGTTGGAGAGGAGCATTACAAACTGTCCACTTATTTGGATGATCTGCTGCTCCATGTAGACGATCCAGCTACCGCCATCTCTGCCGCTTTGGTGGAAATTGCTGCCTTTTACAGGTTAGCGGGGTATAGGCTGAACCTTGATAAAACCCAGGTCATGCCCCTCAATGCTGTTGTTCTCAAGCAAGATATTGTGGATTTGGGCCTGGCGTGGGAGCCTAAGGCTCTCAAGTATCTGGGGATTTTCGTGCCTCACCTATTCTCCAATTTGGTCCCTCTGAACATCCCACCCCTGCTTTAGGCGATTAAAGACGACTGGTCCTCTCTCCCGATGACTTTTTGGAGGTGTTTCCACATCCTCAAGATGAACATTCTCCTCTAGCTGCTCTATCCATTTGGAATGCTTGGGGTCCACTTCCCTAAGGCTTGGTTTATTTCCTTGCAGAGACTCCTGAGTCGCTTCCTCTGGAAGGGGAGAGAGGTCAGGCGGGCTTACACTAAGCTTATCTTCTCCAGGGATTTGGGCAGCCTACATCTTCCTCATTTCTATCTTTATTATCTAGTCCTTCATGCAGCTAAATTCCTGCATTGGGGAACGCCCTCTGTAGAACATGGTGATGAGGACTACCTTCCCCTCTGGCTTCTTACTGAGTCCTGGCTGTGCCAGTCAGCTGGTGTCTTCTGTGCTAGTCTTTTGCACGTTAAGATTTCCCAATTACCAGCTGGAATCCATTCCCCTCCACTTCTCTGGTCTATCAAAGCCAGGCTACAGCTGTAACGATTCCTGAGGATGGATTGGTCTTGATTCCTATCCCAACCCATCCTGGCCAATCCTAATATCAGGATGGGGGGCCATCGGATACCGGTCACCTTCTGTCCTCAGCGAATGTTCCGGTCTCCTCTCTGGTGGATGACAGGAAGTTTATCTCCCACTCATGGATCCAGGCACTTTTTGCAATCCCTACTTTCCATGCTTTTAAATATTGGCAACTTGTAGCCTCCCTCACTTCAATTTTTCAACGCTTCCTGGCGGCTTCTCTCATGGCATATCCTCTTTCCAGGATATTGCCACTGGCTGGTCAACCTCACTCTGTATCTGGGGCATACTCCTGTCTGCAGTCACTTGCACCTGATGCCTCGTTGGGTATCTGCTTCTGTTGGCAGCAGATTTTCGAGTGGCCGATAGAACCAGGCCGCTGGAGGCATGTCTGATGCAACATATTCCAATTTCTTAAGAGAGACCGGTATCGTTGGACTCAGTTCCATATTTTGCACAATCTTTATTACACCCCTTTCATCCTATACAAAATGGGGCAATCTGACACACCCACCTGCACTTGGTGTGGCATGGCCGATGGTCATCTGTATCATATGTTTTGGGAATGTCCTAAGGTGGCCCCCTTTTGGTCTCATATTAAGGCCTGTCTTGAGCCTTTGCTGGGTTTGGATGATGCCTTCACTCCTGGGATCTGCTTGGTTGGGGACTGTCTGCCTTTTTTGTTTGGCCATCGCAAAGCACATATGGCTATGATTTCTATAGCGGTGAAGACAATCATCCTCCAGCATTGGTGGGATGCTAGTATCCCACTGTACAAGGAATGGCACGGTGAGATGCTGCAGGTGCTAGACGTGCCAGCCTTTATCGGTGTCCAGACCTTTACGTACATAGATGGGTGCAGTTCCATACTCTCCTCTCTATTCATAGGCTACCTGAATAATTTGTCATTTCCTTACTATGCTCCCCCTTTCTTTGGATGTGGTGTCCATTTGAAGGCTGTGATCTGGGGAAGGTGGGGTGGGTGGTTAGGGGGGTTGGGGGTTGTTTTGTTTTGTATTCTTTGGATTAGCATTCTTTTTGTCTGCTACTGCTGTTATCTCTCTTTAATGTGGTTGGTCAATGATTTATTGTGTTCATGTATGGTATAAAGTTAATAAACTTTGAATTCTAAAAAAAAAAATAAGGGGCCAGACTTTCAAAGAGCCCTTAGATCGATGCAGGAGCATCAAACAACCACCTTGAGTCAGATCCAGGTGCACCAAATACTGAGCACCATATTTTGCAAGAAAAGCATTCTCTGTGGCAACGTTCCTCAAACTGATGCAAGAGGTTCACTGCATCAAACAAATGATGACTGTGTGACTCTGAGCAAGTCGCTTAACCGACCAGTGCTCCCTGGTCACCTCTGAAAATAGTCACAAAAAAAAAAGGATGAGAATGGCGCTAGCTGTGTCTAAACAAATGGTGCAAGTGGAGTCAAAAAAAATACTCAAGGAATGAGAATGAGTCAGAAAAATGGTGCAGGTTGAGTAAAAAATGAAGACACAAATGACAAGAATGACGCAAGCTGAATAAAAAAATACAGCAGATGAAATGACCAAGACTAAGACCCCAAAATGTTCTGTACTAGTACTGCAGGGAAATATTGGCTCTTAATAGTACCATAGTCAGATCTGCCCCCCCATGGGCCTCTTTATATACTTTAGTATACGTTAGACCAGCTCTGGCTGGTTTTAACAATGACACGCATCTTAGGCACAAAGACAGGACTTACATTCTTTGAAAATCCCAAATAAGGAGATGGTGCGTCATTTCAGTGATGCAAGCATCCCTTCCAACATGGCGCAGACATTTTTTTAGTGCAAGCATGGCACAAGCCAGTGTTGCACATGCAGATTTTCTTTTTGCGGTAAGCACCATTTGAAAATCAGAATTGACACAAGGTTTGGTGCATCCTGCTCCTTGCGTCAATTGTTTTTGATGCAGGCACCTGGCAATATTCCCTGGCCTTTGAAACTCCTACCCAAGGTATTTACAGACCAGAACTTGCTCATCCCAGCTTTGATTCTAGTGTCTTGTTTCCTCATAAGGGATATGGGGCAAGATTTTGAAAGTGCTATAGTTGCTTATCATCAAGGCATAGGTCAGGAAGCATAGGAAAACTAGGAGCACTTATAAAATTCGCAAGCAGCATTTTATTATTTTCAATAACAATAGAATAAAAATAAAAACATTTCAGGATGGTGATATACAAAGGCAGTACAAGCAGAAAAAAAACAAAAGTCCTTCATCTAAGGGTTTCTTTCCAGTTTCTAAGAAGTCTTTCTAGCAAAAATATTGCTGCTCTTTTTATATCAAGTCTTTGCCTGATAATTAACTTCTTCATCCTGAGGATGTTAAGGAGACATCCTGTTTCCTCACAAAACATATCAAAGTTCCTGTCAGTTTCTTTGCACAGCAGGCTTGCAAATAGAACAGTATCCCAAGCTGACCCCCTGCTGACAGCTCTGCATAAACTCTGCAAAAGAGTTTGCAAACAAAGTCTGAGAGGAGCTCAAACTGCACCTCGGTTAACCCCCTAAATTCTAAGTAGCTTTTTGCAATCATTTCAACAGTATAACTATATACTTTTCAAACCAAGGGATCCCAGTTTCACATAATGATTCACATATATTTTTTATAACCACAGATATGCAAGGGGGAAGAAAAAACAGAAACAGCAAGTGAAGGCAGAGAAATAGCAAGTGATGGAGAATTACGAGACTGCCAGAGTTATCAGTTCCTAGGTCTCATGAGAACATTTGGATGCACAACCAAGCAGACAAGAGACAGAAAAGGAGAGGATAGAACAGATCCTTCCATGTAACCCTTTCTGCATAACAAATGGGGCAGGGTCTTATTAACCTGCCATATACCCCTCTCTTTAAGATGGAACATGCTTTTTTTTTTAAAGATAGGTTTCCAAAACTTGCTTTTAATTCTCTTCCAACATTATCTTATAACCTTTTACAGTTCTGCACATAAGACACATAGATCAGCAAGCATAGGAAAACTAATAGCAGTTATAAAGTTTGCAAGTAGAGTTTTATTATTATCAACAATAGAATAAAAATTAAAAATAAATGTTCAGAATAGCAATATACAAAGGCAGTAAAAGCAGAGAAAATAAAAGTCCTTCATGTGAGGGTTTCTTTCCAGTTTCCAAGAAGTCTGTCTAGCAAAAATATTGCTGCTCTTTTTATAACACGTCTTTTTCTGACAATTAACTGCTTCATCTTGAGCATGTTAAGGAGACTTCCTGTTTCTCACAAAACATGTCAGAGTTCTTGTCAGTTGCTTTGTAGAGTAGGTTTGCAAATAGAACCGTGTCCCAAGCTGGCCTCCTGCTAAAAGCCCAGCAAAATAGTTTGTAAACACACCTGAGAGGAGCTCAAACTGCATGTCAGGTTAACCCATTAAATTCCAAATAGCTTTTTGTGATCATTTCAACAGTATAACGATATACATTTCAAACCAAGGGATCCCAGTTTCACAAAAAGATTCACATACAGTATATTGCCAACTCCATGGTGCCGAGCAAGGATCGCTGCACACAAACAAGTTCATGGAAGCCTGGGTGCCAGGAGCAGAGATCAACAGGCAGGGGTTCCATAAGTGTCCATTGGATGCTTCCCTCCCAGGGGTGGGTTCAGCCTGGGGACATGCGGGTGGACTGGTGGCGTGCTTGGGGGGATGTTCTGCCTCGACACCCCTGCCCGAGGACACCTCGTGCTTACGCAAGGCTGGGAACTGCAGTGGGTGGGTCACAGAAAATGTAAAATGCCTCCTGACTGAACAGATGGCGAGCGCCCGGCCCTGCCACCCGGATCCAGGCCTGTGGTGCCTGGGATGCACAGTCAGGCCATAGAGGCTAATTCCTCCTGGAGGAGAGGGACCTCCCGGCACAGGGATATGCCAGGCTACTCAGGTAGGCTGCAGATGGGGAGCTGGTAGAAGGTGGCAGGAGGTCAAAGGATGGAGGGTCAGCCCTGGCATTCTGAAAGAGTGTCCATTTGGGGAGGTGGAAGGCGCAAAAAAAGAAAAGATTCACATATATTTTATAACCACAGATATGCAAGGGGGAAGAAAAGACAGAAACAGCAATGAAGGCAGAGAGATAGCGAGAGGTGGAGAATCACAAGACCATCAGATTGATCGTTTCCTAGGTCTCATGAGAACATTTGGCTGTGCAACTAGAAAGAAAAGGAAAGGATAGAACAGATCCTTGCATTTAACTCTTTCTGCGTAATAAATGGGACGCTGTTTTATTCAACCCTATCACACTGCTGATTGGCATGGGGTCACACCCACATATGACAAACCCGCATGGCTGAAAATGCTGCAGCGAAACAGCGCCATACAGAAACAGAGTCGGGCAAAACACCGACCTGTTCCACGCACAGCGCCTATTGACAACAGTGGATTTTTATGGGTTTTTGCAGGGGGCTTTGCCCCCCCCCGCACCCTCTGCATGGGGGCTTTGCCCCCCACGCTACACAGAACTTAAGTAACAAACTCTGAGGGGAGGCGGACTTCGGGGATGGGGGAGAAACTCCGGAGGAGGAAGTTTGATTACAAAACACACATTGGGAAAAGTTGCAGCAGGGGAGACCTGGGCGGGAACCGAACCACAGTCTCAGGTCTCCCAACTGCACCGTATGCTAGTGCCCTAGCCAGTCCACCACGGGAGCAGTTCAACCAGAAACCCAGCATACGGCACCTTCTCCCCTACTTATATCAATCTGCAGCAACAGGGGAAATGGTAAATTCCTGTCGCTATTCCACACGTTGTTGTGATTTCAAGCGTGCATGTACAGTGCGGTCAGTACTGCGCTGTCTTACATGTGCGGTATTGACCCAGTACCTTGCTGATTATAGTGGCTAAAAATGTAATTATTAGAATGTGGTTAATTAACCCCCCCCCCTTCTCAGGTAAAATGGGTTGAAACAGTTAATCCTATTTATTGGATGGAAACCCTTACATCCTCTCTCTGTGGCCTTCAGATGCAGTGTGAAGATTTCTGGCACTGGTGGGGTATGTTTTCATTAGAGACACGCCCTGATGGTATCCCTTAGTTACCTTGATACTCAGAAGAAGCCTGAATTCTGGGATCTAGGCTTGATTAAATCTCTAGGCATAATGTATGGCTGGGCTGATGCCCATAATATATGAATTATGATGTTGAACTCTATAATACCCATTCAAACCCCAGGAATCACTCGGTATGCTTAATTAATGCAGTCAGCCTTCAGTGTTGCTCTGCCACAGAGAGAATTAAATGTATGTATGTAAATGATGGAACTCTTATTGGCTTATGCCAATTTCAAATTGCTGCCCCTAGTAACTGCTGCTCTCTAAAGTGCTCAGATTCATTTCTCTGCCTGCCAGTTAGGACGCCTCGGAGAGCTCTCCTCAATTTTTGTAGTAAGTGATTTATTTATGAACTGGTTTGTTCTTTTATTATTGTTTTATTATTGTTGCCCCCATTTCAGGTATTTAGCTAGTTTTAGTGGAGTTTGTGAGGTTGTTTAGTTGTACTTCACAGTTCCATGGAACCATGGGGAACTGTTTTACTTTTGGTAATTTTTCAGTATTTTTGATTATTTTAGTATTTAGTACTCGGTTCCATCTGGAACCATAGCGCTATTTTTAGTTTAGCTTGTTTTAACATTTGCCTGGTTCCTTTTTCCTGTCAGGAACCAAGCGTGTCAGTTGGTTCCGATATATTTTTTTCTCTGTGGGAACTGATAATTTGGTATTAAAAATATTAAAATCTCTTATTATGATTTGGGAATCGATCATTTTTTATCTGTGTATTTCTGTGGTTCCTGACACTAGTGTCAGAAATAAAACTTTCTGCTCTAAAACCCTTAAGAAAAGAGCCAAGAAACTTGAAGAGATGGCTACCCCTGCCTCTCCTACAAAGCCTATGGATGAGGCTTCCTCCTCAAAAGAAAGATCAAAGTAAGGAACTGGGGGGAAATCCACAGAGAAATCTAACTCTTCTAAGTCAAAAAGGCCACTGGAACCATTCCCAGAACCAGTTCTGGTGAAAATAAAACCTAAAGAGAAACCTACCACTGCAGTTCCTGCTGAAAAGGCAAAGGAGCTCTCAGTGGGTACCCTGACAGTGCTCTCTGTGGAGGAAATTGCCAAGGCCTGCAGGTATTGCAGGCTCTCCAGGCTGTCAGTCCTTTGGTTCCTTCCTCGGTTTTGCCAGTTCCATTGGTTCCTGCCTCAGTTCCCATCTCTCAGGTCCTGGCCTACTTGTATGAGGAACCAGAGGGAAGTGGAACCCATTGAGATAGAAATCTCCAGAGTAGGACTTTGGTCCCCCGGGGTCCTGAGGACTACTCGTCTCATAATTTTTTCATAAGACAAATGATAGGTACCCTCAACCTTTCATTCCAGGAGTTGGTTGAGGATGAAGAGAAAGCTAATTTCATGGATATAATGGGTCTTACACCCACAAAAAGACGGTTACTGCCCATCCATAAATCTTTAAAAAAGGAGGTACTAAAAATCCAGCATATCCCTACTTCAGTGCCTGGGGTACATAGGTACATATGTATATTTTTTCAGATCCAATTAACAAAGTTTGCCAGAGACAGGATCTGCCACCGAAGTAGTCAGTCAGCCCATTTTTTGGGACCCATGTAAAGCTTTCTTGAAACTTGTCATACTGCCTGCTTCTATAACATCTTTAGGCAGGTATTCCAAACATTCACCACACGCTGGTTAAACCACTTTGCTCTTTTTGTGGTATTACATTTAGCCCCCATCAGTTGTTTACTGTGTGATCTTGTTTGATATGTTTGCTTTATTCTGATACTAAATGCTCCTGTCTCCCAGGTCTCTACATTTTTGAAGGCCCTATAAACAAAACACAGGTTCCCCTTAATCTTTGATATGCCATTGAGTACAATTTCAATTTGCGCAGCCTGTCACTATAGCTTAGATGTTTTTTATTCATAATTTTCTTAGTGTATCCTCTTTGTACTTGCTCTACCCTATTCACAGTTCCCACAGTTTGTGGTGCAGACATGGGGGCCCCATATTCAAGGATTGGTCTAACTTTAGCTTTATACAATGGTACCAAGACCTCCTCCCTTCTGCTTCTAATGTTCCTTAGTATATTCTAGATAACCTGTTTGCTTTTCTTGATTGCTTCGATACTATGTTTATCAAAACTGAGGTTACTGGAAATATATACCTGCTGGTCTAATTCAATGTCCGTGTCCTGAATTACCTTATTATTTAAGGTGTAGTGATACATTCTGTTGTTTTTCCCAAAGTGCATCGGTCTACGCTTGCATTAATTGAATTTCAGTTTATGTGTATTAGCCCAAGTTTCCTCATTCTGCAGCTGATTTTGGAGTGCATTGGCTGCCTCCTCATTATTAACTATCATTCCCACTTTTGTGTCATCATCATACTTATTCAACCATGCTCCCTCTTTCACATGCATGGAGTGCACCAGTACTTTGAACAAAAGGGGACCCAGCACTGATCCCGAGGGAACCCCACTCATCACCCTATCCCATTCTGACAGGTGTCCTCTAATTTGGACCATTTGTACTCTGTCATCCAACCATGAGCTAATCCAACTACATAGATGTTGATTAACTTTATATTTCTGTAAAGCCTGCATCAGGACCTCATGGGAAACAGAGTCAAAGGCCTTTGCGTAGTCCAGGTAAACTACATCTACTGGAAAACCCCTGTCCAAAGCCTGGCTTACAGGTTCCAAGAACTGCATCAAGTTTGTTACGCAGGATCTCCCACCAGAGAAACCATGCTGAGTAATGTCAATAAGTACCAGTTGTTTCATATTATCCTCCAAATACCTTTTGACATAACCCTCTAATATTTTCCTCAGTGTAGATGTTATACTAATGGGTCTGTAGTTCTTAACTTGTAATCTATCACCGGTTTTATGAATTGGGGTAAAGTGGGCAACCTTCCAATCTGCAATAACCCTTCCCTCCCTCAAGGATCTATTGAATAGAATCGCCAGTGGTTCTGCCAGTTCATCTGCTACATTAATCAGGAATAGTGGGCTAATTCCATCAGGACCAGGGGATTTATATTTGTTTAAACCTCTTAAACTGTCATAAACCTGGTTTGAAGTTATAGTAGGGATCTCTGTGTATACCGCCGTCTTTTCATTCTTATTTTTGGTTACCCATCTTGCTTTTGGTATACACTTGTCAGTGTCAGTGGCTCAGTAGGTAGCACACTCGCCTCTGAGGCCGGGAGATCAGAGGGCTGTGGGTTCAGTTCCCACATCTGGCACTTGGGTTAATATCCCAGTACTGACACTGTAGTGCAACATGAGAGGGGTGCTGCACTTCTGAGGTGCCGTCTTTCGGATGAGACGTTAAACCGAGGTCCCATCTGCCTGGATTGGTGGTAGTTCAGGTGGATGTTAAAGATCCCATGGCACTTATCGAAAAGAGTAGGGGAATTTCTCTGGTGTCCTGGCCAAATTTCCCTCATTCACTAAAAAAAATACCACCAACAGCTTAATCTGGTTCAAGGTTGGCATTCATCTGTATCCCCCTCCCCCGGGTCGTGCCTGAAAATAGGCAGGATTTGTCTAGTGCACTTACCCGGTCAACAAAAGCTAAATAAATAAAAATAAAAAAAAACTTATAAAATGGCTATTAAACACATTGACCATCTCCAGGTCCCCTTCTATTACCTTATTATCAACTATAGGACTTATTATTGAGCTATTTATTTTTCTTAGACTTCCCACATAGTTGTAGAAGTGTTTACAATTTAACGTCCTATCTGTAGCTAACTCCAGTTCAGCTTTTGCCCTTGACCTTCTGATGGCTTTCTTGCACACACAGGATAATTTATTATGTCTCAGTAGTCTGGCCTGTGTTATATGCCTCTTTAGTTTCCTGTGTGCCTTATTTTTTTGCTTAATTATTTTTTTTTTATATCTCCTGTAATCCACCTATCCAACTCAACTATTATATTTCTTTCTTTCTGGGACATATCTTGCCATGCAGGTCTGTCTACTGTCATTAATTTTATTCCATGTCTCCTGTGTGGTTAACCCATCCAGTTCCCTTTTCCAGTCAGTAGAGGGCAGTAACGGTTTCATTTTGTGGAGGTCCACTTTCCAATATATTTTAACCTTAGTTGCACCCCTACATCTAGTCTTGACCCCCATAATACTAAATTTCACCGTGTTATGATCATTTGTTCCAAGAGGGTATATTACCTGGACATCCTTAACCATGTGCTCCATATTCATTAATACTAGATCTGATATTTTTTCACCTTTTGTACTTTCTGTTACCAGCTGGTCCAGTCCCTTATTCAGACAAGTGTGCACAAAAATATTTTCTATGTAGTTTTTTCCTATCTTGTTTTCCCAGCGTATGTTGGGTGGATTAAAATCCCCCAGGAGCAATGTGTTTTCTTGTATCATACTGTCTGGTAGTTTTATAAAGTCATTATTATCCTGCTGTGATAGGTTTGGTGATCTATAACAGATCCCTATCATAAATTGTTTGCCCGCGTTTATCCTTACCCATAATTGCTCTACTCTACTCTATCTAAGCTCTTATCCTTAGGGTCAATAATTTGTGCTCTTAGGTTAGAAGCTACAAACACCCCCACACCTCCTCCAGTCCTGTCTTTCCTTGCTTTATGGAAGAAATCATAACCTGGCAAGTTGTTAATCCAGTCATTTTCATGCATCCATGTTTCCGTTATTGTGCAGATGTCCACCTTCTCACTAATTAAGGTGTATCTCAGTTTGTCTATTTTAGATTTTATACTCCTTGCATTTAGTAATACGGTGGACAGGAAAGTAGATAAAAAGTACCAGCTGGACAGGTCTAACGCTGACTTTTTATTTACTGATCCTGATCACGAGGTAGTGGTACAGGCTGTAGCATGTGATAGGGTTAGGGTGCCCTTGGCTTCCCACCCACCTGACATGGACTCAAGAAAAATAGATGCCATGGCAAGAAGGGATACATGGCAGCTTCACACCTTGGCAGGCAAGGCTTATGCAGCCCAGTATCAAAAAGCCCTGAGGGTGAATCCACTAGGTTAATCCTAGAAGCATGCAATAGAGAACTAGGGACTCCAGTATCTGTCAAAGACTGGCTAAAATATATAAGAACATCGCAGGGTGTCTCTGGATCCCCCTACTGGAGGGAGTATCTGTGGAAGGTGAGAAATAGATTCTTTATTACCCCGCCAACTTGGTGAAATTTCTAGATCCAATCCAAGGTAAATGTTGGGGAGACTGCGGGCAGCCCTTGGCTGGCCATGTCCATATAATGTGGTCTTGTACTCTATTAAGGCCTTTTTGGAGAGAGGTGGGGGAGGCATACGGGAACTAGTGGAAGAAGAAGTCGGCTTAATGCCTGAGTTGGTACTTCTTTCAATCCTTCCTGAGGGAGTACTTATCTTAAAGGGCTCATTACTGGTTACCTATCTCTTAGCTGCTAAAAAGGTCATCACCCGGCTATGGGGATAAAAGTCCCTTCCATCCATACAGGATTGGCATAAAGTTATGCAAGATATATAAACAGTGGAAAGGCTGATAGCCAAAGGGGGGAATAGAGGGGGTCCTTTTGAATTAACCTAGTGCAAATGAGTAATTTATATCTCTCAGCAAGACCCTGACTTTGTTCCATAATGGTGCCTCTAACTATATACTTGGCAGCTGAAGACCAGAGAAACAATAATCTGATAGCTCTCTGGATCATATTATATCAGATTTATTTCTATGGGATTAAGGTGGCCCTTTCACCTTTGCACTTACCTCTTTTAGTGACTTTTGGTAGTAAGGGTCCACTACTCAGACAAGACAATGGCCTTTTTCTAATAACTTTGTATAACCTGTATTTAAGCTGTAACATGGAATGTATATTACAATGTATTTTATTTGTTATATGTCTCACATCCATTGTCTTGGATTTGTATAAAGGGAATAATGAAGCTTAAAGTTAAAAAAAAAGCCCTGTAGACAACAGTACTGGCCATATCAGACATGATTCATGGGGAAACAGCAGTGGCTCTAGCTGAGACTGTCAGGTCAGCTTTAGAGGCCATGAAATATCCGTTTCATATGGCAGTAGATGCCAGTGACACTGCTGCCAAGCTCATGACCCTTACAGTCTCAATGAGGATATTTGCCTGGTTTAGAGCACAAACTTCTTTTAGGATACCAAGGCAGACACAATGGAACTCCCCTGTGAGAATACATCCCTTTTGTGGGATAAAACAGAGGTTTGTATGAAAAAGGTAGAGGAGTACAAAAGATAAAAATGTTATGAAGAAAAGTAAACTACTCATAATTGGGGATTCCATGCTCCGTGGCGTAGAACCCCACCTAAATTCTAGCGTCGAAACTAGGGTAGTGGTTAAAGTGTCTCCCAGGAACTTCTGCCAAGGGACACATACCACATAGAAAGACTCTTACATAAGGAAGATGAAAACACATGCATGTTGTAATACACCCTGGGACAAATGATCTGGTCGATCAAACAATGGAGGAGGCCAAACAGCACATTGAGGAGCTAGCAAATAGATAGAACTTTGTCATCCACCTTAGCTTTCTCAGAAGTGCTGCCTGTATGGGAAAGAGGCAACAGCACAAAGCGAGTCAGAGAAGAAGAAATAAACAGGTTCAATTCATGGATATGCATATTGTGCCAGGTTAGGGGCTACCGCTTCATAGCAAACTGGCAGAGCTTATGGGAGAGAGGAGTTTTTTTTATATGATGGCCTGCACCTCACCAAAGAAAGGGGAAGGGCATTCAGTCAAAAGTTAAGACATATACGCTAGTCATTTAAACCAAGAAAAGGGGAGCTGGGAACAGCACACAACACAGGGACCAGTGTGCAGGTCACCACTCCCCATAAAACTGGAACAACTGAAAATAAATTGCAAAGTACACCAGAAGAGACAAGCAAAGCAGGACAACAAGAGAAGAAAAACCACCACCATGCAGAAAGGGGGGAACAGTTATGGAGGGCAATGGTTGCAAATGCAGGGAACCTAACTAACAAGCTTCCTGACCTCGTGGCCACCATGGCAGAGGGGGACTAGACTGGGGAACTGTGACGGAAACCTGGTTTACAGATAATCACAACTGGGACACGACAATCCCAGGGTACAACCTTTACAGAAAGGACAGGAAAGGAAAAAAGGGGGAGGGGTGGCAGTATATGTGCGGGAGGATATAAATACCACAGAGATACAGGGGTCTCCCAGTGAAACCGAGGCACTGTGGCTGGCAGCCAACACTGGTAATGGGGCAACCATCAGAATAGGAGTTGTATATAGGCCCTCATCGCAGGGGGAAAATAGGGACAAGGAACTACTCGAGACAATATGCTGTACAAAAGGGCAGACAAGGATGAGGCGATACTAGTAGGGGATTTTAACCTACCTGACAAACAATGGAAAATGAAATCAGCGCAGGGACTTTTTTTTTGTTCCCTGGTTACCCTCCTCCCATGACGGGGATCCGGCCCCCTTCCCTGGTCACCGCCCCCATGCCCAGGCTTACTCCCCTCAGGTGGGGCCACTGGGTGGGCGTCCCCACCCCAAGGAACATGGTTGCTTGCCCTGGCTTACCCCCAGGGTGGGGCCAGAGGAGCGGGACCCCCGGTGAACATTAATCGCAACAGGAGTGGAGGCGGGGACCGTCATGAATGGGGCCTGGGATTTTTGGTATGTGGAGATCCCTGGGGGTGGGGACATGCAATGACACCAGCATCTGCCCCACCCCTAGCATGTGGCACCAGCAGTGGTGGTACCCTCAGTCTCTGCCAGGGGTCCCCATAGTGCTGGGCACTCTTCCCCCTCCGAAGGAGAGCATTCCCTGGAATGCTCAGTCTTTCTTCCCCCGGCCAACTCGCGATGTCGTTGCCACAAGCTGACACCTTGCCGCTGCACTGGCTGACTGAGAAGCAAGGACTTTTTAATAGCCTTGCAGGGGGAAGGTCTGAGGCAGTTTGCAGATTCTCCAACAAGAGGCAAAGCAATACTAGACCTCATACTCACAAATGGTGAGAGAGTAAAGGAGACTGAAGTAGGGTGCCATCTAGGGAACAGTGACCATCGTATGTTCTGTTTCACCATTATCACGACAGAGGACACCAGTCACTCTTACATTCCTAGATTTTAGGAGAGCAGATTTTCAGAAAATGAGACACGGCCTAGCTGAAATCTTAAAAGAAGGAGAGGGGGGAAGGGTTGAGAAAATCTGGGAAAATATTAAGGGCGCTATCAAGAAGGTCACAGACCAATACCAGAAAAATAAGTAAGGCGAAAAAGAAAATAAATCCACTATGGTACTCCCAAGAGGTGGCAACTGTAGTGAAAGAAAAAAGGCTGCCTACACGAAATTCAAAGCAATGAAGAAGAAGACAGGGAATCATACAAAGAGAAGCTAAAGGAGGCTGGTGAATTAATAAAGAAGGCTAAAGCCCAAACTACTTCAGGTACATAAGGGAAAAAAGGAAGACCAAGGGAGGAATAGTAAGACTACAAGCAGAAGGGGGGAACCTAGAAGATGGGGATAGGGAGAAGGCAGAAGTCCTAAACAGATACTTCTGCTCTGTATTTATGGAGGAGAGGAAGGGAAATGGACCAGCACTACAGGGGACCACCTGAGGAAGACTCCGTTGTAAGTCGAAGCGCTGGGGCAAGCTTTGTGTTTGTTCTGAGGACCTCTGGCTCCAGTCTGTGTGAACAAATACTCTCTGGACCCAATATTCAGAATTGCACCTGGCAATGGCACATGTAGCGGCACAGCGTGGTGCAACTAAGGGATATATTCAAAAGAGATGAGTCATGGCGCATCTCCTCTGAATATATAAGGTAATGCACACTGCACAGATACGATGTGCTGGCGCATCCCCCCAGACAGGGCTGAATACCAGGAATGGGAACTTCGCCAGCACAACAGAGTTACGCTGTGTGCAAATTCCTGATATTTAGCCAGCAGTATGTAAATAAGGCCATAATACATGCAAGTTGCAAATGGGGCCATTTGCATGTCATTATGGGGCCATTTGCATGTGTTGTGCTGGGCAGGCCAGCGAAATGTGCATGGCTCCCTGCACAGCATGAGGTGCTGCTGGAGGGGTTCTCATGGCACCTCCCCCATAGCCCTGATCCCCAAACAATAACAGTGACATATTTCACTGGTAGTCTAGTGATCCCCCACCCCTCCTGTAGCCCTGATCCCCGAATAATAAAAGGTTTTTAAATTCCCTGGTAGTCTAGGTGGGCCCACCCCACCTCTCGAACACTAACCACTCGTAAAAGTGACAGAAATACATCCTTAGTGGTCCAGTGGCATCCCCACCCACCCACACAGGACCCTCTGCCCACCCAGCTCCCCCCTGGTCAGCGTCGGGCAGCAGCAAACCCACTTATTTGCGAATGACTATTACAGTATGCACTGCAAGTGCATTGGTCCACAGTGTGGACCAATGGGCTTACAGCTGATACTGTAAGCTGTCATTTGGTGGGCAGCCATGGAGCTATGCGGGTGGATTTGCTGCTTCCCACCGAGGACAGAAGGGGAGCTGGGTGGGAAGGGGGAGGTGGGGGTGCCATTGGATCACCAGGGATGTATTTCTGTCGCTTTTACGAGCGATCGGTGTTCCGGGAGGGGTGGGGGGCTCCACTAGACTACCAGGGAATTTGACAACATTTTATTATTCAGGGATCGGAGCTACAGAAGGGGTGGGGGTCACCACTAGATTACCAGGGAATTTGATAACATTTTATTATTCTGGGATCAGAGCTACGTGAGGGGTGGAGGGACCACTAGACTACCAGGGAATTTTACAACATTTTATTATTCAGGGATCGGAGCTACAGGAGGGGTGGGGGGACCACTGGACTATGAGGAATGTTATTGGGTGCTTTCTGCACATTGTGGTTGGGGTAGCCACCCACGGCTGGCGGCTGCTGTGATGAGCCTTGCTTTATGGCAGCTAGCCTGTGGGTGGCTACCATTTGAGTCTTCTTTTTTGGCTCAACTTTGTGCACCAGCATACGACGTATCTCAGGGTTGTGCCAGCATATGCGCTGCACGTCCCGGGCTGAATATCGGGATGTGCCACATATGCACGGGCACGCCCCCAGGAGATGTGCTGTATACATTATCTTTGCACCCCTGCTCATCGGGGATTGTTGTGCCCAATACCCCCCTTTAAATATTGTCCTGGGGTACATTTCTGGGGTTGCACTGGCACAACTCCTTTGAATATCTGGTCCTTTATTTTGAATTTTTGACTGGACCTGCATTCCTTAAAAAGAGGTACTGAGTGCACTAACATTTTCTTGGAACTGTCTGTTTTGGGCTAACCACCCCTTCAGTTCAGTGCATCGCCAATTTCAGCATGCCCTTTTTAATCTAGTTCAGAGCACTCTGGAATCTCTGAGATTTTTGGTAAATGCCCAAAAGTCCAAGTAGATCCTGTTTTGGTACTGAACTGCACTGGAGCAGAGTTGGACAACCTGCAAGGACCCAGGACAGGGTAAACATCATCCTGGAACTGACAGGGTCTTTCAAACTGAATAGACCCAGGCCTGCAAGACATTTCCTACAACTGCTAGGCCACATGGAGCAGCCACAGCCGTGTTACCAGGATCAAGATTCCAGATGATAGATATTTACTTTACCCTAAGGGCTCACTGGTCTCAGAGGAGGGATCCTGTGGCCAAGCTGATACCTGTTTAAAAACTCTTACACAGGCCCTACAGTGGTGGATAATGTTACACAAGGTCCCTGCACCCTTATTGGTACCCCCAGAGGTACACTGTAGACAGCTAGCACTTAGGCATGTGTTATACTAACATATAGGGTACAGGACGTCTACTGTACAAGAGTGGATGTCAGGATATGTATGCATATTGTTGTTATACACTTTGCTTTCTAAATATCTTGCTTACAAGATGTTAGGACATTTGTGTTCTTGTAATGATTATGATATATAAGTCGGCATCGCCACCTTTTGGTGATTTGTACCATTACACTGAGTTATGTACAACTATGCTTCCTTTGTCTTTACAAAGTGATGACTACTGCAGAATTGTATAATGTTATCTTGGACTGTGGAGCCACCTCTAATTTAGCCAATAGGGTTCATCTCTGCAACTAAAAATGTTTCTATCTTACAGTAACCATAGTAATTATCATTGGTATATAATGTAAGACATTATGTCTTCTACCTCAGAGACCCCAAAAGACACAGAATCCTCGAGGTATAGGGAACGCTTAACATTGGCTTCCAGTTCGTATTTGTAAAAACTGCTTAGGGCAACTGTGGTTTATCCCTTTTGGTAGTAATAAACAAGTGTATTACTCTTATACAACATGTCTGTAATTCCTTGCATTACCATTATTGCCAAGAACCTAAGATTGAGGTTTAGACCTCCTGACAATGGACAGGGACAGTTTCAGAGCGGGAACTGAACTCCTTTCCAAAAGGAAAGCCTCTCACTAGTGCTCACTACAGATGCCTCCCTCTTGGGGTGGGGGGAACACATGCTGTACCTCACAGCCAGCAGCACATGTTCCCCCCAGGAATCACTTCTGCACATCAGTCTGTTATAGCTGAAAGCAGTATACCTGGCTCTTCAGTCATTTGCACCTCAGCTAGAGGGCAAGGTGGTGCAAGTTAGAACAGACAACACAACCACCATGTAGTACATTAAGAAGCAGAGGGGCACCAGGTCTACCCTGCTGTGCACAGAGGCCTTGAGGGTCTGGAACCTGGCATACTCCCTGCAAGTCTCCCTGTCTACCATCCATCTACCAGGCAAGGACAAGATTCTGGCTGATTCCCTTAGCAGGATCAGCTAGAACCATCATGAATGGTCCATAAGCACACAGGTGCTACAATCGGGGTTCAGATAGTGGGGCACACCAGTGACGGATCTCTTTTCATCCCCAGATAACCACCAGCTGCCACAGTTCTGCTGCAGGCCTCCAGCCAAGGGGACTGTGTAAAGGATGCCCTATTATTGGATTGGTCAGGCAGATTTCTTTATGCCTTTCCTCCCTTTGCACTCTTGCTCAGGATCCTAATAAAACTCAGGACACAGCCAGTGATTCTGGTATCACCAGACTGAGTGAGACAGCCTTGGTACTCACTCCTGTTGGCTCTGTCAGTTGCACAGCTGATTCACCTCCCTCAGAGGCACAATCTGCTGACATCCTCACAGGGAAGGATACTATATCCCAGCCTCAAGTTCCTTCGCCTCAGGGCTTGGTTCTTGAAGATTTAAAGTTTACCAGCCTGCATCTCTCTGAAGAGGTCCTGAATGTCCTTAGGGGTTCTTACAAATCCTCCACCAGAAAAACTTATGCTTCCAAGTGGAAGAGATTTTCTATATGGTGTGGCCACAAAGAAATCCACCCTGCTACTGTTGGGTTGTCTGTCCTTTTAGACTATCTGACCCACTTGAATTCACTAGGCCTTAGGCGTCTACCTTGAAGGCACACTTGGCTGCAATCTCTGCATACATTTCAGCCAGTAAAGACAGGTCCTTGGCATCTCACCCTGTCTTCAGGAAGTTTTTTTAAAGGTCTCCTTCACCCTTCCTTGAGGGAGCTAGTGCTGGCCTGGGATCTGAACAATTGTATTGCCAGGCTAATGGAACCTCCATTTGAGCCCATGACAACTGCAGAGTTAAAGTATGTTACCTGGAAAGCTGCTTTCCTAGTAGCCATTACTTACGCTAGGTGAGTAAGTAAGCTTCAGGCCCTGTGCACAGATCTGGACTACAGTATATCTCGTCCCACAGGGATAAGGTGGTATTCGGGACTAACAAGAAGTTTCTACGTAAAGCAGTTTCTGATTTCCATCTGAACCAGTCCTTTACATTGCCAGTTGTTTTCACTGTCAACTCCAGCTCAGGAGAGCAGAGATTGCATAACCTAGATGTTGAGAGGGCACTTAGCCCCTACCTTGATAGGACCAAAGAATACAGGTCAGAGGTTACCCAGTTGTTCCTCACTTATGGTGAGGTGGGTAAAAGTTAAGCAGCATCTAGAAGTACCATTGCCCACTGGATAGTGGCCTGCATTCAGTTCTGCTGCAGCAGAGTTGGTAAGCAGCCACCCCTGGTCCTCAGGGCACATTGTACCAGTGGCACAGCTACATCAGTAGCTGCAGCAAGGGACATACCCCTACTGAAAATTTGCAAAGCAGCTACATGGAAAACTGATCACTCATTCAAGCACTACTGCTTAGGAATACAGTCCAGAAGTGACACCAGGTTTTGGCACAGCAGTTCTGCAGAGTCTTTTTCCCAAATAGGTTCTCTGCCTTACCGCTAAAGGTACTGCTTGGTAGTCTGCATTTGTTAAGCATTTTGAGTGATTCCTGGGGTTTGAAGAAAAAATTACTCACCACAGTAATTATGTTTCTTCCAGGAGCTCTCTCAGTGTGTTTAAGCTCCCACCCTGCCTCTCCTACCAGAACCAGGAAAAAGGGGATCCCTTATCTTGCATCCCTGATGGTAACTATACTGTATGTCCTATTGTTTTATTAGAATTTATGCTTTGGAGTTTTATAAACCAATTGTGTTTAATTGTCCCTTCTTACAGGGACCATTGATATAGGGCAATAGGGTTACGTAGTTTAGCTAGTTAGGGTGTCTACACTTGGTTAGGGTTCATAATTTATTTTATTTTTATTTATTTAGCTTTTTGTTGACCGGGTAAGTGCATTAGACAAATCCTGCCTATTTTCAGGCACAACCCGGGGGAGGGGGATACAGATGAATGCCAACTGACCTTGAACCAGATTAAGCTGTTGGTGGTATTTTTACTAAATGAGGGAAATCTGGCCAGGACACCGGGGCAATCCCCTACTCTTTTTGATAAGTGCCATGGGATCTTTAACATCCACCTGAACTACCACCAATCCAGGCAGATGGGACCTCGGTTTAACGTCTCATCCGAAAGACGGATAATGAATCTGAGCACTTCAGAGTGCAGTAGTTACTAGGGTCAGCAGTTTGAAATTGGCACGAGCCGATGAGAATTCTATCATTTACATACATTCCATTCTCTCTGTGGAAGTTCAACTGAAGGCTGACTGCATTTGTTAAACAGATTGATCCCCTGGAAGAAACATGATTACTATGGTGAGTAATTCTTTCTTACTGTTTGGACATCTGTATAGGTTGCTGTAACTGCACTTCAGCCCATAAACGGAATGATTATTTCTATCCATGTATTCATCATTTCTCTATTATTGTAACTCTATGCCGCTGAACCATGCTGTATCTTTTTCTGTTTCTGTTCTAAAGTTGTAAGATCCTTCTTAATAACAAGCATTTGTCAATGCCGAATGTTGTCTTGCTGGCACTGGCATTGGTAGTGCAGGAGTTAGAGAGATGCATAATAGGAATGGCAGTGAAGTATTGAACTGATGCCAACCCCACCCCCACCCTGCAGAGACTGACAGGCATTGGGGTGTGCCTTTGGGTCATTGGCCATAACACTCATGCCATTTCACCTCACCCTACCCTGCCTACACCAACAAGCATCACGGTGTGCCTTGGGGTCTTCGGGCCTTATGCTCACACCATTCCATAAGGAAATACACTGAGATGGGTACAGTATAGAAGAATTGGGTGAACTTTTGGGGCTGAAGAATCCAAGGCACTCCTCAATGCCTGTCACTGGCTGCAGGGAGCGGGTGGGGGTGGAATGGCATGAGCATTACAGGCGGCAGTCCCAAGTCACACCCGATGCCTGTCGGTCTCTACAGGAGGGTGGGAAGTTACGGTTGGAAACCCTAATGGCCGGCATTTGTTGGTATTTTCCCAAATTTTCAACATGGGCTTTTGTGACCCCACCTCATGAACAATGGCACTATCAGTTCATTAGCCGAAATGTGATTTTGCACAGCGACCGCGCCATTTGGCACCACAAGTGTGAAAACACATTTTGGGCAGGATGTGAAAAATTACAGCTGTACTGTTCGTTAGGAGGTGTAAAAAAAAAAAAAAATAGCAATGTTGAAAACCTGAAGTGAAAATATGAAAAATTGGTGTTCACACACTTGCGTAGAAACTGCGTAACACAATTATTTGGGGGATGTTTTTAACCAAATTTTCAACAAAGGCATTTTGGGACCTCCACTCATGAACAGTGGCACTGTGATTTTGTTAATCTGTCCCAAAAGTTGATTTCCCACAGTGACCGCACCATTGTGCGTCAGATGTGTGAAAACACATTTTGGGCAGGATGTGAAAAATGACAGCTGTACTGTTAATAAGGAGGTGTGAAAATATTTCTGTGTTGAAACTCTGGAGTGAAAATATTAAAACTTGTTGAAGTTATGAGCGTGTGTGGCAACTGCACAATGCATGTTCGTAGCAGTCATTTTTTTTAATTTTTTCACCAAATTTACAACATAGGCTTTTTGGGACCCCACCTCTTGAACAGTGGCACTGTCATTTTGTTAATCAGTCCCAAAAGGTGATTCCACACAGTGACTGTGAAATCATCTTTTGGGACTAAATAATGAGATGACAGTGCATGTGTTCATGAGGTGGGGTCCCAAAAACCTCATGTTGAAAATTAAGAGCCAAAATTCAAAAAAATGCCTGAGATATCCACCTAAGTTGACCCCCCCCCAGTTGATGCCATTATATAGCTTACCAGCATTTCTTCATTTTGCAGTACAGCTTTGAAGAGTCCAGACGTGATCCCTCTCCACTGAAGATCACAGCGCTGGACCTCCAGAGGTAAGTATGGGGTGAAGGGGGATGTGGGAGGTGGAGTGTGCAGAGGTGGTGTGGGTTGGGAGGGGCATTTTCTTTTCAGGTAAACAAAAAATGGAACCTGACATGAGACATCGTGGGACACTTTGTTGGGCATACTGGAGTGGGCTCCAAGTGTGCCACACAATGGGGGTGGAACATGTCAGCACAGACGGCACTGTGTGAGCAGCAGCACACTGGGGTGGGCTCCCAGTGTGCCACACAGTGGGGGGGGGAGGAACATGCCGAAACGGTCGGCTTTCTGTGAGCGGCCACACACTGAGGTGGGCTTCTAGTGTGCCACACAATTGGGGGGGGCATGCTGACATGGAGATTGCACCCTGATGTCGGCTTTGTTTGGGGATTGTGAGCTGCCATCGCCATGTTTATTGAAATGATTCACCAGAAAGGCATGTACAAGAGGCGTGTCATCTCTGCCACTGCATGACGAGCTTGTCTCTGATTGCAGCGGCACATTTCTTTCAAGTTGGTGGCACTTTACATAATTTTTGTGACAGCACTAGCATGCTGACTAATTAGGGAATGAGGGAACACACCTATTAAAGTGTGCCCTGCATTCGCCAACACTGACACACCTCTCACTGTGCTACTACTACCACAAGATGTTGCTTGTGCCTTCGTGCAAGACAACATACAAAAGTGATTAAAAAACACTAAGACCCAAAAAGAGAGGAGGAGATAGATAGAAGGGCAGAGGTGTTGTGGGTGCAGGTACAGTCAATGAAATGCAGAAAACTTAGGACAGGAGTAGTGTACAGGCCACCAAACCAGGATTAGGTATTAAGGAACTAGGATCCAAAATTGTAGACATGGCCAGTAGTAGTGATTATGGGGAACTTCAGTTTTCCAGGAGTAGATTAGGAGATCCCTCCTGTCATCTGTGCCAGGACTCAGGTGCTGCTGGATACATTCCAGAGTGGGTTCCAGACACAATGTGTCCTGGAGCCATCAGGAAAGGGGCCATTCTAGACCTGGTTCTGTCGAACAGTGCACATGTCCAAGAGGTAAAGGTGGAGGCACCGCTTGCAGCACGTGACCATCAATCACACTGTGTGGTTCCACCTGGACATGGACAGGGAGAAGATTATGACCAAGGTGCCCTGTTTTCTGAGGTTCTGAAACATGCAGTGAATGCCACAGAAATTGTGACCTGCCACAGAATTTGGGTCTGACCGCTGAATTTGGGGTTGATCGCAGAAATTGCCCCAGTAAGTTAGACAGAGACTGACACCACTCTTTTCAAGCAATTCCTGTGCCTGCTTGTAGCTTTGTAAGAACTAAAATTCACCCCGACCATCTCACCCCCTCAAACCATCCCCAACCAGCCCTGCGAGCCCCCCCTTGAGTTACTCTCTTTTTTTATATTGGCACCCCATTTTTGGTCCAAGGCTGCATGATGATCGATTGCCTTTTTCTGTCACTGCTAGTGGGCCAGAATGATTTTTTCTTATCCCAGTAGTGCTTTATAGAGCCCACACAAAGCCATACTGGGGCATGCATCCAGTATTTGGGCACAGCAGTAATAGGAAGAGGCAGAGGATTATCCTGCACTATTGGACCAAACAAGAGTGCCAATATAAAAAACAGTGTGACTCACTGAGGCTCTGAGAGGAATGACTTTTGGGGCTTAGATACGCAGGGTTGGTATTTCTTGTTTTATGAGGGGGCAGAGTAATGTCCAAGAAGAGACTTTACAAGGGTGACAAGAAAGACATTTCTAACTATCGTCCCACTGCTATACTATCAGTGCTGAGCAAAATCCTTGAAAAGATAGTAGCCTCCCAACTCTCTGACTTCCTATCCAAGTTCAGTCTGCTCTCACCATATCAGCATGGTTTCCGCAAAGGGCATAACACCTCCACTGCCTTGCTCCAACTCACAAATGGCATTCTTCGGGCTGTGGACTCTGGCCTTCTCACTGGGGCCATTTATATTGATCTCACAAAAGCCTTCAATCTGGTTGGCCACCCTCTTCTACTAGCCAGCCTGTCATCCATTGACCTCTTGCAAAGCTCAGTTGCTTGGATAGATAGGTACCTATCAGATCAATATCAAGTTGTCAAATTTAACTTTGCAGAATCTTGTAAATCCACTATCAAAGTTGGTGTTCCCCAGGGCTCAATCTTGGGACCGCTTATCTGTTCTGTTTTCATAAACCAGATCAGACTAAATATCCCTTCTTGCTCGTCCATCCTCTATGCGGATGATCTTATCTTGTACTTTAGTTCCAGTTTTGTACAGGACATAAACCTCAAGCTATCTTCCACTTTTCTCCAGATTCAGTCCTGGCTCATAAGAAGTAAACTTCTTATCAATGTCTCTAAACCTCAGGCTATGCTCTTTGGCTTGGCTGCCAAACTGAAAAACTGTTGTGGTCAACTAAGGATACCCAGTTCAGCTGGCACTTTCTTGGACACTGTAAGCACATTTAAATACCTAGGAGTCCTACTCGAAACTTTGGGCTTCGACCAGCACGTCCAAGCCATCTGCAAATTGGTAAACAGCAAACTTGGGATTACTTATACAACAAGGCAGGCAATTACTCCCTCTGCCAGACTGGCCATTGCAACAGGCATTTTATTACAGTCTCCTGCCTATGGTGCAGTCACCTACATCAATATCTCCAAGGCCACGCTTCGCAATTGGGACACCACCTACAATAACATCTGCTGATATGCCTCTGTTTCCCCTCAGTTAAAGCACCACTGCCTACTCTATGCTGATCTAAACTGGCGCTCACCCTCAGCCTTTCGGCTCCTCTCATTTTTCTCCCTGGCAGAAAAAATAATCAGGTCTAATACCCCACCGTCACTTAGTGCCCTCCTTATGCCCCTGGCCTCCGGTCCTCTGACCAATCCCTGCTACATGTGCCCAGGTGTAAAACCACCAAGGGTGTTTCTGCTTTCTACCATGCGGCCCCAAAGCTCATAAATTCCTTACCCCTAGATATTCGTCTTGCACCCATTTTCAAATGCAAGCTTCGAACTTACCTTGTAAACCCTGAACCTTACACTTGTTTCAAACCTCCTTAGTTGACTCAAAAACCCCTCAACCTAAACCTTGCTTTTTATCATCTCCCTCTCTGAAGTATCCTGCCTTTCTCCTATCCTTTACTTAGTTCTCGCTTCCACCACCCGTTTTTTATTTTCCTCTTTCTTACCCCTCGTTTGAAAGCTGCACCTTGCCATTGTTTCATGATGTCAGTCCTTTCAATGCTGATTCCTATGCTACTTGCTTGCCCTAGCCATGCAGGTTCTGAGACCATAGTGATGCATTTAGTGGACTACTACAAAATGGAATAATGCTCTTAACAGCTTCTTTTATACTATCACTATCTGAAATTGGATTGTACTGTTGATTTTTTCCCTCCCTAAAATTTGTATTTTATGCCTCGTGACCAATCTGTATACTGTGTACACCTCATATCTGTTCTTCTGACTTGGTGTGCTTACTGTATTGTTGCTGCAAACTGAAATGTACTATCCTGATTGTAACTTTGTTACCTCCCAGTTCATGTCTGAAAATAGTCACTGCTTTGTGTCTAGTAGACCTACCCAGTAAACAAAAACTAAATAAAAATAAATAAATACTTTTGAGGCAGGAAGAGGCAGAGGATCACTGTACAGTGCAGGGCTGGATAATGACATACATGTAAATCTACAAGACAACTCAATGGCATTCTCAAAGCTTGTTAGGAAAGTGGTGGGGTTTACCTGTTCTAAAACCATGAGAGAGTAAAGTGCTGTCGGGGTTGGGGGCAAGTTGCTATCCTTAAGGGGTTTAGACTGCAAGAGGTTGCTGTGGATGGGGCTACGAGATTGCCAACCTGATGGGTCAACTCTGGTGCCTAGCAAGAAAAATGTAAATTATAAAAAATGCAAGCAAAGTGATAGCTAAGTAGATTAAAAAACTGTTGGGGCAGGAAAAGAATGAGAGAACGCTGGATATACTGAAGAAATTAAAGAAAGAAACATGTAAAGCTAAAGATTATGTAAAATGTGGAAACTAAATAAGGGAAGAGAAAAACAAATTGAGAAAATAGAGAATGTCATAATGACATTGCAGATGACACATTTTTTTTAATTTTCTAACATTTATATGTTGCTCCAGGATACTATGCAAGAGTGAGCAAGACAGATTTCAAACTCACTGCATCACAATTAAAAATGCCACTGAGGGACAAGTGGATTCACTCAGAGCATCAGTGCAGCTTCTATATTTTTTTAAGCACAAATAGCTTGACCATTCAATACAGTAGTCAGTTGTTTTCTATTCCTGACATACTAGCCATTGTTGAAACCTGGCTGACACCAAGCACTCCGGACCATGCCATCTCACTACAAGGCTACAGTATTTCAGACTGGACAGGACTAATAAAAAGGGGGGGTTGTGCTATTTACATTAAGGGCAACCTCTCTAGCCACCCTGTCTGCTTTTCCACCACTAACTCCTCTATGCAATTTCTCCCTGTTAAGCTACTACTTGGTGCCGAAAATAAAGTGCTTACTGTGGCCGCTGTCTATATCCCTCCTAAAGATCCAGGGTCCGGCCTCCAGACTGTTCTTGAATTTGTAAGATCGCAACCACCTGACACCGAGCTCCTTCTCCTTGGTGATTTTAATATAAATTGGCTCGCATCAGACGTTGGGTCCCTCAAGGATGCTATCCTAGCAGCTAACCTAACGCAGGTGGTGAGCTCCCCCACTAGAAAAAATACAGAACTGGAACTTGCACTCTCATTGACTGGATCCTTGCTAGCCACCCAGCTCACATAAAAAACACAGTTGTTCTCCCGGACTCTCTCAGTGACCACTACCCTGTGATCTGTACCTGGACAAATAAGTTCCAAAAACCACCTCAGGCAGAGTGCTACCTCATGGAAACCTTACTAAGCTCAAGACTTGTCTTTTACAGCAAGACTGGTCCCCAATATACAATACTCTAGATGTTGATGCAGCCCTAGATTATTTTATCACAACTTTCAACACTGCCTGTGACACCTAATCACCAGTAAAAAAGCGTAAAATCAAAGAGCTCTCAAATCCCTGACATGGCCAAACTACTGGCCCAACTCAAAGCTCGGGACCACCTCTGGGCCATAGCCAGAGCCGCAGGCTCCTTGATGGATATCCAGAAGTATAAACAGGCATGAAACCAGTGTACCAAACAAATCTGACTAATGAAGAGCTCCTATTTCAAAAATGCACTTGCAAACTCCTGGGGTGACGGGAGATCATTCTGGGACAACATCAGAAATATCACGGGTAAGCAGTCCAAATCCTCTCCCACAATAATGACTGTCGATGAAACTACTACCCTATACCCAATGGTCATGGCAAAGGCCTTAAATAAAACTTTCACTGACCTCAGTGGGGTCCTCCCGCCGGACTTCTTCTCTGACACGGACTCGCCAAAACCAACATCTCCTACTGCCTCACCTGACGAACCGCTTTTCCACTTCAAAATAGTTAAGGCACATGAAGTCTACAAATATATAAAAAAGGCTATCTCTAAATCCAGAGCAAGCAGTGATACTATTGATCTTAAAATTCTGTCCCTTACCCTGAAAGAGGTGGTGCACCCACTCACCAAAATTTTCAATCTCTCCCTCTGCCTTAGTCAATTTCCCAGCAAATGGAACTCTGCTATAGTCACACCAGTGTTCAAAAGTGGCGACAAGTCCCTACCAGGAAACTGTCGTCCTATATCTATACTTCCACCCCTCTTCAAGGCCCTCGAATGTATTGTGGCTGACCAACTCTCAGACTACCTGCATAAGTATAACATACTCTGCTTGCAGCAACATGGATTTAGGAAAGGACACAGTACATTGACTGCCCTACTGTAATTCTCAGGAGAAATTCACACTGCCTTGGACAAAGGATATCAAACCGGTGCTGTTTTCATTGACCTAACAAAGGCGTTTGATACTGTTCACCATGGCTTACTTATCACACAACTACACAGTCTTGGGCTCTCGGAAGGACCAGGTGCCTGTGTTAAAGTTACCTGGCACAACGCTCTCAGTCAGTAAAAATCTCAGAAATTCTCTCAGACTCAAAACCGGTCCTCTCAGGTGTTCCACAGGGGTCAATCCTTGGCCCCCTCCTTTTCAGTCTTTTCCTAAACTCTCTTCTCAAATCCTACCCAGAACAAATAATCCTTTATGCTGACGATGCTGTGATTCTCTCCTCTCATAAGGACCAAACCCTACTCCAGAGCCTGCAACTTACTTTCTCCAATGTTGAAAAGTGGTTCCTAGATCACAAGCTGGTCCTAAATCACAAAAACAAAATCCATGCTTTTCTCCAGACCACAAAACAGAAAAGACAAATTCCACTTACTATCAAAACATACCCAGGAAATACCCTTGAACAAGTGTCAACATTTAAATACTTTGAATCACCTTTGATCAAGGTCTACCTTTAGCACCCACATTGATAACACACAGCAAAACGGTGAACCAGCACATTGGTATCCTGTTCCAAACCGGCAACTCCTTACCCAAGCTGCGTGAGCATTGCTATCCAAAGTTCTGTCATCTCAATCATAGACTATGGCTTAATTATCTATGGCTCTGCCACTACCACCGCACTAAGGCGCATCACAACCACCCTAAACAAGGCCTGTCGGCCGCTCACTGGAGTGCAAAGATGTACTCATACATGTGAGCTCTACACTGAAACAGGATGGTTGCAACTCTCAAATCACATAAGTTACCTCACATGCTTGATGGCAAAAAATCCATCTTGGGCCGCACTCTGCCATGTATCCAAGACCTACTTTGCCCGAATACCAGCATCCGTCTCACCAGAAGATCGGAACACCAGCCTCTCTAGGTCCCCAGATGCTGGACCACACAGGGCCAAAAATCTTTTGCCTATCATGCCCCCAGCTGGTACAACGCCCTGAGCTCACTCATTACATCCTTCACGACACTAGGAGCTTTCAAATCTATGCTTTACTCTCACCTCTCAGCCTCTAGCTCCTGTGACTGCCTTGACCAATGATTCTTCCCTCATGGCTGTTTTTACTGTTTTTCATCCTCCTCTTCTGCTCCTTTCTTGACAAAGGCATCTGAGTACCTCTAACTACTCTAAGTCTGCTCCCCTTCCCATATCTCCTCCTACCCTTCCCACCTTGACCATTCCTCCGATGTTTTGTTTTTTTCCTGTGATGTACTGTATTTTACTGGCTTATTGAAACCTTTATAATTTGCTGACCATTCTATGTAACATGTTTTGTTTGTTTGTATATTGATGACGTGGAACCTTTGTAAAAGAGCCATTGGCTCAAAGGTAATAATTCCTAGAACAATAAATAAACAGAAATTCTTTGGTAACCAGGTAAGGTTACCAACGAATAAATCCAACACCCCCAATTTGAACTAATTAAATTTTGGCTCTGTTTAACTGTCAGCCGTATCTCTCCTACTTTCCTAGTCTGACAGCCAGTACCCCCCATGTGTTAACATTCTGTGATAAAATTATTTGAGAGCATTGCAAATACCATCCTTTTATTTATTTATTGGATATAATCAGAAAGACCTTTGAGTCAAAGACTCATTTACAAAGGTTCCATGTCATACATTAAAATACAGGGCAAACATTAGTTAACAGAGATGAGACAGTACAGTATAATACATAATGAAGAGTTACATTACATTTCAGTATATGGTAGTCATAATACATAGTGAAGAAATACAATACATTGCAATACATGGCAGTCAAGGTAGATCAGGAGGCGGTCCTGATCAGTACAGTAGTTGAGTCCCACTTTAGCACAGCCACAATAGTTGCAGAAAATACTGTAACTGGCTGATAGTCAAATAGTGAGGTAGTAGAGATTTTGACCAAGAGACAGAGATAGTTATGGGTGCATTTAGGGTAGAATGCTGTAGGAAAGGGTCAGGGGCAATCACAGGTGTTAGAGTCTAGGAGGAGTTCCCTTAGTCTAGCTTTAAAAGGACCTAGCCTTGTTTCTTTAGCTATTTGGATTGGTAGAGAGTTAGTCCAATTTGGGGCTTGGTAGCTGAAAGTCCTTTGCAGTTTGCAGTTGGGAGGTATGGGGGTGGGGTATCCAGAGTAGCAGTTTGTTAAGAGTTTTGTGTGGATCTGGCTGGGGATGCTGGTCAAATAATGGAGGAGAGGGGGGCACGACCTAGGAGTATCTTCTTTGTTATGAGGCTAGTATGATATCTGATTCTGCTATCTAGGTTTAGCCATTTAGAGGCGTTGTAGAGTGTGCAGGTGTAGGTGAGGCGATCACAGCCTAGGATGAGACAGCAGGCTTTGTTGAGTATCAGGCGGAGTACGTTTAGCATGGAGTTGGGGGCAGCACAGTATATGGTAATGCCGTAGTCAAGGAGGAAGAGGACGGAGGAATTGACAGTGATCCATAGAGCCTCTGGGGTGAGGCAATGCTTGTATCTATAAAGTGCTCGAAGGCTAGGAGGATAATATGTTGTTTATAGTTGAGGGCCGGGTCTAGAGTGATCCCTAGGTATTTAAAGTTGCTAACTTGCTCGAGGGGGATGTGGTTGACACTGAAAAATGGGGGTCAGAGGTTCTTGCTGGGGTTCTATGGGTGGGAGAAGATCATGACTTTAGTTTTCTTGTAGTTGATTATTAGACACTGGGTGGAGAACCAGTGTTCTGCTTCGTGGAAGTTATGTTGGAGTGTTTGGTGGAGTTTAAGTGGGTTGGAGTCGGAGGCTACCAGTACGGCGTCATCCGCATAGAGTAGCAGGTTTCCTGAGACGGCCAATGGGAGTGAGTTAGGTATAGGCTGAAAAGTAGGGGGCCAAGAATCGAACCCTGTGGGACACCAGAGTGGACAGAGAGGCAAGGGGACAGGACGGTGCCTACCTTGACCTGTTGGGTTCTATCCAACAGGTAGCTGGCGAACCAGTTTAGGGAGTCATTGGAGAAGCCACTGGAGGAGAGAGTGTTAAGTAGTAGGGCGTGGTTGACAGTGTCAAAGGCTTTAGAGAGGTCCACAAAGATAGCACCTGTGAGGTGGCCGCGATCCAAGGCCGAGTGGGCGTGTGAGGTGAAGGCGAGGAGGACGGTACTATGCCCCTTACAGAAGCCATTTTGTTGGTCGCAGTGAAGATTGCATTTTGTGAGATGGTCAGAGATTTGATCAGCGACGATACACTCTAAGGCTTTGGGGGGGGAGAATGGATATAGGCGGTAGATGGCGGAGGTGCAGTCCCCACTCTTAAAGATAGGGGTGATGCTGGCCAGATTCCAAAGGGAAGGAAATTTCCCTTGACAAAGGCAGCAATTTAGGATATGAGTGAGAGGGTAGAGGACTTCCAGGAGAGTAAGGAGGAGAAGGAGGCAGTATAGTGCAGTGGTCTAAGGCTCTGAGCTGCAAATCTGGTGACATCCAGCAGACTAGACCTGGGTTTGAATCCCACAGCTTCCACTTGCATACTGTGTGGCCCTGAGCAGGTCACTTAACATCCTTGTGCTCCCAGGTTGCTCCTGTAAAAAAGCTTCCAGCTTAGTGTGCTATACCTGGTTAAACAACTAAATAAAAAAAAAAAGATTCAGGTCAAGGGATCGCTGCAGTTTGTTCAGTAGCTAAGGGCTTTGTTAGGTAAGGTTTGGCATCCGTAGGGAGAGAACGCCAAGTCAAAATAGAGAAGCAAGGGGGGCGGGTGAACCTGGGCCAGGAGGGTCGAAGAAGTTGGGGGGGAGAATATGGTTGAGATTGGTGAAAGCGGAGTTTAGGGCTGAGGCTATGCTGAGGGGATCCGTGGAGGTGCTACCATGTATTTCTAAATGGTCTGGGGGCTGGTTTGGGGTTTTACCGCAGAATTCCTTAATATTATTCCAGAATTTATGCCCATTACCCCAAGTGGATGTTAAGGACGCTTTGTAATATTCCGCTTTGGCGGTACAGAGGGACCACATGCATTTGTTTCGCCGCTCCCTATAGCGTTGCATGTCAGCTGGTTGTTTGGTTTCATTAGCAATATGCCAAAGGGAGTCACGCTCTTGTATTAGGCCCAGGAGGTGTTCAGAGAACCAAGGGGCCTGGTTTTCTTTGGACATTTTCTTGGTAAGGGGGGGCCAAATTATCACATATACTATTGAATGTGGAGATAAATAGGTCAAGCGCATGATCGGGGTCTAGGGTGTTTACGAGGGGTGTCCAATCCTAGTCTCAAAGGAAGACTTTGAGTTGGGAGAATTTCTCAGGGGCAAGTTTGCACTGTAAAGTAATTTTGGGGGGTGTTTGGGAGACCTGCAGGACCAAGAGCAGAGCACAGGAGAATAATCACTTAGGGCATTGGGGAGTACTTGGGTGTTGGTTATTCTGTGTGAGCGGTTTGTGAAAACCAGATCCAGGAGGGAGGATGTCCCTGTATGGTACCCTGGTGGGTGAGGTGACAATCTGGGTGAGGTTGAGCGCTGCGGCATCATCGATGTATGAGGCTGTTTTTCTGGACAACCAATTTATATTGAAGGCACCCATGACTATTTTTTCATATTGAGGCGGGTAGAGTCGCAGTATAGTTCAGAACTGCCTGGAAGGTTAGTTTGTGTTCATTGGGTGAAATGTAGACAATGGTGAGTAGGAGGGGGGCAGTAGACCTGCCAAGAGGTAATTTTAGAGTTAGAGCTTGTGCCCTTGATGTGAGCTGCGTGGTAGGGAGCAGTTGGCCTGACAGCGAGGCTTTAAGGTAGGCAGCACAGCCACCACCTCGTTTACCCACTCTGTCAGAGCGATGGAGGATGTAACTGGGGAGGTTAACAGTAGAGTCTGGTACAGAGGGGGAGAGCCAGGTTTCACTCAGTCCAATGATATCAGGGTGGTGCTGGAGTACCCACCCCTGAAAGGGGTCCCATTTTTTTTGCAGGCTGCAGATGTTAAGGGAGGTGATGTGTAACCCCTTGGGAGGGGAAGATGTGTGCTGGGGGGGGGGAGTCTTCAGGCCAGGGTTGGGGTGGACATTACCCATTAGAAGCAGTAATAGGACAAGAGATCGGAGGCAATTTTTTGTTGTTTGGGTATATAGTTGGCATTTACGCAGCATATACCTTTTGGCTGGATGGAAGGTGGGAAGGTTGGAAGCTTCAAGGTTTGGTGTGCAGCAAGGGGGCAGGGGGTGGAGGAGCAGTTGTGGGAGTGCGATTGGGGGTGTGCAGGAGGGAGCAGGGCTACATAGAGTCCAGTGCCTATAGTGATACCTGCTAATAGAGAGTAGGATGGTAGGGAGTTTTAAGGTTGCAGTTGATGAGGGGCTGAGTGGTGCAGGCCAAGGGGTACCCGACAGTCATTGTGGCAATGTCCCACTCAGGGGTAAGCAGGAGAGGGGAAGGCAGGAGGGAGAGTGCCAGTCTGTAGATGTAGCGCACGCGTATCATTCAACTTTGTGTGGGGAGGGGGGTGCAGCATGGAGATAAAGATGAAAGTGGGCAGTAGTATGCCGGATTGGGGAGGTGAAATTATGGTATAAGGAAGCAGGGAGTGAGAGGAGAGCAGCATATTGAGATGGATGGAAGTGGGTAGTAGCATGTTTGGACTAGGGAGGTGCAGAATATAGCTTAAGAAGCAGGGAGCTAGAGAGGTAAAGTAATGGCTTGTGAATGAGTGAGAAAGTAGTAGATGGTGTGACCTCTGGTGGTGACAGAGTATAAGCAGCAGATGGGAAAGTTGGCTGATTGGTTATGAATGCAAGTGGGCGGAGTTATCTCAGTTGTATAGCTAGGAGCCCACCAAGGGTGGTGGTGGGGGCGGCGGGGAAAAACCACACAGCAATCATTTTAAACAGAGGAGCCGAGCAAATGCGTCTACCTGCAGTTTGAGATGCGGTTTCGGGGGGCCGGGGAGGGCAGCTCCTATGTTCCCTCACAACCTCCGGCAACTGTAGCCCCCAGGTTTGCTGTGGAAGAGAGAAGAGAGGGTGAGTTTCTTTATAGGCAGAAAATTACCACGATAGGGGAGGGCTATAGTTAGAGAAACTGACTTCTCCATAGCAGCAGCAGTAAGGGACACAGTTTTTACACAGTTACACAGCCCAACAAATAATTCATGCAAACTTAAGGGTTTGATGCAGGTTATTACAGTGAGCCCAGGACTTGCAGAAATCACAAGTTACCAGCGATCGCTCAGTTGATTAACTTAGTTAAGGTAACTTTAGGAATTCCTGAAAATTGCAAGCTTTCACAAGAAACTTTAATAAAAAATCTATCTCCACTTCTGTGGTGACTGTAAAAGGCAATTGCAAGCAGTATTGATTGTAAAGGTAATTTCAAGCAGCATTAAAGTCCCGAGTTTCAGCAGTGGGCTGAAATCCCCTTTTGTTTCAAACTTGAAAACGGTGCAAAAAAACCACACTGTGATCATTTTAAACAGCAGCCGAGCAAATGCGTTTATCTGCAGTTTGAGATGCGGTTTCGGGGGAGGACAGCTCCTATGTTCCCTCACGACCTCCGGCTACTGTAGCCCCCAGGTTTGCTGCAGTTTGAGATGCTGTTTTGGGGGGCCGGGTATGGCAGCTATGTTCCCTCATGACCTCCGGCGACTGTACTGGATTTACTGGATAAAGTTAGGACAAAAGAAGGCACAAGGCCCATCTGGATTGTCCTCCCACAACAGTGGGATATTAAACAGATTATTGAATGAGTAACCATGAATCAAGCCTAGTTTTAAAGGAATCAAAATTAACTGCCTCTACAATGGTTGGATGGAGGTAGAGAGTTATAGAATTTTGCTGCCCTTATATTGAAAAAATTGTCATATTTTTTATTGTTAGCCCACTCAATTTTTAATTGCTTAGTGTGTAATCTTCCCACAATTCTCTTATTAGCAAATGATAGTCCACATATGCTAAATAGCATAGGATTATGGACTAGCTTATACATAAGAAGCAAATCTCCCCTTTGCTTTCTCAGTGTCAGTGGATAAAGATTTGTCTCCCGTAGCCTAGTCTTATAGCATTTGTTTCTTAATCTAGGGATAGATTTAGTTAATCTCCTTTGTACTCATTCAAGACGGTTTATATCATTTTTAAGATAAGGGCTCCAAAAGGGAGAACCGTAATCCAAGTGTGGTCTAATATAAACTCTATACAAGGGTACTAAATTGTGTTCAGATTTGCTAATGAGTTTTTTTGATTTGTCTCATAATTATGTTTGCTGTTCGGAATACTTTACTACAATGATCACCAGATGACAATTTGTTATGGACCAGAATGCCAAGATCTCTTTCACAGTTTGATGCTTCCAATTCTTGCCTATTGAAGTAGTATTTGTAGGACAGGTTATTCCTACCAAAGTGTAAGATTTTACATTTATCAATGTTAAATAACATTGAGTTTTCATTGGCCCATTGCTCTTATGATAAACAAGTCCTGTTCGAGTAGCTTGAAGTTAGCTAGAGTGTCAGCTCTACCTCCAAGCTTTGTATCATCTGCAAACTTTGATAAATAGTTATTAGAGTTGATAACCATATCATGGATAAAAAAATTAAACAAAACAGGCCCCAACACGGATCCCTGGAGAACTCCACTCGTAACAACACCAGAAGCAGATAAAGCTCCATTAATTCTAACTGACTGGGTGTGATTAAATAACCACTCTGATATCCAGTTAACTAATCGAGAAGAAATTTTCAAGTTATGGAGTTTGTTTATTAGTAAGGAATGTGACACGTGATCTTGCCTTGCTGAAATATAACAGTAATACATCAATAGGAATGTTATTATCCAATAATTTAGTAATCTGTTGATAACATGATATAAGATTGGCTGTACATGAGAAACCAGATTTAAAACCATGTTGTGATAAATCGTGAATATCAAGTTGTTTGTTCCAATGCATTCTGTAGTCTGCATTTGATTAAACGTTCCATGGCTTTTCCCAGGATGGAGGTCAAACTGATCGGACGATAGTTCTGAACATTGGACTTTAACCCTTTTTTATAAATAGGTGTAACCAAGGCAGAACGCCAAGCGTCAGGTATTTTACAATCTAATAGTGATTTGTTAAATAAAAGTTGAAGTGGGATAAAAACTGAGTCTAATGTCTCAAGAAGAAATATGGCGTTAATATTATCTGGACCAAAGCTAGTCGATCTTTTGATATTAGATAATGAATTCTTGATTTCTGTAGCCCCCAGGTTTGCTGGAGTTTGAGATGCAGTTTCGGGGGGCGGGGGAGGGCAACTCCTGTGTTCCCTTATAACCTCTGGTGACTGTAGCTCCCAGGTTTGCTGCAGTTTGAGGTGCAGTTTCGGGGGGCCGGCGGGGGAGAGCAGCACCTATGTTCCCTCACAACCTCCGGTGACTGTAGCCCCCAGGTTTGCTGCAGTTTGAGATTCGGTTTTGGGGGGTTGGGGAGGGCAGCTCCTATGTTCCCTCACACTGGGCTACACTCGATTTTAAAAACTGGGATCAGGCAAGGCTTTGGGGGGGCAGGATCATGTTAGGGAGAGGAGAAAATATCTTGCTGCCATTGGGTCTAGGGTTGGGAAGGATGCAGAGAACGTTACTACCATTATAGGAAAGGGGGGAGAAAGAGAGCATTGCTGTGATTAGGTCTGGGGAAGAGAGGAGAGGAGAAATTATTGCTGCCATTATGTAGATTGGGGGAGGAGATAGCATTACTGCCATTAGGTAGATGGGAGGTGGAGGAGGAGAAAGCTTTTCTTTTACTAGGTTTTAGAGAGGGAAGAAGAGAGCAGAGAGCATTGCAGCCTTTTCATCTGGAGTAGAGGTGGAAGCACTGCTGCCATTTTCCCTCCTCCGGGGGAAGGGGAACTTTGTCTGACTTAGAAACAGAGACAATGAGACTACAGAGGCAGAAGAAAAAAGGGAAAATTCAAAAAGCCAGCTGAACCATCCTACTAGGCCAATAACAGTGCATCAAGATTCCATGAGGGCAACCCATTGGTGTGATCCTGAGATTACCTGCTCTAGGACAGCCCATGGTCAGAGGGCATTGCAGATGCCAGGGCTTTCAGGCATTCAGGCTAGGGGAGTGAGGTGCACATGAAAGAAAATAAAGAAAAATGAAGCTAATATAAGAAAGATGACAACCAAGCTAAAGATTATTAATTCAGAATGTGACAACTAAACAAGGAAAGGGTGAAACAAACAGAAAAAGATAGAAATAGTCATGCTGGCACTGCTGATGTTTAATATTTTATTTTTTTTAAGATATGGCAGTTTTCAGAGTGGCAGTATGGGGCGTCTCTATATGCACCAGTAGCCTGCTACCCCCAACTATGACTGTGCACAGTTTGAAGATAAAGGGGGGAATGGCTCAGGGGCAATGTGAGAAAGCATTTTTTCATGGAGAAGGTGGTGGACACATGGAAAGGCCTTCCTGAGGAGGACGTGGGGTCGAAAACAGTGGAGGATTTAAGAATGTGTGGGGATAGACATACGGTAATTATACTGGGGTGTAGGAGGAAGTAGGCTGTTGGTTAACTAGGATCTGCAGCTTATCCAGTAGGTAGGGACATAGGCAGACTGGGTGGGCCAAGGGGTCCTTATTTGCCATCAAAGTCCATGTTTCTATGATTCTGTGTGTACAGGGAGTCTTGGGTGCTTCATGGCTAGGCTACTTCATGCTGTTCTGTAGAAAACAAGTATTCAGCTCTTTGCTTTGTTGCCAGTACATTGAGGAGGTGCCTGCCAGTAGCCATTAATGTTGCATGGCATAGCACAAAGCCCTAAATAGATTTAGATAAATATGGAGAGCCAGAACAGCTTCTGGAAAGTGAAAGAATAAAACTGAAGGTTTAAGGGAAATTACGTAACTTACATTTATGTGGTGGAAGTCTGGGATTCTCCTCACGGGCCATCCTTGCTGGGATCCCCCAAATTTGTAAAGCTGGCTCTGTATTATTTATATATAAATGTGCTGCAGAACTTTTAACCTTGCCACAGAACTTGACCTAACAGCGCCACAGAGAGCAGGGTGTCTTGATTATGACTAAAACAAGGTTGCTAAACTTCAGCGGGGCACACTTCAACAGAATGAGGGAGATTCTGGGAGGGTACCTTGCTGAGATCTGAAAGGAAATGGGGATAGACAAGAAATGGACCATAAACAAGGAGGGGCTGTTGGTAGCCACTAATGAGTGTGCTGAACTAGAGAGCCAAAACTCTATAGCCAAGAAGAACCGTTGGTTTGATAGGGTGGTAGCCCAGGCAGTAAAGAGGAAGAAGTCAGCTTTCAGATACATAGATACATAGATACATAGATACATAGACAGTGTCGGCAGATAAGGGCCTATGGCCCACCTAGTCTGCCCATTTGAGCTTGTAAGTTCAGTTTGTTTTCCTAGAAGTCTACTCCCCCTTACCCCTGACCTCTAGAATTCCTTTATGTCTATCCCATGCATTCTTGAATCCCGTGATTGTTTCAGCCCCCACCACTTCCTCTGGCAGGGTGTTCCACTGTCCACCACCCGTTCTGTGAAGAAATTCTTTCTCATGTTTCCTCTGAATCGTCTCTCCTCCAACTTCATCCCATGCCCTCTAGTCCTGAAACATCTTTTTCGCTTAAAATAGTGTTTTCCTGCACCCTGTTCCTCCCTGTAAGATACTTGTATGTCTCTCTCATATCCCTCTCCCTCCTCTTTCTCCAGGGAGTACATGTTCAGTTCCTTCAACCTGTCTTCATAGGGACTTGTGATGCAATCCATGCACCATCTTTGTTGCCCTCCTCTGAACCTTCTCTACCCTGTCTATGTCCTTATGTAGGTATGGTCTCCAGAACTGTACACTGTACTCCAGCTGGGGCCTCACTAGTGTCTTGTATAGCGGAATTATGACCTCCTTTTCCTGCTGGTGATGCCCCTGCCTATACATCCCAGCATCCTATTTGCTTTACCTGATGCCTTGTCACACTGTTTCCTACCTTGAGGCTCATCAGAGATAATAACCCCAAGATCCCTTTCCTGCTTGGTGCATGCTATATCCTCACCCCCAACTGATATATTGTGCCAGGGTTTTGTGCCCTATATGCATTATCTTGCACTTCTTTGCATTGAATTTCAACTGCCAAACCTTTGACCATTCTTCAAGTTTCTGCAGGTCCTTCTCATTCTGTCCACACCCTCTGGTGTGTCTACTCTGTTACAGAGCTTTGTGTCATCAGCAAACAGTGAAATTCTGCCTTCTAGATCCTGTGCAATGTCACTGATGAAGATGTTGAATAGGACCGGTCCCAGCACTGATCCCTGTGGTACCCCACTGGTCACTCTTCCCTCTGTGGAGTGACAGCCATTTACCACCACCCTCTGTGTCCTGCCACCCAGCCAGTTACCTACCCACCACACTACTGTCCTGCCCACACCCATATTCCCCAGTTTGTGTAATAGTCTCTATGTGGCACAGTGTCAAAGGCCTTGCTGAAGTCCAGATAGGCCATGTCCACTGCCTCCCTGATCCACCCCTAGTCACCCAGTCAAAAATTCAATGAGGTTGGTCTGACATGACCTCCCTGGTGAAACCATGCTGCCTTGGGTCCTGTAGTCCATTGACAACCAGATGTTCCACCAATCTCTCCTTCAGTAGTGCTTCCATGATCTTTCCCACTACCGAGGTGGAGGCTGACTGGTCTGTAGTTCCTGCTTCCTCTTTGTTCCCACTTTTGTATAAGGGGACTACATCTGCTGTCCTCCAGTCTTTGGGTACCTCCCTGTTTCCAGTGATTGGCTGAACAGGATAGCCAGAGGTTCAGCCACCACCTCTCTTAGTTCTTTAAGGACCCTGGTGCACCCATCTGGCCCCATTGCTTTATCAGCTCTTATTACTTCCAGTTCCTTCAGGACCCTTTCTCGGTAAAGGGACTTGTGTCCATTTCTGCACCATTCTCACCCCTTGTACTCCCTTCAGACCTATTACCCCTTCCTTAGTAAAGACTGAGCAGAAATACCTGTTCAATATGTCAGCTTTACTGTTGTCATCCTCCACGCTCCCATCCTCCCCTTCAGTCTCACTATCCCTCCCTTTGTCTTCTTTTTCACTTATGTACCTGTAAAGGTTTTGTCCCCTTACCCACTGATTTTGCAATGTGTTCTTCTGTCTGAGCTTTGGCTTCCCTTACTGACTTCCCTGCCTCCCTTTGTTTCTCCTGGTACTTCTCCCTATCCCTTCTGCCTGTGTCTTTTGTATTGCCTGAATGCAATCTTTTTGGCTTTCACTTTCTTGTTACCTCTTTGAAAACCATAATGGTCTCCTCTTCCTTTTCCTCTTGCTAACCTGCTTAATGCATAATTCTGTTGTTCTTATAATCCCATTTTAAATACTGCCCACTGTTCCTCAACTCCTGATTCCTGTCCCATTCCCCTTAATGCCTCTTTCAAGTATCTCCCATTTTCCCAAAGTCTGCCCCTAAAATCCAGGATACGTGTTTTGTGTGGTTTGGTTCTGCTCTTTCTGTGATTTCAAACCACAATGACTGGTGGTCACTGTTACCCAGGTGCTCCCCACTGTTACCCCCATCACACTGTCCCTGCTTGTGAGCACAAGGTCCAGTATTGCCTTCTGCCGAGTTGGTTCCATGACCAGTTGCTTGAGGAAGGCACCCTGAAGGAGTCCAGGATAAATCTGCTCCTAGTTGATGCTGCTGCTGGGATGCTCCAGTCCACGCCTGGAATATTGAAGTCTCCAACCAGTACTACCTCACCTTTGTCTGCCATCCTTTGGATGACTAGCATCAGCTCCTATCTGTTTCTTCCTCCTGGGCTGGTGGTCTATAGACCACACCTGTGTGAGGATGGCTGGCCCCATTTTCCTTTCCAGCTTAACCCACAGTATCTCTCCCCATTTTGTTCCTCCTGGATCTGTGTGGCCCTTATGTCATTTTTCACATACAGTGCCACCTCCTCCCTTCCTGCCTGCTCTGTCTCTTCTGAATATGTTGTAGCCAGGTATGGCCATCTCCCAGTCATGGTTATCATTACACCAGGTTTCAGTGATGGCCACAATGTCCAGGTCTGACTGTACTATGACAGCCTCCAGATCTTCCATCTTGTTGCTAAGGCTCCTGGCATTTGCACACATGGCTTTCCATGATTTGACCTCCCTAGACTGTTTCACTGTTCTACTCCAGCCCCTTCCTTGGTTGTCATTTATCCCTGGTTCTCCTTGCTGTCTGCCCTTCTGCTGAATTTTGCCCCTTTTCTGCTTTTCTACCTTTTTGGACGCTAATCTCCATCTTTTGCACACTGCTTTGCAGAGATAGCCACTCCTCTGGTTCACTGGTTCCACTACTAGCTGTGGGGGGGTGAGCAAGTAGAGGAAGTATAAACACATCCAGAGGGATGAGAAGAGGAAGGAGTACTGTACTAAGGAAGGTAAGCAGACAGAGCAGTCTGATTGGCCAAGGCCAAGAGAGAGAGTTGCAGCTGACAGAGCAGGTGAAAACGAGGAAGAAGGCCTTCTTGCAGTATATCAGGGAGAAATGGGATACCAATGATGAGATAGCCAGGTTAAAAGGGGGTGAGTGGACAGAGGGTAGTGACAAGAAAGCAGAAGTACTTAACAAGTACTTCTGTTCAGTTTTCACTAAAGAGAAGGATGGTCCAGTACCTCAAGGGGGGGACTGGGAGTGAGAGGGGTCACAGACAAGGAAATTAAAATTTGCAGAGTGAGGAAAGGCTTGGGCAGCCTGAAGAATTAGAAATTATTCAGAGTCTGGATGTCTGTATCATGCCACAAAACAGCAAGGGTTAAAATCCCTGAAGATACAGCTGGCCCACCGGTACAGCAGTAGCACTACCTCTCATGATGCTGTTGCCCTCAGTTCAGGAATGGGCCTGAGTCGTCAGGCCACTGGCAGGGGGAAGATGAGCAGAGCATCCGTGTGAATGCACACTACCTTGGGGAGTGAGGGAGTATGGATGTCAGTGTAATACTACCGCCTGGCTGACCACAGATGGCTGTGCTGCTGACACCATTGTTCGAGGGAGGGAGGACAACAGATTCATTCTGGCACATGCGCATATCTCGCTCTCTGCGCATGCGTGAAGTTCTGGGAATGGGAACAGAAAACAGGAAAAATCCCTGGACTGCAGGAGCCGCATCAACCTACAGAGCTCTGTGGTCTGCAACCAAGCTAAACATCTTCCAGGATAAGAGGAGGTCCCAGGAGACTCCACTACAAGGGGAACTGTGGGCACTGCCAGGACCAGATGGTATGTCCCAGGGATAGTGGGGTGATGGAATTGGGAGATCAGGAGTCTGATAGGAACAGGCTGGTCATCTGGGGCATAAAAAGAAAATGCCTGAGGGTAGACAAGTCATCAAGACCAGATGGTGTACATCTGAAGGTGTTAAGGGAATTGGTGGATGTGCTGGTGGGTCCCCTGGCAGACCTGTTTAACACTTCAGTGGAGATGGAGGCATTCTACTGAACTGAAGAACAGCACATGTAATGTTGCTACACAAAAGCAAGCAGAAGATTGACCCTGCTGACCTCGGTAGTGGGGAAACTTAAGGAAACCATAGTGAAACAGTCTCTGGTAAGCTTTCTGAAACAAAATAGGCTCCCAGATGAGAGGCAGCATGGGCTCATGTCAGGACGGTCCTGGCAGACTAACCTGATTGATTTCTTTAACTAGGTAACCAGACAGTGGACAGGGGCCAAGCAGTGGACATCCTGTATCTGGATCTCTGTACGTTTGTTGTCTCTGTTTCCCACAAGAGATTAATCAGAAAGCTGGAGAACCTGGAGGGTAGGGGCAAAACTGGCTATGTGGGTTAGAAACTGGTTGCAGGATAGAAGTCAGAGGGTGGTGGTTGGAAGGGAGTTCTCAGATGCTGGACCAGTTATTTGCAGAGTTCCACAGGGCTCATTACTTGGCCTGGTGTTGTTGAACATCTTCATTAGTGGCATTGCAGATAGAATAAATGGTAAAATATGCCTGTTTGCTCCCTAGAGTATAGGAGAGAGCGATGGGTGACGGGATCAAAACCATTAAATACCTTAATGGTTTCTATAGACTGTGAGGGTCTTTTCAACCTTAGTGCAAATAGGACCACTAGAAGGCACTGACTCAAGTCGGTCAGGGGAAAATTCAAGGGGAGATGAGGAGACATGTATTACTTAGCTAAGTAGCTAAGTGGAATGATTTGTCAGAATAAGCTGTCTCCCTGAAGACTGTGGATAGCTTCAAGAGAGGTTGGAACCAAGTAAAAGGCAAAGTTGCATGTTGGGGGTGCAGGGGGACATTGGCAGGGAGGGAGGAGCGGGTAACAGAAAGGGTGGCAGATCCCTCAGCAGCCACTGAGCGGTCTGCAAACTCAAGCAGACATGATAGACCACAAGGCCATTTTCTGCTGGCTCAATCATATGTTCGTATTTTTGTTTTTAAAAAGTCTGCAAAATAATCTTTGTTTAACTTAAGAAGCAAGGAAAGTGCAAGTTGGAGGTTCCTGCAGAACCCTAGGGCTTTCTGTGACTAACTGCATGCTTTTTTATGGATCTTTACTCTGTGTCCACCTACTACCTGCATTTTAAAAACGTGAACTTGATTTTTTACTCCAGGGTGAGACATAGAATAGCTGCAGTTGCATTTCTGTCTATGGTACTTGTATTTTAATAGTTTTATTTTTTTTCCTAGCTTGTGTGTGTTTGGGGGATAGCTGTAGATTTATTTGACTTTGGCTTGTTCTACTGTCTGCATTTTGAAAAAGTAATTTTACATGTTTATCATAGGGGGTGTTATTTGTCATGTGGTTCCAGAACCCTCCTGCCATGTTTTATTCCCCATTAACTTACTCCATGTGATCAGTTTTCAGCCTACGAGGATCCCGACTAGATCAGGCTAGCTTTAAAAACCTTATTAATTAAAACAAGAAATTGAAACATTACAGAAAAAAATAATTTAATCCAAAGTATTTTGAAATGGAAATGTTTAAAAACACATTCCTGTGATCTTAAGAAAGCTTATGTAGCTTTCTGAAAAAAAAAAACATCCAAGTGATAAAATACTAATTATTTATTTTTAGGCAGCAGAAGTGTTGATCATGATGAGATTTGGAACCATCAGGCATTGCTTGGGAAATATCAGCTGAGCAACACAACAGAGAAACTGCATCAGTATTATCAAAGTGGGACGAGCTTCCATGAGAGTCACCTCAGCTCCGGCCAACAAAAGATGTACGAAGGAGAGAGTCAGTATAAATGTACTGAATATCAGGAGAGTCCAAGTAAGCTAACTGCAGCTAAATGTACCAACAAGAGTTTTACAGTGCAGCATGCAGGTATAAAACAGCAAATTCAGAGGGGGAATAAGCTACATAAATGTGCTCAATGTAACAAGAGTTTTACAGTGCAGCATGCAGATATAACACAGCAAATTCAGAGGGGGAATAAACCACATAAATGTGTTCAATGTAACACGAGTTTTACATCACCAAGTAAACTTGAAAGGCATCAGCAAACTCATACAAGGGAGATACCATATACATGTGCTGAATGTGGCACACATTTTGTCCAGAACAGTGATCTTATTACACATCAGAGAGTTCACACAGGGGAAAAACCATATCAATATGCTGACTGTGATAAGAGTTTTACAATGCAATGCAGACTCACAAAACATCAACGAATTCATACAGGGGAGACACCATATAAATGTGCTGAATGTGACAAAACTTTTACATCACAGAGTACCCTCATAACACATCAGGTGGTGCACATGGGGGAGAAACCATATCCGTGTGCTGAATGTAACAAGACTTTTTCACAACAGAGTAACCTCCTAATACATCAGCAAATTCACACAGGCCATGTATTGTATAAATGTGATGACTGTCCTAACAGTTTTGTCCAGAAGAGTGTTCTGATGAAACATCAGTGGGATCACACTGGGGAGAGAGGATATAAATGTGCTGACTGTAATAAGAGTTTTATATCACAAGGTAATCTTGTAAGACCTCAGCAAATTGACACAGGAGATGGACTACATAAATGTTCTGAGTGTACCAAGAGTTTTGTCCGGAAGTATGGTCTGATAAGATCTCAGCAAGTTCATGTGGGAGAGAGACCATATAAATGTACTGACTGTGACAAGAGTTATACACTGCAGTGCAGCCTCACAAAACATCAGCTAATTCACACTGGGGACAGACCATATAAATGTGCTGAATGTAGCAAAAGTTTTGTGCAGAAGAGTGATATGATAAAACATCAGCGGGTTCACACGGGGAGAGACCTTATAAATGTGCAGAATGTAACAAGAATTTTGCAGTCCAGAGTAATCTTAAGCAACATCAGCAAATTCACGCGGGGGACAGACCACATAAATGTGCTGACTGTAGCAAGAGTTTTGTACAGAAGAGTAATCTGATAAAACATCAGCGGGCTCACACGGGGGAGAGACCTTATAAATGTGCAGAATGTAACAAGGGTTTTGCAGTCCAGAGTAATCTCAAGAAACATCAGCATGTTCACACAAAGGAGAGACCATATAAATGTGCTAACTGTGACAAGAGTTTTATGTCACAAGGTAGCCTTGTAAGACATCAGCGAATTCACACAGGAGATGGACTATATAAATGTTCTGAGTGTTTCAAGAGTTTTGTCCAAAAGAATGATCTGATAAGACATCAGCGAGTTCATAGGGGAGAAAGACCATATAAATGCGCTGACTGTGACAAGTGTTTTACGTCACAGGGAAGCCTTGTAAGACATCAGCGAATCCACACAGGAGATGGACTACATCAGTGTTCTGAGTGTACCAAGTGTTTTGTCCAGAAGTATGATCTGATAAAACATCAGGTAATTCACATGGAGGAGAGCCCATATAAATGTGGCGAATGTAGCAAGGGCTTTGCACAGAAGAGTGAACTGATAAAACATCAGCAAATTCACATGGGGGAGAGACCATATAAATGTGCTAACTGTGATAAGAGTTTTACGTCAATGGGTAGCCTCATAAGACATCAGCGAATTCACACAGGAGATGGATTACATAAATGTTCTGAGTGTACCAAGAGTTTTGTCCAAAAGAATGATCTACTAAGACATCAGCGAGTTCATAGGGGAGAAAGACCATATAAATGTACTGACTGTGACAAGAGTTTTACATCACAGGGTAGTCTCATAAGACATCAGCGAATTCACACAGGAGATGGACTACATAAATGTTCTGAGTGTACCAAGAGTTTTGTCCAGAAGTATGATCTAATAAAACATCAACTAATTCACAAGGAAACCACAGGTCAATCAAACCCTGACCCATGAGTTGTTAAAAAGAGGTGAATTTAGACCATGAGATGAAAGACGGATAATGGCAGCCCAAGATAGTGGGCTACGCACAAGATGGTTCACAAAATCCATAGAAAAAACAGGAGAAACAGACAAGTGCAGGTTCTGCAGTACAGAATTAGAAACAGTTGCGCATCTCATGGCTGGATGTGAAGTACTCATGGCAGAAGGCCTGTATACTGAAAGACACAACAATGTAGCAAGATTGATTCACTGGAAACTGTGCAAACACTATAACATACAGGTAGCAGAGAGACACTGGGAACATGAACCACAAAGAATCACAGAGAATGAAGAAGTAATGATCACATGGAATCACCCAATACTAACAGCCAAGAAAGTGGAAGCAAGAAAACCCGATATTGTAATACAAGAAAAGAGAACAAAGGTAGCATTGCTGATTGAAATAGCTGCCCCTAGTGACTACAGTGTGCTGCGTACAGAGAGACACAAAATCATGGAATACCAAGATATGCAGTCAGAAACCAAACTGATGTGAAATAAGGACACACAAATTGTTCCAGTAGTGCTTGGAGCAATGGAACTAATCAAAAAGAACTTTCAGGCACATTTAAATATGCTACCAATACTTGTGACACCTTATGAACTTCAAAAGGAAGCCATTTTGGAGACATTGTGTGTGCTGAGAAGAGCGCTCTCAGCAAACATCAAAGATTAATACAGTACTAATTTCTTGAGCTTTGAATATGCCCTGGCTAAAGAATGGGATCCATTCTTGCCACAGTATTAGAAATCCCTAAACATTTGGAGACACTAACCCGGGGAGAGTATAAACTATATACTGGAATCGATGCAGACAGAGTCTACAATCATTTAGATTGCAATAAACTCATGGCAATAGAACAAAAGGCAATAAAATCATATGGTACAAAGGACCATATCCTGTTGAACAAAGCCATTATGGAGAGCTGCAAAAAATGCTGAAACCTTAGTGTAGCATGGATCGACTACAAAAAAGCATTTGACAGTATCCCACACTCCTGGATCACTGAGTGTTTATGGATCTACAGGATTCATCCCACACTGATAAACTTCATAACAACAACAATGAGAAAGTGGCAAACAACCCTGCAATTAAATCATGAGAAAGGTCAAATCACCATCCCAAATATAAGCATCCAATGAGAGATATTTCAAGGTGACTCCTTGTCACCACTTCTGTTTTGCCTTGCCCTCAATCCCTTGAGTAGCCTAATCAACATCCTAGGCTATGGATACAGCTTGAACCCTAGAAACAAAAACAATCAACAGCTAACATCTCACCTTCTATTTGTAGATGACCTAAAACTTTATAGTTAATCTGACAAACATTTGAAAGAACAACTACAAATTGTTAAGACCTTTTCTGATGACATACGGATGACATTTGACCTAGACAAATGTGCCAGAGCAACATTTGTAGCAGGAAAGTTAACTCATAAAGAAAACATGAATCTGGCAGAGGTCTGTGACATAAAAGAACTTGAGCAAGAGGGAGTGTATAAATATCTGGGAATAGATGAAGGAGCAACAGCACAACATGAACAAGTGAGAGTAAAAGTAAGCAAGGAATATTTTAGAAGGTTAAAGCTAATTCTGAAAACTGCTTTGACAACACGAAATAAAGTGCAAGCTATAAATCAACTCGCCCTTCCAGTGATATCATACAGCTTTGGTGTGATAGACTGGCCACAGAAAGTGTTGAACCAGCTAGATATAAAAACAAGAAAAATGTTACATGCTCACCAATTAATATACAAAAATCAGTGTATGCCAAGATTATACATCCCAAGGGCAGAGGGAGGCATGGGCCTCATTGAGATTGATTACACATATAGATCCACAATAGTGGGGCTACATACATACTTACTGACATCCTTGGACCCAAATATAGTCAAGGTCTTGCATCATGTAGAAAATAGCCTAAAATGACTTCACCCATCAAATCAGGAGAAGCCTTCAGAAGGGTAGCAGAGATTGATGTCAATCCACAAGTAGATAAGGAACTGTCTGCAACAGAAAACGCAAAGAATCAGAAACAAAAGTATAAGGATAAAGACCAACAGAAAAGGAAAAAACAATTGGAAAGCCCGTAATTATAGTGGAAAATACAGGGAGCTGCTGGAGCAACCACAGGTCGATCAAGCCCTGACCCATGAGTGGTTAAAAAGAGGTGAATTTAGGCCACAAGATGAGAGACTGATATTGGCAGCCCAAGACAGTGGGCTACGCACAAGATGGTTCACAAAATCCATAGAAAAAACAGGAGAAACAGACAAGTGTAGGTTTTGTAGTACAGAATTAGAAATAGTTGCGCATCTCGTGGCTGGATGTGAAGAACTCATGGCAGAAGGCCTGTATACTGAAAGACACAACAATGTAGCAAGATTGATCCACTGGAAACTGTGCAAACTCTATAACATACAGGTAGCAGAGAGACACTGGAAACATGAACCACAAAGAATCACAGAGAATGAAGACATAATGATCACATGGGATCACCCAATACCAACAGCCAAGAAAGTGGAAGCAAGAAAACCCGATATTGTAATACAAGAAAAGAGAACAAAGGTAGCATTGCTGATTGAAATAGCCACCCCTAGTGACTACAGTGTCCTGCGTACAGAGAGACACAAGATCATGAAATACCAAGATATGCAGTCAGAAACCAAACTGATGTGGAATAAGGACAAACAAATTGTTTCAGTAGTGCTTGGAGTAATGGGACTAATCAAAAAGAACTTTCAGGCATATTTAAATATGCTACCAATACTTGTGACACCTTATAAACTTCAGAAGCAAGCCATTTTATGGTCGCTATGTGCTGAGAAGAGTGCTCTCGGCAACCATCAAAGATTAATACAGTACTAATTTCTTGAGTTTTGAATATGCCCTGGCTAAAGAATGGGGTCCATTCTTGCCACGGTATTAGAAATCCCTAAACATTTGGAAACACTAACCCTGAGAGAGACCATATAAATGTGCTAATTGTGACAAAAGTTTTACATCACAGGGTAACCTTGTAAGACACCAACAGATTCACACACACTAATTTCTTGAGTTTTGAATATGCCCTGGCTAAAGAATAGGGTCCATTCTTGCCACTGTATTAGAAACCCCTAAACATTTGGAGACACTAACCCCGAGATGGACTTTCAAACAACATAAAGTCTTGCTGTATTCCGACTATATGCAGTTAGCCCCAGCACTTGAACTGCTCTGGAGAGGAAAGGGTTAACTATATGGCAAGGCATAGAACGTTGAGCTCGAGCTTGGTTTTCGAACTTCTGTCTCTGTTACTCCTCAGTGTAACCATCAGATTCTTTACTTCGCCTAACTGTGAAGTTGCTCCGGAGATTTTCTCCTTTGCTTCAGTTCAGTTCTGGTAAAAAGTGGTCGGTTTCAACAACCATTTCGTTATTTTTTGGTATCAGATCTCTGTCTATGGTACAGGAAGTGTAATAAGTAGATAGAGTTTTTTGGGTAGAAATTTGTTTTTGTTTGGTTTCTTCCCGGTCGGTCTGATTGGGAACCGAAGCAAATCCTTATATCTGTTTTCTCTGTATTTTCTATATATCATTTGTGGTGTTCCAGTACCTATCAGATCCTTGGAAAAAAACAATATTTTCTCCATTTTTTTTAACCAACCCATGACATGGTTGGAACTAACAGGTTTGTTGTTACCTGGCTTAAAAGCTGGTAGGGGTAACTTGGTGTTAACTAGGCATGTCTGACAAACCCAAAAAGAAAACCGGCCCCACTAGGTTTCAGCACTACACTGAGTGTGGGGAGGCCTTTGCCAGACTGATCCCCACCTCATCTGTGTTTATTGTCTGAGGTTTGACCACCTCAGGAAAGACTGCCAAATATGTAAAAACCTTCCCAAAGCCACTTTAGATAAACGTTTAAGTAGGCTGAAGGAAAGAGAGGCCGAGAAGTCTGCTGACCTGGATGGCCAGCCCGGTTCGGTTCTGACCGAACCTGAGGGGGGTGCTTGCTGACCTGGGTGATGCCTCCTCGGGTAAAAGGAGAGCAGATTCTGCAGGATCGGTTCCGTCTAAGAAAAAGCATAAGTCAGCCAGTTCGGATCCCAGTCCCCGTGTTCCAGCTGCTGAAGAGATTGCTAAAGTGATCACTATTGTTCAGTCGCTTTGCCCGGTTCCAACCAAACCGACACCAACACAAAGACGATCGGTTCGGTCAGAAGCTTCTGCTTCTGAATATGACCCTGAAGCTTTTTATGAGGGTGATTGGGAAGGAGAAGACTATGACGATGATGATTATGAAGGCCTAAATGAGCCAGTAGAGCCTGACATCTCCCCAGCCAGAGGCCTAACAATGTGTCTCCTCCCAGACTTCTGAGTCCCCCTCCCATTTCTTGTTTTACAAGAAAGTGGCTGACACTCTCCAGCTTCCAGTGGAAGAGACTGAACAGGAACAGGAGGAGCCTGACTATATGGAGATTACAGATGTCCCAGAGTCTAAAAGGGTAATTATCCCTCTGCACAAATCCCTGGAGGAAACAGGCACAAAAAATTCTTCAGTTTCCCACATCTATACCCCCTGTGGATAAGAAAATGGACAGGGGGTATACCTTGTCAGGTCCTGGGATGGAATTCCTTACAAGTCATAGCAGCCATGTTGGGGTAGTGCAAGCTGCAACCTATGACAAGACTAACATCCCCATGGCATCTCACCCCCAGATAATAATTCCAGGAAAGTGGATGCCATGGCAAAAAAACAGTACTTGGCATCCTCTTTGGGACTCAGGCTACTTATTTGGCATATACAGCCAGGTACCAGAAATCTATGTGGGATACGGTTCTGGAGCTGGCTAAAAATGCCCATCCCCAGCTGGCCAAGAAGCTGGAGCAGGTGGCTGTAGATGGTATTGAGGCATCAGAAGTCCAATTTCATGATTCTGTGGACTCGAGTGATGTACATTCTAGGGTTATGGCTACATCTGTCTCCCTGTGGAGATTTGCTTGGCTCAGATGTACCAATCTATCACAGGATACCCAGACTAAGGCCATAGATTGGCCTGCCACGGTTAATTCTCTGTTCGGAGAGCAAACAGAGGCTTACATGAAAAAGATGGACGAGTTGAGGACCACCTACAGGAATGTTGCAGCCAAGGAAAAGCAGGTCACTCCTCAAAAGCAGCAATCTAGGGCTGGCAGATGCAAGCCTTTCCATAGGCCTTTTTACCAAGCCCAGGCCTCCTCTTCTTTTCAGCAGAGGGGGTTCTTTAGGGGAAGACGCAGAAGGGGGATGACCAGAACTCCATCCTCCACTCAGTCTAAGCCCCCTGCCAAACAGACACCCTGAGGTGTCAGGGTTGCCTCCTCAGTTTCAGTAGGGGGCAGGCTGGCTCACTATTTCCAGGCCTGGAAGTCTATTACTTCAGACAAATGGGTTCTGGATGTAGTGAGCCAGAGACTTGCTCTCAGTTGCAAAAGATTCCCAAAAATGAGAGCGAAGTCCTTCAGTCCTCCCTCTCCCTTGGAGACAAAGGCCCTAGAGACAGAAGTCTCCTCTCTACTGCTTCTTCGAGCAGTGGAGAAGGTACCTCATCAACACAGGAGAAAAGGACTGTTTTCCAGATACTTCCTTACCCCAAAAAAGACAGGGGAGTGGTGACCCATCCTAGATCTAAGATAGCTGAACAGATATATCATAAAGCCAAAGTTCAAAATGGTGATTCTGGGAATAATTCTTCCCTCTGAGACCAGGAGACTGGTTAGCCTCCCTGGATCTCAAGGATGCCTACTTTCACATACCTATCAGACATTCCCACAGAAAGTACCTCAGGTTCGAGTTGCTCTCAGGTCATTACCAGTTCAGAGCAATGCCTTTCAGCCTAACATCTGCTCCAAGGGTGTTCACCAAGTGTCTAGCAGTAGTGGTGGCCTTTCTCAGGAGACAAGGCATCTTGCTGTTCCCTTACCTGGATGACTGGCTCATAGTGCGTCAGTCCTCAGACCAAGTCAAGTCAGCTCTAGAAGTCACTCAAAAACTTCTGGGGTCCCTAGGAATCCTAAACCTAGAAAAGTATGCTCTAGAACCAACCCAGCTTCTCACATTTATAGGGGTGGAGCTGGACACTGTTCAGGCAAGGGTTTTTCTTCCTCTCTCAAGAGTGAAGTCCCTCACAACCTTGGCTTCTTCTTTTTGCTCACTAGTATCTCGGCCAGCCAGACACTTCTTACAGTTACTAGGCCACATGGCAGCTTCCACTGCAGTAGTGCAAGGGGCAAGATTTTGAAAGAGAGACATTCAGTTTCATCTAAAGTCTTTTTGGTCTCAGAAAAAAAACACCCTGTCCAAGTTAATTCCAGTGTCTCAGACTCTGGTTCAGGCCCTCCAGCGATGGCTGGAGGAGGACTAGCTGAGGCAAGGTGTCCCTTTCCTCAGTCAGGTCCCTGCAGTGATTCTCACTACAGATGCTTCCCTGTTGGGATGGGGAGCCCATCTGGACCAGCTCACTGCTTAAGGAACCAAGTCTCAGCAGGAGTCTCTCCTACTCATAAATCTTCTCGAACTAAGGGCTGTCTTTCTTGCACTTCAGGCATTCTCAAATGCAATTCAAGGGAAAATGGTGCAGATCAGGACAGGCAACACCACAACCATGTGGTACATCGACAGGCAGGGGGGCACTCAGTCCTTGGTCTTGTGCACCGAAGCCATGAAAATATGGTCACTGGATTATTCCCTTCAAGCTTCCCTGATAGCTGTGCATCTCCCAGGGAAGGACAATATGCTTGCAGATGCACTCAGCAGGATTTTTCAAGGTCACCGCAAATGGTCCTTGAATCCTCCAATTCTTCAGGTAATTTTCAAGAGATGGGGCACCCAAGAGATAGATCTCTTTGCAGCCCCAGACAATCACCAGCTTCCTCTATGTTGCTGCAGACCCCCGGATCTGTTCCTTAAAATGCTCTCCTATTCGATTGGACAAACAGGTTTCTGTGTGGTTTCCCTCCTTTTCCTCTGATGTTCAGAATACTGGTCAAGATCAGATCTCAGCCTTACACAATGATTCTAGTGGCTCTAGACTGGGCCAGGCAGCCTTGGTACCACCTGCTGTTGTCGATGACAGTGACAATTCCCTTTTGTCTTCCCAGACAGTACAATCTCCTAACATCTTCTCAAGGGAGGATACTGTATCCCAACCTTCAGACTCAAAACTTGGCTCTTGAGGAGCTAGAATATGCAAGTCTGCTTCTTTCCCAATCAGTCTTGGACATTCTTAGGTTAGTAGACAACTTTCTACTAGAAAATCTTACAATTCCAAATGGAAGAGATTTGGATTCTGGTGTTCTCAGAAGCACATTCAGCCAGATTCAGCTGACATTGCCACTGCTTTAGATTATGTGGTGCATCTTAACAGTTTAGGCCTTAGGCCTACCACTCTCAAAGTGCATCTAGCAGCTATATCTGCCTTCCTTTCTGCTGGGAAGGGCTCTTCCCTAACCTCCCATCCAGTTTTCAAGACATTTTTCAAAGGTCTGGTTCATATCAGTCCTCCTTTTAGGGAGCCTACTCCTGTTTGGGACCTGAATATCTGTATTGCACAGCTTATGCATCCCCCATTTGAACCATTATCTTCAGCTGAGCTTAATTACTTGACTTGGAAAACTGTGTTCCTGGTAGCCATTACTTCTGCCAGGAGAATCAGTGAATTACAGGCTTTATCAGTGGAACCTGATTTTATTTCATTTCATAGGGACAAGATGGTCCTTGGGACGAACAGAAAGTTCCTTCCCAAGGTGGTATCAGACTTTCATTTAAATCGGTCTATGTCATTGCCTATATTTTGCATTGACCATTCTTCCTCTGTGGGAGAGAAGACTACACAGTCTTGATGTGAAGAGGACCCTCAGTTATTACATGGAACACACTAAGGCCCATAAAAATGACTGTTCACAGCTATTTCTCACTTATGGAGAAGTGGGAAAAGGTAAACCTGCCACTAAAAGAACTGTTGCCAGGTGGATTGTCTCCTGTATCCAATTCTGTTATTCAAAGTTGGGGAAAGAGCCACCCTCAGGCCTGAGGGCCCACTCCACCAGAGGTACAGCTGCATCGATTGCAGCAGCTAGAGACATACCCTTAGTGGAAATCTGCAAAGCAGCCACCTGGAAAACTGTTCACATGTCTACCAAGCATTATTCTCTTGACATCCAGTCAAGAAGTGATGCTAGGTTTGGCACAGCAGTGCTGCAGAACCTGTTCCCAAAATAGGTTCTGTAACTCCCTCCTCCAAGGGGTACTGCTTGGTAGTTTGCATATAGTCAGAATACAGCAAGACTTCATGTTTGGAGAAAAAAATTACTCACCATTGTAATGTTGTTTCTCCTAATGGAGTCTTGCTGTATTTTGACCTCCCTCCCTGCCTCCCCTCTTGGAACCTAGTTGTTTTGGGAGGTGGGTTGGCAGGTTCAGTGCTGCACCCCAGAGGTGTACCTGTGTCACCTGTCCTTCTTAAGGATGTTTTTTTTTTGTTTATTTTAAATACATATTATTGTTACTTACTATCTGCTTGGATTCTTTTTGGGGTTCTCGACTTGAGTCTTTTGGTCCCAAAAACTTGTTTATTGCCTTTTGGCTAAAAATTTTAAAAACAATTTCTATTTTAATAGTATAGTGCTCATAAGAATCTGACAGTTACACTGAGGAGTACCAGAGACAGAGGTTTGAAAACCGAGCTCGAGCTCAATGTTCTATGCCTTGGCATAGAGTTAACCCTTTCCCCTCTGGAGCAGTTCAAGTGCTGCGGCTAACTGCATATAGTCAGAATACAGCAAGACTCCATTAGAAGAAACAGCATTACTATAGTGAGTCATTTTTTTTCACATAAATGTTCTGAGTGTACCAAGAGTTTTGTCCAAAAGAATAATCTGATAAGACATCAGCGAGTTCTTAGGAGAGAAAGAACATATAAATGTACTGACTGTGACAAAAGTTTTACGTCACAGGGTAGACTTCTAAGACATGAGCGAATTCACACAGGACCTGGACTGAACAAAGTGAATGTGAATGAATTAAAACCAGTAAGCAAAGCATTACAGACACATTTCCAAATGTAAAAAAATTAAATTGCATCTAACACTGTAGGAACAGTTGTTACTATGGAATCCATCAAGGAACTTCTGAAAGGTAGGCCTCTTTTAATCTCTCCTTGATATTGTTATCTGGTATTCTTGAAATGAATCTGGGGCCTTCTGTCACAGTTGCAGTTTCTGATCCAACTTGTTATCAATCCCTTGGATTGAAATTATTTGCAATTCCTGAAATCCCTGAAATAGAAGCATTAGTGGCTCAATTTAATCAGGATTTCTTGGTGATTCTGAAATATGGTTCACAACCTTTGTTCCAGTTGGGTCATCGGCATGAGCTCCTCCACTGAGCTGGCTATACTCATCCATGTTTAGTTGGTTGATGGTTAGTGGGATAGTCTCCTCTCCCAGAAGGGTCACCAGTGGGGTCCCCCAGGGTTCGGTCCTGGGGCCACTCGTATTCAATGCCTGTGTCTCTGACATAGGGGTAGGCTGAGTCTTTTTGTGGATGACTCGAAACTGGGAGCACTGGCAGATAGGGATAAAGAGAAAGAGGCCCTCCAGGGGGACCTGGATACCCTGGGGAGGTGGTCAAAGAAGTGGGGATTGAGGTTCAGTGCAGGAAAATGTAAGGTGCTGCATCTGGGGGCCAGAAGCCTGGGCCATGCATACACTCTGGAGGGGGTCCCACTACAAGCCACAACAGGTGAGAGAGACCTAAGGGTAGTGGTGGACATTAAAATGAATAACAATGAGAACTGTCAAAGAGCTGCAGCAAAAGCAAACAGGATACTCGGCTGCATAACCAGGGGGATTACCTCCAGGAGGAGGGAGGTTGAACCTCCCTCTGTATAATGCCTGGTCAGGCCACACCTTGAGTACTGTGTGCAATTCTGAAGACCCCTTCTTAAGAAGGACATAGTGCTGCTGGAGAGGGTCCAGAGGAGGGCGACAAGGATGATAGAGGGCTTTGAGGGTAGGACCTATGAGGAAAGGCTGGAAGAACTCAGACTATATCCATTGGAGGAGAGGAGTGACAGAGGGGACATGATAGAGGTCTTCAAGTATGGTAAGGGGATAAATAAGGGCAGAGCCAAAGAGGTGTTCAGGCTTAAGAAGGGGGAACCACTAGGGAACATGAGTGGATGCTGGAGGGGGGAAGTACAGGGGGAGCACAGAAGGCAGTACTTCACTGAGAGGGTGGTGGAACCAAGGGAGAGGCATCACCAGTAGAAAACAGGAAGTTGTCATCCCTCTGTACAGACAGCTGGTGAGACCCCATCTGGAGTACTGTTTGCAGTTCTGGAGACCCAGTCTCCGCAAGGACATAGACAAGATGGAAACTGTCCAGAAGAGGGCAACTAAAATGGTTCAGGGTCTGCACCGGAAGACATATGAAGAGAGACTAAAGGAGATTAATATGTATAGCCTCGAGGAAAGGAGGGAGAGGGGGACATGATAGAATGTTCAAGTACCTCAAGAGAATCAACAAAGTCCAAGAGGGTAGCATCTTTCAAAAAAAGAGGTGCGCAAGAACAAGGGGGCACAATTTGAAGATGGGGGGGTGGCTCAGAGGTAATGTAAGGAAGTATTTTTTCATAGGGGTTGTGGATGCATGGAACAGCCTTCTGGAGGAGGTTGTGGAGTCAAAAACAGTGATTGAATTCAACCATGCATAGGACAGCCATAAGGCAATTCTAGGGGGTTGGGGTAGAAAGAAGTAGGCTGCTGGTTAACTAGGATCTGCAGCTTAGCCATTAGGTAGGGAAATGGGCAGACTGGGTGGGCCAAGCGGTCCTTATCTGCCGTCAAATTCTATGTTTCTATGGAATGCACTGCCCAGGAGCCTGGTGGAAGGATTCAAGAAGGGTTGGGACAGGTACAGGGGGATTCTGAAGCCCTCTGGGTTTGAGGGGGTGAGCTCCCAGTAGGGGGCTGGCTACTGAGCAGACTCGATAAACCATGATGCCTATTCTGCTGACTTTTACTGTGTTACTATGGTTAAGGTCATCAAAGAATGGAATGCATTGCCTGGCCATAAATACTTATCCTGCTTTTAAAATGTCTAAAATTGTAATAGGCTGCTGATTCTACATGTAAATGTTTTGGGTACGTGTCTGTTATGTAAGGCGTGTATTTCCTGCACACAACTATTTGTTGTATTTGTGCTTGTGTTTTGTACACTGTATATTACATTGGGTCCCCCCTTAAATATGGGTATTTGTAGTCTTGGGTTCTTGCCCAATCAACAGATTTTTGAAAAGCAAGTAAATAAATATGTAAGTTAGTAACTATATAAATAAATGCCTGCCCCAGAGTTGGAGTAGCAAATGCCGAATGCAAAGAGGACTACCATATTTCACCATTTTGAAGCCACCCTCAAATAGTATCCACCCTCAAATATAAGCCGCATTGCAAATCAGTGTTATTAATAAAAGCCACCCCTGAATACAAGCCCCAATTTCAAATTTGCAGTTTGTTCTCAATATCCAAGGAATACTCATCAGTGTCAACTTTAAGAATGTCTTGTTCTGGTTTTTTTTTTGTTACAACTCGTCCTGCTGTATTTGCGCTGCAGTATTTGAAATTTCACTCACAGCATGCCACTCGTCATTCACTGGAAGTTTAGCTAGCAACCCAACAACACATCAACCCATTTTATATGTTCCTTACCAGTCTTTGCTGATGCTCTTTGTAAATGGGTCAATGTAAAGATTTGACGGTAGTCCCAGTTCCAATTCAGCACTGGCTGTATATGGACTGTATGCGCAGAAACTGACTGATGCCATGGAGCAACTTTTTGGATTGCTACCACGTGGTACTGGTATGTTGCTACCACGTGGTAGCAACCCGTTCACTGTTGAAACAACATGAGAGGACAACATACTGCAGTTTAGAACTGTTTTTTTATTTTTATTTCATTTTTTTTGGCTGCAATTTAGTTTCAGTAAACAGAATGAACATAAAGAAATAGTAAACTTCGTCCTTGCTGTCTGGCTCGGGCGCTTACTAATATAAGCCACCTTCAAATTGTATCTGCCCCGAATTAAAGCTGCACATCAAAATAGAAATTTGTAATAGAAGCCACAGCTTCAAAATGGTGAAATACGGTAGTTGGCATTAATACAATTTCTCAGTCTGGTGCTGCTGGTGATGCCATCAATGCTGCTGTGAACCAGAGGAAGGCAGTTGCTCAGTGCAGTGTCACTGAAGTTGTCATTACAAGAGTTCAAACCAAAATTGACAGCCAGATACCTAATATCAGTGGAGACTTCAGATGAACTGTTGGATGAGATTGGGTGCCAGGCACCACAACTGTCACATACGTACCACCAGCTGCTGCAGTCCAGAAGATAGATGCCATGTCCATTAATGGAGTAGTCAGCCTTATGACAACTGTATCTCTGCAATGTCACTACCTTTCTGTATTTAGAGTGGATACTACATAAGTTGAAGCACTTCATGTATTAAAATGTCATGGTATGCCACATACTAATGCACTACTGTTATATTAGAAATCTTCAGTAAAGAGATTGACTGAATAAAAAAAATGAAGTAGTGAATACTGCAAAGAAATGTATTTCTGGTATGAAATTCATGTCAATAAGTGGAAACCTAGGAAGCACACCATTTGTTGATGAGTTATAAAGTAGATTGTATGTTTTCTCAATCCTTGAAAGAAATCTGTTTCTTCTGTGCTGTATATCAAATGAAGTGACAGCAGACCCAAGTTATGAATCATTCTGCTCTGTGAAGGACTTGTTGGGTACAGTGTCACCATTTTGTTTTCCTACAACACGTGTTCCTATGGAGACACCATTTCTGCTCATTTCCATGTTCAGCACTTCCAAGTTCATCATTAAAAAAATGGTCTTCTAAAAAATATCTTCCTCAACTCGGTTAAATACCTCCAGTTCTAACTATTCCCTGCTAGGTGGGATTATGATCAACAGAGCCGCCAGCATCTACTTTTGCAAGATTCTAAATAATGCAGTGAATGATCATTTTCCAACATTTTGTGCACATATAAGACCGTGAAATCCTCCCTTAATTTTTTTTTTTTGTAATTTTGGAGGTGTTAATCCAACTGATGTTTTGGCACAAGTTGCTGAAACTGACTGGTGCATTCCACTTTGGGGCTGTGCCGTTGATTCTTTTTAATTCTTAGAGTAAAAGTAGAAGGAAAAAGAGACTATTAGGGGTCTCTAGGGAGGTGATCTAAGTTGTAAGGAGAAAAAATGTGTGCCATTCAGGAGGTATAAGGAAACTGAGGAAGATGAGGAGGTATACCAAGTAAAACAGAGGGAAATGGGAAAGGCAGTGAGGACAGCAAAGGTGCAGACAGAGGAAGGATAGCCAATGGGGTTGCTAAAGGGGATAAGACTTTCTTTAGGTACATCAGCAAGAGGAAAGCAAGGGATGGGATAGTGAGGATAAGGATGACAACTGAGGGAGATTGTGCAAGAGAGGATCAAGTAAAAGCAGACATCATGAGCAGGTGCTTCTGCTCAGTCTTCTTGGGGTCTTGAACCAGTACCCAACAGTTACAATGAATCGCACTAAACTCTGAAATGTATACTACAAGGTCAGGTTTATTATGCTGACATGTATACCGTACCACATTAGTATCAGCAATCTAGAATACAAAGCACAGCAGTAATCGGTTACCTTCCACTAGGGAAGCAAAACAGACAAGGCATGAAGGATTCAGCACTCTGTTGGGGGTTCATCACTCCTCATGCCCAAAAACATTCTGCCAGTATTTATAGTTCTGTCTCAGTTAACCATAAGACAATTTTCTGTAAGTTTCACTTCCAGTGAGCCAACCAAATTACCTTAGTAGGAGCTGCTTGTCAGCTTACTGACTTCTGCCCAGCATTTGGCAGAGTTCCTAACCCTTCAGCATGCTCTGCTTCTTTTATTTTTATCAGAAGTCTGATATGCAGGGCACTTTTTGCAAGGCATTTACATTAATATTCCAACTAACAAATAACACAATGATGCAGCTTCTAATAGTGCTGTGAAGGCATGTGGAATTTTGCCAGCGAAAATAGCACTGATTGATCATTCTGCTGGTTGAATTTCTGCTTGAATTTAACAGTTTTTTCTGTGGAATTCCACTAGCTGTGATCCATGGAATAATATTTTGCGGAACAGCATTTTACCACAGAAAATTATTCTACAACAATTTCCACAGAAAATGTTGAGAAATGTGGAATATTCCATGGAACAACAATTTTTTCCACAGAAAATCATTCTGCAACCATTTTTTGCTGTGGAATTTCACCATTCTGTTTCTGGCAAAATTTGGCAGAATTTCAACGGCATTTCAAAAATTATGTGAAATTTAATTCCGCTGGAATTTGAAAAATCTACACAGCACTAGTTTCTAAGCATTATGGAAAATACACAAAATAATGTGATTGGAATAAGGTGCTGACGAAACCCAAAAGAGGAACATTTGGAGGTACATCACCCACAAGGCCAGCACAGAGTTTCATGAAGTTAGTATATGACAGGAAATAGACATATCTGTCTAGCTGACATTTTAGACATTTCCAACCACAAAGAAAAAAAATTGCCTTATTTGTGACCTTGTTAGCAAGCCACACAAATTGGAAGATAAAAGCAAAATGACAATTTCATAGCAGCCATGCTGATATACATGATTTATAACCATCTATATACAAAACAGTTCCCATAAAACATTTTTCAGCTGCAGATGTAACCATACCCTCCAGTACATCAGTATTAACATTTTTATTTATTTATTTATTTATTTTGTTAACCGAGTAAACATATGAGCCGAGGCTCTTTTTCATATGCAACCCGAGACTATAAAATAGTCACAAGATGTTATACAAAAAGATAACTTTTACATTCACTTAATACAGGAATACAAATACATGATATATAAGATAAACAATATAATACAAATTATTTAAAATAACAGTGACATTGCAAGTTACTCAATAAATGATGCTTCAATTTCTTTTTGAATAAATTATGACTACTCATAGTTCTCAATTCAATTAGAAGATCATTCCAGTATTTTGGTGCTTGGATAGAAAAACTTGAGCACCCATTTTAGTTTTAGTAACTTTCAAATTTAAACAAGAAAGAACATTTGATCTCAAGTTTCTCGGAGCTTCCCTTACAGATATCAGAGAATACAAGGGAGAGAGACTTTTTTGTCTCAATACATTATCCGTTTTACAACAAAGAGAGTAAATGGAACTCAAGTTAGGCAGTATAAACCCTGAAACTTGAAATAAAGTACAATGATGTGTACTATAAGGCAATCTATAAACAAATCTACAAATACTATGAAAAGTCATTGTTCAGTTATTTACCACATGTTTAGACAAACTAGTAAACAAAAATGAATTATAATTCAATTGAGAAAGTAGTATATTTTGAGCTATATGTTTCATGGCTTGTAAAGTTAACACATTCTGTAGTCTGAATAAAACCCCTAATTTTTGATTTACTGATTTTGTTAAAGTCAATATATGACTTGAAAATGTTAAATTTGAGTCCAAATTCATTCCCAAATATCTAAAACATTGCACCTGCTCCAGATTAGTTCAATTTTGTACCAAAAATATTCAATTTCCCTAATTTAACCAACTTTTGTTTAGAGGCAAATATCATACTCTTGGTTTTTGAAATATTCAATGATAATTTTAAGTCCAACAAACGATTTTCTAGACTCTGAAAATCTACAGTCATATCTTGGGCAATTTTATCTAATGAATTAGAGCTATTATATAATATTATATCATCAGCATATAAGATTGTCTTAGCCTTAAGAATTTTACTTGGTATAATTATAATATCCGAAAATATGGAAAACTATAGGGGTCCCAAGATTGACTCTTGAGGTACACCCTTTTCTAAAATTCTACTCTTTGACACTGAACCCTTATAATGAACTTGTAGTTCCCTACCTGATAAATAACTCTCCACCCATTCTAATGACAATCTGGATAATCCCTTGGCAGCTAGGCTCCTGAGCAGCAGGCGACGGTCAACAAGGTTAAATGCTTTGGACAGGTCCACAAAAACAGCACCAGTGAGCTCACCCCTCTCCATAGCCTCACTGATGTGGTTTGTGAACCTGGCCAAGGCAGTTCCTGTACTATGAAATTTCCTAAAGCCATGCTGCTCAGGAGCCTGAAGCTCAGTCAATTGTAAGTAATCACTAATTTGTACCTCTGTTATCTTTTCTAAAATTTTACCTAAAGAATGGAAAAGAGAAATAGGGCAGTAATTCCCCAAATCTTTACTATTTCCCCCCTTAAAAATTGGTCTTATTACGTTTTTTTCCATTGTTGTGGAAAGATCCATATTTCTAAGGACAAATTAAATATTTTTGTCAAATGCTTAACCCGTCTTTATCAATCCACGTTGTTAGGCATACATACTGTACATATTCCTACAGTCTTCACAGTGGAAGGGGAACAGACCACGAGGGAGCAGCAGGAACAGTGGGACATGGGAGTGGATAATGGTCCATTTTCAGAGGAAAGACTCCTGAAAGGAGTTGCAGCTCTGATAGTAGACAAGGCTATGGGATACACACAAGGGTACTAAAGGAACTTGGGGATGTGCTAGCTGAATAAATAGGGTACAGATTCAGGACCTATTTCTGGTCAAGAGTTATATAAGAACTAGAGGTCATGATATGAAACTGGGGGGCAAGTTCAGGACCAACACACATGAGTTCATTTTCATGGAGAGGGTGGTCTACACATAGAACAGCTTCCTTCAAGGAGTGGTGAAGGCAAAGATGGAGCTTTCAAGCACGCTTGGGATAAGTACAAAGGAATCATAACACTGAGTAGCAGTTAAGGGAGTAGGGGTAGGGTCTTGGGCAAACTAGATGGATCTTGTGGTCCCCTTCAGCTATCAATTTCTATATTTCTATGTTTATTGATGGCCTTATTCAACAGCTCACTGGAAACAAGCATCGTATTGGAGGAGAGCAGACATGGTCCCTCTCAGAGCAGCATCAGGGTGGAGGCTAGCAAATATAGATCAGTCAGTCTCACATCAGTGGTGTGGAAATTAGTAGTAGAAACCATGTTAAAGGAAATGTTGGCAGAGTATCTTGAATTCAGTGTGATAAATCACCAAAGACAGCATGGGTTCACAGGGTGAGGTCATGCCAGATGAATCTGATTGATTTCTTTGAGTAACCAGGAAATAGATTGGGGAGGGCAGTGGACATGACCTGTCTGGACTTTAGCAAGGCCTTCGACACTGTGCCACACAGAAGACAGATAAAGACATTTAGCAGCAAAGGGGTGGGATCCAAAGTGGTGAACTGGATAAAGAACTGGTTAATGGATAGGCGACAAAGGACGGTGATTGATGGCACTCAATTTAATGATGGGACAGTGACCAGTGGCATGCTACAGGGCTCCGTACAAGGACCAGTCCACTTCAATGTCTTCATAAGTTATCACAGAACTGTAAGGGAATGTATGACTTTTTTGCAGATTACACCAAAATCTGTAACAGGGTAGACACCCTGGAGTGGGTGAAGAAACTGTAGGGACCTTGGGAAACATGAGGAGACTTCAAGAGCATGACAGTTGGGATTCAGCGTCAAAAAGTGCAATATAATGTACCTAGGGAATTGGAACCCAGGAGCTAAATATAGGATAGGGGAGATACTGACAGTCACTAAGCAGAAAAGGGACCTTGGGGTTATTATATTTGATCACCTGAAAGTGGCAAGCATTATAATGAAATAGTGGAAATGGCCAGTGAAATGCTGGGATACACAGAGAGATTAAGTAGTTTTGCCACTATATCGCTCACTTGTGAGACCAGCATGGAGTACTGTGTCCAGTTCTCGAGGTCAAACCTCACAAAGGACATGGGGTGGAGGCAGTCCAGAGGAGGGCAACTAAAATGGTGCAGGGGTTGCATCAAAAGCCTTACAAAGAGAGACTGCGGGATCTCCTGAGGTACACCTTGGAAAAGAGAGTGAGAGGGGACATGATACAGACCTATAAGTACCTTACGGGGGTGAACACAGAGTAGGAGGGGAGTTTCCTTCAAATGCAAAAGAGCACATAGATCAGAGGGAGATACCAAGTCTGCCTCCACTCGCCCAGAGGATACCTAAGCAGAGGCAGAGTGTTTGGACCTTGATGGACTCTGGAATTGCTCCATTACTAATCAGCAGACTCAATAGACCAAGTTGGCCTTCTTCTGCTGGCTCTTTCATATATTCATATGGAAGGGTGGTGGTGGCAGAAAGGGAACACATTCCTCAGCTTGTTCCACGGCATACTTTTTTGTCATACGTGTAAGATAGTGCATCTAGGAAGAGGCACCCACAGTAGTGGGAAGGAAGGAAGTTGGGGTCCTTAGAAGGGGATGCTCCAAAGAGGGAGAAAGAGACCTCCAGCCAAAGAGGAAGCAGCTGCTGCTGGGGAACTGTATCATTAGAGGGATACACGTGAGCATGGGAGGGAGGTAAAGTGCATCCATGGAGCTTTGGCTTGGAGGGATGGAGAGTGGATCCAGAAGATTGCTAGGGTAGCAGGAGATGAAAGGGAGCTAGATATCATTGACCAACTAGGGACAAATGACCTGGCATGGGATAGGGTAGCGGTAGTGCACTGTAATTTCAGGGAAATAAGGAGGGGTATGATGCCGGTATTATGCACTGAGGTGTTTGTCAATGTGTTACCTCTGTGCAGCCACGGGGAGGAATGGGCAGTTCGTACCAAGGTTTTTAAAAGTTGGTTGAAGGCATGTACATGGAAGAGGGCTTAAACTACTTTGGGGACCAGTCCGTATAAATATTGGCTTTAAATAGGGGAGATGGCCTGCATCCTTCTAGGAGGGGGACCACAGTCCTTAGTGTGAGGTTTAAATGTTACTTGGAAAAGCATTTAACCTAGCAGGAGGGGCTGTAACACCAAAGGAGACAAAGTTTGCCTCCCCACAGATGAAGTAACCTGTAGGGTCCAAGGGGAAGAATCTCCCCCAGGGCACGGGCACTGGAAGATAAGGGTGGGGACAAGGTGGAGGACAAGGGTTTAAATCAGGATAACAAGAAGAGAGGCATAAGGAGACAGGTAATGGAGAAGGTAACAAGTGAGATGATGGACCACGATTTGCTCCTGGTGACCCTGAAGAAAGTTGGAGTGGGAGACCACGTGATGCAGGCAACCAGGTGCTAGCTCTTTTTACTCACTCCAGCCACCCTCTTGCTTTATTTTGTTATTTTCTGTGCTTTCTGGTCTAAAATATTGCCTTAAAGCTAGATTGCAGCTACCCAAAAAGATACTACATTGTCCCTGAGGTGCAAAACATGGCTGGAGATCAAAATGAAGAAGGCATTGCCGAAGCGCACCCCACCCGCAACTCCTGAGAAAGGCCCTAAGAAGCATCGAGCCTCAGCTGCCACTGATATCGAGGAGAGTCCAACCATGTCATCGGACACAGAGCCACTCACACTGGTGAGTTTTCTGGCTGAGATTAGGCCATTTAAAGAAGAACTGAAATCTGTCACTTCCGAGCTCAAATCCATTTCATGTGCACTCAAAGATATTTCACGATGCACCACAGACACGGAGACCCGTGTTGTATCACTGGAGAGACACATAGACTGACTGGATCCAGAAATTACGGCAAATAATTGCCAAACTAGAGCTCAAAATTGAAGATCTTGAGGGTAGGAGCCGAAGAAATAATGCTGTGCTTATTGGACTTCCAGAAAACCAAGAAGGCCCGAATCCTGTGTTATTCATGCAGAAATTCATTGAGAAGGTCACTGGACCTTCTCCCTTTGGAGCCAAATATGTGATTGAGAGGGCCCACCGTGCATTAAGGCTGACACCCCCTGCAGGCTCCTCCCCGAGACCGATTATTTTCCAGTTTCTTAATTACTTGGAACATCAACACTTTCTATCCAAAGCCAGAGACCTTCAAGAGATTCTTTGGGAAGGTTTAAAAGTTCGTGTTGCACAAGATTTACTGGCTACAGTACACCAACGCCGCACTGCCTTCCATCCTTTGGTCACCAAATTGATTGCTACGGGGCTCCGCTTTCGGATGAGCTATTCTGCAAGATTGCAAGTCTTAACCGATGGCAAGTGGCACACCTATGAAGATCCCGAAATGGCTCAAGCCAATCTGAAAGTCTCATTTCCTGATCTCTTCAGAGATACCTGAATTAGAGGGTGAGAGGATCCTGATGTTATCCCTGGTGTTTTGGGCTCCTATATGGCAAAGTTGTTATCTCTACATCTCTCAAATTTCCCTTCTGGTCTCGTTTCTCTGCAGAATGCTTTCTCATGTGTTTTCAAAAGCCTAATCTCATATGCTCACCTTCTCGGAGAAGCATCCTATTAAAAGCAGGACTATGCTCCCTATTTTGGTTTCTTTTCCTGTCTGTCACAGCTTAAAAGAATTAGAAGATCAGCTTATCCCCTTTAATCTGGTGATGATGTGACTTGAATATCTGGCTCTGTTTTTGCCCCCGGGAGAGCCTTGTTTTATCGGGGTTATGCCTTTTTGACCACATCAGAGAGACGTGGCCCTCAAGATATCATGATACCACGGTTCGTGGTACCGAAGCATGGTAGTAATATGCTGCATTGGCCACTAGAGGGAGCGCCAAGACTGATAGCTGGACTTAATTTGAGAGGCTCTCCTGTTCAACTTGCGAGAGCAAGTGGAGAGAACGCTGTTTTCACGTGGGGCAGTTCAAGAACGTCCTGCAAGAAATTAGGCAGCTGTACAGAGTACAAGGATCCATCTCGATTTCAATTGAATACAGAGACTTCTCAATCTTAATGCTCGCTTAATCATGCATATCTCGTTTTCTCAGTTACATTTCTGGTTTATATTCTCGGCCTAAATGGCAATTTGGGGCTCGCTTAGAGTTTTCTGTTTTTTAAAAAAACACTGGCATTCTCAGTGCCTTCTTTCAGTTCTCCTATTAAGGAGGTTATGCTTGAGCCCTTGATTTAATTTCCTTCACACAATATTAGGGCAGAAAGATGCCACATTGTGAACCTTATTGATGTTTATCATTTAATTTTGGGATAGGAAAAGAAGGTACAAGTGTAGACTAGTCAGCAATACCTAATGGCTATACCCTGCTATACATCGCAAGTATAATCTATATACTCTTAGATGGTTTAGTGTTGTGCTCTTCAGAACTTATGATGTAGTATCATATTTGGTTTTTCTGTCTGTTCCGCAATTACGGAGACAATTGAGGGTGGTTGGAGGGAGGCAGCTAAGAGGATGGTGAACTGCGTAATGCTGTCCGCAATAGTATGGGGGTTTGGGAGGGTTGGGTCTGCCTCCATTCATATACTGGTGGCACTAAAAGGCAGTCTCAATCGAGGGACAGAACAAAATCAGACACTACTTAAAGGGCATAGGGAGGGTGGGACTGGCAACACAGAAACGGGAAGGTATGCGCAGGGCGACACTCTGGTTCAGATGGGATATAAAATTTATATTTTTTTTGTGTTAGGAAATATGGCTAACTTATTTAAGATGGCTACCTGGAATGTGAAGGGCGTCAGGCAGCAACTCAAACAATATAAAGTCCTAAAACACCTAGCCCTATTATCTATTGATGTTGCATTTATACAAGAATCACATCTACTAAACTCTGAGGTTAGTCGGGTCAGAAGATTACAAATAGGGCATGTTTTCACAGCGGGGGGCTCTACTCAAAGCAGTGGAGTCCTAATACTGATTTCCAAAAAAATCCCTTTCTCACTTACACATATAATTGACGATCCTCAGGGCAGATTTATCTTTATCCACTGTACTTTACATAACATGGAGATCCTGCTGGGCTCGATTTATGGCCCCCATACGGACTCTCCAGACTTCTTCATGCAGTTAATTACTATATTAACCCCTTATGTATCGTTGCCCATAATTTTGGGGGGAGACATGAACACAGTTTTTAACCCATCCATAGATCGTTCCAGTGGGCTTCATGGGGGTCTCTCCCCAGCTCAACAGGCATTTTGGGAACTTATAGAGAACCTCAGCTTGTGTGACGTATGGCGGGTTTTACACCCGTCAGAGAAAAATTACACTTTTATTTCCCCTGTTCATAAGACTGCATCGAGAATCGATTACCTGTTAATACCCCAAGTGCTCCTGTCAGGAGTCTTAAATGTTTCCATTCAACCTGGTCCACCTTCTGACCACTCCCTGGTCACTTGTCACCTATCTTTAGTCTCCTCTTTCAAAAAGACCCCATGCTGGAAAATCAGCGACCATTTGCTGAAGGAACCTGCAATAATTTCTGTGTTTAATAAACACATAGAACATTTCGATACGGACCACGAGAAAACGACCTCTAAACCAATATAATATGGTGCACTTTCAAGGCCTATATGAGAGGTATACTGATTAGTTTATCATCACAGAGAAAAAAAAGAAAAGATCAGGAACTTCATTCCCTACTTGGTCAAATAAGGGATATCGAAACACACCTGGCTCCTGATTCTCCCAAAGATGTTAGACAGAAACTGACCAAGTTGAGAGATGAGTACCTGGAGATTTTGAGGGAAAAAGCTGAGTTTGCCATACTGAGAACGAAATCAACCTATATAGACCAGGGAGAAAAGGCAGGGCGTTTATTAGCGTTAAGAATTAAGCAACTAGAATCTGCTAAATATATCCCTGTTATTCGATCTTCAACAGATGGCGCATTGAAGACATCCCCACCTGACATAGTATCTGAATTCTGGGAATACTATGCCAATCTCTATGCCCAGGAATTGGATTCCTACCTGGAGGCATCCCAACTGCCTTCCCTCTCAGAGGTTAAACAGAGAGCACTTATACTCCCTATAACTGCTATCGAAATTGCTAAAACTATCCAATCCCTCCCTTCAGATAAAACTCCTGGGTCGGATGGCTTTTCCGCAAACTTTCACAAGAAATTCCAGAAACCCTTAATTCCTCTATTGCTGTCCCTATTCCAATATATCTTATCTGGAGCATCAGTGGATAATACTTTGTTTGAAGCCTTAATAGTTCTTATCCCCAAGCAGGGCCGAAATCCAGAGCTGACTACCAGCTATCATCCAATATCTTTATTAAATCAGGATATTAAAATACTAACCAAATTAATAGCAGAGCGTATCAATGCTGTTACTTCATGCAGGGGAGTTCCTCGGTGGACCACCTCAGAACCCTGTTACATGTTCTCTCGGCATCCAGGGACACCCACTTTCCAGCCGCCTTGGTCTCCCTGGATGCCAAGAAGGCATTTGACAGAGTGGATTGGAATTTTCTGTTCCGGGTCCTTAAGGCATACAAATTCCCCACTGAATTTCAAACTTGGATAAAAGCTCTATATCAGGCCCCCTCGGCACAGGTAGCTGCAAACAGGGTGATTTCCAGTCTTTTTCCTTTAAAATCAGGAACTAGACAGGGCTGCCCCTTTCTCCCACTCTATTTAACCTATACTTAGAACCCCTGATCCGTAGATTGACAAACTGTGATCAGATCCAAGGGATACCCATTGCATCCAAAATAGTCAAGGTTTTGGCATTTGCTGATGATATACTTTTACAACTGTCTCACCCTGAGACTTCGATTCCCCACTTGTTATCACTCATCAAGAAATATAGTACCTTGTCTAACTATAAACTTAACATTGATAAAACTCTGGTTTTCCCTCTCAATCATAAGGTCAATAAGAAGTCCATTACGGATTTTGGTCTGACATGGAAGCATGATTCCTTAAAATATCTTGGTATCATAATACCGAGAAACCCAGCTCATTTTCAAAAATTTTATCTGGATCCTCTGGTAAGAACTATCCGTCAAGACTTGGACAGACGGTCCAACTCCCTCTCTCATTATGGGGCAAAATCAATATAGTCAAGATGAATGTATTTGCCAGGCTCTTTTACCCCCTGCTGCTACTCAACATCTGGTTATCTCTCTCATGGTTTAATAACATTCATAGACTTATCACGGAATTTATCTGGGCTAATAAACAGCCTCGACTAGCTTATGTGAAATTGGCAGCTCCTAAGGATAGAGGAGGTTTATGTCTCCCTCATTCAACCTTTTACCACTGGGCTAGTCACGCTGTCAAATACCTCAGATGGCTATCTCCTGTTGGTACGGTTCTCGATTCTCCTTTCTCACCCCTCTGGCTCAGAATTGAACTGGCCCTGTTACAGAAACATGGCCTCAACCTGATCTCACTTTTGTATGTTAAGGTCAAGGCTCTACCTGTAAATCTACTTCCCACTCCCATAGCTATATCGGTGAAGAATCACTCACAACTATGTAGATATGTCAAGTACAATCACATTCAGGACCCAGAGCAACCTGTTTGGGGAAACCCTAATTTCAAAATAGACAATAAAACACTTCTACCCAGCTGGATTCCCGGTATGAATGATCTATGTCTTTCATTATTTATTTCAGAAGGGAATACATGGCTTCCCTCTCTCGACATTTTATCCACCCTCAACTTGACGACTAAATATAGTTTTAAAGTTTTCCAATTAACACATCTCTTCTCTAAAATTTTTGGTCCAATCCCCCTATGTTCAATAAACCATCTTTTACTAGTGTAATAAATCCTGAGCATGGCTCTCTGCATTCAGTAACTAACTACTATAAAATACTATATAACTGGGCATACCCAAACTGCTTTGCCCCATAGCGTTTTGGGAACCCTTTTTCTCTGCTTGTAAATTAGTTTGGACTGAATTATGGCAGAATTTCCGTAAGTACATTACCCAGGATCGACTACACTTGACTCAATTTCATAAACTGCACAATTTATACTATTCTCCGAAAAAACAATACAAATTTGGCCTCCTCCCATCGTCTCTATGTACGAGATGTAAGAAGGAAGAGGGCACCCTATTTCACATTTTCTGGAGCTGCCCCAAAGTTGTCCCACTCTGGAACACCGTTCAGCATAAGGCTGATCCTTTACTGGGCTTGCAGGAGCTATTCACTCCAGAAATCTGCCTGTTAGGTGACTACTCGGCCATTCCGGTTTTAGTCAGAAGGTATCATATTGTCCTGATCTCTGTGTCTGTCAAGAAATTAGTGTTACGTCACTGGAAGAATGATAACATTATTTCATATACGGAATGGCTTAATGAATTCCTTGCAAACCTTAGGACGAAGAAGACTATAGCCAGTTTTAGTAATAGGCCCAAGAAATATGCAAAAATATGAGAACATTTGCACACCTTATATTCTCTCTGATACTCTCACCTGCACATACAATATACTGTTGCCCAAGGAGATTTCAGAATGTTATCTGTGTTGCATAATGTCTGGGGTTAATGGGAGGGGGTTTTGTTGGGGTGGGATTGGGGGGAGATGGGGGGCTTGGAGGGAGGACAGATCCTTGGGATTATGAATGTTGTACTCACTCTGTATGATACTCCTGGACCTGTTCTCATTATTGTAAAACTTAATAAACTTTAAATGGAAAAAAAAAGAATGTTGGGATGGACAACCTGGCCCCAAGTTGGTTCACAAACTATCTTGTGAACAAAGAGCAGCAGGTCAAGGCTGAAGGAGACCTATCGCCAAAAAGAAAAATACTCCTTATAAGTGTACCCCAAGGATCCATACTTGGTCCAATTCTCTTTGCCATTTATATTAATCAAATTGTCACTGGCCTACAGTCATCTAGTGTCCATCTCTTCACTGATGATACAGTGCTATACATTGACAGATCAACTCTGGATCAAGCCATTTTGGACCTCCAGAACGATTTTGACATCCTCCAAAAAAATCTCCTCAACTTGAAACTCGTGCTCAATGCCAAAAAAACTAAGGCCATGATCTTCTCTCCACTGGCCCCTTATCTCAAAAAAAAACAACAAACAGATAAGGTTCCTCACATAAGGACCCTTTTGGGAGAAGCCCTGGAGTTCGTGGAACAATTAAAATACCTGGGGGTCTGGATTGACTACAAATTGTCCTTCACTGATTACATCGAAGAACTCACTAAGAAACTGCATCAAAGGCTCGGTATTTTCTTCAGTATCAAGCACACACTAACCTAGGAGGCTAGAAAACTCCTAGTCCAAGCTCCCTTCTTGCCTCTCCTAGACTATGCGGACTTCCTATATGGCCATAGTACTAGCACAGCTCTCTCCAAGCTTAATACCCTATATCACAGAGCCCTTAGGTTCATTTTTGATGCCTCTTATGACACACACTACTGCATCCTCTATTCTTCCGTAGTCTGGAGCTCCCTTAACTTCAGGAGGCAAAAGAATGCTATTCTATGGACATATAAGGCAATGACTCATAAATTACCTCAGTGCCTCACAAGCTGCCTAACTCCCTGCATCCCTAGTGCCTATTCTCTTAGAAGTCTTACCATCTTATCTCTGGCTACCCTAAAGTTAAAATGCGCTTTGATAGAGCTTCAATAAGCTTCACTCTTCCTGTGCACTGGAATAAGATCCAGAAAATGTTAAGGCTCTCTTCCCCTGTCACGTTCTCCCCCTTCAAATCCTTGTTCCTGAGGACCTTCTCTGAGGTCTGTCATTGCTTCAAGTCAAGGTCTTAACATCACGATTTGTTGCTGCTTAAAATTCTGGACTTAAACCTCAACTTTTGCATCATTTAGCAGTGTCAGTGGCTCAGTAGGTAGCACACTCGCCTATGAGGCCAGGAGATCAGAGGGCTGTGGGTTCAGTTCCCACATCTGGCACTTGGGTTAATATCCCAGTACTGACACTGTAGTGCAGCATGAGAGGGGTGCTACACTTCTGAGGTGCCGTCTTTCAGATGAGACGTTAAACCAAGGTCCTGTCGGCCTGGATTGGAGGAAGTTCAGCTGGATGTTAAAGATCCCATGGCACTTATTGAAAAGAGTAGGGGGATTTCCCCGGTGTCCTGACCAAATTTCCCTTATTCACTAAAAATACCACCAACAGCTTAATCTGGTTCAAGGTCAGTTGGCATTCATCTGTATCCCCCTCCCCCCCCCCGGGTCGTGCCTGAAAATAGGCAGGATTTGTCTAGTGCACTTACCCAGTCAACAAAAACTAAATAAAAATAAATAAATAAATTTGAGTCCTCCCTTCTGTCATTGTCCAAATCATGGTCCCAACATCATGATCTGTCTTTGCTTCAAATATTGGACTTAAACCCCAACCATTGCCTATGGCATCTGTCGTGTCTCTCCCTTAGAACAGTCCTTCCTCCCTAGGCCATCATGTCCAACCCTCTCCTATCTCATCTGACTTTCCCTTCCCTCCCCACTCCCTATATCCCCACCCCACTTGCCAGGTCATGCCTCCAGTACTTATCAAAGGACTCCTACATCTCAATCTTCTTCGCACTTTGACGCTAGAGGAAGCATTCCTGCTTACTATGACTCCAGTGATGTTTACTGTATAAATTTTAGCTCATTACCTTACGTCCATATATCTGTATCTATGCAATTGTATTTAAATGGCACTACCTCTTGTTGAACCTATTGCTATGTTCTGGTGGAAGTATCTTGTTACATGTGATGGATATATGTTATTATTACTACTATGTAATTGTTATGAACATTCACTCAACCTGTTATGTCTTAACCCTGTTGCCAATTGTTTTGCCCCAGGTCCATCTTGTAAATGAGCTTGTCTCAATGATGTTCCACCTGGTAAAATAAAGATTTTGTTTGATTGAGTGATAGGGGAAGCTTCAGGAAACAGCACAGGCAGGAGCAAGGAGCCAAGCATGGGGGAGTAAGGTATTTAGAGCTTTGTGCACCAATGCAAGGAGTCTGAGAAATAAAATTCTGGACCTGGATGTCGTCATGGAGAAGGCCAGTCTGGATTTGGAGGTCATAAAAGAATCATGTTGCACTGACAGCTATGATTGTGATGTGGCTGTACCAGGCCGCTCTCTGTTCAGGAGTGACAAAGAAGGGAGGAGAAGTTGTACTATACGTGGGGGAGGGAATCAAGGTTATGGATGTACAGAGGCACTTGGAGGAAAAGGAAGGACTGGAGGTGCTGTGGGTCATGCTGGAGACAGGTGCTTGGGCTGCTGTCTGTTCAGGAGTAGTGTATAGACCTCCAGCAAAGGGAGAGGTATTGGATAATGCACTTGGGGAGAACATCATCAGGATGGCAAATAAGGGGGAGGGGCTGCTAGTTGGTGACTCCAGTTTGCCAGATGAAGATCCTGCTGCAGCTTTGGCAAAGACCATGGCCATCCTTGACTCCCTACAAGGGGCCTTTCTCAGCTAGTCAATGAACCCACTAGGGATATGACAGTGCTGGCCCTAGTGCTTACAGAGACAGCCTTATAGGTGTCATGGTGAGCAGTCCCATAGGCACCACTGCTCATGGTACAGTGTGGTTTAACTTAAAGATGGGAGCAGCAGAAAACCACACAAGGACAAGGGTTCTGAACCATAGGAGGAGGGACTTTAAGGAAATGAGGAGTCCCTCAAAAGCCCCGTGGAAGGATGCCAGGGAGGAGTAGAGGAATAATGGAGAAAATAAGGGAGGACATAATTAAGGCAACCAGCATTTGCATGAAAGAAGTGAGTAAAAGCAAACAGAAAAAGAGACTGTTATATACTCTAGGGAAGTGGCCATGGTGGTGAAGAAAACAAATGGCAGTATTCAGACAGTATAGGGAAACACATAGGGAGGAAGACATGAAGGTGTACCAAGTAAGGCAGTTAGAGCAGCGGCACAGACGGGAAAGAATAGCCAGGGCCTCATGTTTACTGTGGCAAACTGGACCTACATTCTACAGCAGGACCTCATGCTTGCTGCAGTCAGGCTATGAGCAATTCTGTGATGATTTTACAATAATTCTGTGATAGGCTTTACATTCTCTGGCAACTCAAATGAGTGCTAAAATAAAATCTAGTTATCCAGAGAGAATGCACAGGAAATGGCAGCCTGGGGCAATTTAACAGATGCACAGGTAAGGCAATGCAAAACAATTCTGGCATTATGATTTTGATTGGATGAAAGGCATGGGGGAATTTTACTGCAGTCTGTTTTATTGTCCCACGGCTCCCTCCCACCTGCCCAGTGTTGGTTTACCACAGCTTTGCTCCTGAGAACTTCTCCTCCTGCCTGCCCAGTTGCTTGAAGACCAGTACTGCCTGGTTGCAAACAGTGCTGCTCCAATGGCTCCCTCCTGCCCACTTGCTTGAAGCCAGGTGGTGATCACTTTGATCTGTAATGCTGCTCTAGTTACTTCCTCCTGCTTGCGCAGTTCAGCACCAGTGGTGTCATTTGTGTCAATGCCACTTGACTTCCATTTATTGCAGCCGGCTCTCTGTGAGCCCCCAGGTTCATGAGGGAGGGTGACTGAGCAGCCCTCCCCCACAGCCTGAAGGCACGAACTTTAAAAATTAAGATTGCAGCTGGCTGTCCGTGAGCCCCAAGGGTCGCGAGGGCGGGTGACCGAGCAGCCCTCCCCACAGTCTGAAGGCGCAAACTTTAAAAATCAAGGTACAAATCCCAGCGTTTCACTCAAGTTACGTGCAGATGGCCGAGTGCAGAGTTCGGCACCATTTTCAAAGACTCTGCTCATTTTCAGTCGCCAAATGAATGCTGATTGTTTTTGTTGCTTAATTTTCTGCTCATAGCACTGGCTAAATGCACATTCTGGCTGAGCACCCTAATTTTGTTACATTGATTGTTTCTTATGGCCTAATTTTCAGTTAATAGCACTTTAATTTCATTACTTGGATTGCACTGCAAATGCTGCCTTCAGCTGTATCTAAGTGCTGCTTTTACACCTCAGCAGGGCACCTAAATTGAAACTCGTGTATGCATATTGTCAGCTAAATCCCAGTAGCCAGACGAAATTGTTTGCTGCAACTTAACTTTATGTCCGAATGTATAGCTAATTACATATTTTGCCTAATTGTACTGCATTAAATCAAGATTAGCAGGGCACGTTGGAAACAGCAGCACTACAACCTCTCTGTAACCTCACTCTGCTATCGCGACCCCCACCCCCTTTGTTCCTGAGGCCCTTCTATCTCATACCTGTACTTAAGTTCTTTGTCTCCTGTTTCCCCACAGATTGCAGCTGGCTCTCCGTGAGCCCCCAGGGTCACGAGGGCGGGTGACAGAGCAGCCCTTCCCCACAGCCTGAAGGCACAAACTTTTAAAAATATAAGGTACGGATCCCAATGTTTCACTCAAGCTATGTGCAGACGGCCGAGTGCCGACCCCACTGATGCTCTACATCAGCTGCCCCACCACCACCCTTGGTTGACCCTGCTATTTTTAGCTACAGACACCTGAATTAACCTATTAGGCAAGTTTTCCAACCACAGGTTATATGCTTTGGCCTCAAGTCGCTGCTACACATAAAAACCCAGCTCTGACAGTCATGTCCTCCTTTCAGTACTGAACCCACTCCCTCTAGTGGCGTTTGCCTCTCACTACAACCTTCTTTCCTACTTTCTTTCTAATTCAGCACTACCCTTGTTACGTGGAGCCAAAATGCAGTTGTTTTTACTATACTGCTTGCTCCTTCCTACAACCTTCCTCTCCCCCTCTCTCTCACCCTCCTCTCTGTGGCCACTCTCCCCTCTCCAAAGAACCCTCCACCCCCCCAGTTACCATGCCCTCCCACCACCTCATGCCCTACCCCAGTGCTAACTCTTCTCTTCTCCCCTCCTCCCTCCCTGACATCCCTCCCCCATCCATGCTTTGCAACCTCTCCCCTCCATCCATCCCTGTCTACTCCAATCCCAACTCCTGAACCTGGAAGCTCTATACTGATGCCTACACCTCCACGTGCCTCCCTCTAAGCACTGTTCAGGCACGTCCATACTTACCCTGCTGCTCACATACTCCGTCCTCCTCTTGCTCCTTGTGGGTGACATACATCCCAACCCTGGCCCTTTTGCATCCAGAAACACCTCTACCAGACTGCCACCAAGTCCATCCCCTAACTCACTCCCCAAGGGCCTCTGCATCTTTCACCTCCATGCCAGGAGTCTCCTCCCTAAAATGGATGCCCTAACTTTATGGGTCACCCAATAACACCTAGACATACTCTGCATCACAGAATCATGGCTATCCGCCAAAATCCCAAACTTCTCTCTCACCATCCCAGACTACAATTTATTCTGTCAGGACCGAGGCAAATGAGGTGGGGGGGTGGCACTGTACGTTAGGCAGTCCCTCTCATGCTCCATCATGTTTAATGAATCTTGCCCTTTGTTCCATGAATCAATTGTGGCGCATCTATCCTTCCCCTCCTCCTCCCCCTCTGCATTGGGGCCCTATATGCCACCCCAAAGGCTTCACCCGATTCCATCATTAAGGCCATAACTTCCATCCACACCAAAACATCTAAGGGTGAACTTGTGCTACTAGGGGATTTCAACCTTGACTGGCACTCCCCCTCCGCCAAACACACCACCCTAAAAATCGAAGTCCTAAATCTATCCCAGCTAATCCACTCACCTACATGCCTGAATCATCGGTCCCAAAACCACACTTTCCTGGATTGGGTCTTATCCTCCCATCCCCACCATATCTCTGCCTCAGGCATATACTCAGATGCCCTCAGTGACCATTGTGTCACCTATTACGTCCGCAAAATCTACTCACCACTCTCTCAGCCCAAATTTATTTGGTCTCAATCCTTTCACTGCTTAAATGTCCCTGCCTTGCTACATGACCTTGCTAACACAGACTGGCTGCTGGTCCTCTCTTTGTCCGATGTCAACCTGGCACTATCTCAGTTCTGCGGTATCTTCCTGAGCATCTGGGACACACACATGCACACCTAAGAAAAACTAGGGATAAATGCCACTACCAGCCCTGAATCACAGCAACCTCATCACCTTGTGTTGCTCCAGGGACAAAGCTTGGAAACACAGAACATAGACTTTGATGGAAGATAAGGACCGCTTGGCCCATCTAGTCTGCCCATTTCCCTACCTACAGAATAGGCCGCAGACCCTAGTTAACCAACAGCCTATTTCTTCCTACCCCCCCACAAGAATTGCCTTATGTCTGTCCCATGCATTCTTGAATTCTGCCACAGTTTTAGACCCCACAACTTCCTCAGGAAGGCTGTTCCATGCATCCACTCTCTCTCTGAAAATAATACTCTCATTGCCCTGAACCCCTCCTTCTATCTTTTAAATTGTGTCCCTTGTTCTTGCACATCTCTTTTCTGAAAGATGCTACCCTCTTGGACTTTGTTGATTCCACTGAGGTACTTAAAAGCTTCTATCGTGTCTCCCTCCTTCTTTCCTCAAGGGTATACATATTAAGCTCCTTTAGTCTCTTCTCATCGGACTTCTCTTGCAGACCCTGCACTATTTTAGTTGCCCTCCTCTGGACTGCCTCTATCCTGTCTATGTCCTTGCGAAGATGGGGTCTCCAGAACTGGTGTGATACTCAGATGGGGTCTCACCAACTTCTGTCTGTACAGAGGGATAACAACTTCCTGTTTCTGCTGCTGATGCCTCTCCCTATGCATCCCAGTATACCCTAGCCCTCCCTACTGCCTTCTCACATTGCTTGCTAACTTTAAGGTCATCTGATATGATTACCCCCAGGTCCTTTTCCTTTTTTGTTGTTGTTACTACCTTCCCTTACATTGTGTATTCTTCCCCTGGGTTCTTGTTTCCCAGGTGCATTATTTTGCACTTCTTTGCATTGAATCCTAGCTGCCATACTTCTGACCATTCCTCCAACCTTGCCAAGTCCCTTCTCATCCTTTCCACGCCTCCTTGTGTATCAACCTTGTTGCTGATCTTTGTGTCATCTGCAAAAAGGCATACTTTTCCTTCCAGACCCTCTGCAATGTCACTGATGAAGACATTAAAAAGGACTGGACCCAATACTGAACCCTGCGGTACCCCACTGGTAACTGCCCTTTCTTCAGAGTGGACTCCATTTACAATTACCTTCTGTGTTCTGCTGTGCAGCCAATGTTTTACCCAGGCTACCACCCTGGGACCCACTCCCAGGCTGGTTAATTTGACTATTAATCTTTTGTGTGGGACTGTGTCAAATGCCTTGCTAAAGTCTAGGTAGGCCATGTCCACAGCCCCTCCCTGGTCTACTACTTTGGTCACCCAGTCAAAGAAATCTCTACAAATCCTCCCACACAGCACATGATATCCAATCGTATGAACACCTCAGGAATAAATGCACCAAAGCCATCCAGCAAATCTAAATCTTCCTACTTTAAAGCTCAGTTCACTCAACACCAAAATCCACATGCTTCTTTCTGGAAGCTGATCAACTCCCTTCTTGACCCCCCATGAAACAGGCATGTCCGTCCCTCAAATTAGAAGGCAGTACTGTCTTGGATCCCACCACCATGGCAAACCTCTTCAATAAGTTCTTCGTCTCCTGTGCCATCCCCGACTCCTCCCCCACACTCGGCTGAACCTTTTTACCCAACTGCTGGTTTCGTCTTTCCTCCCACTACATCCCTTGAAGTATACCACGCTCTCTTCTCCCTCAACTCTTCCAGATCTAGCCCAGATGGTATCCACCCTAAAATGCTCCGCATCTCTGAAGCAGCTATTGCTGCCCCCCATCTCACATACTGAACCTCTCTATCCACTGCCACTGTAGCCTGGAAATCAGCCAAAATAATCCCCCTGCGCAAAGGTGACGACCCTTCCCAGCCAGAAAACTATAGGCCCATATCACTCCTCCCCTTCCTAGTCAAAGTCCAGGAATCTCTTATACTGTCCAGACTGTCTGACTTCCTCACAGCAAACAACTTACTCTCTCCAGTCCAGTCAGGATTTCGAAAACACCACTCCACCGTAACCATCATACTAAGTGTAACTGACTCCATACTCTCGGTCATGGATAATAGTCAAATCACAGCCGCCATATTCATAGACCTGGCAAAAGCGTTTGACTCAGTATCACACCTGCTGCTACTCCGCAAAATCTGCACTTTCGGCATTGGCCCACCAGCAATCACCTGGCTCCACTCATACATCCACAATAGGCAACAATCAGTTCAAATAGGCGACACTCTCTCCTCTCCTCTCCTCTCCCTGTCATATCTGGCGTCCCCCAAGGATCTATTCTGGGCTCCATCCTTTTCTCTTTCTCTTCATAAACGACATTCCCACTGTCTGCCTTTCCTCTAATGTTCATCTATACTCAGATGATATAGTCATCTTTGTCTCGGGCCCCTCCCATGAAAGCGTCCTCCCCATTCTTCAAAATGACTTCAACAGAGTCCAATCCTGGCTCCTCGAGAACTGACTCAATCTTAATGCTAAAAAAACAGTCTCCACGGTTTTTGGCTCCAGATAGAAGCTGGCTACCCTCCCAGCCCTCTCCACCTTGGACGGCTCACCTCTGGAGCGAGTCTCAGCCTTCAAATACCTGGGTGCATGGCTGGACAGTCACCTCGATTTCTCCACTCATGTCGAAGCAATCTGCGCTAAACTCCGCCCAAAAATCCTCTGCCGCCACAAATCCTGCTTACTGATCCCCACCCGCTGCTAGCTCATACGCAAAACAATCTTGCCAGTTATAGACTATACAGACATAGTCTATGGAATGGCCCCTTCATCCTCCCTCTCCAGACTTGACATCCTGCTCAACTCCTTCTGCTGATTCACCACCGCCTTCCCCGTCACTCACCACTGCCTGCTCTAGGCCCCACTCTCCCTCACCCCACTCTCCCACAGGCATACCATCCACTGTGCCTCCCTCTTTGCAAAATTCTGGTTTGGCTCCCTCCCCCCATACCTCACATCCCAGCTCAATCCAACCACCTCCCCAAACTACTCTCTTCACCACAGGGACCCTCACATCTTCTACCTCCCCTGCCCTCGTACTCTTTCTGACCAACTTGTCATCTCGTACTGCCTCCCCCTTCTCTGGAATTCTCTGCCCTCTAACCTTTGCCAGGCCCCTTCTAGTTCAGCCTTTACCCAGCTCCTCAGGCTTCACCCCCTCCCCTTCCCTTCCCAGACCTCCATTAAATGTGCACAGTCCTATCTGATATTTCAATTTATTGGTTACTTACTGTCAATTGCAATTCCTCCCATCCCCTTTTTGCAACTAAGCCTTCTAGCAGCTTTATCTCATTCTGTCTTTTTGGTACTATAGGTTTGCTTATTGCTGACTAGCTTATCCTGTCTTGCTGACTAGCATATCCTGTCTTGCTAAGGCACTGTTTTACTTGAAAATTGTACTACAAATTACTGAACTGTGACTGATTTGCCAAAAAACTGTGTTTATTGTCTAAAAATGTTCCCAGCAACCAAGTTGCTTCATGACTTTGTAGCTCTCTCCAGACTGCAAGGCACCAAGGAAATTGCTGGCTTTTCAGTTGCTGATTGAGCTGTGTTCACTCAGACTGCTAGGCTTTGTGTTGCCCCACTATTAATTTGAGCTCCTCTCTCCTTTCTCTAGCCGAGAACCCACTAGGGATCCCAGCTCAGACGCCCCTTCACGTGGACTGTGGATACCGGGCAGTCGGCGCTTCAGAAGCCACCACCCAAGACCTCCTCATCGGACTTCACCACTTGAGAGGTACAGCAAAGCCACAATTTTTCACCCACTCGCCCGTCCCCCCTCCTGTGTGCTATTATATAGACCCGTTAGCACTGCCCACTCCCATCCCTGACGAATCTCCTGCCTTCTCTTTCTTACTAAAACAATTCGTTACTGCCAGGGTTCCGCCAGGGGAATCCTGCAACCAGCAGCCGGCGAGCTACTCTTGTTATCAGCCAATCGCAACGTGGGCACTTTTTCGAAGTAAGCCCCGATTGGCTCAGATGAAAGGCGCTGCATATCTGTGCTCTGGGTTCAGTCCTTGCGGGGCTTTTTCTTCCCACCCCCTCCCAGGCCTCCATTAAATACTCAATTAGCTTCACCCCTATAGAGCTGTTTTACTGTATTCACTCACATTAAGGGCATAGACCGTGCTGCAAGCCATCCTCTCTCTAGGCACCCTGCCCCTTTCCCCTGCACAAGTCTGCTCTGCTGAACCATGACTCACCTCCCCATTGTCATTTTATTTTTTCTCACTAACATCCTAACTATATGCTGTCACGACAAAGTCCCAGGTTCAAAACCTACCCTGGAACATCTCACTGCTATTTACGTCACCCCCTTTCACTGCACTAATGCTCATCCAAAGCCCACCCCTCCCTTTAATTACAACCCACTCCCCACTCACCTGCTTTTATTACCCCCCTTCTCACATGTGACTCAGAGCATTATCCCTACTATCTATTAACTGCCACATTAGACTGTACCATAATAGCACTAAAATGGTATCCCCTACCAGTACTATTAACCAGTCACAACTTAAAAAAGCATCCAGATCCATCACAACAGCTATAAAAAAAACTCCTGCTCCTGCTCCTTCTCTGCTCAGGTAATGTAGAACTAAACCCAGGCCCTCTGTCAACGTTCTCCTCGCCTACCGAGTTTGCTGCCATTCCTGGCCTTAAATTCATGTTGGTCAACATTTTAAGTTTGCCCCCAAAAATTTACATTTTACAAGCCTGGATCACACACACTGAATCTGACCTTGTCATTATCACCGAATCCTGGCTCAAAAATTACGGACCATCAAATAACTCTCCTCAACTATAATCTCTATAGGGCTGATAGGAATACGGGGGGGTGGAGTAGTTATTTATGCCAAATACAAATTCACTATTAGTGACATCTTCTGCAATTCTAAATCTAAGGAATACAAAATCGTATCTCTGAAACTCCACCTTCCCTCCAATGAAATTATTACAGTAATCGGCAGCTACAGACCTCCAACTGGTGGAATTGAAATCATCAACATCCTAAAATCCTTCGTTACAACAGCCAGCACAGAAACACTGATACTCAGGGACCTCAACACGGATTGGCTCACACACAAATCGCATAGCCTGAAATCTCTTTGTGATGGACTAGGTCTTGCCCAGATAATTAGTGAGCCCACTAGGATTAACACCACCACCAACATTGCCCATAGTTCTCTCATCGATGTCATACTTACCACCCATCCCCACAAAATACTACAATCAGCTGTTTTTTTCCAACGATATGAGTGATCATAGAGTTGTGGTCTGTACAAGACATCAAACCAAAGCCTGCAATCAGCCTAAGTTCATAATCAAGCATTCCTTTCATAAATTTAACACCCTGAGCTATCTGACTAACCTTATCAAGGTCAAATGGCAAGATCCATACCTCTCTAAAACAGTTGATGAGGCTGTCTCTAACCTAAATGAAAATCTCCCCACCTTGGCTAACGAGCATGCCCCATTTATTAAGGTGCATATGCACAAGGTCTCCCACCCCTGGTTTACACTGGAGCTCAAAACCACACTTATAAACCGAGATAAACTCTGGGCTTTAGCAAGTAGAACTAAGAATCCGACAGATTGGCAGACATTTAGAGCAGCTAGGAACACCTCCGTAAAACATATTTGCTCTACCAGGCAATGTGGTCCAGAGGTAGAGCTGCTGACTCTGACTGCAAGGGTACTGGGTTTGAGCACAGCTCAGGGACAGAGTGTAGAAAGGTTTGTCCTGTCAAACTAATCTCATAGATTTCTTTGACTGGGTAACCAGAGTGGTGGACCAAGGGGGAGCAGTTGATGTCGCCTACCTTGACTTCAGCAAAGCTTTTGACACTGTTCCACATAGAAGATTGATAAATAAGCTAGGTAGGCTGGGTGGGTCAGGAAGTTGGTCAACTGGGTGGCAAACTGGTTGACTGCAGAAAACAGAGAGTGGTGGTAAATGGTATACAGTCAGAAGAGATGCAAGTCACAAGTGGGGTACTTCAGGATCAGTCCTGGGGCCAGTCCTATTCAACATCTTCATTAGTGACCCAGCAGATGGACTAGAGGGTAAGGCTTGTCTGTTTGCAGATGACACCAAGATCTGCAACAGAGTAGATGATCCAGATGGGGTGGGCAGAATGAGAAGAGATCTGGATAAACTAGCAGAATGGTCAGAAGAGTGGCAACTGGGATTTAATGCAAAGAAGTGCAAAATCATGCACATAGGGAAGAGAAACCCTGAAGCCACTTATAGGCTGGGAGGGGAGTTGCTAGCAGTCACAAAGGAAGAAAGAGACTTGGGCATCATCATCACTGATGACCTGAAATCATCCAAGCAGACCTCTAAAGCAGTAGGTAAGGCTAGGGGGTGTTAGGGTGTATTAGTAGGGGTATCACAAGTCGTAAGAGGGAGGTAATAATCCCTCTGTACAAGACATTGGTTAGGCCCCATCTGGAGTACTGCGCAGTATTGAGGCCACACCTTCACAAGGACATTAACCAAATTGAGGCAGTCCAGAGAAGGGCAACCAAATGGTGCAGGGACTGCATCAGAAGACATATGAGGACAGATTAACGGAGCTCAATATGTATACCCTTGAGCAAAGGAGGAGAGAGGTGATATGATCGAGACATTTAAACACCTTAAGGGCATAAACAAGGTGAAAGAGTCTAACATGTTTAAATGTAAGAAAAATAGCAGGACAGAGGACACAGCATGAGATTAGAGGGAGGCCGATTAAGGGGAATGTGAGAAATCTTTTTCACAGAAAGGGTGGTAGATGCATGGAATGGCTTACCACAAGAAGTAGTGGCTATGAATACAGTGCAGGGCTTCAAACAGGCATGGGATAGGCATAAGGGAGCAATACAAATGACTATGAATAGATAGGTCACTGACATCGCAAAGGCCGATGGCACATTTATAAGGTAGAAAAAGAAATGGGCAGACTGGATGGGCCTTGCGGTCCTTATCTGCCGTCAACTTCTATGTTTCTATGTTTCTATGTACCAAAGTGAATTACTACATTTCCACACTGGAAAAAGCCAAAGGAAACTTGCAGAAAATTTGGAGGACCATCAAGTCTATTGAAGGTCGACCGGCTGCTCCCTCCATCCCAGCTAAGATCAACATTAATGGCACAGTTATTGAGGACAATTACCAAATCCTCAAATGACTGAATTCTCACTTCCCCACAGCTGGGCTAGCTTTCGATGCATCACTGTACGCATCCTGTACTAGTATCCATGCTAGCCCTATCACTATCCCGAAAGTTACAGCCCATCCTTTCTAGCTGCTCCCCCTCAGCTTCAAAGAAGTCGAGGATTCACTCATCAATTTAGATACCACAAAAAGTGCCAGAGGCGATGGCTTAGAACTATTTTTCTTAAAGGTCGGCTACCGCTATCTTACTGCTCCCATTCTCCATATATTCAACCTCTCTATCTCTTCTGCCGTAGTTCCATTATGCTGGAAATCTGCTCATATCGTACCCTTATTTAAATCCTGCGACCTATGCGACTTAAACAATAACAGACCAATCTCAATCTTGCCTATCCTCTCAAAAGTCCTCAAAAAATTGATTTATATACAATTGAAGAATCATCTGGAAACCTACTGTCTCCTCAATCCAGCCCAATCAGGCTTTCGCTCTAATCATAGCACTGTTACTGCACTAGCTAAAGTCACCGATGACTGGATCTCAGCCAAGGATGCTAAACAAATTACAGGTGCAGTATTCTTAGATTTGAATAAAGCATTCAACACCATTGCCCATACTCTAATTGTGAACAGCCTCACCAATATTGGTGCTACCCTAGCTACTACCAAATGGTTCTCCAGTTACCTATTAGGTAGGATGCAGAAAGTCAAAGCTGGTGGGCTGTTCTCTGCCTCCTTACCAGTTACTAGGGGAGTCCCACAAGGTTCCATTTTAGGTCCTATGCTCTTCTCCCTATATATCAACAACCTCGATTCTCAAATAACCAGGTCAACCTTGCATTTCTTTGCAGACAATACAGTTTTGTATACATCCGGCCATACAATATCAGAAGTCAGGGATATACTGTAAGTCGACTTCGCACAGCTAGAAACAAATCTCATGAATACCAAACTCCTCCTAAACGCTAAAAAAACTAAGGCCATGATTTTCCCCCCTAATACTTCCTCCGTCACCCTCACTGTCCTACCTAAAAACTTCAACATTACATCCCTAGGTGAACCACTGGAAGTTGTCTCTAAATTTAAATACCTTGGATTTTGGTTAGACAACAGGTTCTCCTTCAACGAGCACATTGACGACCTGTCCAGAAGACTAAAAGCTAGACTAAGCTTCTTCTTTCGAAATAGGTCCCTCTTTCCCCTGGAAACCAGACTCAGGCTTGTTCAGACCACCTTCCTCCCTTTACTTGACTATGGAGACATATTATACACTTCTGCAGCAATTACTAACCTAAGCAAATTGAACATTCTCTATCACTGCGCCCTGCACTTCATTACAAACTACTGTACTCATACTGAACCCACCATTGCGAACTATATGCAGCTGTTGGTTGGACTTCACTTACCGTTAGACGCACACTCCATGCTGCTGGCATTTGGACCCTAAAACTTCTTCTGAATAAATTACCAAGCTGTTTAGTAGCAGTTATCCATACTGGCCACAGCTCTTATTTCCTTAAGAAATCAGATTTTATCCTACTCGACGCACCTATGACTTGTACCTCCTTTGGCAGACAAGCCTTCTCAAGTGCCCTACTAACTATTTGGAACCAACTGCAATCCACTGTGAAACTATCCAGTGTAGTTTCAGTAAATTTCTTCAAAAAAATGGTGGCTTCAAAAATAAAGGACACCTGCAACTGTTTCTAAACTCCCTCCCTAGCTTTCTCCTTACTTCCTTAGTTTGTTCTCACTACACCACCTTCCTTAAACAACTTGTACCAAATATTTTTTTGGTTTTTGTTTTTCACCCAGGACTGTTTACCCATGTGCCTTGTAGGACCTGGTCCACCATTTATGTATTGTTATGTTATTGCTGCATTGTATATTTGTTGTAACCATGCACCCAGGACCTCCTTGCGAATGAGCTTGCTCAATGGAGTTTTACTGCAATAAACTTAAATTTGAACTTGAACCCACATTGTCCTAAGTGCTCAAGCAGTCCCGATGTGCAACAGAGGCACCACTCAGCCCTTTCCAACTTACCATAGATGCCACCCCTAGGTAGACCTCTCCTCATCTCTCTCACACTCCTCACTGACCTAATGTTACTTCTTCAAAAATTGTACTGTACTATTTAATAATGATTGTGATAACTGCCTGTACTTCCTGTTTCTCTTGTTACTCCCTGTACAAACTGTGCCCAGATCACACCTGGAAACGAGCCTCCGCTCAGTGTGCCTTTCCCAGCCATCAAATTTTAAATAAAATAAATGTATTCTCCTCTTCCACTCTGTAATGATTTACTATGAGGCTAGAGAGTAGCTGGGCTATTTTACATTAGACAAAGGTCCAGAAAGCTTCTCATTTTTTGTCTGCAATAATTACTAAAACTTTTTCATTCTGCTGTTCTCCAACTAGCAAATAGAACTACCATTCTTTCTTATGAAATAGACTTTCTGAGGTCCCGTAAGTGTTTGTAGAAGGCCATAATGGTCATAAGCTTCAGGGCTGAGTGCCTGTGGACTGGAAAGTGGTGGCCCCACTGACTACTGCAATCCGGGGGGGGGGATGGATGTATAATGGATCTGCCAACAACTCATACTAATGCCATTTTTGTTCACAATCATTTTAGCATTTTAGTTGGGGTTTTCAATTGTAATGTCCAGTTTTACCTCACCAAAAAATGCTGTTTCTGCGGCAGAGGCTTGTTTCTGCAGCAGGACCACATTTCTGCAACCACAGAATCACAGAAAATACGGGTCCTGAGAATAGCCACGGGGTAGAAAATGGGGATAAGGCTAGCTTCAGGTACATAAGTAACAGGAAAGGGGAAGGACAGTAAGAAAAAAGGAGGGTAACAGAGGACTGCACAGGAGATGACCAAGAAAAAGCAGACATCCTGAACAGGTACACCTGCTCTGTTTTTACAGTGGAGTGGCAGACCACCAGTGATCAGCAGGAACAAAAAGGGGAGGCAGACTCTAGTCCACTTTCAGAAGAAAGGGGTCCTGAAGGGACTTGCAACTCTGAAAGTGGACAAGGTTATGAGACTGGACAAGATACACCCAAGGGCACAGAAAAAACTCATGGATGATGTTGGCTGCCTGCTGACTGCCTTAATCAACAGCTCACTTGAATCAGGCATGGCTCCAGAGGTCTGTAGATGAGCAGACATGGTCCCTCTACATAAGGGTGTCAGCAGGGAAAAGGCAAGTAACTACAGGCTAGTGAGCCTCATCTCTGTGGTGGGGAATTAATGGAAACACTGTTAAAGGAAAGGTTGGTAAACTATCTTGAATACAATAGGCTGCAGGACCAGCAGCAGCATGGATTCATGGGTATGGGACATCATGCCAGACAAATCTGATTGCATTTTTTTTAGCCATTAAAGTTTTTGTTGATGTTTTATCACCCTTCACAGTGGCCGAACATCATCATGTTTAGTACAACCAACACACAATACCTCCTTTTCTATGTACAGGAGACTTACAGGCATTACAGTATTACATAATTTAACACTGCATGAAAGATGTAGTCAAACATAAGAGTATTATGAGAGCCACCCTCCTGAGTTATGAAGACCCCAGTGGGACACTGATCATGACAAGTATAAGTCTGTGGGGGAAGTATTGAATCAGAGGATGGGTGAGTCCGCCCATTCCTGTGGTGGGTATACCAAACTATGGAAAAAGGTTTGTTGGAGAATGTCATAGAAGAGGCAGCTTGATGCCCAGCATGCCTACTGGCACCCATGGAATTACATCTCTGATACCCAGGCCATTTCTGGATTAGTACATGTAGTAGTGAGACAAGAGTTTGATGGTAAGTGCCCATTTCCATTTTGGTTTCTGCTCAGTATACACACTGTTAATATGTAATCACGCAGTTCCCTGGGGTTACTAGAATCCTATCAGTATTAGTGTTAGACAGGTAGAACAAGGAGCTAATTTAGGGGCTTCTTACATAATGACATTGTTTACTCAGCTAGCTTGAGCGGAGGATGATTATGTCATTTAGAACTCTCGCAGCAGTGTAACCATTTCTGTGTCAGCTGGTCTGGGCAAGTTTTAGAAAGTTCAGTGAGTCTTAGTGTGTAAGTGAGAGTGGCAGGAGCTCTGCCAGTGGGTCTCTGTGTCAGAGAGCCCTGTGTTTCCCACCCTAGTTTGGATTACAATTACCAGCTTCCAGTGAAGTGGTGGAGACCTTTCTTCAGAAGGATACCTTAATGTTCACTCCAGGAGAAATGAAAGGGACTGCTAGTTCAGTGGATCCAGGGGGCAATCCCCTTAAGGTCCTTGTGTGTACAGCTGCCTTTGAGAAGGACTTGTGTGAGACTTTTCTGACAAGCTACCAAGAGAAAGGGTGCTTTCTGGTTGTTCCCATGCCTAAAGGAAAGGGCGACAAATCTGTGAGTAAAGAATGAAAAGTGTGTTTTTGGATTGTTTCTGTGGCTAAAGAAAGGAGCAACTAAACTGTGAAAAAGTGTGTTTTCAGGGTTGTTTTCCATGCCTAGAGGAAGGAGCAACTTACTGTGAGTACAATTTGAGAGCCAAGTTCTCTATTTAGGGATTTATTCTGGAGTGTGTGCCCATAGATGAGGCTAGATCACACCTGTCAGCATCCCTTGTTCACCCAAGTGAGTGAAGTGAAGTAAAGTTCAGAGTCTTCAGCATTTCAGTGGGGAATGAAGGCTTCTGTGGTGTAACCCTGAAGGAATAGCAGAGGCTGTCGGTTGGGACAAAAAATGGGTGGAACACCATCTGGAAGCTACAAGCCAGGGCTAACTGATTCATTGAATGGTGCCAGTTTAAGCTGAGCAAAGGCCAATGCTGTGGGATGAGGTGTGAAATAGAGTCACAAGTATACACCTATTGGGAAAGAAGATGTTCTGAGTGTGTGACAAACAAACCACAAGTATACACCTATTGGGAAAGAAGATGTTCTGAGTGTGTGGCAAACAAACCACAAGTATACACCATGGGGAAGAGAAAGGATTTTTTTCTGTGGAGAACTGTACTGCCTAGCAAGGAGAGTTCTGTAAAATGTATTTGTTTGCCATGACTGACCCTTGGGGTCCATTGATACTTTAGTAACAACTGTGAATAAAGCCATACTGCAAAATCCCAGCTGCTGCTTTGGACATTCTGATTCTTGTTTCTGTGTGGAATTAATGCCCCCCCCCCCATCAGTTAGGTCTAGCATACACCTAGTAACAGTAACACCTAGTAACAGCTTAATCTGGTTTCAAAGTCAATTGGCATTCATCTGTATCCCCCTTCCCCAGGTCGTGCCTGAAAATAGGCAGGATTTGTCTAGTGCACTTACCCGGTCAACAAAAGCTAAATAAAATAAATAAATAGTATCCTCTCCCCTGGACCCGGTTGTAATTACAAAGGTTCATTTTTGGTTATTGTACCCCCAACCCCCTTTCTCTAGATAATGAGTCTGATATACATCCTAACACTAGGGGTGGTACCAGTCTTAGAATTTCTGCTAAAAGTAAGGGGCATGTCATATGTGGGTTCTAGTCCTGTTTTATGGGGGTGCCCAACTTGCCAAAAGTGGTGTGGGGGTTACAAATACAAATGCCATGTCAGATGACATTGAAGGGAGGAAGGGGCTGCAGGAGGACCCGACTAAACTACATGAGTGGTTGGATGCATGCCCGCTGGGATTTAACACCAAAAAGTGCAAGGTCTTGCACTTTGGGACTAACAACCAGGGAAGGTGCTATCAGCTGGGGGGTTTACAGCTAGAATGAACAGAGGTGGAAAAGGACCTAGGGGTGCTTATGATGGGGAGTATGAACAACACAGCTCAGTGCAGGTGGCAGTAAAAACCAACAGGATGCTGTTGTATATAGCAAGGGGAATTTCCTCCAGAAATAGGGAGGTAATCATGCCCCTCTACAGGTCACTGGTCAGGCTGCACTGAGAATACTGCATATTGGCGCCCTTTCCTGAAGAAGGACATCAGATTGTTGGAAGGTATACAGCAGAGGGTGACAAAGATGATCCAGGGATTAAAGGGATACTCCTCTGAGGAGAGGCTGGGTGAGCTGAACATGTATTCCATGGAGGAGAGGAGGAATTGGGGGACATGATCAAAACCTTTAAATATTTAAAGGGGATTAACAAGGCTAGTAAAGAAGGGATTTTCCAGATTAGAATGGGGAGGGTCACAAGGGGGAACCCGATGAGATTGGATGGGGGAAGATTCACCAGGGAAGTCAGGAGACATTATTTCACTGGAAGGTGGTGGATAAGTGGAATACTCTGCTGGAGGAGGTAGTAGCCTGTAGCACGGTAGTTGGTTTTAAGAGGGGATGGGACAGAGTGGGGGTAATTGTGAGTAGTGGAGGGGTGGGTGGGGCAGTTGCAAATTGAGGGGCTAGCTGCACAGTCGAGCAGATTTGACAGACCATGAGGCCTGTTTTTGCTGGCTTTTTCATATGTTTGTTCGTAATACGTACCCTGGGTGACGTCACAGCAAGGGAATGGAGGAGAGACTCTAGACTAGAAATTTTAGCATATTAACTGAACAAGGAGATATATATGCTTTGGAAGGGGGTATGCCCTATATAGGGTGTATGAGACAGTGGTTAGGCATAATTATGCAAGTTATAATGGGAATCAGAGGGAGTATGTGTACTTGTCATGCTAAAGTACTGGATGGGGGTGATGAAGAGACAATTCTTCACTATACCCTCAACATGGATATTCAGCTATGGGAGCAACTGGTGAGGGCTGCCGCATTTTATTTTATATGCAGTGTAGTTTATGTATTAGTGAGAATGCCTGGGAGCTAGAGGGAGGACCTGAGGTCTGAATGGGTGTGATAATCATGCTTTAGTCTAGTTGTTTCACTTCCCTCTCATGCTGCCCAATAATCTGGTCTCTTTCTTTCCTAAGTTTTGAAGTGTGTGTGAGTCAACTTGCCACTTGTTACTGCCTTCATGACCTCCCATTGAATAGCCACAGTGATGTAAAGGATACCCAAGCAGGGTTGGTTCCCGGATGCTAAAGCTGCTGCTGTTAGCTCTAGCCTTTGTGGAGAAAAGGCAGAAGCAGAGTTGCTGAAAGGATTGTTTTTAACTAAAACAAGTATACCACTGTTACCTATGTTTTTTTATATTGTTTCAGCAACCTTTTCAGTCAAGCTTGTGCAGTCACCTACAGTGTGCTTTTTGCTGGCCAGTTTATGCTGTCTCTTGCTAGGGAGAAGATGAATGGTGGAGTTGGAATAGCAAGAGGAAGAGAGCCCTTCAGGTGGGTTGAGAACTGCTGTCCAAGTCTTGACATGTATGAGAGGGGAACTATGGCACTGCAAGTGAAACTGAACAGAGTTGGGAATAAAGGACAGAAAATAGACTTAAAAGGACTGAAGAAGACCTGAAAAGTACTGATTATGAGACACTACAGCTGGGAATAAATCAATATTGAGGAAAGTTTATTGTGATTATATATAATGGAAACCCCCCACTCAGTTATTATGGTCCCTCACAGACATCTCCTTTTTTATAAATATTTTTATAAGTACTTACAAAGTTTGTTTAAAAAAGGCTCTGCAGGATAAAAAGGAGCCCCATACACTATTAATTATGGTACAGACCCCTTTGCTTTGTGCCAAATAGGTCACAAGGTTTGGAGATAAAAGCACAGACACCAACATTCTGCTTATCTAGATGCCATTCGACATCACGCCTGAAAGCTGCTTCTGCTCCTGGAGCTCTGCTGTGGCTGATCTCCTGACACTTTCTGGGCAAAAGGAAATATTTTTACTACGTGAGGGACCATCTAAAAGCTATAGGTAGGGTAGAGATTGTCAGAAACAGATTTGTGTGGGAAATTTAAATTTTTAAAAATATTTAAATGGTTTTTAACCCTTAAATCTTTTAACATTGAATTATCTAATTATCTTCCTGTTTCTGGAGGTTCTTGCCTTTCCCCCACTTATGTTAAAATCCTTTCATGTTGAATGTTTTAGCTACTTTCATGTTTTTGGAGGTTTTTGACTCTCTGTCTCTCTCTCATTTATGTTAAAATTAAGAATATAGTATGCTATTATTAAACTAGTTAAGGGCTTTGCTAGGTGGAACATTTTTATCTTTTTGGCCTCATAGTTATATGATTCTCATGAACCGGATCTAGTGAGAAATACCTCTCCCTTTATCTATGATTAGATTTCCCTAGTGAGCACTTTTACCATGGTGACACTGAATTAAATAACGGAGGAGCGGAGCTGAATATAGCACAAATTGGAAAGCTCTCCTCAGGCTTCACAGCAGTGATAGTTATCACTTGAATAGTCCTTTTCCCACAGTAGTGATGAAGAATGAATAGGAGGAATATTTTTAAAAGAAAAGATACTACGGATGTTATTATTTAAATTCAGAAACATAATCAAACCCATAGTAGCCACAACTTCGGAGGAAACTCCTAGAGGAACTTGGAGATCCCCATGGACTGAAAATTTCAAATTGATAAGTACTGTATATTATTACATTAATTAATTAAATCTTGCTTACAAATTTAGGTACTTTATTTAGTTAAGCTTTTGTTGACCAAGAAAGGAGGATAAGACAATTCCTGCCTATTTTCAGCCTCGTCCCAGGAGAGGGGAATACAGATGGATGCCAACTGACATTGAATCAGATTAAGCTGTTAGTGGTATTTTTTTAGTGAATGGAGGAAATTTGGCCAGGACATTGGGGAAATTACCTTACTTACAGGTAGGGAAACCTCTTTCATCCTGGCACTTGGCCAAGATGGCATCCGGGACAGAAGAGAAGATGGAAATCGAGGAGGTAGGAGAGATGGTCTCCTCTCCTATCTCAGTGTGGTTAGAGTCCCATGCGGTGGATACAATGTTGCAAATGGAAATTTCTCTTGAGGTACTGGAGGAGCACCTCTTGTATGGACTGGCTGATTGCACTTAAGATACGGAGGGTCTAACTAGACATGGAGCACTGAACAAGACCTTGGAATCTAGTCAAAATGAATCTGCAGAACTGACTATGAAAATTATAGACTTACTGCAAGAAGAAGAGTGCAGATATTTGGCTAAGAGAATGGCATTTCTGGTGTAGATGGCAGCCCTAGACAAACAGGCTACTCAGACCCCTGCTATTGCTGTACAACCAAATGCCATGGCAACAGTATCCATGGACTTGATCAGCGTGGATGGAGGTAAGATTTTCTTTGACCACTACTGATTTAGTACTGAATTCAGCTAACAATGTGGGACTTGCATCAGGAATGGCACCAGTGGACGTTTTGTTCAGCCTAAGACGCCCCATGGTACAGCCAGGGTCTAAGATAGACAATGCATCATGGTCAGTAGATAATGCCCTGTAGGCTGTGCAGTGGGAAAAAGACACACCCACAGGGTGATAGGTTTTAGGCTCATCACCCATTCATATCAAATCACTGTTCTCCCCGATGCTCTAAGCGACCATTCACCTGTTCTGTTCCAGTGCTCCAATAACTTCACCAAGCCCCCTGTGAGAACAGTCACTAACAAGGTTCTTATACAGGGCCACCTAGACTCACTAAGAATGAAGGCTTGGCATTATGACTGGTCCCTAGTCTACAATTCAAAGAATGCTGACTCTGCTCTAGAGCACTTCATTCGCATCTTTAATGAAATTTGTGACCAGCACGCCCCATGTAAAACATGGAAAGTCAAAGGCCACTACAACCCCTGGTTCTACCCTGATCTTCTTGACCTGTTGAAAGCTAGGGATCACCTATGAATAAGTGCTTGAGCCTCTGGTAAGCAGGCTGACACGCAGAGCTATAACAAAGCTCATGATGACTGCAGTCAGGTAAACCATATGGTAAAAAATCAATACTACAAGAAAGCTTTCTTCAAAACATGGAGTGATGACCGAAAATGTTGGGACAACTTAAAGGAAGTAACTGGAAAAAAACAACAACTCTGCCCCTACCATGCTCAGTACTGGTGGTGTACATATTTTGGATCTCAGGACAATTGCAAACTCATTCAACAGTGCTTTCACGGACTTGAGTGGGGTGCTGCCCCCAAACTTCTTCAACCTGTCTGACACTGCTACTGCTGGAGCAAAAAAAGTCCAGGCCCCCTCCTGTTCCCCCTTTCTGTTTCAAAACCATCAAAGCTATGGAAGCCCAAAACTACCTCCAAAATGTGTGGGAAAATCTAGGTAGAGCAGCGATATTCTGGATCTGAAATTTGTTGAACTGACCTTGGATGAAATTCTGGCTCCACTTACTCATATTCTCAACGCTTCACTCAGGTACTCACACTTCCCTGGGAAGTAGAAATCTGTGATTGTGACACCAATCTGTAAGAGTGGTGACCATGCTCTAAGTGGCAACTGTCACAAACCCACTCAGCAGGCCAGGCCCTCTGCTCCCACAGTGCCAACCCCGAGCGCAGTCTTGTGAACAGGAAACAGAAACAGGGTAACCCTCCTGTCTGTTTTATGAGTTTGAATCAACCTTTGATCTCAGTTCTGGAGGGATTCAAACTGTGAACCTCTTGCTAGCGTACCCAATGTACAGGATCAGATAATTCTGCTTTTCGGGGGGGCCAGATATCTTTTGTCTATGGGCACCTAACTAGGTGTACAAAATGAACCCTTAAAAACTCTAATAAAGACCTCAGATTACTCTTACCTTTTCCCACTTTGGTATTACCATATAAGCTCATGCACAGTGTTGTCACACTCTTAACCATCCATGCATCACAGGCAAAAAACAGAAGGACTTGGAAGACACAATTAGTCTATTAAAAAATGAGAACATTACTTAAAAATAGATAAAAATGTAAAGTGTAAATACAGAACCATATATCACAAAACATACAAATCACTTAAAACAAAACAGGTTTAAAAGTGCAGACAAAAATCTCCTACCACAGTACTCTTAGAACTGTCTTTTCTAAGGTATTCTTATCTCACAGTGCTGTAGATATTGCTTTTTCAGAGTCCAAACGTTTGTGTGTAAATGGAAAACAGAATGCTGTTTAAAAACTGGCTTTGCCAACCTCTTTGCATGAGGTCACCTAGCTCCTTCCTGTCAGAATATAAAAAAAATATATCTATGCAAAACAAGATGTTTCATCAAAGGTAAATTAATCAGTCTTTTTGGATGAGACGTTAAACCGAGGTCCCATCTGCCTGGATTGGTGGTAGTTCAGGTGGATGTTAAAGATCCCATGGCACTTCTCAAAAAGAGTTGGGGTGTTTTTATTTATAATAATACATACAGGAAAACACATGAAATAATAAAGATGACACTTGATCCATATAATAAACTACAATGAAACTGAAAAGGTAGAGGGAAAAAAAACATAAGAAAGGACACAGATTAAAAGGAAAAACAAAAATTCATAATTACCAAACAGTAATACTGCCTAAAAAAAACCACCAAAAAAAGGGGGGGTTAGGGAGGAAGGTTAACTATCAAGTTATTTATATTTAATAATGTAAGAAAAACCCCTCCACCAAAAATTTACTTTATCAACGTTATACATTTGTTTATCTTTCAAATAAACTTTCAACAATTCATTCATAACATAACAACAAAACACTTCCACTGTACTTAATTTCTGATAAATTACCCACTGACATCGTAACTGCCATAAACAAAATCTTAAACATGCAAAAAAAAATTAAAAACCTGTGTTTATCATATATCTGTAGGCAGGGTTGCACTATTCCAATAATTAAAGTCTCATAATTAATAAGAGACAACCAAGGCATATTCCATCTATTAGCAGCATATTTCCATATTGATTTAGAAAAAGAACAATACAAGAAAAAATGCTCCATAGTTTCCTCATGGTTTATACAATCAGGAAAAGGACAATTCCTCTCTTCCCTAGCCTTATACTCAGCCGTGCCCCTCACATTTAAATGACCATACATGATGAGCCACTGGGTTTCCTACATCTGTATAGGGAGTCTGGGGTTATTTAATTGTTCTAAAATATTTTTAACATCTGCAGAGGGGCAATTTTTAAAACATGAGTCAGTAGGATAGACTCTAGCTATTATCGTCCTATAAAGATCTTTCATTTTGGAAGCAGAAATGTGTTCTTTTAACACCTGCCATTTATACAGCTTTTGTGCTGAAGGTCGGAAATATGCTGGGAAATGAAGATGTGGATGAATTTTAGGAGCATAAGTTATCCAGGCCTGTAGATATCATTCTAGAGACTGCCTAATCCAAAACCTATCTCGACTAACTGAAAATAAAAAACACTTCCTTAAATTAAGTGAAATAAACAATACATGGCAAAAAATAACTGGGTCCACCATACCCAAACCCCCTTTGTCCTTAGCCAAATATATATAACATCTTTTCACTGGGTTCAGTCTATTCTCCCATAGAAGTTGGAAACAACAACTATATATTCTAGCTTCATATTGAGTAGGTACCAGAAAGATTTGGGCAATATATTGTAAACAGGGTAAAATAAATTGTTTTAGAACCTGTATTTTTTTAAATTTGGAAAATTTAAACTGCTTCCACCTAGAAATTTTCCCCTCGACCTTTTTACAAACTAAATCCCAGTTATCTACTGGAAAATTTTGTGGCACAAAAAGAACACCCAAAATAGTGATAGGTTCAATAGAGAAACAAACATTATTAACTAAAATAGGAAAATGAATAACACTTCCTATCAGAAGACCTTTGGATTTTGTGTGATTAAGCTTAGCATTTGACAAAGAAGAGAAAAGAGAAAATTCTGTAAAAAATACCACTGTCTGCTCCTAAGAATTAAAAAAAAGGCAAACATCATCAGCAAAAGCCTGTACCAATAATTGATCATTTGAGAAAGGTTTATGTACCCCTTCCCAGTGGGAAGGGTTAGTTAAAGCATGTAACAAAGGTTCTAATGAAAAAACATATAGCAAGGGGCTCAAGGGGCAGTATTTATTTCTATTCTCTTTGTTATATGCTCCTTAACCACTGGATAAACTTTAGATGATTTATATAAAGCCTGAATTATCCCAACAAATGAAATCGGTATCCCAAGAAACTCCAGGACCCGAAATAAAAATCCCTGGTTAACCCTATCAAAAGCTTTCTCTAAATCAATTGATAACAAAAAAACAGCCTTCCCGTCTAAAGATAAATATTCTATTACCTCTCTAATAATTATTAAAGGTGACTGGATATTGATATCTGGGACTCCACAATATTGAAATGGAGAAATAACTTTACCAGCCAATACTCGTAACCTATTGTTCAACAATGAGGCAAAGATTTTATAATCAGTGTTTAAAATAGTAATGGGCCTCCAATTCCTAAGGTCTCCTTTATCCCTTGATTTAAATATATAAATCAATAGTCCTTCTGTAAAAAAATCTGGGAACTGAACTTTAGAGACAAAAACTTGAAAAACTAAAAGTAAACAAGCCGTGATGTCTGTTTGAAAAGTTTTATAAAAAGAATTTGGAAGGCCATCTAAACCTGGCATTACATTATCTTTTAATTTTTTAATAACCCTTTCAATTTCAAGGCAGGAGAAAGGAACTTCCAATTTATCCCTCTACTGGTTTTCTAAAAGGTCAGGAGGCACCCCTAAATAATGTGCAATCTCAAAAACAGGGGGTTCCGAAATTGGTTTTAAACTATCAAAATAATCTTTAATAATAGAATTAATACCCCCTGTGTCCTCCACCTTAATCTGATTGCACATGAGATATTCCAAAGCTGTAGAATCCTTTAGTTTTTTACATAATTCAAAGGGATCCCCAAAAACTGTTTTAGAAGAGTGATTAGTAAGGACCGCTTGCAAAATTTGAGACCTATTATATTGATATAGTTTAATTTGTTCTTTAACGTGTTGAATTTGATCTGAAAAATCATACTTAGATGTATTGGCTAGGGTAATCAGGTTTTGAAATTGAGACCTTAACTTTAAATATGAAAGAAAACCAGAATTCTGTTTTCTTTTACCGTATTTTTGGAACCAAGAACAACAATCTTGCTTCATTTCCAACCACCAAATGCCTAAATCAGAATACAAAAATGCTATTGATAGCCTGGTCCTCAATGTAAGGGAAATTGAGTTTATTACCACAGCTTCTTTCAAGATGGAGGTATTTAGGTTAAATCTCGAAGATTTCCTCACAACAGAGGAGAAAGTGCCCACTTCAACCAACACTAGGAGGTGATCTGAGAATTCCAGAGGGACTATGTTAAAATTTCCTATTTCTGTATTTTTTTGGAAGGAATAGATAATCGATCGTAGAACCAACTTTTCCCTTAAAAAGAGTAAAATCAGAATCTAGTTTTACCGAGGAGTTACAATTAACCAAATCTCCTGTCTTGATAATTGATGCTAAACAGTTTGAGTCACAATAGATTTTTTTGTTTACCCCACCTTTGATAGACAGAATACAATTAAAATCGCCTCCCCAAAAAATAGTAAGGGAAGAAATCAAAAAGGGTTGAATTAGTTTCATGTACTCAGTTCAAACAGCCTTTGTCTGGGGATTATAAATATTAATAAATCTACAAGCTCTAGAGTGCCATAGACAATCAATAATTAAAATTCTCCCCAGAATTTATTCAGTTAGTTTGAGTAACACAAAATGAAAAGAATTAAACAAAATACCTATTCCATCTGCTCTATCCTTTCCAAAGGACCAAAAAGAAGGCCCCCAAGGCCAGTCCCATTTGAAGGAAAAAATTTGTTCTTGAGCAAACATCCAGGTTTCTTAAAGAAAACATATTCCCAAAGATTGGCCTCTAAGGAGCTGAAAAACAGCTTGTCTTTTAGCAAAGTTAAGCAAACTGAGTGTATTAAGAGAGCCCCAAATGAACCTGGCCATGAAAGTAAAAAAAAACAAAGGAAACAAAACCTATTTTTTCCTCCTCTTCTTTTTTTTCTGCTTATAATCTTCTATAGGGGCACTCATACCACCTTGAAAGGATTTTTGGGAGTCCGAGTCTCCGACATCCATCTCTGAATCCCCCCAAGAGGTAAACAAGGCAGCATAAGAATTAGGAGATTCAAAATATCAGGGTTTTAAATAATTGATTAGTAGTTTTTTTTCTTGGGACAATGCTAACTGTGCAGAAAGTATTTATATAGGTTTTCTAGAAGTGTTATGCTTGTTAAACACACTGAGGCAAGTGCTATGCATTTTCACAATGTTTTAGCACTTTTATGAGCAAAATGCTAATCAATTTTTGGAGTTAAATAAAACCCTGAAAGATTCATTTTTAGAAACAACCCCAGCCTTCACATGTCTATTTGACCGACGAGGAGGAAGGGAAGATAACTCCTACACTGTCCCTAGTAGGTTGTTCTGGTTCTGTAGTATCAGTGTAACAAACAGGATTTAGAATATTTACCACTTCTGCTTCAATTTTGACAATACTAGCTGGAACTACAGAAGGGGAAGGTGAAGTAGGAGGAGGGGGGGAAGGGGCCCTGAACTGGGAAACCAAATCTAAGGATTCCTGCTGAAGAGGAGGAGCCATTTCCTTAGTCTCCACTTTTTTGGAAACTGCATCCTGGGCTTGCTGAAGGATTAAGTCCGTACTACCACAAGAGGCCTTATTTTTTGTGGCCCAAGGGCAATCTCTAAAAGCATGGCCAAAATCCTCACATAAGTCGCACTTCTTGTGGTTCGCACACTGCATAGTGATATGACCCACTTCCCCACAATTATCACATCTTGGCTGGTCACACACACTAGAAAGATAAGATTTAGCTCCACACTTATAGCATGCCCTGGGTTGTCCACTGTAAAAACATACCCCTCGATCTCTCCCCAACAAAAAGGCATTTTGAATATGCTCAATTCCGGAATCCATTTGTCTAAGCTTCACCCTGTATTTCCATCCACTGCTCTGAGTCCAAAATAGGGTCTGGATAATTTAATAAATCACATTTTTGGGAAAGCCAATAAGTAATATCTTCCACATGGACCCCCTTGTTCCTAAACATCACTGTGACATTTTTAATTAAAGGCTTAGAAAGTGGAATTACCAAGAAGGGGGTCCATATAGGGGAAAATTTAACTTGCCCATAACGTTCCCAGAAAAGGTTTAAATTATAAGCTGAAAGAAAACTAATGTCAAAATTATCTTCCCCAGAAATATTTATAAATGCAAAAACATCTCTTGGTAAAAATTTCAAAGATTCCTTAATTAAATATTTCTACACATAATGTCTTTCGGGCCTGACATCCAGACCACCTTTGTAGCGTATTCTCACTGCGTTCCTCCATGGTGCAGCTTCCTTTCTAGATTTTGAAAAAAGTTCAGATAAGAGAGGTTTAGTTATAGGCTCCGAAGCCCCACACTCTCTTTTTGCTCTGAAGCCTGTGACCCTGAAGCCAAGTCCACTTTTGGAAAAGGATGTAGATCACGTACAGATGTTTGTACCGTCATAGCTGTAGCAGGAAAAGTAGAGGGGATACTCTGTAAATTAGTCTTTGGCTGCCACTCAGGAGTCTGAAGATTAAGTGAGGGATCCCAGGCTGAATCCGGGGTCCAAATCCCTGATGGGTCTTTCTCCCATCCAGCTCTCTGTAATGCTTTCTGAGGAGACCAGGAAGCATCATGTATACTAGAAACCCCATTTCCTTGGTGTATTTGGACCGATTTTGAATTAGCAGCACATTTCTTTGACTGGGGAAAATCCTGTGCAACAGCTGTAGACCCTTGTAGTAAAGGTGCATTGGGTTTAGGGATAACCAGCGGAGAAAAATCTAAATTCAGTCACTCCTTGTTGATCATTAACCTTTGTTTGATATGATATAAGAGGGGCCTCAGTCTGTGCAGAGCCAGAAGGCGACTGCAGATGGAACACAAAACCCGATTCCTTTGATAAAGGTATAGCAGTTTGAAACTTTGAATCCGCATGTTGCAGCACTGGAGCCACAGTAGGTCGTTTAAAAAGTTCCGGAAGAGCCGAAGACGGCTCACCGATAATGGCAGTCTCGAGATGTGCCTGGCTTTCGGCACTCGCTATTCTCGGCGATTAACCTGCCAGCCGGCACACTCATTTCAGATTTCCAAGCCTTGGAAGAAACATTAATGCACTCACCCATCTTCTTTAAAGGGAGCTGACCGACGACTTCCTCATTCCTGCTGTCAATATTCACTGGCAGCTTGTCAGACTGCTCAGCTGAGATAGTGTGTGATGTAGCACTTTGCAAAACAAGCGGCCCAATATATGAAGTTTCCACCACAGTTTCTTTGCCTTCACTCTGTGAAATAGAATTTCTTGTAGTTCTCAATAACTCTGTTGTAGACCTCTCTGGTACCAACAGCTCCGGTACCGATAGAGCTTAATGAAAAACCTTGTCTCCTTCAGCAACCGGCATTTTCAATACAGCATCAGAAAAAACATCCTCTGCTAGTAGTGAGGCCTTCCCCACTACTAGACCCGCTGTTCTGCCAACTCAAACCAGGCAGCTATTTACTCACTCACACTCACATACACACAATAACAATACAATAAGTACAGCAAGCCAAAGCTTTATTATAGCAAAATATAATACAAAAGGTTATACATCACCGATTCCAAAAGCTACATCCAAGCCTGTTCCAATGGCTGGGAAGCCCCCTTTGTCAGCCTGGCTAGGAGTCTCACGAACTGGGAATTGGCCCCACAGCGATGCGTCCACCCTGCAGGTGAGGCTTCTAACCAGGCATCTGGAAAGTCCCATTTTATATGTTTTATCTGGTATTTAGAAATGCTAAACCATCATGTCCTAAGCACTGGCCAGGTGCCCAGAACATCACGAGTTCAGCATGACAAACACCACTTATTCTCATAATAAATAGTTGGCATTCATTAGATCATCATGCCCTAAGCACTGGCCAGGTGTCCAGAACATCATGAGCCAAACAATGCCAGAGATTCTCACAACATCTTGTCTCATATGCGACCTTCAAGTCAGCAAAATACACTGTCTGAAGCAAAACATAATAATGAGGCTATCTAAAGAGCAAAACACCAATTAAATGAAGCAGCATGTAAAATGGAGTCACACAATACAAAATGGAGTATAAAATGACATACATTACATGAAATAGCATACAAAATGGAGTAACAATAATCAACATATTATACTATCACTACATTCGGTCCTTTGATTATTGTGAATACGATTTGTATGATATTGGTACCATAGCAAAATTACTATGAATATAACATAAGTAACAAGTCCAAATAAGCAAGATAATTGTCACTACAGCAATGATTATGATAGGATGTATCAGAATATTTAACACTTTTGTAGCTGATGGAGACCATCCTGTAAAAATATCCCACCAATAATGAGTAGTCTCTTGTTGAATCTTGGAACTTAAATCAATCATTTTATTTTTAACTATCGTAGTTTTCACCTGACTTTGCACTAATGATTTATTTCTTATTGCCAAATGAGCCTGCATTACATCTGTTTCCTGAATTATCTGTTTAATTTTATTTAATGAGATACTCAATCTTGATTGATCTAAAATATTGGGCTACCAATACAAAATAAGCTTCTGCTCATTATCAGGGACCTGTGCATTTTACTGTGGTGGATGACATTACAATCCAATGATTACTAGGAATCCATGATTTGAACACGGTCCTCCACACATATTCATTATTACTCATTAAATCACTCTGGGCGAAATATTTTCTGCTACTCCCATTCCCCATACCTGTGAAGCATTAAATAACTGCAAGAACTCAAAATCATAATTCAAAGTTAATCTTTGGGGTAAGAAAACAGTTGGCATCCATTAAACTTGTAAGTTAATTAAGCTAAATACATCAATTCCTACTGCCTGAAACCTGTTAGTCAGTGTTTCTATATCAACACTATTTAAAATTCCCATGCCTGCCCCCTGCTCCACCTAATAGTGTATCATACCAAGCTCTTTTATATTTGCATTTTCTACTAAACATAAACGTTATGTTAAAATGGATTACATTTTTCTGATATCACTGCGCTACTGATGTACATGTGGATGGAACCTTAACTATACTATCATTGCTAATTACAGGATGATTTTTCAACACTGTAATGTGATCTGCCCAAGTAGTTCTATTAGTTATTGCAGTAGCATTCATGCAGAATAATGTGTCTATGTCAATCAAAGTAATACTTGCATTGAAAATGTCTGTTTGATTCATGCAGCAATCAAGTCTATGTTGTACAGTCACCATGCAACTATTCGGTAAGTTGCAGCATTTAATAGCAGTCTTATTCTGCAAAGAGATTTCATCTGTTTCGTAGGCATATTGTCCTGAGCCACCAGTTGTCATCCAGAGATTGACCCTGGTGAAAATGTCATGTTCAGTACCACACACTTCTGTCCGGATGGGCAGCTAAAGTTCCTGGTTCTATCTTTGGTATCATTTTTCCAACTCCAGGTTCCTTTACAACCAGTGTCATTACAGTTAACCTTTGAATCCTTCCTCCAGGGGTAACTAGCTCTGCCAAATGGACCATAAGACACACCAGCATTCCTTTTAAAATCCATTGCTGGACCTGAAGACACAAATTTCATTATTCTCGAAGATAACATTTATGTGCAGGCACGTATTCCATTTTCTTTCCCTGATCTGATAATTAACACTGTGTTGTCTCGTCCGTGGCTATCACCTCAGCTGGTTCAGGAGGGCCATTTGGGTTTGTAACCCATATTTTGGCACCATTGTTAAAACCTCCTGTAGATCTAAAACCTTTATCCCCTTGCTGTTAAGAGTGTGGGGCTTGTCCTTTATAGGGGTCACTTTGTTAACTGGAATAATTAACAATTGAGCTACTCTGTCATACTGTTGAATTAACAGATTTTGTTCTCTGCTATTCAACAAAATTACTTTCACTTCTCCTTGGTAATCACAATCAATCACCCTCCCAAAATTTGTATTCCCTTGAGGGCTAGTTCTGATTTAGGTGCTACCCAACCAAAATGTCTCAGTGGAATTTGTATTCCAATACCAGTTTCTATCACTTGAATGTTTCTGCTGTTTATTCTGTATTCTTGAAGGGCATGTAAATCAAGTCCAGCAGCTTCGGGTTGCCCTGCAAGGAGACAGAGCTCCTGGTGTAATTTCCCAATATAACACTGTTTCTGTAGTTGAGTAAGCCTGCACTTGTAAATTAAGAGTTATCATTCGCATTAAGGGGGTCTCAGATTCTCCAATTGGTCTATTATTTAAAATCTGTAATGCTTCATGCAAATTTTCTTTCCATTTTCGTAGGCTCTCCCCCAATTGTCCTTTCACAATATGAGGGATTGGTCTTTGTTGCCCATGTTGGCATATAGGACACTGAGCAATAACAGTTTTAACCAAATCCAATGTTAGGGGTACACCCCTACTATATGCCCACCTGTAAGTGGCTTTCTCTCTCAAATGTCCACATTTTTGATGTGCCCATTTTGCCAGCCCTGATAACTGCTGACTTTGAATTTCTTCAATATCCACTGGAAGAATCTTAGCTTTTTCATCTGCAATAGAATTATACCATCGTTCTAGTGTATCTGAAGCACAATGAGCATCAACATGAAATACAGTGGTCTGAGTATTTTGCAACATAGTCCATATTTCCTGCCACAGTTCTTTTCCCCATATTTCTTTTGAATAAATTTTCACTCATCCTTAGCCCAAGTGGGCAGCCAGGTTGTTAAACCATTGGCTACAGACCATGAATCAGTATAAATATGACATGTACCTTGCAACCTTTGTGGTATTACACTGGAAGGGAGGAAGGGTAGCTTCCTCTCCTCCAAGCTCCTACTGGTGGAAGACACAGCTCGAGATGCAAGAGACAGCTCGAATACTGTAGCAATAAAAGGTTAGCTGTGAAACACAGACAAACAACAAAAACAAACACACATCAGTTTAAAATAAAACAAGATTATTTCCATAGGATAAAAGAAGCCAAGTCCCCTGGGTTCCTTTATCCTAAGCATGACAAAATGTCCAGATTGATGGTAATACCCACTGTACGTATCTCTGTAGATGGTAAACTCTCAAAACAGCTGTAATAGTCCTTTTTCAAAATTGTAAAGTTTGTTCCTCTTCGCTTAGAATACTAGTTTTGCAATAAAAGTCAAATTACATGGTTCACTCTTGTGTGCTTTCATGAAAACATACATTTTGTGTGAAAAGTTGTGCTTTAGGCATGGAATACACATCAAGTTTGAACTGGTAGTAACATAAAATGTTGAAACACAAGAAGGTCAAATAACGTGCAAAAGGTCACAGTGTGCATGCAAGGGTCATTCAAACCCAGCCATTCCTGTAGTGTCCTTGAACGCCACCAATATTAAAATATCTTTAAATAACGATAGAGTACACAATTAAACTGCTGGCCAAGACAGAACACACATACACATACACAAAAAGAAATACTTAACACAAAATAAGACTGACATTGTTTCACACCAATTTGTTGAGGTAATGCCCATAGTTCCATTAGAAAACTGTCACGTGGTTTAGATATGTGTTGCCTCCTGCCTGTCTTGTAACACTGACAATTTTAAACCAACACATTTATACATATTGCCATGCCAAATCTTTCCAGAACAAAACACTGTTTAAACACATCATCTGTAAGTGACACATCTCGTATAACATGATTACACCTTTTGGCACATAACTAAAATATGGCACTCTGCCATTTTGCAAAAAGTTTCTGGTTTTAACTAGAAGTATGAGAAAGCCATTTATAGCTGTTAACACATTACATTTTCATCTAGCAGTGGCTTGGCACGTTGCTTGCAAACTACAACTCTTTCTGCACACTGCAATCTATATGACGTCATAACTCTTCACCACCAACACTACCTGCTCCACCAAACAAAAGTTCTTCACTAACCCTATCTAGGCAGCACAAATGTTCCATTAAAAATAAAGCCAATTAAAACAGTCAGCTATGAGGCAAAGAAGCTTCTTTTTTTTTTTTTTTTTACTGTAACATGTTGTGCACTGAAGGCAGTCAATCCTATCTCGCAACCTTGACAACAGAACATAAACACAGATATAAGCTAGAAAATATTCACAAGGAAGATGGAGCATTACCTTGTTTAGTATATGTATTACAGAAATAAAACAGACAGACATAAAACAACTTTAAATAAAAAATTCAGACTTACCCGGTGCCAAGGTATTTTTCTTCTTCTTTTCCGATACACTAGTCTGAGTAAGAAAACTGACTGCAGGACCTTCATGATAATTTCCAAACGCTGCAGCTATTAACTCTTTCAAAGGTTTTAACCCTTTCAAAGGTTTTCTTTTGGCCATTTTAGTAATCTGCCAAACCAAGTCTTTTTCCAGAGCTCTGGTTTGCAGTTTAAAAACAAAACAAAAAAAATCTCTAACAGTACTAGGTTGAGATCCATCTGGTAGAGGTCCCCAGTACTTGGGTTTGGGATCAAATGTTTCAGCCTCTACAGGAGGCAAGGGAACTTGAAATTGATACAAAAAAACTTGAAACTACACAGATAGGCAACATGGGGGATTTTCAAATCATCCCGTCTGTAGTCACCTACTGTGCGTACATCCACAGTAGTTTATTTTTCTTTTTCTAGATGTTGCTTATCTAACTTTACTTAACCAGCCACTGCTTTTCTCCTAAAAGCAGCCTGAACTGTGAAAGCCATCATTGGCTCTAACAGTATATACTTGCAGCAAGCACAAAGTACAAAGTACAAGTACAAAGGGCAGTTGCCCTTGCTTGTTTGAGCCTTAATACACCTTTAAAAAAAAAGAACTCATCCTTTTTCCTAAAAAATAGACATTTTATTTTTGAATCCTGCCGACTACGCTAAAAATGTTCTGCCAACTCAAACCAGGCAGCTATTTACTCACTCACACTCACATACACACAATAACAATACAATAAGTACAGCAAGCCAAAGCTTTATTATAGCAAAATATAATACAAAAGGTTATACATCACTGATTCCAAAAGCTACATCCAAGCCTGTTCCAATGGCTGGGAAGCCCCCTTTGTCAGCCTGGCTAGGAGTCTCACGAACCGGGAATTGGCCCCACAGCGATGCGTCCACCCTGCAGGTGAGGCTTCTAACCAGGCATCTGGAAAGTCCCATTTTATATGTTTTATCTGGTATTTAGAAATGCTAAACCATCATGTCCTAAGCACTGGCCAGGTGCCCAGAACATCACGAGTTCAGCATGACAAACACCACTTATTCTCATAATAAATAGTTGGCATTCGTTAGATCATCATGCCCTAAGCACTGGCCAGGTGTCCAGAACATCATGAGCCAAACAATGCCAGAGATTCTCACAACATCTTGTCTCATATGCGACCTTCAAGTCAGCAAAATACACTGTCTGAAGCAAAACATAATAATGAGGCTATCTAAAGAGCAAAACACCAATTAAATGAAGCAGCATGTAAAATGGAGTCACACAATACAAAATGGAGTATAAAATGACATACATTACATGAAATAGCATACAAAATGGAGTAACAATAATCAACATATTATACTATCACTACACCCGCATCCACCTCCTCCGACAACTCTCCTAGAATGGCCATCTCACACAGAGACGGCCGTCCACCCACAGGCGAGTAGGGGAATTTCCCCGGTGTCCTGGCCAAATTTCCCTCATTCACTAAAAAATACCACCAACAGTTTCATCTAGTTCAAGCAAGGTCAGTTGGTATTCATCTGTATCCCCCTTCCCCAAGTTGTGCCTGAAAATAGGCAGGATTTGTCTAGTGCACTTACCCGGTCAACAAAAACTAAATAAATAAAATTTCTGTGACCTCAGCAAAACTCTTTTTTTTCAAATGATTTTCTTTGGTCTATGAGCAACTTCCCCTTTCCAGGACATCAAAGGACTTGTTATGTCTCTCTGCCAGATCTCACAGAGGTGCAACATGCTTTTGTATCACCATGTGAATTTTACTGCATTTCCTCTTATGTTATAAATCCTTGCTCTATGTTCTGAGATGTCGGATGACTAAAGGCACAGGGGCCTTCCAATTCTCTGCTCCCAGGCTATGGAATGCTCTTCCACTCAACTTCCGGCTGTCTCAGTCTCACTTTGGATTTAAAAGTGAATATCGTCGTTATCTATCCTTAGCTGATGCTTGTACATGCTTTGACCCAATCCGAAGCTCCTGAGACTTACCAGTAATGTCACCCCTGCTCTAATCCAGCTCCAAGACTGTCTCCTCTTCCGCTCCACATATTTTTCCTTCTCTTTGTAAATAACTTCTTGACTACTAGCCCTCTTCCTTCTTGAACCTTGTTGCTGACCATCAACTGTTGTTTTGCCAATTACCACCCCTGACCTTCCTTCTGTCAGTCTTTCTTGTTATATTTGAACATTCCTCACATTTCTCTCTATATAACCTTACTATCTTATTAACCCTTTCACCAAGGTCGGTCCATGGTTTCTGCACTTATTATATATCTTACTGCCATTATCTGTATAATGCTTGCCATTATTTTTGTTGTTTCTACCATTGTATTTTTGTAGCACTGCTGTACTGTTCCTCTATTTGTACTATTGTACCCATGTTGCTGTTGTTCAACTGTTCTCCTTTTGTTGTACTCTCCTGGGTCATGCCTGAAAATAGTCATTTTATGGCTAGTGCACCTACCCGGTTAACAAAAACTAAATAAATAAAATAAAAATAAAAGTTTATGATCTATCTTGGCAGTTGGCAAGCTGCAACTAGTCACATAAAAAGGAGATCCTAAATTTTAAGTCTCTTCTAGCCTGTAATTATCTCTTGGCCTTCCAGGTAACACCCATTAGCTAAAACCTGGGAGGGGGGTTTGTCATTCCACAGATTCTCAGCACCTCTCATGAGAGACATTCAATAGCACATTTTTATAGTACAAAAAAACATAGGTTAATCAGAACCAGCAGTTCCAAGTGTCACAATTCCTCCCCACCTAGACTGAATTTGAGGGCTCTATCCCCTGCATAGGATGAGCGTCCCAAATCAGTTCACTCCTCATACACACAAGACAGCCCATCGGAGTTCTGATTTTTGGCTCCAGCCCTATGTAGAATTGTCATATCATACCTGTGCAAAGCAAGACTCCATCTTAGCAATCTACTATTGTTTTTTTCTATCTGCATCAGCCAAACCAGAAGGTTGTGGTCAGTCTGCACCACAAAATGCTGCACATATTTTTATTAATTTTTTTAATATATTTTTTTTGACCGGGTAAGTGCACTAGACAAATCCTACCTATTTTCAGGCATGACCAGAGGGAAGGGGATACAGATGAATGCCAACTGACCTTGAACCAAATTAAACTGTTGGTGGTATTTTTAGTGAATTATATAAGTATGGCTCCAACTTCTTTAGGACCCACACTATGGCAAGATATTCTTTTTCCACAGTGGAGTATGCCTGCTCCCTGGGAAGTAACTTTTTACTCAGGTATACTATTGGGTGATCCCTCCCTTGGCTGGATGTCTGACTCAGTACTGCCCCAATATCCATGTCTGAGGCATCAGTCTGAACTATAAAGGGTTTGCTATAGTCAGGACTTGTCAAAACAGGAGCTCTGCACAGTGCCTCCTTTAGTTTGCTAAAGGCTTCTTCACAGGCTGGACCCCAGGTAATTTTCTTGGGAATCCTTTTCTTTGTCAGGTCAGATAGGGGAGCAGCCAGGGCACTGTAATTGGGTACAAATTTCCTGTAGTACACTGCTGTCCCTAGAAAACTCCTGACCTGCTTCTGTGTTTCTGGTCTGGGCCACGCCTGGATTACCTCCATCTTTATTTGGTTAGGACGGAAATGTGCTCGGCCTACTACATTCCCAAGGTATGCCACCTCTCCCATGGTCACCTGGCACTTCCTGGCTTTGACAATGAGCCCAGCCCTCTGTATCCTGCCCAGCACTTCCCTAAGGTGGGATAGGTGTTCCTCCCAGCTGGTACTAAAGATGGCAGTGTCATCCAGGCATTCCATGGCATACTCCTCAGCACCATTTAACACCTGGTTCACCAACCTTTGGAAAGTGGCCGGGGCATTCTTCATTCCAAAAGGCATTACTTTAAATTCAAATAAGCCTATTGGAGTGATGAAGGCCAACCTCTCCCTAGCTCTGTCCGTCAATTCTATCTGCCAATACCTTTTGGTCAGGTTAATCATCATAAGGTAGGTCACCCCTCCTAACTTGTCCAGGAGTTTGTCCATCTGTGGCATCAGGTGGCATCTGACTTCATGACTGCATTAGGTCCATGATAGTCCACACATAAATGAGTAGAGCCAACTGGCTTAGGCACAAGGACTGTGGGTGAGGCCCAGGGGCTGTGGGATCTCTGAATTACCCCTAGATCCAGCATCTCCTCCACTTCCCTCCCAATGTCCTTTTGGACAGCCTCTGACACCAGATATGCTGTCCGCCATATGGGTGCCTGTGTCCCTGTCTCCACATCGTGCATCACTAAGGGGGTCAGTCTAGGCTTGGCGCTAAACAATGGGGCAAAGTCAGCTAAAACCTCCCTTACTTTCTGGATCTGGTCCGGGGTCAGCTGGGGAGACCATTTTACTGCCTCCACAGAGGACTCTCACTTGCTTTCTTCCAGCAAGTCCAGAAGGGGGTCTTCTTTGCCCGTCCCCTCCCCAGGACTACACACTGCAAACACCATGTCAGACCTATTTGCATATGGCTTCATCATGTTGACATGGTATATCCTTTCTGTCTTCGGTCAGGTAACTCTACAATATAGTTCATGTCATTTACCTTCCTAACCACTTTGTATGGTCCTGCCCACTCAGCCTGCAGCTTGTCTTTCTGGACCAGAATAAGGACCATGACTTCCTGACCCACCATGTATGAGTGAGCTTTGGCTCTGCGGTCATACCACAGTTTTTGTTTCTGTTGGGCAGCTGCCAGGTTGCTCTGGGCTGTCCCCATTAGCTCCTTCAGCCTTTCTCTAAACCTAAGGAAGTAATCCACAATGGGAGTTCCCTGGGTGGCATGCTTGCCTTCCTAGTCCTCCCAGATCAAGTCTAGGGGCCCACGTACCTGGCGTCCACATAAGAGTTCGAAGGGGGAAAATCCTGTTGACTCTTCGGGCACCTCCCTGTATGCAAACAACAGGTGGGGAAGGTATTTCTCCCAGTCCCTCCCATGCTGTTCAGCAAACATCCGGAGCATTGACTTTAGGGTACCATTTTTCCACAAGCCCATTGGCTTGTGGGTGATGATGTCATGCATCTCTGCACCACCCACACTTCTCCCATAAACATTTCATCAGGTCCGACATGAAGAAACCCCCTCGATCAGTGATAACCTCCTGCGGAAACCCAACACGGGAGAAAATCTCAAGTAAGGCATCTGCCACTTTGTCTGTCCTCAGTGAGGATAGGGTGACTGCCTCTGGGTACTGGGTGGCATAATCCACCACAGTCAGGATGAATCTCTTCCCTGAAGAGCCGGGGATATTTAAAGGCCCCACAATATCCATCTGCACCCTCTGGAATGGCTTCTCCACTATGGGCAAGGGAATCAGGGCTGCTTGGGTTTTCTTGCAGGCCTTCCCTATTTCTTTGCACCAGTGAGAAGACCTGCAATACTCCTTCACCTGCTGGGTGAAGTTAGGCCAATAGAAATTCTGGGCCAACCACTGCATCATGCACGCGATTCCCAGATGACCAGACAAGGGAATATCATGCAATCTTGAGCAACTGCTCACGATACCCCTGGGGAACAACAAGCTGCCTGCCTAGCACCCCTCCCTCTGTCTGTACTGCTTGAGTATACATAAGTCCATTTTCCCCATAAACCTTATGTCTTCCGTCACCTCCCTGTGCACCGTCCGAGTCTGCCCAAGTCCTCAGCTTCTCTAGACTAGGGTCACTTCTCTGAGCAGCTGCAAACCCCTCACACATTCCCAAGGCATGGGACAGGTCCCCTTCAGTCACTAAACTTAGGGTCCCTAGCACTAGCATCAGGGCACTCAGGGTCACTGTCAATCCCAACCCTCTGACAATGGGTCACCCCTCCCTCTTCAGAGTAACCCTCTGTAGCTGTGTGGTTACTTGCTACTGGGAAATTTCTACCCCCTTTTCATTACTCTCCCCATCTGGGTACACAGGCTGGGGAACCAGCCTTTCAGTGGTTTCCACAATGGCTTCTGTGGGGTTCAGGGAACTACAATTTTCCCTTGCCGCTTGACTACGGGTAACTGCACATACCATCCCCTGTTTGAGATTGTTGCCCAGGATCACATCCACTGGTAACGTTTTGGCTACAGCCACCTGTTGCACAGTTCCCCCGTTTCACCCCAGTCTAGGAGAACACTGGCGAGCGGCAATGTTTTCACCTCACCAGAAAAGTACAGGGACATATTTATTGAGTATAAGCTGACCAGGCTCTACTAGATCCCCTTTTACCAATGTCAGGGATACCCCTGTGTCCCTTAACCCTTGCGTCTGTAGACCATTCATCATGACTGGGTGCATGTGTTCCCTCATGTTCACAGGCATGCTTCCAGGGACACACAAACAACCCACTTCTCTTCTAGTACCATTCTGTGTATTACTGCTCATTCTTTTGGGACACTGTCTAGCACTATGCCCAGTTTCTTTACATAACTAACATTCACTTCTCTTTTCAGAGAAATCTTTCTCTGAAACCTGGGGCTAACTGGTTTCGGTGGAGGCAGTGAGGGTTTTAGCTGCCCTGAAGGCGCGCTTTTCCCTTTCTGTGCTGCCACACCCTTCCCATTTGCTTTCAGAGCAAGTCTGCTCTTGGCATAGCAGTCCAAGAGTTCAGCAGCCTCTTGCACTGTTTTGGGATCTCGGTCCTCCAGCCAGATTTTCAGCTCTGCTGGGCATGCCCAGAAAAACTATTCTAACAAAATCACATTTTCAGTTTTATCAACAGAGTTTGCTCCAACTCCTTCCCACCAACGTTTTAAAAACTAACATTGTTTCATGGCTAGCTTCTCATAGCTCATGTCAGGGCTTCTCCTGAGTTTACAGAATTTAGCTCTGTATGATTCAGCAGTTAATTCAAATTTCTTTAACAGTGCAGCTTTAAGTTTGCTATAATCATCACTGTCTTCATTGTCCATTTGACCCAGTGCATCCCGAGCTTTCCAGGTAAGTAGCAGGGTAGCTGGAAGCTCAAGGAATCTCTAGGAATTTTAGCCTGAATACAGACTTATTCAAAAGAATTTAAAAAGGCATCCCCCTCTTTAAATTCGGCTATCAATTTGGAATTCAATTTGTAACCCAGTCCTGTAGTCCTAGTTAAACCCATGCCAATTACCTGCTCTGGTGCCGCTGGTTGGAGTCGTAATTTCTCCAGTTCATGTTGAGTCTGGCTCTCATGCTCCTCACAGTCTGCCTCTTGGTGTTCTCACTCTGCCTCCCGCTCTTCGTGGTCCCTCTCCCTCTGGAACTCCAGCTTAATTCTCCACAACTCGATTTGCAGCCTGAGTACTTCTGGATCCAGGATACTGGTGACCTTCCTCTGCTGCTGTGGCCCTTTGCTGACAGTGGCCCTGTTGCCCTCCTTATCCAATCTGGACACTGCACTGGCCGTTAGCCCTGCCGCACTCGAAGTTTGGTCCTTTTCAGTCACGGTCTGTGACTCGCTGCTCTGGGTATCTGCTACCATCAGGGCATCCATGAGGTTCTGTTTGCTGGCTTTCACTTTGAATGGGACTCCTCTGTCCCCGCACAACTTCTTTAAGTAGTCTACAGTGTGCCTGCTGTAGTTGGAAGCCATCTTCTTCCCTAACTATGACTACTCTGACTTGCGCTTTAAAAAAAAAAATAACATGGGTAGGAAAGTGACTGTATGCCAAGTGATATAGCTCTGTCTCCTTTTTTAAAAATAAATCACTGCCTTTTTCCTTTCTTTGCAAGTGAGCTGACAGTCTCAAGCTGACACACCGAACAGTAAAAGCTTGTAATACCAAAATTATAGCACCGCTGCCAACCAAGCTGTCACAAACCCACTCAGCAGGTCAGGCCCTTTGCTCCCACAGTGCCAACCTCTGAGCACAGTCTTGTGAACAGGAAACAGAAACAGGGTAACCCTCCTGTCTGTTTTGTGGGTTTGAATCAACCTTTGGTCTCAGTTCTGGAGGGATTCAAACTGTGAACCTCTTGCTAGCGTACCCAATGTACAGGCTCAGATAATTCTGCTCTTCCGGGGGGGCACATATCTTTCACCTAAGGGCACCTAACTAGGTGTACAAAATGAACCCTTAAAAACTCTAATAAAGACCTCAGATTACTCTTACCTTTTCCCACTTTGGTATTACCATATAAGCTCATGCACAGTGTTATCACACTCATAACCATCCATGCATCACAGGCAAAAACAGAAGGACTTGGAAGACACAATTAGTCTATTAAAAAATGAGAAATGTACTTAAAAATAGATAAAAATGTAAAGTGTAAATACAGAACCATATATCACAAAACATACAAATCACTTAAACAAAGCAGGTTTAAAAGTGCAGACAAAATCTCCTACCACAGTACTCTTAGAACTGTCTTTTCTAAGGTATTCTTATGTCACAGTGCTGTAGATGTTGCTTTTTCAGAGTCCAAACATTTGTGTGTAAATGGAAAACAGAATACTGTTTAAAAACTGGCTTTGCCAACCTCTTTGCATGAGGTCACCTAGCTCCTCCCTGTCGGAATATAAAAAAATGTCTATGTAAAACGGGATGTCTTATCAAAGGTAAATTAAAATTTCTGTGACCTCAGCAAAACTCTTTTTTTTCAAATGACTTTCTTTGATCTATGAGCAGCTTTCCCTTTCCAGGACATCAAAGGACTTGTTATGTCTCTCTGTCAGATCTCACGGAGGTGCAATATACTTTTGTATCACCATGTGAATTTTACTGTGTTTCCTCTGAACATTATAAAAGTTTATGATCTATCTTGGCAGTGGGCAAGCTGCAATTAGTCACATAAAAAGGAGATCCTAAATTGTAAGTCTCTTCTAGCCTGTAATTATCTCTTGGCCTTCCAGGTAACACCTATTAGCTAAAACCTGGGGGGGGGGTTGTCATTCCACAGACTGTCAGCATCTCTCATGAGAGACATTCAGTAACATATTTTTATATTACAAAAAGCATAGGTTAATCAGAACCAGCTGTCCATGTGTTCTGGGCAAATATTGTTGAACTGACCTTGGATGAAATTCACTTACTCATATTCTCAGTGCTGCACTCAGGTACCCACACTTCCCTGGAAGGTGGAATCTGCGATTGTGACACCAATCTGTAAGAGTGGTGACCATGCTCTAAGTGGCAACTACCCCCCCAAAATCTCTATTCTACTTCCTCTCTTGAAAGCACATGAAACAATAATCATGGACCAGCTTGGAGAATACATAGAAAAGTATCAGCTGCAATGCCCAGAGCAACACGGACTTAGAAAGGGACACAACACCACTATTGCACTGCTTGAATTTTCAGGCTACATGCAAAACTCCTTCGACCAAGGTCTTCTTATTGGTGCAGCATACATTGACTTATCTAAAGCATTTGACACAGTGAATCACACACTACTGATCAAATAGCTTGAGATCATTGGTCTCTCCCCTGATACTGTGGCATAGTTTTCCAGCTACCTGCAGAACAGGACACAAGTTAATTTTGGTAATACCCTGTCCGATAGTCATCCAGTCAACTCAGGTGTTCCACAAAGGTCCATTCTGGGTCCACTCTTATTCAGCATCTTTCTAAACCAACTCCCATCCGCCTGACAATGTCATCTACTGTTAGATGCAGATAACGCTGTTTTGTTTGTTAGTGACTCAAACCCCCTCACTCTCAAACGCAAACTCCAGAGCAAATTCTCGGCTGTTGAAAAGTGGTTTAAAGACCAAAAACTTGAGATGAATTATACTAAAATGAAAACTATGATGTTCTCCACCGCTCCAAATCAGTACAGATCCCACCCACTCCTCATCAAAACTGTTGTGCACTTCCCTCTGGAACTAGTACAACACTTCAGATATCTGGAGATCATGCTGGATAGCACGTCTTTCGACCTCCACATCGATAAAGTCATTAAGGTTGTCAGTACTTGCATTGGTCTACTGCACAGGCACAAACACAGTCTAGCTCCTGAGGCTCTTAAGCTAGCAGTCTATAGTTCCCTGGTGATCTTCATAGACTATGGGCTGGTAGTTTATGCCTCAGCTACAGATATTGCCCTTCACCACATAATAGTAGCTTTAAACAAAGCGTGTCGACTTGTCACGGGAGCCAAACAGCTGATGCACATGTGTGACCTGTATGCCCAGATTAACTGGCTACAATTCTCAGGCAGACTTCTCTACTAGTCCTGTCTACTGGGGAAAAAAGTTTGTCTCAGCATGGCACCCCCCAGGGTCCAGTATCTTCTCTCTCCCAATCATAACCATCCCTGCACTTGTAGTCTGGATAGTTGACTCTTCAAAATTCTCCATTGTCACACCACCTTGGGTCAGAGATGCTTCACCTACCATGCCCCTGGATGGCTGAATGTGCTACATGCAGACATTTCCTCGCTAACATTGACAGGTCCCTTTAAAAGAAAACTGAGACAATAGCCGCTTGCGGATGCCTGCTGTGGTTATTTTCAATAACCTACTTGCTACATCTCTAGAGACTGTGTCCTATGGCCCAGGATCCTGTCCAATCACCACACCATTGATCTGACATTATCTATGTTGCACTACCCTGTCTCCTGTTCGGCTCCCACTAAGCTTGGAATTTAATCACTACCACTCTTATTTCCCTTTAGCACTTCTGCACTTCTGTTCTCACCTGCCTACCTAATCCCTCTACCTATATCCCCACCCCTCAACACCTAATTTCTTTGTTCATCCTCCCCTTCCCACTCACATGCCCAGTAACCAGTACTCCCCCTCTTCCTTCACCCCACAGCAAAAATCCTACAGCCTAAGGGAGCTGGTCTCTCTCCATTCAGATGTAGCCCAACAGGCTTCCCCCCTCATTTATCCTCCTCCACCCCACCCCTAGTTTCTTTCCTATTTTCATTTGTAATCAGACCTATGTTACTGTAACCGACTGCAGCTATCTGTTCCTAGTCTTGTCATAATGCCTTTGTTATTGTGACTGACTCTGGCTATTTGTACATAGCCTTTGACTGTTAACAACCATTTCTGTACAATTGATAGTTATATTGCCTCTCCTTTGTCTGTATTACTTTCTTATTGTTTGTTTACCCTGATGTGGAACCTATGAAATGAGCTTATCCTCAATGGTGTTATCCTAGACTTCAAATAAATAAATAAAAAAATTCCTCAAGGTCGAGCACCAGCGTTTGAATCAATGACAGCTTGATAGAGAAGCTCTCCCATCACATGCTATACTTTTAGTGATATAAACTGTTAAAGTATATATTTTAGTAAAAAACCTCGATCGCTATTGGAGTCACGCTGCTTACTTCCTCCAAGTTTTGAGTAATTTAGTCATCTAGTTTTCTTTTTTGTAAGTTACGTCTTAAGTGGCTCTATAGCAGTTCAGCGTGCCGAATGACGTTAAAGGCAGACCAGCCACAGTTGTAACACAGAATGGGGGCTCCCCCTTGCGTTTCTCTGGATCCTCTGTAAGTCCTGACAAATCTCTTTTCAACAGTAAAAAAAAAAAAAAAGGCTACAATAAGGGCAATATTGACATGGAGTTCATAAAAGACAAATTACAATCTATGCATGTGGACATAATGAGCTTAAAACAGGAAACTGGCAAAGAAAAAGAGAAATCAGATATTTTAGCAGAAAGACTTAACACTATTGAGGAGAGGTTAGCACTGATTGAAGAGTCCTTAAGTGCTCTTGAAGACAAATTGGAACACAGTCTGTCTAAAATTGAGGTTCTGGGGTTTAAAATAGATGATTTGGAGAATTGTAGCAGGAGAAATAACTTGAGAATTGTTGGGGTCCCTGAATTGCTAGAAGTGAACAGTGTGACTAGATTTTTGCAAGAATTTCTTCCAAATCTACTAAATTACAGTTGGCCCTGGCCCTTGGAAATAGAGAGAGCCCACAGGTCTTTAAGGCCCCCTCCCAAGCAGGGACAAAAACCGAGGCCAATCATTGTTTGATTTTTAAGATTTAATATGAATGAGGAAATACTTGCTGTGGCTAGACAGAAAATGACACTTTATTGGGGTAAAGACAGAATATATATATTCCAGGATTTCTCAGCCAAGATTGTGGAGAAAAGGAAATTGTTCAATGACATTCGTTTTGTGCTACAAAAACTAAATGTGTCCTACTATATTAAATATCTTGCAGTGCTTGTGGTGTCAAAAGGGGGGTACTCATACTTTCACCTCAGCAGACGAGGCTTGGGAGTTAATCAGTAGAGCGTGGCCAGAGAGAATTGAACTTTTACAAAACAAACATAAGATGTATTCAAATTTCAAACAAAGTCAAACTGCCAGCAATGGAAGCCATTACCCCAGAGGTTCTCATTTAGAACCCCAGTCACAAGCTCCTGAAACAAGAAACAGCCCATGCGCTTCACCTTCCAAAGCAAGCACTCAAATGGTGCAAAAACAAACATCTATTCCAGTGCTGAAACATTTTTCGAGGAGACCTTCAAACTCCCAAAAATTATACCGAAATTGCTGGCTTAGTCATCAAAAATTAATAGAAGGGCACAGACTGTTTTTAAAAATAAGAGTGCAATCCCTAATATCAACAGCTACTCAAAATCCATGGAGAGTTCTGCTTTTGCGAATGGAGCAGCAAAAGTTTCAATACTTATCATTGACTCGCAGGAGTGTCTGAGGAGTAGTTTTAGTCCTATAGAAGACATGTTTGATGCACCTTTCTCCCCAAATGTCTCTGACTGTGAACAGGACACTTGAAGCCTTGTGAGGTAACAGCAAGACTGGTCTTCCCCTCGACAAATGTGGCAGATCGCCAGTGACTGGCTGAACTCAGCCACATGGTTCTTTTTTGAGCAGGAAAACTGAACCCCTTTTATTTTGAGTTATGATTAACTCATGAGCACTAACAATCTGTTTTTATATACTTTGCTTCTTAGGATATGTTTAAGCTTGTTTTATTTCTGTTCAGTATTTAAAAAATGGGGAATATTAAAAGGGTTGAGAGGGCAGAATTTGGAGGTCAAAGGTTAAGAAAATCCTTTCGTCAGTCCTCGTTTTTATCCGGGAGTCTGTCCTCGGACTCACGAAAGCAGGTACAATGTTTTGTCAATGTTTTTTTAGTGAAAAATTCTGCCGTGATAGGCATTATTAACTTATTCAAGAGTTCCAAGTTAAAATATTTGCACCTTTTCCCTTTTAAATCCTTTTCTTTTAATGTACATTTGAAAGAAGTATATTAGCTCCTTTTACAAAGTGGCTGTTTTCTCATGGATGCTGGAGTATCAAGGGCTTTTATAAAGTAGCAATGCAGCAATACTAGTTACAGACTGGAGTATATATATTTATACAATGGGGGTGAGAGCTATTCCAGCGCAATAAATTAAGATATTCTCACTGCGGTGAGATAAATGCTCACTGCGGTGAGATAAATGCATTTGGCATCAGGGCAGTGAGATATATTCCGTTATCCATAGTCTGCTGATATCATCACTCACTTACTCAAGCTAGCATTCTAAGTGAAAGTGCTTCAAAAATCAGTTTCTGTTTCACTGAAGCCTGCAAATCACTCAGCATTGCAAAACACTTACCTGTGTCCCACAGTTTCCAAAACTCCTAGCCTATTTCTGTGCTAAACTGAGCTTAAAAAAAAAATAAATTCAAATGAACCTCATTTACAAAGCAGTTTCTTTCTCACTGCAAGCTGCAACTAACACAAATAGCATAGAAAAACACATTTCCCTGTGTTCGTTTCCAACACTCCTAGCCCATTGCTGTGCTAATCTCAACATAAAAGCAACCTGAATTCAAATGAAACTCATTTACAAAGCAGTTTCTTTCTCACTGCAAGCTGCAACTAACACAATTAGCACAGCCAATCACAATCACCTATGTTAAACAGTGCTTCTAACAATCCCAGCCCATTCAGAAACACTCCCACACTCTCAGACCACAGACAAACAGTGCTTTCAGTATAGCCTAGAGCAATAGTTCTCAGTCTTTGTCACAGTGAGCCTCCCCAAATCTATGGAAAAGATTTTGAGCCTCCCCCCAAAACTGAAAAAATCATGGGCCTCCCCAAAGAAAATTAACATACTGTACTTTGCGCAGTACACCATGAATAAATTGAAATCCTCTGAGTACTTTGCTCACATTCAGTTCTTTGTCTTATACTGATGTGGAACCTTTGAAAAAGAGCTCCTGTGCCTCAAAGGTGTCATCTGAATAACAAATAAATACAAAAAAAATTATTATTCAGCGCATTGTAACCCCTACCACCCCCAGGCCAGCCTACATCCTCCGCTATTTTCATTCTTGAACCATTTGTTGCCCCTTGTTGCAGTACCTTCATGGGTCAGACTACTTTTTCTGTTTCTCTCTATATGAAATAACCCTCCTACTTAATTTGCCTCTCCCCTCCATCCCTGCTCATAAGCAACTTCTCATGAATTACTTTGCTACTTCCTGCTATTGCTCCTAGCACTTCTATGCTCAACTGTTGTATTTGGGCTGTTTTTGCCATCAGTCTACAAATTGATCAATTACCACCACTCATTATTAGTTTATTGTTCATATTTGTTTGCACTATTATTCATTGTGTATTTCTTGATTGTTTTGCTAGTTACCTTTGAAATGTATTCACTCCTACCCTTCCCTGGTATACCTGAAATGAGCCTTGGCTCATTCACCTTCCCTTGTCACCTATTAGTAAATAAATACATAAAATTCACCTGCTATTATCCTCTTTCAGTTTGCTTCATCTCTTCACACAAAATATATAAAACTCAAAATTTAAATACAGTACTTTTTTCAGACTTGCTTGAGCCTCCCCTGGAACAGGTTGGGGCCTCCCCAGGGAGGCTAGCCTCACCATTTGAGAACCCCTGGCCTAGAGCTTGGAATAATGAGTTCTGAACAAGCTTGATACAGCTATCAGACCAGACCTGGGTTTGATTCTCACAACCTCCACTTGCATACTATGCAAATCTGAACAAATCACTTAACTTCGCAGTACTCCTAAAAAAACTCACCTGCCTACCAAAAATGAATTACTAAAGACTAAAACTCAAACAAAAAAAGCACATGGATACAGGGAAAAAAGACATAGCAAAATATGACACTTCATACGCTCTCACCCCATTTGTATAAATAGAATACATGATGTGCATGTCGTGAGATATGGGAAATATTCTCCCTCCTGCAGCGTGAGCTGTGCATTCTCACTCGGCACTCATGAGAATACAGAGCTGACTCTGCAGGAGTGAGAATATTTCCCATATCTCACTCCTGCCCATCATGTATCCCCCTATGTATTTCTTTATTCTTTTGTATGGTTTTGACAGTTTTAAAGGTTCAGATCTTGCCCCTTATTTCATTGCTATGTTATGTCTCCAGGCTGTCATTAGTCTACCTGTTAGGGACTATTGCTAGTCTCAGATGATAAGGTTCCCATTCAAAATATTTGCAGCTACAATACATTTTGATGCAACAAAACTACTGATTTGTGAAACTTGTAGGCCAGTAATTCCTAGGCTGATTTATTTAATGAAAATGTACATTCTTAACAGGTCAGTGCTGGAGGAACAGCTTGCCATTGAGTGGATACCTTTTTATCTATAGAGATGGGTGTCCCTGCTGACTTCAGCTGCAGCCTTAAAGGAAAGGTAAGTAGAGGTATGTGTGGAGATATGTACCTTTTGGTCTGTTTAAATCTGTATCTATACATTTGGAAGTTTTGGTATCAACTAAATAGGGAGTTTGGTAGTCTTGATGCATTGTGTACATTATTATATTATTTAGAGGGGCTTGTGTGACTACTGTGAGGGAGAGTTGTAGTACTTAATATTTGAAAGGGTTAAAGGTACAAATACACTACAAATAACTTATAAGGAAGACTTTCAGCTTTTCTGAGGAAATCTTAATATCTAATGTCATGTGAGAGATCTTGAGTTCTGGCTGTCAAAAGGTCATGTGTTCCACTTTGAGATATATTTCTCAGTGGGTTGCTCACACCCTTCTTTAGTGTGTCTGTCTATGAGTCTACTAGGGTGATCACCATAATAATTACAATAAGTGATATACAACCCTATAAGAGAAAAGTAAATACTAGGTACTGTATACCTTTAAGTTATATATTGGTTAGTTCCTTTTATTTCATTACTGGAGCTGCAAACATTGTATTTATAGATAAAATGAATACAATGGCCCAGATATTCAAAAGGGTTGAGCCATGCGCAATAGGGTTGCGCCAGCACAAGTCCGAAAATGCGCCATTCTGTGATATTCAGTGGGAGGCAGATGCGCCCCCCCAAATCACACTGTGCAAGAGCGCAATGATAATGAATGCATGCGCAACTGAAGGGTGAGGAACCATGCATAAATGGCGCAGTGCGATATTCAACAACATGCACCATGCGCAGTAGGGGAGCAAGCGGAAGTTGCACGATAGCGGAAATGAGCCAAAATAAAAAGGAACAAGAGAGAGGTGCAAAAATGCTACAGGGAAGGCACATGTTGCTGAATCATAGCCAGCCATACAGGCAACACACACATGCAGGGCAGGACAGAGACAGAGCACCTGGAACCCACAGGCACAGGGAAGGTGTGGGGAGCCACAGCCATAGTGCAGTGCGGAAGGGGGAAGTGCCACACAGCACTGAGGCCACCACAGGAAGATGTTCCCAGGGCAGGGAAAGTAGCAGCCAGGACAGCGGGGGAAACACAGAAACAGCCGGGGGGGAACACAAGTCAGAGACATGGCCAGTGCCACCATCCAGATGGAGGCAGTTATGAGGGGGTGAGAAGGCAGGCAGCAGGATGGCGCGGCCGTGGAAGGGCCTGTCGGCGGTATGCCCCCAACAGGCAATACCGAGCCCACACCAGCTTCGAGCTGTAAACCAATACTGAAATTGTGGGCCAGTACCACCTGAACCAGGCAATTCTGAGGCGGCTCTGTGAGCTGTGCAGTGATATGATGCAGGCACCCACATGACAGAGCCATGCTCTGTCAGTGGAGACAAAAGTGACAGGTTGCATGTGCCTGCTTGCCACGGGTACCTTCCAGAGACCAACAGGGGACACGACAGGCATAACCCAGTTGGCGGCGTCATGTCACCTCACCCAATTCCTCAGTGCACTGCTGCCACATGCTGTGGAGCACATCCATTTCCCCAGCACACCGGCGGACCGCACAGCAAACATACAGGAGTTCTACAGGGTAGCATGTGTGCCTGGCGTGCTAGGGGCAATAGACTGCACCCATGTGGCCATCCACACACCACCTGGCCTCTAAGGGGCCGCATACATTAATTGGAAGGGGTATGCAAGCATCAACTGCCAGGTGGATTGCGATGCCAGGGGGCGCATAATCAATGTCTTTGCCACGCACCCTGGGGGAGCACATGATGCCTTCATCTGGCACCAGTTAGCATTGTGCCACAGATTCAAGAGTGGGAACATCCCCACTGGCCACTTAGTGGGTGAGTATGCAAACCACGCAGAAAGACATAGAGCTTGGAAGGGGCATAGTCAGAGGTGACATGGATATTGGCCTAGATGGTCCAAAGCAGGGTGATGCTGATCACCAAACTAACCTCCACCCTCTACACACAGGTGACAGTGGATACCCACTCCGTCCCTGGCTGCTTACACTATACTGGCAGCTCGCGACCCCATCGCAGCAATGCTACAGTGAGGCACATGCCACCACACACAATGTCATCGAGTGGGTGTTCGGGATGCTGAAGGCACATTTCCATTGCCTGGACACGTCTGGCAGTGCCCTACAGTACAGCCCCTCAAAGGCCTGTGGGCTATTGCTGGCCTGTTGCATCCTGCACAACATGGCCAATGACTGTGGGATAGCCGTACAGGTCAAAGAGGGGACAGCGATGGGGACGATGAGGACGCTGGTGAAGATGGTGATGGGCAGCTCCCCATTGGGTGACTGGACCCCCGACTGATCCGGCTGCCACAGCTGCACCGGGACACCATCACAGAGGAGCACTTCAGCCAACCCAGGTAAGTCATGGGGCCATGTGCAACCACCAGTGGCAAAGGCACAACCCACAAACATGCATGGACAAACACCAGGGTTGTATGGTGTCAAGGGAAGTAGCCGAGCATGGAACCGCATACATCACCAGGGATGGGCAAGGTCTAACATGGCACGTGGTCACACACACACACCTCACAAGACATGCACAAAGGAGGCATGTCGACCCCGACCGCCACCCCTAGCCACATACACGTCCACAGACCACCATGCCCACTTCCTGTCATTGTGCATGTGTCAGACGCTGGGCACCATTGCACAGTGGCAGACAGTGCAACACAGGCATCATCATGCACACGACACAGCACACAGCAGCCAGGAGGGTGTGCAGATGGAACGTGTGTGTGTGTGCAGGGCCGGGTACCCCACCCGTGCATTGCACGCTGAACAACACAATGCACACAGGGCAGCATCAGACAGTAGCCGTGCTGGGAGACAGGTCAGTCACGCGCCACAGTGCCACGGCTGCCACGGATGCGTGGTGGCTCCTCACGAGACCTGCCAGCAGTGACAGGCTGACCAATGGCTCCTCATGGGTGGCACCGATGGTCCCCCAGGGGTTCCACTGCGTGAACGCGACCATGCTCCCGCAGGGGTCTGCAGCACACTGAACATGCCTGTGCCAGGCATGCTCGGGATGCCCACAGCTGAACCCAGTGTTGACAAGGAGGGTGTCGCATGATGCCAGGAACAGGGGGTGGACATTGCACTGAGCTGTGTCTGCGATGCATGGGCAAATAACTGTGTGCCCATTGTGGCCATGACAGTTGTGATTGCCTGTGTCTGCCTGTCAATGGCAGCGGTCACATCCTCCCACAACTGGTCCATCCCGGCCTGGAGCAGGGCGGTGTCTCTGCTGCTCCACTCCTCTGCCTGGCGCAGAGCCTCACTGAGTACATCCACTGCCGTCACAAGCCGCATCTGCTGATTGACTGATGCTTGGAGTATGTGGGTGTGCTCATCTAAGAGGTCATCTGCCTTATCAGCATGCTGTCCCTCATGGTGTTCATGGCCCTGATGGTCAGCACCCCTTGAGGGTGGGTGCTGCACACCAGGGCCAGGCCTGGGCATGTCCACAGGCAGTGCACTGATGTTGCCCCCTGACACTGTAGCCCCATGGCCATTGGCCGACTGCTGATACTGCCCCTCCAGCTGCCGCTTTCCAGGGCTCAATGGTGCTGCTGTAGTGGCCACAACAGCCCCACTGTCCTGGACACACACCAGTGCTGCCCCACTGGTGCAGACCGGCACAGGCTGGGACTGTGATGTCACGCAGGCCTCCATGGCAGCACCACCCATGGCCATGCCTGTGATGTCATCTGCTGTGTGGCCATTCTGTGGCCCACACGTCTCACTACCCATGACGTTAGCTCCATCATCATCAGTGATGGATCCGGCACCAGCCCAAGTCTCAGCATGCTGGCATCCATGGACGCTGGCGTGCTGGGACATGGGCAGGGCCTCCTCTACACCTGCTCCACCAACATCAGTCTGGACGTCCAGGTGGGCCCACTGTCGCCCTGATCCCTGTATGCCTGTGGAGGTGGACGGGCCCTCCTCCATCTCCATGCTACCACCGTCAGTGAAGAAGCCCACCACCACTGACCCATGTAAATGCTCAGGAGCTGTAAGGGAAAAACAGTAGCATTAACGTATGTGACCAATCCTGTCCCCCCCCATTGACAGACCAGGACCTACCATGCAGTGACGGGCTACCACCCGTCTGGAATCCACCACACGGAATGCCCTCGATGGTGCATCACTGAATGCTGCCAGCAACCGGCTCTTCTTGTGGGGTCAGGTGTTGCACCTCCGGCTGTTCCCCTCCGGTTGCAGACCGTGCTGCCCTGATGGCAGCTACCTTCTCCTTAATTCTCCGCCTGTCCGTGCCCATCTTCTTTTTGCACTCCTGTATGGAGTGCTGTTGGCTGCCATGCAGGTTGACAGCACTCGCCACCTCTTCCCATGCAGCAGCACGGGCCTGTGGTGTTCCCTGGCATCCACTGAGCAGCAGCTCCTGGTCGAGGTAGGCCTCAAACAGGGCATCTGTTTCTGCCTTGGTGAAGTTCGGCCTCCTCTTCCTCCCACATCTCTGTTCCTCTTCCTCCACCTCACTATCGGTCATTTTTCCTCCTGTGAGAATGACAGGTGTTGCCTGTGACTGTCCCATGCATGTCCCAAAGACCACAGTCCACACTCCCAAACAGCATACAACTCACCGGAATAGACTGCAGCAACCGACTATGGCCATTGCAGCCCAATGTCACATTTTTATAGCGCAACGTGTGCAAATGAGGCAAGGTGCATTTTTAAGTGGATGCAAATGCAGTGACTGCACCATGGAATGGCTGATTAGCTGATTTGCATATGCCGGCTGAATATCGCTCCAGTGCGATTTGCGCAATTGTGTTGAACGTGCTATGCCAAGGGCCCAGTTCTGTGACATGTGCAGTATACATCTAACTGCGCATGCCCGGGTTGATGATGCAGGTGCCTGCTGCGCTGCTGAGGTGCTGTGCATGGGAGGCAGTGCAGGGCATGGCCACCATTGTGCCAGTGGCGCGACTGTGCTGTTCACATATATGGCACTGTGGCACTGGGGCACCGCAGGCGCACAGGCGCCACAGCGCTGTAGGCCACTACAGGAGGTGGCACACAGGCACCCAATCACGCTACATGCATTGGGTTCCAATCGCGTTGTGGCTGTCCGTGTGCCAGAGACCCTTGACCCTGTGCCTGACCTTTGCCCCCTAGGCGCCATGCGTCAGGCATGGATGCAACACTATCACGCTGTTTGTTGACAGCGCGATAGGGAATGGCAGCGCTGTACCGTGCAGCATCTGCACCTGGCAGGACCATGCTGCTGAGCGCCATTTTGAATCCACCACTTTGCTGAGATGGCGCGGAGAAGGGCAGTGATGTAGAGCCAGGTGGAACTTGTGAACCTGGTGGCCATTGTAGAGCCCCATGCTGGGGCTCTAGATGGTGATGCACCCCTGGACAGGGCCAGGAGTGCAGTTTGGCAGGAGGTGGCTGATGCTTTGCAGGAGGCCACTGGTATGGGGTGCATGGTGGAGCAGTGTTGCCACCATTACGGGGACCTTAGGCGCAGGGACCCGGACCTGCTTGCCCACCAGCGGGCATGTGCCAGGAGAGGCATGGTGCCATGGCCAGGTAGGTGCCCCATCCATACACTGTTATCATCCATAAGGGTATCACGGTTGCATGTGTCTGGCACAAGGGGGGGACCATCCAGTGTTGGCCATGGTGGTGGTATCGGGGTGTGGGATGGATGGGTATGGCCGTGTGGGATTGCTCATACATGGGGGTAGGATGGACTTTGCTACCGGATTGTACTGATGTTCCTTTCTCCATGTTTGCACCTTAGGCCCAGAAGAGCACAAGCAGGCGAGGGAGCTGAGGCACCGCCTGGAGGACCAGCAGGACGGGAGGGGTGAAGCTCTGCAGCAGCACAGAGACCAGCCTGATGGTGGCGAGTGCCTTACATCCATGATTACTATTGCATACTGTATAACTGGGTGGGCAGCAGGGCATGGCCACCATCCATTGACACCATTGCCATGCACGCAACTTGTGACAGTCAGCACTGTCCAGTGGCACTGCATGTCTGGGAGTGCATCAGTGGTGGTCCATGCATCCACTGGGCACATGGCTGTGGCACTGCCTTCACACTGCATAGCCAAGTCACTGTATGGCCATGGTGGTGCTGTGCAGGACATGGGCGGTGGGTGTGTGCAGTGGTCCACATGGCTGTGGCTGCCTGGGTAGGCAGGTCTTGTGGACACGGTCACTGTGGGTGATTGCACACCATCACAGGGGTGTGGCACATGGCTGTATGCCATGCACAATGGGTGGGCTGCAGAGGGCTGGACAGTCACACTTATTGACTCTGCTCCCTCATCCTAGGTGGAACAGTGACTCCGGGCACTGGAGTGTGGACTGCAGGAGCTGCTCTAGGTGGTGAGGGTGACCCTGGAGCTTCTGAAAAGAATGGACCATCACGGGGTGAGGAGGCGGAGACTACATCGGCGCCACATGGAGGAAGACCGGGGCAGACGCTGATCAATCCATGCCCCTAATTACACCTTCCCCCTCTGGACCCACCTCACACCCCTTCTTCCCTCTCCCATATGTTCACCCCTGCCCTTACCCACCCCCCACCTGGTATGTGGCCCTTCCCCCATTGTACATAGTTGTATATAGTTTTGTATTTCCTGTTTTAAATACATTTGTTTTGTTATGACAACTGTGGTGGTCTCTGATTTGCAGCAGGCTACAGGTGCTCAGTTGCAGTGGTGTGCATGGCATGGGGATGGTGCAAGCATGGGCATGTGTGTTGCAGAAGGAGACCCACCCTATGGTGTGGACAGGGATCAGTCCCTGTCTGTGGTTTGTGTTGTTCTCTGTGCACTGGATGCCTGTGTGCAGTGGTCCATGGTGCATGCACTGTGTGCATGGCACCCCTGTCAGACCGTCCATGGCCTGTGCAACTGACACCCTTGCATGTCTGTGATATGCACGGTCTGCTGGCGTGTCAGTGGTGGCTGTCCATGCTGGATAACAACTGTATCTGGCACAATTCCAGGTTGCCTTCCATCACCAGTGTGGTGCATGTCTGCCTCCGGTGGCACTGTGGCCTCCGCTGTTGTTGTCCCCCCTCCATGCTGTCGCTTCTGTCTGTTGCAGGAGATGTGCTCCAGTGTCTGTCACTTGTGCTCCGCAGCATGCTGGCGCATACAGCTTCATGGTGCCTGTGCAGGGTGGCTGGCACACCTGTGCAATGTAGGGAGTGCTGGCCATGTGTACATGTCAGCCGTGGCCTACGCCCAGTGGCTTGGTTGACCAGCCACTACTGTGTCCCTGTGTTGGTGTGCCCTTGGGTATGGGTGGGTGTTTGTCCATGCACTGTGTTTGCATCCTGTGTGATGCATGCTTCCATGCAACACTGTGCTGTCTGTGCTGGCTGTCGTGGCCAGTGCTGGGACGGGATGTGTCCTTGGGAGGGTGTGCAGGGTGATGTACTGCTGATGGTGGGGTCCAGGGCATGCCCTGTCGCATGTGGGATACCTTGTGTGGCAATGCATGGTCAGTCTCTCAGCTGTACGTTGGGGGGATGTGGAGGGTGGCACTGTGTATGCTGTTGTTGCATTGCTGTCTGCTGCCACCTGCAGCAGGGTGCACATGGTGGGGCTGCCTTGCATGGCTCTGTGGTGCACAGGGTTGCATTGTCACGGTGGGGGGGTGGCATGCATAGGGTGTCCTGCACTGTTGGGCGCTACTCCTGGGAAGGGTGTATGGTGATTGTGGTGCAGGGTGTGCTCTGCATTGGTGGTGTGGTGTGGTGTGGCATGGGGTGGTCAGCCCTCCTTGTGTGCCAGTCACAGCTTGCCAGGGGGTGTGCTGGAGCACCATGGCCCAGCTGTGGGTTGGCTGCTGGTATCCATGGGCCGGTGGTTATTCCAGCTCTCCCCCAGTTGTGCAGCGCATAGGGTGTGGGGGACGATGTCTGTTCTGCTGTGTGCTCCTCTGCCCATCTGTGGCATGGGTGGTGGGCCCCTGCATCCCTGGTTGTGCTGTTGCATTGCTGCCCTGCTCCACAGGGCGTCCCTGGTTGCACTATGGCGCATCTGGACAGCTCTGCTGAGCATCCCTTGTTGCGTTATGGCACATCAGATATGCACAACTTCACATCCCTGGTTGCGCTATGGCGCAGGTGGTGTGATACTCAGTCATCTGCCGTAGGTGCATCTTGGCCTGTGCAGTTTTTGAATAACGTGCTTCTTGCGCATGGGTGCAGTGGACTTGTGCTTGCTCCTGCTGTTGCGCACTTTTTAGGCGCAGTTTAAATATCTGGGCCCATGAATATTATTAGTTGGAATGTTCAGGGCCTAGATTCTCTGGTTAAGAGATACTGGATATTAAATCATTCAAATAAACATAAGGCTGATATCCCTCTATTGCAGGAGACCCACCTTGTAGCATCAGAAGCAGACAAACTTGCCTGTAGTTGGGTTGCAACAGTAGAGCATTGTAGTTTTTCTTCAAAAAAAAAAGAGGGGTTGCAATACTCATTAGGAAGGGGGTAAACTTCATTAAGCACAGTCATTTAACAGATACAGAGGGATGGTACCAGATCTTATTAGGGAGTCTATATGGGAGAAATGTGGCAATATGTAACATTTATGCTCCAAATACAAATCAGAGGAACTTTTTTCAAAACCTAACTTTTCAAATAGCTAGTGTTGGGGAGTATGAGATTATGCTGGGGGGGACTTTAACGAAGTTATGGATCCTGTCTTAGATAGAACATCATTTAGGGGCAGAGGATCCCTATCCAATTCTCAAAAAAGCCTTCATAATATGATAAAAGATTTGGGTCTATTAGACATATGGAGGATGCTGCATCCTACTGGTAGGGATTTTTCCTTTCTATCTGCAAGACATGGAGTATTCAGTAGGCTTGACTATTTCTTCATGCCTATTGCCTTATGTAACAACATCAGTCATGTAAGTTATGAAAATCTTCTAGTGTCAGACCACTATTTACAAAAGAGTCTATTATTATTGGACAACAAAAGTGGAAAGTCGAGTAGTTGGAAATTTAGTACATCTTTATTGTTAGATTCTACCTTCAAGAAGTTGCTACAGGAGGAGACAGCTTCATTCTTTAGAATAAACTGTAATGGGGAAACTTCAGCTAAGGTTGTCTGGGATGCATGCAAAGCGTTTATAAGGGGCTGCATAATAAGTTATGCATCCAGAAAGAAAAACGAGACACTAAAAGACTTGAAAGAGAAAGAGGACATGTTGGAAAAAGCCTGGTCAGACCTGAAATCAAACTCCCGGAATTTAAAAGATGGGTTACTTAACATACTAGAATTGAAATATGAAACAAAATCTATTCTGCTAAAATTGAATATTCCCTCTTTCGCATGAAACAAAACTTTTGGGAGTCTGGAGAAAAAGCTAGGAAATTATTGTCACATAGACTTAAGAAACAACTAAATCAGAATGTTATTAAAGGTATAAGGGAAAGAAATGGAGCAATTACATACAATACGAAAAAAATAAATGATTGTTTTAAGGAGTTTTACTGCGACTTATACAAATCTCAAGAGTCAACACAGGCTGCATAGAAGAATTCCTTAAGAAGTCTAATTTACCCAGTCTAAATCCTTTTGAAAGATCCTTGCTCAATAATCCTATTACTTTGCAAGAGATTTCAGAAGTTACTGCCAAGGCCCCGAAAGGGAAATCCCCAGGCTCCGATGGGTTACCAGGGGAATTTTATAAATTCTTAGGCCTTTCCATCAGCCCTCACCTTTTAGAGGCTATCCAAGACTCCTTTTCAGATTAATTACTCCCAGACTCAATGAATGAAGCATACATTTGTCTGTTACATAAGAAAGGTAAAAGTGAACTAGAATGTAGTAACTATAGACCAATCTCACTTTTAAATTTTGACTACAAAATAATTACTAAAATATTAGCAAATAGATTTTCTAAGGTATTATCTAACTTGATTGGAAAGGAGCAAGTAGGCTTTATGAAAGGCAGACAAGCCTCAGACAATTTTCGGAGGTTGTTTTCAGTTTTATGGGCAACCAAATGGGCAAAGGATAGTAATTTAGCTTCCATAGCAATCTCTTTGGATATAGGTAAAGCCTTTGATTCCTTAGAATGGGGGTACCTATATAAAGTCCTAGAATGTAATGGGCTTGGTCCTGGCATCCTAAAATGGATTCAGACACTGTATGTAAAACCTAGAGCCTGTGTAATTACAAATGGGTTGAGATCCTCCCCTTTTCCTTTACACAGGGGTTCTAGGCAAAGATACCCATTATCTCCCTTATTATTTATTCTTGCTACTGAACCTCTCATTAGGAGGATACAACAATCAGACAGAATATTTGGAATTAAATTTGGAAAATACTCTAACAAAGTATTTGCTTTCGCAGATGATATTTTACTGACCCTTTCTCAACCCAAGGTTTCTTTACACAGAACTGTTAAATGTTTTTGGAAACATTTCTGGGGTTTTTGTTAATTGGGGTAAATCAGAATGCCTGAGACTAAGCCAACTGTCCTTGGAACTAGTAAAGTTGAAAAAATGATTTGGACAAAGCTTGGTCTTCTGAGGGCTTATCATACTTAGGTATTTGCCTTTTTGACTCATTTGAAAGGATCCTTCATCAAAATATATCTAACATAATTAATGATATGAAAACCACTCTGGACAGATGGTCTAAATTACATTTATCACTTTGGGGGAAAATAAATGCACTAAAAATCATTATAGCTCCCAAATTTTTCTACTTTATGAACAACTTCCCAGTGAATATACCAGTGGAATGGTTTAACAAAATTGATAGAGTAATTTCACAGTTTTTATGGGAAGGGAAGCACCCTCGGTTATCTAAAAATAAGTTAAGAGCACCTGTAAAAAAAGGAGGATGGGTGTTACCCTGGTGGCAGGGATATTTTGGGGCTTTTAAGATTAAATAAGCGGCCTTTTGGCTGGCTCCCAAAGTCATACAAAACTCTCCTTTGTGGCTCAAAATAGAAAGAAACCTAGTCTTCCCATTAAATTGAACTGATCTTCTTTTTAAGAAAATCCACCTAAATTAAAAAATCATCCTACTCTCCTGATAGCAATCTTGGCCTGCAAAAAATATAACAAAATTAAAGAGGTGGAACATGTTCCTCTTCAGTTCATGCCAGTTTGGCATGATACAATATTTACGATGTGTGGCAAGGGGCTGGTAAACAAAGAATGGATAAGTAAGGGTATTAAAACTATAAGTGATATAGTAGATACATATAATAGACTGTTTTCATTTGAGGACCTTAAACATAAATTTCAGCTGAATAAATATGATTTTTGCATTTACTTAAAAATAAGACAATTCATGAGAAACCAGTTCCTGGATGCAAATTACACTCTCAAATCCCATGAAGCATGGGACAATTTACTTAAAATAGCATTCTTACCAAAAAGTTTTAGTCTTCTTTATAAAAATATCAATGTAACTGGCACTTTCTTAACAAACTCGGCTAAACATAAATGGGAAATTAATTTGGATGTTAACATTTCAGATGATGCATGTGACAAATTATGGGAAAACGCAATAAAGTGTTGCTGGGAAACTGAAGGGAGACTAATTTAATTCAAAATATTACATTACTACTACTATTCCCCAGGCAACTTTATAGCATAGGCCTGACTAATGGTGATTTATGTTGGAGATGTGGCATGGCAAATGCAGGCCAGGGTCACCTGTTATGGCATGGTAAAGGAGTTCTGAATACATGGGAACAAATTCATGCAGTGCGTCAGCGTTCCTATGGATGCCCATTCCTTTCTCCCCCTTGATCTTTATCATGGCGGACATTTCTGGAATTCTCGCTTTACAGAGGCATAAAAACATTTGGTTCATTTCTGTAGCTCTTGCCTTTAAAAGGTTATTACTTCAGAATTGGAAAGAGCTTTTGGTGAATTCAATCAGACAATGGTTGGAGCCACTAGCAGTTTGGGCAAATAATGAGAGAATCAGCTACTCAACACTTAATCAAAATGACATTTTTAATGATACCTGGGGCCCTTTTATAGAATTTTGCTCACATACTGTTAATAATCCTTAATGTATTACAGTCATAGATATAAGTATTGTGATTGCATTTATATATATTTGCATATATGTTTTCATATGGTTACAGTGATGCTTTCCTGATATTGTAGTCTTTTCTGTATTTTGGTATTGTGATGTTTTGCTAAAATATGTTGTTTTGTTCATTGTTGTTTTAAAAACAAAAACTCGATAAAATTTGAATAAAAAAAATATTCCCAGAGTAATACAAGAGTTCAATTCTCCTAACTGACAAACAGGGATAGACAGACCTGAAGATTCTCAAGCCTTGAGACTTCCCCCTAAACTAGTTTGACCCAAAACCCGATATTACAATTGTTTACACACCCTTCTGAGCCAGTAAATCCTGCACTTCAGGGATGAGATATGGGCTCTACTACTAGAGAAAATCAGGACTTCCCACAACCTAGTACTTCTTTTACACCAAGGGTAGGAGAAAGGTCCTATGCGTCCTTCTTCAAAACCCTTATACAACTAGCTAAGAGACATAACACAGCTTGACTGAAATATGTTCTGGGTATGTGAGAAGCCCCTGACAGGGTATATATTGTCAGAACACTACTGAAAGATTCTGTAAAGTTCTTTGCAAAAGAGATACACGCTCTTATTCATGTGTCAGGTGAAACTACGTTCAACGTTAGTTTTAAAACATTGCAAGGTTGGAACATTTTTGGATAAAGTATTACAGGCTGAAAACCACTCCTTTGTGGACTCCCTTTTTAGCTATTCCCCAGGACAACTTAAAGCATGCTACAGACGTGGTTCAGTGACACATCTCAGTAGTGAATGTGACCAAGTAAAATGTAATATTTGTGGAACATTGGGGCATTCTGTGTTGCAATGTGCAGAAGGAGAAACATATAACTTATGTGATGAACTGGGTCATTCTTTCCAGAGCTGCCCCTAGGCAGCACACAATAAGCCAGACTTGGCAGATGGAGCCAAACAGTGTCTCTATATTACATTAGCACAAAGACAAAAAATACTGTCCAACAATACTGCAGGGACTGGTGAGACCACATTACACCCACCTCCACCTCCACCTGATAATGGACAAGCTACAACTAATTCAGGAGGGCATAGTCATACGCAAGGCACAGAACTATCTTCTGAACCTGTTCTTCCTGGGAACCCTCCCTCCTTGAGGGACCAAGTAACAGCTGCTGGTACAATAGTAACAGGCCAAGATCCTGATCTTATTACTACCAGTCATGGAACCAGAGCAAACTGCACTTGAGAATGAGCCTCAGGGTCCTTCAGGAGCAACAGAAATGGGACATCCACCCCCGACTACTGTGGCTCAATTTTCATCTGTCAGAGTGACCAGAAGCAGAAGATTGCAGGGCCCTGCCAGTACCAAACTTTAAAATGGAGTGTATCATCACACAAAATAAATCTGAACTGTTACAGTCAGATGACAATGGCTCTGAACTGGACTCGGACACTTCTTCTGTTCAGTCTTCATTTCCTGAACAAACAATGGACACTGACGTACCTATGGAAACCTCTGGTCTGTAGAAAAGAGAAAGCAAAACTGAAGCATTAAGCAAAGGAACCAATGCCAAGGAAATGGAGACCAAAGTGAAAATGGGACGGTACACAACAAACACTTTAAATGACTGAACATGAAAACTTTGCCTGTCATTATATTAATGTGAATAGCATAAAGAATGCTGACAAAAGGGATTTGGTGTTTTCCTATCTCTCTATGTGGGCCTTAGGCATTGTATTTCTCCAGGATGTAAGATTCCACACTTTACACAAAATCAAACAAGCAAAACAAGCATGGTACTTAGGCCCCTCATACTGGTCTTTTGGTCAGGAAACATATTCAGGGGTAGGGATCCTATTTAAGTTCCCCAATATTGAGTTCATCAAATTAATAGACTTAGTCCCAGGAAAGTATTAATGTTAGATGTCAAAATTCACAATATAGTGTATAAATTAATAAATATATATGCCCCCAAACCAAAGCACTTATGATTGCCCTGCTCAAACTCATACAGCCCTTTTACACACCTCACAATATGTCATCTTTGGAGGTGACTTTAATTGTGGGTTTTAATTGAAAGCTAAAACACATACTTCAAAAACTTCAAAACGCTTCTGTGACACAAATTTTCTAACCACAATGTTGAAAACAGCTAATCTTTTAGATACATGTCAAACAACCATGAATTTACATACATCCACATTCCACAAAGGTAGTTTAGCTACACATATTAATTTGTTCTTTAGATCCAAACATTTACTTATCTGTAGAAACCACTGGATTTTCTGATCATGATAGATTAACTATTTTTATTGAGTCCTAGAATACAGTACATAACTGTCCAGAGGTGTGGAAGTTGAATACTTCACTGTTACAGCAAGAGAGGTTTAAGTTCCTATTACAAGAATTTTTGAGTGTGAAGAAATCTGTTTTTATTTTATATGACAACTGTATACAGTGGTGGGAAGACACCAAATGTGACCTCTGTGCTTTTCTAAAGAATCAAAGTAGATTCTGCAGCATATATAAATATAAACAATATTTGTGCAATAGAATGCAGTTACAGAATCTAATGTCCTTGTTTGTACTGATGAAACAGAATTACACTGCCCAAATTAATGTACTTAAAAATTACCTTAGGTTAATTGATCTGGAGAAAGCACAAACCCTTAAGCATCAGAGAGCAATTTGGAACTTCTGGGTCCTCAGAAATCATTTGCCCCATGAAGCTTGTCAGTATAGAGTAGGGAAAAAAAGAAATGAGAGCCCTTTTTGATAGACGTAATGATTTACAAGAGACCAATACAGGAATTATGGAGCAATTAGCGATTATTCTAGAAATAAATATGGCCCCTTAGGGATTGATAGAATGAACACTGGCTACAACCTTTTTGAATGATTTATCTTTGCCACATACTCCTTTGACAAGGCAGTTACCTCTAGGTCAAGATGTACAAACCCATGAAGTAATGACAGCAGTTGCTTCCTTAAACAATTATACAGCCCCAGGCCTGGGTGGCTTACCATCAGAAATTTACAAGTGCATGGGTAAGGATTTAGGTGAGGAATGTTATCACAGGTCTATAATCATATGTTACATACTCAAGATGTCCCATTAACTATGAATATGGGTACATTGATTTACTTGTATAAAAAAGGGGACAAAAACTTTTATAGAATTGGAGACCAATTTGTCTTTGAAATATATATTTTAAAATCTTACCTAAACTACTTGCTAAAAGATTAATGAAGGCTGCAAAACATATTATATCAGAAGCTCTGGCATCATCCATCCCAGCTCATTGTATTCAAGATCATTTACTATTAATACAGGACTTGATTGAAAAAGGTAATACTGGACATCTTTCAGGGTATATAATGTCACTGGACCAAAGTCAAGGTTTTGAAGCAGTCAGCCACAATTTTATGGTCAGTACTGGAAGCCTACCAAATACTAGGTAACTTAATCCAGTGGATTAAAACATTATATAACACAATTATGGTATTCCCCTTGGTTAATGATTGGAAGGGTCCACTTATTATCATAAACACGGGGTGAGGCAGGGATGTCTCCTAAGCCCTACATTATACATATTTTTTGTGGGACCCCCCCACTCAGCATAATTAATTCTTTATGGGTTATTACACCACTAACTGATACAACAGGGTTAAGGGTAAAACCAGCTGTAGCTTGTGCAGATGATATGTGTCTTTTTGGTCAGGATGAATCAGCTGGGGTTGAAGTGATAAAACTGTATAAGCTGTTTGGCAGAGTAGCTGGGGGCATCCTTAAACCTTCAGAAATGTGTGGGTGGGGCTTTAGGAAATAACCCACGTTTTTTGTGTGCAGAGGGAGACATCACTTACTGCTAAGCCTATCAAAATCTTGGGGATATGATTTGAATCGGGTTGTTTAGACATCTTCAACTGAAAAGAGAAGCTGGAACTAGGAATGAAAAAGGTAGCCCTTTGGAACAAATGGAAATTAGTGAAAAAGAAAAGAATTTACCTAATTAAAACACACCTTGTCCCAGTCTTTCTCTATATCAGTTATATTTTTCCCCTCCAAAGAGTTCAGAGACCCAATTATTGAGTGTATTTTTCTAGGCAGTTTGGGGCAGTCACCTTAACCCCATTAAGAGAAATGTCACATACTTATCCATTCATCAGGGGGATTTAATATGGTACACCCCTTATTCTTTTTCAATTGTATTTTTTTTGTGATGGATTTAAGGCCAATCTTGGTCCATAATAATAAAGGGTGGGAACCATGGATATATGATACAATCAAACCATGGTTTCAATAATGGGATAGAAATATGCTAAAATATTGTGAAGCATCAACCTTTGGTTCCTCCCTGTTTGCAGGAAACATTCACAAGCCTTAGGCAATGGCACGTTACCAATTAAATGCTTATTACTTTACATAGGAAAGGAGTATACTTAGACCTATTAGATAGAATTTGTACAGTCCTAATTGTTTTTGACCACTGCCCAGAGTACAGAAAACCCTCACTTTTAAACTTTTTAAGGAACCCCGGAATTTCCCCGCACATGTGGGATCGCCATTGGCTTAGTTGCCATAATGGAATCAATGTGAAAGATAATCACAAACACAAGCAAGCCATTAAGAGACTTTGTAGTAGATCACAATGTGTACAGCAGGTAGAAACTATCACACACCTTCTTTTTCAATGTTCTTATGTTAAAGATTTTTGGAGGTTTTTAGCACAGTCATGGTCTATACCAGCCTTTCCTTCAGTCACCTGTGACAGTTTAATGTATGGGGATATATCTGGTCTTTGGAAACAGTGGAATAAAGAAACTTTAGAAGTTATGATCACAGTTCTTCAGTGTCAAATTGGGAATGCCCAATGTTTTTTTTTCACCTTGCAGCAGAAACACACCTCCTTTCTAGAATTACTGGGGAAAGTTGAAAAAGACTTGAAGTCCATGTGTGGCATGGAAAGAGCTAAATTTGCAGAACACCGGTGGCCAGAGAATTGGCACAGCATGCCCTGGGAAATGGACTCACTTTCCTATTACATGAAGATATATAGGGACTGAGAGGGATATACTCCTGTACCTTGGAAAATTAGACATGAGACAACATATATAGATATGATCCTTGAGGACTGAAACAAAGAATACATTTTGAGACCTTTTTTAACTTGTATTTGTCCTTTTCTTTATCTATTATCTGTATGTCTTTTTTTGGAATTCTGAAGCACTTTTTTGTTTCAGAATACTGTATGTTGTGGTATGTATTATTTGGATGTTGTATTTTTAGTTTCTGTTTTCAATAAAGTTTCCCCTACTCTTTATTTACATCCACCTGAACTACCACCAGAACAGGCAGACAGGACCTTAGTTTAACATCTCATCCAAAAGCGGCACCTCAGGAGTGCAGCACCCCCCCATGCTGTGCTACAGTGTCAGTATTGGGATTTAACCCAAGTGCCTGGTGTGGTGATAGAACCCACAGCCTTCTGATCTTCTGGCATTAGAGGCACATGTGCAACCTGCTGAGCCACTGTTACTGATATTGAGTACTTGAAATTCTATATCTTTGAACTGGGAAACTCTGGGAGATTTGCTGAGGAGTCTCTTGGGAAAATGGTAATATTACAAATATAGAGCTTTTAGTAGCTCTTATTATTTAAAGGATATCTAAAGGAACTCAACGTGTGTTAATGTGTGGAATATTTTAGAAAACCTCTCAGAAAGTATTTTAAAACTGTTTTAGAAAGTGTTTTTCTTTCATAGTTCATGGGGGTAAAATAATTTATATTAGTATTGAAAATAGATTCCCTCACTTACTGTATATGTGGTATAGAATACTGTTAACAAGACTTTATAGATACCTTAGTAGTACTGATTTAGTGTTAATTTATATATTTATTTATTTAGTTCATTTTTGATAACCAGGTAAGAGCTCTAGACAATGAGATTGCCTATTTTCAGAAACAACCTGGGAGAGTTACAGACAGAGGTATAAAACATTTCAATGGCGACAGGTACAGTCTGCAGCATACAGTCAAATACATTTCAATGGAACACATACACATAAAACCAAAGTTCAAAGAGGCTAGGCATAAGTTAGGCCATTTGAGCAACATAAGGAAACTGCCACACACACTTCAATGGAATGTATACACATAAAACCCAAGTTCATGAGGATTAGTCATCAGTTACGCATTTCGGGCAACACAGGGAAAAACAGATTCGCGGAGATCAGCTACATTCCTAGTCAAGTAAAGTGCAAGGTAAAAAGTAAAGCTCTCCAGATCCATCTAGAAGTCGGAGACCTCACAATGAAACATTTCTGGCTGATGAGTTTAGCTGCCTATGGGAGACAAAATAGGCGAGCAGGAGAGAAGTGCCTAAAGAGGAAATAGGGGGCAGGTTAAGGTAGTCAGGTTAATTGTTTACCCCAGGGTACTGATCACACAAGCAACTGTCAGAGTCAAGGAGGTGTGAGTGCAGCTCATTCCTAAATCCCTGGTGTGTTTTGGAATGTCTGACAGTTAGTGGCAAGGAGTTCCATAGCCTTGGGTTGGCCACTGTGAAAGACTTTTCACCCATTTTAAAGGTACATTTCGATATACCAAGGAGTGATTTATGTAGATCTCCGCATATAACACTGATGAGCTGGAATCAACTTGCTAGTCAGACCCACCAGTGTTCCAGCTCTGATGATATTGTCAATTATGCACCCAGCAGTATAGATACGGTATGAGGCTGGGGAGAGTCAGCCTAGACAGGAGTAGAGTAAGCAGCGTGTGTCTAGGTGCTTATAGTGTGAAACAGCATATGCTGTTATAGCACGTGTCCCACTTTTGCATAATTCCTTTGTTCACGTCTTTGAAAGAGGTGATGCCATTTGTCAGGCTTGGTCGAAGCACCCCCTGCATGATCGTTAGTTTCACCATCAAGTTTAGAGATGCTCTGACTTTGTAAGACAGTCCCAGCTTTATATTAACTGCTTTGCATGTGCTTGTCATATGCTGACTTAAATCTAACAAGGGATCAAGAGTAATACCCAAGCACTTAAAAGAGTTCACCATTTCCAGTGGAACCCCAGTGCAGGTCAGGGATAGATTGGGTTTGCAGTTGTCAATTTGAACACATTGTGTTCTGTCCAGAGAGGTAACTGATGAATTAGGAGGTGGAGTCTTGAGAAAAGCCAAGTGATTCCAGAGTCTTTGCCAGCAAAGCATGATTCACCAGGCCAAACACTTTTGTCAAATCCACAAAAAATGCTCCTGTATATAACCCCTTGTCCATGGATAGTTTGACGTCACTCATAAGTTTGATGAGTGCTGTGGATGTGCTGTTCCCCTTTCTAAATCCATGTTGAGCGGAAGTGAGTAAGCTGTTTTATTGAATGTAGTCCATGACCCGAGCAGCTACTATTTTCTCAAGAATTTTGTTTAGTGCAGATAATATTGCAGTTGGGTGATAGTTGTTCATGTCCTTTGTGTCACCTTTCTTGTGGATGGGGACCACTCACACTGCCTTCCTAAGTGACAGCACTACCTGCGTACTAAGTGATAGGTTGTAGATCCTGGTGACAGGCATGGCTATGACGGGGCCACAAGTTTAAGAAATCTAGGTAGTAGGCCATTTGATCCAGCTGATCTATGTTCAGATAGTTTCCTCAGGAGTCTCAGTACTGCCAATGTAGTGATTTGTTTAAATTTAAGCAAGGTGATGTTTGGGGCCAGGGAATCAGATGGAGAGTCTGGGGTCAGACTGGTCATTTTCTCATCTTCAGAGAGATCAGAGAAATGCATGATCTTCCTGGACATAAAGTCTCCACCACTCATTCACACTAATGGGATCTACGCTGGAGGCACTAGGACCCAGCGGGAGCAAACTTTTTGCAGGAGGGACGGCGCCAGAGATGGAGCCGTGAGGAGCGGTGCCACAAGCCTCTGCTCATGCAGCAATGACTATCTCAGCGTCGACCCTTCAACCTCCTCAGTTCCTTTTTTCCCCGCCATCGAGTGCATTTCAGTGACAATGTCGCTCGCCCACTGGGATTCAAACTTCAAACTAGCAGCATAGTTTTCAGTTTTTTATTTTGTAGTATTTTTCAAATAAACTACCACTTACGATAATTTATTTTTATTAAAGAAAGAAGTCTCAGCCTACATTAAGGGACTCGACCATGAGCGGGTCAGGTGATGGTAGGGAGACTTCGTATGAAAGCTGTTCAGTTAGCCGGGCTGGGTCTGGTTCGCCGCCTTCTTTGGGGGGGGTCTGACAATGGACGGTCCAATACCCGAAGGGAAGGGCAGTCCACCTGGAAGCATAAAAGAAAACGGTCACATTCTCAGCACCATTCAGCCTCGAGCTCTTCTTCAGCCCGTAGGTCAAGAAAGAGAAGGCATCACTTGAGGTCACCTTCTGATATGTCTGCTCATTGATGGTCGGTCATTGGGGTCAGTTGACATCTCCTCATTCGCAGTCGCTGGTTTCTGTTTCTGGTCACTGACTTCTTCGACATTGGAGCCCTTCCCCACCTTCTGATAGGGCTTCCGATGAGCAGTTTCATCAGTGGGCCACTCTTATGGAGCAATGGGCTCAGAGGTTGGTGCAGCTGCCTGGCCCAGTCACTCTGGGGCCTTCAGGTTCTTAAGGAGATTGGGCAGGGTGATTGGGCCTTCCTGGTTGTGCGGCACCCTCTTCAGTGCCATTGATGCCGCGCTGAGGTGTTTTCCCCCCTCATATGGCTGCAGCATAGGGGGCCACACTGATGCCTCTATTTCCTTGTATTCTTTCTTCTTTCCCTTCAAATCCAAATTTTCGGTGCCCTGGGTCAGTGTCAGCACCATCGGCATTGGTAGGTCACTCAGTGCTGATTTTGGTGCCGATGCATCTATTGGCACCGTCCTCAGCGCCAGTGTGCCTGTCGGCGCCGTCCTTGGCACCGTGTGGTTCGGCGCCATTAAGTTTCTCGGCACCGTGTGCCTTTTTGGCGCCATCCTCAGCACCATGCAGCTTTTCGGTGCCATGTTCTTCTTCGGTACCGTCTGGCCTTTCAACGCCGTGTTCTTCTTTGGCGCCGAGGCCAGGCCTTTTGTCAGCCAATCTTCAGGGCTTCTCCTCTCCGAATTCTTTTTCTTCCTCTTTTCCTGCTGATTTTCATTCCTTTCCTGTCCATACAGTCCCTCCTGGACTGTCAGGAGATGATATTGAGCCTGACCCAGATCTTAGACTGGGTGATGATGTGGAAGGAGCTAGACCTAATCCTGTTACAGAGCCTGTAGTCGAGAACCTGTCTTTTAAGTCTCTGTTGAGAAATTTGAATTCCACTGTTTCTCTCCAGACTATGGACATCTATCCTGGGAAGCTTTTAAGACTCCAGTACCTTCATGTTCCAGACATCCCTATGGATTTAACTCCCCTGGTACAACCCTCCTTTGAGACTCTGTCTCAAATGGTATGGAATAATCCTGCTCTTATTCCTTCTGTGGCTAAGTCCATAGATAGGAAGTATGCTGCTCCCAAGGATCGACCTATTTTGTCCTCCCAAGCCTTTGTGGATCCTATTGTAGTCTTGGCAGAGAATGATAAGGTTGTCCTTCCTCAGACTACTACGGCTTGACCTATAAACAAAGAATCTCATGAGATAGATACTTTAGGTAAGAGAGTCTTTGCTGCATCCACCCTGGGTATGTGTATCACCAGCTACCAGGGCGATTTCTCTCAATATGAGTATATTCTTTGGCATTCGCTCAAACAAATGGTTGAAGCTCTACCAGACTCGGATGCTAATTCAGAGATTCTTCAAGCCATAACCAGGGGTATCGAGTCCAACAACCAGCAGGTTAAAGCAGCTATGGATGCCTTTGATACAGCCTCACGAATGGCAGTGGCAGGCATTTGTACCCGCTGCCATTCCTGGCTGCGCACTTCAGGTTTCACGAATGATGCCCAGCAACAGGTCATGGCATTGCCCTTCGATGGTGTGTATCTCTTCGGCCTGCAAGTAGAACAGGCTGTAGAGGCCACACAAAAGACAAGGTCAGCCATTAAATTGACTCAACCTCCTCCTGCCCCCTCTCGAGGGGGAGTTAACAAACGCCAGTTTCATAACCGTCAGTCCTTTTGAGGCAAAGGCCGGGGAGGGTTCAATAAAAGCCAAGCCCTCAGTCTCAAAAGAAAATGCAACAGAAGGCGCAAGGACCCAAAGCACCCAGTGCTGCCTTCTGAGTTGTTGGCCCAAGTCCCACCTCAGCTGCCCAAGGGGGACTCTTCCTCAGCAGTGGGAGGTCATCTGACTCAATTCTACAATCAGTGGAAGTCCATAACATCAGACAAATGGGTCCTCCGGATAATCTGCAAGGGGTATGCCCTCAATCTTTTAGAGACCCCTCTGGATCGTCCCCCCAAACGACAGTCCAGGCTGTCAGTACTTCAGCCAGAACTTCTAGCCTCCGAGATACAAGGCCTTCTGAACAACAGGGCAGTGGAAGTAGTTCCGCTGGATCAACGGAACACAGGGTTCTACTCCCATTACTTTCTGGTCCCAAAGAAAACCGAGGGCATGCACCCCAATTTGGACCTCAGAAAATAAAACAAATTTCTTCTCAAAGAGAAATTCAAAATGATATCACTAAGAACCTTGTTACCTTTGCTTCATCAACACAACTGGTTAGCCTCCCTGGATGTGCAGGATGCTTACCATCATATCCCTATTCACTCAAGGCATCACAAATACCTGAGGTTCGTGGCATTGGGCCAGCATTATCAGTTCAGAGTCCTGCCCTTTGGGCTGTCCTCGGCGTCGCAAGTTTTTACAAAGTATTGTGCAATACTCATAGTGCATCTCAGAAAAATCAGAATGCAAGTGTTCCCATACCTGGACGACTGACTTCTAGCAAGCCCTTCCAGGCAGGGAACCCTTGACGCCGTTGCCATGGCCTCAGACTTTCTCACATCCATAGGAGTTCTGCTAAACCTCAAGAAATCACAGCTGCAGCCCTCCCAGAGGCTCCTTTTCATTGGAACTCTTCTGGACACCTCCTGTGCGAAAGCTTTTCTGCCAGAGGACAGAAGGACCAATATTCTGCAGATGGCCCAATACATCAGAGAAAACAGCTCAGTAAGAGCTATCTCGATGAGGTGAATGCTAGGTCTCATGGCATCCTCAGTGTTCACTGTACCCCTAGCACGCCTGCACATGATAACCTCTCAATGGATGCTCAGTACTCAGTGGTCTCCTACCACTCACCCTCAGTCCTTTCTCATCAAGGTGACAAAACATCTGAAGAAGTCACTCACCTGGTGGTCACAAGAGGACAACCTTCTGAAAGGGTATTCCTTTGCTTCCCTCGAACATCAGATTTCCATTGCCATGGACACATCCCTGATGGGGTGGGGAGCTCACTGTCAGACTCTCTACACTCAAGGTACATGGACTCAGGAAGAGTCCCAGCTTCACATAAATGTCCTAGAACTGAGGGACGTCCTTTATGCAGTCCGGACTTTGAAGGACATTCTCTGTCACAAGAACACTCTCCTTCAAACGGACAACAAAGCAGTGATGTATTACATCAACAAGCAGAGTGGTGCTCACTCTTACCCCTTATGCAGGGAAGCGATGAGAGTGTGGGAATGGTGCTTGGAGCATAAGGCTCTAATTCAGGCAGTCTACCTGAAGGGAGTGCAGAATGAACTGGCAGACCGTCTAAGCAGAACAGGGACAGATCCTCAAGAATGGTCTCTTGACTCAACCGTAGTTCAGTCACTATTCACAGAGTGGAGAACTTCAGACCTGGACCTTTTTGCATCCCCACTCAACACAAAACTGCCTCTCTTCTGCTCCAGAAATCCAGGGCCTGGCATTTTCTGTCAGGATGCGTTCAGGCTGCAGTGGACAAAACGCTTTCTATACGGCTTTCAGCCTCTTCCTCTAATTCAGAGGGTACTTCTCAAGTTCGAGTCCTAGGGGGACAAAATCATCCTCATTGCTCCCTTTTGGCCTCAACAAATATGGTTTCCGTTACTCAACAGTATGTCGGTAACCCCTCCCCTTCCCCTTCAAATGAACCTTCTGACTCAGGGGCCTGTGGTCCATCCCAATCTGAGATCGCTTCACCTTCACGCTTGGCTCCTGAAGAGATAGAAGTGAGCAGGTTCAATGTCTCTCTCAGAGTTTCTGATATTCTCCTGGCTGCGCACAAGCCAGCCACTAGGAAAACTTACACAGCCAAATGGAAGCGTTTTTCGCTCTGGTGTGCAAAATCCACTTTGAATCCTTTTTCCTGCCCACCAAATAAAGTTCCAGAGTACCTTTTAGACCTTTCAAATTCAGGTCTGCAATATTCTACAGTCAAGGTTCACCTCTGTGCTGTTTCAGCTTATCATGAGCCAGTACTTTCCTTGTCACTGGCTCAGTTACCTGTGGTTAAGAGGTTTCTTAAGGGTATTCTTCATACCAGACCTCCTGTCAGGCATCCAGTCACAGCCTGGGATGTTAATCTTGTGCTAGACATGCTCACTCATAAACCTTTCAAGCCTCTAGCTACCTATGAGTTGAAATTTTTCACTTGGAAAATGACCTGCCTGGTGGCCATTACCTTGGCCCGCAGGGTCTCTGAGATACATGCCTTGGTCACAGACCCTCCATATACTGTGTTTCATAAAGACGAAGTAGTTCTTAGGACCCATCCTAAGTTTCTCCTTAAGGTTGTTTCAGAATTTCATCTAAACCAACCTTTGGTCCTTCCTACTTACTTTGCGAACTTCCAAAATGAAGGGGAGCATTCTCTTTATTCCTTGGATGTCAAAAGGGCTTTGCATTTCTATTTAGATAGAACAAAAGATTTTCACAAAGCTCAACAACTGTTTGTTTCCTTCAGCGAGACCTGGCTGGGTCAACCTGTTGCTATCAGATATATTTCAGCATGGCTAGTGGCATGCCTTCGCCACTGTTATTCCATAGTGCAGGTTAAGCTGGAAGGCAGAGTGTACGCTCACTCTACTAGAGCGGTCGCAGCATCACTGGCAGAAATCAGCAACGTGCCCATTTCAGATATTTGCAATGCGGCTACCTGGAGCTCAGTGCATACTTTTGTCAAACACTATGCCCTGGATGTCCATGCCAGATGACATGTTTCGTTTGGCAGAACCATCCTTAATGGACTTCTGTCCTAAATTTGTGAGCTCTTGTCTCTCCTGCCACCCTCTCAGGGGATTATTAGCTTGGTACTCTCCCATTAGTGTGAATGAGTGGTGGAGACTTTATGTCCAGGAAGATATGGAAATTACATACCTACTGTCATTCTTGATCTTCTTGGATGAAGTCTCCACCATTTATTCACACGGCCACCCACCATCCCCCGAGCTCACCTCTGTTGTTGGTCTTCACTCCCTCAATCTTTAAGCTGTGAAGACTTCTTTCTTGACCCTTCTTATATGGGTCTTCCGGACCATCTTATGTCCAGTTGTTTGGTTAGGCTATCCTTCTTGGTTAGTTACGCTGCACCTCCTCCGGGAAAAAAGGTACTGAGGCAGTTGGAGGGTCGATGCCGAGATAGTCATTGCCGCATGAGCAGAGGCTCGCGGTGCCTCCCCTTGCGGCTCCATCTCTGGTGCCGGCCCTCCTGCAAAAAGTTTGCTCCCGCTGGGTCCTAGAGCCTCTGGCGTAGATCCCATTAGTGTGAATGAGTGGTGGAGACTTCGTCCAAGAAGATCAAGAATTACGGTAGGTACGTAATTTCCATTTTAGGGCATTTGCAATAGTGCTACTGTTGGTGCAGTTTGCCCCATTTAAAGTCATGTCAGTTATCGTCGAGCATCCACCTTTTCCTAGGAATGTCTTTATGTGGTTCTAGAAACCATGGGCGTTGTCAGCCGATTTCTGTAGCAGCTTAAGTGAGTAAGCCCTTTTTGCTGAACAAATTTTCTTCTTGCATGTATTCCTCTGTGTGTGATATTCATACCAGTCAGCTTGTCTTTCGTTTAACTTTGCAGTAGCTCAGGCCATGTCCCTGCTTCTCATCTTGGCTAGGAGATCACTATGCAACCATCTTGTGACCGTGCTTCCTACCCTCCTTCTTTTTAGAGGAAAATGCCTATTTTGGATGTCCTGTAGGGTGGATATGAGGATGGGTTGCACCATTTCAACATCATCCATTTGGTAAATTGGGGACCAGTCAGTGTAGTGGAGGTCAGTGTGAAGCTTGCTGATATTAATTTTGGAGAAGTCATGAAATTGGATTTCTTTGGGGGGTCTTTGGAACATGCACCCTCCAAATGCAGAAAACTGGGGTGTGGTCATTGATAGCATCAGGGATAGTGACAGAGACCAGAATATGGTCTGCTCTGTTTGTGGCAATCCAGTCAAGAAGGGCGTTGTGACTGCCCCTTTATGATGGCCTTGTTGGACACTTAATAAGCTGTGTTAAGTGCAATTTTCCAAGCAAGAAATCATACAAGCCTGATTGTTTCCCTGCCCAGTCCAGGTTGAAATCACCCATGAGAAGGAGCTCACCTTTTATCTTTTTTTTTTTTTTGTGTTATCTTTTTATCCTCCTTCCTTGTCCCCGGTGTCCCCCTCCTTCCGACTGCACATACCCCAAAGCCCCCTTTCAGGATCTGCCCCTAGAGTTCCCTTACCTCCTCCTATTTCCTTGCACAGCGGGGTCTGTCCTAGGTGGGCTCGGGATGGGAAGTCTTCATCTAGGGACACCAAGGACACCATTTTTTTCGGCTGTTCTCCCCTACTTCCCCCCACCCCCTGGGACACGGCACACAAGAACGTACGTCCTAGAGGGGCGACGTGCTGACGCACGCCTCCTCACAAGCGCCACAGCGCCCCCTCCTCGACTCCGGTGACGGAGCCACAACCCCCAAGTGCCGGGGTGCCCATCGACAGTTCAGGGTTGGGAATCCCCCCTCGGAGGGAGGAGAGCATCCATTGGGACGCTCATCATCCCCTGGTCGGCCCCGATGACCCGAAACCGTCTCCAACCCGGTCAGCTCGGCATGGTACGAGGTGCATGCCTAGCACCTCAACCCTCAGCGCCACTGGGCCAACCTTTTATCTTTTAATAGCAATATAGTGCAGTGGGTTAAGGCTCTGAGCTGCAGATCTGGAGACCTGTGTTTGAATCCCACAGCTGCCTAGATGCATACTGTGTGATCCTAAGCAAGTCACTTAACTTCCTTGTGCTCCTAGGTCACATCTGGAAACAAGCTTTGGCTTAGTGTGCTACTCCTGGTTAAACAATGTTCCATTTCCTTTTACCTTAAGCGATGCCAGGTGATCCACAAGGTTAGATAATTCAGTGATGCCACTTTTGGGTGGATTATAGACTCAGATCAGATTGATCTTTTAAGCGTTTCCCAGAGTCAGGCCCATGTGAAGGCCCTCCAAAGTTCCCATTATGCCCAAAGGCTGGGTAGTTATGGTTAGATGTTCCATGTCATATAAGGCAACCCCATCTCCCCTCTTGGAGGAGTACTGATCCCTGCAAACAAGCTTATAACCCTTAATGGTGCAGACATAGTCCGGTATATTCAACTTCAGCCATGTCTCCATTAGCCCAAGTAAGCCCGGAGAATACTGTGTCACCCAAGCTTCCAGTTCCATAAAATTCACGGTCAGACTCCTGATGTTCATATGTGCTATCTTCAGCTCCTTGTCCATGTACCACTGAGGAGCAACAGACAGAAGTGTACCCTGGCAGAGTCCAGGGTTACTTTCAACATCACTCAACCTTGAGAGTTTTAGAAGGTGTAGCCATACTGCAGCCACATACTTTAGCCAGCTCTTATGCCCCTTCGGTCCCAGGAAAGAGAGAAAGCATAGATAGTGCCCCAGCCTTGCTGTCCATATAAGCCTCCAGTATCACAGCTGAGGGGTGATTCAATCAGAGCTGATCATAAGATTTAAGAAACTGAAAGATGTCCCATCATTGTGTCTGTCCTCCCTGCAGGGTTCCCTTGGGGAACGTTCCACTGCAACTACTAGCACCAGCAGTAGCCCTGCCTCAGCACAAACCCCCCTAAGTGAGTAGACCCTCATTTTCATGGAAAATAGAATAGCTCCAGGAGAAATGGGTACACTTCACTAAACAGGGTTAGCCTCCTATTAAGAAATAGCCTGGTATTGTCAGGACAATGGAAGATTCTCACAAGCACCCCTTCAGTAGTGCAGAGTTGGAAGGAATCGTGTCCAGTTCCTAGAAAGATTCTGAAATACAGGGGTACAGGTGCTCCTCACAAAGTAAGGATTTGCCTGCTATTAGGGGAAGGCCTGGTAAAGTATGGGGAAAAGGGAGTTACACACTAGTGCCCCCCAATAATAACTTTCCTAGCCTCAGAGCACAACAATCAGTCAATCAAAGCAAGGGTGCAAGTCCAAAGGAGCACTCTGTTTTAGATATAGAGCTGTCTGTATCATCCGTTACAGGGCATAACAGCTGATTACTCAAAGCTGCTGAGGGCAGGGTGAGTTACAATTAACTCTTGAATAATTATCAGCACCCACGACTTGCTTCACAAAACACTTCAAGGTGACAACTTCCTTTCACCTACTCAGATGAAACATAAAGGCATAAATCTCGGCCCCCTGAATCAACAATCAGGGACACATCTTAGCAAGATCGAGTCAGAGCTGATACGGCCATGCCAAGCTCTTACCTGTTGCAGCATGGCCTGTAGAGCACTGGAGCACTGGTGGCACACAGTGGAGCACCGGCAGTGACATCGGAGCCGGTCACGGAGTGGCGGTGAGTGGTTTCCCTTCCAAACATGGTTGTGGCACTGAATGCGAAAGTGCACCTACGAAGTAGTGTGCCATGGGGAGGGGGAGCTCCATCATGGAGGATAGCTGCTGTACAGTCAGCACTGTCATAATGTTGCTGAAGCACCATAGGGGAGCACAGGGTCACTTTCTGGAGCAGACCCCCCTGTTCTCCTACGTTGATGGCATAATGTCTGTGGAGCTTCGCCCATGCAGCCATAAAAATGGGTAAGGGTGACGACCACTGCTGGCAATTTGAATCTTTGTTGTTGTTCAGGATTACAATCAGTAAGTATAATGGTGGTTCTGAATTCCAGGAATGGAATTTTTTTTAAATGAGTACAATGTAAATTGATCCTCATGTGATTAGGCTGTACATGTACATTATTATTATTTTTTTTGTTATTTAGTTTTGTTAACCGGGTAAGTGCACTAGCCAACAGGTAACTATTTTCAGGCACAACCCGGGAGAGTACAATACAGCATAACACATGGAAGCAAACAATACAACTTAGGCAAACAACCATACATAGTACATTCCTAGTCATAAAGAGATGGTTCCAGCTAGTCTAACATGGTTTAGTCTATACTAAGCATGACCAACAGGCCAAGAGCAGCTTCTAGGAGTATTGGTACAGGTGGCAGGTAGGGAAGGGTATAGGACTTGAGGGATGCTAAGCTGCTTTACCGGGAAAGCACAGGGAGACTGCGGGTTTGAGGATCCCAAGTGGGCAGGAAAAGACAGGGGAGGGGTAAGGGAAACCATGACCTGGCGGCCTTCGACAGTCAGCCAAAGCAGAGTACAGGGGGAGAAAGGGGAAGTAAGGGGGATGCCAAGAACATCCTGGTGGCAGGCTAGAGGGATGCCAGGTTCATGGCCCCACAGTCGGGGGTAGAAAAAAAGGGGGAGGGATGGATGAGTGAGAGAGGCAGCTAAAGATACGGCTTTGGCGGTAGGCGGCGGGTAGGTGCAGCCAGGCAGGTGGTTCCAAGACTAGGCATAAGGACCGGAGGCAGTCCCAGGCCATAACCTTCTATCGGCAGAGGTAGATAAGAGAAAGGGGAGGGAGGAGGTAAAGCCAGCATGCACCTGTGGCAAGTATGGGCAGAGCCCCGGTAGCGCAGAGGATAAGAGTAGGGGGAAGGGTGAGGAGCCGAAAACTGATGGCTGTCAGCAGCCAGCCCGTGCAGCCTCGGGGGTCCGGGGGAAGTAAAGAGAGGATCCCGACAGCAGGCTTGAGGGATGCCAGGTTTATGTCCCCGCCGACGGGATGGACAAAAGGGGGTGGGTGGGAGAAGGCGGCATTAAAACACGGGCTTTAGCGGTAGTAATCTGGAGTGGCGCGGCCGGGCCCATGGTCTCGAGGTTGGGCATAGTGGCAAGGTGTCAGACCCCAGCCGGGTTCCTCAAGCGGTAAAGGAGGATAAGTGGAGGGAGGAGGAGGGGGCCTTATAGTACCAACATCCACCTGAAGTAAGTTTGGGCAGTGTCTAGGTAGGAGGAAAAAACAGTACATAATATACAGTGAATGTAGGTAGTAGTAGATAAGTGCAAACATTCATAAAACTTATACATGATTATAACGATAATGAAGTTTGAGGAGAGGATAGGATTCAGGGGAGAGAGAACAAAGGAGGGTGGTATAGAGACCAGTTACAGGGAGTGGGGAGCAGGGGCAGGGAAGATACAGGAATCAGGTAGGATCAAAGCAGGTGCATGGATCTATGGCAGCCAGGTGTAGTTTCAACCCCGTTTGAAAGAGGGATGGAAGGTGCATGCCTGAGGTCCAGAGGAGCTGGTTCCATAACTTGGGGGGCTGCATGTTGGAAGGAGCCTGTTCCTTTGTTTCAGCGGCAGCGGGAATTCAGCAGGTCTTTGTCAGCAGATCTGAGCGGCATGTTAGGAATCGCAGGGCGAAGGAGCTTCATAAGGGCAGCAGGCTGACTTTGTCTAAGTATAGAGTCATTTAGGCATGCCAGGAAGTAGCTCCTGACGGCCGAGGGGGAGAGCCACCCGAGGTCCTTATATAACTGGCAGTGATGAAGAAGCCGTGGGGATTGTAAGGCATATCGGCATATATTATTATAGGTTACATCCCATTTGTGCAGAGCAGATTTGTGGGCAGAGGTAAGTATAGGCGCACAGTAGGTAGCGTTGGTAGCAGGATCCCTCTGGCTATGGCAAGCTTAGCGGAAGAGGTACATATAACTTGTTCTATTGGCTGCCCTAACTTGCAGTTAACGCTTTTGCAAGTGGGCTTGATAAGGAAGGTTTAAGTCAAGCGATTGGTCTAGTAGGGATGCCCAGGTAACGAAAAGTGGTAACTGTCTGCAGAGGATCGCCATTTAAATCTATGATGCTCAGGGGTGGAAACACACACGGATCTTTGAGTGGTGCCAAGCAACATGGCATTAGTTTTGGAGGAATTCAGAATGAGGCTATGGGAGTTTAATCCAATCTCTGTGCTGGAGAAGCACCTATTTAGCTTAGGTGTTAATATGCTCTACATTGGGTGAGCTGCATAGATAACTAAGTCACTCTGGAGAGGAGGCGATGAACAGGCAGGTATTTCATCTGGTAGGTTATTGATGAATAGAGTGAATAGAAGAGGACCCAGAATGGAGCCTTGTGGCACTCCAATGTTCGCTTCCACAGTGGAGGAGATGGCTGAGTTGAATTTAACAGCCTGGGACCTGTTAGTCAGGTAGCTCCTGAACCATTCAAGCACCGGGAAGGAGCAGCCTATTTCACTTGGGGTGGATAGGAGCAGGGGGTGGTCAACAAGGTCAAATGCCTTGGTTAGGTCAATAAAGACAGCCCCTGTGAGCTTTCCTTGATCCATGCCAGTGAGGATGTCAGTGGTGAACTTAGCTAGAGCCGTTGCAGTACTGTGGTTTTTCCTGAATCCATGTTGTGCATCATTGAGCTGTTTAGTGGTTTCAAGGAATTCCTGGATCTGAGTGGCAACCAGTTTTTCAAGGATTTTGCTGAGTGGGGATAGGATTGCAATAGGCCTGTAATTAGAGATATCTTTCTTGTTCCCTTTTTTGAAGATAGGGGAGATCCTGGCCATTTTCCATAGTTCTGGGACTGCACCACTGGTGAGGGATAAGGTGAAAATTCTAGCCAGAGGTTTGGAGATAAAATGCGCAGCCAGTTTTAAAAGGTGAGGTTCAAGTTGGTCAGAGCCAGGACTAGTGAATTCCGATAGTTTTTTTAGATGGTACAGAACTTGAGAGCTGGTGATGGCTTTGAAATAGAGGAAGTGTGGTATAGGTTTTGGATCACTGCGGTGGCAGGGTCAGTAAGAGGCACAGTGTCGGCAGTGGAGGCTGCTGGTGGTAGAGTGCTGGTATAGGGGGAGAGATCTGAGAACATGCTATTGAAGGCATTTGCTATGGTAATGGGGTTATTGCAATGAGAGCCACTTATTACCATGTCTGAGGGTGTAACTGATTGAGGTGTCCCCAGGAAGGTTTTTATATGGCCCCAGAATTTACGGGGGTCATGGGCTGAGTTCTTTAGCAGATTCTGATAATACACGCTTTTAGCCAGCCTTATGTTTTTCCTGCAAGAATTTCTTTCTTGCCTGTAGTTTGCATAGTCCCTAGTCGATTTAGAGTTTTTGAAGGTTATCCAGAGCTTGTCCCTGTGCCTTAGTTGTTTTAGGAGATCCTTATGTAGCCATCTAGTTTGTTTTCCCCTGACTCTACACGTGGTTTTTGGAGCATGCTTGTTTTGAACAGGGAGGTAGTGTTGTAGTTATGTGTTCAGGGCATCCTCTACATTCTCAGCCCGGTATATATTCGACCAGTCAATATATGAGATGTTCCGGAGGAAGGAGTCTGTATCCAAGTTTGCAAAATTCATAAAAGTGACCTGCCGAGGTGGGGGGGTGGCTGACCGGCCCTCCACTGGCAGTAGATAAGGGAGTGATCAGTGATAGCATCTGCCAGGATCCCAGAGCAGGTCATGTGTTCAGGTCTATTTGTCATGATCCAGTCAATAAGTGTGCCAGACTGTGGCCCAGACAGTCTAGTGATTTTCGTTATTTGTTGATGAAAGTTTAAACCTTGCACTAGTGAAGCCAGGGAATTGTTCGAAGGACCTAGCCAGTTCAAGTTGACATCACCAAGGATGATAGCTTCATTTTTGTTGATGCATTTTAGGGTGAGCTGGAGTGCTTCCTGAAGCCCATTTACTCCCCCAGAGGGTGGATTATAAATACAGATTATGTGAAGTTTTTTTGAGCCAAGGGACAGGAGCGCATGCATTGATTCACTTGAGGTTTGGGGGTTTGAGTCGGTGATGATACTAACGTCCAGGTGAGATTTATGGTAGAGGGCGACTCCTCCTCCCCTCTTTCACCCCGGTCTGTCCTTCCAAATAAATGAGTAGCCAGGTATGGTGCACAAGGAATCAGGTGTTCCAGGTTTCAGCCAGGTCTCTGACAGGCCCAGTATGTCGGGATTGTGTACATTGAGCCATGCTTCCAGTTCAGGCAGGTGATTTAAGAGACTTCTGATGTTCATATGAGATATAAAAAATCCCTTTGATTTGTTGAAAGATCCATTCCGGGGAGCCCCACTACTGGGCGGGCCGGGGTTCAGCTCAATATCCCCAGAAAGTATTATCAGGAGTGATGCTAGGTACACAAGCAGTGTGCTGAGGAGGTCTGAAGCATTCTTGCAACATTTCCATTTATTTCTGAGGGAGGACAGAGCTCGATAAGTGCAGCCTTTGTGGAGGAGAAGGTGTTCCCAGGAGGTTTCGGTCTAAGGTCTGCAGTCATGAGGTTGGAGAAACAGAAGTCAGTGGCTGAGGGGGGAGTTCTGAGAGTGTCGGTGCGTACTGACAGAGAGACTTCGTTTATGCCCCAGAGGAGGGAGAGGAAGATCAGGAGGATAATCCTGTTCAGTCTGCCATGGGGACAAGATGCTTGTGTAGGCGAGGAGGACATGATTCACACTTAGGACCCAACTCTTTTGAAATGTGCAGCTGAGGGGTTTTTGCAGGAGTGAGATTAATATAAGTTTCTCAGAATATTGACAACCAATCAGATTTCAGCATTCCTGAGACCCTTATCATAATAGACTTGAAACAAACATTACAAATAGACTAACAAGGTGGGCAGTAGTGTGTTTAACAGCCTTGGCCACTTATTTGAACCATCAACTGTAGCTGAAAGCACTACAGAGGAGCTTAAAGGAGCACTAGATGAAATAGGTAGCATGTTTGGAAAATAAAAGACAGAATTATTCATGACAGCAAGTGTTACAATGCTGAGAAAATTGTATGTGATGTACTATTAGATGAGGATTCTTTATGGAAGGAATGGCCTCTGTTAAAAGCCATGTTACAAGGAAGCTTCAGGGACTTCACAATGACCAAAGCATGTAAGTGTGTGCTTGCCCTGCATTCCAAGCTGATGTCCAATGTTGCAAAACTATGCAACATTGTAATGTGTCTCTTTGTGACCAGCGTTAAATGTGAATGAGCTTTTAGTTCTCAAAATAGACTAAAAACAAAATGCAGATGTTCCCTCAGAAGTGAAAGCATTGCTACATTAATGAATATTGTTCTCCTGGTCCTAAAGTTTCAGAGTATGACCCAACCAGAGCAATCAAACTGTGGCATGCCCCCCAAAAAAGACATCCTGAGTGGCTGCAACAAGCATATAAACTGAAAGACAAAATTATCAGGATTGCCTGATCATGGTAAGAAGAGTTAGTTGACAAACAATAGATCCAGAAGCAAATGATTTGATACCTTTTAATGGACCAACATAGATGTAACAACAAGAACAAAGTGCTCTAGCTTTCAGACCAACCAGTCCTTCTTCAGAAGCTGGCAGTTGTTTAGAAAATACAATACTTATAACAGCTAGATCATGCAGAAAAAAACTGAAAAAATCCCCATTGGTTTAAAATACTCATTTAAAAAATACAGAAGATGATGTCAGAGAAGTTTAACAGTACCATACTGCCTTCAGCCAGGAGGGACCCTGGGTCAAAGGTGCTTGGTGGAACACACATACAAAGAATCCTACTGCATATACATTTAATTGACATAAGATAACACTGCTGAAGCAGATGACTCCTAAATCAAGCTACAAGTGTTGCAGCTTGTATAAGGATGTGATTACTGAAAGGCAACCCCCACCCAGATTAAAGACAAACTAAGATTGTTTTAGGGCTCAAGAAGTTTCAATGCCTGCATTATAGACAAGAATTTACCAGTAAAGTTGTCTTAAAAACATCAGTGCACTGTGTGATGTGTAAAACCTAGCTGGACCTGTCACCCAGCTGTACTCTCAAGCTAGATATAAGGCCCAAGAAATTTCAAAAACCTATAGTGTAGTGACAGGACTGTATAAATGATAATTTAAATATAAATTGATAATATTAGTGTCAGACAAAAAACTCTAGTCGAGGAACCTCAAGGAATTAAGACCATGTAGCCTGATATGTACTGATGTCAATATACACTGAGAATGTAACAGCTTGATGTACCACAAGTGTCTAAGGAATCTGAAAAAGAGATAAAAATTTAATTTCTGTCCTCCTCTTCATACGAACAATACACCCTACCCCAACCCACATCACCATAATGTGGGTGGGGGAGATACATAGCTTTAAGGAGATGTTGTCTCTCTCTCTCTCTCTCTCCCCCTTTTTTTCTGTTTTTTTTTTCTGCATGATCTAGCTGTTATAAGTATTGTATTTTCTAAACAACTGCCATTAGCTTCTGAAGAAGGATTGGTTGGTCCAAAAGCACTTTGTTCTTGTTGTTACATCTATGTTGGTCCATTAAAAGGTATCAAATCATTTGCTTCTGGATCTATTCTTGCAAGGCCCAATACGGCAACTACTAAATCTAGATTTTGACAAACAATGTAAGCAGTGCCATGCGTGCACGCACATACACACACACGTGTGACTCATATCACACATACACATTGCATAATGATGCTCTGTTGCACTGTATTAACATTAGGAGGCTAAATTACTCATCCACAGTGGGGCACCATGGCATCCTACAACTGAGTTTTTCATATATGTGTGTGTGTGTGTGTGTTGGTGCTCGCATGTTCACGTGTGTGCGTGTCATTGCTTGCCTTCTTGTTGAGATAATGAATGGACAGAGTCACACAGACTCTTCTGAGACAACGATCTTCTGTTTATTGCATTCACTCTATCTGTATGCAGATTATTTGACCAAGGATTGTGTTTACTTACACCTTTGTCGGTTTCAAGAATGCCACATCCGCAGTTTAGAAATCACACTACTGCTGCTTCTGCTACTGTTGCATGATGGTGACCAGCCTGTCGGTGCATGATAACGTGAAGGAGGCAAACTTCATTCTGCATGCTGTGCTCTGCATCAATATGCATTTTGTGTCCTCCTTGTGGTGAGTTGCTTGCCTTTTCCTTCCTGTGATACTCTGGACTACCTGGCTTGTCTTCTCTCCTTGCTCTGTAATCCACTACTAATAAACTCAGAACATCACTGCAGAGATATCTCTCCCTGATGGAGGGAAAGCTGTATGGTGACTTAGTGAGTGACTCTATACCATTCATAAAACTGCAAAGGCCTGAGAAACAACCCTGCCCACAGAAAAACACATACACATACACATACACACACACACACACACACACACACACATGCACAGACACATGAGACAACACTCACCACAACATCCTGCTGTCCATGGTCAATGTAAGGAGGCAACAGTAATTATGCACAGTGGAGCATTAAGCATGTTGCAGTGTGTGCTGTGGTATCTGTGTAATGCATGTTTGAGTGCATGTGTGTAGTTTTATTTTTATTTCATGTCAAAAGGAAGCTGAAATACATAAGCAGGCAAAAAGGGAAAAGGGAAATTGTTTAACCAGGACAGGCGCACTAAGCCGAAGCTTGTGTCCAGGTGCAACCTGGGAAGTTAAGTGACTTGTTCAGGGTCACATGGTATGCAAGTGGGAGTTGTGGGGATTCAAGCCCAAGTCTCCAGGTTTGCAGCACAGAGCCTTACACCTCTTTGCTATATTGCCTCCAAGAGAAAGAGGATAGGAATGGGCAGAAAAATAGAAAGCACAACTGTACGTGATCCAGAGACAACAGCATGATAAAGAGATACAAACATATGAAACTGCCAGCAGATACAGACCATATGTTCTATCAAGTCTGCTTGAGTGTGCAGCTAGCAATCCTTTATTCTGCAGCTCCCCCTTCCTCCCCACTCCCCACCTCACAGTGACCCTCCCTCTTGCTTTTGTCCCACCCCATTTAAAACTACCCACTGACCTGCAGGGCACCACCTCTTCAGGCAGTGCATTCCCCTTAAACACCACCTTTTCTGTGAAGAAATGCCTCCTCATTTCTCTCTTGAATCTTCCACCCTCTAACCTCAGACCATGCCCCCTTGTGTCCCTCCCTTCCCCCCAACTTAACTGTCCCCTCAGTACCAGTCCTGTTTATGACCTTCATGTATTTAAAGGTCTCAATCATATCTCCCCATCTCTCCTCTCCTCTCCTCCATGGAGTACATGTTAAACTTCCCCAGTCTCACCTTGTAGGGCTTGTCTTCCAGTCCTAGGATCATCCTAGTTACTGTATGCTGGACCCCCACCAGAAGTCTAGCATTTTTCTTTAAGGAAGGGTGCCAGTACTACACAAAGTACTACAGATGCAGTCTCACCAACAGCCTGTACAGAGACTTGATCACCTCCCCCCTCCTGGGGGTGATTCCTCTAGTGATACACCCCAGCATCTTCTTGACTTTAGGTGCTGCTTTCCTGCACTGTGCTGAGTTGTTCATTTGCCCTGTTATGACCACCCCAAGATCCTTTTCCTCCTCTGTAGTGGCTATCTGCACCCCTCCCAACTGATAACACCTCCTTGGGTTCCTTGCTCCCAAGTGCATGGCTTTTTTACTTGGTAGTACTTGCTATGAAAGAACAGAAGAAGACCAGAGCCCATCAAGACTGTTCCCCACACTATGTGGAACATTATTTATCTATTATCCCTCAGCCAAACATCTAATTTGTTTTTAAAGACAGTGGCACTAGTTGCCTCTACCAATTCTTGTGGCAAGGTGTTCCATACAATAGATGTTATTGGAAAAAAGTTTCCCCTTTTGCTGGTTTTATAAGTTTTTACTTCAGGCTGTTTATTATGCAGTCATGGAACATGTCTCCTTTTGGAGAGTGTTAGACCACATTTTTCCATTAGATCTGGTGAATTTATTAAATTAAAAACCATAAGCATATCACCTCTTAATCTTCTAGTTTGAAGAGAGAAGAGACCAGTAGCTTTTAATCTGTTCTGATAATCCAAGTTTGTTAATCTTGGAATCATTCTAGTTACTCTCCTTTGAACCTGTTCAAGAATTGCTATGTCTTTTTGGTTTGGATTCCAGAAAGGGAGCCATAGTCAGATATGGCCTAATAGTTAATTAGCAGTGTCAGTGGCTCAGTAGGTAGCACCTCGCCTCTGAAGCCGGAGATCAGAGGGCTGTGGGTTCAGTTCCCACATCTGGCACTTGGGTTAATATCCCAGTACTGACACTGTAGTGCAGCATGAGAGGGGTGCTGCACTTCTGAGGTGCCGTCTTTCGGATGAGACGTTAAACCGAGGTCCCATCTGCCTGGATTGGTGGTAGTTCAGGTGGATGTTAAAGATCCCATGGCACTTATCGAAAAGAGTAGGGAATTTCCCCGGTGTCCTGGCCAAATTTCCCTCATTCAGTAAAAATACCACCAACAGCTTAATCTGGTTCAAGGTCAGTTGGCATTCATCTGTATCCCTCCCCCGGGTCGTGCCTGAAAATAGGCAGGATTTGTCTAGTGCACTTACCCGGTCAACAAAAGCTAAATAAAAATAAATAAATAATGTATGCCCTATACAATGGAATAAGGCATTGTTCAGTGCGATTAACAAAAGTGCATTTTATTTGCCTCAAAAGTCTGTTGGTCATGCAAGCAGTCCTAACACAGTGATCATTTGATGTAAGTTTATTAGCATATATCCCTAAATCTTTTTCACAATTTGATGAGTGAAGTGGTGGTCCATTTATATAATATATCGTTTTTGGATTATTTACACCGAAATGCACTACTAAACATTTGTCTTGATTAAACTGCATATGATTTTCATTTGCCCAAAGTGTAAATTTTTCCAAACCCTTCTTTAATGCAGAAATATTTTCCTGATTATTAACCTTGCCCCCCAATTTAGTATCATCTTCAAATTTAACCATGAAGTTATTTGGCCCTGTTTGTAAATCACTGATAAAGAGATTAAACAATGTTGGTTCCAAGACCGACCCCTGTGGTACACCACTTGTCACACTACCCGAATCAGACAAGATATCTTTAATTCTGACTCTCTGAGAATGATTTGTCAACCAGTTTAAAGGCCAGTTGACAATATCAGGTGACAAACCTAGATTGTGCATTTTAGTAATGAGTTTTTCATGTGAGACTTTATCGAAAGCTCTACTAAAGTCCAAAAGAATTACATCAGTAGGGATACCCACATCTAGTAGAGTACTTATATTTTTGTAAAAAGATATCAGATTGGTGGTGCAGGAATACTAGGGAGTAAACCCATGCTGATTTGAATCATAAATTCCTAATTTTTTACAATCTTGATCTATTAGAGACTTCATTACTCATTCCATTAATTTACCAGCCACTGAGTTCAGGCTAATTGGACAATAATTTTGCACAGAACCTCTATTGCCTTTTTTAAATATGGGAGTAACTATTGTTGAACGCCAATCATTTGGTACAATGCTTTCTTTTAAGGATTTGTTGAAGACAATTGACAAAGGTATAGAAATATTTATAGAGGTTTCGATCAGAAACCATGGATGAATACCGTCTGGGCCCAGACTAGTATTTTTTTTTAGTTTTTTGATAGCCTGTGTAATGTCAGTTGGATAGAACCTATGATAATCTATGTGGTGAACTTTAAATGTACTAATAGGTGATTTTTGAGAGAAGACAGAACAGAAGCACTTATTGAAGAGATTCAATGTTTCTATATCAGATAGAGAAGAGCCATTGGTTATAATGGGACCAATGGTCCTTGATACATCTTTTTTACTATTTATATAGGAGAAGAGAGATTTATGACAGTCTTTTGTGTGAGCTAGATTAAATTCTAACTTATTATTTGCCAATTTAACAGAATTTTTTTAAGTTTTTCACAGATAGTCTGTATTTATGTAATAGAGTAGTTTTAAATGGAACAGAACTATTCTTAAGTTTCCTAAAAAGTTTAATTTTTATTTTAATCTGATTTTTAATTGTCTTGTTGAACCAAGGGGGAATTTTTCCTTTATTATTAAATTTCCTCTTAGATGGAATAAAGGTATTTCCAAATAATGTACAATGTTTTTAAAAAAGTCCTAAGTTTGTTGTGTTGTACACTTAAGAAGATTAGATTCCCAGTTTATGTTTTGTAAGTATTCATTGATTTTAGAAAAATTTGCTTTGTTATAATTTTTTGTATAGTATAACCTCTTTTGTGTAGTTTTAAACTGTTGAATTTCAAAAAGAATAGATGAATGATCACTGGTCCCAAGTGGATCCCAAATTTGTAAATTGCTAATTTGTTGCTCTATGTTAGTAAATAATAGATCCAAAATATTAGGACCTCGAGTGGGTTCAGTAACAAGTTGTTGTAATCTAGTACTAACTACCACATCTATTAGTCCTTTCTCAGCATAGGACTGTCCTGAGAATGAGTCCCAGTTAATATGAGGGAGGTTAAAGTCACCAAATATTACAGTATCTTGAGATTTTGAAAAATGTGTAATTTCTTTAAACATATCAGTTGTGTAATCTGAATTTGCAGATGGAGGTCGATAGATGTTATCAATAGTTATATAGGACTGCTCCTTCAATAAGATTTTAACCCATATACTTTCCAAAGGAAAGGGAGAACACACTTCAAAAGAAAGAATATCATTTTGTATGTACATACAAACTCCACCACCTTGCTTATCTAATCTGTTTTTATTATATAACTTATGACCTGGAATTTCTCTGGACCAAATTGAGGATGCGTCCCACCAAGTTTCAGTTACTCCCACAACACCAATATTTAAAGTTTTACATTTGGCTTTGAGTTCTGCTAATTTGAGTTGGTTTAAAGATCTTGTAGTCAAAGTTAGGAATTTACATTTAGTTGTAATAACATTTTGGTAAGTATTCAGAGACTTGGGAATAGACCCATTCTCCCCCATTGTTTTTAGTTTAAACAATGATTTATGATTTTAGTGATACTTTTCCCCATAAGTGTACTACCCCTACAACTGAGATGTAAACTGTCCCAGCAAAACAAGGAAGAACGATCTGAAAATGATTCCCAGTGGGTAATGCAGGGTATATCCTGCTTAAATCACCACTTTCTCAGCCATTCATTTAGGGCTTTGATTTTCTGTGTCATGATAGATGTTACTCTTGGGACAGGTAGAATTTCAGATATACATACTGTACACAGCATCCCCTATCAAGTAACAGGTTACATAACGCCACATAGTCCTTTTGTAACTGATTAAATGAGGTGTTGTTTATATCATTAACACCAGCATGTATGATAACCAGTGGATTTTCCCCCGCATTTTGTAAAATTTTAGGCATCATGGAGGTAATGTCAGATATCCTGGCCCCACGGAAGCTAGAACAAGTGCGGTTGCTCTTGTCACTATTGCATACCGCCCTGTCAGTGTGCTTAATGATTGAATCTCCCAGGACTAACACTTGTTTTGAGACAGTAGGGGTACAAGAATCAGAAACAGGTGATTGTTTAACACACTCTGGAGTGATTAACTTGATAGGTATTGATTTGGTAGCTTGAGACTTACTAGGACAAATATTCATGGGCATTAACTCCTGATTGAAAAGTGTTTTTAAACCATTATTATCAACAGAGGGTGATGCACAGGATAAATCATGTAGCACTTCATTATTTGACACAGTCAATTGCTCAATCCTATTACTAGTTTCAGTAGGGGCACCTCATAGCATTGAACCCCAGCTGCCATGTGTCCGACCAGTTTTGAAGTTAAGCCAGATCATCCTTTCAGCCCTTGCCATCTTGTCGTGTCATCCACCACTGCCCTGATCTTGGTGTCATCCTCAAAGAGACATATCTTGTTCTTAATGCCATGTGAGATGTCAGTGAAGAAAATGCAAAACAGCACCGGGCCCAATACCAGTCCCTGTGGTATACTGCTTGTTACAGCCCTTGGGACTGAAAGTTCCCCTCCCACCACTACCCTCTGTTGTCTCCCTTGCAGACAGTTCTTGATCTAGTTTACCATCTTTGATCCTGCTTCCTGGTATCCCACCTTGCTAATCAGTCTCCCATGTGGCACCATATCAAATGCCTTGCTGAAGTCCAGATACAGGACATCTAACACATAGCCCTTGTCAAGTTCCTTAGTCATCCAGTCATAACAGTCAACTAGGTTGGTCTGGAAGGATCTACCTGAGACAAACCCATTTTGCTTACTGTCCTGGAGACCATTACCTTCCAGAAAGGTCACCAACCTCTCTTTAAGTATCATCTCCATTAACTTCCCCACAATGTATGTGAGGCTCATTGGTCTATAGTTGCCCAGTTCATCCTTTTGTCCACTCTTGTGGAGGGGTACCACGTGAGTCATCCTTCAGTCCTCAGGGATGCAGCATGTTTCCAGAGAGGTGCTGAACAAGTCTGCCAATGGCTCTGCCAGGGCCTCTGACAATTCCTTCAGAACCCGGGGGTGTACACTGTCCGATGCTGGTGCCCTATTCACCCACAGTGCCTTTAAACCCTCTAGTATGCTGCCCCCTGTGATTTCCCCATATGTCACCTCCTCCCCCCCGTACATACCTACCCTCCCTAACCTCTGAGGCAATGACCTATCCTTATCCTTATTAAATACAGAACAGAAGTATTCATTCAGTGCTTCTGCCTGTTCTACCCCTTTCTCTGCCCAGATGGTGAAACTGCTTCAACAAACTATAAGTAATGGCATAGGGGGTCCAATTCACAAAGCCACAATTAATTCAAAAATGTTTCCTCAATACTGGGAGGTGGCTGATATTAATTTGCTTTTAAAATCATTTGAGATGGCACGTAGATACATTGATACATAGACAGTGTCGGCAGATAAGGGCCTAGGGCCCACCCAGTCTGCACATTTGAGCTTGTAAGTTCAGTTTATGTTTTCCTAGAAGTCTGTTGCCCCTTACCCCTGACCTCCAGAATTCCTTTATGTCTATCCCATACATTCTTAAATCCTGTGATTGTTTCAGCCCCCACCACTTCCTCTGGTAGGGTGTTCCACTTGTCCACCACCTGTTCTGTGAAGAAATTCTTCCTCATGTTTCTCTGAATCGTCCTCCCTCCAACTTCATCCCATGCCCTCTAGTCCTGGAACATCTTTTTTGCTTAAAAATAGTGTATTCCTGCACCCTGTTCCTCCCTGTGAGATACTTGTATGTCTCTATCATATCCCCTCTCTCCCTCCTCTCCTCCAGGGAGTACATGTTCAGTTCCTTCAACCTGTCTTCATAGGACTTGTGATGCAATCCATGCACCATCTTTGTTGCTCTCCTCTGAACCTTCTCTACCCTGTCTATGTCCTTACGTAGGTATGGTCTCCAGAACTGTACACTGTACTCCAGGTGGGCCTCACTAGTGTCTTGTATAGCGGAATTATGACCTCCTTTCTCCTGCTGGTGATGCCCTGCCTATACATCCCAGCATCCTATTTGCTTTACCTGCTGCCTTGTCACACTGTTTCCGTACCTTGAGGTCATCAAGATGATAACCCCAAGATCCCTTTCCTGCTTGGTGCATGCTATATCCTCACCCCCTAACTGATATATTGTGCCAGGGTTTTGTGCCCATGCATTATCTTGCACTTCTTTGCATTGAATTTCAACTGCCAAACCCTGACCATTCTTCAAGTTTCTGCAGGTCCCTTCTCATTCTGTCTACACCTCTGGTGTGTCTGCTCTGTTACAGAGCTTTGTGTCATCAGTGAACAGTGAAATTCTGCCTTCTAGGTCCTGTGCAATGTCACTGATGAAGATGTTGAATAGGACCAGTCCCAGCACTGATCCCTGTGGTACCCCACTGGTCACTCTTCATTCTGTGGAGTGACAGCCATTTACCACCACCCTCTGTGTCCTGCCACCCAGCCAGTTACCTACCCACCACATTACTGTCCTGCCCACACCCATATTCCCCAGTTTGTGTAATAGTCTTCTATGTGGCACAGTGTCAAAGGCCTTGCTGAAGTCCAGATAGGCCATGTCCACTGCCCTCCCTGATCCACCTCCCTAGTCACCCAGTCAAAAATTCAACGAGGTTGGTCTGACATGACCTCCCCTGGTGAAACCATGCTGCCTTGGGTCCTGTAGTCCATTGACAACCAGATGTTCCACCACAATCTCTCCTTCAATAGTGCTTCCATGATCTTCCCCACTACCGAGTGAGGCTGACTGGTCTGTAGTTCTCTGCTTCCTCTTTGTTCCCGCTTTTGTATAAGGGACTACATCTGCTGTCCTCCAGTCTTTTGGGTACCTCCTGTTTCCAGTGATTGGCTAAACAGGATAGCCAGAGGTTCAGCCACCACCTCTCTTAGTTCTTTAAGGACCCTGGGGTGCATCCCATCTGGCCCCATTGCTTTATCAACTCTTATTACTTCTAGTTTCTTCAGGACCCTTTCTTGTGTAAAGGGACTTGTGTCCATTTCTGCACCATTCTCACCCCTTGTACTCCCTTCAGACCCATTACCCTCCTCTTCCTCAGTAAAGACTGAGCAGAAATACCTGTTCAATATGTCAGCTTTACTGTTGTCATCCTCCATGCGGCCCCCATCCTCCCCCTTCAGTCTCACTATCCCTCCCTTTGTCTTTCTTTTTTCACTTATGTACCTGTAAAAGGTTTTGTCCCCTCTACCCACTGATTTTGCAATGTGTTCTTCTGTCTGAGCTTTGGCTTCCTTACTGACCTCCTGCCTCCCTTGCTTCTCCTGGTACTTCTCCCTATCCCTTCTGCCTGTGTCTTTTTGTATTGCCTGAATGCAATCTTTTTGGCTTTCACTTTCTTTGCTACCTCTTTGGAAAACCATAATGGTCTCCTCTTCCTTTTACTTTTGCTAACCTGCTTAATGCATAATTCTGTTGTTCTTGTAATCCCCATTTTAAATACTGCCCACTGTTCCTCAACCCTGATTCCTGTCCCATTCCCCTTAATGCCTCTTTCAAGTATCTCCCCATTTTCCCAAAGTCTGCCCCCTAAAATCCAGAATACGTGTTTTGTATGGTTTGGTTCTGCTCTTTCTGTGATTTCAAACCACAATGACTGGTGGTCACTGTTCCCCAGGTGCTCCCCACTGTTACCCCCATCACTCTGTCCCTGTTTGTGAGCACAAGGTCCAGTATTGCCTTCTGCTGAGTTGGTTCCATGACCAGTTGCTTGAGGAAGGCACCCTGAAGGGAGTCCAGGATAAATCTGCTCCTAGTTGATGCTGTTGCTGGGATGCTCCAGTCCATGTCTGGAATATTGAAGTCTCCAACCAGTACTACCTCATCCTTGTCTGCCATCCTTTGGATGGCTAGCATCAGCTCCCTATCTGTTTCTTCCTCCTGGGCTGGTGGTCTATAGACCACACCTGTGTGGATGGCTGTCCCCATTTTCCTTTCCAGCTTAACCCACAGTATCTCTCCCCCATTTTGTTCCTCCTGGATCTCTGTGGCCCTTATGTCATTTTTTACATACAGTGCCACTCCTCCTCCCCTTCCTGCCTGCTCTGTCTCTTCTGAATATGTTGTAGCCAGGTATGGCCATCTCCCAGTCATGGTTATCATTACACCAGGTTTCAGTGATGGCCACAATGTTCAGGTCTGACTGCACCATGACAGCCTCCAGATTTTCCATCTTGTTGCTAAGGCTCCTGGCATTTGCACACATGGCTTTCCATGATTTGACCTCCCTAGACTGTTTCACTGTTCTACTCCAGCCCCTTCCTTGGTTGTCCTTTATCTCTGGTTCTCCTTGCTGTCTGCCCTTCTGCTGAATTTTGCCTCTTTCTGCCTATCCACCTCTTGGGCACTAATCTCCATCTTTGCACACTGCTTTGCAGAGATAGCCACCCTCTGGTTCACTGGTTCCACTGCTAGCTGTGGGGGTGAGCAACTAGGTACCCTCCCTGGCCTGCCACCCCTTTGCTAGTTTAAATGCTTGTCAATGTAGCATTTAAACTTATCATTGAGTACTTGGATTCCCTCCAGGATGGATGCAAGCCATCAGGCTTGAACAAACCTCCATCCCTCCAGGTGGGTCCCCAGTCACCAATGAATCCAAACCCTTCCTCACAGCACCAGTTCTTCAACCATGAGTTAAAGTTCCTGTGCATGCACTCCTATGCTCTCCCTTGCCTCTCGCAGGTAGTACTTCTGAGAAAGTGACAGAAGTAGCTACTTACTTGAGACCCCTCCCCAATTTCCTAAACTCTTCCTGAACTTTGACTCCCCATTTGCCAGGTCATTAGTACCTAGGTGGATAATGACATCCAGCTCACCCTCCTGTCTTGCTTTCCCAGTGATCCCCAGGATCTTCCTTCCATCCCTCCATGCCGTGGCACCTGGTAGTCACCTCACCTCCCTGTCCCCCCCGTGTTCCTAGCTGGATCCCTCTTATGATGGAGTCTCCCACCAGGATTCACTTCCTCCTCCTCTGGGGTCCACTGCTTTCCCCGCTGAGGTCACCTCCTTGGCTAACCTCCACATCCTTTCCTTCCACTTCTCTGGGTACCTCTATTTGGTTGTCCTCATTTGCCAGTGTGGCATATGAGTTCTTGAGTGGAATAGGATCTGGGATGTGCCTCTGCCTGACTGCTCTAACCCTCCCTGAGCCCACTGTTATCCAAGTGCTCCTCGTTCTCAGCATCCTTTGAGGCAGTTGCATTGGACTGGGTGGTCTCTAGATAGTGGTGATGGTACTCCTGACCCAGTTTACTTCCACTCTGAGTCTGGCTACCTCATCCCTCAGTCCAGAGAGATGCATGCAGATAGGGCAGCACCTCAGTGTCCAGAAGGTCTGCCTGAATATGGCTGCCCCACAGCCACTGCATTGCACTACTCCCCACATTATACTGCAATTATACTGCTATTCCACTACTTGTCTGCTGCTGAAGCTCCCTTGGTTCCCTTTTTATTAATTTACTGTCCTAAAAATCATGCCACTGATCCTCAGATTTTTTTTAAGAAAATTAAGAAAAGAAACCAATAAATAAATAAATGAGTCAAACACTTGTGCTGAGGGTGGGCTTCTTCCCCTTATGCCCCTCCTACTTACACCCTTTACTATACCCTGTGTTTAGCTCCTGTCAATCAGATTTAACAGGGCATATAATTAAGAGTTGGGGAAGGGAGGAGGGGTGAAAATTTGCAGCAATTAAAGACAGCACAGAATTACACCACCACTACGTTTTAAATTTTCAACAGCCCAAAAACAATTCTAAGTAAAGACAACAAAGAAAACACAGTGTCACTAAAAGCCCACAATCTAAGTTTAAAAGAAAAATAGCAGTTACCAGTTACTCTAAAGCACTGAATTGAATATGTTTCCTTCCTTCCCCTTCTGGCTTCTTCTGAGAAAATAAAACTCTACTTGCTACCTCAACTCTGACTAAGCCCCACCTCCAGTTATCACATAGCTGAGGTCAGAGGCCAGACAATTAACACCCTTCACCCAACTACAGGGTAGTCAGACAAGCCAAGATAAAATTTGCAGCAATTAAAGACAGCACAGAATTACACCACCATGATGTTTTAAATTTTCAACAGCCCAAAAACAATTATAAGTAAAGACAACAAAGAAAGTACAGTGTCAATAAAAGCCCACAATCTAAGTTTAAAAGAAAAATAGCAATTACCAGTTACTCTAAAGCACTGAATTGAATATGTTTCCTTCCTTCCCCTTCTGGCTTCTTCTGTATGTGTGCTGTTTAAATTGGACAGGGCTACGTGGATTATCCACATTACACTATCGCTTACTAACCATGCTTTGCATGCATTTACTAGAATGGATAATCAGGACTGTATGAACTATGATACCATTAAAAGGGTGTTATTGAAACATTTGACTCAACTCCTGAGGCTTACAGGTGAAAATTCAGATAATTAAGGAAAGGCACAGGAGACAGCTAAGCAGAATTACAGGTCCAAATGTGTACCTATGTAGACTGCTGGGTCGGCAGGCTAAAAGTTAGGACTGTAGAGCAAATAAAAGATTTGTTTGTAAGGAAAACAATTTCCTAAAATTTTACCTGAGGACCTGCACATATGGCTGCTGGTCCAGGCATGCAACTCCACGAAGGAGGCAGCAGAAAGTGTTGATTTGTATGGGGCCAGCAGACCACGCACAAAATGTAGGAACAATGGGGGTGGGGCAGCTCATGGTTTAAAGGGGACCCAGGGAGAGAAACCTAAAGTAATCCACCTTGCACCTGAGCCCAAAACAGAACCCACTGGTCCTATGGGTAGCAAGGAGCTGGGGCAAAGAAATGCTGGATTTGCCAAAAAGTGAGGTATCTGTCCTATGACTACCCTAAAAACATGAGCAAAGGGTGAAAGCCTGGGAGAGAGGGTGAACAAGACAGTACCCAGCAGATATCAGCCTGTGTACACACTGTGTTGTTGCCAAACATCCCCATGCAGATGCACCCTATCCTAATAAATGGGACACTAACACAGGGCTTGAGGGACATTGGCACTTCCATCTCCATCTCCATGGTGAGGCTGCATAAAACTTGTCAGCAAAACAAAAAGGAGAAGAAACCCAGTTTGGTTTACAAAGGAAGACCAGGGTGTGGTATGGGAAAAGAATAAGGCACTTAAAAGGTACAAATCCTCAAGAAACGCTGAGGACATGGATCTTTATAGAAGGAAGCGAGTACAAAAATCGGGGTGGCCAAGGTGCAAGCAAAAATATTGCATGAGACATCTCGGAAGGTACCAAACAATTCTTCAGATATATTAGTAATAGAAAAAAAAACAAAGGGGGAATAGTCAGACTCAAATCAGGGGGAGGGGAGATGGTAGAAGGGAACATCAAAAAAGCAGAAGCACCGAACAAATACTTCTGCTCAGTATTTACAAATGAAGCAGAGGGAGATTGACCCACCTTGACAGCTGAAATCATACATGCTGAGGGTGCTGACTTAAAGCCCATTTATGGTGGAAAGGGTTATGAAAGAACTAGAAAAGCTAAAAACAGACAAGACCATGGGTCCAGATGAGATTTTTAGTTTAGTTTAGTTGTTTTTTTAACAGACTAGATTCATCTAAGGATACTAAGAGAGCTAAGAGAGGTGCTGGAAGCACCTCTGATGGATCTCTTTAATAAGTCTCTGCAAGAAGGGGTAGTTCTGATGGACTGGAGGAGGGCTACAGTGGTCCCTATTCATAAGTGAAGAAGCAAGGAAGAGTTGGAAAACTACAGGTCGGTCAGTTTGACCTTGGTAGTGGGTAAGCTGATGGAATCCCTGCTCAAGGAGAGGATGGTAGAGTTCTTGGAGGGCAGCAGGACCTCAGGCAGCATGTATTCACAAAGGGCAGCTCCTGCCAGACCAACCTGATAGTTTTTTGACTGGGTCACAAGGACAATGGACCAGGGAGGAGCAGTAGATGTAGTCTACCTTGACTTTAATAAGGCCTATGACTCTGTACCCCACAGAAGGCTGCTATAGAAAATAAGGTGGGTGGGAGTGGGGGGAAAATAGTAGCATGGGTAGGAAACTGGTTGGAGGGCAGAACCCACTAGGTAGTGGTAAATGGAGCCAAATCTAGTGAGAGGGAAGTCACAAGCATGGTGCCCCATGGTTCAGTTCTGGAATCTCTACTTTTCAATATATTCATTAGCGACATCACAGAGGAGCTGAAGGGGGAGGTTGTGCCTATTTGCAGATGACACTAAGCTCTGTAATGAGGTCGACACAGTAGAGGGGTAAATCAAATTAGGGATGACCTCCACAAACTTGAAAAATAGTCTTCCACATGGCAACTGAAATTTAACACCAAGAAGTGTAAGTTAATGCACCTCAGTAAGGGCAACACCAGAGCCAAATACTACTTGAGAGGGGAAAAAATGGAAATTATGTAACTACCAAAATTCTTGATCTTCTTGAACAAGTCTTCACCATTCATTCATACTGCTGGGACTATACTGGAGGTGCTAGGACCCAGTGGGAGCCAAAAATCTTCAGGAAGGCTGGCACCAAGGTAGGACCACGCATGCATGGCACTGTGCGTCTGACTCATGCCTATGTAGGCTATCTCAGCGTCGACCCTCCAACCGCTTCAGCACCTTTTTGACTGAAGAGGTGCAGTGTAAACTAAACTTAGAAAACACCTAACCTCATCCAGGCATAAGATAGGCCAGTTGACCTATGTAAGAAGGGTCAAGAAACAAAATCTTCACAGCCCAAACACATGAGGGAGTTAAGACCAGAAACAGGATGAGTGAGCTCAGGGGATGGTGGGTGGGAGTATGAATGAATGGTGAAGACTTGTCCAAGAAGAAGAATTATGGTAGGTACGTAATTTCCATATCTTCCTGGAGTTAATGTCTTCACCATTTATTCATACTGGTGGGAGAGTACCAAACTAAAAACCAATCCCCCAAGCAGGGTGGCAGGAGACAATGCTCACTCAGTACAGAAGTCCATTAAGGTGTGTCCTGCTGAAGTAAGTATGCTGTCTGGCATGGATATCCAGAGTATAGTGCTTCACAAAGGTATGCACCAAGGTCCAAGTAGCTGCCTTACAAATCTCTGCAATGGGCACGTTACAAATCTCTGCCAGGGATGCTACAACCACTCAGATACAGTGCTCATAAACCCAGTCTTCTAACTTGACTTGCACCATCAAGTAGCAATGGCGAAGGCACACCACAATCCAAGCAGAAATGCATCTAATAGCAACAGGCTGGCCCAGCTGTGCCATGCTAAATGATATAAGGAGTTGCTTGGTTTTACACATCTCTCCTGTTCTGCTGATGTACAGCTATAGTGTCCTCTTGACTTCCAGAGAGTGAAGGGTGTGTTCCCCTTCATTCTGGAAGTTAGCAAAAGAAATGGGCAGAACAAAGGGCTAATTAAGGTGAAATTCCAAAATCGGTGAAAGCAACAAAACAGCTCCACTGTTCCATGGAGGGTGCAGGCCAAAAAAGACCAATTGAAATATGAAAGCAAATAGCCACACTCCTCTGCTAATGATAACCAAGTCTTGTATATTTATTTAAACAAGATAACAGATACCACCAAAAAGAAGCAAGTGAGGGACTCACAAGTACCCCGACTGATTTCATACACAGTACATCTTCGGGGGCGGGGGTTCCTGAGGACATACTTTGTACAAAACTGGTCGGGCACTTGTGCGGAGGAGTGCGGCTATTTGCTTCAAAATTCCAAAACCACCTTGGGCAGGAACTTAGGTTGAGTATGAAGTATCACCTTGTCCTTGTGAAAGAAGTATACAGAATCTGTGATCAAGGCATGTATTCCAGAGACCCTGTGAATGGAAGTAATGGCCACCAGGAAGGTGGTCTTCCAGGTCAGAAATTTTAAGTCACAGGTGGCTAGAGGCTCAAAAGGCTCATGAGTGAGCATGTCTAGCATGAGGTTAAAATCCCATGTAGCCACCGGTCTTCTGACTGGGTGTCTAGTTTGTAGATTGCCCTTGAGGAACCTCTTGACTAGTGGCAACCGAGCCAGTGTCATGTTGTGCACTGGTTCATGATAGGCAGAAATTGTGCAGAGGTGTACCTTTACTGTTGAGTATTGCAGTCCTGCATTTTACTGTTATAAAAGGCACTCCAACACTTTATTTGGTGGACAACGGATGGGATCAAGGTAGGACTTTGCACACCAAATCAAGAAGCACTTCCATTTTGCCATGTAAGTTTTCCTGGTAAAGGGCTTACACACTTCCAAGAGGATCTCCGAGATTCTTTGAGATATGTTGTACTTGCCCATTTCTATTTCCTCAGGAACCAGGCATGGAGATAAAGGGATCTCAGGTTGAGGTGGACCAGTGGTCCCTGTGTTAGGAGGTCCATTTGCAACTGCAGTTGCCTCTGTAGGACTTCCGACAACCTGTTGATCAATGGAAACCATATCTGTCATGGTCAGTATGGAGCAAGTAGAATCATTCTTCCCCCTTGCATCTCCAGTCTGAGCAGCACCTTCTGAACTAACGGTAGAGGAGGAAATGCATACAGAAAGAGTCTTGTCCACCACAGTCTGAATGCATCCTGACAGAAAATGGCAGGTTCTGTATTTCTGGAGCAGAATAGGGGCAGTTTTGCATTGGCTGGGGATGCAAAAAGGTCCAGGGTTGGACTGCCCCACTTGTCGAATAACAACTGCAGGATATCTGGTGTAAGGGAACATTCATGTGGACCTGCCTCCATCCTACTGAGGCGACCTGCCAGGTCATTCTGAGTTCCTGGCAGGTAGACTGCCTGAATAAGAGCATCATGCTCTAGATACCACTCCCACACCCTCATGGCCTCCCTGCACAGAGGGTAGGAGTGGGCTCCACCTTGTTGCTTTTTGTTATTTTTTTTTTAATTTCTTTTCCTCCAGTCGCGGCACCATGGAACCTCTCTCAAGCAACCTAGTCCTTTATCCTGCCCAGCCTGAAGCCCCCTGATCTGAACCTCCTCTCTCCTCCTCCTCCCTGCAGCCAACAGCCCCTGGTTTGACCCACCCGGAGTGGGTCACCCTCTCCTCTTGGGCGTGCTTACAAGTCAGGCTCTGGCTACAGGGTAGGGCAGGGGATGGAGGACCTGGAGGGTCAGATGGGATTGGCCTAGCGGGGGGCATGGGAGACAGGTGCTGTCACCTGCCCATGGCACCATTGGTTTCCCTGTTCTGTGTGCTTCCCCCTCCCACTCCCTCCCTGCATGGTGCACGTTGACACCCTGGCACATGGCAACTCTGCCGGCATCGTCCACACTGGATACGTGCTTATCGTAGCTGCTGCAGTGCCTCTGGCCTCCACCGGGGGTCACCAGCATGCCCGGACAACCCACCCCGAAGGAACTGGAAGGGGACAGGATCAGTTGTGTGAAGGAACGGGAAGGAAGGGGACAGGATCAGTTGTGTTCCAGGACAGTAGCTGCTTCTTGTTGTTTCACAGGGTTTATGTGGATTTTACTTGGTAGAAGGTTATTTCTTTTCTTTCTTACTTCTAAGGGGCTAGCAGGGTATTGTTTTGGGGGCTGTTGGAAGTTTGAAAACTGGTTTGGTGGCTGTAAGTGGGCTCATTTGTTGGATGTTTCACTGTGTAACAGGCTGCGCTGGTGGAGGCCTATTTCATCTGATTTAAAACCTAGTTGGTGGGATTTGCTTGGGCCTGGTTATTTGAATTGGAGACCAATATCTGTTAATTTCAAGCCTATTTTGATGTGTTGTTACTGAAGCTGATTAAATTGGAGACCTGTTTCCTTTGGCAGCAAACATATTTTGGGGGCTTTGAGTTGAATTTTGATTCCTTGTTGCTGACTTCAGTAGCTGCAAAGATTACTGCATAGTGGGGGAAGGGTGTTAATGGTCTGGCCAGGTCTCACTCAGCCAATTGACTGGAGGCAGAGCTGAATCACGTTTGTGGTGTTAGCTGCTTTGTCTTCTCAGAAGGAACTGGAAGGGGACAGGATCAGTTGTGTTCCAGGACAGTAGCTGCTTCTTGTTGTTTCACAGGGTTCTTATGGATTTTATTTGGTAGAAGGGTATTTCTTTTCTTTCTTACTTCTAAGGGGCTAGCAGGGTATTGTTTTGGGGGATGTTGGAAGTTTGAAAACTGGTTTGGTGGCTGTAAGTGGGCTCATTTGTTGGATGTTTCACTGTGTAACAGGCTGCACTAGTGGAGGCCTATTTCTTCTGATTTAACACCTAGTTGGTGGGATTTGCTTGGGCCTGGTTCTTTGGCTGCTGGGCTTGGAGGGGAGACACAGGGCTGATACACTCTCTCTCGAGTCAGGTGTCTGCCCAAGACCCACCTCCCACCCCTCTCCCCTGAGTTCTGCTAATTTATAGGGAACACCTGCCCTGCAATTGAGGAAAAGGCTGCAGGTGCAGCTCATGTAGTTCTAACTACTGGGGTTGGATTTAAAGGCTGGGAGAGAGGAGCTTAGGGAGTTGTTCATTTCCCTTATAAGTTTACTGTGTTGTACTGCACCTAGTAACAGGGTTACCAGTGTACTGTGGGACTGTATCTAAGATTAGTGGGTGACCTGATTAGGCAGTAGGGGTGTATCTTGGACTAGGGGGGAACCTGGTGGCTCACCTAAGGAAACCTACTTGGAGTGGGATGGAACCACATGGCATTAGGGATGGCATCTTTGGGAGGGTGGTGGGGTGCACAGGGTGTGGAGCAGCCATGATACTGGACTGGGCTTGGAAGTTTGGTGGTTGCCCAGTGTGCAACCAGCTGGCACAGCTTAGGGAGGAGGTTGCGGGGGATTAGGAGACAGCTGGGGGAAAGGGGAGGCATGGTTGGGGAAGGGGGCAGGGGATCTCCCATGGGGTTGCACCAAGCACTGGGGGCAGCGGCATAGGGAAAGGAGTACAGGAGAATACTCAGAGGTCACATAGGGACCCTGGCAGGGGGGGTCCAAAAGGACACTACCAAGGAAGCAGGCAGATAACTGGGGACCCTCACAAAGGAGGGACAGAGGGACAACAATCTCAGGGAAGTAGGCAGATGGCCAGGGCTGGACAGAAGGAAACAAGGCGGGGTGGTGGATCAGACCTTACACTTAGTAACCGCTTCAATTCTCTTCTTCTGCTCGAGGATGAGGGGGGTGATGTAGCCACAACAGGGGTGGTTAGAGATGGAAAGGGAGTGGGGGGCAGGAGGCAGGGGCCGGATAGCAGGAAGAATAGAGGGGAACCTGGAATGCAGGAAAATGGGGGGAGCAGTGAATCAGAGCAGGAGGGGCAGAGGAAAAGAGGGAGGAAAGCGCAAGAAGAAGGACCAGTTGGGAGGAAAGGTAAAGGAGAAGGACCAGAAGTACAAGGAGAATTCAGTAAAGGGAGCTGAGGGCTTAGGCCAGGGGAGCACGACAAGCAAGGAGGGATTAAATGGAGACAGGAAGGAAGGGAGGATGAGCCAGGCTAGTTTAGCAGATGGGGAGAAGGACCAGTCACGAGCAGTGAGGGGGGGAGTTAGCAAGGTACAGAAGGATACTCAGTAGGAGGAGGAGAGGCATAGGATTGGAGGGGGGGTGGCCAGGGTAAATAAGGAGGGGGTGGCATGTGGCACCCAGATAGGGGGAGGAACAAGGAGCTGGCTGGGTGGAGGGGCTGGTAGAAAGGATGAGGGACATGGAAGAGGGGAAATGGAGGAAAAGGAGAGGTCAGAGTGCTCCTGTTGGGGGATTCTATGATCAGGGGTATCAGATGGGATAGGGAGGGAGAATCCTGGCCAGTTAGAACAAAATGCTTCCCTGGATTAACAGTGCACAGGGCTAAGCATGAGGTATAGCAGCTGGCAAAGGATTGTGGGGGTTCCCCAGACATACTGGTCCACCTGGGTACAAATGATATTGAGGGAAATAGCGAGCTGGAGATACAGGCAAGATTCAGGGAGCTTGCCAGGGTCTGTCATGACATAGGATGCACAGTTTCCTTCTCATAAATCCTGCCAGTGCCAAGGACTAGTGGGGAGCACAAAAGGAAGATTAGGGAGATAAACCAGTGGCTCAGGGAGTGGTGTGAGGCCAGAGGGTATGGGTTGATGGGGGGAGACCTGGGACTATAAGGTGCTGTATGCCAGAGATAGACTCCATCTCAGTTTGGAGGGGAGGGGAATACTTAAGTTGAAAATAGAGGGGTTCATTGGTGAAAAGTGGGGTTTAAACTTGTGATGGGGGGAGGGATGGGAGAAAAGGCTGTCAAGGGGGTGCCGATAAAGGAGGGACTCTATCTCCACTTCTGGGGAGCTGGAGGATTGCGGAAAAGGCCGACTGGTAAAGTGCAGACCAGGAGAAAACAGAATCCCCATGGGAACACAAGCAGGAAATGGAAGTAGGAAAGGGTGGAAGGTAGTCTCTGCTAAATGCCAGAGCTTGGCAATAAAAATGCCTGAGCTCCAGGCAATGCTAACTGAGGGAGCAGTAGATGTGGCAGCGGTCACTGAGACCTGGGCCACTGCAGGACATGACTGGGACCTGAACCTGGAGGGTTACACTATGTTCAGGAAGGACAGGGGGGAGGGAAGGGGAGGAGGGGTAGCAATGAAAGTCAAAAACTGCATTGGCATAGGGGGAGTAGAGGAGTCGGAGGGAACCATGGAGGCGATTTGGGTCACCTTGATAACAAGGGGGGGGCAAGAGAGTAAAAATAGGAGTGGTGTATAGACTCCCTGCCCTGGTGGAGGAGCTGGAGGAGAGTCTGGTGATAGATGTTGGGAGACACTGCAGACTGGGCAGAGGAACAGTGGTGGTGTTGGGGGATTTAAACATGCCAGGAACAGACTGGGAGACTATGACATCCTCTGTGACCAGGGAACAGAGGTTAGTGGATGTCTTTCAAGACACGTTCCTAACTCAGCAGGTGGGGGAACCGACCAGGGAGGCGCGGGTACTGGATGTGGTCCTGGCAGACAGTGACCAGATTAGGGGCCTGGAGGTAAGTGACCCATTGGCGGGGAGTGACCATGCCACAGTCTGGTTCTGCCTGGACCTAGGAGGGCTAGAAGGCTGCACAAAGACGGAGGTAACTGACTTCAGGGGAACGGATTTTAAGGAAATGGGAAGGATCCTTAAGGAGCATTTGGATGTGATTGGGTCAGACATGGATGCTGATAGTAGGTGGGAAATCATCAGGAGAGGGGTACAGGATGCTACCAGCACCTGTGCAAGAGTAAGACGAAAATGCGGTAGGGCCCGAAAACCCTGCTGGTGGACCAGGAAGGTCAAGGAGGTGGTGCGGGGAAAGAAGGCAGCCTATAGGCAATTCAAGTGCTCAAGGAGTGAAAGGGATCAAGGGGAGTATGAGCTGATGGCTAGAAGGGCCACTAGGGTGGTGAGGGCGGCTAAGGCAAGGAAGGAGCAGAACCTGGCCAGGGAAATTAGGAGAGGGAACAAGGGGTTCTTTAGATACATTGGGGAAAAACGAAGGGTGAAGGGGCAGATTAGCAGGATTAAATCAGGGGAGAGATGGGCACAAGACCCGGGGAACAGGCTGAGGTACTAAATGAGTACTTCACCTCAAGCCACCAAGGAAAATGGGGTGCTGCATCATACATGGGACGAGACAGAGATACTGAGGAGGGGGACCCTTACTGATTGGCGGGTCTGGGGAGAGGGGAGGCATCACTGGCAGGAGGGGGAGGTTACAGGAGAAGAGGTACCGGAAGTGGAAATCACAGCAGAGAGAGTGAGGAAGCCCTCAGCTCCTTTAAGACGGAGAAAGCACCGGGCCGGATAAATTACATGCCAGAGTGCTGAAGGAACTTGCGGATGTCCGGCGAAACCCCTGGTGGAGCTTTCACCATCTCTGAGGACAAGGTGGTGCCCCAGGACTGGAAGGTGGCGATATAGTGCCTATCCACAAGGGGGATCAAGGAGGTAGGGGAACTACAGGCCTGTCAGCCTGACATCGGTGGTGGGCAAGGTGATGGAGGGCATTGTCAAGGAGAGGCTAGGGGGACCTGGAAAAGTCAGGGTGCCTGGATGATAGACAGCATGGATTCATCCCAGGAAATCGTGTCAGACAAACCTTGTGGAGTTCTATGACTGGGTGACGAGTGCCTTGGACCTGCGTAGACCAGTGGACATCCTCTTTCTAGACTTCAGCAAGGCATTTGACTCTGTTCCTCATGTGGGTCTGTTGGATAAGCTGGGAGAAATGGGGGTGGGGAACCAGATGATCAGATAGATAGGCAGTTGGCTCCAGGACCGGACCCAGGGGGTCGTAGTTGGGATAGTCTCATCCCCAAGAAGGGTCATTAGTGGGGTCCCACAGGGATCAGTCCTTGTGCCCCTCCTCTTCAACGCCCACGTCTCTGACATAAGGACAGGAATCAGGAGGAGATGAGTCTCTTTATGATGACTCAAAACTGGGGCAGTGGTGGATGGGAGGAGGGGAGGTGACCCACAGGGGACCTGGAGGCTCTGGAAAGATGGTCTAGAAAGTGGAAGTTAGAGGTTCAATGCAGGAAATGCAAGGTATTCCACCTGGGGCCAGAAACTCGGCCAAGTGTACAACCTGGGGAAATGCTACAAGTCTCGATGGCTGAGAGGGACCTGGGGTAGTGGTGGATGTCAAGATGAACAACCGGAGACTTGTAGGAGGGCAGCAGCCAAGGCAAACAGGATGCTGGGATGCATCGCTAGGAGGATCACTCCAGAAGGAGGAAGTGATACTCCTCTGTATAACTGCTTGGTGAGGCCACACCTTGAGTACTGCGTGGCAGTTTTGGAGGCCACACTTAAAGAGGGACATTTAACTCCTGGAGAGGGTCCAGAGGAGGGCAACCAAAATGATTTGGGGCTTGGGGGACAAGACCTATGAGGAGAGGCTCAAGAGCTAAATATGTACATTGGAAGAGAGAGAAGGGACTGGGGGGACATGATAGAGGTCTTCAGGTACATGAAGAGGGTAAATAGGGAGGAACAGTCAGGGTGCTGAAGGAAGGGAGGAGGGGCCACTAGAGGGCATGGGTGGAAGCTGGAGGGGAAGATTCAGGGAGAAAAGAGGAGGTGCTACTTCACTGAGAGGGTGGTGGAGCCCTGGAATGTGCTGCCTAGGGGCTGGTGGAGGCAGAGATGGTGGAGGGGTTCAAGAGGGGGTTGGACAGGTACAGGGGAAGGGTTCTGGAAGCAAAATCCAATGCAGCAAGAATATCCGGAACTGGGAAGGGAGAAGCCAGAGAAGGCGAGGGGGGCAACAAGGTCAGCACCCAGGGTGAGGGCTGACCAATTGAGCAGACACGAAAGACCATTAGGCCTATTCTGCTGGCATTTTAGTATGTTAGTATGTACCCAGAGAGGAAAGCACCCCAAGGGCACTCATCCTCAACCCTCCCCGGCTGACCCCCAGCGGCCCGAGCTCATTCCCAAACCTGGGTCACTGGTGTGGTGCAAGGTGTGGCATTCAGCACCTCGTCCCTCAGCACCACCGGGCCAGCCCACCCTGCTTGTTGATGCAGTACATCACAGCCTTGTTGTCCATTTGAAAGGGAATTACCTTGCAGCAGGCTTGGAAAGCATAGAGAACAGCTCTCATCTTTAGAACATTTATGTGAAGATGAGACTTCTCCTGGCTTCATACCCCTCTGGGTGTGGAGATCTTGGCAGTGAGCTTTCCACCCAATCAGAGAGTCATCCATGGTGATCATGATCTGAGACTCCAGTGGGGTTAACAGGTAGACCCTGTAGGAGTTTGTCCTCTTGAATCCACCATACAAGTGATCTTGTCAGAGGCTCTGTCACTTTTATGTGAAGTGACTGTAAATGTGTGGTCAGTGACCACTGTGTGCTGAGCATCCTTTGTGTTGTCCTCATGTGCAGATGGGCTAGAGGTACTGTGAACACAGATGATGCCATGAGGCCCAACATCCTCTGCATTGAAAGGGCTCAAACAGAGTTGCTCTCCCTGATGTAGTGACCCATCTGGAGAATGGCATTCCTCCTGTCCCCGGAAGGAAAGTCCTTGCCCTGGACCAGAGGTATGGAGGAGGGCTCCTATAAAGAGGAACTGCTGGGAAGATTGAAGCTGGGATTTTTCCAGATTCAGTAGAAATCTCATGGATGTGAGGCACTGAGAAGCCATGGCAATTGATTCTTGAGTCTCCTGTCTGGATGTGCTTGCTAGGAGTCAGTCATCTAGGTAAGGGAATACTTGAATGCTGAGCTGTCTGAGATGTGCTGCAAGTGCTGTTAAATACTTTCTAAAGACCTGAGGCACCAAAGACAGCCCAAAGGGCAGGACTCTGAACTGATAGTATTGATCTAGTACCACAAAGCAGAGATACTTGAGGTGTCTTGGGTGTACCTGAATATGTTGGTAGGCATCCTGCATATCCAGGGATGCCAGTCAGTCATACTGGTGGAGTAGTGGAAGTACAGTTCTGAGGTGATCATCTTGAACTTTTCCCTGAACAGGTACTTGTTTAACTTTCTGAGGTCAAGAAAAGGGCGCATACTGCCTATCTTTTTTGGGACCAGAAACAGGTGGGAGTAGAAACCTGTTTTCCTTTCTGACCAAGGAACAACTTCTACTGCCCTGTTCCTGTGAAAGGCCCTGTATTTTGGAAGTGAAAAGGTCCAACTGTGTGGCAGATAGATTGTGTTGCCACTTGGGTGGAAGGTCTGGTGGGAGTTCTGCAAAATTAAGAGAGTAACCCTCCTGAACAATACTGAGGACCCACTTGTCTGAGGTGACAGACTTCCACTTGGTGTAAGACTCAGATGACCTCCCACTGCATCTGAAGCATCCCCCTTGGGCAGTTGAGGTGGGATTGGGGCCAGACTATCAAGGGCATTGTAAAATAGTTTTAATTACAAGTCCACCACATGAGATGGCTTGTTTAAATAGTTTTACATAGAAATCAGGTTGCCTTGCTGAACGGGGAACTGGAAGTTAATTTACAACACTTATGGTCATTCGGGATTAAACTCAGCAGCCTGAGTGGGCAGATATTCTGACATTGGGTGGTCTCTCTGGTGAGAAAGACCAGGTAAAACAGATGGCTGCACGTTTGTGGAAAGCTATTTGGAAGGTACGCTACCTCTGGTGAGAGGGGGTTGCTGTGGACAAGGTAACTTCCCACAACTGTGGGATTATGGAATCTTGGAGGAGGCACTCTTGCTCCTTCCTGGTCATGGTGGGCTAGGGGATAAAGCCCAGTCAAACATTATTTCTGACCTTTAAGGGCATTATACTATAGTTTTAATTACAAGTCTACCGCATGATGTGGCGTGCCTAAATAGTGTTACATAGAAATTATGTTGCTTTGCTGAATGTGGAACTGGAAGTTAATTTACAACACTTCCAGTCCTCTGGGATTTAAACTCAGCAGCCTGAGTGAGCGGGACAAGCTCGAGTGGGGCAGGCGCATATGGCCGTTCATGGAGATGCATGCAGAAACACGCACATCACTGCAAGTGTCTGCTGTGTCCGCTGGGGATGTCAGGGGACCAGGGCAATGCACCATATTAGTAATGTACCAACAAAAATTTTGGAGGTAAGCTTAAATCGAGACATAATGGGGAAAGCTCAAAGGAAAACACTAACAGTGGCATACACTATATAGGGGTGAGAGTCTTACACAATGCTTAACATGTAAGATGTTTACTAATGACGTGCCTATACCTGATTTTCATTGTGACAAATGCTTGCTAATCATAACTCTTAATGGGGAAATTGAATTCCTAAATAACAGATTAAGTGTACAGACTAAAATCAGCAGATTGGAGGGATTTATAGATAATGCCACTAGTGGTATCCTAGTACCACCTCTAATGGAAGATGTAAAACATTACAATGACTTAGAATCTGAACGTAACATAAGGAGAGTTATACCTACCACAAAGGAAGAGGATAGTGTGGAAGAGTGGAGTAAAATCCAAGCTAAGTCTACAAGAAGAAAGGGGAACAGGTGTATAACAGTGTCCCTGTGGTGTTATGAAATAAATATGAAGGGCATGAGAAGGAAGGAAACAAATCGGACACAAATGATTTAATTAACCTAGAAAAGGATCAAGCAATAGCACTCATCCAGGAAGAAAAAACAGCATCAATCAGAACAGAACCACAAAAAGAGAAGAGCATGACAACAGTAGGGCTAGAGAGATACCAAACAGATTAAGGGTGATGGTGAAGCTGTAAATAAGGATAAAACAATGGCAGCCTTACAGAATGAGGTCAGGGACATATTACTGATAGGGGATTCAATTACAAGGGGAATGGACACAGTAGTATGTAGGGGCAAGAAAGAGTGAACAACAGTAAGCACACTACCTGGAGCCTGAATAAGCGATGTAAGGAAACTGCTAGGGAGACTAATGGAACATACTAGGCAACCATTGGTGCTAATCCACATAGGGGTAAATGACATTGGGAAAAGAACCCTAAATGAAATACGCGATGATTATGAGTACATTGCAACTGAAATAGTAAACAAGGGAGGTAATGTTATCATATTGAGCTTGACACCAGTACATGGAAGGCACTATAAAAAAAGTATGGAGATAAGCATGCTTAACAAGTGACTGAGGAAATGGACTATAACAAAAGGGTATGGTTTCATTGACATCTGGCAGACCTTCAGGGATAACAAGCTAATTGCCCCTGACGGACTGTATCCCAGCAGTTAGGTACCTGGATCCTGGCCCGTACATTCAATGACTACATCCACACATATTTAAACTAATAGGTGGAGCAGTGAGGGAGGAAGAGTCAGTAGAACATTGTAAAGCTGAATCAGAGGAAAGACAAATTAACGTGGATAAAGAGTGCAGATACCTTCTGATTAATGCCAGAAGTGTAGCAAATAAATTTGAAGAACGATGCCACATCATGACATCACAAAAAATCAACATTTGTGCTATAACGGAAAGTTGGTGGGATAAGAATGATATATGGGAAAAATCCATCGGTGGATATAACCTATTCACCAAATCCAGGGAATACAGGAAAGGGGGAAGGGTGCTATATATGTATCAAAGGATACCCAAGCAGTAGAGATTTCAGAAGTTAGGAATAAGGTGGAACAAATCTGGTTAAAAATTACACCTTATGGATCCTCGAAAATTATACTGGGAGTTATTTACAGACCACCTTCTATTAAAGCAGAAGTGGATGGTGAACTACAAAATTATTTACTAGACCTAAATCCAGCAGATTGATTACTGTTCATGGGAGATTGTAATCTGCCTGGTATTAAATGGGAATCCCTCATTGGTAAAAACAGGATCGAGGATTTATATCTGGATATATTTGACCAGCTGGGGTTGGAGCAAATGGTAAAACAACATACCAGGGGGGACAAATTCCTGGACTTAATCTTGACTAATTTGGGAGACTCCATAAAGGATTGCCAAGTCACTATGCCATTGGGGGAAAGCGATTATTGCATGGTATCCATTACAGTAATAGAAAAAATGCAAGTTAGATCAGGGATGACCACTACATTGGATGTCCAAACAGCAGACTTTACCACTATGATGCAGAAACTGGCCAGGTGGGACTGGGGGTGAGATCTAGTTAATTTAAACCTGCAAGAAATGTGGGACATCTTTTATAACTAACTACAAAGACTCATGGGGAGCACATTCCACTAATAATGAAGTATAGCAAAAGGGATAGAACACTGTGCTGGCTTTCAAAACAAAATCAAGCATTTGATAAATAAAAGGAACAAACTTTATAGGAACACAAGGTGCACAAAAAAAAGAAGGTGGTTGGATAAGATACAGGAACCTTCAAAGCAGGATTAAAAAGGAAATAAAAAAAGCAAAGGCAGCTTATGAACTTCAACTTGCTAGCAAAACAAAAGATAATTACACATCCTTTTATGCTTATGTAAAGAGCGAAAAAGGTTCTGGAAATACAATAGGGCCACTAAAGGATGTGGATGGTACACTAGCCATGACAAACAAACACAAGCCAGACATACAAAATACATACTTCACTATGGTATTTAAAAAAAAAAACAGGCACGGGGCAGTAAGAAACAGGGCAGCACCTTGAGTAGTCCCATACAAATAGATCTAGGGGATATTAGGAAGAGATTAAGGCCCAGATATTCAGAGCAGTTATGCATGGCACAACTGAGTTGCGTTGGCGCAAGTGCAGTATTGTGCCAAGGAGCCATATTCAGCGGGAACCAGGGCACAGCGCAAAATCCATCGCGCCAATTTGCAACTATAATGAATGCAGGTGCAAGAGCAGGGGGCATTCCCATGAATATCCAGTACAGTGGCATATTCAACCGTGAATCCATGGTGCAAGTGTGGAGCAAATCGAAGTTGCTCTGAGCAGACTTGTTCCTAGTAAAACAGGGCACAAGCACACAACAGCAGTTGCACCAAGGGTGGGAGTGAGAGGGAGTGATACAGGGAGACAGACAGACACACAACCAGACACAGAGGGAGGGGGACAGAGAGGTGGTGTGGGAGAGGGAGAGGGAGAGAGGCAGAGAGAGAGAGGGACACACACACACACACACACACACACACGCAAAGCCTGCATACCAGGGTGAAACACAGCCAGCAGCCAACCGCCCAGGGGCACAGTGGACAGCAGGGGACATAGAGAGTGTGCCTGCCCTGATGGGGTGGTGATGAGGGGTGTGAGGCGGCAGGAGGAACAGCTACGTGGCCGACGAAGGGCCCGGTGGTGGCATGTCCAACAGAGGTGGTACCGTGCCCCCAACATCACTGGGAACCAGAGTGACACCGAGATCGTGGGCCGGCACCACCAGAACAGGGCCAAACTGAGGCAGCCCTGTGAGTCAAGCAGCGTGGAGCTGCACGCACCCACCAGATGGAGCCACGCCATGGCTGTGGTGATGACGGTGACCGCTGGCATGTGCCTGCTTGCCAAGGGCACTGGCCAAGGACCAATAGGGGACACCACGGGCAGCACCCTGGTGGCCACGGCCCACTGCCCCACACAGTTCCCCACCGCTGTGCTGCCACATGCTGTGGAATGCAGCCACCACCCCAGCACACAGGTGGAGTCTACAGCACTGATGCAGGACAGCCACAGGGTGGCATGCATGCCTGTGCAAGTTGGGCCTGTGGCTGCACCCATGTGGGCAGCCGCATGCCACCTGTCCATGTGGGACTGGTGCATATCAACAGGAAGGGGTGCCCAAGCATCACTCACCAGGAGATGTGTGATGCCATGGGGTGCACACCAATGCCTGTACCACACACCCAGTGCAGCCCTTTGCTGTGCCATGGATGTAAACGTGGGAATGACCCCACAGGCCACCTGGTGGGTGTATGTGGCATGGGCAGGGTGTGATGGGCAGCGCAGTCCTGGGGTGGGGGTGGGCAGGGTGTGCATGGTAGTGTGGGCGCTAGGGACAGGCAAGGGGCACATTACAGCATAGCACAGGGCTAACCATGGCATGCTCCACATAGGTGACAGTTCATACCCGCTGAGGCCCTGGCAGCATTTCTCTGGTACATCTCACCCCTGCAGTGCTGTCGGCCCCCAGTTTGCTGCTGTGGCATCCACCACACCTGTCAAGGTTGCAATACCGGAACATGGCCTGTGCTGTTCGGTGGCGCTTCTGTGGTGTAACATATGCAACGGTAATGATATGCTAATGCACCCCACTGCACCATGCACTGGCTGATGAGCTCATTTGCATGTGGTGTCTGAATATTGGGATATTGTGCCGTGCACAATGGTATTGCACCAGAGCAAACGGTGGAGCAATGGCCATGCATGTGCAGTGCTCGGACCTGCAGTGCACATGCACACTGCGCTTCCGTGATGTCAATTGCACAGGCCGTGTGACCAGTGTGATGTATCGGCACAGCGAAAGCTGTGCAGGGCTGGCAACATGCACTTCGCACATGCTGGCGTGTTCCCTATAATGCACATACGCACTGTGGGTGGGCATGGTTCCTTGGGCCATTGCACTGGGTACCTGCCTTGATCCTCATTATAGATGTCCAGCTGCCAGTGTGGACACCACCACACCAGATACTGAGCTGGCCCATGCAGCAGACCTTGCTCATTGTCTCAGGCATACTTGGGGTGGTGGCGGCCCTGCTGAGTATGCTGGCAGTGGATGGGGGTGAGGGATGGCATGCCAGGGCAGCCAGCCAGGGCCGTCACTAGGGTTGCCCCGGTGTCCCCTGTTACCCCTGTTGGGCCTTTCCCTACAGACCCCCTCCCACCACACAGTCCCTGTTCCCTGTCCCCCTCCCTCACTGTCCCTACCCATCCCCAGCCCCTGCTGTTTCTGTACATGGTTGTTCCATACATATCTATTGTCTGGCATACCTGCCTGTGTCCATGTCTGCTTTGCAGGTGGCATGGGGCTCCATGCTGCAGTGGGCCAGTGGCTGTCTGTATTGTGTGCATGTGGGGGGTACGTGCCATGCTCCCATGGCTCCACACTGTGTGCCATGGTCGGTTCCACTCCGGTGATGTCCATCCCCTGGGTTGGTGGCTGTGCATTGGAGTGCCAATGGGGTGGCAGTCAGGAGTATGTGGCAGGTGTGTGCATGATGGTGGGTCATGCCCATGGTCATTGGTCGGGTACTGTCCGTGCACTGTGTTGGAGTCCTCTTCCTGGCATTGTGTGGCCTGTCCCATGTGGTCCACCACACTGCCTGCCACCCAGTCTGTACAGTGCCCACTGTGTGGGCTCTCTGTGTGCCTGTGTGGCATGTGTGTGCTTGGCTGCATGGTCCTGGGTGTGGCCTGCTCTGGTCTTGGGGGGCATGGCCAGCAGCCTACGGGGGGAGCTTCCTTGGTGGCCCTCAGCACCTCCTGTCACCTGCTATCCATGCCACTGTTGTGTTCTGGGGTGAGGTGTCTGGGTGCCTGTGTGTGCCTGATGTGACCTGCTGGTGGAGGCCTCCTGTGGCCTGTCACTGTGCTTCCATGGCTGTATCCCTGGGTCTGTTCTCTGTGCTGTGCTCCCCCTCTGTTGCCCTGCTGCTCTGCTCCCACAGTTGTGCTGGAGCATCTCTTCCTACGCCATGGCACAACTCTATTTGCACCATGGCACAGCTCTGTTTGTGCCATGGTGCAACTATGCCATATTCAGCCAGGTTGCGCTGGCACAGTTTGGTCTGCACAACCTCTGAATATGGCTCCTGTTGCACCACGGCTCATTGGATTTGCACTGTGCTGGACTTGCGCTAGGTATTTAAACAAATGCAAGCTGGGCTTTGGCGCATTTCTGAATATCTGGGCCTCAGTCTATTGGACCTCAATAAATCCCCAGGACCAGATGGAATCCATCCAAGGCTTATAAAGGAGTTAGCAAATAAGTTAGCTCCATCTATAACTCACATATCTCAGCACTCCTTAAACCCAGGTGAAATTGTAGACCCATGGAAGGCAACTACGGTAATTCCACTCTTCAAAAAGGGATAGAAACATACATAGAAACATAGAATGTGATGGCAGATAAGGACCACTTGGCCCACCCAGTCTGCCCATTTCCCTACCTGATGGATAAGCTGCAGATCCTAGTTAACCAACAGCCTACTTTTTCCTACTCCCATCCCCTAGAATTGCCTTATGACTGTCCCATGCATGCTTGAATTCCACCACTGTTTTTGACTCCACAACCTCCTCCGGAAGGCCGTTCCATGCATCCACAACCCTCTCTGAAAAATACTTCCTTACATTACCTCTGAGCCGCTCCATCTTCAAATTGTGCCCCTTGTTCTTGTACACCTCTTTTCTGAAAGATGCTACCCTCTTGGACTTTGTTGATTCCCTTGAGGTACTTGAAAGTTTCTACCATGTCCCCCTCCCTCCTTTCCTCGAGGCTATACATATTAAGCTCCTTAAGTCTCTCTTCATATGTCTTCTGGTGCAGACCCTGCACCATTTTAGTTGCCCTCCTCTGGACAGCTTCCATCCTGTCTATGTCTTTGCAGAGATTGGGTCTCCAGAACTGCACACAGTACTCCAGATGGGGTCTCACCAACTGTCTGTACAGAGGGATAATAACTTCCTGTTTTCTACCGGTGATGCCTCTCCCTATGCATCCCAGTATCCCCCCAGACCTTATTTTCCAATGTATTACAATATATTATAAAACAAGTAGATTGGAATATATTTCACTATATTTAAATATATTGTTAATAATATATTTTAAAATATATTTCATTTTCGTAAGGGTAGTACTTATATCACATATTACAGTTGTCCTTAGGCTACATGGAGGGCTTGTAAAACTGCTGACCCCCCCAATTCCATTCAGATGTCCTTTAAGGACCTAAACAAGAGGCACACACATTACCTTTGTAGATCTTAGACGGACTGAATCAACAAGTAAATCAAATCCAGGAAACTATCACCTGGTGAGTTTAACCTCTACCATTTGCAAAACCTTAGAAGGAATTATTAATGAGTACTTGATAGATTATGTACAGGGAAATAATTTAACAGATAGCACCCAACACTGCTTTACAAGGGGCAGATCATGTCAAACAAACATGCTGGAGTTCTATAATAAGACTAGCAAACTATTGGATAGGGGGAGGTCAGTGGATGTGGTCCCTTTGGACTTTACCAAGGCATTTGATAAGCTACCACATTCAGAATTTTTGCAAGTCCTTAGAGCTATGGGTATCCAGGAACACATCAATACATGGATTGACTCCTGGTTGATGGAAAGGAAGCAGAGAGTCAGTGTGTCACAGGGTGTGGGAAATAATTCAGATGAGGCAATTTTTCAAGATTAAAAACACACAGGAATATGACATTTATTTGCAGAAACCATAAAACCAAGAAATCAGAAAACCAAAAATAATCAAAAATAAAGAAAAGTAAGATGCAATGTCAATGCCCACTTTTTCCCTCAGTGGTTTCTTGCAGTTTCCAATAGACAGTCTAAGACTGCAGAATGGCTACGGTCTACTTACTTCTGTATTTACTTTACCTAACTCTCACAGTCTACCTCACTGTATACTGTCCTGTTTCACTTCCAAGGCTCATCTGCCTGAAGAACATATTTGGGAGTATTTATACTCCCTGAACAAGGTCACCTGACTAGACCCATAACATACTTAACACAAATACAATGCTTTATAATAGGTTAGGTATCTAAATGTGACCTAAAACCATTATTTAGATAAATACCATTCTCTTACTGTTCCCATTTAGACAGTAGCCTAAAAATCAAAGCTTTTAATCCTATTTCATTGTTAATTAGACTGTTAATTACCTAGCAACCAAAAGGTAATGTGCTTAGTAACCATCTGAGTGACAGGGGCTTATTAGGTGAACATATAAAAAGGGGACAGTAGAGGGCACTGATCCCTTAGGAATACCCATTCAAAGATCAGCAGCTCAGAAAAGGAGAAAGTCTTCTATTTTGCTGAGTGACCAGGTGAGCATTTCTACCTGGTCAAACCTTAGTTTTCAAAGCATTATTTTGCTCAGAAATGATTGCTGCTTCATTACAGGGTACACAGTGATGCAGGGATCTAAATAATCTAGTTTTATTATTTTCCCCTCCTTTCTGCAAGTCCTTGTAATTTTTAAAGAACTAAATTCAACTTGCTTTCTTTATATACTGCTTGGAAGTGTACACATGCAAGGGGGCCTCCTGTCTTACAGTATCTGTATTATAGTTCATGTTTAGAGACAAGCAGGAGAAAGTAGCGCTGTTTATTTCCTTAGCAACCAGGTAAGGATTTCTACCTGGTTAAACCTGAGTCACTTGTTAAAACAAAATAGTTTTCCTTTAAACAAATGCAAGCTGCTTTAATTCTGGATGCACAATATAACAGAGAGGTTAACTTAATTCCATTTTATAGTTTTACCCCTTTTTTCTGTAAGTCCTCATGCTTCTAATGTTTATTTTGCATGCTTTGCTTATACTTCTTTTTAATGTTTGCATGCTGTTTTAAGACAGGGATGCCACCAACATGTCTCCAGGATCCTGCCTTATTTAACCAGAAGACGTTTATGCATTTGTTTTCTTTAACTCATAAACCAGAAGAATTTTATTTGGTAGTCTTCATTACTTTATTATGTCCAAGGGCATAATCCTTTTTTCTTACTGTACAGTATCCATTTTACTAACTCCTTGCACCAAGGAGTTTGGGGGGGGGGAGTTTATGAACCAAAAGTAAAAGTTTTAGACAGAGCTAGAGAATAGAAATGAAGTACAGAAGCAGATAGTACAGTTTTATCCTAGGTGGCCTACCTAGGATAATAGAAAAAAGTATATAAAAATAGAAGAGATAAGAGGATACTGTTGCAATAGAAGTTTTAAAGTGGAAGGAAAAGAAGACAGGACAGGGTTCAACAGTCCATTTTTATGGAGTTTAGACTAGATCTGCCACACAGTGTTAGGGGAGTGCTCTCTGATTGGACGGAGATTATGAATGGGGTCCCACAGGGGTTGGTTCTGGGCCCATGCCTTTTTAACATCTATGTATCATCCCTACAATATGAACAGCAGAGCCTTTGGTTGACTAAATTTGCTGATGATTGTAGGGTGGGAGCAGACATACGTAACCCTGCAGTTGCAGCTATCCTTCAGGATTGCCTAAACCATATCTGCGGGTGGGATAACAAATACAAACTACAACTTAATCCAGATAAATGCACAGTAATGCATCTAGGTAAAAGAAACTTGAAGCACAAATACTATCTGGGAAATACTACTCTTAGACAAGTGACTGAAGAAAAAGATTTAGGAATTACCATATCTGACAATCTGCAGTTCAACGCTCACTGTAAGAACACTAGCCAGAAGCCAAACAGAGTATTGAACTGAAGTTTTAAAACATATTTCCAGCAGGAAAAGGGAAGTATTCATCCCATTGTACGGGTCCTTAGTTAGACCAGTTCTGGAGTGTGGGGTACAGGTTTGGTTACCATAGAAAGGGACGGAGAAAAGCATGTTAGAAAAGTTCAAAGAAAGGCAACTCTGGTCATAGAAGAGCAAAAGGGAAAGGATTATCCAACAAGATTGAGGGATCTGGATTTGTTCTTCCTGGAGTATAGATGGGCCAGTGGAGACGTGTTTAATATTTAGAGCACTAACAGATGATGACCTATGGGAAAGACTAGGGTTAAGCTTACAGGAACAAACATATAGCACCATGGCACATCCACTACAATTAAAAGGAGAACAGTGTAGGGCCTGGAAGAGGCAAAAATGGTTTACACAGAGTTATATCACCTTGGAATACCTTGTCATTAGAGATAGTAGGAAGTACATCTCTGGGCAGTTTTAAATTAAAACTGGACAAACTACACAGAGTGGGAGGTTTTACCTTTTAGATAATTAGCAAGCACTAAGGACCCAGGTCTAACTAACTCTGAATAACCTATGAGATGCATGCGGGTGGGACTGTGTGCTTGCAGGCCCCTGTGCCTTTTGTTGCATTTTCTTTTGTGGCTGAGAAGTCTGATTTCTGTTAAAGGCTCCTCAGCCTCTACTTTGAAAGGACTGCCTGTTGCAAAACTGTCAATGGTTCCCGCCCCTCTGTGGGGCAGAAGACTTCCACCTGGCTGTTTTAATGACTGTCCTTGTCTTCTCACCAGCCTCTAGTGCTTGTTCAATCAGAGGGCCAAACAGATAAGCACCCTCAAAGGGGACATTGAAGACCTGCTGCCGAGTATCAAGTGAAACCCCTGTTGTTCTAAGCCAGGAGTGTCACCTGATGCAGATTCCAGCAGTGACCACTCTGGATGCAGTGTCACAGGCATCCATAGAAGTCTTCAGCTGATAACTATTGGACTCAATGCCTCTGGTAATGGTCTGCAGAAGCTCCATGGTAGTGTCAGACTTCAGGAGGTTCTTGACCATAGCCTTAGGTGAATTCCACAGAATATATTTGTACTGGGAGAAATGCCCCTGATAACTGGCAATACACATGCCCAAGGTTGCAGCAGCAAAAGCCCATTTTCCCAAGGTGTCAATTTTATGAGACTACTTACTTATAAGACATGCTGAAGCTTCCTGAGGGAGAACAGTTTGTCATTTTCTGCCAGCACAACCAAAGCATCTGTGTTCAGTTATGAGGCCAAGAAGGGTCTCTCCTTATGGGGGACATATTTCCAGTCTATGGATTTAGCCACAGAAGGAATCAGATATGGCCTCTCCCACACTGCCTGTGACACAGTCTCGAAAGAGGGAGGTATAGGTGGCATAAGGCTCACAGGAACATTAGGAATATGAAGGGACTTGAGGCGCAAAAGCCTGCCTGGGTCCACAGACAAAGTCTGCAGAGCTAGTGTTGAATTCATGTTCTTGAGGAGGGACTGGAAGAAAAGATTCTCAGAGGAGGGACTGGAAGGAAAGATTCTCAATGGGGGTCTCCACTGGTCCCAAGAGTTTCTCATCTGAGCCTAATAGTGAGTCATCCTGACCATCTTCAGACAAAATCAAGTCGGGATCAGACTCATCAACTTCCACCTCTACCCCAGACAAATCCAGGGTCAGGTCTTCTAGGCCAAAGCCTGGCCTAGGGAAGGGGTAAATGGGCAAAACTGGGACCACTATTGGCATGGAAGACCCTGCCAAAATGTACAGCACCGAGGGACCCAGCACTGCACCAAAGAACCCAGCACCGGCCATGCCACCAAGGACCTCCCAATTGCCAGAGGCCCAAACGAACTACCAGACCTAGAGAGAGAGAGAGAAGGAAGGAGGTACCTGTGCCAGCCTCTATGGAGAAGAAAAATGAGAGGGAAAGACAGGTAGAACTGGCTTTGGAGGCACCGGTACCAGTGAGAGAAGAAATTCTGTCACCAGCACCGACTGCCCTCCCTGTCCCGAAGACCCTGACTGCAGTCCGGTGGCACCATTACCCAAAGGCCCTGGAACCAGGTCTGCCAGCAAGGGCACCCAAGACAGATGCTGTACCCACTGCTCCATAAGTGCAACCCACTGGTGAAACTGCATATCGGAAACCCTGCAAGAGGACAGAGAAGAGCTCCAGTGTGTTAAGAGTACCGGTCGCTAAGAACAGAGACTACCGGAGACCCTGGAGGGGTTGGGGTGTGTCTACCACTCTCTGCTACTGAGGACTCCTTAGTAGACCTATCAGAGAGTGACCTCTAGTGGTACTGTCTCTTCTTCTGATGGGAAGGAGAAGAGCTCGAGGTCAGGCGATACCAGGTCCCCAACTGAGTTCGGGAATGGGCCCATTTCTTTTTGTGCTTACAGGAGAACTGTCCTTTCCACCCCCAGTACTGGACTGTCCATGGTCTGACCTCCCCTCTGGAGAGGGCAGCAGACCAGATGCAGTCCCACTGCCAGAACAGCTTTCAAGCGAAATCTTAGTACCACCACCAATATCATTCCATGAGTCTGATCTACTGGATAACAGGCTGAAAGAATTTCTTTCTTCAAACTATTTTTTTAATAACAAATGGTAACACTAGAACTATTAATACTAATCAAATACTGAATGACTATAGCTGTTGTCATATAGACATGAAGATTTAACTCCTGGTGGGCAAGTGACTTTGTCACTGAAGCACACTCAATGGCAGGGGAAAAAAGGAATTGAGGCAGTTGGAGGGTTGATCCCGAGATAGCCTACGCAGGCAGGAGTCAGTCTCATGGTGCCACGCATGTGCGATCCTACCTCGGTGCTGGCCCTCCTGAAGACTTTTTGCTCCTGCTGGGTCCTAGCACCTCTAGTGTAGTCCCAGCAGTATGAATGAATGGTGAAGACTTTATGTTTAGGAAGATCTTACCACCTCAAGCCAAAAGCATGTTTTAGGGGTCTTCATTTCAGAAGACTTGAAGGTTGGTAGCCAGTGTGAGAAGACAGCACTAAAAGCAAACTGTATGCTGGAATGCATTGGCTGGGGCACCACTAACAGAAGGAGGAAGGTGGCCCTGCCTCTATACAGGTATGTGGTGAGGCCCCATATTGAGTATGGAGTACAGTTCTGGAGACTGTACCTGAGGAAGGATATTGACAAGGTGGAAACAGTCCAGAGGAGAGCAACTAAAATGATAAATGGACTCCAGGAGAAGAGCTATGAGAACAGACTGGGGGAGCTCAACGTCTACTCTCTGGAGCAGTGGAGGGATAGGGGTGATATGATAGAGACCTTTGAGTACCTCAAAGGGTTAAACATCCACAAAGTTGTGAGGTCATGGCCTGAGGTTGGGGAGTAGTTTCAAGAGCAACAAGTGCAAGTTCTTCTTCAAGGAAAGAATAGTGGTGCCATGGAATGGGTTACCTGAGAAGATGGTGGGAGCCAAGACAGTCAGGGAATTCAAGAATGCGTGGAATAAATACAAAGGAATTGTGACAACTAAGACAGAAGGATCTTGAGGGGAGGGGGGGTAGTCCAAAACATGGGCAAACTAGATGGATCACTGGTCCCCATCTGCTGATACATTCTTTGTATCTATGTATGGTATGTGAGGCAGGATCAGATTCAGCAGTGCTCCCAGATCTATGGGGATTCCCGTATTTTACAGGGTTTCAGGGCTTAAAATGGGGTATGGGAAGGAATTCGTCATTTTTAAAATATACAGGAGAAATTGGCACCCGCTGTGCCGTCACTTTAAATCTGGTTAAAGTTACAGCAAGAGTCTCGGAGTTCACCCGCGATCAATTCCCAGACATGATTACCACACAAGCCCGCCCCCTAATTGGTTCAGAGACCCCAGTCATGCTCTGATCACGCACTGACTATGGTCTCTGATTGGCTGTGCTGCAAGTGTTTGATGCAGAGTGCTGCCAGGGAATATCTAAACTGGCTACCAGTGCTTTAATTCCTGCTTCAGAGTTCACTTTCGTATTTAGTGCTGCCACTGCTGAAGAAAGAAGAGAGAGAGAGAGGAGATATCAGCCTCATACATCCACAGCTCACCACCTCAGCCTGCCACATGTTTTCAGTATTTGTTTCACCGACCTGGGACCCCAGCATATGACAGAGCAGAGCTATGATGAATTTCATTGGTTTTTAATTTCAGCAGCCAGAGAAGAGAAGGAGAGAGACCAGCCTGTTGCCTTGAATCTGCAAAATACATTTTTTTTAAATGACCCCGCCGGCGTCAAGAGGATCCTGACCCACCACCAGTCCGTGCCATTTCGTCATCTTTCTTTACTGCAGAAAAGTGTCAGTAATAGACTCGGTGTCAAATACAGAGTGAGAGAGACGAGCCTGATCTGATCCTGAGCTGCTTTCTTGGCTTCTCACTGGATGATCATTTGCAAAAAAAGGTACAAAAAAAATATTAACCTCTCTCTGAGTCTGGGCTGACATAAAATTAAATCGAGCTGCTAGCTGAAACCTCTATGAACCTGTGCTGCTTTGGCCTCTATGAATCTGTGCTGCTTTGGCTGAGACAGAGGGTGAGAGAGGTTGAGGGAGATTTGTTAGTTTTTAATATGTCATTTTTAATATTTATTTTGTGTCCTCCCTAAGTGTCCATGGAACAGTATATACTTGGAGGTCGAGGAGATAATTAGTTTTTTAAATATGAATATTAACCAAAAAAACTCCCATTCACATTGGAGGATAAAAAAATAATTCAGGTACCAAACCTGCCTCTGAGGTAATCCTAATGTGTCAATGATCTGCTGCAGCTTTGGTTGGGACATGTACTTGGTGGAGGTTGAGGAGATGATCTCTGAGTTTTTTTTAAATGTATTAAGACTATTCATTAACTGGAGGATGAAAAAATTATTCAGGTACCAAATCTGTCTCTGGGTAATCAAAAAATCATGCATCATTCTTGATCAGTGTGCTGCATTGGCTGGGACATGTACTCAGGGGAGGTAGAGGAGATAAGTTTGAATCATGCATCACTGTTGGCTGCTTTGGCTATGAGTATGTTTAATAACTTGGGAGGTTGAGGAGATGAATTTGTTTTTAAATTTCTTCCTATAATTGTGAATCATGCTTTAGCCCTGTGGAAGAGAGAGTCTGTTGTGCTGCATGATCAGGGAGCTGGTCTCCCAACTTGGAGGACTATAGAGTATGGTTTATTTTTAATTTGTGCACTTGGTGTGGGCTTTGGTTACCCTGTTTTGCTCAAGGCCATTTTGGTAGAATATTAGTTGTAACTCTGGCTGTGTAGCTTATTATTTTCAGGTGGACATTGATGTGCGATCGGATATTTACCTGGGAGGATGCCTGGGAAGCTAACTGTCAAGATGTTTTAATAATTTTCTGGTTGGGGGTTGGAATATCTTATATATCCACAAAAATGCATTAAATGCAGACTTTAATAAGCTGATGGTAACTTTCTTATTAACCGAGATGGGCATAAGGGACGGGGGGGCACTTTGGTATGGTCTAAGGCTCACAGATCATTTTAACCCTCTATGCCTGTTGGTAGAAGAAGGGAGTGTGGGGGGGTAGATGTTGCTGATGTTGCTGCAACAGGGATAGATAGGAAGGGAGAAGGGGGCAAGAAGAAGGGATAGAAAATGAGCATACAAGAAAATCTACAGGAATTTCACCAAAGTTGTACAGGGAAAATGTAGAAAAATTAGGGTCTTCTACAGGAAAATGCTTTGGCCAATCTGGGAGCATTGGATTCAGGCAGAACAGATTATGCTGGGCAGTTTTCAAAATTGGGGCAGTCATGGGTCCAGTGGTCCAGCTGCCAATGGTTTTGGTCTTTCTGAACTGGGAAGGTGACCATGTGGTATGGAAGGTGGGAGTCGTACCTGATCTCCCTGTGGATGTGATCATGGAGAATGAGTCTGACCACAGGGAAATTCTAGCATGTGTTACTACCCATGGTCAGGAGAAAGGGCAAGCTTCTGAGAGTAAGGAGGGGGTGACACAGCCTGAGTTAACATCTCCCTCAGCAGCTGAAGCAGTAGCTAGTGTGGGTGAGGGGCTAGCAAGGAGTAGCAGCCCTGAGCCCCAGCTGCAAGCAGTGGAGGTATTAGCCGGGGGCTGATTTCCTTCTGAAGGGGAGTTGGGGACAGTCTGATGGGAGGAGCTGGGCAGAGTGCAGCTGGCTGTTCCTAACCTCCAGAAACTGAGACACATAGTAAATAGTGATGAGGACTCTTGGGGGGGCAGTTTACTGGGAGAATGTGATGTTGTACAGGGAGTGTATACCACAGAGGGGTCTAGAGGGAGAGGTACTCCTGCAGCTGGTAGTCCCCTGGGACTACTGCAGGCAGCATGTGGCCCTGGCCCATGTCACCCTTTTTCAGTCCAACTAGGTATTGACCGCATAAAAAGAAAGCACTCCAACAGCTTCCTGAGGCTGAGCAGATGTGGAAAATTACTGTCGAACTTGCCCACAGTGCCAGAGGGTGGTGGGAGAGGTAGGGGACAAAGATAAGGTGGCTTTGGTGCCCCTGCCTATTACTGTTAAACCCTTTTAGAAGGTAGCCCTGGGCATAGGAGGCAGTATAGCACAGTGGTTTAAGGCTCTGAACTGCAAACCTGGAGACCTGGGTTTGAATCCCACAGCCCACACTTGTATACTGTGTGGCCCTGAGCAAGTCACTTAACTTCTTTGTGCTCTCAGGTCGCACCTGTAAACAAGCTTTCAGCTTAATGTGTCTCTCCTGATTGAAAAACAAAACAAAACATAGTGGGGCCTCTGAGAACCCCAAGTTGCACAGGCAAGAGATACACACTAGTTGTCATGGACTATGCAACCAGGTACCCTGAGGCACTGGCCATGTCCTCCATTGAGAAAATGGTTGATGAGTTCCTGGGACTCTTCAGCTGTATGGGATTTCCTCTGGAGATTGTGTTAGACCTGGGGATGAATTTCATGTCATCATTAATGACTAGTCTCTGGGAGAAGTGTAGGATAAAAAAGCTCCAAGCTTTACCCTATCACCCGAGACAAATGGTCTGGTTGAGCAGTTCAATGGGACCCTCAAAATTATGCTCAGGAGATTTGCTGTCCAGCATAATAGGGAGTGGGACAAGTACTTTCCCCACCTTCTGTTTGCATACAGGGAAATCCCAGAGTAGTCCAAATGGTTCTCACCCTTTAAGCTCCTGTTTGGTCACATGATGAGAGGGCCCCTAGATTTAGCCAGGGATGAATAGGAAGGTGACCTTGCCTCCCAAGATGAATTTGTTGTGAATTACTTCCTGAATTTCAGGATCCGGCTTAAGAAGCTCATGAGGTCGCCCACAAGCACTTAGCTACTGCACAACAATAGCAGAAAACCTGGTACAACTGTGGTGCCAGAGCCCAGGAGTACGAAGCTCGACAGTGAGTGATGGTACTTGTCACAGTCCAGCAAAATAAAAACTGCAGGCAGCACAGGAGGACCCATTCTCCATAATCAGGTAGGTGAGTGAGATCAATTAGGTAGTAAGACTGCCTGACAGAAGGGCCAGGCAGAGGGTATATCATGTTAACATGATGAAGCCCTACTATAATAGGAAGGAAGGAAGTAAAAGGAAGTAATCCCCGCTGTGTACAGTGTGCCAAAAGGAGAAAATGAGGCTGATCCCCTGGTGGGTTTTCTTCAGGAGGTGCAGGAGGGATTATCAGTGGATAACTTGACCCTCTCTGTTCAGCTGAAACTGGTCCAGGCAGAGGAGATGAAAGGGAACATTGTTTAACCAGGAGTAGCACACTAAGCCGAAGCTTGTTTCTAGATGTGATCTGGGAGCACAATGAAGTTAAGTGACTTGCTCAGGATCACACAGTATGCACCTAGGCGGCTGTGGGATTCAAACCCAGGTCTCCAGATCTGCAGCTCAGAGCCTTAACCCACTGCTCTATACTGCCTCCTCAATGAGGAATGAGGAGGGTGCTGTGAGCATTTGGGAACATGTTCACAGGGAAACCGGAGTACACCACAATGGCTGAACACCACATGGACACTAGAACCCAAGTGCCACTGAGGCAATCCCTCTATAGGATACCAGAGGGAGTAAAGCAGACTATGCAAGAGGATCTCAGGGAGATGCTATCTGTCTCTCGGAGTGATCCAGGAGTCCAGTAGCCTCTGGGTTTCACCTATTGTCCTGATCCCCAAGAAGGACAGTATCACATGGTTCTGTGTTGACTACTGAAGGCTCAACAGCTGCACATAGTCAGATGCCTACCTCATGCCCAGAATGGATAAGATCTTAGAACGGCTGGGGAGAACCTAGTTCTTGACCACGATAAACCTAACAGAGCTACTGCCAGTACCCCAACCCCTTCAGCTAGGCAGAGGTCTGCTTTTGTCACCCCATTTGGCCTATTCAAATTCCAAGTAATGCCATTTTTAGATGAAGAATGCACCTGCAACCTTTCAGCAACTTGGGGATCATGTTCTTTCTGGAGCAGGTGAATATGCACTGGTGTACATTGATGATATAGCCATTTACAGTCAAACATGGGAAGAGCACATCAGGTAGCTGTTCCACTGACTAAAGGCCACAGAGCTGACAGTTAAGGTGGAAAAATTCCAAGTAAGCATAGCAGAAGCAGATATCTTGGGCATCAGGTGGGCAGTGGATTCATCCGTCCATAGCTGGTGAAGACTGATGCCATCCAGGCGTAGCTCACCCCTTCAATGAAGAAACAGGTAGGGACATTTCTGGGGGAAGCCAGGTACTACAGGAGATTTGCCCCTTACTACAGTGATGTGGTCAAGCCCCTTATAGACCTGACAAAAAAAATGCCAGAGAAAGTTCCCTGGACAGAGGGTTGTGAATATGCCTTCTGACAGTTGAAGGAGACATTATGTGGGTCACCCATGCTCACTAGCCCCAGTTATGGTCTCAGGTCCATAGTGCACATGTATGCCTCAGACCATTGGCTGGGCATTGTCCTGAGCCAGGTTACACTCCATGGGAAGGAACATCCCATAGTGTATCTGAGCCAGAAGCTTTTGATCATGTATGAGACATATGTCACAATTGAGAGGGCATGTCTGGGGATAGTGTGGGACCTTCAGAAGCTGTAGCCATGCTTGCATGGGTGGAAGTTCACTGTGGTTACAGATCGTAATCCCCTGACATGGGTCATGGGACTAGTAGGTAAAATACAAACCTATTATGCTGGAGTTTGATCCTACAATCTTATAACATGACCATCCTGCACTAGAGTGGTGTGCAGAATACCAGTGCAGATGGACTTTCAAGGCAGGGCTAAGTGCATGGCATGTTTCTTTAGGCACTCCCAAGTCCTTACGTGAACAGCAGTGTCTCTTGGGGATCACCCAGAAGAGACATGCTTTCATTTTCTAGGAGGGGGGGATATGTGACAGGATATGTGACCAGATGCATTTATTCCTTTTCTGTTAGTAAATATTCTTCTGTTCCAGGTTCTGCTTAAAGTGAACAAGATGGCCACCAGGTCACATGTACAGGTATCTTATGAGAACTGTAATGAAAGGTCTGGATGAACTCCACTCAAAACACACAGTTCTCAATGTCTTCTTTTATTTTCAAATTAAACACAAACTGAGCTAAGTTTTGTGGTGAGACCACTTCCTCAGGCCCTTGTGTTTTCTTCCTGTCAAAAATTCATGCACAACTGTTAGAGGTTTTCTTCTTATATTACAAATTGGCTACAAACACTCTTGCAATTAGTGCTTGTCACCACTAGAATGCACCAAAATACTTATTTGATATATTTGATAATATCCCATACAATTGTTTGAGCATTCCCTTAACGCTATAAATCTTAATATGTCCCATTAAATCATATATGTCAAGCAAGGTAGATATATGACCAACCTTTAGCAACCCAGGCAGTGTACAATACAATTAAAATTACTTTCAAAAATGTATCCAGTATTTCTTCTCACCTGTTTGCCAAATTTAATTCAAACCTTCCATTTTTCATTTCTCTGCTGCACCCATGCCTTCAATAACATTAACATATATGCACATTCACACTACTATTTTTCTTATCTCTGATACTGCCTTTACTCCCTGGCACTATGTTGCTACATCTCATTTTCTAATGCAAATACACATTTCCTCTACAGTGAAACACATTTCAAAAAATTCCTGCTTATGACCTGACACCTATTTGCAGCCTTTTGCTTTTTACTCAAAACTCTATTTTTCTCTCAAACATATAATTGTATCACATTTCACTGATCATAGCATGCTGCTATGTTAGAGTGTCAGCCACTTCCTATATACCATGTCCTATTTCTCTTTAACTGTAAATTAAAACAGTAATCCAAAAAGTGACAAGTTTTTTTTTTCCAAAGAGCTCTGACCCATTCTATTAAATCTCCTCTAGTCAGTCTTGAATTAATCTAATGATAAAAACAGGATTCTGTATAACTGACATTAGAAATAGACAAAACAGCAGTAGTTCAGTGGATAGTGCTGATGAAATGATTTTAGGAAGTAACTCATGCAAAGTGCTGACTGAAGTTTTTTTCATAACAGAAAAGCTGGTTCAAAGCTACAGTGACAAAACTGACTGGAGGAGAATGTATGAATTTTGAATAGGAAGAAAACACAAGGACCTGAGGAAGTAGTCTCACCATGAAACATAGCCCAATTGGTGTTTAAGTTGAAAATAAAAGAAGAAATTGAAGACAACTGTGTGTTTTGAGTGGAGTTCATCCAGACCTTTCATTACATTTTTTGATTTTCTTGGTCTTTTCTGGACGACCCAAGCTTGTTTTTTACATTTACTTCTGTAAGAAGTTGGGCAACCCAGTTTACTTTGCACAGCAATCTCATGAGGACTGGTCACCCACTGTGGATGAACTGACGTTCTCGTGGGAAGGTTAGCAGTAGCGGCTGACAGGATGAGCAGGGAGGACACAAGTAAGCCATAATCCCAGCGGGAGTCTTTCCTGGGATCTGTTCCCATGTCAGGCAGTGCACCCAGGTGCATATCATAAAACTTCAAGAGATAGCGAGAAGCCAAGGTCACACACACTCACACACACACACACACACACACACACACACACACACACACACACACACACACACACACACACACACACACACACTCATGCAGCGACACTGGGGGAACTATCACTCAAGGTAGAGGTCATCCCCCACACGCAGCACTGAGTACATAAATTGGGGAGTGGGGCACCCAGCTCTGTCTGTCTGTCTCTCCCTCTCACTGTGGGATATTTGACATATGGAGAAGGGAAGCCCTGCCAAAGAAAGTGTGCTGAGTGGTGAGGGAAGCACAGCAGAGGGGAACAGTCTTCTGTAGCTAGCAGCAGATAATGAGACCTTAGGTAAGGCTTAAGTTCAGATTTTTCTAATCAACTGTCTGTTGAACTTACTTTATTTTCTATTCTCAGTAAATGTGAACACCTTTTGTTTTACTCTATCTATATCCTGTTTGTAAATACCTGTAAAATCTTCTAGTAAATAATCTATGTTTGATAGAACCAGTGACTGCCTCTTTATTGGCAGGTCATGTCATTATTTCTGCTGGACCCTGTTTGCAGTCCATCTCCAAGGTGTACTCTACCAATAGTTAATGTGTTGACCTTTCTGAGCCTGAGCAGAGGGCAAAATGTCTGTTAGGTGATTTCTCCCAGATACCAGTACTAAATAGAAGGTATCACATGGCTCTGATAACATTAACTCTGAAAAAATTGGTCCTATACCACTGGTTGGATGGGAATAACATCACATATCTTGAATAGTTGAAGGAGCTCCTTTTCAATCTTTGTGCAGAACAAATTAAAGCTGGTCTCTGGGGGTCTTTGTCCTGGTATAAGAAAATTTGGGAAGGCTTTCATACTTTATATTTGATCCAAACAGGGGGGACCCTGGGATGAGTTTCTTGGTATTCATCATGGGGCCATTCCCATAGCCCTGTTATGAGTTCCACTGGGATTTGTTTGCCTATAATCATGGCTTCCTTATGATAACAGGTCGATACTAGGTAGTTTTGGTTTTTAGATGCCAATTCGGAGGGAGGTGGGAGTGGGTTAGGGAAGGAGGGGGAAGGGGGTCTGACATGGACTAGTTGTCATTTTTCAATTTTGTGTATGTATGGATACCATACTTGCATAAAATGTGAAATATCAATAAACTTGAATAAAAAAAAATATTCCAGGTACCCCGCTGCCGTACTACCCAGGGACAAAGATCCTTTGCCTATTGTGCACCTGTCTGGCTAAACTCACTCCCTGGTGACATCACCTCAATCTCCAAGCTTGGCCCATTTAAATGTCAACTTTGGTAGCACCTCCTCTAACACAACACGTGTGACTGCTTCCACTGAGTTGTTGAACTGCACGCCTCAAATCCTCACCAGTCTCAATGCACCTTGCTCCTAGCTCCATCACCACTTATGCCCATTCCCACTCATTTAGCCCCTTCCATCTTCCTCATACCTTATTCCTCCCCTACCCCCTCTTAGCCCTTCCACTCTTCCCATACATGGGTACCCATGCCTTCCCTCCTCACCCTGCCATCTGTGCTCTCGCCCTGTCCCCCCTCCCAATCTATCCCACTACCCCTCTACAAAGCCTGTGGCAGCTGCCCGGCTTTCCCTCTTCCCTCTCCATACTATCCCTCACCCACCCCACCCCCTTGCTCCACATTGTCCCTTACCCACCTCCCCACCACCACCAACCTGACAAGGCCTCTTGGCTGCATACCATCTCTTAAAAAAAACAAACTTTGGCCCACCTACCCTGCTCTTCCCCATCCTGTCCTAACTAACCCATCCCCACCACCCTGACTATCATTGGGCAAGGCCTCTTGGCTGATTCACAGACTCTTACCTTTGTTAAAATTCTCTACTCCTCTTTGGTATTTGACCTGGCATACATTGTACAATGTCAGTAATTAGTCACTGTTTGAGTTCTTGCTATTCTTCACATCCTGTTGTACATTCCTGTTGTGTGTATTCTCTTGTTGGTGTGGAACCTATGTAAATGAGCCCTTGACTCACAGGTGTAAATCCTAGATCTCAATAAATACATAAATAAAAATAAGGGTGCTGCCTGTCCACAGCAAGGGGGAGGCTAGAAACCTCCGCACCAAGGACTTTAATACTTGGCCGGAGAGCTGGTGCAGAGAAAAAAGGTTTTGGTTAGGTTGGCCCAGTGGCACTGAGGGTTGAGGCGCTGGATGCCACACCTCGCACCACACTGGCGACCCAGGTTCTGGAGCGACCTCGGGGAGCTGGGGGTTGACTGGGGGGAGAAAGCTAGACCATCCGACGACAGCTCACCTTCCCCAGAGGAGGGTGGGTTTTTGGGTCCGGCAAGCGGTGACCCCTGTCGGAGGCTGGGGGGCACAACAGCTGCACAGGGGCATGCTTGGTTGGGGGGTGTAGGCCTTTGGACCAGTCAGCCCGGGTGACAAGAGGGGAGGGGGAAGGACCTTGCAGACAACGGCGTGAGCACCATGACATTAGGGCACGCAAGTCCCATTCCAGAAGAATGGAAAATGACCCTCCGGAGTCGGATAGATGGAGTGCCGAGCCAGGTCAAGATATACCGCCGCCTGCCCAGCTGAACCAGGGGACCTGATGAGATTTCAAGGTTCGGGGGTGGTCCCACCCTGACCCCAGATGGGGGGTAAACCGCAGCATGATGGAGGACCCCGTTCAGTCAGGTAAGGCGGGGGTAGGGACGGGTTTCATTGGCATCTCCTGAAGAGGCGACTTCAGAGGGGAGAGGGGTAGTATAAAATATCTAAAAAAAAGAAAAGGAAAAAATAACAAAATGTTTTGGTTTCATTGGGAACTGGGGACCCACCTGCAGGAATGAGACGTCGTACAAGGGGGACGGCTTACACTTGTCCAATGAGGGGACTGCTGTCCTCAGTGAACAGTTTAAATGCTTCACTGTCACGCATTTAAACTAGTCGGGGGTGGCAGAAGGATGCAGGGGGACCAAACTGCCCAGCCCCACAGGCTAGTGAAGTCAACATGGAGGACCATAATATTATGGTATTGCCAGAGGAAACAAAACCCACAGAAGGGGGAACAGCAGAGGACAAGAGGAAGGGGGTTGAAAACAGGAAGGACAAACAGAGGAGGCAGAAAGATAGCAGGGGGATGATAAAAGAACAAAGGGCAGGACATGGAAGGACATGTATATCAATGCCCACAGCCTAGGGAATAAAATCCCAGACCTGGTGGCCTTGATAACAGAGGCTGACCTGGACATTGTAGCTTTATTTAGTTAGTTTTTGTTGACCAGGTAAGTGCACTAGGCAGATTCTGCCTATTTTCAGGCATGACCTGGGGAGGGGGATACAGATGAATGCCAACTGACCTTGAACCAGAGTAAGCTGTTGGTGGTATTTTTAGTGAATGGGGGAAATTTGGCCAGGGCACCGGGGAAATTCCCCTACTCTTCCTGCAGGGGGCCTTGCTTTCTGTGAGCAGAGGAGACCATTTTGTCTGCAGTACCAAGATGGTGGATGACAGGGTGTTTAGTGGTGAAATTGCTGGAGATATTTTGGATTCTGTCCCGACTACAGCTTCACCCATGGTGTCAAAAATACCTGACATTACATCTGAAGAACCTACAAGACTGCAATCTGTCCTGCTGACCAAGATGACTGGCTTTCCAGATGGAGGAAGAGGAGGTGGAGATGCTGCTCTACCTTCAGATTCTAGATCTCCAAGTTCTACAATGAAGGATTTATCCAAACTCGACTCCATAAGGCAACAAAAGACCTAAGAAAGCTTGCAACATCCTGATTCTGACCAAGGTACTTCTGCAGAATTTGTACCAGGTTTGGACTTTAATTTAGCTGCTGGCTCACAACCTGATACAAGCCAGGAAGTGATTTCTGAACCCCAGTTGTGACAAATGTTTTTTACAACATAAGCAATTCATATTAGAACTAATCCAGGATGACACTGCATCTCAAGACGTGATACCTGAAGCCGATTTCTCTGACGGTCAAGTTGTTCATGAGGAGCTGCCTGCTGATCTTTCTGCTGCCCATACCTCACGGGATAACCCAGTGAGTTCTCAGCTTCCCTTGCAACCTACGACTAGGACTTCTGTTGGAATGGACGGGGCTTGGTCCCCTGAAGCTGCACTACGATCTGCTTGCTGGCAGCAACCGGTGAACGGAATGCCGTGGTCTTCTCCGGGACCAATTTCAGCGGCTGAAATTATGGTTACAGCTGCTCGAGGCTCTAGGAAGAGTTTGCTTCATTCTGACCAGGATCCTGCACCAGGTACAAAACCTCAATCATCACCACGAGCTGCACCAGCCACTAATGAGGCCAACAGTGAACAAACTACACCTCCTATTGACATTATGGGCCCCAACAAGACTCTACCTAATCAAAACCTGAGTAAGCACATTCCTTTTCACTCCTCTAGGCAAGATAAAAACACTAACTTTAAAATGAGTGATCTTTTTAAATCTGTGGGGGAGCCTGCACAATGGTGGAATGCAGTCCACTGAGATACACTGGTGAAGCCTCCACTGCTCCTCCCCGAAAGATAGTGCTTCATAACATGTTGAAGGACACCTTGGGGATTAGCCTCTCTGAACTATTTGCATTTATTCATATTAAAGGAGAGTTAAGATATGACATTAGTTTTAAAAATGTAAGCACTCTCGAGAAGTTCTGGCTTCAGTAGGAGCAGGTTAAAAGTTCAGCTTTGTGGGCCCCTTTCATGCTGATCCCTCTCACAAAACCATTGGTAAAAATTATCACTTTGCTTTTCAGGAGTGAGGGGGTGAATATTAATGATATACAGTACTGGCTTAAGCAACGCTGTGAACTCTTAGATACCCCATGCCCCATTTTGGACAAAGATTTAGTCTGGATGGGAGGGTGGAAAATCAAGGTCCAGCTAAGGCAAACTGAACAAGGAATTGTACACCTTCCTGGTAGCTTCCACATTTGGAGGGATAGAGGTATCTGTTTTTTTCCAGAGCAGCCACACACCTGCCAAAAATGTGGATCCAGAACCCATCTTAGTGACACATGTGATCAACCCAGATGCACCCTATGTTTGTCCTATGGCCATGTGAGCCTTGGGTGCCCCAATCCCAGTTTTTGCAACCTATGTGATGAACAAGGTTACACTTACCTGCAATTCCCACGGGCTGAGCACAATAGGGTAGACCGGGTCCCTCAGAACCATACTAATTTGATTGCTGAATCTCAGGCCCAAGCACTTCAAAGACAGGAGGAGGTCTCTCTCCTTGCAGCCTTTCCTGCCCCTGCTGGAGCTTCTGTCCCCATAGACACTCAGGACTCAGTAGACTTAGACATTATTGCACCCTCTTCCCCCATTATTGCTCCCCATCCAGAGCATGATGTCCCCCCAGGAGGTTCCCAAAGTCAGGAGGTCTCTCCTCGAACTTTGGTGGCTATTCAGCATGAGGTGATGTCCCCCCAAGTTGAGGAATCCTTTATCCCAGCCCCTGTATCTAGAAGTTGCAAAGGGAAGCAAAGTCAGACTCCTGCACATCCACCAAGACAATTCTGACCAGAAATAAGTTTCAAGCCCTGGCAAAGAGGAGACAATGGGGAGATACCGAGGGAGAAGATGCCGACTCAGACTCCTCTAGGGCATCCTCCTCCAAAATGGACTTTTCCTCAGAATCAGGGAAAGAAACACCACAAGTCAGAACCAGGGAGCTCAGTTTCCACATAGGTGATTTTTTTGGGAGGTCCTCTTAAGCTTTCTCCCCTAATGGGCTTTCTTCTTAGGTTTGCTTTCCCTTAACCTTTGATGCATTGTCCCACCCAACTGCGCTGCTGCACACCGAATGTATGCGGTATTAAATCTTTTAGGAAACAATGCTCCACTCTAGGTTTGCTAAACACTTTGCCACATGATTTTTACTTCCTACAAGACACCAGGTTAAAGTCTAGGTTTGAACTTGCTCAGATCAATAATAGATGGACAGTAGGACCCTCATATAGGTCCCACGGGGAAGATATGTGCGATGGGGTGGGCATTTTATTTTCAGACTTCCATTTTAGTATCTCAAAGGTAATTTTTCCCCTGGGAGAGTACTTTTGATCGACAGAACCCATGGCAGCATCAGGTTTCGACTTGTCAACATATATGCCCCCCAGAGCATAGCCACTAGGTCTTCCCTATTACTCAAAGTGCAGCCCTATCTGTTTGCTTCATGTCAGGCTTACTTTGGGGGTTACTTCAACTGCAGCCTCTCCCCCATGGATAGAGGAAGCAATGCCCATAAAACATTCAGTGACACAGCCAATTTACTGAAAATTTTACAAATGGCTCAGTTGATGGATGGGTATAGGACTGTTCATTCTATGGGTGCCAAAACTTATTACAGAGGGGTATTGGCTACCCGCATAGACTACATTTTTGTCTCCAAGAACATTAAGGTACATCAGGCTTCTGTAATTCCCTGCGAGACCTCACACCATTTAGCGGTATCCATAACATGCTTCCCAGCAGGGGGCCCCTTCCCCATTCACCCTCAAACAAAGTGGAAGTTAAACAGTTCACTACTACTGGATAACTACATTTCTAAAAACTGCATGAACCTCTTACAGACCAGATTATCTGTGGTGGATGCATACCACTCCTATATAGCCTGGTGGGAAGATACCAAATCCGACGTACAGTCTTTTTTTATAAGGAGGGCCAAGTATAGATCATTGTCAGCTTATTCTAAATACTCCGGGTTGTGAAAACAATTGTTAGACACCATATCTATGGCTTATGAGACCAAAGTTGATCTGTCGCAACAAATTAGGACCCTTAAAACTGATGCGGAGGCTTTTCAATACAATACGGCACTCTCCTTGAAGCTGGAGGCCCAATGTGGCACTCAACACTCTAAACCCTCTTTAGACATATACAAAAGCTGTGCATATAGACTTTCCTCCACTTTCATGGAGTACCTCACAGACCCACTTACCTCCAAGGTTCACTCCACGGTCCCTGCGATAAAGCAAGTTGTCCAGTCTCATTTGGAACGTATGTTTAATTCAGAATCTGACTTATTAGATGCCACTTCCTTCCTTAGAGACTTAGATGTCCTAGAGGTCCCCATGGACCAATTGCAAGCCCTGGTAGCCCCCATATCAGTGGAAGAAACCACCAGTGCAATCAAGAAACAAAAAAAAATGCACCTCCCCAGGACCAGATGGTTTGACAGCCGAATTGTACCATACCTATGTTACCATTTTTGGCCCCTCTGACTGTACTGTTCAACTGTATTTTAGAAACACACTCTATCCCTTCTAAATTTTCAGATGCCATCATGTTACTACTTTTTAAAAAAGGTGAGAGTACTGAAATTGGAAATTAGAGGCCATGCAGCCTCCTTAATGTGGACTACAAAATACTTACCACAATATTACTGACTAGGTTACTACCAATCACAGCGCAGCGTAGGTCATCTCCAAAGAACAGTCCTGTACCCTTCCAAATAGATCTATGCTTCACTCCCTATCTTTACTTAGAGATATTGTACATTCATGATCTGAGAAAGCCCCTGCACTATTTCTTTCTTTGGACCAAGAGAAAGCTTTCGACCGGGTCAACCATAAGTTCCTATTTAAGGTCTTGGTGCACTACCATATCCCCATACAGTTCACCTCCTGGCTAGAGCTCCTTTATAACACTTGGATTACCCCACATATTAATAACTCCCCAGGCGGTGCTTTTGGGGGAAGAAAGGGGTATGACAGGGTTGCCCCTTAAGCCCCCTACTGTATGCATTCCAAGTAGAACCCATTGTAAGGAAATTCCTGCTACACCCCTCCATCCCCAAATTAATTCTTCCAAACAGATTCTCAGCTCCAGTGATTAGTGCATAAGCAGATGATCTATGTATCTGTACTACTCCCCAGCTGAACCCTTTGGATGTAATTTCTGTAAATTCTGGGTTTGAAGCAGTTTATAGAAACATAGACTTTGATGGCAGATAAGAACCGCTTGGCCCATCTAGTCTGCCCATTTCCTTACCTACAGGATAGGCCGCAGATCCTAGTTAACCAACAGCCTATTTCTTCCTACCCCCCACAAGAATTGCTTTATGTCTGTCCCATGCATTCTTGAATTCTCCCACAGTTTTAGACCCCACAACCTCCTCAGGAAGGCTGTTCCATGCATCCACTACCCTCTCTGTGAAATAATACTTCCTCACATTGCCCTGAACACTCCCTTCTATCTTTAAATTGTGTCCCTTGTTCTTGCATGTCTCTTTTTCTGAAAGATGCTACCCTCTTGGACTTTGTTGATTCCACTGATGTACTTAAAAGTTTCTATCATGTCCCCCTCTCCCTTCTTTCCTCAAGGGTATACATATTAAGCTCCTTTAGTCTCTCCTCATATGGCTTCTCTTGCAGACCCTGCACCATTTTAGTTGCCCTCCTCTGGACTGCCTCTATCCTGTCTATGTCCTTGCAGAGATGGAGTCTCCAGAACTGGACTTAGTACTCCAGATGGGGTCTCACCAAATGTCTGTGGAGGATAACAACTTCCTGTTTTCTGCTGCTGATGCCTCTCCCTATGCATCCCAGTATACCTCCAGCCCTCCCTACTGCCTTCTCACATTGCTTGCTAACCTTAAGGTCATCTGATATGATTACCCCAGGTCCCTTTCCTTTTTTGTTGTTGCTACTACCTCCCCCCCATTGTGTATTCTTCCTCTGGGTTCTTATTTCCCAGGTGCATTATTTTGCACTTCTTTGCATTGAATCCTAGCTGCCATACTTCTGACCATTCCTCCAACCTTGCCAAGTCCCTTCTCATCCTTTCCACTGCTTCTTGTGTATCAACCCTGTTGCAGATCTTTTTGTCATCTGCAAAAAGGCATACTTTTCCTTCCAGTCCCTCTGCAATGTCACTGATGAAGACATTAAAAAGGACTGGACCCAATACTGAACCCTGCGGTACCCCACTAGTAACCCCTCTTTCTTCAGAGTGGACTCCATTTACAATTACCTTCTGTGTCCTGTTGTGCCGTCAATGTTTTACCCAGGCTACCACCCTGGGATCCACTCTCAGGCTGGTTAATTTGACTATTAATCTTTTGTGTGGGACTGTGTCAAATGCCTTGCTAAAGTCTAGGTAGGCCATGTCCACAGCCCCTCCCTGGCCTACTACTTTGGTCGCCCAGTCAAAGAAATCTATTAGATTCGTCTGACATGACCTTCCGCTGTGAACCCATGCTGCCTTGGGTCCCAGCCCCACTGGCCTCTAGGCATGAACTATTCTTTCCTTCAGAGTGACTCCATCACTTTCCCTACCACAGAGGTCAGACTGACAGGTCTGTAGTTTCTGCTCTGTCTTGGTCCCACTTTGTGAAGGGAATCACATCCACCTTCCTCCAGTCCTCAGGTACCCACACCATCCTCCCATGATTTATTAAAAGAGTAGCCAGTGGTTTCACTAGTTCCTCCCTTAATTCTTTTAGAATTCTGGGATGAATTCCATCAGGACCCATTGCTTTGTCCACCTTCAGTTTTAGGAGTTCTTGCAGAACCCTTTCTTCTGTGAAAGGACTGGGATCGACCCCACTATCAAGAGTGCTTCTGTTAATTGGATTAGGCACTTCCCCCTCCTGTTTTGTGAATACTGAGCAGAAATATTCGTTCAGTATCCCTGCTTTTTCACTATCCCTCCCTTTGTATTTCTACGCTTGCAGATGTACCTATGAAAGGTTTTATCCCCCTTCTTAACTGAGTTGGCTATCTTTTCCTCAGTTTGGGCCTTTGCTATTCTGACTTCCCTCCCTGCTTCCTTCTGCCTTAACTGGTACAGCTGTCTGTCCTGCTCCTTCTGTGTTTCCTTATACTTCCGGAATGCTATCTTTTTCTTCTTGACTTTCACAGCCACCTCTTTTGAGAACCATAGTGGCTTTTTCTTTTGTTTTGATTTGTTTATTTGCTTCACACAAAGGCTTGTTGCCTCTGTGATGGCAGTTTGATGATTCCCCATTGTTGCTCACACACTCCTTCTCAGCCTGTTTGCTACTGCTTTTCTGAGGCACTCTCCCATCTTGCCAAAGTCAGTCCTCCTAAAGTCCTGTACCCTCACTTTTGTATGGCTTGACTCTGTGGCTGAGTTTAACATGAACCACACTGTTTGATGGTCACTTGTTCCCAGATGGCAACCCACTTCTAGATCTGAGATCATCTCACTGCCCCCGTTTGAGAGTATGAGGTCCAAGATTGCTCCCTCATGAGTGGGTTCTGAAACTAGCTGTCTGAAGCCTGCCACCTGTAGGGCATCAAGAATGGCCCTGCTCTTGGATGTGGCTGCAGCAAATGTGCTCCAGTTAACATCTGGCATATTCAGGTCTCCCATCAACAGTATCTCCCTTTCTCTGCCATTCTAAGAATGCCTTCTATTATATCCTTGTCCATTCCTCCCCTGACATGGGGGTCTGTACACAACCCTGTGTGGATTGTGGTGCCCTTTCCAGTCTCCAGGTAACCCCACAGTGCCTCCCTCTCCTCCCTGTTTACTCTTTTGTTCAGTTGCTTTTATCCCTTCCTTTACATAAAGAACAACTCCTCCTTCTTCTCCCCTAGCCTGTCTCTCCTGTAGGTTATGTACCCTGGTATGTTAACATCCCAGTCATGGTTCTCTTGTACCATGTTTCTGTGACTGCTATCGATATCCAGGCATCCCTCTTCCATCAAGGCCACCAGCTCAGGGAGCTTGTTGCCCAGACTACAGGCATTGGTACTCATTCCCTCCATTTCCTGATGGCCTTACTCCTTTTTGCCCCATCCCTGTCCTTCTTGCTTTTGTCACTTTCTCCATTTACCCCTGTCCTTCTCCTATCGACACACCTCTATTTTGGTGTTTACCCACTTACTACAGACGTGTTTTTTGGGGGGCTAGATTTCCTTGCTCCTTCCAGTGCTTCCACCTCTTGCTAGTTTAAATGTTTGCCAATGAAGCATTTAAACCTATCACCTAGGATCCTGGTTCCTCCTGGACAGATGCAGCCCATCATGCCAGTATAGGCTTGCATCACTCCAGGTGGACCCCAGTCCTCAATGAAGCCAATCCTGAATTCCACCAGTTTTTCAACCACTGATTGAATCCCATGGTGTGGAACACCTAACCTCTCCTATGCCAATAGATGGCAGCACCTCTGAAAAGGTTACCATGCATGTTACTTGTCTAAGGCCCCTCCCCAATTCCACAAACTCTTCCTGCACTTCTCTAATCCCTTTCTTAGCCAGGTCATTTGTCCCTAGGTGGACAATGACATCCAGCTCCCTCCCCTGTGCAGCTGCTCTGGCAATCCTGAGGATTCGCTCCCTGTCCCTCCAAGCCATGGCGCCAGGCAAGCACCTTACCTCCCTCTCCCCTTCCTCCCCAAGTTCTACCTTCCTAACAATGGAGTCCCCCATCAGGAGTTGTTTCCTTCCCCTGCGGGGTCCCCTGCCACCCTCCTGTGGGTCTCCTTTGTGGAGGTTCCCAGCATCCTCCTTGGTCTCCACTGTGGGTGCCTCCATAGAGGAACCACACTTTCCCAGAATGGCATAGGAATTGTGGAGAGGTACAACTGGAGGAATGCGCCTCTGTTCCACCACCCTCACCCTCCCTGAGCCCACTGTGGTCCAACTGCTCCTCTTTCTTGGCAACCTCTGAGGCAATGGCAGTGGCACTGGTGGTCCCTGGATGGAAGAGGAGGTCCCACAAATCCTGGCCAACTCAGCCTGGAGTTGAGCAACCTCCTCCCTCAGCCCAGAGAGGTGCCTGCAGATGGGACAACACTGCATCCTCCAGAACGTCTCCCAGAAGACTGCTGCTCCTCAGCCACTGCATTGCATCACTCCAATCATGTCTTATTTCTGGCCCCTTAACTGTTTCCAATCCTTACTCTTTCCTCTGTTTTTTATTTATCTCTCTCCTTAATTTCTGCTCCTTAGTTTCTGGATCTAAATTGAATTACCATAAAAGTGTGGCTAAATTCATAGTGAACTCTGCCCCCCCATGGACCGAGTGGCCAACATCCCTGTCTCCCAAGACCCAATTAAAATTTTGGAGTTATTTTTTGGCAGTCTTGATGACTCGGTCCTCAACTGGAGTCTTGTTTTAGATAATAATAATAAAATGTATTTGATTAAGTGCCTTTTGAATTTCAAAGCACTGTACAATATTCATAAAAACAAAACACATATACAAATACATATAATATAAAATCACGATAAAACAGGAAATGCCTTCCCCCATAAAAAAAGTCTTAAGTGCCTGCTTAAAACTCCCCACCGTCCTGCATCCCGGAGCTGACAGGGCAGAGTATTCCAGAGGGTAGGTGCCACAAACCCAAAGGCATGCACTCCGGATGATTTTAAGTTAACCCTCGGAATCTCCAGCAAACCCTCGTCAGCTGAGCGGAGCTGTCACAAAGAGGTGTAAGGAACCAGGAGTTCTTTCAGGTAATCAGGACCTGATCCATGTAGGGCTTTGTAAGTCTTGTAAGTCAATAGACCTACTTTAAAGGTGATTCGCCACTGTATTGGCAGCCAGTGCAGAGTGTGCAGCACTGGAGTAATATGAGATCTTCTAGATGCTCCAGTCAACAAACATGCTGCCGCATTCTGCACTAGCTGTAAGCAGTGGATAACAACCCCAGAAAGCCCTAGATAAAGGGAGTTTGTAGTAATCAAGGTGCGATGTCACAAAGGCATGAACCAAAACAGGCAGGTCACTGGATGGAACAAGGTGCCTAATCCTGGCAATGTTCCTAAGATGGAAAAAGGCCAGCTTGACGACTGCTGATACCTGATGTTGAAGAGTCAGACCATCGTCAAGCACCACTCCCAGGTAGCGCACCCGTTCAGAGGTGAGAATCTGGGCCTCCCCCAGGACTAAACCGGAAGGGAGCCCAGTCCTCAGCCCCTCTACCCTATGACCTGGGTCCACAACCAAAACATCAGTCCTTCCTGGGTTCAACTTTAGACTACTGGAATTCATCCAGTCTTGGATTTCTGCGAGGTAGCTGTTCAGTACCGAGATAACACCAACCTGATCAGGCACAAAAGACAGGTAGAGCTGGGTATCATCAGCATAGCAATGAAACCTCAGCTCATACCGTCTTACAATGTCTCTGAGGGGTAACATATATACTGTGAATAACATGGGGGACAGCACCAAACCCTGAGGTACCCCACTAGGCAGAGAGAAAGCCCCGGATGAAAACAGACCCGAGATCACTCTCTGCATTCTCCAAGTGAGGAAGGATGAAAACCACCTGGGACTGTGCCTGACAGCCCACAGATGAACCTCAGGCATTCGAGCAGAACCCCATGATCCACAGTATCAAAAGCTGATGATAGATCCAGGAGAACCAAGATAGAACGGTGTCTCCAATCTCTTGCCATCAGGAGATCACTGCACACCCAAACCAGAGCAATCTCAGTACTATGCCTCTTATGAAAACTGGATTGGAGAGGTCCGTATAAATTATGGATGGTTAAATGGTTATCCATTTGAGCAGCCACAACTTTCTCAATAACCTTCCCCACAAAAGGAAGGTTAGAGATAGGCCTGTAGTTTGCTAGGTTCTCTGGGTCTAAAGAAGCTTTTTTCAGAAGGGGGATCACCACCCCCTCCTTCAGAGAGCTAGGGAACTCGCCCATGTCTAGAGAGCACCGGACAATCCGAGCTAAGACCGGGCCAATGATCTCACTACAACCCAAAATCAGGGAAGTAGGGCCTGGGTCTAAACTACAGCATGTGGGATGCATCTCCTGGACAATCCTCATAATGTCTACGAAATCTGGCAGGTCAAAGGTACTCCAGGAAACTCCAGGCTCCGCGACAGAGCACCGATCAACAGCAACCCCCTTAGAGTGAAGTTGGTTGCACTTCCTCCTGATGTCGTCGACCTTATTCACAAAGAAGTGAGCGATCTCATCACAATCAGGTTGTGTAAAAACTCGATGGAGCTGCCGACAGGCTGGGTTGCACAGCCTGTCAACAGTTCTGAAGAGTTGAGCCAGTCAGTTCCGTGTGACAGAAATTTCCCTGGAGAGGAATTCTGCCTTCTTATGGGAAATTTATGTTTGGTAGAGTTTATAATGCTCTAGCAAAATACAGTGGACGGCATCAGCGGCAGTCTTCCTTCAACAACGCTCTAACCTACTCTCCAATTTCCGCAACTCTCTCAGAGCCCCATCAAACCACAGGGCTCCAGGGTGACGTGGAAAGGGTCAAACTCAGATAGGAGCAATCTGATCAAGGGCTGAAGATATGGCCCCATTATAGGCTACTACCAGCTGCTCAGAATCTGTGCAAGACTTGTCCAACAACGAGAGGTCAATAACCATCAGGTCTTTGGGGACCACATCCTGCAAAGGGCAGTACCTGACCAACTCCACAGTGGCTGACCTACCCAGGGGGGCCTCAAAATTGAACCCAACTGAGAAATGTTCAGACCAACCAACTGGTTCCACCACTAAATCAGAGGCCTCGATCTCCAGTAGGAAGACCAGGTCAAGAGAGTGACCTCCCTTGTGTGTAGCTGAGGGACATACCATAGCAAAAAAGAGGAGGGTGCTGCTGTTAAAAACGTTGGTACTGCCTTTATTTCTCCATACCTTCACAATTTACCCTCTGCCATTTTCTTTAGAAGCTAGGACCTACAATGTTTTTTTCCAGGGTTTTGAGGGCAGTTGCCTAAATCCAGTAAAACGGATGTATACATATCCTGACTTTTGTTTTGGGGGAGTTTGAATGCTAAACCCTGTGATATTTTTCCATAGTTTGTTCATGAATTTTATATTTCCACTTCTATTATCCCAGTCCCCCCCTTTTTTGGTTTCACTTTTATCATTAATGGTTACCCCCTTATGTACAGTTTGGATGAATACCACCGTGGAAATACCTAGGAATTTTAGGAAATCAGGGATTCCACCCTTTTTGTTCCCTACTTTCCTTAAGATCAAACAATGGAAACTGGTTTGCTCCTTGGCTCAGACAGTCACTCGAAAGCAGCTATATGCTAACATTCTTGCTGCACATTTCTCAGAACCTCCTAGGTTGCTGGACACCCAGAATATGGAGGTAGATGCCTCATTAGCATTCAAACAACTCACTGACCCTAGATTACTACAAAAGCTATGGGATGTTACGTGATTATCATGCTATGGGAAACTGGGGGTAAGAGGTAACTTGAAGCATAAATCCATAGAAGATAGGATGTGTTTCAGAGATACTTGTCCCATGTAGGTGGAGACGATGCAGCATTTCTTCCTAGGTGGCCCATGTAGTGCACAAGTTTGGACTTTATTGTTACACAAATGAAAAGATAAGGGCCTCACAAATTTCACATATGAAATGCTTATCTATGGAATTTTTCCCCAGAATATGTCTCATTATCACGCTAGTGCACTGAGACTCATTGTTGCATACAGTAGATATTTCTTGTGGCAAGCCAGATGTGCCCAGTTGTTGCAGCAGAAAACCTATACTGGAACCCAAGTGGTGAACCAAATTATATTGGATTTACGGTCCATTTACCTACAAGAACAAAAGTCTGTCTTGTGGTCATAACATGATAAACTCTGGGCTTTTTGTGATTGGATCTTGAAAGACTGATGTAAATTGACCTCCGTAGAGAAGTTCTAAGTTGGCCCAACATTGGCAGAATGAGAGAATCCTTCTTTTTTCTGCTTCCCTCCTTTTTTAGTCATATAAAGTTTTTTTTGTCCCCCACAGATTGAAATGTATTCTGGGGGGGGGGGTTAGGTCCTTTGTAGGGTAGCACTGCACCTATGAGTTTGAGTTTACTTATATGACAGTATAATGCTTTAAGCATGGCTCATGCTAGGTTCCTCTTCTTTTTTGGATTTATAATTTGGTTTGTTTATACTCTTGATACATGTATTGTATTCTTGATTTTTTCATTGTCTGTTTTTTAACAAAAAAATTTCCCTACTCTTTTTGAGAAGTGCCATGGGATCTTTAACATCAATCTGAAACTGCCACTGGAACAGACAGATGGGACCTCGGTTTAATGTCTCATCCAAAATACGGCACCTCAGGAGTGCAGCACCCCCCCTCATGCTGCATTACAATGTCAATATTGGGATATTAACCCAAGTGCCTAGTGTGGAGATAGAACCCACAGCCTTCTGATCTCCCGGCCTCAGAGGTGAGTGTGCTACCTGCTGAGCCATTGACACTGATCCTGACACTAGCTATTACTGAACCGTGGTATACTGGAAACCATGATGGAGATTTAGCCATACCAGATTATACTCTGTTTAGAAGAGGTGGGGGGGTGAAAAGGGAGGGGGGTGTGGCTCTTTACATATGGGAGGGTATTAGGGTGACTGAAGTACAGGGAATGCAGGGGGGAGTGGAGGTACTTTGGGTTACCCTTGAGACGGGCACTAGCACTGCCATTCAAATGGGTGTGATATACAGAATTCCAGCAAAGGGGGAGGAGGTGGACAGGGTTCTAGTGGAATCCATCCACAGGATGGCAGCTAAAGGGGAGGTGCTGCTGTTAGGTGATTTCAGTCTTCCAGATGTGGATTGGAGCATTCCAGCTGCTGCCTCAGCCAGGAGCAGGGACATCCTGTACTCTGCACTGGCACAGACCTCAGGCAGCTATTGCTAGAGCCCACCAGGGAAGGTGCAATTTTGAACCTGGTACTCACCAATGGGGATAGAATTGAGGATGTCAGAGTGGGCAAACATCTGGGATCCAGTGATTATCACATAGTGTTGTTTAGCATGAGCACAGTGGCAGAGTCAAGCCACACAAAGGTGAGGGTCCTGGATTTCAGGAGGGCTTTACTAAGCTGGTTATATGTCTCAAGCATGCCCTGGCAGGGAGGGACAAAGAGGGGGGAGTGGAGGAGCAGTGGTCCATCTAAAAGGAGCCATAGTGGAGACAACAAACCTTTGCATTAGGCAAGTAAACAAAGGCAAGAGAAAGCCACTATGGTTCTCAAAAGTAATGGTTGGGAAGGTAAGAGTGAAAAAGATGGCTTTCAGGAAATACAAGAAAACACAGTGGAAGGAGGATAGGGTAGTGTATCTCAATAAACAGAGGGAGGTAGGGAAATCAGTCAGGAGTGCAAAGGCACAAACGGAGGAAAAAGTAGCACAGGAGGTTAAGAAAGGAGACAAGACTTTTTATAGGTACATTACTGAAAGGAGAACAAGCACGGGTGGGTTAGTAAGGCTTAAAGGGGAAGAAGGAGAGTGTGTGGAAGGAGACCTGGAAAAAGCATCAATACTAAACAAATATTTTTGTTCTGTATTCACAGAAGAAGAAGAAGAAGAAGAAGGTGAGGGACCACAGTTAGGCAACATGAACAAATATGGGAGGGAGATGGACATCTGTCCATTTACAGAAAAGAGAGTCCAAAAAGAACTCACAAAATTGAAAGTGGACAAGGCAGTAGGACCAGATGGGATACATCCAAGAATATTAAGGGAACTACAGGAGGTGCAGGCTCCACAACTGGCAGCACTGTTCAATGAGTCACATGATACGGGAGTGGTTCTGGAGGACTGGAGGAGAGCAGATATAGTCCCTCTTCACAAAAGTGATAGTAGGAAGGATGCTGGAAACTACAGACAAGTCAGCCTCACCTCAATAGTGGGGAAGATTATGGAATTACTACTTAAATAAAGGATTGTGGAACATCTTGAAGCCAGTGGAGCACAGGGTCTGAGACAGCATGGATCCACAGAGCGAAGGTCATGTCAAACAAATCTAATTGATTTCTTTAACTGGGTGACTAGGATCATGGATCAGGGAGAGCAGTGGATGTGGCCTATCTGGATTTGAGGAAGGCCTTCAATACCATTCAACATATAAGACTTGTGAACAAGTTGGGCAGCCTGGGAGTGGGTCACAAGGTGGCAAACTGGGTTAGGAACAGGTTGAGTGATAGAAGACAGAGGGTCATGGTAAATGGTGCTCAATCTGAGGAAAGGAGGGTGACCAGCAGAGTGCCACAGGGAACAGTCCTGGGCCCTGTCCTGTTTAATGTCTTCATAAGTGACATTGAGGAGGGGTTAGAGGGGAAGGTGTGCTTCTTTGCAGATGACACTAAGAACTGCAACAGGGTGGACACTCCAGGAAGGGTGGAAAAAATGAGGAGAGACCTAGGTAAACTGGAAGAATGGTTCTGAGTGTGGCAGCTGAGATTTCATTTGAAAAAGTGCAACATCATGCATTTGAGGCACAGGAATCTAGGGGAGGATTACATGATGGGGGGAACTGATGATCACCAAACAGGAAAGGGATTTGGGGGGTAATCATATTTGATGACCTAAATGTGGCCAAACAATGTGCTAAGGCTGTGGGGAGCCAGTGGGATGCTGGGGTGCATAAGGAGAGGTATCACCAGCAGAAGGAAGAAGGTGGTGATGCCACTGTACAGATCATTGGTAAGTCCTCATTTGGAATATGGTATCCAGTTCTGGAGGCCACATTTCCAAAAGGACATAGGGTGGAGGCAGTTCAAAGAAGTGCAACAAAGATGGTGCAGGGCCTGCACTGAAAGCCATATGAGGAGAGACTGGGAGACCTCAATATGTATAGCCTGGAGAAGAGAAGAGACAGGGGAGATGTGATAGAAACCTTCAAATATCTAAAAGGCATAAATAGGGTACTGAAGTGTAGCATCATTAAGAAAAGCAGATGTCCAGGAACGAGAGGGCATGACATGAGGTTGGAATGGGTTGGCTAAGGGGTAGCTTGAGGAAGTATTTCTTCACAGAAAGGGTGATGGATGCATGGAATAGACTCCCAACGGAGGTGGTTGGGACAAACACAGTGGGGGGATTCAAGTATGCATTGGACTGGCATAGGGGAATGTGACAGGGTTGAATAGGACCCTGTCCTAGTTGTTCTGAAGAAAGAGCTTAAATGCAAGGATCTGTTCTATTATCTCCTGTCTCTTGTCTATCTGGTTGCACAACCAAATTTTCTCCTGAGACGTAGGACTTGATCACCCCGACAGTCTTGCAATTCTCTGCCTCTCGCTCTCTCTCTTCCTTCTCTTGCTGTTCTGTCTTTTCTCCCCCCCCCGCATAACTGCTGGTATAAAAATATATGTCAATCATTATGTGGAAATGTAACTGATACTGGGATCCCTTTGTTTAAAACTGTATATAATCATACTGTTGAAATGATTGCAAAGCTAAAACTGTATATAGTTATATGGTTGAAATGATTGCAAAAAGCTGTTTGGAACTCAAGGTGTTAACCTGTTTGCAAACTCTCTGAGAAGCTATAAGCAAGAGGTCAGTTCTGGGTCATAATGTTCTTTTTGCTGCATTTGTTGAAACTTACAAGAACACTGTGTGAGAAGCATGCTGTTTTCTTAATGAGCGGGGGTTGCAAAGACTTATAAAAACAGAGCTGCAATGTTTTGCAGGAGAGACACAGAGACTGAAATTGGGAATTGAAAAGAAACCCAGGTGGACTTTCTCTGTTTATATTGCCTTTGTAAATAGTTATACTGAATAATTTCTTTTTTTATTTTACTGTTATTAATGATAAATCACTTGTTGAGAATTTTACAACTGCTCCTGGTTTTCCTTTGTTTCCTGAATTGTGCCTTGATGACAGATGGTGTCAGCCTAAGTGGGATTTACACTGTGCATACTTTAAATCAGGAGTTTTGTGCATTGGTACTAGATCTGGTTCCAGGGAAGCATAGAAAATAGGTATGGATTCTGCAGCAGCAAGCCCAGGAGTGGTTACCAGGAGAATAGCAGCCAAACTAACAGAGACAGAAGTCCAAGCTGAGACTGTACAGCTAGCACCAATTATAGAAAAAGAACAGGCAGAGACAGAACCTGAAAGCCTGACTGCCTTTTTAAAATGGTGGGCTATACAACAAAAGAGATGGAGAAACAGAGAAGAGAGGAGAGAAGATGCAGCAGAGAGAACAAGAGATTCAACATTTAGAAGCACAGAGAAGAGAAGAAATGCAACAACTCGAACAGCAGAGAAAAAAAGAGATGCAGCGACAGGAGCAGCAAAGAAGAGAGGAGATGCAATGATGGATGGATGTCTTGCAAGTTGTCAAAGCTGGAGGATCTGGCACTGGTCCAGCAGAACAACAAGCCACAAACAACTTAAAATACCTTAAACTTACAAAGCTATGTCCCTTGGCTGATACTGAAGCATACCTGACAACTTTTGAAAGGGTTGCCACAGCCTGCCAGTTGCCAAAGCAGCAATGGGCAATAAGACTGATACCTTACCTGACAGGGAAAGCCCAACTTGGTTACAGCAATATGGACACTGCACAGTCAGAAAACTATGACCTGGTGAAAAGTGAAATCCTGAAAAGGTACGACATCTCAGGAGAGACCTACAGGCAGAGATTTTGATCTCTGAAGTACAACTCAGTCGACAATCCTCGAGAAGCCTTCACCTGACTCCAAGAACTCCTGATAAAATGGCTCCAACCAGAGAGCAAAACACTCCCACAGATCATCGACACATTTGCAATAGAGCAATTCATCAACATCCTGCCTACAGATGTGCAGCTTTGGGTAAAGGAACACTGACCAAAAAGTGGGGAAAAGGCTGTTTCTTTGGCCAAAGACTACCAAATGACCAGACAAATGCCACAGCAGTGAGGTAACAGCCAAGCATCTGTAAGACACTCTTTTTCCCATTTAAACTCCAACTCTGATAAGAATTCTGGTGGGGGTAACACATCTGTGCCCAAAGATGTTATTTGCTATAACTGTAATAAGCCAGGTCATATTGCAAGAAATTGCCATAAGAAGAATGACACTAGAGCAGATTTGTCCTTAGCAAATTGGGACAAGTAATTAACAGATGTGAAGGTGGGAGATGAGACTGTGAAGAGACTTATAGATTCAGAAAGCAGAAAGACCCTAATACATATTGACATGCTAGGAAAACAGTGTCCAAAAGGATCAGGTACTGGTGTCCTTTGCATTCATGAGGACACTCAATACTATCCCGCCAGTCAAGTGACTCTGACTATTAATGGGGTGTCACACAAAATGAAAGTGGGGGTAGTACCCAAGTTTGTACCTGTGATTGTTGGAAATTACTTTCCAGGATTTACTGAGTTAATCAAAGAGGGACTAAATCCTAATGTTTCAGCAGCTGTAATGACAAGAACTCAGGGAAAAGAAAATCTCAAATGGTAAGGACTCTTTTCCTTTTGCTGATTTTGATTCAGACTTGTTTGAGCACAGCTCCAAGATTCAGAAGTCCAGGAAAGAAAGATGTCTCCTGAAGAAACAGTGGCAACAAAAGACTGGTGGACATAAGGGGTTAACATATGAAAATGCTGAAATAAACTGATCACTGATTGTGATTTTCTTTCAGAGCAAGCTAATGATGTTTCTCTCCAGGGTTATTTTAAGCAACTGGGGGTGAAATTAAGACAGGGTGAACCTATGTTTAAAAAAATGTAATGGGTTACCGTACAGAGTTTGGGTTAAGCCTCAGACACAGGACCAGACAGAACAGTTGGTTATACCACAAACGTATAGATCTAGGTTGTTACAGATAGCACATGATAGTCCTATGGCTGATCAGACAGGCAAGGATCACACCCTTGCCAGATTGCTATATAGATTTTACTGGCCTGGAATTCATGAAGATGTTGTTACCTATTGTAGTTCATGTGTTGAGTGTCAGAAAGTAGCCACAGTCACTAAAAAAAGACAAGATGCCCCTGGTGCCCCTACCCTTGATAGATGAGCCTTTTGAGAGAATTGCAATGGATGTGGTTGGCCCCTTAGACAAAAGTAAAAAGGTTAATTGATTAATTTAGGTAGTATGTGAATGTGCTACTCGATACCCAGAGGTAATTCCAATGTGTACTGTCACAACCCCAAAAGTGGCAGCAAAGCTTGCCAACATTTTCAGCAGGATGGGCATACCAAAAGAGATTATTGCTAACCAGGGTAGTAATTTTGGTGCTGCATTACTGAAGGAGCTATACCGGCTACTAGGTATCACTGCCATAAGAACCTCCCCTTATCACCCTCAGACAGACAGTCTTGTTGAGCATTTTAATCAAACCCTAAAACACATGTTAAAAAGGTTTGTAAAATGGGAAGGGAAAGACAGGGACCAATACTTGTCTTACCTGTTTTTTGCTTACAGAGAAGTGCCACAGGTATCGACAGGTTTTTCAACATTTGAAATGCTGTATAGTAGACAACTTAGAGGGCATTAGAAGTACTAAAAGAAACATGGTGAGATAACCCCCATCAGAAATAATCTATTACATCTTATATGTGTGCCCTGAGAAAGAAGCTAGCAAAATATGTTGAAATCTCCCACAGTAATCAGGAAGAGGCCCAAAACCAGCAGAAGGTGTATATGACCATGGGGTAAAAGAAAAAGGTTTTTGAGCCAGGTGAAAAGGTCTTGCTACTGTTACCCACTACAGAAAATATATTATTAATGAAATGGCAAGAGCCTTATAAGGCTCTTAGATGTTCTGACACAGTTAACTATAAGATTGAGACCCCTGATAGGAAAAATCCTATTAAGATATACCATGCTAACCTCCTCAAGAAATGGGTTTAAAAAACACCAAAAGCTGTTATGCTGGTTTTACCGGAAACTGATAAAGAAGATATTGACGTAGCTTATGATAGATTGGAGCAAACTGTAACTGCTGATGTTGTAAAGGTAAATGTTTCTTTAACCTCTGAACAAACCGCAGAAATATGTAACTAGCTAAAGACATTTAACAGTACTTTATCACAGTACCAGGCAGAGTAAAAGAGGTCGAGCACGTAATACTGACAAAGAATGCCCGCCCTACTAGACAAAAGACATATAGACTACCAGAGTGGTAAAGAGCAGACATGGTTAAGGAAATACAAAAAATGAAAGAATTGGGTATCATAGATGAGTTGAGAAGTGCTTGGTCATCACCAGTGGTGATTGTAAACAAAAAAGGGCACGGGGTCATAATGTCGCAAGACATTATGACGCATGTAAAAATCACACTGCCAATACAGCGTGATTTCTTGCATGTGGCATAATTCCTTTATTTTGTGGGGGGTTCTGCCTAACCCCCACTAAGAATTCTCAACTCCAGGAGGGTTCAGGTCAAAATCACACAAAGTGCGAAAAAATAAAACTTTCTGGGACCAGGAATCAAACCCAGTCCCAGAAGCAGCACCTGGGTTCCTTGCTGCAGTGGCTTAGTCCATTGAGCCACAGAAGCTGCTTGGTGGAACTCAATCCCAGCAGAGGTCTTATCCTTTGCCTGGGATAGTGCGAGTGGTACAATATCGTGTACAGCAGTATACATGGTATTGCACCATTCACTGTGCAGTACGGCGCTATTCCGGGTTAGCTATAATGTTGTACACTATTAAGCGTACAATATTATAATCTGGTAGGACAAAAAAGAAGGGGGTGTAAGAATCTGCCTTGATTTTAGGAAACCTAATCAAGTGGCAGAATTTGACAGTTATCTTATGCCCAGAATAGATAATTTGGTGGACAGACTGGGGAATGCCAAATATATCACTTCCCTTGATCTCACCAAGGGTTACTGGCACATCCCACTAGCTAAAGAATCCAGAGACAAAACTGCATTTGCCACTCCTATAGGATTTTATCAGTTCACCACCATGCCGTTTGGATTACATGGCACACTCGCTACATTCCAATGGTACATGGATGTCATTTTATCCCCTCACGCAAGTTATTGTGCTGCATACCTGGATGATGCTGTGGTGTACAGTCCAGACTGGAAAAGCCACCTGGAACACCTACGAGCAGTTATTCAGTCAGTCAAAAAAGCAGGTCTGACAATTAATCCTACCAAGTGTGCATTGGGTATGCAGGAAACCAGATATTTGGGCTCTGTTTTTGGAAATGGAGAAGTAACCCAGATGGACTTTCTCTGATTATAATGCCTTTGTAAATAGTTATACTAAACAATTTTCTTTTTTAATTTTACTGTTATTAATAATAAATCACTTGTTGCAAATTTTACAACTGCTCCTGGTTTTCCTATGCTTCCTGACCTGTGCCTCGACAACAAGGAACCCTGTCAATAGGAAAAAGGAGATCAAGTAAGGTATGTGGCTTTTATAGTAGGCACAGAAAATGTGCAGACTAGATAGGCCTAGCAGTCCTTATCTGCCATCAGTTTCAATGTTTATATATTTCCATTCAGCACATTTACATATTCTCTTCCTCAAGTGAATTGCTGATGTGTTTTGTGGCTACTCTGTGTAAAACTCTTGTTAATTTTGGCACACGTATATGGTTTCTCTCCCACATGAGTTCACTGATGTATTATAAGGCCAGCCTTCCTGACAAAGCTGTTATCCATGGACCAGCACCCCTAATCGTACCTCTACCTCGTGGACAGCAAAACATATGTAGTTATATGTACTAACCATAGGGCACAGGCACTTATCATATAAGCATAAGTGTCAGGATCTGAGTTCTACTGTAATTTCGCAATGCATACTATGCTTCACTATATTCTCACAATATATTGTAACACTGGGAGGTGTTTTACATTATATATCATTGTATAATTATCAGTTAGGCAACAGTGCCATCTTCATTGCTTGTGCAAACTGTAACTGCAAGTGTCCTTGTAAGTACTGTATACAGACCTTATTGTTCACCTTATCTTCTACCAAGCTAAGCAACTTTCTCATGCTACTTAGGACAGTTAGTCTGGCCATCTGTTTTTGGCCAATTATATTTATTTTATGTTATCTTCTTTAGCTGTAACCATAGTAGTTATCAGAGTATAAGACCCTTTGCAGCACATATTTTCTCTGAGATGAGACTAGACTGCAGCTGGCTCCGGTGCTGTTGCCATGTCTGGCCTGTCACATGCATTGCTGGTTGTTTGTTCCTACCTGTGGCCGTCCACTGTCTGAACGTGTCCAGCTGTGTTACTCCAGCAATGCTCTGCTGGCTGAGATGTGCTGCTATCCTCCTCTCGATGCTGCTGAGTGGCTCCTGCTGGATGGGTCTGCTCCCTGTGCCCTGTGTACTGCACCTGTTGTGCGCCACCTTGCACTTCACCAGATGCTTGAGGTCATTCCACTTCTTTTGCACATCTCAGACTGTCCTGTGCTGTGCAGCAATGGCATTGACTCTGTGTGCCACCCTGTCCCATGCCCTCTTGCATTTCTCCCTCCTCTTGGCATCCCCTCCATGACTCATGAGGAGTGCCTGGTGGCAGTCTATTTGCTCCACCAGGGTGTTAACCTCCTCATGGCCAAAATTCCTCTTCCTCCTCCTCTGTCTTTCAGCTGCTGCTTCTGCTATTGCTGTGGCATATCTGCTGCTGTATGTTGGAGTGCCACTGCATGTTGCACACTTTTATATGGTGTATCTTGTGTGCCATGACTTACGCAGTTGCATTTGGCGTATTCTTACAAGTTCTAGAATAGCCCGTAACTCGCATGTCGCAGTTGCTGTTGTGTAAGATCCGCAACTGCGTTGCTTGCGTCTGGCGTATTTTCCTTTCTAGAATTGGGCCCATAGAAGACATGTCACAATCACTCTTGAACTCATTTAGAATGTTCAGCCTCAGTACCAGTGCTAACTATATTCAAATGCAAATAATTTTAAAATGAAAAAAGATAGCATAGTGCTGTGAGCATGAAAGTTGTGCAGCACAAAAGTATCTACAAAATGAGTGGCATTTCATTTATAGATACCTTATAGATTTTTTATAATTAGCAAAAAAGAGCAGGAAATGCAATTTTCTGTTCACTTTTTTCACAAACATGTGCAAAAAAAGATAAACAATCAAAAGCAAATGTCCCTTCACTAACAGAAAGTATCCCTATTGCATAGATGAAATATACAATGGTGAGCTGTCAGAGAAATGATTTATCTACACTCATGTTGTTTGACCTCGGATATCTCACTCGTGGCTTACACCACTCATGAGGTTACCTGAGGTCAAACAGCACTTGTGTAGATAAATCATTTATCTGACAGCTCACCATTGTATATCCCTTATTTATTATCTGGATACCACTTGTCTGTTGTCTCTTCCTTTGTGTATTTCCAACAAGAACCTGAGAAAGGTAATTTTATTACCCTGTTGCATTTGGTGACTGTGTGCAGGTTGGAATGTACAAAGTGAGGATTACATTCGATTAATTCTGAATGTCGAGTAGTGTAGTGCATTTTTCACCTACTTGGACCTACTCGTACTCACAATGGTTGTTCTGTCATGGACACATTCCATTTTGGTTTCGGGCATGGTACTTTCACCCTAGACCCTGATACACTCCCTCTGCTAGTGGCAGCGAACTGCCTTGGCACCATCGTTTGCCCACTGGGGACTGGAAAGCCATTGGGTGATGGCTCCAAGGATTTTATCCAGTTTTCCAACTGCTTCTTTGTTTGTTTGTTTACCCCTTGTTTGCCATGTCTGAACTTTGCACAGAACTGAGACTGGATGTCTCAAACTACCTCACATCCCATGAAGGATGGACAGATTTCATGCTGGATGTGAAGTCTGCAGAAAATCCATTGCTGCTAGTTTCAGAGCACCACCTCAAGTTCAAACTAACAGCCAAGAAATACAGCCTTAAATGTCTCTTGGTTGCGGCTCTCCATACTGCTGTTGAGAGTCTCACGGTGAAGTGTGCCTGCCTTAGAAACACAGAAACATAGAAACATAGACTTTGATGGCAGATAAGGACCGCTTGGCTCACCTAGTCTGCCCATTTCCCTACCTACAGGATAAGCCACAGATCCTAGTTAACCAACAGTCTATTTCTTCCTACCGCCCACAAGAATTGCCTTATGTCTGTCCCATGTATTCTTGAATTCTCCCACAGTTTTAGACCCCACAACCTCCTCAGGAAGGCTGTTCCATGCATCCACTACCCTCTCTGTGAAAAAATACTTCCTCACATTGCCCCTGAACCACCTCCCCTCTATCTTTAAATTGTGTCCCCTTGTTCTTGCATGTCTCTTTTTCTGAAAGATGCTACCCTCTTGGACTTTGTTGATTCCACTGAGGTACTTAAATGTTTCTATCATGTCCCCCCTTCCTCCTTTCCTCAAGGGTATACATATTAAGCTATTTTAGTCTCTCCTCATATGGCTTCTCTTGCAGACCCTGCGCCATTCTAGTTGCCCTCCTCTGGACTGCCTTTATCCTGTCTATGTCTTTGTGGAGATAGGGTCTCCAGAACTGGATGCAGTACTCCAGATGGGGTCTCACCAGCTGTCTGTACAGAGGGATAACAACTTCCTGTTTTCTGCTGGTGATGCCTCTCCCTATGCATCCCAGTATCCTCCCAGCTCTCCCTACTGCCTTCTCACATTGCTTGCTAACCTTAAGGTCATCTGATATGATTACCCCCAGGTCCCTTTCCATTTTTGGTTTTGAACTGCAAAATGTGTCTCTAAAAAAAGAGATGGTCTTGCAGGCATCGGAGTTACAGAAAAGGGAACAGAAACTAGTGGAGGAGACCCAATCACTCCTTGATGCCAATGACAGACTGTTGCATTGTACTGTTCAAGACTCTGAGCATGAAATTGGCATGTTGAGAGATGATTGTGAAAGGCTGAAATGTGATAAGAAACAGTTAACCTACTTGAACGATATTTTGAGTGATACAAATGAGGGTTTGAGAGAAGAGAATGCTGAGTTGAAAGAGGAGACTGAGAGAATGAATTGTGAGCTAGATAAGGAACATAGGGAGAACGTCGAATTGGGCACCGTGTACAGAGTACTGCATTGTGAGGTTGAGAAGGGTATTGAGCAGGGAACTGCAAGAGTTTGTCACAAAAGGTGTAGAGCAAAGATGGCAAAAATGCGCCATCAGTGAGAGTTTCTCGCTGGCCATGTTAAAGCTATGGATGAGTTTCAGTTTATGCCCATTGACACTGTGTCATCCACAATAATGACTCTGACTTTGATGATGAGGCCTACCATATCACTGACAAATCCACACCCCATAGGGCTATCATATTTTCCATCCATCCACAAGATGGCACATATGTACATGCCCCCTCTACGTTGCCACATCTTCACAAACATGGCTGAAGCAATGTCATTCACCAAGATGGTGGCCCCCATGATATGGGAGGTTGGCCTATACTTCGTGGTGCACCACCACTTGCCCCCTCACCAGGGTGGACAATGCGGAAGTGCGTAGGTTAATCCATGAGGCCCTCACCAATATGATTGCACCAGATAAGTGAAAAAGAACCATCCATGAGCAAATTGACAGAATGTTTGAGGACACTGTCAATCAGGACCATGCATTCAAAGCAGTCATTTATGCAGCAGCAGAAGCTGCCCTCTGCAGTGCTATACAACGTATTGATGTGAACGTAGTTCCTCAGACGCTCAACCCCTTGCAAGTCGCTCACTCTGTCCAGCAAATTGCTCAAAGCATTGGACAGGTGGGTTCCACTGACAACCTCAGTTGCCATTTGGAGAAGAAGCGCTCTCTCTGTGAGAAGCTTTCTCTCCAACCTGAGTACCAGGTTCAAGTCTTGAGACAGACGATCAAACCTATCCTATGGGCCAAACTCCCTGAAGCCATCCACAACTGTGAGACACTGGCCTGCAATGATATCGCTCAGGCATTCCTTGCTGTCAATGCCCCAGGTATCGTTGGAGCCTGCTTGGCCTACAACGATAAGCAAAATGAGAAGGAAAGCCCTGCAGCTTACCATTAACAGTTGTGGCTCACCTACGATGCTGGCAAAGGCTTGACTGATGAAGTCACACACAAAGACCAAATTGAGTACAAGAATTTGTACATCCAGAACATGACTTCTGGCCTTCAGGAAAAGGTTGAACTCAACGTTTACGCAGAGACTGACACCTTACCGAAATCCTTACCAAGATGGAGCGTGCCTTTCAGCTATGCATCCTCAGCCTCGCTTCTGGTAAAAATAACAACAACAAGGCCACTGCCATTTAAACCCCAGCAGCCCAGGTGTCTGCAGTCCAAGTTGCTGCAGTGCAGCTGATGTCTGACACACCGACCCACTATACGGTGGAAGGCCATAATGGGAAGAATGACTCTCCTTCTGATGACAAGCAGTCACACAAGGGGGGGTAACCGGAACTGGAAGAATAATAGAAACATGGATAGGAGCAATTGGAAAAATCCAAATGCCCAACCTGATAGCAAGTACCGTAATGGTCCTAGCTATTGGAGCCTTAAAGATGAGAATGAGACCCTCCTCAAACTGCTGGAGGAGGTCCGTGCTGAGAGAGTGGCCATGCGTATATGTACCATAGCAGCCCTCACTCTGGTCTCCGGACAGGGAAAGCCATTCCCACCTTTGACTACCAAACAGTAAGGCAGCCAAGAGAAGAACCCTTTTGTGGCATCAGCTACTGTCCAAGCTGATGCAACGATCAAGGAGGAAACAACTGAGCAGCCCACTGTCGCACTCGTGACGTCACAGGTACAGCATCTGTACCTGTGCAACACATCAAGGAGGCCCAAAGAGATCCTGCAGGCCTCAGATTTCAGGAACAGGATGCTGACAATGATTATGAAAATGCAGCTTGACAATTACTGTCTCCAGTCCAGATTGTGAGTGACCTGCTTGTTGACACAAATGGATGGCCTTGTGTAAAGGCCACAGTCAGGGGCCGCCAACTGAACATGCTTCTGGATACAGGAGCAGCAGTGTCTATTCTCTGTGATGAAAACCCAGCCATGTCTGACTGGTCTACCAACTGTAAGACCAATGCACAGGGTGTAGCTGGTACTCAGCTACACAGCTACCGATCTGTGTCCTTGCCTGTGGTGGTAGGCCACCTCAGCACTGATTTGGCCTTAGACCTCATGGTATTATGTCATCACCCCAGCATACTGGGAACTGATTTCCTTGCACTACATGGCTGTGTAGTGGATCTAGCCAACAAGCTACTCCTACAGATCAAAGGACAATGTCATGCTGTCACCATCCCAGATTCACAATTGATGACTGCCATCTCCCATAACAACAAGGAGTATGATGTCATGGCATTGTTCAAAAGTCAGGACTTGTTTCCTGAATTTGCACTTTTGCTGCAAAAACATCTTGATGTGTTTGCTACCAACAAGCATGATTGTGGTAGGATGCACACTACCATTGAGATTCCAGAACCTAACTCGTTGAGGCAGCAGCAGTACCCATTCCCTGCTGCAGCCTTGTCATCACTGAGGGAGACCATCCAATAACTGCTACAACAAGGAGCGATCAGGACTTGTGTCTTCACTATCAATTTGCTTATTTGGCAAGTGAAAAAGTAAAATGGAACTTGGAGACTTACAACTGAATAAAGGGAAACTTAATCAAGTTATCCCCAAGCTGTGCACCAAACGGTAGAATCAGCCCCTGACAAAAAGTGGTTCTCAGCTCTTGACATCTCTAATGGGTTTTGGTCACTCCCTCTAGCACAGGTAAGTCAATATAAAATTGCCTTCATCGTTGATGGGTACCAGTACACCTGGACCTGTCTTCCCCAGGGCTTCCATAATAGCTCTTACCTCTTCCATCTCCACATGATGGATGCCCTGCAGGGGTTCTCCACACCTCAGTGTCTCCTGCAGTATGTGGATGACTTGCTTCTGGCAACCACCACAAAAGAAGAACATTTGGCCCTCTTAGATGAATTATTGTGTCTCCTCAAGAGAGCAGACCTCAAGTGCAACCCCTCTAAAGCACAATTGTGTGAAAAAGAGATCATTTTCCTCGGCCTATGCATCATAGAACAAGGCAGAAGCCCAGCTGTCAGGAAGACCCAGGGCTTGCAAGATCTGCCACTTCCTACTAGCGTGGCAACACTCAGATGCTTTTTAGGAATGGTAAACTACTCCACGGACGTTATCCCTGACTTTGTCTTGAAGGCTGCTCCCTTGTAAAAACTTCTGAAAAAGGATGTCCCATGGTTATGGGGTCCCACTCACACTGAAGCTGTTACACAGCTCAAGTAGGCCTTAGCCTCAGCCCCAGAACTGATCAATCCTAACCCAAACCTTCCCTTCTATTTGAAACTGCCACCTCTGATGTGGCCATGTTTGCAGTGTTGGCACAAAAATATAATGAGTACCATAGGCCCATTGCCTATGCATCTCAGATGCTATCCCCAGTAGAGAGAAAATACAGTCTCTGTGAAAGGACACTCTTGGCAACCTTTTGGGCTGTCAAGCACATTCTGTACATCATTGGGTATGTTCCTGTTGTCTTGCAAACCTGCCACACCCCAACTAATTTTTTGCTTTCAGACAAAGTAAAAGATGGCTCAGTCTCTAACACCAGACTAACCCATTGGTCTTTGCTTTTGCAGGATAGGAGCATCAAAGTACTACTTGCCAAAATGCCCCCAATCTTGGCCCATGGCCTACTCTACACAGATAAGCCCCACGACTGTGCCCTCCAACCTCCTGACTTACCTGAACCAGAACCATTCTTACTGGTTACCTGAGGTTCTGGAAGATACCAGCATGTATCGTATCTTTACAGGTGGCTCCACCTCCTATGTGGACAGAGAGCAGGTGGCAGGATTTGGAATGCTCATACAAGAACAAGATGGTGATTTCAGGTGCATTTCCAGAAAATGCACTGTTATCTCCTCACAGTATGCTGAACTGGCAGCTGTGGCCTGTGCACTGGAGGTCATGCCCATGGTGACAAGGATGCCATCATTTTTGCAGACTCTGATTAGGTCTGCTCATCCCTTACTGAGTTCTACCCTTTTGGCAGAGGAATAACTTTACATCCTCTGATGGCACACCTGTCAAATACAGGGATCTGTTTGTGTGTATATACACACCCTGACACAGCAGTTTACTCACAAACTGTATATCCACTAGGTAAAGGCTCACTGCAAATCTGACCCTTACCATGAACTCAATGATCGAGCAGACTCACTAGCCAAAGCAGGTGCTCTGGGGGGTATGAACAATGACTCACCCAATTGCTGTGGCAGCTATTGTAGCCATCAACACTAGGCAGAAACCAATACCAGAACCTCCACTGGACCTTTCTTCTGCACAGAAATCAGACCCAGAACTAAAAGATGTATTCAAATTCCTAGACAAAGGAACAGAACAACGACTACCTGTTGGTGGTCCATACAAGAGACATTCGGACAACATACACTTGTCCAGTGATCAGAAGCTCATCTGGTATCGAAAACAGGATACAGGTGACAAATTGTGGATTGCACCACAATCCCTATGAACAAAATTCATCCATACGGTTAATGGTACTCCCACTGGTGGACACCAGAGGACAGAAAATACCCTCCAGAGACTTAAAAACTGCCATCTGGTGACCTTGCATGGCCAAAGATATGGAGCACTATGTAAACAACTGCATAGTGTGTGCCCAGAGCAATCCAATTTCAGTGAAAAGAAATGCCAAATGTTTGCCCCAAAGGCAAACTGGACCATGGAATGCAATGCCCCTTACCAACTCCAGCAAGAACAACAAGTATGCACTTTTATGTCACAGATTTGTTCTCCAAGTGGGTGGAAGCATTTCCCACTAACATTAACACTGCAAAGACAACTGCCATGATCCTGGTGGATCAATTGTTTTCCAGGTGGGGCCTGCCTTTAAAGGTAGATTCAGACCAGGGAACCAGTTTTACAGCCGAGCTGATGAAGCAGACACTCCAACTACTTGGAGTAGATCAGAGATTCCACATTCCTGTCCATCCTCAATCTTCAGGCCAGGTAGAAAGAGCCAATAGAAACAGGTGTTATGCAAGTTCATCAATGATAATCCCAAGGATTAGGATTCCCTCTTGCCACTACTCCTGATGGCAATTAGGGGCACCCCTGCAGCCACTACTCAGTGCACACCTTACGAGGTTATGACTGGTAGAGCCATGAGGTTACCTGAACACCTGTTAATTGATCTCCACACCCCCACTGCAGATGGAGTATCTGTAGACAAGTATGTTGAAAAGCTTCATGATGACATCATGAAGACACACCTGTTCACTGCCAGTCAAATGGGTAAAGCGCAACAAGTGAAAGCTCATTTTGCTAAGCATGTCAAAGAAGTCAACTGGCAAGTTGGATACTAAGTTATGTTTCTCCAGTACAGACAACCCACTCATTCCTTTGCCAGTAAATGGGAAGGCCCATATCTCATTGTTAACAAACTCAGCCCTGCTGTGTATCAGGTCCGAGTTCGACAGCAAAAGAAGACCACCAACAAGTGGTTCCATGCTAATCAGCTAAAATTATACAAAGGTGACTAAACTTATTTTTCCTAACCCACTTAGGGCAGAATAGTACCCCACATTTAACAAACCTTTTCTGTTTTCTTACGGGTACACTGGCAAGATGGCTATCTTGCACCTCCTCCTCCTGCTGGTGGGACTACCAACACTGACTGTGACTGCACCTGCACCTCTATGTAAACCCCCACAGGCTTATAGACAATGTGTAGACCACTTGCTTAGCAACCTTGATTACCCAACCCCAATGGGAGTTCACATTGATGTATCCAATAAAATGAGTACTGTTAAAGAAGGATCTGATGCCTGTCTTAATGCAGTGGCAGTTGCTCCAGACAAATCTACACTTTCCATTGAATCAGAAACTGATGCTATGTGCTACACACTCCCTGTAGCTCACTTATCCACAGGTACATTCCATGGTTGGCCAAACACTGACATTTCCAAGAATGGTACTCTTTCTATTCGACAGACTTCTTCTAGACATTCTGGTCAGTATAATCTTACTGCTCTTATTGATTCAGCTTGGTGTGACCACCTGTCCTCTGAGGAGTCACGCTCTTTCCATCTTCACAACTATGTAGCTACTGAAGCTCTTTTCCTTTCTGTAGTCCCACCAAGCAAATAACAATTGACTGCCCTCCCTAGGAGGAAGGTCCTTCTAGTGGCTTGACCACCACTTCCCTACAAGGAGCCTGATTAATAATGTACAGTTTATGCACATTCCATTTGTTTTCAATCTCACACATTGGAACATGGCTGAGATTGGTTTATGTCACACAACCAGTACTCCTATATGTTATAGTATGATGCTTACAGATACTGTATCTGCTTATCAAACTTGCACTAATGATCCCATCAGTGGACCACACCATACCTTGCAACCTCTTGCCTCCTGAATCAGGGACAAGGCTTAAAAAAATCAGGGACAAAGACCCCAAATCAGGGACATATCTTAAAAATGTGTACTATTCACTCAGAATGCTAATAGAATAGGGAGACTTGTGTTAAGATGCATTTTCTGAAGAACAAGAAGTCTGTAACTTTAATGTCTGACATCATTTTGTGATTTTAATCCTTACTGTTCTGTCACAAAAACACAAAATTTATGAGGGACAGAGGAAAATTCTGAGGCAAAATCAGGGATGTCCCTGAAAATCAGGGACAGTTGAGAGGTATGGGCCACACACCACTGATCATGTAGGAGTCTTTAGACCCACACCTAATGCTAGAGCTAGACCATGCACTAGGTGTGATACTGCAGATGTAACCAGTGCAGCAGGCACCATTTCTGGCCTTTTTTGGTCAGGCATGTCTAGTTGGAATAGAGCAGACATAGCTACTATTAAAGCACAAACCCTTAAATTTCAGCAAGCTATTAAGAATGATATTTTAACCCCATTATTACATGGTGTAGATGGCTTAAGCAAAGTAGAATGTTTTACTGTTTACAACATGCAGGAAATTGCCAAAGGGTTCAATGATACTAAAAATAAGATTAATGAACTGATTTTTCAAAACAATAAGGAGGCAGACAAGCACTATATTGATCGTGAACTTTTATGCTCTTGTAACCCCCCTGTTACCCAGGGTTACTAGAATCTCAGTAAGACCTAGTGGTAGGCAAGGAAGGCAGCTTGTGAAACTCCAGTTAAATGGATTTCACACTGTCTTACTCTGTTCTCAGTCTCAGCTGAGACTGAGGGATGACATCACCTTAGCACTATCGCAGCTGCATGAGCCACATTGGAATCTGCAGAAGGGAGTTAGATTAGAATGTTGGGAGTTTTGAACAGTGAGTGTTCATTCTGTAGCTGGAGATTGTTGTGAGAGGAGCACAGCAGTTCTATGCACAGGCTCTTGGAGCCTCAGCTCTGAAATAGAGCTACATTTAGGGAAAGGTGTGTGTTTCTGCCTAAAGAGGGACACAGTAAGCTGTTCTTTAAAGTGGTGGAGACCGCTGATACGGGTCTCTGTGCCCCATCCCTGAGGGGATTGGGGTGGAAGGTTTTTCCACTATTCCAGGGGCAACCCCCTGACTACTGCTAGAGAAGAAGCTGCTTTATTTTGTCCAAGTGTGTTGGGTACCAGAAGATTTCAAGATTCGCCTGTGGGGCACCTGCAACCAAAGTGTGCGTTCTGCTCTTTCTAAAGGGCCCATGTTTCATCCTGAACTGTGTTAAAGTGGGGATTGGACTACTGAAGTAGTAGGAGGCCTAGAGTAATAGGCTTAGCCAAAAGTAAAAGTATGTTCAAGTCCAGCGTAAGGGGAAGTCAAGACATGTAGAGGAGATGTGATATATGTCGATCCTGTAATCTACATTGCCAAGCTTTCAAAAGAGTTGTTTAGTGTCCAGAGAGATGGCTGGGTATGGATTGTGGGAGCTGGAGGTGGGAGACCCCTCACCTTTAGTAAACAGGTCCACCTCTACGGATTTGCTCTGTGGATTTCTACTTTGTCTCATGCACTTGGCCAGTGATGCGGGAAGTACCCAGATGTGGGATTGAAGGAAATTTACCTTTAGGAGTTGAAGGCTCTAAGGTGGTTTGGGGAGCCACCAACAGGAAAACTGGTTCATTCCCATATGGACCACGGATCAAGTGGCCAGCGGGGGAGCCGGGCCATGGGAAAAACCCAAGTAGTGTACAAGTCGAGCTGTGTACCCAAAGTTGCGTGCAAGTCTGGGCTGTGTGCCTTGTGGGTTCAGAGCCTGAGGGCTGGAATAGTGAAGAAGTGTTCTGTTGCTCTAATCTGCATTACCAGGAATGTAGCCCCATGGGGGTCTGTCTATGCTTTGTTTGTTCAGTTTGGATGTGAATAAAAGACACACTTTAGAATCCCATTCCTGGTATTGGACATTACAGTTATTGCTTCCTGTATTTGGATTTACTTGGATGGCCCTGTGGAGAGTAGCTAAACCTAGGCCCCCTGTGCCGAGTAACCTAGTCCTCCCCAAACCCAGTTCCCACCAGGTACTGCTGTCAGCTTCAACAGCATGCCACCTGTCATTTTGCAAAAAGGCAGGGGTGAGGGTCTTACACTCCACCTATGGCTCTTAGATAATTTCCACTGCTGACAGACTCCTCAGGGATTTGGAAACAGACAGGATTCCAGATATCATCGATGACAGAATACTGGGTCAATGGTATTGCTTTCATTGCAGATCTAATTGTTGTAGTACTGTTTGTTTAGCAAATAATGTTAACATTTCTATGTCCTCAGCTAGAAATATTGGATATGTCTCCAGATATCCCAACTGAGCACCTTGCTATTTTACTAAAACTTGCTCCATTCATAATAACATGTTTATCACTTTTACTGTGTCTTTACCATGCTTTGATCCCAAAACAGCTATATTTGATAAACTTGCAACTATTAATTCCATTGGACACTTGGATGATAACATCTATTGAGAAAGAACTATCTTACCTGCCATGCTGGTGTATCATTCTGTTCTTCAAGCCTGGGTGACACCCCATATGAACTGTTGTGCCAAGAAGGGATTCTACTCCCTTTGCCGCTGTGATGTTTTCGATATTGTGAAACCTGTCTGTGGCTACTCGCCTGAACACCTTGATTGGCCTTAACCTTGGGTGAAGAATTGCCGACGAACCATACTGATGTTGACGAGGATCACAAATCCAAATCTCAAGCTGCATCTTCTGTCCCAGACACTGAAACAGCTGCCTACCGAAGCTACCTGGAAGAGGTACATCGCTTCACTTCTCGGCTCACCAACCAATCTTTTACTTGCCCAATACATCTACAGCGATGGAGAATGCCAAGTATTCATGACACTTATAATTCTGACAGACAATATTGTGTGGTAACAAACCATAAAGGTTTTTCCTATGGTTTAAAAACTTGTGATGTTTCTCAACCTAACTTTTGTTTGACTCCACAGCAGAAAACAGTTATTGGTCCAACTGTGATCACACCTGTTCCTCTCCTTGAACCAGACGTTATTAATACTGATCTCCAATACTTGCCTTGTCTCAGTATTTGCCCTTGTTTAACGTGCACATTGATCCTTTGAGTCTTCCTTGAAATCACTTTTAGCCAGAAAGGATTCACATTTAATCTATATTAGCAATAATATCTCTAAAGCTGGTGATGCTCTTAATGATCTTATTCATGATGGTGATTTAAGCACTGCTCTAAGCAATAGAACTCACTTTTAAAGTTTTTGTAGTTATTCAAGCATTTTTGTTTGTTTTTCTAATCTGTATCCTCTGCTGTCTGTGACGAACTTTAAGACAACGCCAAGAACAACTTGAATTCCTTTACAAGGCTCATGCGTTGGGCTTGTAAATGACTTTTTAGTGCCATCCCACTACTCACCTGGGATTGTTGCCCCTTTTGAGGCAACAAGGAAGGGAATGTTATCCATAGACCAGCACCCCTAATCTTACCCCCACCTCACTGGCAGCAACACATATGTAGTTATATGTACTAACCTTAAGGCACATGCACTTATCATATAAGCATAAGTGTCAGGATCTGAGTTCTACTGTACTTTCACAATGCATACTATGCTTCGTTATATTCTCACAATATATTGTAACACTGGGAGGTGTTTTACATTATATATCATTGTAGAATTATAAGTTAGGCAACAGTGCCATCTTCAGTGCTTGTGCAAACTGTAACTGCAAGTGTCCTTGTAAGTATAAAGACCTTATTGTTCACCTTATCTTCTGCCAAGCTAAGCAACTTTCTCATGCTAGTTAGGACAGTTAGTCTGGCCACCTGTTTTTGGCCAATTATATGTATTTTATGTATCTTCTTTAGCTGTAACCATAGTGGTTGTCAGAGTATAAGACCCTTTGCAGTGCGTATTTTCTCTGAAATGAGACTAGACTGCAGCCTGCATAGGTAAGAAAACTGGATGCATTCTCCCGGTAATAACACTGTTGGTTGTAAGCCTGCATTTTTCTTATTTGCTGATAATAAATTACATTTATTATCTGGACACCACTTGTCTGTTATCTCTTCCTTTGTGCAGTTCCAACAAGAACCTGAGAAAAAGTAATTGTATTACCCTGTTACAAAGCTCTGGTTACATTTAGCACATTTATATGGCCTTTCCCAGGGTTAGTGTCTCCAAATGTTCAGGTCAGGGATTCTTCTAGTGCTATGACACAAATGGATCTCATTCTTAAGCCAGGGCATATTAAACAAACTCTGGTCAGAACTGAAATGGCTGCACCGAGCATTCATAAGTGTAGTCAAAGAATGCTATACAGCAAGATGATGACAATGATTAGCTTTGGTAATGCCATCTTATGCATGGCGGCCATCACTTCCACTGTTGCGGAAGAAAAAAGTGCCCCCAAAGTGGGTGTGTTTATGTGGCCAGCAGAGAAGTGCCGCAGACACTCACCAGTGAAAACTGTGCCGCAGCACTGTGTAAGCACACTGACTAGCAGTCTGGTCATGTGATCATTACTTCTTTCTCTGTGATTCTGTGTGTTTCATGTTTCCAGTGTTCCTCAGCTAGAGGTACCTGTATGTTATAGTGTTTGCATAGTTTCCAGTGGTGAACCCACTGATGTCTTGTGAAGCTTTGCTGTGCTGTACAACTCCTGCTACATTCAGTGCATGTATATGGTTTGTCCCCCATGTCAATGTGTTGATGTATTATTAGGTTACTCTTCTGGGCAATAGATTTCATGCTTAATTGTATCAGACAGTGGTCTAGATTGTAGGAGAGGAAGGGGTTGGAGAAGGCAACCTTACAGAGATAGTTACAATCAATATCATAAGGAGGAACAGCTAAATACATCATGATCGGGTACAAGAAAAGATACAATAACAAAGAAAAAACAAATGGACAGAGTCATAGACTGAGACCAAGAAAAAGGAAGAGAAACACAAACAGAAAAAGAAGCGGCCCGGGGGGCTTGTAATGAGACAGGACAGTTAATCCCAGACCAAACAGGGGAAATACCAATCTACAACCTTTCAGGACATACTCTGCATGCAGAGGAAATGTCAGTCATCAGTATGGGTCTTTCCTTGTGCCACCACAATAATGGCACACTTTTTTTATAGTACAATTGGATATGCAGAGGTAGGTTTTTTTTTTTGTAAACAAAAACTGAGGCAATTCTTTAGTACAGGAGAAATACCACCACATACAACAACAACAACGTGGAATTTAGATGTAAATGTTAGTTAATGCCCCCACAAACATCCCCTGAAATGTAGAAAACTATATTAAGGTTGTTGAGAAATGCCTAGAAACATAATCAGGAAGGAAAGAAATATTGATAGAAGAACTAGATACAATCTATCAGCTAAAGAATTTACTGCACTTAGAATACAATCACACAACAGTAACAAAACCAGCTGATGAAGAGGAGGGGTAGTCCTGTACGATTACAAAATGTATCTGGAAGAGTGCCTCAGACAACTGAGTGCAGATGACATATACCGGAAGTTACAGGGGGTTGCACAACAACCACACAAGAATTGGTGGTCTGGCTCCTTGAGAAAGACCACAAAGAAGGATGGCTGAACGAGTGGGAGAAAAATATGCTTTTTAACTAAAACCAATAAAGCTTGTCTTGTACATTTTACCAAAAATACATGAATCAGCAACAACCCCCAGGTAGGCCTATTGTGGCAGGAGTTCGGTAATTCATGGAACCATTTTCAGTATTTATTAATTATGCCATCAAGCTTATTATGGAGATGGTGCCAGTTTTCCTAAAAGACACTGGATATGTGATTAACGTAATCAGACAATTATGTGAAAGTGCAGAAAGCTTAGATTCCTGTATCCTTGCATTGGTCGATGTCAAGGATCTCTACACAAGCATTAAACATGAATGGGAACTAGAGGCTATGAAGACAGCATTTGGGCAGAGATCAGAGAAAGAACTTCCTTCAAATATGTTTTTAGTTGATTTAACGCAGGATGTTTCAAAGAAAAATTGCTTTAAATTTGAAAACAACTTTTATTTACAAACATGAGTGATGGTGATGGTTTTGAGCATGGCACCAAGCTATGCCAACCTGTTCATGGTGCTGTTTGAGGAGAGGTTTGTTCTGGAGAACAGCCAAATCCCATTGGAAGAGAAAATCACTATCTGAAAATGCTCCACTTGATGCTGAGACAGCGATTTGGAAGGGTAACAAAGAAGAACTAGAACAGTTTCACTAATTTTAAACGGGTGCCTTAGGGTCTGCAATTCACCATCACCTCAAGTACAGAAGTGACCCACTTCTTAGATTTAGTCATTTATTTATTTATTTAGAAAAATTTCACCAGGAAAGACAACATGAGCTGCAAACAGCTCATTTCCAGATGTGTCCTGGGGGAGGGGGTAACAAAGGGGGAAGTGCAAAATAGACAACTTAACAATAAGTGGTAGAGTACAAACACGTGTCCATTACAAGCAGTATAATACAAAGCACAGACAATATCAAATGTAAAGCAAGCACAGTACAATTGGGACAAGGCATATTGGACAACCAACAATGAAAAATACAGCATAAGTGCAGGCAATGGTACCTCAGTGTAGTATTCTGAGGCATGTACAGTGCTAAGCATATGAGGGTACAAGCAGGTGGACAGGGATAAATTGCATATGGCTAACAAGTGCCAGTAGTACAAGTGGGGAGCATAATAAGTGCTGCAATGCAAGGTGAGAAGAGAAAGTAAGGCAGGACAGAGAGAGGAACAAGTGGTGGTGGAGGAGGAGGTAGAAATAAAATGGACACTAATAACCTGAATCACCTTCAGGATGCTGAGAACCCTGCAAGGGGACAGGAGACGGGCTAGATGAAGGAGAGAGGAGAGGAGGAGAGGAGAGGGAGGAGGAGAGGAGAGGAGGAGGAGAGGAGAGGAGAGGAGAGAGGAGGGAGAGGAGAGGAGAGGAGAGGAGAGGAGAGGAGGAGAGGGAGAGGAGAGGAGAAGAGAGGAGAAGAGGAGAGGAGAGGAGAGAGAGAGGAGAGGAGAGGAGAGGAGAGGAGGAGAGGAGAGGAGAGGAGGAGAGAGAGAGGAGAAGAGGAGGTAGCCAAAAACCTACATCCCTCCAGTATGTGTGGAACCCTGCAAGGAGGCAAGGAGTCGGCTAGAAGAGGGAGAGGGGAAAAGAAAGAAAAAAGGAAAGGAGCCAGGAAAGTCAAGAAACCTGAGCCCCCTCAAGGTGCTGAAAACCCTGCAAGGAGTCAGGGAACTGGCACAGTGATGGAGAGAGAAGAAAAAGAAAGCCTAGGGGAAGAGGGGAGGTGGGAGAGGGGACAGGGAGGGATTGGTAGGGGGAAGGAGAGCAGTTGGGTAGTGGATAAATTGTTGGGGGGTAGCAGGGGTGGGAGAGTTGGGTAGGGGAAGGAGGACGATGGGTAGAGTAGGGAGTTGATAGGCTAGGAATGCTAGTGGGGGCTGATTAGTTGGGCATATGGTTGGGGGATTAGAGGGGAGTGGAATGGAAGCAGGAACTAGGAGAGAGGAATGGGATTGTTGGGGGACTTGGGTGTTGGCTGAAGTGGTAGGATGCAGGGGCTGCTATGGAATTATTATGAGAGATTTGGCAAGGACTATGTTGGCTGTGGAAAACACTGACCAACACTTGGGCATAAGGATATACCGGATGGATACTAATAAAAACACAGAGCTTCCACTGAAGAAAACTCATCAATAGACTATCACCAATCATATAAGGACAGGTATTAGGAGTGAGATGAGTCTCTATGTGGATGACTCAAAACTGGGGGCGGTGGTGGATGGGGAGGAGGGGAGGGAGGCCCTACAGGGGGACCTGGAGGCTCTGGAAAGATGGTCTATAAAGTGGAAGCTGAAGTTCAATGCAGGGAAATGCAAGGTACTGCACCTGGGAGCCAGAAACCTGGGCCAAGTGTGCACCCTGGGGGGGGAATGCTACAAGTCTCAATGACTGAGAGGGACCTGGGGGGGTGGTGGTGGATGTCAAGATGAGCAACTCAGAGACTTGTAGGAGGGCAGCAGCCAAGGCCAACAGGATGCCGGGATGCATCGCTAGGGGGATCACCTCCAGAAGGAGGGAAGTGATATTCCCGCTGTATAACTGCTTGGTGAGGCCACACCTTGAGTACTGCATGCAGTTTTGGAGGCCACACTTAAAGAGGAAAATTAAACTCCTGGAGAGGGTCCAGAGGAGGGCAACCAAAATGATTTGTGGCTTGGGGAACAGGTCCTATGGGGAGAGGCTCGAAGAGCTAAATATGTACACACTGGAAGAGAGAAGGGACCGGAAGGACAAGATAGAGGTCTTCAGGAACATGAAGGGGGTAAATAGGGGAGGAGCAGTCAGGGTGCTTCGAAGGAAGGTGGAGGGGGCAACTAGAGGGCATGGGTGGAAGCTGGAGGGGGAAGATTCAGGGGAGAAAGGAGGAGGAGGTGCTACTTCACTGAGAGGGTGGTGGAGCCATGGAATGCACTGCCCAGGGGGCTGGTGGAGGCAGAGACGGTGGAGGGGTTCAAGAGGGGGTGGGACAGGTACAGGGGAAGGGTTCTGGAAGCAAAATCCAGTACAGCAAGAATATCCGGAACTGGGAAGGGAGACGCCAGAGAAGGCAAGGGGGGCAGCAAGGTCAGCTCCCAGGGTGGGGGCTGACCAAACGAGCAGACACGAAAGACCGTTAGGCCTATTCTGCTGCTATTTTAGTATGTTAGTATATGGCCAGTTCGTAAGGGCAAAATGGAACTGCCCAGAAAAAACAGACTATACACAAGCAGCAGATCTGACAATTGAGTTTTCAGAAAGAGGTTATCCCATAGAAGTACTTCATGGTGCAAGAATGAGCGTGGAGGGACCTCACAGAAGCCACCTGTTTGCTGCAAAACTAACACCACATAAACAAATGGGTACAATCATGGTTTCCAGCACCTTTTGTCTGGTATTTGGGGCCATAAGAACCATAATTTATAAACACTGGCACATTCTGAGGTTCACAGATTCAAAGGTGGAAGTATTTAAAGCTGAAACCCTCATGGTAGCTAAGAAAGGAAGCAATTTAAGAGACAGATTGCCAAGGGCACAATAGACACTACCACAACTTGAAGAAACCTTTTTTTTTTTAATTCTTTGGTAACTGGTTAAGGCCCACTAGGCACAAGTGTCTGGTTTCAGGGGTGACCTGGGGGTACTGAGAAGGTTCTATGACTTGCTGAGAGTCGCACAGTATGCAAGCTGTGGTTGTGCGAATCAAATCCAGGTCTGCTGGATGTACCAAGCTCATTCACAACTGATTATTCTAAACTCTAGGCTATAATGCCAGCCCAAACACAGAGCAAAGAACAAGAAATGCTCATTCCCCTGTGACCAATGTGCCCAGTGCAGCAATACAGAATCCCATGGGGATCGAGCCACCAGTGTGGGGAGCAAAGGCATTGGCAAACCACGCAACCAATACTGCAAGCCATACTGAAACTATAGCTTAGTCGCTGATTTGGTGGGCATACAAAAACAGAGTATTGCACAGTGATTGGCTGCCCAGTGGATGACGTCACTGTGTGATGACATCATCAGTGCAGTCACACACAGCTGGGAACCTTGTTGTGCCTGTGTCCATGGCAACTAAGTATATGAAGCATGAGTCCAGGGCTAGCTGGTCCTCATAAAAGGGACTGGGAGCTAATCAGGAAAATGCATCATGCTGTGTTAGGCATTTAGCTGTTAAATCTTTAATCAGAACTCTATTTACACCACATTTAACATTGAGCTTCGGTATGCCTAAGGATATGAGCTCTTTTAAAAGTGACCACTACTTTTGTTATGTCTGTTTAACAGTGATTCCTTATAGTGAAAAAGTAAGAAGTCATGAAGGTTAGAAGTATTTATAGTGTACCTTCATATAAATGCTGCAGACAGAAACATCAAGTGCATATACTGTTTGAGCACTCCAGTGGCAACCTTTAATGGTATGTCTGGTGGTACTACATCACTGTCATTAGAAATACCCATAAGTTTGCACAGTGTGCACACAGTATGGTTAAGCACTCAATGACATTGATTCGGTGCACTGACTTAGAGCGCATTTTGTAGCTGAGTATGGCTAAGTGCTCTGGTGATTTCGGTTATATGTAATCATTATAAAGAGTGCCTTTTGAAACAAATGCTTTAATACATAACAAAAATATAACGACAACAGTGTGCTTAGCAATACTTAAAAACATAGGGCCAGATATTCAAAGCCTTGCACCGGGTGCAAAGTGGTAGCGCCAGACTAGCACCACATTTTTGCCCAGCTGCAATATTCGAAAGCCCCATTAGTGCTGGTGCAACATGTTAGTGCCAGTGCTAAAAAATAATGTATGCAGGGGAATTAGAGGGGGCGGGCACATGCATGGGGTTCAGTGCTATATTGAAAGGAATAGCACAGCATGACAGGTAGTAGTGCCACATGTAGCATGGCACAATTCACTTCCAGAGAAATTGTGGTGGTAATACAGGGTAAACATTTTTAAGGGCTCCTCCCCCATCCCCAATCATGGACACAGGATGTCATGAAATTCTTGGCAGTCTAGTGACCCCTCAAAGCCCCAATCCCACACACAGAGTACACATACAGCACACATAATCCCTGGTAGTCTAGAGCGCCCCCCAGCACCGATCCCCAACACATGAGGCACATTGTACCCCCCACTACCCTGGTAGTGTATTGCCCCCCCAGCTCAGTCTCCCATACTGAACATTTCAGCAGTCCTGGTGGTCCTGTGCTTGGCCCAGCCCGACCCCCTGTAAATGACATCACCCACCCACCTGGTGGTCTAGTGGACCCACAGCAGTGCCCACCACCCCACACCCCATCCTGTGGAAGGAACTGGCGATTAGCTCAGCCACCACACACCTCTGCTGCTAACCACTGACTGAGCTATGAATGAGTGCATATTCATTACGCACTCATTCATAGTCAGTCAGTGGCTAGCCACAAAACTGTGCGGTGGACTGAGCCAGATGCCAGCTTGTTTATTGGATGGGGTGCAGGGTGAGGCAATAATGGGGGGTCCACTGTGCCCATTAGGTATGTGGGGGTTCCAATACATGAAGGTTCGGGGCTGCCACAGTCCACTGGACCACCAGGAATACATACATAACTCCTACGTGGGATCAGGACTGTGGTGAGAATCACTGACCTTGTAATAATTGGGCAGTAATGTGCAAATGGAGTCGGCGATCAGGTTGAAGGGGCACTAGACTACCACAGATGAGGTATAATACCTTTGCCATATGTTGGGGAAATGTTTTGGGGGGCACTAGACTACTAGGGAAACCTGTCGTATGTACATCAAAAGGATATGTCTGATTTATTTGTACCTAGGGTTGCACAAGCCCCTGATGGTGTGGATGAATTAGCCAAGATTTGAGGCATCAGAATGAGGGGATAATATTTCAGCACCACAGAAGGGGTCTGGACAATGAAAGTGACTCCATCCTTAGATGTCTGTTTATTGCAGGAGCGAAGTGAACTTTATTTACAACCTAATATCTAACAAGGGACCCTGCAGTGCAGGGACTCAAAGCCAATAAAGATTGTATGGAATGGGGGAGTACTGGTCTGAACAGATTATGATTGTGGAGAGACCCGGTATATAATTTATTTTTATACATCTGTATATGTGTGTGTATATATATATATATATCTACATACAAAGTAAACACAAATTGCACATACCCCAATAACGCAAAGCAGCATGGGAAGCATATGCAAATGCACCTAAATTAATTTGGACTGGCTCAACTTTAAGCACTATTGCATGGTGCCAGAAGTCCTCACAATTCAATCAGGGTCACGCGCAGGGTGCTCAAACATGGTAATCGGGTAAACGACAGCTCCTGCCCACCTGTTATATCCTTTATCGAAATACATTCTTTTTTTTCATTTTCTTTTTATTCCACCTCACTACCCCCTCGATCCACTCCTTCAGACCATTGATTAGTCCTACAGGTCCTTCCCACAGAATCTGCCCCTAGAGTGTCAGGTGTGCTCCTATATCCCGCCTACCTTCTCCTACTCCTTGGAGTGCCTGTACAATGGGGTCTGTCCTGCGGGTTGGTGATCCTGAGGTAGAGAGGGTGGTGGAACCCTGGAATGCGCTGCCTGGAGAGATGGTTCAGGCTTCCACTGTGAAAGGTTTTAAGAAAGGATGGGACAGATATAGAAAGGGGAAGTATCAAAGGAAGGTCTGGCCTAGGGGGGTGGGGAGGGATGATAGGTGTTCTGGAACACAAGGGAGGGGGGGAAGACCTTGGTCCCCAGCTAGAGATCTGAGGTTTCGGGCAGACTCGATAGACTGTACTGCCTAATCTGCTGGCAATTAGTATGTTAGTATGTTAGATCAGTCGTCATCTTGGCCCAAGGGAGGGAGTTTGCATTTTTCTCCCCTTAGTCCCTCCTACCCTCTGAGGACATCGGCACGTAGGACTGAGGTCCAGTCATGCGGCGTGCTATTGCACATCGCTGACAAATGCCCACAAAGTCCTCCCCCTCCCCGACTCTTAAAGAGCCGCCTATGCACCAGTACCCATGCTTCCACCGGCATAGGTGCGTCGGGTGTGCAAGACACCCAAGGATCCCACCCTGGAGAAGGAGATCATCCGTTGGGATGCTCAATTCTCCTTCACAACTCCAACCCCGGGTGACCCGTGTCATTCCCAAACCCGGGTCACCAGCATGGTGCGAGGTGTGGCATCCAGCACCTCAACCCTAAGCGCCACCGGGCTGGTGAAATACATTATTTTTTAACAAAGTTTAGACAAAAAAACAATAGCAATCACTGTAGTACAGCTTAGCCAACCGTCTGAGGGTAAAATTTAGAAGTGTCACTGCCTTTTTATGGTTATATCATGTCACGTCCGTCAGAGCATACATCAGCTGTTGAGATGTCACCGCCAAGTGTCAGGACTGCTTTGGACTACAAGAAATAGGCTGTCATCAGCCAGGGCTCTTCAAACAACTATCAAGGCAAGTCAGATATCCAGTTTATTAAAGAAGTGCTGGCTAAAATGCAGTTAGACATTTCCAACACAAAAAGTTCAGTTGGATCTCTCCACACTGGTACAAACACTAATAGCCAAAAGACTGAGCTGTATGAAACTAAACTAGCTGGTTTATCAGACACTATAAACTTTCTTGAAGACAAAGTTGAACAACAGACTGAACAAATTCAATATCTGCTCCAAAAAGTTGATGATCTAGAGAGTAGGGGCAGAAGGAATAATCTACGTATTGTGGGCTTGCCAGAGGGGGCTGAGGGGAATGATTTAATACCCTTTCTTCAGCACCTCATTCCAGATCTACTACATACTCAATGGCCCTGGCCCCTCGAAATAGAAAGGGCGTACAGAGCGCTTGGAGCTAAACCTGCCCCTGGGAACAGACCAAGGTCCATCACTGCAAACTTTTTAAGATATTCTGTGAAAGAGGAGATTCTTAGGAGAGCAGGGAAACACAGGCAGTTAAGCTGGCGAGAGGAGAGAATTTATTTTTTTCAGGACTTCTCATCTGAAATTATCGAAAAAAAGAAATTATTTTTTGAGGGGAAGAATCAGCTACAGAAATTGGGTTGGCCTTATTATTTTAAATAGCCAGCTATTCTAGTTGTCTCAATTCCAGGCAGCAAACCTTTTCATTGGGAATACATAGAGCAACTATAGGAACTTTTAGACAGTCATGTTGGTAATTCTGATGCTCAAACGGCCATTTCTCACTCAAAAAAACTCTGACATCGCAGCAAATGCACGAGCTGCTCAACAGGATTCAGTAAATTCCTCTCCTCGAGTGCCGCGTTCTAAAGTCACCCCGCAGACTAGGCCTGCAGATGTGTCTGTGCCTGAGAGTCTTGTTCATGACTGTACTCCTATCGCATATGCTTCAGTAGTTAAGAAAGCAGGATTTCTTTCTAAACTCCCTTCATATTCGTCCATTACAAGATGTAGCAAACCCTCTACAAGAACATCTTACTCTCATAGATTCACACAACCTAACTTTATGTTTAGCAAAAAACAACAGCGAAGCAGAAGTAGAGACTCCCCAAGATCAGGGAACAATACCTTTGCAAGAAATGTTCCTATAAATCCTACCTGCTCACCAGTTAATTCACAACAGACCATAATGGTGGACCCAGTCTGCTTGATAGAAAAGATTTTTAACACATCCACACAGGAAATAAGCTCAACTTCCTCTCTCGTCTCTTAAAGTGACAGCGTCTCCTGTCTAGAGCTGTTGCTTACTGCACAGGGAGGGTCCAGCAAATGTTAGACTTGGAACTCTGCTCATTTGAAGATTTCCTGGTTTACAGCTTATGCGTTACAAAGATTCCTGCATATTATGAATGTTAATGAACTATGATACTTGTACTGAACTTAGTCTTCAGTTTAATTGCTAATTATTTGCTGAACAACTAGGTCAATACTTCACCAACTATGAAGTTTAATCCATTATGCGACGTGATTTCCTTTGTCAAGCTATAACATAACTATAACTTAAGTGCCAATTTTTTATTTATTGCCATCTTATGTTGTTCGGTTATTTACTTGCCCCACAGGTTTTAACAATTATACATAGCAATGGTGGTTAACTGAAATCCCTCATACGATGCTGCCTTCTAGTGGAGATATTCATCTTCACACCATAAGTTTTATTTTTATTATTTGCTTTCTCCTATTCCTGTCTTCATATTCTTCTTCTTTTTTTTTTCTTTTTTTTTAAAACACAATCAAAATACTCTCCGGTAGCAATTGTTTTATATATAACAAACTTCAGAGTGCATTTCATTATACAGGGGAGGCTCATTAAAGCTTACAGATGCCTGCATAATTTATACTATTAAAACTCATTTATACTCATGAGTGTGGATTGTAATATGTTGGCACATCTCTTGATTGCATCTGCCAGTCATAACATACGGTGCTGCTTTAAAACTACATTACTTAATATAAGTGGACACAAGATTGCCTCCTCATATATGAGATAAATGTCCTCTTTGTTGTGGGCTTCTGATTGCAATACTCTAATTATTAGCACATTCTAGAGAAAGTCTGCTATTATTTATTACAATGGTCCATTATCTCAATGAGGATTATATATGAATCATAACTGTAAGTAATATGATTGGTTTGATTTGACTAATCTAAATTTATTTCTTGCCTAACTGCTATAGTGTTTCTGTGAGGAACACGCAGTAACAATTTGTCCTGCACCAACCTACAAACTGTTTTGTGGTAGGCATGCATCACCAAAACGCTGTGTGACATGTGTGACATATATGGTATCCTCTTTGGTTGTGGTCACCTAATATGCTTGTTCTCTATTTTGTGCATAGATATCATTTATATTTTCTAAGTCCATCCTTCTACTAAGAAACATTCATTTGGAGCAAACTGTGGGTCCCTGACATTACTATACTGCTAATTTATGAGATATGTTGGCTACAGGTGCATGTTGCAGGGGTGCTCTTTACACACCACTGTCTTATTGGTTTAGTTTCATTTTTGTGTATAGGATACTGTACCTTTTGCAGATTCTCTGTTTGCTGGACAAATATGTCCTTGGTATAATGTTATGTGTATGATTATCATATTATAGGCAAGTATTATGGGATACCTATTTATTTTCAAACAGGCGTGGTAGTCTGGATTCATCGACTACATATATCACCAGCTGGAACTTACTAGCTAGATCTTGACTTGTTATTACTTGTTAGTACTATTTTATTTATTTTTAACCTACTTAAAAGGTGCGTTTTAATAGATACTTTCTTTTTTACGTGTGTGTTTTTCTTTTTCTTTTATATATACAAACCACTGTTCTATACATTATAGATATAGTTAAGCTTAAGATAGTCTAAGTTATAATACATAAACGCATATCTTAGTTTATATCCTAGTTCTTTTGTTTGTTAAAAGGGTATTTACATCTTACTTCTTTAGTTTAAGTTTAACTACAGAGGTGTTCCCTTAGAGTGTAAATAATTCTAATACTCTCATAATTTGCAGCTATTGGGCCCGATTCTAGAAGGGTGCAGCAAGTCGCCGCCAAATGCAACTTGCGCCACCCGCAACTGCGACATTGACCCTGCGCCCTACTCTAGAAGGGGCAGGGTCACCGCAGCAAAGTGCTGTGACATGCAACATGTGGCCAGGTATGCCGAACAGAGGGCGCATCTGGAGAGCATGTCACAAGCCACAATGCAGATTGCAAGTGCCCCGCATGCCCAGCTAGCCACAATAGGTGCCACGCAGAGCTGCCCACATCTGCTGCCCCATGGTGTACAAGCAGAGCCCCACAGGGCTGCCCAACCCCTGCCCCTGAAACCGACATTAACTGCCCCGCAGGGCTGCTCACACCAACTGCCCCAAATTCCTGTGTATTTACTGCCCCGCAGGGCTGCCCACACCAACTGCCCCCTGAATCCCTGTGCATGTAATGCACTGCAGGGCTTTCCACACCCCTAGCCCCCGAGTCCCCTGATGTAACATGCCCCACAGGGCAGCGCTGTCATCCCCTCACCCATGCCCCGACCCCCGAGTAGCCGGCTGCAAAAGCGGCAAATACCCTGCCCTCGTACTCTAGTGGCCCCCACCTCCCCACCCAGCGCCAGCCACCCAACACCCCCACCCATCCCCAACCGGTGGCTGGCACAGCCCACCTCTCACCTCCATGGCCTGCCACTGACTGATTTCAGTATGAGCGCATACTGTAAAGACCCGCTCAGAAATTAATTTCTGAGCATGTCTTTTCAGTATGCACTTATACTGAACTCAGTTAGTGGCTGGCCGTGGTGGTGAGAGGTCGGCTGTGGGCTGATTTCAGTATGAGCGTGTACTGTAAAGATGTGCTCAGAAATTAATTTCTGAGCACGTCTTTTCAGTACGCACTTGTACTGAACTCAGTCAGTGGCTGGCCGTGGTGGTGAGAGGTGGGCTGTGTCAGTCGCCAGCTGGGGATGGGTGGGGGGTGCTAGGTGAGCTGGAACAGCTGGGTGGGGAGGTGGGGGGCCACTAGAGTTCAAGGGCAGGGTATTTGCCACCATTGCGGCCGGCGACTGGAGGTCGGTGCACGGTGGGGATGACAGCGCCACCCTGCCGAGCATGTTACATTGGGGATCTGGGGCGGGGATGTAGGAAGTCCTGCAGGGCATTACATGCACAGGATTCGGGGCAGTTGGTGTGGTCAGCCCTGCGGGCACTTACTGTATGAGGGCGTGTACAGTAGGGAAATGGGGTGGGATCATGGCCCCAAGTCTAGAACTGTTTGTGCGGTGCCCATTGGGGCAACAACGGCAGCGGTCTGAGCATTGGGGGGGCACATGGACTGGGTTCTACAGAACCCTTGGAGGATGTATGTAAGTTACACCAGCTAGATGCAAGTGTAACTTACGATGCCGGTTCTTCTCCGAGGGTTCTTGTAGAATCCCAACATAGGGGTCTTTGTTGCTGCCCTTCTGGAATGGAGTGCAACTGCTTCCATAAACCCCCTAGTGCCATGTCGCAGGGGGTTTATGGAGCAACTGCCGGTGTAACTTTTGTTCGGAGCAAGCGGCCTGCGACATGTCACAGGCCACTTTGTAGAATCACGCAAGTCGCAACTCCTGGTGTAAGTTGCTACTTGAGCCATTCTACTTGGCACAAGTGCTGTTATGCCAGGCGTAACTTTTTTAGAATTGGGGCCATTGTCTGGATAACTTATATACAAATGTTTACTTTTAATCAGTCTTTCAAAACAGTTTCCTGGAACATAAAAGGTTGCAATAATTGTATTAAAAGATCCGAAGTTTTAGCTTACTTAAAAACACTAAAAGCTGATATTGCCTTCTTGCAAGAAACAGACTTATCAACAGAAGAAACTGCCAAACTTAAGAGAGCCTGGGTTGGTTCAGTATATGGAAGTTCATTTAACTTAAAGAGTAAGGGGGTTTGTATTTTATTTCATAAGAATTTTAATGTGACAGTACAGTCCACTATCTCGGACCCAGATGGTAGATACATTATTGCAAATGTTAAAATAGAAGATAGATTACTAACCTTGGTAAATGTTTATGCCCCTAACACAAACCAAGCTGTGTTTTTTGCCACTCTGGCTGATAACATTTCTAAGAATACAACTGGTGACTTAATAATTACTGGGGAAATGAACACAGTTATGGATGTGTTCATTGACAGTACATATTCACATCCGATTAACCATACTGTCTCCTCCAAAGCTTTAAATGATTTTTGTAATGAGTTTCGGGTAATTGATTCTAGGAGAATTATAAATCCTAAAGGGAAAGACTATACCTTTTCTTCTAATCGACATGGTTCACATAGCAGGTTAGATTACATTGTTATTGCCAAGTCACTGCTGCAGGGCCTTTCTACAGCCACATTGGTAATATTGTCCTGGCTGACCGCGCTCCTATTTCTATTAATCTTTCCATTGGGAATACTTTGCCATCCGAAAGAAGCTGGAAATTAAATTGTAGCCTACTTAATTTTCCTGATTTTCCAGGGTGGTTACAAGAAGAAATCAAAATGTTTTTCCAAATAAATGATAGTGGGGACATCTCTACTCCTATGTTATGGGATTCTTTCAAGGCCTACATCAGAGGTCGCATAATCTGCTACTCATCACACAAAAAGAAGCTGAGGGAGGAAAGCCTTATCAAACTAGAAAAGGATTTAAGAAATAAGAAAAGGGCATTTATCTCCTCTGGCTGTAAAGACCTCACTGTATACAAAGAGATTGTAGATATTAAGTATGAAATTAATACAATATATAATCAAAAAGCAGAATATGCATTATTCAGACTCAAACAAGCTTACTGGGAAGCAGGAGAGGTGCAAGGAAAATTACTGGCTCATAAGCTTAAGAAATTATCTGAAGCTAATAAGGTTTCCTCAATCAAAACTAAAAATGGCATACATGCTCATAAAACCAAACATATTTTAGAAGCTTTTACAGATTTTTATGCCAATCTATATAAATCTGAAGTTCAAGCTAATCAGATTGCATTAGATCAATTTCCAATTGATGTTAATTTACCAGTGATTTCTGAACAAAATAAAATTAAATTGGACAAACCCATCACTGTGGGAGAGATTCATAAAGCTATCCAGTCCCTCCCTGCAGCTAAAGCTCCTGGTCCAGATGGCCTTTCCAATGAATTCTACAGAGCCAGCGCTCATCTGGTTGCCCCAGTCTTGCACAAAGTCTTCTATAATGCTTTAGAAATGGGATCCGTGCCTCTTTCTATGAGAGAGGCATCTATTGTAGTCAGGGATCTAGATAAGATTTTTTGGGATGAGTACCTGTACTCCTCATTTTGAAAGTGAGGTGAGTAAAACGAAATTCAGATGTGTACAAATGTCTTGCTAGAGTGGACTGAGGAGTACATTTCTTAAAAAAAATTATTTTTTTTTTCTAGATAAGAATTTCAGATGCCTACAATGCTCCAAATAATGTTGGCAGGTAGGAATTTACTCACCAGTTTTAAAATGTGAGTAAAACAAAAGTGGGATGCATACAACTGCTGTAAATCTGGCAAAAAACTGTTCCTTTAGAATCACCAGTTATGTTATGAAGCATTATTATTTGGCATGTGGGGTATTTACAAATGTTGGGTGAGTACTGGTACTCATTAAAAAAAATTCTGAAGGGCATTTACTAAAATGAGGTGAGTAAAATAGGCACACCTTATCTGGAGCCCTGATTGTAGTTCTTTCATAGAAAGACAGAGACCTCACATTTTGTAGCAACTATAGGCCAATATCTCTTATCAATGTAGATTGAAAAAATTATTGCCAAAATTATGGCAAATAGATTAAACTCAGTTATCCAAAATCTAATTCATCCAGATCAAGTCAGCTTTGTATGAGGGCACCGCAGTTCAGATCTCTTTCGAAAAATTATTCATATTATACATGAAGCTAGACGCAACCCACATTTTCCAACTCTGCTATCCTTGGATGCTGACAAAGCATTTGATAGGATAGAATGGAGCTCTTTAATGAAAATACTGTAAAAATATAATTTGGGCATCACGTTTGTAATTGGGTTCAGTTTCTCTATTCTGAGGTGTATGCAAGGGTTAAAGTTGATGGCATATCATCCAATAAGTTTCAAATATATAAAGATATACATCAAGGTTGTCCCCATCCCCCCTTTTATTTTTATTATCTATAGAACCTCTACTCATTAAATTCCGCACATCCACTGGATTAACTAGCATGAAAATAGGGAAGGAACAAAAAATTTCAGCTTATGTGGATGACATTCTGCTCTCAATAACTAACCCACATACTACTATCCCTCAAATATTAGCTACTGTTCAAAAAAGTAGACACCTTCTCAAGTTTCAAAATCAATTTTGAAAAATCTGAGGCTCTCCCACTAAAAAAATTTTTTGACAAATCCATCTTTAAATTGTATAATATTAGGACTGCGACTGAACACATTAAATTCCTGGGCATACTTATTTTCTCTTCTATTTCCCAAATCATTCCAACCAACTTTAAATCTATTCTAGAAATGATGACAACAGATTTCAATAGGAGAAGCAAGATATGTCTGTCCTTATGGGGAAAAATGCAAGCTTTTTTTTTTTTGCATAATCTTTTTATTAATTTATCTTTTTCATACCAAAGCAAAACAATAGTTTACATCTCAGCAGACACATAGTATTCTAATACATATCTTACAGGACTCACTTATTACATCCATCAATTTCCACCATTTAATTTAAGTGCCGTTCTTATAGACCTTATACATCATTCTCAGAATAGGTACATGTCTCCATAATTCAATCTTTAGATGTTACGTCATGCAAAAAAAATAAAAGAGGAGAAACGAAGAAAAGAAAAGCAGGACACAAAAATGACCCCCAAGGATAAAGAGCAGAGAGAAGAAAAGATAAGAGCCCCTTCCCTCCCCTTCCCTCCCACACCTCCCACCCCCTATATCACTCTCCCTTCCCCCTTCCCCGATTAATCTAGAATTCACTTCATCCACTATGAACATCAATGCCTTTCACTATAGCCTCTGATACCATACTCCAATAGTGACCCCTTTTCTTTATTGTTTATGTTACCCCTTGGAGCCAACTTCTCTTGACAGAGGAGTCCATCCATCACTCCATAGGTTCTCTTTTACTGCTTTTTGATATTTAACTATTAACCTCCCTATTTTTGTTCCCCGTAACTTATTTTATCCTCATCTTAATGCCTCTTGTTCCAAGGGGTGCATAGTATGCCAGTAGGGTGCCCACATGTTCATAAACTGATTTTCCTGACCCTTAGCCTTGTATGTCAAACTTTCAAGTTGAAGTGCATCCCACGCAAGATTCCTCCACTGCCTAACTGTAGGTTTATCCCAAGAAACCCATGTATTCAAAATATATTGCTTTGCCAATACCAAAAATATTCTCACCCATCTTTCCAGCACCTCCCACTTATCCTGGTGTGTGTCATCTACACCAAACAACATTAAAAGTGGCTCCACTCTAACCTGCTGCCCCTTCACATTTGACAACTCTTTCGCCACTTCCCCCAAAAGGCTTGGAGTATTGGGCACATCCAAAATGAATGTAGGTAGGTACCCAAGGCTGACCCACATCTCTGACAATTAGCCAATATTGTTGGGTTGTACCTGTTCACTGCAACTGATGGAGTATACAGCCTGTGCACAAATTTATATGCTGCCTCCTTATATTTATTACAAAGTAATAACCCCTGGTGCGTCCCCTTCATTAGAGTCCACTGCTTCTCAGACAGTATACCTCCCAAGTCTCTTTCCCACAGGTGTTTAGTTTTAATTGTCATATCTGGCCACTGGAGGTGCAGGAGGGATGTAGCCTTCCTTATAATACCTGCAGGTTTCTGTTTAATTTGCTGTAGCAATTCCTCCATCACATGAATCCGGGCACCAGGGACCCTCTGTTTCTCAATGCCCTGAACATATTTCCTCCTGGAAATATCTAAACAAGTGATGGGCCGGGAAGCCCAGTTCTTCCCTAAGTTCGTTGAATGGGCGGATCACTCCCTTTTTCCTTATATCATTAAGGCACATTATCCCCCTCTCTTCCCAACTCTGAAATACAGGATCTTCTACCCCCGGGATAAAGAATGGGTTCCCAACTAATGGTAAAATAAAAGATTCCTCCTTTATATGCCGCATCGCCTTCTTAATTTGATCCCAGCTATCTATTACCCCCTTCACTAAGATACTCGAGTCCCACTTATCCCGAAGCCCCCTTCTGCCTGCTTCTGCTAACAAAGAAGAGATATGAACCCCATATTCCTCCTCCTCCAGGTCCACCCAACTGGCCTCTTTTGGCCTATACACCCAATCTTTAATGATCCTTATTTCTGCCGCCCAAAAATATAACTTCATGTCTGGGTAGTTCAGCCCTCCTTTAGATTGGTCAACTTTCAGCTTATTTAGACTAGCCCTGGGCTTCTTCCCTTGCCATATAAACCTGGAGCAATCCTTTTCAAATGCCTTTATAGCTCTTCCTGTCAACCCCATGGGCAACATCTGTAATGGATATAAGACTCTGGGAAGAATGTTCATCTTAAGTAAATTAATACGTCCTAACCGTGATATAGGCAGGTTTCTCCATCTACCCAAATCCTCACTTAGCAGTTTCAATAGTGGGGCATAGTTCAGTCTATAGAGTGACTTCAAGTCCCTGCCTATCTTGATCTCCAAACAAGTGAAGTGCGTACCTACCCTCCTCAGGCCCCATGTACCACCCGCACCCCCTTCCCCCAGAAACATGATTTCAGACTTTCCCAGATTCAATTTATATCCCGAGAATATAGCAAATTGACCTATGATTTCCAGCAAGGCAGGCATAGACTGTGAAAGGCTCATCACATATAACATCATGTCATCAGCATACAGTGTAATTTTATGCTGTCTCCCACCTTTCCCTTTTATCCCTTTTATCCCTTGTATTCTTAGGTCCTCCCTGATGGCTATAGCCAGTGGCTCTACTGCCATTGAGAATAGCAGAGGGGAGAGAGGGTATCCCTGCCTTGTCCCACTGAGGAGCATAAATTGTTCTGTTAAGTTCCCAATGACCAATACTGCAGCCTTGGGTGCCCGATACAATGCACTTACCATTTTAGTGAAACTTTCCCCTAACCCAAAGTGTTCTAGGATTGTAAACAGATATGGCCACTCAATCCTATCGAACGCTTTTTGGGCGTCCATTGACAATACAGCTGCCCGCCCCCCTGATTTCTTGGCCTGTTCCAAGACATTAAGGACCTTCCTAATATTATGATAAGAATGCCTACCTTTTATAAATCCGGTTTGATCCGGATGGATCAACTCTGGGAGGATACCCTTCAATCTGCTAGCCCAAATTTTAGCAAACACCTTAGCATTGCAATTTAACAGGGATATTGGTTTATATGATGAGCATTCCATTAGGTCCTTATTTGGTTTAGGAATCACGCACACCAAGGCGCAGCCACATGTATCTGGCAGTTCCCCATTCTCTCTTCCTTCCCTGAATACTTCCCACATGAGCTCCTTTACCTCCTCTCTCAGCAATCTATAATACTCTGCAGGCAGGCCATCTGGGTCATGTGCCTTCCCGGCTTCATTGTGTTGATGGCTCGAAGGATTTCCTCTCTGGTAATCTCCTTATCTAACAGCTCCTGTTGGTGCTTTGTTACTTGGGGCAATTTATACTTAGCCAGAAACTCATGCATTTCTTTTTCACTTCCCTCTCCACTTGCTGTGCATAAATCCTCGTAGTATTTCTTAAATGTATCCCTTATCTCCACATACTTAGTAACCGTCTGCCCTTTTTAATTTTTGATGCCAAGGATGTGCACCGCATTTTTCCTACCTTTCACAAGGTGTACCAGCAAGGGTCCTGGCTTGTTCCCCCACTCATATATTCTGTGTTTCAGATAGAATATTTTTTTCTGAGCCTCATCCATCAATAAGGCGTTAAGTGTCTGTCTAGTTGTTACCAACTCCTGCCTCGCATGTTCACCTCCTTCCCCCCTTGCTACCCTCCCCTTCAATATTCTCAACTTCTGTTGAAGGGCTTTCTGTCTTTCCAATCTAGTTTTTTTATATTTTGCCATGTACCCTATAATTGCTTCCCTCATGTACACCTTGCCTGCATCCCATAACATTTGTTTAGAAGTGGCAGTCGGTGCATTCACATCCATATAAAATTTAAATTGCTCCTTCACATAATCCTGAAACTCCTGTGAGCCTAGCATATAGGTAGGGAATCTCCATGTCCGCATTTCCCTCCTCTCACTCGGGGATCGAAAGGACACCATCACTCCTGCGTGGTCTGAGATTTGTATGGGACCATGTGCCACCCTCCTGAGTTCTCATACCAGTCCAACGTTACATAGACATGATCAATCCTCGACCACATTTTGTGTGGGTTAGAATAAAAAGTATATTCTCTATCCTGAGGCTACGCAATCCTCCAGGCATCCACTAAATTCAATTCTGCCAACCCTTCCCTCCATTTCCTAATACAATGATCTCTGCATCCCTTCCCCTCTGAGTGATCAAGGGCAGCATCAGGCGTGCAGTTGAAGTCCCCTCCCATAATCAGGTTCTCAAATTGTTCTCTCATCACTATGGACAGTATGTTATTGTAAAACCCGGGGTCTAAATTAGTTGGTGCATACACACTCCCAAACATGATTTTCATGCCATGGAGAACCCCTGCAACAAACACATATCTACCTTCCCTTGGATCTGCAAGGACTTTAGTGATCTGTAATAGCAGATTTTTATGCACCAGGACTGCCACTCCCTGTTTACATGGGCTGAAAGAGGCCGCATAGCACGCAACCACCCACCCCCTTTTGAGTTTTACATGCTCCACCAGAGTCAGGTGTGTTTCCTGCAGTAGAGCCACCGCACTTGTGCCCTCCTTAACGCTGTTAGCACTGTGCTCCATTTAACCAGGGAGGAGAGACCATGAACATTTCAGGACTGCACCACCAAAACACTTCCCACCATTATCCCCTTCCATTATCGCTTTTCTTCTATCTCTCCAAATACTGCCAGCATTCGGCATTCCTCTTAATCTCCCTCCCACTCCCCCCATATTTCACCCAAGTCTAGGCTTCATCTTCCCAGCAGCCATATCAGGAGCTTTACTATCCTTACATGCCCTTTTACCCCTATCACCTGAGTGTGAATCTCGATTATTCTTAACCCTTCCCCTGATACTACTATATCCCCCTTTTTACCCCTCTTTCCCATACTACTCCTACTCCCAGATATCCCATACCATTCCCTTTCCTCCCAGCACCCTCCTTTCCACCTCTTCAGCCATTGCCCATCATTGCTTTCTTCTGCCATCACGACAGCACTTCCCAAATTCTGCTATCTGAGCAGCTACCTCCCCTCACCCCCCTCAGAGTCCATTTCATCTGTGGCCAGTACTGGCCCATCTGATTCATAACATAATAACACGACATGCATATGATATAGAACCAGAACCGCTTCAGTTCAGCCCCCATCGATCCATTCTGAGTCCCATTGATTCTTGCTCTCAGTCATATCCATCTTCTCTCCCCTCCATAATCAAGCTCCATAGTCCCATGCACAGTCTCATTCATTTATGAGGCTTCCTTTCAACAGCTGGCCTGGTTGCAGATTGGTGGAGTAGGCCGTGTGATATCAAATAACCACACACGCAAGGCCCAAGCCACCAGCTGCTCCTCCCGCCCTACCTTCTCCACAGGTGCTCTTCCGGTGATTTCTCCTGTGTCTTCAAGCATTCTCCTCCACATTTTCAAAACTCCAGCATGTATTCTTCCAAGAACAGTCTCATTCAGCCCCCGTTATCTGCCGATTTAGCCGTAGGCCTCCTGAGTTCAAAGATTTTCAACACTAAACATGAACAACTCAACTTGTGAAGAGGGATCTACCCCACAACCAAAAAGATAGTCAGTGTCTCAAGTCTTTCTCACTTCTCCCACCATGTCGCCACTCTCTTCAACCCACTTTCTTCTTAAGTTCCTTTATAAAGGTGCTCACCTTCTCCACCTCCCAAAATGAGTACACCGCACCTTCATGTTTTATCTTAAGGATCGCAGGGTAGATCATGAAGTGCTCCACTTGCATCTCTCTCAGCTGGGCCATCGTAGCGGTAAACAACCGCCTTTTCTTAAGTAACTTATTCGAGTAGTCTTGTGTGACATGGATTCTCACTCCATCGATTTCAACAGGCTGGTTTACTTTCAAGGCGTTTATCACTGTTTCTCTGTCTTGAAAATTATGGTACCAAATAACAATATTTCTAGGGGGTTGGCCCGGACCTGGCTTTGGCATTACAGCTCTGTGCGCCCTTTCAATCTTATGCTGTCCCCCTTTAGGTTGCAGTTTCAATATTTTCGATAGTTTTTCAGCACAGAATTTCATTATGTTTGGTCCCTCTTTTCCTTCAGGGAGCCCTCGTAAGTGCAGATTGGTGCACCTGAAATAATTCTCTTGATAGTCTCAGGCTTCTTTCATATCCTCCAGCCCCTTCTCTAAAGCGATGATTTTCTCCGGTAGAGGCTGTACCAAATCTTCAACCCTAGCTGTACGATCCTTCACCTCCATTAACCTTTCACCATGTGCTGCGGTTCTCTCTGCTATTTCTTGCAATTTTGCTTCAATCTGGTTCTCCAGCTTTTCAAAGCGGGGATTCAATGCTGCCAGCACTTGCATTGTCACCTCTTGCCCCAGTACAGCCAATTCTGCCGCTGAGAAGGATATTGGGCCTGTAGATTCTGGCGTGGGCCCAGCTGGCTGTTTCTTCAGGTTTTTCCCAGCATTTCTAACAGGCTTCCCTGTTGCATTAGAGAGGTAATCATCCATCATTATGTGGCTCTGGGCAATTATGCAGCAGAATCCGATTCTATTTATCTTCATTTTATGAAAAAAATGATATATTTAGATCTCTGGGGTGCGCAGCTCAAGGAGAATGCGCCTTACTTCTCAGCTGCTCATTAGCCCCCCTGCAAGCTTTTAATATGATGTTAGCTCCAGTGATTTACTATTTTCTACAACATTTACTCATTAATATCCCTAAAATTTATTTTGACAAGATTTACACTATGATTAGGAAATTCTTGTGGGAGGATAAACCACCAAGGATCTATTTAAATAAACTCCAACAACAGAAAATAAAAGGAGGCTTCGGCCTACCAGATTTCAAACTGAGGCATGATGCTTTTATAGTTGCACAATGTTTTAAATTGATTTGGTTAAATAAGAAACATGACATCCCAGGGTGGGTATCTGTAGAGAAGAACATACTGAAGCACAGTCATCCAAGAATTGTTCTCTTTTCTAACACTTCTAAAATATTTGCTTTTAATCTTGTATTAAGCCAAATGTATAGCTCTTGGAACTCAGTGGCCTCCTCATTAGGTTGGTCTCCAAAAACATTCCCACATTGTCCATTATGGGGGAACCCTTTAATTAAATTAGAAGGAAATTGCATAACATGGCCATGTTGGATGAATGCAGGCATCTTATTTTTAGAGGACATCTTAGATACCAGTAAATTTACATTAATGTCCTTTGCTCATATCTCTTCAAAATTTAAACTCCCCAGAACTGAATTTCACAAATATTTACAACTCAGAGAAATTCTAAATTCAATTGGCACACCTTCTCCCCAATCTCATTATTTAGATAAAATGTGTTCTACTAATGGTGACCACAAAAAAATATATTCTTTAATACTTGATTCATGCCCTGATCTGAATTTAACACTTTTAGACACCTGGCAAAAGGAATTAAATTCTCCAATCTCATTTGAAGAATGGCAGTCAATGTGGAAAATGAGTCTAAAGGCTTGTAGGGAGGCTAAGGGCAGACTTACACAATACAAAATGACACATTGATGGTACTATATGCCTAGTAAGTTGGCTAAACTTGGTATAGCCACAACAGATATATGCTGGAGATGTTTACAAGAAAAAGGTACACTTTCCCATATTTTATGGTCATGTTCTGATATTTGTTCATTTTGGGATAATAGCAATATGCAGTAAGGTTCTTGGTTACACAGTTAAATGTTCAGCTAAATTCGCAATCCTTGGTATCTGCTCTGAACTCAATGATCTAGCTGTATGTCAACAATTATGGTTGATTGTGGATTTTAGCCCAGCAAAAAATGTAATCCTCAGACACTGGAATAGCCAAACAATTCCTGCAGCTAAAGAATGGATGCAAGACTTATCTATTAGAGCTAGTTATGAAAGGGTTGCCTAAGTAAACATAAATCATTTAGATAAATTCTTAGATATATGGGAACCGTATATGAAAATGTCCATGATATAACTTACTTATCTATTCATTCTTTATATAAATATTTACAGAAAGAAAAGGGAACACTCTGCTTTTCATTATAAAAGTTTTTTAATTGTAAAGATTATTATTACAGTTATTCAACCTTTAAAAGGGTTTTACAAAGCTGATTTGTTAATTTATTTATTTATCTCACTGTTTAAGATACAGTTAGGTTATTGGGTAATGTGGTTTGTGTATTTAACGTCATTTTATATATGTAAATTGCATGCATTTAAACCTTCAATAAAATTTGAATTACTGTATAAAAACAATTCAATCAGCAAAGGCTGAGAACAGCAGACACAGACACATGTTTCATCTTCATTTGGACTCCTCAGTGTGCCATATCTGTACCTCAGCCCAGGGAGAAATAGCCAGCCACCCAATAGAGGATCTTATTGATTTGGGTCATGGGCAGCCCAAAACAGAGAGAAAAGAGAACAACAAATGAACCCCAGAGCAAATGCATTTGGGCAAGGGTTATCCCAGAGGATATTGGCCATATAGCCAAATTTTAAAGAAAAAAAACACAAACTGCACATACCCCAATATTGCAAAGCATCATGAGATGGTGCAGATGCCCATGAATTACATTGAACTGGCTCAACTTTAAGCAGAATTGCCAGAAGTCCTCATATATATATATATATATATATATATATATATATATATATATATATATATACTGGCGCTGTAGCACCAGTATAGTTAGGGTTGGCAGGGCAGTTTAATGTTAAACCCCACATTTTGCATGTTAATAAATTTGGAACCATTGAAGGGAACTGCATATAATTTGACATGCTTTATATGTAGGGGAAGGTCTACTGATGTGTCTAATGTTGTGTCAATCCCTTTTGTAGTTTTTGAGATACAGAGTTTTGAAAAAACAGAGGGTTTGCTCTTTTTGGCTGTTTTTTTTTGCTCACCTGTGTCTCAAAAATGGGTTAACATTAGTGGCTGACAATTTCAGGGTAGAAAGCCTTAGCTTCACAGATGTGCCTTTTGAAGATTTGGTATAAAAATCATAATCTGTTCCAAAGTTATTGCATGACATATTTCCCATTATTTCCTATGGGAAAAAATTAAATGTCAGGCACAATGAAGGACTGCGGGCAATTTCAATGCAGAATCCTGCATCTAACTGTCATGTTAGATGCAGAATCCTGCATTGAATCACCATTTAAGGCACTGTGCCCTTTTTTATTGTATTGCTGACATTGGAGGCCCCAATACCTGTGCTGGCAGCAGGAATCAAGCACCACCATTACAAGCACCACAGATGTGGCACACTGGGAGCCCACCCCAGTATGCCCGATAGAAACATAGAATTTGATGGCAGGTAAGGACCACCTGGCCCACCTAGTCTGCTCATTTCCCTGCCTACTGGATAAGCTGCAGATCCTAGTTAATCAACAGCTTACTTCCTCCTACCCCCCCCCACTAGAATGTTGTTTTTTCCCCCATTACCTGTTAAATAAAGAAAACTGTCCCCCCAACATTTTTTATCTTTGATGTCGAATCCAGCATCGAAATTTGTGATGCAGGATCCTGCATTGAAGTACTGTGGTCTGCCCCCACACCCAAATTCCTCACCCACATCAGGGTGCCCAACCCCCGTGTTGGTATACCTCCCACACCACACACATACCGTTATGTGGCACACTGGGAGCCCACTCCAGTGTGCCCCAATTTTTTTTGTGTGTGTGTTAATTACCTGTTAAATACAGAAAACTGTCCCCCGATGTCTTTTATCTTTGATGCAGAATCCCCGCATCGAAATATTCGATGCAGGGCCCAATCCCCTTGTTGGTATACCTTTCACCCCCAACACACTCAGTTATGTGACACACTGGGAGCCCACCCCAGTGAGTCCAAATATCCTTTTTTATATTTCCGACACTGGGATGCCCAGTCCTGGTGTTGGATGCCCCCTCCCAAGCCCGCTTTCTTTGCCGATGGGGGTGCCCAATCCCCATGTCGGCATGATGATCTTCTTCCCAAAAACAATTATGTGGCACACTGGGAGCCCACTGCAATGTGCCCACATTTTTGTTCTTTGTTTTGTTCCTGTAAATGATGAAAACCGTCCATCAAAGTATTTTTTTATTTTGTTTTTAACCTGTAATGAAGAAAATGGTCCATTGTGGTCTCCCCATTCCCTCCCCATCACCACCTCCTCTGTGCAGCCTAGTTCCCTCCCCTCGCTCCATACTCATTCCTTCGGAGATCAGGAGCCGCACCTTTCTGGACCAGGAGACATCTGCACTCTTCAAAGCCGAACTGCGAAATGAGGAATTGGGTAAGCACTGTATAATGGGACTTAATGGGGGGTTTCAGCTTAGGTTAATATCTCAGCCAATTTTAGGACTTTTGGCCCCAAATTTTCAATATGGAGTTCTTGGGACCCCTTCTCAGAGTCATGAACACTGTCACTGTCATTTTGTTTCTTGAAATCAACTTTTGGGATGGATTAACAACACGATAGTGCCACTGTTCATTAGGGGAGGACCTATGAAGCCCATGTTGAAAACTTGGTGAAAAAATTCCAAAAAATGTCTGTTTATGAGTGTGCATTGTGCACTTTCTATGCATGCTTGTAATTTTGCCAATTTTTCATATTTTCACTTCAGATTTTCAACATTGCCATTTTTTCACACTACCCTATGAACAGAATAGTTGTCATTTTGGACATCCTGGGCCTGATTCTAGAAGGGTTACGCCTGGTGTAACTGCAGTTGCACCAAGTAGAATGGCGCATGTAGCAACTTATGCCAGCAGTTGTGACATGCGCAATTCTACATAGTAGCCTGTGACATGACTCAGACTGCTTGCGCCAAACAGCAGTTACACCGCATAACCCCCTGCAACATGGCGCTAGGGGGTTTACGGCAGCAGTTGCACCCCATTCTAGAAGGGCAGCCATAAAGTGCCCACATCGGGATTCTACAAGAACCTCCAGAGGAGATCTGGCAATGTAAGTTATACCAGCATTTAGCTGGTATAACTTACGGACACCCCAGGGGTCCTGTAGACCCATCAGCTGTCCAGCGGACAGTGCACAGTTTCCCTCCCCCCATGCCCAGCACACCCAAGTGGGGCCTCACAGGGCTACCCATACCACCAGCCCACTGAAACAGCCATTGGCAGAAGCCCTGCAGGGTGGCACTGCCATCCTGCCACCCATGCCCTGAACCATGAGTCGTCCGCTGCATATGTGGCAATAACTAGAGTTTAATATAATAAAAGAAATAAAATAAAATAAATCCAGCCCTGGTAGTCTAGTTCCCCCCCAACTGTACATAAATAAAAAAACGAATCCCCGTTTCCCTGGTAGGCTAGTGGACCCTCACCCCTGAACTGTACACTAATGATGAAGAATCCCCCATTTCCCTGGTAGGCTAATGGTCCCTCACCCAGAATATGCCACCAGCCACCCAGCTTCATCCCTGCGGTGACTGGCAAGACCACCTCTCACCTCCACAGCCAGCCGCTGACTGAGTGCAGTATCGGCGCTACTGCACAGATGCACTCAGAAATTAATTTCTGGTGCATCTGTGCAGCACAGCAATACTGCACTCAGTCGGTGGCTGGCCATGGAGGTGAGAGGTGGCTGTGCCAGTCGCTGGCTGGGGACGGGTGGGGGTGCTGGGTGGCTGGCATGGCTGGGTGGGGGTGGAGGGCACTAGACTACCAGGGAATGGGGATTCTTTCATTATTTATGTAAGTTCAGGGGGGTGAGGGGCCACTAGCCTACCAGGGAAATGGAGATTCATTGTTCTATTTATGTGCAGTTGGGGGGGGACCACTAGACTACCAGGGCAACAGGGATTCATTTTCTTATTTATGTACAGTTCTGGGGGGCACTAGACTACCAGGGCAATGGGGATTCATATTTATTAATATACAGTTGGGGGGCACTAGACTACCAGGGATACAGGACCGTACCTTTTTTATTAAACAGTTCGGGGGTGGGCCACTAGACTACCAGGGCTACCTACCCGCTGCATTTGCAGCTGGTGACTAAGGGGTCAGGGCATGGGTGGGGAGGGTTGATCGCGCTGCCCTGCTGTTGCGGCTTGCAACATGCTCGCCAGGTACGCCCGCAGTTCGGCATACTTGGCCGCATGTCGCAAGTCACAGGACTTATCTGCAATGACCCTGCCCCTACTAGAATAGGGCGCATGGTCAATGTCACAGGTACGGGTGGCGCAAGTTGTGTTCGGTGGCAACTTGCTCCACCCTTCTAGAATTGGGCCCCCTGTCTGGAATGTGATGTTGCACCTGTGGCTCAGAATGGCATGGTCATTGTGCAAAAGAAACTTTTGCAATGGATTTACAAAATCACAGTTTCAGTGTTCATGAAGGGGAGGTTCCATAATGCCAATGTTGAAAATTTGGTAAAGAAATTCCAAAAAATGAGCATGTTATGAGCATGTGTTGTGCAGTTTCTACGCATGCTCATAACTTTGCAATGGTTTCCCAATTTTAACACTGTTGTACTATATGGATGGGGGGATGGGAGCACAGGGTCTGAAGGACCCTGGCTCCCACTGTAACATATGGATACTGTTATACTATCTTGATGGAGGGATGGGAGCTCAGGCTCCGAAGGACCCTGCACTCCTTGGACACTGTGTTCCCACCATGACACATGGATACTGTTGTACTGTCTAGATGGAGGGACCCTGTGCTCACCACCATGTCATATGGACACTGTTGTACTATCTGGATCATGGGATGGGAGTGCAGGGTCCGAACAACCCTGCACTCCCACCATGATGTATGGACAGTGTTGTACACCTCCTCACGAACCATACAGCTGTCATTTTTAACATCCTACCTGAAATGTGTTTTCAAACCTGTGCCGTAGAATGGCATCACTGTGAGATTTCAAATTTCAGGATGGATTAACAAAATCACAGTGCCACTGTTCATGAGGAGAGGTCCCAAACAGCCCATGTTGAAAATGTGGTTAAAAAAATCACATAGCAACTGAAGTTCTATGGAAGTACAAAGTAATGTACAGGGAAGATCAAACCCTGGGAAGTGCTACGGGATGGGTGCAGAAGGTGCCGATCATCAACAAAGAAGGAAAAGACCAGGAGTTCTCTTTTGTGATTGATCTAAAGGTGTCAAAACAAGGGAAAGATGACAAGGCACTTGGCATATGAAGACAACTCTATACTCATTTTCAGCTCTCTCTTTCACCTGTAGAGAAATATAGTTCAGTTCATAAAAAGTGGGGCAATTAAATGAAAAAAACTTTGTTCATGCACTAGTTAAGGTTTCTGTCATGCCTTTGATAGGATGGAAATATTACGTTAGGGTGTAGAATCGTAATAGCATACCCAGACTCACTATACAGTTACACACATGGCTAACATACAGAACTATAACTGCAACACTTACAACACCTTATGTTACACACACTCATAAGGGTTAGCACTCTTAAACCAACTCATGCCCTAACGTTCAATATAACAGGCAAGAATAGGAAGTCTGCAGTACAGTTGTAGTTTCATATAACTGACTAATGTGTTCTACTGAGTGTTAGGGCTTGAGTTGTATATATGTATAAAATAGATAACCCACTCTTAGGTGTGTGGTTGCACTCTGATATATGCACGTCTTGGTGTGCATTGTAAGCACGAGGCCGCAGGCTGAGTGCATCAACCACCCAAGGCGTGCATATATCAGAGCACGACAGCACACTTTAGAGTGGGTTATCTATCTTAGAAAATGGCAAAATTGTTTTGGAGGGAGTAAAAGTGCAGGTGGGCAGTCATGCTCTGATACATGCACAGTCACCTGATGGTCTCTGACCACTTGCTGATGATCTTTTTCCTAACCCATTTTATAAATGTATATAGATATAGATATACAGTGGTAGTCACAGAAAAGTTTCACAGTACTGAGGTATACCTAGGTATACTGAGGCAGAATCACATTACAGTCAATGCAAGTTACCTCAGTGGACCTCGGTGGTACCACGAGGTAGGAACTTTTTGGCAACTACCACTGTAGATATAGATATACTGTAGATATATAGAGATATATATATACAAATATATACTGTATGCATCACAGATGTCCTTCATTATGGGAGGACGTCCCTCATTGTACCCCTTAAAATTGCCCTGACCAGCATTCATCCCCCGTGGACGCAGTGGTGCACACACAGTGACTGTGCTGTACACTCACACATGGCAGCTGACATATATATTCTATGGTACTATGTAAACAGTGCCTTTTGTATGTATAAAGGTGATGCTTTGCACAGTATTCAGTGTTTGTGTCTCCATGTTTGCCCTTTGTACGTATAAAGGTGATGCTTTGCGTAGTATTCAGTGTTTATGTCTCCATGTTTGTGGATGTGTCCCTCCTTCTGGGGATCAGTGTCTCTCATTGACCCTCATTCTGATCATCTGCATCCTTCATTGCAGTGATGACTGGATGAGAGATATGCACTGAGCGAGCCTGCTGACAACCATTACCTGCAGCTACCTGGCTGTTCTCAGTTCTGGCATACAGGTGGAGCTGTGTGCACTCCCAGCCTGCGGCTACTGACCTGTAGTTCCTGACAGTCCTACAGGTGGAGCTGTGTGCTCCATGCAGTAGTGCCGGACAAAGTACATGGGCGTGCATGCAAAGCAGGCCATAATGAGATGCAAATGTGGCTGTTTGCCCACAGATTGCCAGAGTAGGCTCATTTGCATATGAGCTTTAAATATTGCAAACTTTAGCTCCGGGCTAATGTGTTTGCTTCAGGCTAACCTGTCACTTGCACAGCACAGTTCTGCTGTGTGTGGCCTGCATTGACTGTTACTGTTGTTGTGCAACACTCCATTACTAGCATTCACATTGGTCTGCTACTTCAGCTCTGCCTTCTTCCACCTCTGTGTCCACTGAGCACACATTATGGCCTTCCCTGTTGTTATATTCACAGCGGTCTTATTTCCCGGGCTGTTTTTGCACTACACTTTCAGCCCTGTCTGCACTGCTTCCTTTGCACACTATATTCAGCAGGTTTAGCTCTGGGGCTATTCCTTTGAATATAGCGTGCTAATGGTTCAGGGCTAATTTAGCACACCATGAAGTGCTAATTTTGCCCCTGGGCTAGGTTTTGAATATCTGACCCATAGCAGTCCTTGAAAAGCAAACTGAAACAGTCTATCGATTCAAGTCACTGGTTAGTACAATTATAATACAGGGCATTATAGAAATTAAGATGAAACTGAAATGAAATAATTGTTATACACAATCAAATCAAACATCAGTGTTGGGGTCACACGAGACATTGGAGCTTATTTATATATTGTACAGTGGTAGAATTAATATCTAATGTTTAACATATTTATTCTAAAATTCTCTATCTTAATTAATAGTCAGTACATCATTAATGTAAAGATTTTTTCAAGTAAGAACAGAAGCTCTATATCATTAAGTTATAAGGGAAGAAAAATCTTCCCACGCATTTATTTTCACTAAAATATTTCATCAGAACATTGCAAGAGTTTATATATTGTAAAATTTATTATATATAGATCTAAAATCACTAAGACATTATTCACCTAGGGACTGAGGCTCCGTGTCCTGTATATTCAATTTGCCTGAATAATCCAATTTAATGTCTGACTGACCATCCATGTTTAGCATTTAAACTGTCATAATGTATTCTGTATCATACAACAGGGGTGAGCTGATAACCCATCAGATAAAAACAGCTATTCTCATTGCACTCCAGTTATCACACTGTGATAACATCATTACAGTGTGATAACCAGAGAAAATGACAGTTATCACACCTGCGCAAACCTGAGCAAGCCACACAAACCTGCACAAAGCTGTGCAAACAGTAGTTTTTGCAACAATAGGGGCCCCTATTGTATAAAATGGATACATGATGTGCACTCATGTGATATGGAAAATAGCTTCACTCCTTAAGAGTGACCTCTGGATACTCTAAAGGGGTGATGATATTTTCCATATCACATGAGTGCACATCATGTATCCTCTTAATATTATTTTTGTGTTTTTAACTGTAGACCCTGTTTTGCTTGAAAAAGCCGGTCCACTAGTGTAATGTTGGCAACAAATATAACAGGCTGGACACATGAATAAACTTGAGAATATGGTATATTAATGGTGCAAGTAGTTTATTGTTGTTACTTTCTGTAATCATATATGGATTTGTGGGACCGGGACTCCTCACTTCTCTTTTGTTACCTTTCAAGTTAGGTGGCCATGAGAGCAGGACTTGCTGCTGTACTGGGCAAACCTCTTGTTATATTCCATACATTTATATGGTTTCTCCCCTGTGTGAAGCTGCAAATATATCACAAGACTTTTCTGTGATGTATAACTCTTGTTGCATTTAACACATTTATATGGTTTCTTCCATGGTTAGTGTCTCCAAATATTCTGGGATTTCTAGTGTTGTGATGAGAATGGGACCCATTCTTAAGCCAGGGTATACAATGTGGACCTGCTGCTGTTTTATTTATTATGTAAAACATAACCACAAAAAATAAAGCACTCACCACCTTTAGTAAAATCAGAACTACAGGTCAGTTTTCAAAGAAGGTGCCTGGTTTATTGAGGTGCCAGTAAAAAGAAACACACCTTAGGCCAGCCCACCAGTATAGTGGAAAGATTTACCAGTGTGATGCGAGTGACCTGGGTTCGGCAATGGACTCAGGATGCTCAAGAGCCGACTGGGGGTGGGGTGGATGGAGCGGCAATAGCATGCTCGCCACCTCCATGGGGGCAAGGAGGTAGTGTGACTCAAGCTCCCAGGCCAGCCCGGTGGTGCAGAGGGTTGAGGTGCTGAATGTCACACCTCGTGCCACACCGGTGACCCAGGTTTGGGAATGGACCCGGGGGTCGGGGGTCAGCGAGGGAGAAGAGCTTGAGCATCCGGAGGGCTGCTGTTTCTTCCCGGGGTGGGCTGGGGTGATGAACGCTCAATGAGCGACCTCTGGCAAAGACTGGGGGGTAGTCAAAAGCGTGCGATGAGAAGGGCCAGGGGTGGAGCCATGGCATGCATTGCCTTGGCAGCCAGGCTCCACGGGGCAGAAACTAAGAAAAAATACCTCCCTCCAATAGGTGAAGGTGCCTCCCACGCAAGGACCACACTCCCAATAGTTGGGCATGGATGTCTCCTTATCCGCCTCATCCCTAGCCCGGTTTCAACCCTATGAGAAAGAGAGCCCTGGGTGGAAGCGGCCCTTCCCCAGAGGGTAGACCTGGGTGATTCCTGGTGCTGGGGGGAGAGGAGATAAGTCAGAGTCACACAAGGAGGTAGAGTCCTGGTCTGGATGGTCGCTGGAGAGAGTTCGGTGGGGCTCCAGTAGGAAAGGAAAAAATAGAGTTCGAAAAAAAAAGTCTGGTGCTCCTGGATGACCATGGGAGGCACCGTGACCGGAGCACCTGGGAGCATCGCTTCTTGGGGGCATGTCAGATGCATGCCATGGTTACATCATGATGTCTGCACAGACACACACCCTCACAAGAAGAAAAGTGCCTTAGACATGCCAAATGATGCCTCCCGCCCTGTAGTGGATCTAGGTCCCCCGGTGCATCTGTTCCCAAGCACCGATGGAGTTGCACCAGAGGAGGCTCCAAAGGCTGTGCCCTGGAGGGTAATCCAGGGGGCACTGCACTTGGGGAGAAGCTGGGCCTGTTGGCGGTGGTAGGGTGGCTGAAAGGAACAGCCACTGGGAGGAAAAGCATAGTAAGTTAAAAAAAAAAAGAAACGTGCCTTAATGTGTTTCGGATGAATCCTTTCTCAAAAGGCATGTTTAAAATGCAAAAAGTCACTGTTTGTACATGTCAGAATGCAGTCATGCTGACGTCTCACAAACATGTGGAAATCCGTATACGCATCAATGGGATTTCTTTGTATGCACATCAGATAAATATAGCAGCACACACATAGACTTTCAGTGTATACACAGGCAATGCTATGCCAGCATTACAACTGTACGCTGTTTAAATACACATTAAACCAATAATGATTTCAAATACAACACTATGGGTGGGATTCACAAACCTTTGCCTGGGGAAAACTGGGTTTCGTGAATAGCTGGTATTCACAAAGTCCAGTTTGCCCCCGCAAACTGGGTTTGTGCCTAAGCAAAGTAGTGAGGGGGGCTGCAATTCAAATGAGGATGTGAGGCCCTGCATATCCCCGCAATCCCATTCACAAAGGATTTGCTCCTTGCAAGGGCCTTTGTGAAGGTCCTTACATAGAGCAAATTACTATGGAAGACAGCCGTGGAGGTGTGAGGAGGGCTGTGCTGCTCACTGATGGGTGGCCATGCTGAGGGGTGAGCAGGGTGGTGGTGACTGGGGACTGGGGTAGGACCCTATATAAAAGACATTATTTTATTATCAGGTGGGTAATCGGGTGATCAGGGATCAGGGCGGGACACTACACTATGGAAATGGAATTATTTTATTATCAGGTGGGTGGTTGGGCGATCAGGGACTGGAGTGGGACCACTGCACTATGGAAAACTACCGTATTATGCTTAATGGGGCAGCTGATTGGGGACCGGAGTGGACCACTACTCTGTGGCATAATATTTTTTCCTACCATGTGGTCTGATATGGGGGTGGGAGAGGGCAACACTGAACTATGGGGGAATGCAACTGTGTGGGGCTGTTGGAGGCGAACACAGCCACACTAATGGCATGCAAATTAGCCCATAATGGGCATGCTAATGGCCACTAGCACCTTGCATGCCCAATGGGCTCATTTGCATGGCCTCTTTGTGAATAGCACTTAGTGCTTGAGTGCTACTGGCTGCGGGACCATTTTCCTGGCTGGCTGTGGGGGCAGCTCTACTGAGTATGCCACTGCTTTTCCTGGGTTAGCGCTGCCCCTGCTGGCTCCTATTCACAGTCAGATAGCCCACCTGGCTATCTGACTGTGAATAGCTTCATTGTACAGCAGCACAGCTAGAAGTGCAACACAAACATTTTCCCCAACTTCGCGTTATCTTTGTGAATCCTGGCCTACATGTACTTCTTAGTGAGATTTACAAACACATGCCATGCATTACATATAGAAGGGCAGGTACATGTAGGGATGCCCTGGTGCACAGTAGGCAAGAGAAACCAGCTTTGACAACTTGGTTGAGGAATCCGATGTTAGGATGCTATAGCTGCAAGAAATGGCAAGTAATGTACATATTATAAAACAATATTAGAAGGAAAAACATTCTGTAATCCCCACAGTAGGACAGAATATACTATTATTTTATTTTATTTATTTATTTATTGAGAATATCGGATTACAACCTTTGAGTCAGGGACTCATTTCCAAAGGCTCCACGTCAGGGTACAAAACATAATAGGAGGCAGACATTTATACAAATTACAGTGGGGTAGGGAAAGAGATAACAACAGGGTTAACAATGTGTGTCAAGTAGTAGGCAGTATACAATATTACAGCGAGAGTAGGAGACAAGGTACACAGCAAGGTATGTAAAGTTGCTAGTCTTATACAGTTGGGTAGCTATACAAGTCCTGTGGGGAGCCTGTGAACGGCTGCGAACCATCTAGTCAGAATATGATATAGCATATGCGCTAACAGGAGGTGCGAGCAGTTGGATTACCAACATTGTCATTAACACACAGTAACAGCAGTGGGATGAGTGTATATTTAACCCAGTATCGTGCTGCCCGTAGGCAGGTACCAGTTCTTAGTGGGAACAATGGCAGTGGCGGGTGGAGATTATGTGTTCTTTGAGGTTTGTTTTGAAGGGGCCTAGCCTGGAGATAGAGGTGATGGTCTGGGGGAGATCATTGTACCAGGATGGTGCTCTATAAGAAAAGGACCATTGTGCTAAGGTGGTTGTGACCCTGGGAACAGTCCATGTTACTTTATCTGCCGCATGGGTGTTTGTAGAGGTATGTGCCACGTGGAGGGAGGCTGAGACTCCAGTGGAAGTGAGGCCTAGCTGGGTTTTCTTAGCAAGGAGACATGTTTGGTAACATACTCTTTCATCCAGGGTGAGGATTTTTGTTAGTTCATACATGGTGCAGCTGTGGGTACGCCTATCCACTTCAGTGAGGAGCCTACAGGCTTTATTAATGGATAGATGTATTTTATCTAGTGCTGTGTGGTCAGCTGCTGAGTAGACAGTTAGCCCACAGTCTACGAGGGAGAGAACAGAGGAGGTAATTGCAATATTTAGGGCTTCTGGAGGTAGGCAGGCTTTGTGCCAAAACAGTAGTCCTGTGCGTATATCTATGGCAGCGGAAAGATTACTAATATGTTGGTGGAATGATAGGTTAGGATCGAAGGTAATGCTCAGGTATTTATATGTGTAGACCTGTTCCAGTGGGAGGTGGGCTTTGGAAAAGATTGTTAGCTGGGCCTTGTGGTCCTTGTTCTGCCGGTGTGAAAGAGCATAGATTTAGTCTTTTTTTGCATTGACCACAAGTCTGTGGTCAGGGAACCAGTTTTCAACTTGATTGAAGGCAAGTTGTAGGGGAGACTGAAGGATTGTGGGATCTGAGTGGGAGGCATACATTACCGTGTCATCTGCGTAGAGCAGAAGGTTACATGGACAGGATTTAGGCAGGGCATTCAGGAAGATGCTGAATAGCAATGGGCCAAGGATGGAGCCCTGGGGGACCCCTGAGAGGACTGGTAGAGCAGATGAGAGGGTGATGTGTATCTTCACACATTGGGACCTATCCGTGAGGTAACTTGTGAACCAAGCGACGGGTCCAGGGGACAGGCAGGAGCAGTGAAGAGTATTTAGGAGCAGGGTGTGGGAGACCGTGTCGAACGCTTTCGACAGGTCTATGAAAACGTCTCCTGCAAGCAGCTTTTTATCTAGGGCATTGTGCTGTGAGTTGGAGAACTCTATGAGGGCAATGGTTGTACTGTGTCTCCAGCTGTAAAACCATGTTGTTCCCTGCATAGGACGTTGTGCATAATTAGGTAGTCTGTGAGTTGGGTGGCAATGATTTTTTCCAGAGCATTCGAGAGGGGTGGGAGTATAGAGATGGGCCTGTAGTTGTTAGATAATGTGGGGTCCCCACTCTTTAGTATAGGTGTGATGGTGGCCACCTTCCAGTCATTTTGGAATTGCCCTAGACATAAGGAGAGGTTAAGGAGATCAGTCAGGGGGGACAGCGCCGAGTCAAGTGCCATATTAAGGATTTTTATGTCAAATGAGTCTTTGCAATAGCTTGAGTCCCTAGGGCTTTTTTAAGATAAGAACTTGCTTCATTCATAGTAACAACCCTAAGGTAGAAGGGGGGTAGGCATTGCTGGGTTCTGGGGTTTTAGGGGTGGGGTGGAAGAAGTTGTTAGGCAAAACCATGCTTAGATCAGAGAAAGCTGCATTTAGGCCGTTGGCGATGGTGAGTGGGTCTGAGGTAATATAATTGTTTACATTTAGTTGGGGAGGAGCATCCTGGACTTTCCATTCAGCTCCTTTAGGTTGTCCCAAAATAGTCTAGCATTCCCCCAGGATAAGGCCAGTGTGGACTTGTAATAGCTGGATTTGGCCATTCTGATAACCCAGGTACACTTGTTGAGAGCCATTTTATAGGCCAGTTTGTCCACTTGCACACCAGAGGCAACTGCTTTGTACCAGAGGTCATCCCGGTTTTTTAGTTGCTGGAGCAGTGCTGGAGTTACCCAGGGGGCGTTTCTTTTTTTGGTTTGAACCTTAGTGAGTGGGGCAAATGTATCACAGGCATTGTTGAATGTTTGGGTGAAGTAGTCAAGGGCTACATCTATGGTAGGGGCGTGTCTGATGGGGGACCAATCACACTGGGTAAGATATCTTCTTAGTTTAGTGAGGCCACCAGGTAGAAGACGGCATCGGATGAAACTGCAAGGTTGGGGTTGTTGCTGCTGACATGACCAGGTTAAGAAGATTGGGGAGTGATCGCTTAGTGAGTCTAGGATAACATTTAGGTTTGCGATTCTGTTGGGTCTATTGGTGAGTAGGAGGTCAATTAGGGTGCTGGAATCATTTCTGGGATTAATCCTGGTTGGTTGGTTAACTAACTGGGTTAGGTCTAGTGCTGAGAGGGTGTCTTTTATAGCGACGATCGAGCTAGATAACCAATTCATATTAAAGTCCCCGATGATAATGTGCTCAGTTTTGGGTGGGAAGCTGGAGACATAGTCAGCTAGGGATTGACAAGCTGAGGCTTAGTTTCGTGGTGGGATGTACACCACCGTAATGGTTACAGGGACTCTGGCAGGGTCTGGTGTGAGCTTTAGTGTCAGAGCCTGTGCCCCGTGGGTCAGTGAGGGAGTTGGTAGGCTTTGGCATAGCAGAGAGTCTCGGACATAAAAGGCACCCTCTCCCCGTTTGGCAGATCTATTGGCTCTATATGTGGTAAGTAAGTAAGGGAGTGCAATGGAGGAGTCTGGGACCTTCTTTGACAGCCAGGTCTCAGTGAGAGTTAGCGCATCTGGTTGATGCTGCTGAACCCAGCATTGTAGCTGTGCTAGTTTTTTGGGTAAGCTGCAGATATTCATTGCAGCTATACTTAGCCCATGGCGTGGGGCATCAGGACTGACTGAGATGGGGCCTGGGTTAGGGTGAATATTGCCTGACATAAGGAGTAGGAGTGCGAAGATTCTGAGGGAGAGGATGAAGTGGAGTTACCGTGACAGGTAGGGTGGGTGGAAGCTGGTGTTGCATTGCAGATGTGCTATAGGGATAGGTTACGGGTGAGGGACTGAGAAATCCCTGGAGGAGGAAAACAGAGGCGAGAAGTATGGTAAGCATTTTAGTGCTGTTGTGCTGTTATTGGGGAGATGCCAGGAGTTGGAAGGCAGATGGGAATTGTTGGTGTGGTACAGGGGAGAGGCTATTATAAGAGTGTAGGAGGGAGAGAAAGAAGGAACAGAGACCAAAGGATTTAGTATACAAATGTAAAGTAAGGGGGAACCAGCATTTGGTAATGTAGTACAATGCTGCCTCAAGTGGTGAGTTGTTATAGGCTGCTAATGGTAAAGTGGGCTGACTGGTTCTGGATCACTCTCATCCCTATTGGCTCTTAGTGTTTTCCAACCCTATATAAGGGCATGTCAACCATAGGTGGGGGGGTGGTGGAGAGCCGATGCGCAGCGTCAGTGGGGCCTACACCATTCTTTAATGCGCCACAGTTCTGTAGCTTACTGTGCCCGCACTCCAGTTGCCGTACCTGCTGAATGTCTTGAGGGGTGGGGGAAGGCATCTGCTCTGGCCCTGGCGACCTCCATGGTGGACCCTCGCTGGGATCCTGATTTGTGGGCAGTAGGCTGTGGAGAAGCAGGTAAGAATTATTTATACTGTGGTGTAGAGGAGGAGTTACCACAATTTGCAAGCTACCTTTCCTAAGCTCTGTAAGATGTACTTTAGCAATTAATCACATCCTTTCCAAGACTTTCAGAAAATAATCTACATCAGTCTTTAATGAGCCACAGTTCTGTGGCTTACTGTGCCTGTGCTCCAGTTCCCATACCTGCTGAATGTCTCGGGGGAAGGGCATCTGCTCTGGCCCTCGCGACCTCCGTGGTGGACCCTCGCTGGGATCCTGATTTGTGGGCAGAAGTATGGGGGTTATTTATGTAGCAGCCTGTAAATGTGGGGCTTATTATGTTTGGTAGACCAAACAGAAGTTCAAAATAAGAATTGACGAGCTTTGCAGGATAATATTAAATAAGGATTTGAAGTATTCAACAGCATAGCACATTGCTCGGTTTGGCAATTCTCAAGAACATTCGGTCAAATTTAGGGCAACAGATAAAATGTGTACTAATCCCTGGGGGGGGGGATTTTGATCAACTTGTCAACATAAGAGGTTTTAGATTTATACACTAGTTGCATGCAAGTACCCAGGATTAAACAGGGGTTTTGAGATCATGCATATATGATCAATCCCTGAGGAGGCTCTGTTGGATTGTTACAGGCTAGTGTGAGTACCCCTTTGCTATGGTGTTTGTCACAGGAGCTTTTGTAACTTATTAAAGTTGTTTTTGCTTATGCCAGATGAGTGGTGCCGTCTTTTTTCATTTTCCTTTTTTGGTTGGACTGAGCACACTAACTTCGGTGCAATCTTCATTTTGTTTTGCCCTGTGTCCCTGGGGAGTGGCTGGGCTGTTTGTTCTGTCCAGTGGGGTGTGTGTGGAACACATAGGAGGTTTACGGTTGGGTCTCCCTGACATACCCTGAAACCCCCTATGCACCCCTGAAGCCAGCACTACATGCCTTTGTGCATGGCGTGTAGGTGCCGGCCCACTCCTTGCCTGCACCCGGCACATTGCTGCTCATGTGGCTGGGGAATCAGGTGGATCTGTGCTGCACACCCCCTCTGTGCATCTAGCACGGGGCGTGAGGGTTGGCTGGCGCTGCTGCTGTGTGTAGCTACTCCAGCATTTCTTGTATAGGGGCCCATTGTACATAGGTATCAAGAAGTGAGGCAGACAAATCTAGAATACCTAAATGTGGCTGGGTATCAATGTTTTTTTAATATATTTTGTACCCCAAAGAGAGGCAGGCAAATTTTAAGTATAATTTTACACAAAAAGAAGCCAATCCTAGAAAGACAGACAGACAGAGTACAGGCTCAGTAAAGCAAGCAAGCACTGTTCAGAACTAAAAGAACCCGCTCTATGTTCAGAGTAATAAACTGAGTCTCAACTCTTGGGTTAATCTTTCAGTTAGAATAGCATTTAATTACAAAAACAGTATAAAAAAGATACACAGGTGCACCCCCGAGTGTACTAAGAATGCCCAACAATCATTTCGCACCCCCTTCGGTGCTTTTTCAAAGGACCTGTTCTCAGTTAAAAAATCACCACTATTTGTACAGGTGCATACTTAAATACAACATGCAAATCTTACAAATAATACCAACTAGTATAATTAATTTAAATAAACATCTCCTATCTAAACTACAGTGTCAAGTTAATTAGTATTTCAAGCTTCAATAAAATATTCAAAGTCCTTGTTGTTATGGACCAGTCAGATCCTTGTTTTCAATTGTATCAATATCAAAAGAGTTCATAAGCTTGAAGTTATTTAGTGTCCTTATTTCAAGTGAACCAATCAGGATCCACAAAATAAAATCTTCCCTCAAAGCTCCACCAGTTCATTAGCTTCCCATATACAGTAGCTCTCCGGTCCATTCCTTGTTTGTTCGCAGCTTGTTACCGTGACACTTGGTTTGCATTTGTCTTGTGGCTTGAGCTTCTCAGAAAGCCCGATATTGCACATAAACTACAAGCGATATATATAGGCAGCAATCATTAATCACTTTTTTAAAACGGTTTAACCTCAAAGCGTCCATTGAGACCTGGGTGACATAAAGCATTTAAATCACAAATCCAAACAGGTATTTTTTGTTACAGCAAATTATCCAGATCTCCCCTCAGGTCCCAATCTGACTGTCTCAATCCCTGTGTATGTCCATCTTTGTTGGTCCATATTTATGGAGTTTTTTATATGCGAAGCCAACACATTTGTTTCATTCTCACTTGCAATGCCCCTCACATGTTCCCCAATTCTGGATTTAAAGGTGTGTTTAGTTTTTTCTATATAAAACGTTCCACATATACAGCTAACCGTGTATATGACTGCTTCTGTGACACATCCAATGAGCTCTTTTATCTCATAGTATTGGGACCTTGTTGGATGTGTGAAGTTTTTAACCCTATTAATATATATTTACAGAAACTACATCCTCCACACACTGTACAGCCCCTATGAGGACTAGCACTAAACACCATTCTTGCATTCTCTTCATTTGCAACTCCCTTTGTAAATCCTCCAATTCCCCTTCCTCTCACACCCCTTCCCCTCTCCTTCCCTCTACTAGCCCCACTTTATCCTTTTCATGCTACTCCTGAGGAACATTGACTATTTCCTATGCAACTTGTTGTATATCAGTTTCATGTGTGTGTGTGTGTGTGTGTGTGTGTATATATATATATGTTTATATTTCTCTTTATGTATATGCACTTCAGATTTATGTACTATATCACATCATATCATGTGGATTTATGTGTTTTGCTACCTTGTATCTTGTGTACTATTGTAACCTTTTATTATTTGTCAGACTGTCTACTGTTCTATGCATTGTTGTTTGTGTTTTACTCTGTGCCACTGTATGTGGCTCGGGTCATGCCTGAAAATGGTCCCTGGGATCAGTGCACCTGCCCAGTTACCAAAGTCATAAATAAAAAAGGTTTTTCATCTTAAAAGAATGTACCAATATATCCTGTATATTCCTGCTTCTTTTGTAGATCATTACTGGTGACTTATTTTTATAGCTCTTACCAATAATGAGGTCTGCTTCAATGATGTCCCAATGTGAGTTTATTGTATCTGTAATATTTTGTGATTTATCAGATTAAGATGTAATGTACTTTATCTTGTACACACCTCTGGTTGCTATGCTGTCTGTTACTATTTTGATCAGGGTGTAACAGGATACTTCCTTCTCGTGTTCTTGCCCGCTCCCTTGCTTGATCTAGAATTGCTGTGCTAGAACCTCTTTCTACAAATCTATCATATATTTCAGCATTTCTTTCATCAAAATCTTCTAGTGTACAATTTCTTCGTACTCACAAAAACTGGCTACTTTGAATATTATTTTCTGTATGTCTTGGGTGCATACTGGAAGCCCTTAATATTGAATTTCTATCTACTGCTTTTCTGTACAGGTCAAAAATTATTTTGCCTTCCACTGTTTTCTATAACATCACAGCTAGATATGTAATCTTTTTCAAATCAGAATTTACCGTAAACCTTAGACTTGGATTTGTAGTATGTAGATAGTCCATCAGTTTTGCCAAATCTTCTGCTGTGCCCCTCCAAAAGAAAAATTAAGCATCAATAAATCTATAATACTGTGTAATTTTGTCACGAAATGGATTTATCATAGCATCTAGTATACAACACTGTTCCCATTGCCCCATATATATTTACATAACTGGGGGCAAAAGATGCCCCAATTGCAGTTCCATTTATCCATAAATAGAACTTCTCCAAATATGTGAAGTAATTACGAGTTAGAATAAGTTCAGCACCTGCTATTAGAAACTCCACATATTGTGCATTATATTCAATGTAGCTCTCAAGGAAGAAACACATCATAGTCAAACCCCCAGCATGTGGTACATCTAAATATAAAGATGCAACATCCATTGTCACTGAATAGCTTTCTTTTTCTATTTGGACATCAGTTAATTTGTACAAGAGACCTGTGGTATCCTTTATATATGACTGTAACCCACTCACTGTCAGTCTCAAATGATGGTCTATAAACTGTAAGAGTTTTGTGTCAGGCACCCGATACTCATGATTATTGATTGACCTGGGGGGTCAGTCAGGGTTTTATGTATCTTTGGCAAAATATAAAAAGTTGCAAGTTTCAGGTGTTCCACTATTAAAAAATCTCTTTCATTTTTACAAATCAGACCATCCATTTCAGCAGCATTAATGAACCCCTCTATTATACTTCTAAACCTGCTGGTGGGGTCAGAGCGCAACTGCCTGTAAGTGTTCACATCATCTAACTGTCTTAGTACTGCATGTATACATTTATCTGTATCCATTATAACAATGATGCCACTCTTATCAACTCTCTTAAAAGTTAAAGATAGGAGATGTTTATTTAAATTGATTATACTCATTAGTATTATTTGTAAGATTTGCACGTTGTATTTAAGTATGCACCTGTATAAATAGTGGTGATTTTTAACTGAGAACAGATCCCTTGAAAAAGCACCCAAAGGCATGTGAAACAATTGCTGTGCATTCTTAGTACACCTGGGGGAATGTGCCTGTGAATTTGTTTAATATTTTTGCAATAAAATGCTATTTTAACTGACAGATTAAACCAAGAGTTGGGACTCAGTTTATTCCTCTGGACATAGAGTGAGTTCTTTTTTTTCTGAACAATATTTTAAGTGTACGCTGAGATTTTTGGATTAGTACAATGAACAAAAATGTTTTGTCAGTTTGGTTCACTCTGAAATGCCTTCGGTTATCAGGGATGTGTAAATACACCATACCATATAATAAATAGAAGTAGGGGTTCAATAGATCATTCATGCTTTAGGAATGAACATGGTTGGTGTATTACTTTTAATAAAGTACACTACGAAGGTTACACTTTTGTACTGGTGTAATTGCAGTGTTGACTATGGTGAACGAATACGTAAAAGAGCATAAAAATATTTATTTAAGTACAGCTTTTCTCCACAGTCCTTATTCGAAGTACAACTAGTGTAACATGGAACTGGTAAGCGTGCTAAATTTGTGTTTATTTTTTGATCTTGTTGCAGGAGCACCTCTGACCATCTATCACCTCTATGCAGATGATTGAATTCGATGGACATTGTGCTTGCTTTCACTGCATTTAGCTGAAGAAATTAAATATTGATCAACATCCCATACATGGATTTGAAAACAATTTATTTTATACTGTTATTGTAATGTATTTTAGTACATGTAGGGCCAGATATTCAAAGCTTTATGCAGCGCACAAACAGTTTGCACAGGAATAGTGCCGGGTTAGCACGGGGCTGCCATATTCAAAAGAGCAATTAGTGCATGCAAACTGCATTAGCGCCAGGCAAACCCATAATGTATGCAAGGGGCAAAGTAAGGGGGCGTGTACGTGCATACAGGCGCAACAGGATATTCAAAGGGATAGTGTGTCACAAGGCCACATTGTATGACACATAGCACGGTGCAGTTTACTGCCTATAAAAGGCAGGTCTTATCCCAGGGCAATTCACAGAGCAGAGAGGGAGTGACCAGAATAGGAAGTGCAAATGGCACTGTTTAGCAATGCTGTACTGCTGCATCTCATGAAGGATGTTGTGAAGGAGGAGGAGAGGAAGCAGGCACAACCAGGCTCACACCCCAGGTCAAGTAGGAGATATGCTGCACACAGGTGGTACCGGCTCAGAGTCTCCTTCAAGACCCTGCCTAATGAGCACATCACTGGCCAGTACAGGATGGACAGGAGAATGTTGAGGCAGTAATGTGAATTCCTGCATAAGCAGCTGCAGCCCAACACCAGACGCAGCCATGCCATGTCAGTGGAGGAGAAGGTGATGGCAGCGATGTGCTTTCTAGTGACAGGGACATTCCAGCACCCAAAGGGGGACTCCATCGGGGTATCGCAGTCTGCCACCTCACACCTTGTGACCCAGTTCCTTGATGCTCTTCTGCCACATGCTGGTGAATTCATAGTATTCCCCAGCATGGCAGCCAAATGCAGAGAAACCATGCATTAATTCTATCAAGTTGCGCACCTACCAGCCATACTCGGTGCCACTGACTGCACCCATGTCCCCATCCATGCACCACCTGGTGATAGCAGTGACATCAACATGAACAGGAAGGGGTAACACTCCATCAATTGCCAGGTGGTGTGTGATGCAACAGGGTGCATCAGCACTGTCTTTGCACAGTACCCTGGCAGTGCCCACGATGCCTTCATATGGCACCAGTCCCAGCTGTGCCAGGCCTTTGAGGAGGGCAGGATACCCAGTGGGCACCTTGTCAGTGAGTATGGACAGCCACGACAGGGAAATACCACAGGGGTGGTAGAGACAGGCATGGGGGCAGGGGATTGGTGGGACAGCACCACAGGAGATGCACAGCAGCAATGGGAACCCAGCACAACAGCAAAACTAATAAGGCACATCTCTCCACAGGGGACAGTGCCTATCCTCTGCGACACTGGCTGTTGACACCAGTACTCCAGCCAGCCACAGTGGCTGAGGAGAGGTATAACGAGGCACATGCTGCAACCAGGAACATCATAGAGAGGGTCTTTGGGATGCTTAAGATGTGGTTCTGCAGCATAGACCAGTCAGGCTGTGCCTTACAGTACAGGCCTCAGAAGGTATGCCATATCATCCTAGCCTGTTACATGCTACACAACATGGCGCTTAACCATGGGATATGTGCACCTGAACCTGAGGAACAGTCTGTCAGGAGGTCTAAACCTCACTCTCAGGTTCCTGGCAATATTGGGAATGCAAGAAATCACAAACATGTTGCATAAGAGTAATAAACTTGTTTATTACCGCCAAAAAGGATGATTACAGTTGCCCTAAGCAGTTCTTACCAATACGAACCAGGAGCCAATGCTAAGCATTCCCTATACCTTGAGGATTCTCTGTGTCTCTTGGGGTCTCTGAGGTAGAAGACGTAATGTCTCACATTTTGTACCTATGATAATTACTATGGTTACTGTAAGATAGAAACATTTCTAGTTAAGAGATGAGCCCTATTGGCTAAATTAGAGGTGGCTCCATGGTCCAAGATAACATTATACAATTTTGTAGTAGTCATCACTTTGTGAAACAAAAGAGTACAGTTCTTACATAAATCAGTATAGTAGTACAAATCACCAAAAGGTGGCAATGCCGACTTACATATTTTAGTTTTTTTGTTGACCAGGTAAGTGCACTAGACAAATCCTGCCTATTTTCAGGCACGACCCGGAAGAGGGGGATACAGATGAATGCCAGCTGACGTTGAACCAGATTAAGCTGTTGGTGGTATTTTTTAGTGAATGAGGGAAATTTGGCCAGGACACCGGGGAAATTCCCCTTTGCTTCCTGTGAGCAGGGGGCATTCTTTTTCCTGTGGGACTAAGATGGCTGCTGTCCCGGACCCTGGAGGAGGTGGAGGTGATGCAGCTCTCTGTTTTGTGGTTTCTGCTCCAGATCTCCAGCCTAATATGCCTGTTGGTTTGCCTAGTGCTTGCAGTAATAATCAATTGAACTCTGTGCCACAACTAGTTGTTCGTACTCCTCCTGATTCTCCTCCTGATTTTGGAACTCTCACCCAGATTTTGGACCAGCATTCTCCTACAGTTCTTGGGACCAGTACTAACACTATGTCTCCATCGCATTTGACACTGTTATATGAACAAAACCGTTCTCTCTTACACGCTTCGTGCAGGAGGACGACGCACTGCACTCTGCCCTGCCTACTACCTCTGACCAGGCTGAATTACACTCTGGGCTATCGCACACATCAACAATGGACTTTCTTACAGCTCCTACCAGTACCACTTCAGCTACTGCAGGCAGGCTCTCCTCTCCAGCTACTCACAGAGGTACTTCATTTCCAGACTCTGCATGGTCCCCTGCTTCCGCTCTGCATGCTGCTGGTTGGACTCAACTGTTTCCTGGTCCACCCTGGTCTTCTCTCCAAGCGGTAAGTTCACAGGACATTATGCAGGGAAACACAGTCACTGAACAGCCTGCTGAATCCACTTCCTTCCCTCATTCATCCTCAGTAGCTTCGTTGCTCCTACGCCCTTCCACTTTGACATGAATTTCTGCTGTTGGCCAACCAACTCCTGAAACTTCGGGGCCCTATGCAAGCTAAGGATTCTGCTTCAGTACCGCATCCTCCACTGGCAGTACTCTCTTCTTCGACAGCTGATTCTATTCCCCACTTGGATAATCTTCCTTTGCCTACTCTAAGTACAGGTGAGGCTTTGACTGACCATCCCTTTCACCTCAGTGACCTGTTTCAGAACTTGTGCGAACCAGCCAGATGTAGGAATGCAGTTCGTCTGAAATATTTTGGTGACCTCTCTACTGCACCTGATAGGAAAACTGTTTTGCATTCCCTGTTGCTTGACTCTATGGGTATTTCAGCAAGTGAATTGTTTGCTTTCATACATGTTAAAGGGGAATCAGTTTATGATTTAAGTTTTAAGACTGTTTCTACTCTAGAAACATTTTGGATCAAATATGATCTGGTGAAGTCACAGCCTTTATGGACCCCCTTTATGTGCATTCCTCTTACTAAACCTACGGTAAAATTGATTACTCTTCTTTTTTGTAATGAAGGAGTGAGCATAGCGGATGTTCAATACTGGCTTAAGCAGCGCTGCGACATTCTTGAGGCTCCTCGTCCTATTTTGGAAGAGGACCTTGTCTGGACAGGGGGTTGGAAGGCTAAGGTGCAATTGAAGCAGGATGACAGGTGTATAGCTCATTTGCCAGGTAGTTTTTATATAGGTAGGGATAGAGGTTTGTGTTTTTATCCCGGTCAACCCCACACCTGCCATAAATGTGGTTCTTGGATGCATTTGAGCCATACCTGCAACGAGCCAAGGTGCACTATTTGCTTGGCCTATGGTCATGTGAGTCTCGGTTGCCCTAACCCCCGGAGGTGTAATCTCTGTGATGAGACTGGCCATACTTACCATCAATGTCCATGGGCTGACCATAATCGGTTGGACCATCCCCCTCAGGATCAGGTAGCCCTTATCATGGACTCTCAGACTCGGGTTCTTCGTCAGCGTGAAGGGGACGGCCAGGTCGTTGTGCCCCCTCCCCCCAGTGAGGATCTTCCCTCTGCTTTTCCTGCTCTTCTAGTGGCAGATCCTGTGTTACAAGACCCGACCCCTCCTGGCACGGACCCGGTGCCTGGGGTTGTTGCCCCCTCTAACCCCATGCCACCCCCTCCGCCTCCTGCTTTGGACCCCTTCACAGAGGTTTCTCAGGGAAAAAAGGGTAAGTCCAAAGGTAAGCATAAGGCTCCCAGCCCTTCCCCCAGACAATCCATTTTGACCAGGAATCACTATCAAGCCCTGTCCAAATGGAGCAGTGGAGTGATATAATGGATGAGGAAAATGACTCTGAATCTTCACAGGCCTCTTCCCTCCATTTAGACTACTCCTCTGATTCCCTACAAGATCCCTTCCCTACTACATCTGACACCAGGCAGCAATCGGCGGTTACTTGACACCTCTTTGCCTAATTCTTCATGTTTTTCTGCTGGTTTTCGGTCTTTTTCTTTCTTCTTATGCCTGTGGGTTTGGGTCTTTGCTGCCTCACACTTAATGTGTGCAGCATGAAATCCCATAGAAAACGTCTTGCCTCTCTACAGTATCTTTTGGATCTCCCGCATGATCTTTACTTACTTCAGGATACTAGGCTGAAGACTCAATATGAGCTGACCCCGGCTTCTGCTGGCTGGACTAGAGGCCCTTCCTATTGGTCTTCTGGTGAGGATACATGTGATGGGTTGGGTATTTTGTTTTCTGGTTTTGGCTGTACTGTTACAAGACTGGTTGATATTGTCCCTGGCCGCGCCTTGTTGTTTGATTGCACTTTCCGTTGCCTCCAGCTCAGAATTCTGAATGTTTATGCACCTGCTGCTCATTCTGACTTATTTTGGTTGTTGCAGCCTTATTTACACACCTCTGAGACATCTTTATATGGGAGGGGACTGAATTGTGGTCTCACTGTGGCTGACAGAGGAGGCTCCACACAGAAGGCTTTTGGGACTCTACTGTATTACGTACTATTCTCAAGTCGCCTCTCTTAGGATGGTTATTGCGAGGTTGCATCCCAAAGGAACAATGACCTATCATGAGGCCTTCTGGCCACCATATTGATTTTATTTTTCTCTCCCACAATATTATGGTACAACAGGCGAAGGTCATTCCTTGCGAGACCTCGGATCACATGGCCATCTCATTGCTTTGTTTTCCTTCTATGACTTCTCATCCTCTTCTTGTTTCTTCACGCTGGAAGTTGAATAGCTCCCTATTGACTGATGGCAGCATTATTCGAGACTGTCAGGAATTTCTGTTAGCCCGAATTTCGGTTCTGAATGCTTATACCTCCCCTTTACATTGGTGGGACGATACCAAATCGGATCTTAAATGCTTTTTTCTTAGGTATGCCAGGAGTAAATCTGTTTCCTCTTATCATCAGTATTTGTTATTACGGTGACATTTACAGAATGTAATCTCTAGGGCTGCTGAAACAGCTCAAGACTGCTCCCTTCTTATTGCTTCCTTGAAGACCCAGATGGAAGAGTATCAATATAACAGGGCCCGCTCGTTGCGTCTTGAGGCTACTTGTGGCACCCATTCTTCAAAGGATTCTTTTGATATATACAAGCGCTGTTCTGACAGGGTGGTAGCCATGCACATTGAACATCTTATTGACCCTGACTCTTCTAAGGTTTATGATACTATAACCTCTCTCCAGCTAAAGGTCTCTTCCCATTTAGCCAGTGTTTTTGGGACTCCTTCAGTGGCTACATCTACTGCTGTTTCCTTTTTTGATTTCCTGACCCCTTCTCCTCCTCCTCCTGATCTTTGCACCAAGTTGACAGCCCCAATTTCCTTGTTAGAGGTGCAGGCGGCTATTAAGAAACAAAAGCGATGTACTTCTCCAGGGCAGGACGGCCTTACTGCTGAACTTTATCAAGCTTTTTTGGATGTTTTTTCACCCATTCTTACCTTGTTCTTTAATACTGTCATTGCTACTCATTCCGTTCCTTGGAATTTTTCAGACGCAATCGTGTTTCTGTTGTTCAAGAAAGGAGATAGGTCGGACATACGGAATTGGAGGCCTTTGAGTCTCTTGAATGTAGACTATGAGATTTTTACATCCATCCTGCTTCAACGTCTTCTTTCTGTCGCATCCCACATTATTTCAGAAGTACAGACCTGTACTATTCCTCAATGCACTATTGTTTCCAATCTTTCCCAGCTTAGAGATGTCTCTGCCTTTAGCTCTTCTTCTTCTCCTTCACTTCTTTTTTCACTGGATCAGGAGAAGGCGTTTGATAGAGTGAATCATGACTACCTCTTTCAAGTCTTGTCTCATTACGGTATTCCACAGCGCTTTATTCAATGGATTAGATTGCTTTATTCCACTGCCTGGATCCATCCTTATGTGAATGGTGCCACTTGCCCCCCCTTTTTGAGTCATACCGGGGTTTGGCAGGGCTGCCCTCTCAGTCCTCTTCTTTATGTTTTTCATATAGATCCATTACTTCGGAGACTCTTATGTCACCCATCGATCCCTCATTTGTCCTTTCCTTCCGGGTGCTCTGTCCCTACAGTACTGGCTTATGCAGATGATCTCTGCATTCTCACCACCCTGCACCTACAAGAGGTGGACTTAGTCCTCCTTTTAATGGATTTTGAACGTGTGTCTGGTTCTAAGCTTAATTATAATAAGAGTGCAGCATTGTATCTCCCAATTCCACCACCCCAACATTCACTTCGCTATGTTGTGGGAGTGCCTGTACAGTTTTCCCCGGTTAAAGTTTTAGGATTGACCTTTGGTTCCCTGATGATGCCCACTCAAATTGGACTGTTGTTTTGGACAAGGCCATTCATTTGGTTGCATCCTGGAAGGGTCATACTATTGCAAAGAGAAAGCGGGTTTTGTTGTTGAAAACCTTAGTTCTTCCTTTATTTCTTCATGTAGCTTCAGTTTTTCCGGTCCCCTTTTCCTTGGAGGCTCGCTTGAATAATGTTTTCTTTCAGGAATTCTGGGGCTGCCGTTTAAATACGATGAAACATTCTTACACATATCTTGATTATTGCCACGGTGGGGTTTGGATGTTGAACCCCTTGATATTTTTTCACTGTTTGTTTCTTAAGACTGTTATCACCTACCTATTGAATACACCCCCAGTCTTTTGGATTTCTCTTCTTCATCATCATAATGCTCCACTGTGCGCCACCTGGTGTCTCGCCCCTTTCAAAATCTCTCGGAATTTTTGTAAGTTTAAGTTCCCCCAATTTATCATTCCCACTTTTTTAAAAATTTGTCAGTGGTCTCTGACCCCTACGGTGATTCTCTTTTCCTCAAGGAAGCACTTATATCGGTCTATTTTGGGAACATCCTTTTTGGACCTTCCAGTGCTACGAGATTCCCTTGGCAATCAACTGGACTCCTCTGGAGTTTTTTGCCAGCTGACTGATCCACAGATCCCCCAAAGGGTTTGGGATGTAACCTGGCTTTCTTGTCATGGCAGACTAGGTGTTCATGGTAATATGAAGCATTAGGCTCATGAAGAAAGGACTTGTCCCTGGGATACGTGCCTTTCCATTCCAGAGACCATGCTGCATTTTTTTCTTGATTGCCCCTATTCACAACCGGTATGGACCCTTCTCCTCCACAAATGGAAGGAAAAGGTCCTTCCTTTTCTCATGTATAATATTTTGATTTATGGTATTTATCCCCCTACTTTGGTTCATTACCATCCTAGTACTTTACATTTATTTTTTGCATTTTGTCGCTTCTATTTGTGGCAGGCCAGATGTGCATTTTTACTACAACAGAAAGTGTGTAGTCCTGCTCAGATTGTCACTCAGATTTTACAGGGCTTACAGTCCATTTATAGTTCTGAGAAAACCTCCATATCGCCTGAAGTTTTTCAGCGCTACTGGGGCTTCTGTTCCTGGATTTTTTCCTAACGATGCAGTACTTTTTTGTGTTTTCTTTGCTTTTCTTCATTATTATTTGTATGATGTACTACTGTTCTTGCAATGTTTGTACACCACACAATACTCCCCCTACTCTTTTAGTGGGGATGAGATGGGGTTATATCTACTCTGATTCTCACTGCTTGTTATTCTGTATGCTGTACTACTTACTTTTGTTTTTATTTCATTTATTATGGTTTTGTCTGATGCCATAAACTTTTTATATTTTCTCTTAAGTTTTTAATGGAAGATTCCCCTACTCTTATAGTGGGGATGGGATGGGGGTTATGTACAACCATGGGTTATTTATGTTTGTAGTTCAAGTACGCTGTAGTACTTATTTTTGTTTTTTACCTCCTCCATTATGGTTTTGTATGAAGCAATACGTTTTAGTATAATTTGTTTTCACTACAACTTCCCCTACTCTTTTAGTGGGAATGGGATGGGGGTTGTGTGCCCATATGGATTATTTTTGTTTGTACTCCATGTATGCAGTAATACTTATTTCTGTTCTTGAATTCTTTTCTTATGGTTTTGTATGAAGTCATATGATTTGTATATTTTGTTTTCAGTTTTCAATAAAAAAAAATTCCCCTGCTCTTTTCATGAAGTGCCATGGGATCTTTACCATCCACCTGAACTACCACCAATCCAGGCAGATGGGACCTCAGTTTAACATATAATCATTACAAGGACACAGGTGTCCTAACATCTTGTAAGCAAGAAATACATATATGTATTAGAAAGCAAAGTGTATAACAATAATATGCATACATATCCTGACATCTACTCTTGTACAGTAGATGCTCTTAGCCCTATATGTTAGTATAACATATATCTAAGTGCTAGCTGTCTACGGTGTACCTCTGGGGGTACCAATAAGGGTGCAGGGACCTCATGTAACATTCCCCCCATTGCCTCTCAAGGCAACACAGCAAAAATAGGGAAGTGGATAGAGAGCAGGGATCATTTACAGAGCCAATGCACGAGCCTTGTAAAGGAACTCCAGTTGCTCACGGTGTTGACGTAGAGTGCGCCGTAGGCAGCAAAGCATAATAATCAAGAAAAATATCAAAAATTCTCTTATAATAACAAAACCTTTAAAGGTAATCTCTAACCAAGTGTTAGTCAATGCATTGTTCATATCATCATCATTAATAAGTGCAAGAATATCTTCACTAGCTTTAGTAATATTATTGCTGATGTGGATGAGGTGGGTGTCTTTTCTCTCTAAAAGTGGTTTTAGTGTAAGTGTGAGTGGATCAATGTGTACATTAAAATATGATAAATACTCAGAAAGGGTGAGCAGATAATCAGGGTTACTATCAATGAGATCAGTGTCCATAAGGGGGATGGGGGCAATAACGGTATGTCCAATGACAGACTTCTGATGGGGGATAAAACAGAAATTTGGGGAATCAATAACACATGACTGGGTTCTGTAAATGCAGCTTTTATAATTTGTCACTATACAATACTTATTGTCAGAATTATATTGCATTTTAACAGTAGGCAATTTCCACTTTTGCAACTGTACTGGGCAGGTGGAGCTGGTCTTGGAAATCCGTGTTGACAGGCAGTGAACCTCCTCTTGATATGACTGGAAAAGTTTGTCTGGAGCCAGTGTTGAGTCTAATGAGTCTGTGTCATTTGTGCTGATGTCATCATCCATGGAAAAGGACCAATCAATACTGTCAGGAGAATAACCACATACAGGTTTAATAGCATCAAATACATCACATTGACACAGGTAAATGTACCCCTTCTTAGTGCAGTAGTCCATGTGCAGGGTGACCCAGGCATCCAGGAAAGGATGGAAGACCAGTAGAGGAGGCAAGTCCAGGCATTCTCTGTAGATGTCATCATCAAGGTGCACAATGAAGTGTACTGAAGCTAGCTTGTTGAACAAAGCTGTAGTGAGATCAAAACATGGTAAAGAGACAGTGAAAGAAACAAACATTGTATCTTTGATAGAACATTTCTTAGAGGTGAAACATGGACCAGTGTTAGGGTGTCTGGTCACGAAACCCAAATTCCTAGCTGTAGAAAGAGGAATAGTTAAAGATTGTTGCATACACATAGCAATACAGCCAGGTGTTTTACATCATGGACAATACCATTTAGAAATACGTCTGTCATGTATTATATCAGGGATCCTTCCAGACTCTAGATCACAGAAGAGATTGCTGATGGTAGTGATAATATATGCGCCATAGGCTGAACAGAGGATTTCTCTAGCAATGTATTGTTTATCTGCCTCTTTGTTGTTCTGTGCAATGAGTGTGTTAATCTTATCTTTAGAATCTGTAAATGCCTTAGCAATGTCGTGCATGTTATAGACAGTATGTCTTTCTTCCTGACTAAGGCATCCACACCATGCAATAATGGGGGTAAAATATCAAACCAGTCTGGAATTTAGCTGAATAAGATTTGATAGCAACAATGTCTTCCTTATTTCAAATAGACATAGCTGAACCAAAAAGACCTGTGACAGTTCCTGTGGCACCGGTGACATCAGAACTATCAACTTCATGTGTATTACATTTATGACTTTGATCATCAGGATTGGGTTTTCTCCTGAAGTTGCCTCTATGCTTGGTGGAGTGTACCCCGGCAATAGGGTCTTGAGTACAAATCTGAAAAGCTGCTAAACTATCAAGCAATAAAGTGCTGTAAAATGCTGAAGTGTTAGTAGTATGACACATACCAAATTCTTTCATGTTCCAGTAAGTCAAATTAAACAAAACAGGGGTATGCATAAGTTGTAAGTTGTTAATAAGTGTACCAGGTAGCACAGTGGATGTGAGACCACTATGAGGACCGGGGGGGTGGGGTATTTTGGACATTCCAAAAGTTGTTTCTCAGTAGGGGGTAACACAGAGAGATACATGGCAGCAGAAGCCATATTGTGTACAGCACAAAATTTCCTGGCGGAGTCTTTAGACAAAGGCCCAGATATTCAAAAGAGTTGAGCCATGCGCAATAGGGTTGCACCTGCGCAAGTCCGAATTTGCGCCATTCTGCGATATTCAGCAGGAGGCAGTTGCACCCCTGAAATCATGCTGAGCAACAGCACAATGATAATGAAGGCATGTGCAACCGAAGTGGGAGGAACCATGCATAAATGGTGCAGTGTGATATTCAAAGACTTGCGCAATGCACAACAGTGGAGCAAGCGGAAGTTGCGCCATAGCGGAAATGTGCCAAAATAAAAAGGAGCAAGGAAGAGGCGTAAGAATGCTACAGGGAAGCCACATGAGGCAGAGGCACACAGACAGGGCAAGTGGGAGGAACAGGGCATGCCAGGGAAAGGCCACAGTCAACAGCCAGACACAGGGAAGGTGTGAGGAGCCACACAGCACAGAAGCCAGCACAGGCAGGTGTACCCAGTGCAGGGGAGGTAGCAGCCAGGACAGCGGGAGGAATAAAGTAACAGCTGGTGGGGGGTGAACACAAGCCAGGGACATGGCCAGTGCCACCTTCCACACGGAGGCTGTAATGAGGGGGTGAGAAGGCGGGTGGCAGGGGGGCATGGCCGTGGAAGGGCCCATCAGCAGTATGCCCCCAGCAGGCAGTACCGAGCCCGCACCAGCTTTGAGCTGTACACAGATACTGAGATTGTGGGCTGGTACCACCTGAACAGGGCAATTCTGAGGCAGCTGTGTGAGCTGTGCAGTGATGTGATGCAGGCACCCACACGAAGGAGCTATGCCCTGTCAGTGGAGACAAAGGTAACAGCCTGCATGTGCTTGCTCGCCACGGGTACCTTCCAGAGACCAACTGGGGACACCACAGGCATAACTCAGTCGGCCACATCACGCCACCTCACCCAGTTTCTCAGCGCACTGCTGTCACATGCTGAGGAGTACATCCATTTCCCCAGCACAGCGGCAGAGTGCACAGCAAACATACAGGAGTTCCACAGGGTAGCACGTATGCCTGGCATGCTAAGGGCAATAGACTTCACCCATGTAGCTACACGCACACCACCTGGCCCCGAGGGGGCCGCATACATAAATCGAAAGGGCTATGCCAGCATCAACTGCCAGGTGGTGTGCGATGCCAGGGGGCGCATCATCAATGTCTGTGCCATGCACCCTTGGGGAGCACATGATTCTTACATCTGGCACCAGTCAGCACTGTGCCACAGATTCAAGAATGGGGACATCCGCACTGGACACCTAGTGGGTGAGTATGCAAACCAAATGGACAAATATTGGGCCTGGGGAGGCATGGCCAGAGGTGCCATGGGTAGTAGCCTACATGGCTTGGGGAAGGGCGATGCTGATCATCAAACTAACCTCCAACCTCTACACATAGGTGACAGTGGATACCCACTCTGTCCCTGGCTGCTCACACCGTACCGGCGGCCCACGACCCCATTGCAGCAACGCTACAATGAGGCACATGTCACCACACGGAATGTCATCGAGTGAGTGTTCGGGATGCTGAAGGCACGTTTCCATTGCCTGGACACCTCTGGTGGTGCTCTACAGTACAGCCCCTCAAAGGCCTGTGGGATATTCCTGGCCTGTTGCATCCTGCACAACACGGCCAATATATGTGGGATAGCCATACAGGTCGAAGAGGGGGACAGTGATGGAGCCGATGGGGACGCCGGTGACGATGGTGATGGGCAGCCCCCCTTGGCCGACGGGACCCCCCGACTGCTCCGGCTGGCACAGCTGCACCGGGACACCATCACGGAGGAGCACTTCAGCCAACCCAGGTAAGTCATGGGGCCATGCACAACCACCAGTGGCCAAGGCACAACCCACAAACACACAGGAACCCACACTGGGGGTGCATGCCATTGAGGGAAGTGGCAGGGCACAGAGGCACACACACAGCCAGGGATGGGTGAGAATTAACATGCCACGCTGAAGGACACACACACACACACACACACACAATGCAACAAACATGCACAGAAGGCAGAAGGCACACCAACCCAGAACACACACCCTGGCAACACACATGTCCACAGGCCACCACGCCCACTGCCTGTCCATGTGCGTGTGTCAGATGCTGAGCACCATTGCACAATGGTGTACAACGCAATGCAGGCATCATCATGCACATGTGGCTGTGGACAGCAGCCGGGAGGGTGTGCAGGTGGACTGTGTGTCTGAATGCAGGGCCAGGTACCTATCCATGCACTGCCCACTGAAACACACAATGCACCAGACAGTAGCCACGCTGGGAGACAGGTCAGTCCCGTGACAGTGCCACAGCTGCCACAGATGCATGGGTGGCCCTGCCGAGACCTGCCAGCACTAGCAGGCTGACCACTGGCCTCATGGGGTGGCACCGATGGTCCCCCAAGGGTTTCACTGTGTGAATGCGACTGTGCTCGTGCAGGGGTCTGCAGCACACCAAACATGCCTGCACCAGGAGTGCTCGGGATGCCCACAGATGAACCCGGCATCGACAGGGCGGGAGTCGCACGATGCTGGGAACGGGGGGTGGATAGTGCACTGCGTGGTGTCCGCGACTCATGGGCACCTGACTGTGTGCCCATTATGGCCATGACAGCAATGAACACCTGTGCATGCCTGTCAATGGCAGCGATCACATTCTCCCGCAAACGGTCCATCTGTGCCAGGATCCGTTCGGTGTCCCTGCTGCGACACTCCTCTGCCCACTCCAGAGCCACACACAGTGCTTCAACGGACATTGCAAGCTGCATCTGCTGCTGGACCGATGCTCGCAGTAGGCGGGTGTGCTCGTCCAAGAGGTCATCAGCCTCCTCAGCATCCTGTCTCTCAGGGTGTGCAAGGGCCTGATGTTCAGCATCCCTTGAGGGTGGGTGCTACGCACCAGGACCAGGTCTGGGCATGTCCACAGGCAGTGCACAGATGCCACCACTGAACCCTGTACCCACAAGCCCAGTGGGTGACTGCTGATGCTGCCCCTCTGGCTGCCACACCCCAGGGCTCAGTGGTGCCACCACAGTGGCCGCAACAGTTCTACTGTCCTGAACAGACACCAGTGCTGCCCCACTGGTGCTGACAGGCACAGCCTGGGACTGTGCTGACATGCAGGCCCCCACGGCGGCACCACCCACAGCCATGGGCACGAATTGCCCTGCTGTGTGTCCATCCTGTGGCACATACGTGTCACTGCCCATGATGGTCGTGTCATCATCACTGGTGCCGGACTCTGCCTCGGCCCCAGCCACACCGTGCTGGCATTCATGGATGCCAGCACACTGGGACACAGGCAGGGCTTCCTCCACACCAGTCTCAATGACATCAGTGTGGACAGCCAGGTGGCCCCACTGTCGTACAGATCCACATATACGTGTGGAGGTGGATGGTCCCACCTCCGACTCCATCCAACTGTCCGCAGTGGACAGGCCCGCCACCGCTGACCGATGCAGATGCTCAGGATCTGTAAGGGAAAGCAGAGCCGCATTACTGCATGTGACCTACCCTGCCCCCCCGACAGACCATGACTTACCATGCAGTGATGGCCACCACCCGTCTGGAAGCCACTGCCAGGAACACCTCTATGGCACTTGCAGCATGCTTCCAGCAATCCTGTCCTCCGCTGACAGGTGAGCTGTACCACCTCCAGCTGTCCCCCACCTGTTGCAGCGCATGTGCAGCCTGATGGCATACCTCTCCTCCTTAACCCTCCTCCTGTCCGTGCCATCTTTTCTTACACTCCTGCATGGGCCTGGTGGCTGCCATGCAGGTTTAGCAAGTGCCACCTCCTCCCATGCAGCAGCACCACACGGGCCTGAGGGGTGCCCTGTCGTCCACTGAGCAGTGGCTCCTGATCCAGGTAGGCCTCGAAAAGGGCCTCAGTTTCGGCCTTAGTAAAATTCAGCCTCCTCCTCCTCCTCCCACCACTGCTGTCCTCCTCTCCAAGAACGTGCTCGGTCATTATGTAGCCTGTAAGAATGGCAGTTGTTACCTGTGACTGTGCAGTCCCATGCATGTCCCAGAATCCACAGTCCACACTCCCAAACATCATGCAACCTACCAATAAGCTGCAGTAACTGACTATGGCCACTGCAGCACATTGTCGCACCTTTATAGTGCAATCCATGCAAATGAGGTGAGGAGCAACTTTAATTAGATGCAAACTGCAGTGCTGCACCATTGAATAGCTGATCAGATGATCTGCATATGATGGCTGAATATCGCGCTGTTGCGCTTTGTGCAATTGTGTTGAACGTACTGAGCCAATGGCGCAGTTCTGTGGCATGTGTAGTACACCTCACTGCACATGCCCAGGTTGCTGACGCAGGCATCTGCCGCGCTGATGATGTGCTGTGCATGGTAGGCAATGCAGGGCACGGCCACCATTGTGCCAGTGGTGCTATAGCAAAGGTCACTACATGGCGCTGTGGCAATGGGCCTTCATAGGCGCAATGGCCCAACTGCCCAATAGTCTGCTGTAACGCTGCACACAGGCAGCCAATCGCGCTACATGCATTGTCATCCAATGGCACTGTGCGTGGCCTTGCGCCAGAGACCCTTGACCCTGTGCCCGACCTTTGCCCCTTGGCACCATGTGTCAGGCATAGGTGCACCTCTATAGCGTTGTTTGGTAACAGCGCGATAGGGAATGGCAGCGCTGTACTGTGCAGCATCTGCATGTGGGGTACCGCGCTGCAGAGTGCCATATTGCCTACTATAGCTATTGCAATGGCGTGGAGAAGAGCTGCTCCTTGGACGGCCATCGAGCTTGCAAATCTGGTGGCCATAGTCGAGCCACACCATGGGCCTCTTTTTGGGGAGGCCCCCCTGGATAGGGCAAGGACCCAGGTGTGGCAGGAGGTGGCCACAGCCCTTGAGGAGGCAACAGGCAGGGGCCGTAGTGCTGAGCAGTGCAGGCACTGATATGGTGACCTGCAGAGGAGGGAGCCATAGCTACTGGCCTTACTGAGGTCACGTGCCAGGAGGGGCATGGTCCCACATCCAAGTAGGGGTTCCGTCAACACACTTTTATCGTCCATATGGGTCACAGTGTTGTATGTGTCCAGCACATAGGGGAGGGACCGTATGGGGTTAGCCATGGTGGTGTTCACAGGGTGTGGGGTGGGTGGGTCTGGCTGGGTGGGAAGGCACACTCCTTGGGGCAGGGGACTTTGCTTCAGGAATGTACTGATGTTCTTCTCTCCTTTTTGTCCCCACAGGCCCGGAAGAACTGCACTGAGTGTGCGCAGAGTGGAGGAGCGTGGAAACCGCAGCCAGGTGGGCCGAGGACCAGCAACGGCCACCTGACTGGCCTGATGTGGGTGAGTGCCAGACATTCATGATTAGTATTGCATGCTGTATGACAAGGTGGGCAGCAGGGCATGGCCACCATTCATTGACATCACTGCCATGCATGCCACTTATTACAGTCAACACTGTCCAGTGGCAACGCATGTCTGGATGTGCGTCATTGGTGGTCCATGCGTGCACCAGGTGCATGGCTGTGCCACTGCCTTTGCACCACATAGCCATGTCACTAGACGGCCACGGTGGTGCTGTGTGTGACTTGGCCGGTGGGTGTCTGCAGCATTCCGCATGGCTGTATGCACCTGGGTGGGCAGGTCCTGTGGACATGATCACTGCGGCTGGTCACACACCATCACAGTGGTATGTCCCATGGCCGTATGCCATGCACAGTGGGCGGGCTGTATGGGGTTGTGCATTCACACCTGTTGACTGTGCTCCCTTGTCCTAGGTGTGAGACATCTGAGGGAGATCAGAGACACCATGTGGGAGCTCCTGATTCTGGCCCGTGAGACAGTGACAATTCTGCGGAGGATAAATGAGTCACGGGTTCTGTGGAGACACAGAGCCAGAGGGAGCCAGAGCCAGGACCGGTGGAGCCTTCAGTAGTCCCTTGGTCCCTGATTTCCCCTTCCCCCCTGGACCCACCCTCACACCCCTCCTATCCCATCCCATTTGTCCACCCCTTCCCCCTGCCCACCCCCACCTTTTTTGTGTCCCCCACCACAAACCTGTAAATAGTTATTATTCATGTACATAGTTGAGTTTTCTATTTTTATAATACATTTGACTTTTATATGAATACCATGGTGGTCTCTGATTTGCAGCGGGCTATAGGTGCTCAGCTGCAGTGGTGTGCATGTCATCGGGGGGGTGCAGTCATAGGTATGTGTGTGTGTCCATGTGGAGGTGTCTATGGTGTGGGGGTAGATATAAGTCAGTGTCTGTGCTGTGTGTGTTGTTACCTATGCACTGGATGACTGTGTGCAGTGGTCCATGGCGCATGCTCTGTGTCCATGGTGCACCCATTGACCTGTCCATGGCCTGTGCAGCCGATACACATGCCTGTCTGTGACCTGCATGGTCTGCTGGCATGTCAGTGGTGGCATTCCCTGCAGAGCGGACACTGTACCCGTCACTTTGCTGGGTTGCCCATGTCACTGGTGTGGCGCATGCCTGGCTCAGGTGGCACTGTGAGTGACACGGTCATTGTTCCACCTCCATGCTGTGGCTTGTGTGTGTTGCAGGGGATGTGCCCCACTGTCTGTGGCTTGTGCTCCAGGTGACTACTGGTGATGTATTGGTCCATGGTGCCTGCGCAGGGTGGTTGGCACTCCAGTGCCATGGTGGACTGTGGGTCATGTGTACACGGCTTACATGAGCCCACAATGGGGGCTTGGTTGCCCCACCACTGTGTCCCTGTGTTGTTGTGCCCTTGGGTATGGGTGGGTGTCTGTCCAGACCCTGTGTGGCATCTGGTGTGGTGCATGCTTCCACGCACCACTGTGGGTGTCTGTGCTGGCTGTTGTGGCTGTTGTGGCCAGTGGTGGGCTGGGGTGTGTCACTGGAATTCTGTGCAGAGCGCTGTACCACTGGTGGCGGTGTCAAGGACATGACCATCCCATATGGGGTAACTCTTGTGCCAACGCATGGTCGGTCTCTTGGCAGTACCTCAGGGGACTGTGCGTGGTGGCACTGTGTCTGCCGTTGTTGCATTTCTGTGTGCTGCAACCTGCTGATGGGTGCTCATGGTGGAGCTGGCTTGCATGGTTGTGTGGTGCACAGGGTTGCATTGACACTGTGGGGGTGGTGGCATGCATGGGGTTTCCTGCTGTGGTGGTCACTGCTCATGGGAGGTGGCTGGGGATCATGGTGCAGGGTGTGCTGTGCACTGGGGGGATGGTGTGGCACAAGGTGGTCTGCCCTCCTTGTGTGCCAGTCATAGCTTGCCGGTAGGTGTGATGGGGCACCATGGCCAGGCTGTGGGTTGGTTGCTTGTCTCCATGGACCAGTGGTTATTCCAGCCCTTCCCTGGTTGTGATGTGCTTGGGGTGTGGGGGGACAATGTCTGTTCTGCTGTGTGTTCCTGTGCCCATCTGTGGCATGGGTGTAGGCCCCTACCTCCCTGATTGTGCAGTTACATTGCTCTGCAGCTGGGGGGCTCCCTGCTTGCGCTATGGCACCTCTGGACTGCTCAGCTGAACATCCCTTGTTGCACTATGGCGCATCAGATCTGCTCAGCTTCCCCTTCCTAGTTGCGCTGTGGCGCAGGTGGTGCGATATTCAGTCGATGGCTGTAGGCGCAATTTGGCCTTCTCCTAATTTGAATATCGCGTCTCTTGCACATGGGTGCAATAGACTTGCACTTGCTTCTGCTATTGCGCACTTTTTAGGCGCAGTTTGAATATCTGGGCCAAAGAATTACAGTATGAGGGATCAATTAAGGCAATAATATTGTATACACCAGAATGTTTAAGAGCAGTTTGGAGCAAGAACAGAGAACCATTAGGGGATAATTTAGTGTTGGGCCATCCATGGAAAGTTCCCTTGGAGAGCGTGGCCACAGGGAGAATTTGTCCTTGCGATGTGGTTTGCCACTCAATTTGTAGGTTAGATTTGTCAGGAGCAACAACCAAGGTAGTAAGGTAGGCATCAGATCCTTCCTGGACAGTAATCAAATTGTTGGGTATATTGATGGAAACTCCCTCTGGGGCAGATGCTGGAGGATCAAGGTGAGGAAGGAGGTGTTTTACTATGCCTTGGATGCAGGTGATAACTCCTGAGATGAGGAGAAAGTGGAACAAGATAGCCATCTTGTCAGTGTATCTGAAAAGGAAGATCAAACATTAGTTGGTTAGTACTATTCCACCCAATGGGGTGAAGCAAAGTAATTATACTCCTTTATACAGTTTCAACTGGTTTGCATGTAACCATTTGTCAATCAGTTTATTGTTGTGCAAGAGTCTAACCTGGTAGACTGCCGGACTGAGCTTGTTGACAGTGGGATAGGGGCCTTCCCACTTCTTGGAGAAGGAGTGGGTTGGATGTGCAAATCTGAGAACCATTATCTGATCTCTGACTTGCCAATCCACTTCTTGTGCATGTTTGTCAAACTGTATTTTGGACTTTTGCTGGGCAGCATACAAGTGTGTGTATAGAAACATAACATAGAAACATAGAATTTGATGGCAGATAAGGACCGCTTGGCCCACCCAGTCTGCCCACTTCCTTACCTAGTGGATTAGCTGCAGATTCTAGTTAACCAGCAGCCTACTTCTTCCTACCCCCACCCCCTAGAATTGCCTTATGACTGTCCCATGCATGCTTGAATTCCACCACTGTTTTTGACTCCACAACCTCTTCCAGAAGGCCGTTCCATGCATCCACAACCCTCTCTGTGAAAAAATACTTCCTTAAATTACCTCTGAGCTGCCCCCCATCTTCAAATTGTGCCCCCTTGTTCTTGCACACCTCTTTTTTTGAAAGATGCTACCCTCTTGGACTTTGTTGATTCCCTTGAGGTACTTGAAAGTTTCTATCATCATGTTCCCTCTCCCTCCTTTCCTCGAGGCTATACATATTAAGCTCCTTAAGTCTCTCTTCATATGTTTTCCAGTGCAGACCATGCACCATTTTAGTTGCCCTCCTCTGGACAGCTTCCATCCTGTCTGTCTTTGCGGAGATTGGGTCTCCAGAACTGCACGCAGTACTCTAGATGGGGTCTCACCAACTGTCTGTACAGAGGGATAATAACTTCCTGTTTTCTACTGGTGATGCCTCTCCCTATGCATCCCAGTGTTCCCCAGCCCTCCTTGCTGCCCTCTCACATTGCTTGCCCACCTTTAGGTCATCTGATATGACTATCCCCAGGTCCCTTTCCATTTTTGTTGTTGTTAGTATCTCACCCCCCATTGTGTACTCTTCCCCTGGGTTTTTGTTTCCCAGGTGCATTACCTTGCACTTCTTAGCACTGAATCTAAGCTGCCATACATTTGACCATTCCTCTAACCTTGCCAAGTCCCTTCTCATCCTTTCCACCCCACCCTGTGCATCAACTCTGTTACAGATCTTTGTGTCATCTGCAAAGAGACATACTTTTCCTTCCAGTCCCTCTGCAATGTTGCTTATAAAGACATTGAAGAGGACCAGTCCTAATACTGAACCCTGCGGTACCCCACTAGTAACCTCCATTTCTTCAGAGTGGACTCCATTTACTATTACTCTCTGTGTCCTATTCTCCAGCCAATTCTTTACCCAGGCTGTCATCTTGGGATCCACTCCCAGGCTGGCTAATTTGTATATTAATCTTTTATGTGGGACTGTGTCAAATGCCTTGCTAAAGTCTAGGTAGGCCATGTCCACAGCCCCTCCCTGATCTACTACTTTGGTCACCCAGTCAAAGAAATCTATCATATTTGTCTGGCATGACCTTCCCGCTGTGAATCCATGCTGCCTTGGGTCCTGTGCCCCTCTGGCGTCTAGATACTTGACAATTCTTTCCTTCAGAAGTGATTCCATCATTTTCCCTACCACTGAGGTTAAACTAACAGGTCTGTAGTTTCCTGCTTCTGGCTTGCTCCAACTTTTGTGAATGGGGAATCACATCTGCCCTCCTCCAGTCCTCGGGTACCACCCCATCCTCCCATGATTTGTTAAAGAGGGTAGTCAGTGGTGTCACTAGTTCTACCCTTAGTTCTTTTAGAATTCTGGGATGAATCCCATCAGGCCCCATTGCTTTGTCCACCTTCAGTTTTAAGAGTTCTTTCAGAACCCTTTCTTCTGTAAATGAGCTGGTATCAACTTCTGTATCCAGAGTGTTTCTACTGTTTGTTTTAGGTACCTCTCTTCTTTGTAAATACTGAGCAAAATATTTGTTTAGTATCTCTGCCTTTTCACAGTCACCCTCTGCCCACCCTCCTCCCCTTTATTAAGCCTCACTATCCCTCCCTTGGTCTTCCTTCGCTCCTGATGTGCCTATAAAGGTTTTATCCTTCTTAACTGAGTTGGCTGTCTTTTCCTCGGTTTGGGCCTTTGCTGTTCTGACTGCCTTCCCAAGCTTCTTTTGCTTTAACTGATACAGTTCTCTGTCCTGCTCCTTCTGTGATTCCTTGTACTTCCTGAAAGCTTTCTTTTTCTCTTGAACCTTCACTGCCACTTCCTTTGAGAACCATAGTGGTTTCTTACATCGTTTCATTTTGTTTATTTGCTTCACACAAAGGCTTGTTACCTCTGTGATGGCAGTTTTTATTATTCCCCATTGTTCTTCCACACCTCCTTCCTGTCCATTTGCTAGTGCATTCCTTAGGCACTCACCCATTTTGGCAAAGTCAGCCCTCCTAAAGTCCAGTACTTTTGCCTTTGTATGGCTTGACTGTATTGCTGTGTTTATTGTGAACCATACTGTTCGATGGTCGCTAGTTCCCAGATGGCTACCCACTTCTACATCTGTGATCCTCTCTCCATCTCCATTTGAGAGAACCAGGTCTAAGATTGCTCCCTCTCGAGTGGGCTCCAATACTAGTTGTCTAAGGCATGCCCCCTGTAGGGCATCTAGAATCACCCCACTCTTTGAAGTGGCTGCTGCAACTGCACTCCAATTAACATCTGGCATATTCAGATCACCCATCAGCAATATCTCCCCTTTTTCTGCCATTCTAAGTATACTTTCTATCATTTCCTTGTCCATTTCCTTCCCCTGAGAAGGGGGTCTGTATACAACCCGTGTGCGGATTGTGGTGCCATTGCCGGTCTCCAAATTTACCCACAGTGCTTCTTCTCCTCCCTGTTTTCCCTTTTGTTCTGTTGCTTTGATTCCTTCCCTTATGTAAAGAGCTACTCCTCCTCCTCTTTTACCCTCCCTGTCCCTCCTGTAGATAGTGTATCCTGGTATGTTTACGTCCCAGTCATGGTTTTGTGTGTACCATGTTTCTGTGACTGCCACAATATCCAGATGTTCCTCCTTCATCAAGGCCACTAATTCAGGAAGCTTGTTACTCAGACTACGGGCATTGGTACTCATTGCTTTCCATTTTTTTATGGCTTTACCTTCTTTTGCAGCATCCCTCACTAACCTTTCTACCTCGGTCTTTTTCTCATTTAGTACCCTGTTTTGTAGGGAGAGGCTGTGATTTTCCTGCAGCTTATCAGTGCCTCCCCCCTTGACTAGTATGAGGTCTTGTCTGAGTTTTTCCACATATTGGTCTACAGACATATGGTCTGCTGTGGAGGTGTGGAGGTCAAACAACAGCTGTTCAGGTAATCTCATCTGTCTTCCAGTCATAACCTCAAAGGGTGTCAACTGGGTAGTGGCTGAGGGCATACCCCTAATTGTCATAAGGAGTAATAGCAACAGGGAATCCCAGGTCTTGGGATTGTCCTCAATGAATTTGGAAAGCATTTGCTTAATTCGTCTGTTGGCTCTTTCTACTTGACTTGAAGATTGTGGGTGGTAAGGTTTGTGGAACTTCTATTGAACTCCCAGGAGTTCAAGTGATTCTTTCAACTCACCTGTAAAACTGGTTCCTTTGTCAGAGTCTACCTTAAGAGATAGGCCCCACCTGGAGAAAATCTATTCTACCAGGATTTTGGCAGTGGTTTTAGTGGTGCATGTTTTAGTGGGAAAAACTTCAACCCACTTTGAGAAAAGGTCAGTTCCCACAAGAGCATACTTGTTGTTTCTGCTGGTATTAGCCACTAGACCAATAAAATCAATCTGAATGGCATGCCAGGGGCCAGAATGTCTTTGTGGTAGGAGTTTGGCATTTCATTTGGTGGGGATGAGATTGCTTTGTGCACAAACAAGGCAGTTGTCTATGTACTGTTTAACATCTTTGGTGACACCAGGCCACCAGGCACTGGTCTTAAGCCTCTGGAGAGTATTTTCTACTCCCTGGTGTCTGCCAGTAGGGGTGTCGTGCACTTGGTGCAAGAATTTGGACCTGAGGTGTCTAGGGACCACCCACAACTTGGTGGTGGTGTCATCTGGTTGGTACCTGATGAGCTTGTCATCTGGAGACAAGCGTAACTTACCTTAATGCCTCCGGTAGGGGTTATGGGTAGGTAGGTTTTCTTCGGTGCTCTTGTCAAGGAATCTGAACACTTCTTTGAGTTCAGAATCAGCATGCTGAGCTGCTGAGAGGTCCAAGGGGGTAAAAGGGTTCAGGTTTCTTTCTGATTGCTGCTATGTGTACAGCCACTCTGGCTTCCAGATGGTCCATCATCCAGGTGTCCCAACCTCAGGCTCCTTCCTTGGCAAGGATGTCTGCTGTGTCATTGAAGGCATGATAGAGGTCATGTATGGAGTGAGCTTTAACTTTGTGTACATAGAGTTTGTGTGCAAATCTTTGTGCCAGTGAATGTATGTAAATTTCCAGTTCTTTGTGCTTCATTAGGCTGCCATCAGATGAGAGGAAGGAGTTCTTCTGCCAGAAAGGGAGAAACTCTGTAAGAGAACAACAAACCCAGTTAGAGTCTATGAAAATGATGATATCCTCGGTCCCATGCTGGATGAACTCAAGGGCACAGACCACCACTGCCATCTCGGCATACTGTGATGATGCCACACTGCAGTGCTTACAGATTTTAACAGTGTTACCATAAGGGTAAATCACCAAGATACCCATCCCTGCAATTTGTTCTCCCTGATAATAGAAAGCTGAACCATCTGTGAAAATATGATACAATGAGGTGTTCTCAAGTATTTGTGGTGTGGCAGGGAGGAAAGAACCTGGATCTGGAAGATCAGGTGGTTGCAGTGAACAGTAATGGGGTTCTCCTTGAAAAAGGAGTTCATGTGCCAGCATGGATGGAATTTTGGTTGGGTGTACCTGTATGTCTCTATCCTGGAGAAGGAGTGACCAGTGTGTCAGCCTAGTATTAGAGACTGACCCATCCTTCACTCTGTCTGACAGTAGAAAAGTAGTTGGTGTGTGGTTGGTGTTAATAATCAGTGGAGAGTACCCAGTGATATACAGTAAGTGCTTGTCAGCCCAGTAGGTGGCCGAAAGGTTCCTTTCACAAAGGCTGTACTTCTGTTGCACTGGGGTCAAGAGCTGTGATGCATATGCAATGGGTCTCAAAGTGCCATGGACCTTCTGGGCCAACACTGTTGACATAGCTATGTCAGAGGTGGCACACTTCAGATGGAATGGCAATGCTGGGTTGGGGTTGACCAGAGTTGGAGCATAGGCTGGGGCCTGTTTCAGTGATGTCACAGCCTGGGTGTGAATGGGACCCCAAGTCATGGAAATGTCCTTTTTCAGTAACTCATACAGAGGAGCAGCCTTCTGAGCAAAATCACAAATAAAATCTCTGGAATAGTTTACCATACCTAGAAACTTTCTAAGAGTTGCCATGCTGGTGGGCAATGGCAAGTCTTGCAATCCTTGTATCTTCTTCCAGGTAGGGCTGTGGCCTTGGTCAGTTATTCTCAGGCCCAGAAAGAGTACCTCTTTCTGACATAGTTGTGCTTTTGCTGGGTTACATTTGAGGCCTGCTCTCTGGATGAGGGTCAGCAGTTCATCCAAGAGATCCAGGTTTGTTCCTGTGTGGCAGTTGCCAACAGCAGGTCATCCACATACTGCAAGAGACACTGAGGGGTAGGGAAACCCTCAAGGGCATCCATCATGTGCAGATGGAACAGGGACGGGCTGTTATGGAATCCCTGTGGTAAGCAGGTCCAAGTGTACTGTCTGCCTTCAAAGGTGAAGGCAAACTTATATTGACTCTTAAGGGCCAATGGCAGTGACCAGAAACCATTGGAGATGTCCAGGGCACTGAACCATTTTTGGTCAGGGGTCAAAAGTCGCAGCACATCAGGTGCTGAGGCCACAGTTGGAGCACAACTGGGGGTGACATGGTTCAGTCTCCTGTAGTCAATAGTAAATCTCCAGGCACCTGTGGATTTTTTCACAGGCCACACTAGGGAGCTGGAAATAGAGACACATGTTCTGATTACCCCTTGGTTGTGGACAGATTTAATTGTTTTTCTAAGAGCAGACAAGGCCTCAGGTGGAAAAGGATATTGCCTTTGTCTCTCATGTGCTGGGCCTGGCACTTCGATGACGGTGTGCATTCTGTCACAGTCATGCTTGTTGGTAGCAAATGCTTCCAAATGCCTTTGTGGAATGGGGAGGAGCTTCGGGAAAAGCTCATAGATCTTGAACAAATCTATGATGTCATACTCTTTATTGTTGGCAGATATTGTTGCCACCACGTGTGACTCAGGGATCAAAATAGTATGATACTGGCCCCGAATCTGGATCAGTAGCATGTTAGCTAGATCCACCACACAGCCGTGTGGTGCTAGGAAGTCAATTCCAACAATACTAGGATAGCCATGCAATATTGTACCATTAGTTGGAAGGTGTGTGTGGCCTTCAGGTGTCCTAACTCTATAGGCAAAGGTAGAGAATGGTATGCAGGCAACCTAGTACCATCTACTCCTGACATGTTGGTCCTCCATCCGGTGGACCAAGGAGATGCATCTGGGTGATCATCATGTAATACAGATCAGAACCTGATCCTGCACCTGTATCCAGTAACACTGTAAGTAGGCGGCCCCTGACCTCGGCCTCAGTGCAGGACCTTCCATTTGTATCCAAGACCAGCTTGTTTACAATCTGGACTGGGGCCTGTAATTGTCAATCTGTGCTGGAGGAAGCATGGAGATGTTGGGCCTGGCTCCTGTGAACCACTTCACCATGTTGCACTGATGCTATATAGGGAGGTGCTTCTGGGTTCAGACCTGCTTGGGCCTGAGGGACTGTACTTCCAGTATCACCATGGCCCGTTGGGGCCTGGGTTCCCGGTTGTATGGCTGCAAGGGCCTGAGCGGGAACAGCATCCACTACAGAGCGCACTTGTCCCAGGAGCTCTCTGAACTTCCGATTCTCTTCGGCTATCTCCCTATACGAAGGGCCTGGTCTTTGCTGTTGTTTACCCTTGTGATTCTTATGGTGCTTCTTATTCTTATGATAATTCTGGTTCCCACCCCATTGTTGTGGTTGTTACTGCTGCTGTTGTGATTGTTGTTGGGCCTGCTGGGGGTGTTGGTTGTCTGCAGGGAGGGGCTGTTTATGTTGGGCCTGCCCTTCCACGGTGTAGTGCATCGTGGCCTCTGGGGTAGGCTCCATAGCAGCTACTTTCTTGGAACTGGAGCCCAGATCATGGATGTAGAGTTGATAAACTCTTTCAGTTTTCTGGAGGATGTCAGCAAACTGTTCCATGGTGGGATAAGTGATTGGCTCTACCTTCTCTCTCACTGCAGGGATCATGTTCCTAAGGAACAAGGTCTTATACTCGATAAGACCTACATCCGCAGCTTCTTGTGCGAGTTGTTTTCCTGCTCGGTAGGCCATCCAGAGTCTCTGGTGGTAAGTCGATGGACTTTCCTTTGCATTCTGTTTCACAGGGTATGCAAGCATCACCCCTACTACACCTGGGCTGTGTGCAGAAATGAGTTCAGCTGCAACTTCAAAAAAGGTGGCGTTCCCAGCCTGGTGGATGGCATCAGGGAGTTTGGCCCACAATCCAGGATCGATGGTCTCGCGTAGGACCTGGACCTGGTAGTCTGCAGCGAGACTAAGCATTTCACATTTGGCATGCACCTTTTCCAAGTGACAGCTGAGGTTGTCAGACGGGCTCATCTGATCGATACTGTCAGCTATTTGCAGAACAGAGTAGGCAATTTGTAAAGGATTAGTGGGACGATCAGGTGAATGTACATTACCTCTGGTGCCATCCAAGGCTGCCTGAACTGCGGTCTCCACTACGGAGTGGACTATGCCCACCTGAGTGCCAGTTTCATGAGTAAGCTGTCTAATTTGGCCTTTTAAAACTCGCTTATTCCTCTCCAGAATGGGCACAGTATTTACCACATTATCAATCATTCTCTCTATCTCCTGCCTGTCTTCCACATTAATAATGGCTACTGGTGGTGCCATTGGGACTAGGCATGGGCCTGCTCCCCCCATCATGGGGTCACCATGTTGGCATCACCCATGATGTGCGTCATGACGTCGATGACGTATGACATGGTGTGGGAATTAACAGGGATCCGTCATGTTGTGGATGTGGGGGCAGGGACTCTGGGCCATAGTAGGGGTGTGACTGGGCATCGTATTGAGAGATATCATCATCTGAGACCTCCCCTTCAGATGACGTAGTTAAGGTAGGGGCTACTGCTCCCATTGCTTTAACATGTCCAGCCAGAACCTCTCGCTGATGGCGCAGTTTCACCATCTTAGATTCACATTCTACATGACTCACATTTGCAACATTCACATCAACCTCCTTTTACATTTGTTTCTGCAGCACTCTGTATGCAGTGCTCAATTCGTGATTGTCCCTAGTAGCCACTTCTAAGTCATTACGTACCCGGTTTATCTCGTCCTGTAGCTCTCCCAACTCCCCACTCAACTGTTCATTTGTTCTACTCAACAAATCATTCAAATTCAAAGCCTGTCCCTTATCCTGTCTCAAACTTTCACACTCCTGCTTCAACATACAAATTTCCTGCTCTCCTGCTTGTGCAGAATGATGCAAAAGGGAATCCTTTTCCTTTTGCAGAGTCTGAAGTTCAGACTCCAAATTCTGTTGCAGTCTGACACATTCCATTTCCTGCAAACCCATCTCTTGCTTAAGAGACAAGATTTGCAGTTCAAGGGTTTGAAACCTCGCTTCGGAGGCTTCCATAGCACCATAGAGAGTCATGACCAACAGCCCTTTAGCTTGGTGCTTATTGGCTGTTTGTCTCATTTCAGTGTACTGGGTTGAGATCCCCATTATAGGGTTTTGGATTGACTTGCATCCCGCGAGAAGTCAGCCCAGCCTCCACGGAAGGTAAGGAAGTTTGAGACATCGAGTCTTTGTTCTGCGCAGATATTTGATACGGTGGCCATTGTGTGGGAGGGAATGAAAAATCAAACCATGAAAAAGGCACCATGCTGTGTATTGATCCACAGCAGGAGCACCTCTTACACAGTCGGGCTACTGTGCACTTGTAAGCTTGCAATTCAAAACTGCCAAACTGCCATGGAGTGGGTCGAGTCAGCATCGACCACAACCAGAAAGCAGCCAGACTTTGCAAGGAGTTACAGAGTGGTTACAAAGTGGTCTTAAAATGGGAGGGTGATACGGGAATGCACACCTATGTCCCCATTGGAAAGGAAAAAGTTGTAAAGCAAAAAGCAAAACTTTGCAAACATCAAATATTGCCTGCACGCGGTCGCCAATTGTCAGGAGGTCTAAACCTCACTCTCAGCATAGACCAGTCAGGTTGTGCCTTACAGTACAGGCCTCAGAAGGTATGCCATATTATCCAGGCCTGTTACATGCTACACAACATGGCACTTAACCATGGGATATGTGCACTTGAACCTGAGTAACAGTCTGTCAGGAGGTCTAAACCTCACTCTCAGGTTCCTGGCAATATTGGGAATGCAAGGAATCACAAACATGTTGCATAAGAGTAATAAACTTGTTTATTACTGCCAAAAAGGATGATTACAGTTGCCCTATGCAGTTCTTACCAATATGAACCGGGAGCCAATGCTAAGCATTCCCTATACCTCGAGGATTCTCTGTGTCTCTTGGGGTCTCCAAGGTAGAAGACGTAATGTCTCATAATATATACCTATGATAATTACTATGGTTACTGTAAGATAGAAACATTTCTAGTTACAGAGATGAGCCCTATTGGCTAAATTAGAGGTGGCTCCATGGTCCAAGATAACATTATACAATTTTGTAGTAGTCATCTCTTTGTGAAACAAGAGTACAGTTCTTACATAAATCAGTGTAGTAGTACAAATCACCAAAAGTTGACAATGCAGACTTATATATCATAATCATTACAAGGACACAGGTGTCCTAACATCTTGTAAGCAAGAGATACATATATGTATTAGAAAGTAGGTGCATACATATCCGGACATCTACTCTTATATGGTAGATGTCCTTAGCTCTATATGTTAGTATAACATATACCTAAGTGCTAGCTGTCTATGGTGTATCTCTGGGGGTACCAATAAGGGTGCAGGGTCCTCGTGTAACAAGTCTGACAGTGAACCAGAGCCAGAGGTCAGGGGGAATAGTAGAGCAACTCGAGAGGTGGGATCCTCGCATGGCATGCAGGGCCCTGGAGCACAGAAGTGGCATCATCCAGACACTAGCCCAGATGGGACGGTGAGTAAACACAACACAGACAACAACCATGAGATGAACAGTGCTTTTAATATGTGTGAAGACCCAGTACAGTATACACAGTGAAACACTCTGGTGCATTACACACTAACAGTGTGATGTAGTGACATGGTGATGTGTGCGGTGCAAAGTGCATGTCACGCATGTGTGCAGAGTGTGCAGCTATGATGCGTGCAAGTGGTGACTGGTGGGATGGCATGTGAGGGACCATGGGGTGTGGAGGAGTGTGTGTGGGTAGCGGACCGGGGGTGTGTATGCATGCATGTGTGTGAGAGACATGGGCACACCATGCACGGTGGTGGTGCCTATTAGTGGCACCTGCCACCCTGCACATGATGCACTCCCTGTGTGCATGTCATAGAGCAAGGTGTGCTCTGTGCCAAGGACATGGGCGGGGAGGACTGTGGTGAGGTTGGGAGGGCGGCATGCCTCCGGCCATGCCGAGATGCAGATCCAGGTGTGGAGGGTTGCACCCACAATGCTGTGGAAGGCCTGTGGAGAACTGGGATGCAGGTGTGGAAGAGCCAGTGCCCACCCCGCATGCACCAGAGGCCCAATGGTGCACATGTGTGGTGCGGCTGCTCTGTGCACCGGGTGCACCCAGTAGGCCCACCATGTGCATCTCCTGCAGCACATCCACTAGATCCCGCACAGCAGCAGTGAGCCCCACAAAGCCATGGTTGATGGTGGCCAGGATGTGGGTCATCCACTCCTCTGCCCACTGCTCAGCAATGGCAAAGGCAGAGCCCACTGTGCCCCGCAGCTGGAACAGCTCATGGCGCACCTCCCTGTGGAACTCATGCAGGTCCTGCTGGGCCACATGCTGTGATGTCAGGGCTGCCTGGAGCATGGGCCATGAACTCTGGCTATCCTGTACTGGGTTAGCAGCGCCGACCTGTCCTGCGGGTAGTGGTGGAGGCTACTGTTGGGCATGGTGGGGCAGCTGCTGCTGGGCTGGCTGCTGTTGTGGGCCTGCAGGGGTCGGTTCATGCTGCAGGGCTGGCACAGCACCCTGTGGCCGGTGGCTCATGTCCAGCAGAACAAACTGGCTAACCTCACAGCCTATAGCCACGGAATGTACAGTGCCATGTGCCTGTACACCTCCACCCCCATGCTGCCATGTGTCCTTCCCCTGCTAGTCCCACCCCGATGTCACCACACACAGATCCACCCACTGTCAGGGTGTTGTCGGCCTCCACTTTCTATGAGCCATGGTCACTCATTACGGTGAGAATGACCACATGCTTGCCACTCAGGTCCACCACCTGTGCATCCTCATAACCACCAATGTCCTCCAGGTATGCATCATCTTCCTCCTTGGATGAGCCAGTAGCGCCAACATCTACCTGTGATCCATGGCCACATACCAGCCACATGTTCAATGCCACTGAAGGACCCCGCATGACACCCATGTCTGACACTGATGGCCACACCTGTGCATCATCATCCTCCTCTGCCTCCTGGACTGCTGAGTCAGGCACCTCCTGGGTCATGGCCTGCTGGGCACCCAGCACCATGAAGGAACAAAGACAGCATCAGTGTCCAGTACAGTGCATAGACAGCCTAACACATCACCTCCACATGCACCCCCAACAGTGGTTGCCCCACAGCACACCTGTGCACACCCCACAGTGCAGCCCATGTGAATGCAAGCAATGCCCCCATGCATACACCCCTGCCCACAGCACACATGCACCAACAACCCATGCACCAGTGCATGCTGTGCACTGCCAACACATGCACACCCCTTAGATCTCTGACCAGACCAGACTTTCCTGTGCCGCCAGAGCGGCCAAGGCCAGAAATGCCAGCTACCCAGCCACTCCATCCTGTCTGCCACCCAGGAACTCTGCCAAGCTGGATCTCTGCCCAGACCGGGCTTTCCTGCACAGCTGGAGTGGCCGTAGCCAGAAACACCAGCCACCCACCCACTCCATCCTGCCTGCTGCCCAGGAAATCCACCAAGCTGGATTTCTGCCCAGACTGGGCTTTCCTGCATTGCTGGAGTAGCTGCGGCCAGACATGCCAGCCACCTGCCCACTCCATCATGCCTGCTACCCAAGAACTCCATCAAGCCGGATCTCTGCCCAGACCGGGCTTTCCTATGCAGCTGGAGCGGCCACTGCCAGAAACGCCACCCATCCACCCACCCACTCCATTCTGCCTGCCATGCAGGAACTCCGCTAAGCTGGCTAAGATCTCAGACCTGGCTGGGGAAGCTGACAGACATTCCAATTGGCTGAGCGCTCTCTGCTGCTGCCTCTGATTGGACTGTGCCTTAAGCCTTTTCCTCTGATTGGGACAGCTTTTATAGCATTATCTGTGTTAGCCTGGGCTCCTGTGCCCATTGATTAGCATTGGGAAAAGCTGAAAGTTTGTGCCTGCGCCCCCAACCCCACCCTCCAACCTTTAACCCCTCCTCCTGCCTGTGTCACCTACCCGCTTGTTCGCTATTGGGCCTCTCACAAGTCACTACCTTTCCACAGCCCATGCTCTCTCTCTTTCTACCACACCTTCACCCCACAACACCCTCTCTCTCTCTTTCTCTCTCCCCCCCGCAGTGCCAAATGACTCCCTAACCCTCCTCCTCTCCACCTCCTTCTAATTTCTCCACTCCTTTCTCTGTCTAGTTGTCTGGATCCTCCTTTTGCATGACACTCTGCTTGGCCAGCTTTGGCTGCTGTAGGTTATGTCTCACCCCGCCATGCTTCCTCAACTACTTCTTCTCATGTCACTTCTTCCTCTATTCTACCTCCCTGGGGTCTGTTACCCCCCCAAAAGCAAGTTACCTATTTGACTTTGTCCACTACCACACATGCACTCTACACACTAAACTACCCTCCCCCCCTTCACCCTCTATGAACTATGATTGGCAGAGTCCAGATACCCTTGACTGAGGGCCTCGGGCACTCTCATCTCCCCTACCACTATTGGTACATATGACATCACTCTGGGACCAGCGACACTAACTCTCCCTACCCATCTGTACAAAGTGAACCCGTAAACTCTCCATCAGTGACCTACGCTTGTGTACCTTTAAGCTGCTACTCCTCCTGCTGCTACTATCCGGAAACATTCCCCAAACCCTGGCCCATTAACTCATGGGCAGAACAACCAAGTTAAGTAATCTGGATCACTCACATTAGCTTCTCTCAACATGCCTAAGCTTGATGCCCTGCAAATCCTCGCTACACAGCACAAACCCAACATCATTGCAGTTGTCGAAACCTGGCTTACACCTAAAGTCCCTGACCTGGCAAGCACTCTGCCTGACTATAATGTTTTCAGGCTGGATCAGAAGACTAAAAGAGGGGGGGTTGCGCTATCTACCTCAGAGAATCCCTTGTGGGCCACCCCCTAAACACTCCTCTTGCCTACTCAATTGCTCAGATCCTTCCAGTATGCATCATCCTTGGAGCGCACGGCAAAGCCCTCACAGTTGCTGCAGTGTACATCCCCCCAAAAGAGCAACTTAAAGGTCTCAGTGCTGTCCTGGAATTCACCCGATCACAACCCCCTGGTTCTGAGTTAATCATGCTTGGCGACTTTAACATCAACTGGCTTGCCATTGATACGGGGGGGTCTCAAGGATGCCATCACCACTGTAAACCTCGCACAGCTGGTCACCTCCCCAACCTGACACAACTACAAAACAGGTACTAGCTCCCTTCTGGACTGGGTGCTAACCAACCACCACACCCATATCTCCAATGTCTCCATCTTCCTGAATTCATTCAGTGATCATTCCCCTGCCAGCTGTGAATGGTCCAATAAATTCTGCAAACCCCCACCATCAGTCAAAACCAGCAGAGTCCTTCCTCAGGGGAAGCTGAAACTCCTCAAATCCCACCTCAGGCAGCAGGACTGGTCCCCTATCTACAATGCAACTGATGTTAACTCAACCCTGGATTTCTTCACCACCACCTTCAATGCAGCCTGTGACTCCTCCGCCCCCTTCAAAAAGCTTAAAGTTAAAGCCCTCTGCAATCCTTGGCTCACCTCCAATCTAATTTCACAGCTAAAATCAAGGAACCACCTCTGGCTCCTGGCTTGGGCTTCCGGCATGTAAACCAACATTCAGAAGTACAAACGTGCCCGTAATGCCTGTACAAAATCAATCTGACAGCACAAAAGTGCCTACTACAAGGAAGCTCTCACCAACTCATGGGGGAATGGAAGAGCTTTCTGGAACAATATTCAAGAAGTAACCAGAAAACAACCAAAAACCTCCCCAACTATGCTAGTCACGGATGGGACTACCACTCTCAACACCACAACCATTGCCAATACCTTCAACAATCCATTCATGGACCTCAGTAACGTCCTTTCTACTGACTTCTTCGATGAATCACACTCCCCAGTCCTACCTACCAGCACCCCCCAACTCATCCTCCTTTCTACTTCAAAGCAGTCAAGAAGCATGAAGCCCGCAAATACATTGCTAAAGCAATTACCAAAACAAGAACTAGTGGGGACTCACATGACCTAAAACTGCTGTCCCTCATCCTCGCACATGTTTCACAGCTAATTATACCTCTTTGTTAATTGTCACATGCACAATTTTGCCTACTGTTTGTAATATGAAGCTGCACACATGTGCTTCCACTTCATGGCTATTACTTGTATGCACCTGTCCTTACCTCTGTATTCTCATAACAACTTCCTGCATAGTGTTCTGTTCAAAATGTGCAATCTTCCTCTACTATATGTAAATGTAATTGCATAGCTTGTACACTCTTATGATGTATTGTTCCACATGTCCCTATCCCCAGGACGCATCTGGAATCGAGTGGTAGCCCGCTCGGTGTGTTTTCCTGGTAAAACTCTTAAATAAATAAATTAGTCTACTAACTAAGATCTTCAACCTCTCCCTCAGCCTCAGCCAGTTCCTGCACAGATTGAAATCTGCTACCATTACTCCAGTTCATAAAAGTGGGGGTAGGACCAACCACAGTAACTACCGACCAATCTCCATCCTGCCTCCCCACTCCAAGGCCATTGAATGCCTAGTTGCTGAGCAGCTCACTGATTACCTGGACAAATACAATATCCTACGTACACAACAACATGGTTTCAGAAAATGGCACAGCACTATGTCAGCACTCCTGGAATTCACTGGTGCCATCCACAGTTCTCTTGATAATGGCCACCTAGCCGGATCTGTCTTTATAGATCTAACTAAGGCTTTCCATACCATTCACCATTGTCTGCTTCTAGATCAGTTCCTCAATGTGGGGCTCTCCACGGATGCCATAGCTTAGTTTCAAAGCTACCTGGAAAACAGATCGTAAAGCGTAAAAATTGCTGGTGTCCTCTCTGATGCACGACCAGTCCGCTCTGGAGTCCCCCAGGGCTCCATACTGGGTCCTCTCCTATTCAGTCTCTCTCTGAATAACCTCCCCCAATCGTGCCCCGAACAAATCATACTCTACAATGACGATGCTGTAATTCACACCACACATAAAGATCCACAATCCCTGCAGAACAATCTCCAGCTTGGATTCTCCTCAGTTGAGAACTGGTTCAGCAAACACAGACTCATCCTTAACTATAAAAAAACAAAATTGATGCTTTTCAGTAACTCTCACTTCAAAAACTGGCAGCAACCATTTGCCATCACAAACTGCCTTGGAGTGGACCTTGAACAGGTGCAATCCTTTAAATATCTTGGGATCTCTCTTGACAGTAACCTGTCCTATGGTGCCCACATTGACAGTGTCGCCAAGGCTGCTAACACATATCTCAGTATCCTCTACAGGCACAGGGCACATCTTACCCCTGAAGCCCTAAGGTTCGCTGTCCAAAGGTCCGTTGTCTCCATTATTGACTATGGCCTCATCATATATGGCTCTGCCACTACAACAGCCCTCAGACACATTTCTACCTCCCTCAACAAAGCCTGCCATCTTATAACTGGATCCCATCGCCTCACCCACACCTGTGACCTATACGCTCAGACTGGCTGGCTTCAACTCTCAAACCGCCTAATATACCAAACCTGCATTATGGCAAAGAAGATACCCTTGGGCCTTGCTCCCTCTGGAGTTCAAGCCCTCCTTAGCCCAAGAAGTCTTTCCTGCCTTACTAGAGGACCAGATTCTCAACTCCTGAAGGTTCTCCGGTGTAGAACATCAATGAGACAATGTTCATTTGCCTACAGGACCCTTGCTGGTTGAATAGTCTCAACAGCAATATTTCCTCTATCCCCAATCTTGGCCCTTCAAATCAAGGCTTCGCCTCTCCCTCTCTGCAGCCAGAACCTGTGACTGACCCGCAAGACAATCTTACAGTCCTTGCCTCAGCTCATCCAACTAGCACTTCTTTCCTTCCTTCTCCCTTGTCTCCTCTCCTCCCCTCCTCCCCCTCTCCACCCAGCCCTGCTACTTGCACTTCTCTATGTGATGTGACAATGCCTCTGGCAGCTCTTCCTTCCCTGTTTCCAACCCATGTATTATATCACTATTGTAAATGCTCAGTTGCCCTTCCACTGTCTCCCCAAAGTGTATTCCTTTGTTACGAGGAACTTACTGTTAATATGCTCATCCTGCCTGTAATCCATTGTTGTGTTGTACTCCCTGCACTGTTATTTTTTTGTCGCACTGTTCTCTGAACCGACGTGGAACCTTTGTAAAAGAGCTTTGGCTCAAAGGTACTTGTAATCCTAGAATTAAAATAATAATAAAAAAAAAACATTCACAATGTGACACATCAATGTGTGCAGCCTGCATGCACCATGACAGTGGGAAGGGGTACCACAGCCCTGTTGATGTCGGTCAGTCAGTGGTGGACACATGCTGCAGACATATCTGCTCTATGTGGTGTGAGCAGTGTCTCACACTCACCGCTCATAACTCCTCCAACCGCCACAGGCCTGAAGATAGAGGCAACCAGTGGGTCCCATTCCCGCTGCTTCTTGGGCTGTGGTCCCCTGCCCATCTGCAGCTGTTCCCACAGTCAGTGGGCATCCTCCTCCTTGCTTCAGTGCAGCAGGTCATTCCACCTGTTTCTGACTGTGTCAGTGCTACGGCCATGACCACCCATGGCGTTCACCTCTGCCGTGATCTCCTCCCATATGCGCCACAGGACAGCATCCGTAGACACTCCTCTGCAGGACCAGCTCCCTTTCCTTCACAGCATATACTAGGGCTCCGAGCTTGTCCCCAGAGAATTTGTGGGAAAGGGCCACTCCTGTCTTGCAGCGTCACCTGTGTGGGACAGAGGAAATGGCATGAGCTACACACAGTGGCATACGATGTGTGCACAGGCATAGCAGTACTCACTGGGCATGGCACATTGCACACCAGCCATGCATTGCCCACCCCTGCATGCAGCAGGCACAATGCATGCAGACTGCACCACACAGTGCTAAGGATGCCCGCTCACCTCCACATGGCATGCCCAGCATTGACTGCGCAGCCAGTGCTGAAGCTGCCTATGCCACCGCCCTGTGGCATGTGTCCCCACCATGCCATCTGCACATGGTGGCATGGACAGTGCAGTCAGTGCCCATGTGATGTACCTGCATGCACACACCAAGCACACGGTCCCATGCGTCGTCCATCAGGCCCAGGGGAATAGGCAAGCAGCTGTGGGTGTACAGGCCTATTTCAGTAGAACCCCCCCAGGATACAGCCACTACAATGGTGGACCCAGGCATGCCCAGCAGTGTGCCCTACACACTGTGTGAGTGAGCACCATGATGTGCACACTTAGGATGGGACAGCACAGTTGGCAGACTCTCCCATGGGCTGTCAACAGCACAGACCCAGCACTGTGTCATGTGTCTGGCAACAGTCCAGCGTCTGTACTCTTGCAGGCCCCCTGCACAACTGTACACATGTGTGGAATGTGCGTATCCCAGCCTACACCCCTATATAGTACCGCAGCCTGACCTGCATGCTGTACAGACCTGCCTGCTCCTGCTGTCTCTCTGGGACATGCTGCTTTTTATGCTGTCTACTTGACACCTGCAAAACACTGCAGTCCCTATCAGCAACACAGGTGGAGCACTGTTTGCCCTTAAATAGCCCTGCCGGGCAATCAGGCCTGTTTGGCATGCAAATGAGGCAGTAATGATATGGTAATCACCCTGTTCATCCCCTGCATACACAAGTACCCTAATTTAAATAGTCGCTTTGAATATTGCTTGTGTTAGCGCTGAGTAAGTGGATAGCACCTGGCAAAGGGCTAGTGCCAGGCTATCAATTTGCCATTTCAGCATTTAAAGCAAATATTAGAGAAGGCACTTTGATGCTCAAGTAGATAGAAGAGACCCTGTATTGCTCATTGGGCATGTTTTATTAGCTGTCATCTTTATAAGCAATTTAGAAGTTTTGTTCTGAGTTTCTTTGGCTTTAGAGGAGAAATAGTAAACAAGTGATTATTTTTAAGTGTTCGGATTCTGAGGAAGGGAACAAAGTGGAGTCCTGAAACGTTAACCTATATGAAAGCTGTTGTATGCATTGTTTATGAAAACAAAAAAGAAAAGTGCAATTATTAAAAGCAAAGAGCAAGTTTTACTGTAAAAAGATGAAAGAAGAAGAAAAAACTACATGAGAAAAAAATATTTTGGAATATCACAGAATAATAAATGGTGGAAAAGATATTTATGCATGAAGATACATTATTTTAAGGGGTTGAGTTGCTTTTATGAAGTAACATAGGCTATCTGGCCATGCCATTGCACGGCACTGTGATGATAGCGCCACACTGCATGCCATTGTGCATCCCCTGTGTATGCACAGTGAGCCCAAGGTCCATGCTAACATGCTTGCACTATGCAGCATAGCACTGTGCTACAGCTGTTTTGCATGGAACTACTGCACATGCATGCCATGGCAGTGCCGGGGTCATGGCAGGGTCACCCATGCACAATGCACACACTTGGGTTGCGCGGCACTAGTGCACATGGCAGCATGGCGTTAGTCTCAGGTGGTGGAACAGGTGTAGGGTGTGCCCCAGTGAATATCAGTGCTATCCACCTGTGTGTGACCATGTCTGCATGTTGTAGTCAGAGGGCAGTGGTGTAGAGGGACAGGCATTGGGGTGAGGTTGAGACTGCTAATCTGGTCCAGTTGGTACAGCAGAGGCATTGATGCCTGTTTGGGGAGGTCCAGGAGGGGGACCTGCCATGTCACCAGGTGTGGGCCTCAATTGGCCATCACCTGTCCTCTAGGGCTGGCATCCCACGTGATGGGGAAAGTGGCAGGCACCATTACACGGACTTGCGGTGCAGGCAGTGGCAGCAGCTGGAGAGATACAGACAGATGGTGTGTGATGGGACTGTGCCAGTGCCAGGTAGGTGTAGCTCCATGATGTACACATGTGTACCGTGTGTGCTGCTGACGATGTGTGTGGGTGTCTGTGCATTTGTGTGTGTCGGTATGTGTGTGTTCACCCAGGTGTGTCTGTGTGCGGGGCTGTGTACATGGGCATGTGTCTGTGTCCCCTGGCATGTGGCCTCCCTGGGGCTCTGGTGTTGCACATGTTGCCCTGTGTAACTTTGGTGGCACTTTGCAGCGTGGTGGCTGGTGGTTGGGGGGCAAGGTGGCCATACTGCCACAGGTGATATGCAGCACTTTCCACTGTGTGCAGCCTGGTGATGTGTCCCTGGCCCATACCATGTGCATGTGCTGTGCGGCCCACTTACCCATGGCCCCTGCAGGGGCCGCTGTGGGTGATACCGCGGGCAGTGTGGCTGCCTACGGCTGTGCCCTGCAACCATCCCTGGTGGACAGTGTGCCTGCTGCTGCCTCACCACACAGCCCTCCCACAACGCTGTGGCCGTGCATTGCCAATGTCCCTCAGCATGTGGTCATAGCCCACTGTACTCTCACCATGCTGACATGCCCTGTGTGCACATTGCTCATGCCTGTGCCCATGGTGGCTTCACCTGTCCAGGTTACGGCATGCAGTGGGTGGCACAGTGCCTGCAGTGTGGATTGTGCACCTGTGTGTGTGTGTGTGTGTGTGTGTGTGGTGTGCCATGCCACATGGGAGGGCGGGATTACTGTGTACCATGGTCACTGCTTTGCCATACCAATGTTGCCTGCACTGTTCTGACAGTGATGTACCCTTTTCCCCTTCTGCAGAGTGCATACAGCGGACCAGCCCATGTTGCACAGGCCAGGAGGCATCCAGGGCAACTGGCAGGAGCAGGCAGTGGGTACTGCCAATGCCATGATGGGTGGAGGAGAGCAGCCCCTATGACCGGGGACTATTGCATGAGTACGCGGTTTTCATACATACATTGCTGCTTTTGGCTTGTGTGGCTCACTCCATAGGCCACCAGTGGTTGTCCCATCAGATGCAAGGTACCATGGCATGTGCATCATAGTACTGTGGCATTTTGTTACATTGTTCTGTTCCTATGTACCACCCCATGTGCATATCATGGCATGGCATGTCCCACTGTCACTGTCGTCTTGGGGCCTGGCTGTCTTGCGGCACTGTCGCACACTGTGCAGTGCTGGGTTGGGTTGTGCCCCATATGCTGTGGTGTTGTTGGCAGCCTTCCACTCGCATCCATGTTCATCTGGCTGTTTGGTGTTCTCTGAGTCTGGTGGCACCACCCTGTGGGCACCAGTTGGGTGTGCATTTCCATTGTGGTCCACAATGCCACATGGGCATGGCTGTTGGGACATGCTGTACATCCCTGGGTTGCCACCTGGGTCTGCATTGTGCCTCCTTGCTGGTATCCCATCCTCACATGCTACCCCTTACTCCTGTAGGTCCAAGGCATTCCTCTTTGTGGGTGACTCGGCTGGAGGAGTCAGAGGAAACAGAAGACCTCCTGTGGTGGATCATAAGGCAGCAACAGACACTCATCAAGCAACATAGAACATAGAAACATAGAAGCTGACGGCAGATAAGGACCGTGAGGCCCATCCAGTCTGCCCATTTCTTTTTGTACCTTATAAATGTGCCATCGGCCTTTGCTCTGTCAATGGCCTATCTATTCATACTCATCGGTATTGCTCCCTTATGCCTATCCCATGCCTGTTTGAAGCCCTGCACTGTATTCATATCCACCACTTCCTGAGGTAGGCCATTCCATACATCCATCACCCTTTCTGCGAAAAAGAACTTCACATTACCCCTTAATCAGCCTCCCTCTAATCTCATGCTGTGTCCTCTTGTCCTGCTGTTTTTCTTATATTGAAACATGTTAGACTCTTTCACCTTGTTAATGCCCTTAAGGTGTTTGAATGTTTCAATCATATCACCTCTCTCCCTCCTTTGCTCTAGTGTATACATATTGAGCTCCGTTAATCTGTTCTCATATGTTTTCTGATGCAGTCCCTGCACCATTTTGGTTGCCCTTCTCTGGACTGCCTCAATTTGGTTAATGTCCTTGTGAAGGTGTGGCTTCCAGTACTACACGCAGTACTCCAGATGGGGCCTAACCAGTGTCTTGTAAAGAGGGATTATTACCTCCCTCTCCTGACTTGTGATACCCCTATTAATACACCCCAACATCTCCCTAGCCTTACCTACTGCTTTAGTGGTCTGCTTGGATGATTTCAAGTCATCGGTGATGATGATGCCCAAGTCTCTTTCTTCCCTTGTGACTGCCAGCAACTCCCTCCAGCCTATAGGTGGCTTCAGGGTTTCTCTTCCCTATGTGCATGATCTTGCACGTCTTTGCATTAAACCCCAGCTGCCACTCTTCTGACCATTTTGCTAGTTTATCCAGATCTCTGCTCATTCTGCCCACCCCATCTGGATCATCTACTCTGTTGCAGATCTTGGTGTCATCTGCAAACAGACAAACCTTACCCTCCAGTCCATCTGCAATGTCACTGATGAAGATATTGAAGAGGACTGGTCGGTGATCATCACAGAGATGAGGAGGGTGGCTACTGTCCTGGAGCAATGTCGGCCGGATCCAGCCAGATCCCAGCCATAGACATGTTCGCATCTTTGTTTGCCTTTGCCCCCTCCCCTTCCTGGACCGATGGTTGTGTTGCTTCCCACTTACATCATTGCTTTGTGTCCACATCCCTGTCCCCTCCTGCTGTATAGCATTTCTGTTGCTTCTCCTACCCTGTATATATGTTCAACCTGTTACATAGCATAGATGTAGTGGTAGTTGTAGTGTAGACAATTCTGTATCATAGTTTGTTGTTGTAGTTGTAGCATAGGTAGCGATAGTAGTGGTAGATCATGTTATAGTGTACATCGTTGTTGTAGTTCTAGTAGTTTTGTGTGCTGTAGGTTTCCTTTTAGTGTTTGCCTTTTTTATTTTCCCTACATTGCTGTTTGTTGTGTAACTTGTTGATTTACCTGTTGCCTTTACATTGTGTTTGTGACATTATACATACCTTTCTCATGATTTCACTGTGTCCTGTGTCATTCTTGTGTGCTTGGCTTTTCCCACAGGGCTGTACTGTTTTTTGTTTCACTCCTGGGTCCTGGTGGCCTCTGACCATTCTCCTGGCTGGGTGTATGTCACTTTCTGGGTTCCGCACTGCTGTCTGCTCTTGGGATCACTTTTAGGCCTGTGCTCCTTTGCATGTGGTCCAGGGTATGGCGGCTCACCTCAGCACTGTGTTCCTCTGGGTGTTTGCACTGCCTGTCTGGGTGCTATATTCAGTGCTGTCTTATTCCAAGGCAATTTTTGCCCTGCACTCCCAGCCCAGTTTGCCCAGCTTCCTTAGCATGCTATATTCAGCAGGATTAGCACTGGGCTATTCCTTTTGAATATGGTGGGCTATTTATTCCGGGCAATTTTTGCATGCTGGGCAGTGATAATTTAGCCCTGGGGTAAAATTCTGAATATCTGGCCCATAGTATTGTATTTTAAATCATTACTGGTTTATTGTGTAAACATTGTACAGTTGTAGTGTGAGAACAACATTGTCTATTTATACACTGAAAGTCTATGTGTGTGATGCTGTATTTATGTGATGTGTATACAAAGAAATTCCATTGTTGTGTATGTGGATTTTCAAGTTTTTGTGAGACGGTGGCATAACATCATTCTGACATGTATAAAAAGGGACTGTTTTTTAATTTTAAACATGCCTTTTGAGAAAGGATTCATCCAAAACGTGTCAAGGTGTGTTTCTGTTTACTAGCACCTCAGTAAACTGGGCACCTTCCTTAAAAACTATGAGTCATGTTCTGATTTTACTAAAGGTGGTGAGTACTTGATTTTTTGTGGATATACGTTTTAATATCTTAGCACCCCAACCTAATGCAAGGCCTTTCATGAGTGTACTTATGTAAAACTCTTTCTACATTCAGCACATTTCTATGGTTTCTCCTTTGTGTGAGCCTCCTGTTTAATGAAGAGACTCTGTGACATAAAACGCTCTGCTAGCTGCTACAGTGCAACACAGGGTCACAAGGGCATCTGACCTGTAGCACTCTCCACAATGCTCCTTCAGACAGCTGGGCTGCAGTAACTAACTCCAGCCCACTGGACCCTCTGCTAGCTGTCACAGTAGAACACAGGGTTGTGAGGGCATTTGAACTGTAGCCCTTCCCACATCGTTCCCTTGGACAGCCGTGCTGCTGTAATTAACTCCAGCCCACTGAACGCTTTGCTAGCTGCCACAGTGGAACACAGGGTCATGAGGGCATCTGACCTGTAGCCCTCCCCACATTGCTCCCTCAGATGGCCATGCTGCAGTAACAAACTCCAGGTACCTAAAGAGAGCCCGCTGGTTTGGCATGCATGTACCATCTTGCACAGTGCAGCTGTTGTCTGACCTCATTGTTCTATATTGGACTCTAGTCTCGCTGACTGATTATCTGTCAGCAGACACAACAGATTGTTTTTGAAGCATTGGTTCACTGGGTGCTGTATTTTATTTATTTATTTATTGAAAATTTCGGAATTAAAACCCTTGCATCAGAGACTCATTCACAAAGGCTCCACGTCACAGTACAAAACAATGATTGGCAAATACAATAGGTGGACATACAGAGGATGAGGCAATATTACACAGAGTAGCAGGTATGTTGAACAATGGGGGAGATAGGCAGTGCAAACTGAACAGTTTTTTATACAGGAGGATGCTTAGAATAATGGAATAATACAACATAATACATAACAGACAAATAGTTTAGATTACATACTAGGCAATAATTAAGTTCATCATATACATGGGGAAAGTCAGAGGTAAGAATGCGTGACGGTATAGTAAAGGCAGGATGTAATCCTTTGGCAAGGAGGCAGGATGAGGGTATAGAGAATAGGGATAGAGAAGTCAATAGGGAGAAGGGCAGGGGTAAATGGAGAAAAAGACAAAGGCAGTAAGGATAGGGATGAGGCAAAAAGGGGTAAGACCATCAAAAAATGGAGGGTAATGAGTACCAATGCCCGTAGTCTAGATAACAAGCTCTCTGAACTGGTGGCCTTGATGGAAGAGGGATGTCTGGATATTGTGGCTGTCACAGAAACATGACTTGGATGTCAACATACCGGGGTATACATCTACAGGAGGGACAGGGAGGGTAGAAGAAGAGGAGGAGCAGCTCTCTATGTAAGGGAAAGGATCAAAGCAATGGAACTAAAGGGTAAACAGGGAGGAAAGGAGCCACTGCTTACCTTTGTTTTACCAGGAGAAGCACACTAAGCTGAAAGCCTGTTTACAGGTGCAGCCTGGGAACACAAGGAAGTTAAGTGACTTGCTCAGGGTCACACAGTATGCAAGTGGGGCTATGGGATTCAAACCCAGGTCTTCAGGTTTGCAGCTCAGAGCCTTAAACCACTGCACTATACTGCCTCCTCACCCTGGGTCACCCTGGAGACTAGAAATGGCACCACAATCCGCATAGAGGTTGTATACAGACCCCTGTCTCAGGGGGAGGAAATGGGCATGGAAATTTATTTATTTATTTAAAATTGGAGATCAGGAAAGGCACATTGAGCCGGAGCTCATTTCCAGGTGTGACCCGGGTACAAAGTGTACACTGTAGAAGGTAGAGAAGTACAAGCAATATCAAGTTTCAGATGAACAGTACAGTATAAGGACATGTCATAGTAGTAGGCAGTAAAGTAACAATTTTTGCTGAAGCAGATAATTAGAAGAACATCGTGACATTTCATTACTAACAATTCATATTTACAGTATATTACAAGTATATATAAAGACATATTTACAGTAGTGGTTGTCCAGAGTGTGCTAGACTAGCACAAAGAAAAGTATGTAGGTGGTTAAGCAGTTTGGGGTTGGCATGTGCAGCAATATTTTACCTGAAGGGGCCACTGAGGGCAATACTAGGGCCGAGTTGAGGAGGGATCAGATGGGCAACTTGGGCAGGGAATGGGAGGGAGGAGCCTGAGTAGTCATTTAAAGGCTGATAGGGAGGAGGCCTGGTGGAGGTTGGGTGGCAGGTTGTTCCAAAGTAGAGGGAGCCGGTAGAAAAAGGCAGCTTGCCCAGAGGCAGAGAGGGGGTGTGAGAGGTGGAAGGTACGTGCATGTCTATAGCAGAGTGAGTAGCATGAGGAGATGGCTTGAGAGAGGCAAGAAGAGAGGTGGGGGGAAGGGAGCCAAGCCAGTGTTTAGCTATGAGGGAGGCACTGTGGGTGGGCCACCTTTGCGAGAGTGGTGTCAGGGATAGAGTGGCGTATAGGAGGCAGTGATGAGTGAGTGGGGGGGCAGTGGTGAATCGAATGAAAGAATTGATCAGGACATCAAGTTTTGAAAGGGAGGAGGTAGGGGCTGTGGCATAAATGACGTCCGCATAGTCCAGAACTGGTAGGATGGTTTTGCGTATGAGTTCACTCTGGGTGGGCAGGGGAAGGCTGATTTTGTGATGATAGAAGATGGTCAATTTGGGCCGGAGTTTGGTACAGATGGCATCGACATGGGTGGAAAAGGTGAGGTGGGTATCCAGCCAGACTCCCAAGTATTTAAAGTTGGGTACTGACTCGAGGGAAACACCGTCCAAGGTGGAGATCGGTGGTGGGGCAGGTAGAGAGGCGAGCTTTTGTCTGGTGCTGAATACAATGGTGAATGTTTTTTTGACATTAGGTTTTAGCTGGTTTTTCAGGAGCTAGGCTTGCACTCGGTTGAAATCACTTTGGAGATTTGGGAGCACACTGTCATGAGAGGGGCCTGAGGTGTAGATGATGGTGTCATTGGCGTAAAGGTACATGTTTGAGGAGAGATAGGTAGAGGGGATGCCATTATGAATAGGGAGAAAAGGGTGGGGCCAAGGATAGAGCCTTGGGGGACACCCGAGAGGATGGGTAGAGGGGGGAGAGGGTGTCACCAATTTGTACTGACTGTTGCCTATTCTGGAGGTAGGAGTGGAACCAGTTTATGGCAGATTGGGCAAGGCTGATAGAGCTTAATTTGCAAAGCAGCAGAGGGTGGGAGACCGAATCGAAGGTTTTTGCCAGGTCAATGAAAATGGCGGTGGTGGTTTGGCTGTTGTTCATGGCAGAGAGAATAGAGTCAGTTACTCATAATAAGGTGGTGGTTGTAGAGTGAAATTTTCTGAAACCTGATTGAAAGGGGAGAGGGAGCTGTTTGTTTAAAGGAAAGAGGACAATTTGGACAGCATGAGGGATTCTTGGATTTTGGCAAGGGAAGGGAGGAGTGAGATGGGTCTGTAATTTCCTGGTGAGAGGGGTCGCCACCTTTGTGGAGAGGAAGGATGTTGATGAGTTTCTAGGTGGAGGGGACCGTAGCTGTGGTGAGTGAGAGATTCAGTATATGTGTCAGAGGTGCGACTATGGCTGAGGCAGAGATATGGAGCAGTCTAGGATGCAAGCCATCAGGGCTGGTTTTGAACTGGTTCAGCGAGGTGAGTGTAGTGTAGACTCAGGGATGTGAATGATGGAAAATGGAAGCCATGGCGGGGGATTTTGTGAAGGTGGGTGGAGGAGGGTGTGAGTCAGGCAGGGGCACAGAGATGAAGAATGAGTTCAGTTCAGATACAGTGGCAGGATCGGAGACAATTTCACAATGCTGAGTCTTGGACTGGCTTGCTTTGGTAAGGGTCGATAAGACAGTTTATCACCTTTCAGAAGGACACTGAGGAGGCTTAGTAAGGGGTGTTGAGCCAGTATTGGGGCCTTAGATTGTTGAATTGTTTTGTGCATTTGTTTCTGAGAATTTTGTAGGATAGGAGGTCACAAGAGGCAAAGGAGGCTTTGTATTGCCTCCAAGCCTTGTCTCTGGTATGACACAAGGTAATGAGGTCAGCTGTGATCCAGGGGTGATGGTATTTTTTACTCTGGCTTTCCCAGAGGGAGCGCAAACCCCAATGACTCCTGGAAAAATGTTGGTGGAGTGGATAGGGGTGATGCCAACATCTTGGGAGTCAAAGACTGGGAGCCAGTCCACATTTGTCAGGTCACACTGTAGGGCAGATTCATCGAGGAGATGTAGGGGATGAGATAAGATGAATTTGGGACCGGAGTGCGGTGAATGGATTTTGCAGATACAGTAAGTAATACAGTGGTTGCTAAGGGCATCAGAGAGGATGCCTGAGGCAGTGATCCTGTGGAGGTGGGTGGTTAAAATCCAGTCTAGAAGGGTGTGTTTTTCAGATTGGTGGTTTAGTCGGGTGGGTTCCTGGATTAGCTGGGAGAGATTTAGGGCTTCGATCCTCAGGGCTGCTGGTTTGGTGGAGGAGGAGGAGAGCCAGTCTAGGTTGAAGTCGCCTAGTAGAATGAATTTGCCATTTGAAGTGGTAAATGAAATGGCAGAGATGGCCGTGATGAGGCAGTCAGGTGAAGGCTTAGGAGGGGTATACAGAACACCTATGTAAAGGGGGGTGGACAAAGGAAAGGATAGGTGAGTGACTAGGGATTCATAGGAGGATGGACATGATTCTTTGAAAGTAATGGTGCACGTAATGGAGTGTCTGACATACAGCACTACCCCCCACCTCACTTGCCACGGTCCTGCCAGAACAAGATGTAGTTTAGGATGGCAAGAGAGGGTTTGGAGATTTTGAAGGAGAGCCATGCCTCCATGATACAGAGTACTGTATGTCTGGTTGGTACTGTTTTGCCCAGACAGAGAAGGCATCAAGTTTAGGGAGAAGGCTCCTAACATTAATGTGAAATATGCAGAGGCCCATGGGGAGAGAGTCAGGTGAAAAACTGTGATGGGGTGTGGGTGCCGGTGAGATTCGACTTGTTGCTGAGAGGCCAGGGTTTGGATGTATATCACCTGCCAGGAGTAAGAGTAGCAGGGGTAAGGAGAGGTGGGAGACTGCTTGCATCTGCTTTTTTTGCACCTGGGGTGGAGCTTGGAGGTTTAGACACCCGAGATAGGCCTCAAGATTTAGCAGGTGTGAGTGGAGCAGTGAGGAGTGAATGGTTGGGGAAGGTTGAGGGGAGTGTAGGAGAGGGTTCGGTGAGAGGGGAGGGGAAGGGAGGAAGGATAATAGATTGAAGTATGGCGATGAGCCAGAGATGGGTTGGGAGAGGGTAACTCAGGGGGAGGGTTGGGGAAAGAGTGGAAGGGAAACAAAGGGAAATTGAGATGGGGACTGGTGCGGTAGGAAAGCGAGGGTCAGGAGAGTGGAAATTGAAGTAGCCAGCATAGTCGTAGAGAAAGAAGCATAGTGGCTGAGAGTGGCATAGTAAAAAAGTTCTTCACTGCAGTAGCAGCCTCTAGTGGTGGGATGGGATAGCTTGCTAGTGGAAAACTAGGCTGATTGGTTTTTGGCCGTCACGTGTCCCTCTCTGTATAATACAGTGACGACCAAGGGTGATGGTGGGGGTGGTGGGGAGCCGGAGCGAAGCGATGGTGGGGGCCTCTTCGGTCAGATGCACACAACTCAGTCCCAAATTGCATCTGAGCTTGCTGGTGTACCTGTGGCCTGTCTTAGGGGAGGGCATCTTTCTAACCTCACAGACCCTCGGGGGAGCCGCCGGAGTGATGGTGCATTCTGTGGATGTGAAAGAGAAGAACAGGGGAATTAAAGCAGGTACATTTTGGGAGGGGCTGCAAACCAAAATGGGGGGGGTGGCCGAGTTGCTGACTCCAAGAGCAGCTGCGTAGTTGCCCCTGGTGAGTTAAATTATCACTGTAGTAGGCTATCCCTCTGGTTGCTTTTTCATGGATTCGAATTAAAGAAAGAGAAAATCAGCTTTTCTAGCTCTCTAGCTGCTTTTGCATGGATGTGAATTAAAGAAGGAGAAAAAAAAGCTTTTCTGGCCAAAGGATAATTAAAACTCTCAGCAGCATGAAATGATAAAAGGCATCCTTAGGATGACAGAGAAAGGGGAGATATTGCTGATCGGGACCCGAATATGCCAGATGTTAACTGGAGCACCTTTGCAGCAGCCACATCCAAGAGCAGGGCCATTCTTGATGCCCTACAGGGGCATGCCTCAGACAGCTAGTTTTGGAACCCACTTAGGAGGGAACAATCTTAGACCTGGTACTCTCAGATGGGGATGGAGAGAGGATCTCCGATTTAGAAGTGGGTAGCCATCTGGGAACAGTGACCATGAAACAGTGTGGTTCATAATAAACTCAGCTGTAGAGTCAAGCCATACAAAAGTGAAGGTACTGGACTTCAGGAGGGCTGATTTTATCAAAATAGGAGACTGTCTCAGGAAAGCACTAGCAAACAAGCAAGAAGGAGGGGTGGCGCTCTGACATAGACAGCCAGTTCTGAGTGCTGTATTACATTTTTTTTAATATAAAGTGTATTAATGCCTCTGCTGAAAATTCAAATGCTCTAGGAATGACCTCACTCATCCCCCCCCCCAGATTAAAGCTGAGAGATGAAAGCACTGGGAAACGGCCGACAGTATGTGAGTTCACACATACTCAGTTTTTTTTAGAGACAATGTGCTACCTGGAAGACTTTTATTAAGGATCCTATTTCTCTGAGCTAATTACAGACTTGTCTAAGTTAAGTTTGTTAAGAGAGAAATCATAAACTAAGTTTATGATGTTAGAAAGGGAAGCTAGGATATTACACAGAGGTGAGAGGTCATAAATGCTCATATGAAGCCTGTGTGAGGAGGGTACAGCATGAGATCAAAGAAAGTGTCATTTGAAACTTGAGTTATGCTAAGGTTGCAGAATTAATACTTTGAAATTACAGCTTGTGGTTGTATAGAAATACTGTATATATATTTTAGATATTTTGACAGAGGAGGAGCTGGATGATGTCATCCAAAAGGGGTTGGCAAATACTGCTTGTAAAGATTATTCTTTTACACTACAGGGACACTTTTTATCTGACACTGACCAAGAAAACATCTGAGCACTGAAAACAGGAATTTAGAAAGCTAGACAAAATCTAAATATTATTGTAGGAATTGCACTGTTTTAAATCTTGTTTTGTTTAAAGATAGGTATGTCTTGTGATAAGAGTCCTGTATTGTCTGTTTGACATATTATTATATATTTTAGTAAAAACTCTAATTTTAGAGCAAACCTGGTCTGTCTTTGAATTGCTTTCTTTTGCTAAGAAATATTTATGGTTATAGCAGACAGCAGACTTAAGCTTGTAGGGTGGTACCAAACTGGAAAGAGAAGCGTTTTAAATCTGAGGTCTTTATTAAAGTTTTAAAGGGTTCATCTCTGAATACCTGGTTAGGTGCCCGTAGGCAAAGTTATCTGGCCCCTTGAAGACAGATATATCTGAGCCTGTGCATTGGGTATGCTAGCAAGAGGTCAACAGTTTGAATCCCTCCAGAACTGAGACCAAAAGTTGATCCGAACTCACAAAAACAGACAAGAGGGTTACCTTGTCTGTTACACTGTTCACAAGACTGCGCTCAGAGGTTGGCACTTTGGGAGTAGAAGGCCTGACCTGCTGAGTGAATCTGTGACAGATTGGTTGGCAGCGGTGGCATAATTTTGGTATCACAAGCTTTATTGTTCTGTCAGCTGAGACCTTAGGCTCTCTTGCAAAGAAAGAAAAAGACAGAGTTTTATTTTAAAAAGGAAACAGAACTATATATCACTTGGTGTACAGTCAAGTTCCTACCTATTTTATTTTTTTTCTAAAGTGCAAAGTCAGAGTAGCAGTAGTTAAGAAAGATGGCGTCCAACTACAGCAGGCACACTGTAGAACAGTTAAAACAGTTGTGCGAGGACAGAGGAGTCTTGTTCAAGGTGACAGCCAAAAAGCAGACCCTCATAGAGGCCCTGATGGTAGCAGATACCCAGAGCAGGGAGTCACAGACCATGACTGAAAGGGACCAGACCTTGAGTGTGGCAGAACTAGCGGCCAGTGAGGGGTCCCAAGCAGATGAGGAGGACAGCAGGGCCACTGTCAGTGAAGAGCCACAGCAGCAGGGATGAGTCACCAGTATCCTGAATCCGGAAGGTCTCAGATTGCAACTTGAGTTGCGCAGGATGGAGCTGGAGTCCCAGGAGAGGAGAGAGTGAGAGAAGCGAGAGGCGGACTGTGAGACAGAACGAGAATGCAGAGAAGCAGAGCAACAACAGAGGGAGGCAGACTGTGAGGAGCGCAAGCACCAGCGAGATGGAGAGGAGAAGAGAGAATGAGAATGCCGAGATGCAGACCGGGAGGAGCAGGAGCGCCAGAGTCAACACGAGCTGGAGAAGATGTGACTCCAACCAGCGGCACCAGAGCAGGTAAGTGGCTTGGGTTTAACTGGGACTGCAGGACTGGGTTACAAATTGAACTCCAAATTAATAGCTGAGTTTAAGGATGGGGAGGACATGGACACCTTTTTAAATTCTTTTGAAAAAGTTTGTATTCAGGCTAAAATGCCTAGAGAGTACTGGAGCTTCCAGCTATCCCCACTACTTACCGGGGAAGCTCGAGATGCATTGGGTCAAATGGACAATGATGATAGCAATGATTACAGAAAGCTAAAAGCTGCACTGTTAAAAAAGTTTGAATTAACTGCTGAAACATACAGAGCTAAATTCTGTAAGCTCAGGAGAAGCCCTGATATGAGTTATGAGGAGCTAGCCACGAAACACTGTCAGTTTCTGAAACGTTGGTGGGAAGGAATTGAGGCAAATTCTGTTGATAAAATTGAAAATGTGATTTTATTAGAACAGTTTTATTGGGCTTGCCCAGTAGAGCTAAAAACCTGGCTAGAGGATCAAGATCCAAAAACAATGCAAGAGGCTGCTGAACTCTCAGACCGCTATGCCAAGAGCAGACCTGTTCTGAGAGCGAATGGGGCGGGTGTGGCAGTGCAGAAATGGAAAAGCGTGCCTTCAGGGCAGCTAAAACCCTCAGTGCCTCCACCAAAACCCGTTAGCCCCAGGTTTCAAAGAAAAGATTTCTCTGAAGTAAGAAATGCCTGTTGGTTATGTAAAGAAACTGGGCACATTGCCAGACAGTGTCCAAGAAGGGCAAGCAATAATACGCAAAGTAGTACCAGAAAGGAAGTGGGTTGTTTGTGTGTCCCTGGAAGTATGCCAGTGAACATGAGGGAACCCAGTCATGGTAAATGGCATACAGATGCAGGGTTAAGGGACACAGAGGCATCCTGACATTGGTAAGGGGATCTGGTCCAGCCTGGTGCGGCTTATACCCAACACGTGCGTGACTATACAGGACTTTGCGAGTGAAGAGAAAACATTGTCACTGGCCAGTGTTCTCCTGGACTGGGGTGAAACAGGGGAACTGTGTAACGGTGGCTGTAGCTAAAATGTTAGCAGTAGATGTGATCCTGGGTAACAATCTCCAACAGGGGATGGTACGTGCAGTAACCCATAGCCAAACGGCAAGGGAAAATAGCAGTTCCCACAGAAACCAGTGTGGAAACCATGGAGAGGCTGGTTCCCCAGCCTGTGTCTCCAGATGGGGAGACTGATAAAAGGGGGGTAAAAATTTCCCCAGTAGCAAGTGACCACACAGCTATGGAAGGTTACTCCGAAGAGGGAGGGGTGACAAATTGTCAGAGGGTTAGGATTGACAGTGATCCTGAGGGCCCTGATGCTAGTGCTAGTTTAGCAACTGAAGGGGACTTGTCCCATGCCTTGGGACTGTGCGAGGGGTTTACAGCTGCTCAGAGGAGTGACCCTAGTTTAGAGAAGCTGAGGGCTTGGGCAGACTCTGAGGGCACACAGGGAGGTGACAGCAGACATAAGGTTTATTGGTAAAATGGACTTATGTATACACAGGCAGTACAGACAGAGGGAGGGATGCTAGGCAGGCAGCTTGTCATTCCCCAGGGGTATCGTGAGCAGTTGCTCAAAATGGCACATGATATTCCCTTGTCTGGTCATCTGGGAATCGCACACACAATGCAGTGGTTGGCCCAGAATTTCTACTGGCCTAACTTCACCCAGCAGGTGAAGGAGTATTGCAGGTCTTGTCACCGATGCCAAGAAATAGGGAAGGCGGGCAAGAAAACACAAGCTGCCCTGATCCCCTTGCCCATAGTGGAAGAGCCATTCCAGAGGGTAGGAATGGATATTGTGGGGCCTTTAAATACCCCCAGCTCCTCAGGGAAGAGATTCATCTTGACTGTGATGGATTATGCCACCCGGTACCCAGAGGCCGTCGCCCTATCCTCACTGAGGACAGACAAAGTGGCAGATGCCTTACTTGGGATTTTCTCCCGTATTGGGTTTCCGCAGGAGGTAATCACCGATCAAGGGGGTTCCTTCATGTTGGACCTGATGAAATGTTTATGGGAGAAGTGCGGGGTGGTGCAGAGATGCACAACACCATATCACCCACAAGCCAATGGGCTTGTGGAACGATTCGATGGTACCGTAAAGTCAATGCTCTGGGTGTTTGCTGAACAGCAAGGGAGGGACTGGGAGAAATACCTTCCCCACCTGTTGTTTGCATACAGGGAGGTGCCCCAAGAGTCAACAGGATTTTCCCCCTTCGAACTCTTATATGGACGCCGGGTACATGGGCCCCTAGACGTAATCCGGGAGGACTGTGAAGGCAAGCACGCCAACCAGTGAACTCCCATTGTGGATTATGTCCTTAGGTTTAGGGAAAGACTGAAGGAGGCACTGTGCAGTGCTCCTGTTTTGACAAGTCCAGACTATAGCAAAACCTTTATAGTTCAGATGGATGCCTCAGATGTGGGTATTGGGGCAGTACTTAGCCAGACATCTAGCCAAGGGACAGACCACCAAGTTGTGTACCCGAGCAGGAAGCTTATTCCCAGGGAGCAAGCGTATTCCACGGTGGAAAAGGAGTGTCTTGCCGTAATGTGGGCCCTGAAGAAATTAGAGCCATACTTGTATGGGCAGCATTTTGTGATGCAGACTGACCACAATCCCCTGGTATGGCTGACACAGATGGGGAAAAACAATGGCAGACTACTAAGATGGAGTCTTGCTTTACAAGGGTATGATCTAAAATTAATACATAGGGCTGGAGCGAAGAACAAGAACTCAGATGGGCTGTCTAGGGTCTATGAGGAGTGAACTGATTTGGGAAGCTCATGCCATGTAGGGGACTGATCCCCCAAATTCAGTCTAGGTGGGGAGTAGTGTGACGTAGACAGCCAGTTCTGAGAGCTGTATTATTTTTTTTTAATATAAAATGTATTAATGTTTCTGCTGAAAATTCAAATGCTCTAGGAATGACCTCACTCATTCCCCCCCCAGATTCCAGCTGAGAGATGAAAGCCATGGGAAATGGCTGACAGTATGTGAGTTCACACATACTCAGTTTTTTTAGAGACAATGTGTTACCTGGAAGACTTTTACTAAGGATCCCGTTTCTCTGAGCTAATTACAGACTTGTTTAAGTTAATTTTGTTAAGTGAGAAATCATAAACTAGGCTTATGATGTTAGAAAGGGAAGCTAGGATATTACACAGAGATGAGAGGTCATAAATGCTCATATGAAGCCTGTGTGAGGAGGGTACAGCATGAGATCAAAGAAAGTGTCATTTGAAACTTGAGTTATGCTAAGGTTGCAGAATTAATACTTTGAAATTACATCTTGTGGTTGTATAGAAATACTGTATATATTTTTTTAGATATTTTGACAGAGGAGCTGGATGACATCATCCAAAAGGGGTTGGCAAATACTGCTTGTAAAGATTATTCTTTTACACTACGGGGACACTTTTTATCTGACACTGACCAAGAAAACATCTGAGCACTGAAAACGGGTATTTAGAAAGCTAGACAAAATCTAAATATAGTTGTAGGAATTGCACTGTTTTAAACCTTGTTTTGTTTAAAGATAGGTATGTCTTGTGATAAGAGTTCTGTATTGTCTGTTTGACATATTATTATATATTTTAGTAAAAACTCTAATTTTAGAACAAACCTGGTCTGTCTTTGAATTGCTTTCTTTTGCTAAGGAATATTTATGGTTATAGCAGACAGCAGACTTAAGCTTGTAGGGTGGTACCAATCTGGAAAGAGAAGCATTTTAAATCTGAGGTTTTTATTAAAGTTTTAAAGGGTTCATCTCTGAATACCTGGTTAGGTGCCCATAGGCAAAGTTATCTGGCCCTCTGAAGACAGATATATCTGAGCCTGTGCATTGGGTACGCTAGCAAGAGGTTAACAGTTTGAATCCCTCCAGAACTGAGACCAAAAGTTGATCCGAACTCACAAAAACAGACAAGAGGGTTACCTTGTCTGTTACACTGTTCACAAGACTGAGCTCAGAGGTTGCATTTTGGGAGTAGAGGGCCTGACCTGCTGAGTGAATCTGTGACAGCCGCAACAATGGGGGAACATCAAAACAGCCATCACAGAGGCAACAAGCCTTTGTGTGAAGCAAGTAAACAACTCAAAATGAAAGAAAAAAACACTATGGTTCTCAAAAGAGGTGGCTGGGAAGGTTAGGTAGAAAAAGATAGCATTCAGTAAGTATAAGAAAACACACAGAAGGAGCAGGACAGAGAACTGTACCAGTTGGCGCTGGAGGCCTCAATAGGGGAAAAAGACCTAGGGGTTATGGTGGATGCATGTATGAATAACTCTGAGCAGTGCAGGAGAGCAGCTAGCAAGGCAAACAGGATGTTGGGATGCATCGTAAGGGGGATCACCTCTAGGAGCAAGGAAGTGATTCTACCACTGCACAATGGACTGGTTAGACCACACCTTGAGTACTGTGTACAGTACTGGAGACCACATTTGAAGAGGGACATACAGCTCCTGGAGAGAGTACAGAGGAGGGCAACTAAGATGATACGAGGGCTAGGGGATTTGACGTATGAGGACAGACTTGAGGAGCTCTGCCTGTTTTCATTGGAGGAGAGGAGAGACAGGGGGGATATGATTGAGGTCTTCAAGTACCTCAAGGGAATAAATAGGGTAAACATGGAGGGGATCTTTAGACTAAAGCAGGGAGGTATCACCAGAGGTCATGGTTTGAAGTAAGGTGGAAGGGTGAGGAGGGAAAGAGGAGGAGGTTTTCACTGGAGGGTGGTGGACCCTTGGAATGCACTGCCTGGTGAGCTGGTTCAGAGATCCACAGTGGAGGGCTTCAAGAGAGGGTGGGATAGACACAGAAAGTGGATGTATCAGATGATGGCCTGGCCCAGGGGGGTGGGAATGGATGATAGGGGTTTCTGGAACACAAGGGGGGGGCCTCGGCACCCAACTAGGGATCTGAGGTTCGAGCAGACTCGATAGACCGTAAGGCCTAATCTGCTGGCAAAATAGTATGTTAGTATGTTAGTTAAAGCAAAAGGAAGTGGGGAAAGCCCAAACCAAGGAAAAGATAGCCAACTTGGTTAAGAAGGGGGATAAAACCTTTTATAGGTACATTAGGGAGTGAAGAAATACAAAGGGAGGGATACTGAGGCTGAATAAAGAGAAGGGCAGAGAGGGACAGTGAAAAAGCATGGATACTGAATTAATATTTCTGCTCAGTAGTCACAAAGGAAGAGGAGGAGAGGTACCTAATCCAGCCAATAGAAGCACCCTGGATAGGAGAGTCGATATCAGTCCTTTCACAGAAGAAAGGGTTCTGAAAGAACTCTTAAAACTGAAGGTGGACAAAGCAATGGGGCCTGATGGGATTCACCCCAGAATTCTAAAAGAACTCAGGGGAGAACTAGTCAAACCACTGACTACCCTTTTTAACAAATCATGGGAGGATGGTGTGGTACCTGAGGACTGGAGGAGTGCGGATGTGATTCTCCTTCACAAAAGTGGGAGCAAGACAGAGGCAGGAAACTACAGACCTGTCAGTTTGACCTCAGTGGTAGGGAAAATTATGGAATCACTTTTGAAGGAAAGAATTGTTGAGTACCTAGAGGCCAGTGGGGCACAGGACCCAAGACAGCATGGATTCACAGCGAGAAGATCATGTCAAATGAATCTAATCGATTTTTTTGGCTGGGTGACCAAAATAGTAGACCAGGGAGGGGCTGTGAACATGGCCTACCTAGACTTTAGCAAAGCATCTGACACAGTCCCGCACAAAAGATTAATAAACAAGCATTTGTCAATGCCGAATGTTTGCTTGCTGGTATTAGCATTGGAAGTGGAAGAGTTAGACAGATGCAGAATAGGAATGGCAGTGAAATACTGAACTTCATGTGAACCCCACCACCACCCAGCAGAGATGGACAGGCATTGGGGTATGCCTTTGGGTCGTTCTGCATAATGCTCATGCCATTTCAGCTCACACTATTCTGCAGACATGGACAAGTGTTGAGGTGTGCCTTGGGGTGTTTGGCTTTACAGTCAACCCATTCCATAAGGACATATGCTGAAATGGGTTCAGTATAGGAGAATCGGGTGAAGTCTGGGGCCAAAGAGTCCAAGGCACACCTAGATGCCTGTCACTGGCTGCAGGATGGGGTGGAATAGCATGAGCAATCCAAAGGCATGGCCCTAATGCCTGTGAGTCTGTACAGGGTGGGACGTTATAGTTAGGAACCGTAACACCCCGGGCGTTTGTTGGTATTTGCAGTACAAGATTTCATCATGGCCTTTTTGTGACCCCCACTTCATGAAAGCATTTGGTATGTCTGCTCATGAAGAGTGGCACTGTGATTTTGTTAATCTGGGCTGAACGCTGATTTGCCACAGCAACTGCGCTATTGTGCGCCACATGTGTGAAACCACATTTTGGGCAGGATGTGAAAAATGACAGCTGTACTGTTCATGGCATTTCTTCAGTTCATGGCCGGCTTTGAAGAGTGCAGATGTGTTCCCGGTCCACCGAAGCTTGTCTCACTGGGCTCCAGAGGTAAGTATAGGGTGGGGTGGGGGTGGGGATGCAGGATGTACAGAGGGTGGGTAAATGGGGAGGGAACTGACAGTGAGGGACTGTTTCCTTTGTTTCAGGTAAGGGAAATAAAAAAGCAGTGCTGTGGATCATTTTCTGTTTGTGCAACAGGTTTTGGCCACAGTAGGGTGGGCTCCCAGTGTGGCACATTTGTTTGGGGGGACATGTTAGCCACAGTTGGGTGGGTTCCCAGTGTGGTGTACAATCGGGGTGGAGTGGTGCCAGGAAAATGCCGACATGATGGGGGAGGTTAACAGGTCAAAAGGGGGGTTGGGCACCTCCACTGGCAAGCATGTCTGTGTTTTTGGGCACTCCCTCAGCAGAGCACCATAGTAAAGGGGTTACATATGGTGACAGAGGGATTAGGCACCCCTGATGCTGGCTTCCTACGGACTGTGAGCAGGGGGAAGTGAGCTGCCGACTACCATGTTTATTGAAATGTTACTCCAAGCAAGGCATGTCCTGCAATGATGGGTTGGTTCCTCATTGCAGCAGTGAGTTCGTCTCAACTTGGTGGGATGCTTGCAAACTAGTATCAGCAGCAGCATGCACCACACTGGGGAAACATGGTGAAGCCTCAGAATGCAGTGTGGGCATTGGCTGGCACAGTGCCGCACCTAAAAAAGCCTGCTTCTCTCTTAAGTTGTCACATAATGTTTCTTGTGCATGTGTGCAAGCAAACAGGACCTAACTTATGTAACAGTGGTTTGTCTTTTTCTTAAAATGCTGTATTCTGGGATTATACTGTCAAAAACATGTCTGGTTTTGTGCAATATTTTTGAAGATGTGTATTTATGAACACACAATGTGTATTTTAATTGGTTTGTGTGTACTGTATTTGGAATACCGTTATATAAAAATTGTAATGTCTCATGAGGAACAATACATTTTCAGCAAATAATTTACCACCGTTTGTACATAAAAAATTCCAGACTGCATTTTTTTAAGACCCTTTTTTTTTCTAAGAAATATAGAATTTGGACAAAAAAGACATACTTTCAAACATTTTGAGCACAAAAATCATAAACAACATTTTTTTAACCCCCTGAGTGAGACAGAAAAAAGCACTTTCACATTGTTTGCACACAGAAGATACAAACAGCTTAAAATATATATATATTTTTTAAATGAATAATTTTGATGAAATGCACCATTGCTGAAGCCAAGTCAAGTGAATTTCATGCAGTTATGCAAAAATTGCATGAATGCAAAAACACAAATTTTGTGCTGTTTTGTAGTTGTAATTTAAATTTTAGCCTACCCTAAATACAAGAAAACTGTATAGGATAAATATGTAGAACAAAATACACAGTGAATGAAATATACAAAAAGGCAAAAGTACAGCAAAACCTACTGCACAAGTCCTACTCAATAAAAATTGGCTAAAAAAATGAATGAGCTAAAATAAGGTAATTAATTATAGAGACGATAAATATGCAGCATGGCAAGGTACGATTGGGTAAGGATGCACAAATGACAGGTATGATGGTGATATAATGCAGGACCAGAAGGATCGGGTTTGAACCAGTGACTTAGTGGTGAAAGGCTGCTTAACTGGTTGCAGTCCCCTTAGCCATCCTGTCCATAGACATGCACACACACACACTCGTGCACACACAGACACACACAGGCACGTGCACGCACACACAGACACACACACATGCATGCACACACATACACACACACACAACACACACACACACACACACACACACACTGCTACTTTTCCGCTTAATGGCAATTGAAACAGAAATACATCTGGTGCTGTCCCTTCATCAGTCCCAATGCTCCTGCTATTCCCTTCTGCCCCGTCCTCATTGAAAACTGGTACAAATGATGGGCCCTATTCATGAATGTCTGTGTGTCACATATGAGCAGGATGTAGGCATGCCCATGACTGAATGCCAAGCAGTGGGGTCCGGTGGACTCCCAGTGGTATTCATGACAAGTATGCTAGTGCCTTGCAGACCAGATCTCCTGTCTGCCTACACTGCTCATGCCATGAGTAGTTTGGGAGTGTGCCAGGGGGTGTGCCTGCATGCCAAGCCATTCATGAAGGTGTGGAGGTGGTGCAGAGTGCTAGGCTGGGGGGGCTCAAAATACATGACAGGGGACTAGCCATAACTGTTACGTGGCCTCCAATGGATACCTGCTAGTGGCTTTGGCACAGGGACCCATGCCACAGTGTTGCCCCAGCCCACTAGGCTGCTGGGGGCAGCCATTCCTGCAGCTGTCCATCAGAATCCAATTTGCAGGGTCTGTGCCTTCCCAGGATGTCATGCACATGTATAATAGGGGATCCAGGCCGGGCATCCAATTGAATACCCACCTCTGCCTTGTGTTGTACACCCTGTACAGCTGCAATCCACAGCTATAAGCCAAGGTGTGGGGCCATGGACAGGTGCCCCACAGGTACTCATGGTCATAAATACCATGCACCTTCCGGCTGTCAGGAGCCATGTAGGTATGCGGGTATTATACATGCATGTCATGTGTATAACCTGCATCTTTGAGAATTGGGCCCTATACGAATAGAAGAGTGAAAACAACAGTATTGGTTGTAATGGTAACACGTTTTACATTTCAAGGTGATCTGTGCTTATACTTTCTGTTTTACTGTACTTCTTTAGTGATTTCACTCCAAGCAGCTACTTGTTTTGCTTCTGCCTAATACCACCTCTGCATGTGCACACACACACACACACACACATATACAGACATACACCAGAGACACACACCACACACACACACACACACTCCTTGTTTGCAGTCTTCATCAGTACCTTCTTTAAGACAGGCATACAGTACATTCTTCTCAGTGAAAAGGTTGGACCAACATCCATCATTTTCCTACTATAACATCTTACTTCATTGGGGTATGCTAGTTTCTCAAACTGAGCTCCTCAAATGTTTTATTGGGAAAGACAGCACAGTATCTCAGTCCTAGAGTAAAATCCAAAGTGAAGCACAACCATTGTATTGGCTGTAGCAATAAGGGTTGTGAAATTCCTTAACATTTAGCACTGCAGCTCTGGTGCCATCTAGTGCTGGACTTTGCCATCTGTCTGCATTGGTTTCTTTGCAGTGAAACATGTTTCATTTGTTTTTTATGTTGGCTCGTGCTTGCTTGGATAACATATTGCACTAGTAGCAGATTTGGAGGCATGGTCACTGTTGGGCGAATGCAGGGCACACATCAGCAGGTGCGTCCCTCATTCCCCAATCAGCCAGCATGTGGGCAACACACCAGGAACACATGATGTGGTGAGCACATCTAAGGAAAGGTCCGCTGCAATGAGAGCCAAGCTCTTCACGCAGCGGCACCTCCTGACGTGCCTTTCCTGGTGAAACATTGTAGCAAACATGGCGCAGTGCGCTGCCACCACTTCTACAATGCCAAGCCCGGGGTGCCCAATCCCCTGTTGGCAAGCCCTGACCCAGTGCACGTGCCAACAGGGAGCCCACTCCCGTTGGCATAATGCCTCCCCAATTTGTTGTGTGCGCGGGGTGCCCAATCCCCTCAGCTCTAGCCCCCTTCAGTATGTGCTGCCCCCGGTGACCATTCCCATCAACTAGCCCCTTCAACCACTCAAGGGTGATGCTGGGAGCCTGCCTAGCATGCCAAATGCTCAAAAAAAAAAATGGCCCGCAATTTTTTTTAAACCTTTAAAGAAAAAACGGTCCCTCGCGGTCTGTCCTGCTCCCTCCCTCAACTCATGCTCACCCTTTGTGCACCCTGCCTCCCCACACCCCCTCACCTCATACTTACCTCCAGTGTCCGGCCTGACGATCTTCGGTGGACTGGGAACATGTCTGCACTCTTCAAAGCTGATCGCGAACTGAAGAAATGCCGGTAAGCTGTATAATGGCATAAATAGGTTTTTTTCAACTTTGGTGCATATCTCGGGCATTTTTTGGAATTTTTGCACCAAATTTTTAAGATGGGGTTATTGGGACGCCTCCTCATGAACTCAGTCACAGTCATGGAGTTATTCGGTCCTGAAAGGTGATTTCACGGTCACTGTGCAGAATCACCTTTTGGGACTGATTAATGAAATGACAGTGCCACTGTTCATGATGTGGGCTCTCAAAAAGCCTATGCCACAAATTTGGTGAAACAAATCAAAAATGACTGTTTTATGAGCGTGCGTTGAGCAGTTTCCATGCACGCGCGTTACTTCATGAATTTATAATATTTTCATTCCAGATTTTCAACATTAGCATTTTTCCACACCTCCTTATGAACAGTACAGCTGTCATTTTACATATCCTGGCCAAAATGTGTTTCCACACTTCCGGCGCAGAATAGTGCGGTCGCTGTGCAAAATCAATTTTTGGGACAGTTTGAGAAAATGACAGTGACACTGTTCATGAGCAGAGGTCATAAAATGCATATGTTGAAAATTTGGTGACTGAAGTCCATAAAATGACTGTGTTACAAGCATGTGTTGTGCAGTTTCCACGCACCCTTGTAACTGTGCAAATTTGCAATATTTTCATGCCCGATTTTCAACACTGGCATTTTTTCACACCTCCTTATGAACAGTACAGCTGTCATTTTTCACATCCTGCCCAAAATGTTTTTTCACACTTGTGGCACAGAATGGCGTGGTCGCTGTGGGAAATCAACTTTTGGGACAGACTAACAAAATCACAGTGCCACTGTTCATGAGGGGAGGTCCCAAAATGCCTATGTTGAAAATGTGTCTCTTCAGGGTGGGGGTGAGGTTGGTGTCAGTTCAATACTTCACTGCCATTACTGTTATGCATCTCTAACTTCTGCACAACCAATGCCAATGCCAGCAAAACAATATTCGGCATTGACAAATGCTTGTTTATAATAGGCAGAACATAAAAAAAGAGAAACCCTCATCCCTATCCCTAAACCTGTATTCTCTAAAATTTAGAACCAAACACAATGTGGACAGATGGGCATAAGTTGTCATACCAGATGTCCTGGTTAATGTCACATAATTGGCAAAGTGGTGCAGAGGAATGCAGGACTGTCAGGCTTGGCAGTGATCTGCATGTTCAGTAGGGCGGACAGAGTGTTTGGCTCAATTGCCTAATCCATGCTCGGTAAAGGCAGGTACAGTTAATAGAACCTGCTTAGGTTGGCTTTTCTTTCCTTTCGCAGTTCATATTGGTTGTGTGATGTAGGCTGGTCTTGTATATCCTGAGCTGTGGAAGGCAATGGAGAAGATGTTGGTTCTGTTGAACAGTCAGGACTGCAGGTAGATTGAAAGTCATTAGCAAAAAACAGTTCAGGATTCTCTGATTCTGTGAGTACTTTGTCACGAAATGTAATAGAAGTCACTGCATTTGCAATAGTTGTGATAGTGCAGTGCAGTGGAAAATCATCAAATATGTTATCAATGAGGTTTGGGGTATGTTGTATGTTGAGGGCATCCAGGAAAGGTTGAAGTGGGATGTGGATGGAATGAAGAGTAGTATTTGGTAGCTGTGATGACACAGTAATTTTCTGCTCATCTAAATTGTCGATGCCCAGAAGGTCAGTTGTCTTTGTTATGTGTATTGGATCGGTGAGCTGTAGAAGGAAATGGGTAAAATTCAGTATGGTTATAAGTAGTACTGTAATACAGTAGAAACATTTGTATTTAGGACAGCATACATTAGAATTCTGTACCAATATCAGCTTTACATTTTGTTATGGAGATAGGGCAGTGGCAGATTGGAGACTGGATAGTAGAAGCAGTATAGCAGCAGAAGGGCATTGAGATATCTGTGTGATGTAAGTTGAGGTGATTGTTAAAAGTACTTACAGTGATAGTAGAAGTCTTGTAACTGTTGAATGTATGCTGTTTGTTGTAGCTGGTCAGGGAGACATTTGTAATTACAATGGTATCTCCGGGTTGAAGAGACGCTTCAGTAAGTTGTCGCCATAATGTGATTTCACAGGAACCGCTGCTGTCTTCTACTGTAATTGTTCTAATTGGGGTGGGCTGCCCTGCAACTGTAACAGTGCGAATTCCTGTGTCCTGCATGAAAAGAATTGACAGGTGGTTCGTTGCTTTGCAAGGAAGGCTGGAGATGTGTGAATGTAAGAGTTGGAGTACAGCTGTAAACAAAATGAGTACAGTATACTGAGCAGTGACAGTACAACATGAAATTGTGGTGAGCAGTGGTGGAAGAGAGTGCATAGATTTCAGTAAATGGCATATATAAGGATGCAGGTTGAGTCAAGAAGTTGTGGCATTGAAATACTGCATCGATCAATTGTAAGCAGTTGAGTTGTACATACCTGTGAGTAATGAACCTGGAAAGAATGGGACAGGTTATGGGAATTGATATATTTACTATACATTGATGAATTGCTCACAAGTATTGTGAATGATAATGTTCAGACTATCAACTGTGACATCACAGAGAACAAAGAATATGTACAGGTAATGCATACTGTTAATAGAGACAAAGCAGAATTTGTGTAACAGCAGTATAGTGCTACATACCTGGTGGCAACGAGTATGAAAATAGTTGTATCGATTAAGGGAATTGCCACATAGATTCTCCTTGATATGCAGTGGGAAGGTAAGGAAGAATAATTATTATTGTTGCTGTCAGCTGTGGAGACATGACAATTTCATTGCAGAAGAGTACCAAAGGGGGCAGGGAAGGTAGCCTCAGAGTGATCAGTAAGTTCTTCTCTCCCTGGGGAGGGATCCAGGGTCTTCCCGGTGCAGTAGAGACCCCCGGTGGAGACCGGGGGTACTACTAGTGTGGGGACAAGAATCAGGGACGAGCGCGGCAGGTGTCTACGGGGCAGCCACATGCTGATGTCATTGTACGGCTGCGCTCAGGGGGCAAGTACAAGAAAAATCCCTCCAGACCACTGGTGAGATGACAGTGGCCCCAGTGGAACACCCACATCCCAAATGCCAGCCCAAGCATGCCAGGAACTCTCCATGGCTGACCTGATGACTGAAGGTAAGGCATGATTTGTAATGGATTGGCAATTGGCAATAATGATCAACGCTTCAGAGGTATTGCAAGCAGTAATGTAGATGCTATCAAAACTGACATCATAGTACAGCAAGAAAACATGCAAGACATGCATAGTGTTAATGAGGAAGAGGTTAAAATAGTTGTAGAAGGTAGACAGTATTCATATGTAGAGACATGGGAAGGTGGACATGCAATACAGACATGAAAACAGCAGAGAGGGTAACTTGGAAGTGACATACCTCAAGTACTGTAGCCTTAAGTGTATGAATACTTTTCAGTGGTGAATTGAGAGCAGTTTTGATGAGGGGATGGAGGAGGAGCTGTGGTCTGGAGTATCTTTAGAGCTGCATCAAGAATGTCACTGGGTACAGGCATTCTAGGGACATGGGAAATTGTGGTTTGTGAAGCGAAGAGAAGATCATCGTTCTTCAAAATGAAACTTCTAGCAATGTAGGATGTGTCAGGGATGAGGAAATCATAATATGATGTTTGATATATTGCTTTGATGAAACTGTCCTTGTCCACGATGGCCATGTGGAACATCTGTTTCTTTTCATCTTTAGCAGTAGTGTAATTCGTTATTGCAAGATTTTGAGATCAGCTGAAAGTGGACTGCAGTGTTGGATTGTCCTGTGTTTGAGGGGGATGCATCATTAAGATTCTTAATAGTCAGCACCTGTAGGGAAGAGAAAGAGAAAGAGGTTAAGTGCAGGGCAATAGAGCCATATTGGTTTGTGGTCACTGTACAATGATTCAAGAGTTCCAAAATGACATAGTGGTATATCAGAATACAAATGATCTAGCAGAGAGTTGTAATTGGTTGTCTGAGTAGAAATTAATTGATCACAGTTGAGTTGTTCTTTCATGAATGCTTGCAATGTTTGTTTTTCATTTGTATCAGAGAGGTAGTTGGCATTGAAATCTCCCATGAGAATGACTGGTGATGATATTGTGTTGTACAGTTCTGTTAGTGACTGTAATAAGGTACGGAGTGGTGAGTGTGGCGGTCTGTAGATAATAATAACAGTAGGTATGTGTGGAATGTTCAGTAGGTTAATTACGGCAATGTCTATAGAATTAGTAGAATGAAAATGTACTTGAGGTGTGTGGGCATTCTTGACATAGATGGCAAGACCATGCCAAGTGTTGGTGAATTGAATTGGTCTAGGAAGAATGTGGCAAGTGATGGGCTAGCATACTGTTGAGGATCATATGTGTGCTTTATGTTAGCCTCTGTGATGCAAAGAATGTCAGCAGTTGTGAAGTTATGATCACCTGACATTGATGTAAAATGTAATGGAAGTGAGCGAATGTTGTGAGTTATGATGGTGAACATGTTAACAGTGTGATGCAGTATAGGGACAGAGAATTGTAGGGTCACAGTGGTCCGTAAGCATTGCATTTCTGTTTTGACATAGTTATTGGTGGACATTTTTGCCTCATTGAAGTTTTCAATGAATACATTCTCAATGTTTGTTGCTTTACTTAGTGCTATATAGTGTACATGATCAAACTGTGTGTTGTTAAAGTGGATGTATACAGAGGGCAAAGTTTGACCTTGAGTGCGGTGTATTGTGCGGGCAGTTGCTGCACGTAGAGGGAATTGGGTTGGTTTGGTACCATAGTAAAATGATACAGAAATTTTAGTGATTGTTGTCCAGTGTGGTTGTGTGGCTGATGTATATAAATGCCTATTGACAATGGAATGATGCTTGCCTATTGTGCTGTCTGTGAACTGCATCCATAGTATTTGTGGGTCATTGTTTGGTAATAGAGTGATGTGTTTCAGAATGCCAGACACACCATTAGTAAGACCATCTTGGACATCAGTGTTTGTTGTTAAGTCATATTGTAAAGGTGTGGCAAGATGGAGAGTAGTGAAGAGTCCCATGGTTTTAGTGGGGTTGTCCGGAATGCAGCTTAGGATGGTATGTGCTATCTGGGGGTGTACATCTCCAGTGATGGAATCCTGTGCTGAAACTGAATATGTGGATGTGTTGCATGACTGATGAAGGAAAACAGAAAGATTCATGCTCTTTACTGATTTATTGGTTGGCATGAGGTGTGATATGGCATATAGTGTGTCTGGGGGGGTGGATGTTCTCTAACTTTAAGTATGGCAATGTCTTCAAGGGTGTGGTTACCTTCACATAAGCGATTGAGTAGTTCAGCAAATGGAGTGTCATCTTTTTGGCGCATAATAGTATGTAGTTCAAACAGCTGGAAATGTTCTTTTCGTAAGTTAGTAGCAAGAGGGCCATAGTTACATAGCAAGGGTTGGAATATATAACCATCAAAGACGGGCTTAAGAGATTTCATCAATAATGAGTATTTTTAATGATTGCAGTTTGCATTGCAGGGCATGTCTACGTTCAGAAGTTAGTGGCTTGTTCTGCAGTTGTGAAATGGGGATAAAAGAGAGGTTGTGTAATGTGTGACCATGGACATTTTGTGCAGTTTTACCTGTGGGGGCACCAATAGCAATATGGCATGTGTCAGGGTTTTCTCCGGGTACTGTATTAAAATGTTGAAACAGTGTCTGGTAGAGAGCTGAAAGAACATGGCTTTTACCAACTCCTGCTCCATCAGAACAAAATGTGTAGAAGAGGGCTGTAGATGTTTTAAAGTGATGCAAATGGTGGTAAACAAACTGTAGCTGTTGATCATTAAGAGTATGCATTAAGTCAAAGTATTGTTGCTTGTCTATGAGGTGTGTAAGGGTGTCAAGTTGGTGGTTTGTTGCTGGGAGGTCAAAGTCTAGGGCACAGTCGTAGCTGTCAGTATAGGCAGCCTCTGGATTTCTGGCTGCAGATGGTGTGAAGGAGTGGTCATTATTGTCAATAAGTATGTCATTGGAAAGTTCTAGCGCAATGTTTCGTATGTCAAGATTTTTGTTGTATTGTGAGTGATGCATGTCAACGGTTTGCTTGTGCTGCAAGTAAGTATTGTAATAGAAGCCAACCCGGTGGTGCGGAGGGTTGAGGCGCTGGATGCCACACCTTGCGCCACACCAACAACCCGGGTTCGAGAGCGAGCCCAAGTGCTGGGGGTCAGCAGGGGAAGGAGATGGATCAAGCATCCACTGGACAGTTCTCTTCTCCCTGAAGAGGGATCCAGGGTCTACCGGCTAGTAGTACCCCCGGTGGAGACCGGGGGTACTACTAGCATGGGGACAAGAATCAGGGATGAGCGCGGTGGGTGTCTACGGGGCAGCCACATGCTGACGCCATTGCACGACTGTGCTAAGGGGGCAAGTACAAGAAAAATCCCTCCAGACCACTGGTGAGATGACGGTGGCCCCAGTGGAACACCCATATCCCAAACGCCAGCCCAAGCATGCTAGGGACTCTCCATGGCTGACCCAACGACTGAAGGTAAGGCACCTCACAGGTGATCCAGGGGTCAGGCCTGCCTAGGCCATTTTGGGGACAGAGCCTGGAAGATGTCAGGTTTCAGGCTGGGAGTTAGAGTGTATCTGTGCGGGCACTCCCGAAGGATGCCCGGGAGTCCGGATGCATAAATAAAGTCCAAAAAAAAAAAAAAAAGTATTGTAATAGGTTTGGCCATGTTGTGTAATGCAGTGCTCATCTCTCCATGGGTGAAAGAGGTATAGAAGTTCTTTGTAACAATTTTTGCCATCTGTATTTTTATTAAAGTGGCAGTACCTAAAGATTTTTGCTTTGCTTGAGACTGATGCCACAGTGCCTGTATTGTCTGGGTTATTGTCACTGTCAGAGTTGTGGTCATCAGTTGGTATGGAGGAGTAGACTGATGAGAGTTGCTTAGGTGGCTTCAGTTTGTGGTCATAGTAGGCAGCATAGTCAGCCAGTGTGCAATCCTCTAGTTGAGGTATTCATTTTTTGTATTGTAAAATGGTATTGTCACGTTCTATATTTGTTGCATCATCAGGTAGGAGTCTGATAGTATTCACGTCTATAATCAGCAGAGTTCGAGTTTCAGCAGTGTTTGTATCGAGAAATTTGTATGATCATGATGACCGTTGCAATGGTAACTGCAGAACAAGGTATGCTGCTTCCTGAACACTGATTTCAGTGGCATTTAGGAATTTATTGCCAATGTGTCACAATTGCTGCTTGATATTAGGGTTTGCCTGGGCCTCTTTTGTTGCTTGGCGAAGCAATGCACTCATTCCTCATGATTTTGACAGGCATGAAACAATATACATGGTGCAGGAGTATGGATCTAAGATGTACTGGATATCCATAATAGCTTGCCATGCTGTTAATAGTACAGGGTTGTAGGCATTCACTTTAGTTTGAGAAGGATGTCTCTGTAGCAGAAAAGTAGGTTGTTGCAATTGTGACCATATAGTGAGGATGTAATGTTCATAAGTCATTTGCAGGGAATGGAGGAAGTCAGTGAAGGATATGACAGTTGGAAGCAGGGCATCAGACAGTATAAATTTGATGTAGTCATGTGCTGCTTTGTAATCTGTTGATTGTAGCTCTTCAGTGTCAGGGAAAGGTAGTAGTATAAGTGTTTCTGGCATTGGGTATTGAGGGAAATGGAAACGACAATCTCTGTTTCTGGTTCAATAGGTCCGTGAGTGAGAATGGACTTGTAGCTTCATCAGAGTTTGTAATAGTTCTGCAGGTTGGCTTGAGCAAGTAATATATTTATTGATAAATGTTATGATGTCTAGTTTAGTAGAGAATTCATATTGTGGGGCATTCTGTATCGATAACAAGGCATGGATATCTGGAGAGCCACGATGCTGAAATTCAACATGGTAGAAGTGGTCAATGAGTTGTCCAAGTGGAGAGTGTGAACTGTAAAGGATGGTTTTAAATAATTGCTGAACTTGGTAGTCAAAGTGCACATGTAACAGGGTCAGATTGTATGTGATGACATTTTTTACCCATGTCATGTTTTGTATGTCTTCATTTGTATAGGTTTTGCTGTCAACTGCTTGGTCAAGAATTTGCAAGAGGTGTACCCATCGTGTTTCTGCACTAGACAGGGAGAGGGAGAGGAAAAAGGTTGGCATTCCTAACTGTCATATCATAGCAAATACATTACTGTTTGCAAGCTCCCAATGGGGGGTGAGCCACGTAATGCTCGAAGAATATGGTATCCTTCATTGTATTGTCACATCATTTCTATACCTCCAGCTTTGAGATCGCTTGCTGTAATGAGTTTGCCTTGGAGTTGGCGTCTTCTGAGGGATATATGGAGTTTGCTTCACAGTTGTTTGATATGTTATTTTTTGACTTTGAAGAAGAGATTGGGAATGCAATGAGTAACTCTGTGGTCTTGAGCTTGTACTTCCCATTTGCAGATGCTGCTGTAGGACACTGGAGTGTAGCGTGTATCATATGTGTTGCTTCCTTGCCCTGCATAAATTGTTGGGAAACCTAGGAATTCAGAGTCTTTGTCTTCAAATATACCTCTTAGAATGCTGTATTGTCTGGGTGCTAGTGATAGCACTGAATTGTCTGACATAGAAGCAGGTAAAGCAGTAGTAAGAAGGGTGTCAAGCTGTGCTGGTGTAAACTGTAAGGTTGTGTCTTTGTCATTATCTGAAGTCGAAGTGGAGGAGGGTTCTGAAGTGCTGTGCAAAGTTTGGATGTTATCTTGATAAGTCCAGCAATCATCACAGGTAATGCCATGTTGTCTGTATAAAGGGCTGTGAGTAGCAAGCCTATGGGCAGCATCTTTCACTTTGTTTGGATGAATATTCTCAAAGTGGGTGTAAGACTTATACTGCAGATTGCATTTTAGTTTGACCGGGATAGTTGCAGTGTCATGTGGCTGTCGAGGGAGAAAAGTGACAGTAGTGTTAACATCAGCTGGAACATTCACAACAGCACCTGTCATGCTGTATTGGCTTCCTTTGGCTAATTGTCTTATTTTCATGAATGGATTGCAAAGTGAAACTAGTCGTTCGAGTTCATGCAGCTGCAGTTTGGGAGGGATGTTAGGAAATGTCATACCATTATCAATGGACAGTAGTGGAATTATGTGCAATTTTATGTAGCGTAGACAGGTGAAACATATATGTGCTGAGGTTTTATTGTGTTGCTGGCAAACTTTAGAGGTGTCATTGTCATGTAATGTTTGAGGTATGTGCTGGACTGAATGTTTGTAAAGCAGTTGATTGCAGACAGTACATGTGTATGTTGGTCCATGCTGAATGTCGTCATGGTATAACTGAATGATTGCGTTAATAGGGGCTTGCATGTGTGGAGTGGGGTGCTGGATGGGTTGATGGAATGATGCATCAATGTGGATGTTTGGTTTGTATATTGTAGTGGGTTTGTGGGTCAATGGAGGATGTTGTCTGCTAGGATTGCAGTATATAGTAGTGGTGCACCTTGTAGTGTGTCGTGAAGAGATTGTGGGGATGTCAATAGCGTAGCGTGTAGTTTGGTGATGATGATTATGCCTAGGGTGGTGAAGCTGTGCTTGGAAATATTTTAGTGAGATAACAGTAATACGAATGGGAAGTATACTGTAGGATCTTGAATGTGTAGTTGGTAGAATGGGCTGAATTGTGGTGATGGTGTGGAAATGTGAGATGGTAATAGAGAGAGGCTGGAGATTGTGCACAGTCGATGTGAATGATATGAAAGAGTAGCCAGTGCTGGTATGTGGTAGTACAGCAGTAGTAGTAGGGCAATATATGAAGCAATATGGGGAAATGGACGTAGCATGTTGTAAATGGTGTAACGAAATGTTTTGTTTAGCAGCTGTAAATGATAGTTGTTGTGATGTATTATGAGTTATAGAGAAAGGAGTGTTACTGAATGAGATATGTGATGGAATAGCGTGTAGTGTGTGGGGAACTGGATGGATGGGGTGACACAATGTGGCAAGAGTTTGTGAGGTATGTATGATGGTATCTGCAATGTGATGTGTCCGTTTTGTGACTGGTGTGGCATGTGTACATATGACTGTGAATAATGATGCTAGGAAACTCTCTGGTTTGTCTTGGTTTCTGATATGTATAGTAAATGCTGATGCTGATGCTGTATGTTGTAGTTGGGTGGCTGTAATGGTAGTGTTAGATGTTGTGGTGTGAGTGGTAGGAGTAGTACGTGATGGAGTAGAGATAGTAGTGTTAGTAAGGGTGGTGTGAATGTGCTGTATTTCTATTGAGTACTGTAGACAAGGTGAAGATGGAAGTGTGGCATGTGAAGTAGCAAGGTGTGAGATAGATGACTTGTGATAGTATTGTGGTCTGCAGTAGATGAAGCAGTGTGGGTTAGTATGTTAGTTCTGAGTAGTGATAGGGTGTATGTATGGAGTGGTGAAGCAGTGAGAGTACTAGATGGTTATGTAGAGATGCTTGTAGGAGATGATGGATGATGATTGTGAATGTGGTGTGGAGTCTTGAATAGGTGGTAGTAGAGCTGAGGAGATAGGTGGAAATCTAAATAGTAGGGGCCGTCCAGTGTGGTTAGTATGTGGAATGGCAAGTTGAGGGGTAAGAGGTGTAGCAGGGAGACTGATGTTAGTAAATGTGAGGGGAGTAAGTTCAAAAGGTATGGATTGTGTATGTGGTGGGTTAGTTGCTATGGCTAAATTGTAAATGTGGGATTGCAAGGCAGGAAGGCTGTAGAATGTTAGCATAGTACATTTTTCAAATGGATGAGGTAGTCCATTTACGTCTCTGCTATGTGAGTCAAAAGTGTGGTATGAATGAGATGTTTTTAATACAGCTATGCAGTACTGTTGTATGCATAGAAGCAATGTGTCATACTGAGAGAGGCTGGCATGCAATATTTCATTGAAAGTGGGGTAATCTGCATGAATAGGTTTTAGTATGTCACTGTATGTGGGATTGTGTTTGTTAACACTGAATGTGTTATCATGCAATTGTATGTTTGGAGGTAAATCATCATGGGGTAAGTAGTCTTGAGGGATGTATAGCCAGATGAAGTGATATAAAGAGTCACCGACTTGTAGAATGTAGTTCAGATAAGATGTTGTCCATGAAGTGGGATTTGTAAAGGACTTATATAGTAAAGCAATAGTGCTCATTGCCACACATTGCTTTGCACGTGAACATGGTGGGAATATTGCATGAGATTAACTGTAGTCAGCTTGGAGATGTGTATGTAGCATGACTATAAGTGGGGAAAGTAGTTGGAAGATCTTGTGTTTGCGATGTGTCAGGTGAGATGTATGTGAAAATGTGAAATAGATGTTATGTATGTGAAAGGGTGGTTCATAGACTAGTTGTATAGATATGGAGGCAGTAGAGACCTAGTATGTGTAAGGAGTAAGGGTTTAAGGGAGTAAGAGAAAGTGGGAAGGAAAAGTGATGGGAGTGAAAAGTATGAATGAAGTAGGAGGAATGTGTGGTATACCTTAGATTGCTTGTTGTTGTGCAGATTGGAGGTTATCTGTCTGATCTGTAGGGCAGTAGTAAGTCACACAGAATGTACTGATGTGAAATCTGTGAATGTAATAAAGAGGTAGCCATTAGTATTGCATGCAGGAATTGCTATAGTTGGTGGCAGACAAATAAACTGTGTCTTGAGAGTCGGATAAGGCATATAAAGAATGTACTGCAGGTTATTCAACAACCTTTAGTGGATAAAAAATCTTCGTGTATCAGTGTGACAATATATCTCAGTGTGTGCAGCATTACTTGCATGATCAAACTTGTGGGGGAGGAATGAGAGGGCAGCCCAATATAACCAACAGTTGTTGGAATAGAGTGTTACAGAAATACACTAGTGCTGTAATGCTGAGTTTGTGTTTTCCTGAATACCATAGGGAAGTATGTTATCTGCTCTGCAGTTGGTGGTTATTGGAATGTTGAGCTATGTTTTGCAGGATCCAGACTTGCGTACTGCTGTAAGTTCATGGCTGTCTACAGTGGAAGTGTGCTGCACTAGTTCATGAAGCACAATGCATTTGGAGTGTTCAATGCAGAAGTAGAAAATGAAGGACTATTGATGTGAGGCCTTCATTACTGGCAACCGCTGAGCAGATAATACAATGGCAAGAAAAGTGGTGCAGGCTGTGCAGCATAAGCCATATGCAGAGACAGTAGCGGTGGTAAAAGCAGCAGTACTGTGGGTCATAAACGTGCACTTTTTCATCAGTTGATTGGCTCTGCTCTGCTGACTATGTACCTGGCAGTTTTCCCTGGTGGCATCTTACTAACACCCTGCAAACATCTCAGTCAACCTTTGGTATAATTTACATGTTTGCCAGGTGGCATGCTGCAGTGGTAGTCTCTCTGTAGCAAGTTGCAGATGTGAATGAGTGGTACTACTACATGTGTACATCAGGACAAGTCAGCCCAGGGACCTATTGCAGTAATCAGAAGAATTATTGTTTCACAAAGAGGGTGGTGGATGGATGGAATGGCGTTCATGAGGAGGTTGTTGTGTCAGAAGCAGTGAGGGAATTCAAGAGTAGATGGAGCAGGCAGAAGGCAATTTTGTGTGGGGCCAGAAAGAAATACATGTTTGTTAACTAGGATCTGCAGGCTATTCAGGAGGTAGGCAAATGGGCAGACTAGGTGAGGCAATTGGTGGTTATCTGGTACCAAACTGTATGTTGCTATGTTTGTATGTCATTGTTATGTTGGCCTGCAGATGTGCAAGTGTGCCAGCAACTGAAAACAATATTGCAGCAATGATTGAGCAAGTAGTCATTGCAGGCATGACTTGCTTGGTGTAACATTTCAATAAACATGGCGGAGCTGTCTGCCTCTCATAGTCTCCATACCAGCCGATGTCAACGCTGCCCAAGTCCCCTGTCGGCATGCATTGTTGGCAGTTCATTTGGAGGCAGGGTAGCCAAATGCCTGATTGCATCATGTCTGCTTGAACTGGCTGTGTGCCAAGGAGTTGCTCAATCCCTCTTGACTCATAGAGTTGGCTCTAAGCATACTCTAGGGGTAATGGGGTGGCCAATCCCTGTTGGCAGCAGCCCCCCCAAACAGAAGCCCAGATAGCATGGGGGGAACCTAGCCTAGCATGGTCATGCATGCCCCCAGCACACTGTATGGTTGACGGGGTGCCCAATCTGTGTTGGCTTAAGCTCCCCCAGAGTAACAACCAGGTTGAATGCTGGCAGGTCACCCCAGTGTGATCAAAGCATGGCATGTGGTTTTTTTCCTGTAAAACCAGAAAATGATCCCTTAAAGTGTCTCGTAACACCTCCCTGAAACTTCACCCAACCTCTATGTTCCCCACGTCTAGTACTGTGCTGTTGGAATTCATCAATAGTGTACATACATCCCTTGATGTGGACATATTGCTGGGGCAGCTTGTATAGATCTGTCAAAAGCATCTGACACCGGTCATGACTTGCTCCTTCTAACCTCCATTCCACAAGCTGGTGTCTGACAGGATGTCATTGGCTGGTTTGCTGACAATGTGACAGGCAGAACCCAACATGTAAGACTAGCATATACACTGTCGTCCATTCTCCAAGTCACATCCAGAGCCCCACAGGAGTTGATTGTGGGCCCCTTGCTATTTAGCCTATGTCTTAACTCTCTAGCGAAAGCCTGGTCTGGTAATCTGCTTGTGTATGCAGATGAAACAATCCTATTCAGCAGTCACACCAACCCAGCTGCTCTCCAAGGAAGTGTGGAAAAATGCTTTAGTGATGCACAGTCCTGGTTTGCTGATCATAGAGTTGTAATAAGCTATAACTATAACAAAACTGAGTGTATGCTGGTAGGTCATGCCCAAAATACAACCAGTGGCCACCCACTGATCATTCAAAAGTAATTCAATGAAACCCTGGAACAGGTCAGCACATATAAATAGCTAGGCATAATGGTGGAGTCAGGGCTTACCCACCATGAGCATGTTGACTGACTGAGTATGGCTGTCAATTAATGTAGTGTCCTATTTCAGTGATAGAAGCATTGTATCCACCATGGAATGCTGCAAATAGCAATCTCTTTGTCAATCTTGTCTGCCATAGACTGTGGTATCCTGTTGTATGGTGCAGCTGATAGCACATAGCTGAATACCATCAGGGAAGCTCTGAATAAGGCCTGTAGGCTGGCTACTGGCTGTGACCCACTCACAGACAGCTGCATAGTCTATGCCCAGATTAATTGGTGAAATGTGGATGGCTGCCTGAAATACCAGACCTTTCTAAGTGCGGGAAAAGTCACGGCAGGTGTCACCCCCACTGGTGTTACAGTACTGCTATGGCCTCATTAAGTTGCCAGATACACTCATCACTGTGAGAATACAGGGTTTTAAATAATTGATTAGCAGTTTTTTCCTTGGGGCAATGCTAACTGTACAGAAAGTATTTATATAGGTTTTCTAGAAGTGTTAAGTTTGTTAAACACAGTGAGGCAAGTGCTATGCATTTTCACAATGTTTTAGCACTTTTATGAGCAGAACGCTAATCAATTTTAGGAGTTAAATAAAACCCTGGAATAGGTCCCACCATGTTCCTCTCTGCAAGACCACAATGAGCCAAAGAATCTTTCAGTTCTCGGCCCTCTCTGGCCGAAGTTACTCACTAAAACATGCCTCAACTAATCCAAGCTTTACCATTTGAAATCCCTCCTTCAGAATCATATCATTCAAGATGCTGTCTGTCATTGCTATGGAGCGCACTTCACCAGTAATAGCCACAGTATGACAATGGGCCCTACTTGGTCCAGGCTGTATTGTATTTGTTTCATGTCACTGTTTAGTAATAGTCACAGAGGGCAGAGGCCCTATGGTTTCAGGTCTGTAACCTGATTGCACTCCTGTGATCTTGATTGTGTTAATTCATTGTTTTATATATATATATAGATATATATATATATATCTATATATATATATCTATATATATATATATATATTTTGAACTGTATTGCACCTGAGTGTTGTAATACCGAGCACAACATATGTTAGATAAGAGAAGGGAGCTAGCATGGAAGAGGAAGGGGAGAGGGCTGCAAAAGCCAATAAGAAGGCAGTGTGTAATGGCTGTCATGAATGTAGAATGTGGCAACACATGTGATAGAGTGCACAGTGAAGGGGTACAGCAAATGTTGAAGGGACAGTGGTGGGGCAGAGAACAGTACCATGGCCAACGAATTGTCTGAATGGAAAGCAACATAGAATGGTAGTGAAATGAGACAAGCTAGGGGCAAGATCAGCAGGAAGTAATGCTGCATAGGAGTGGTGTTGGGATTAGCAGTACATAGGATAAATGCTGATCATTGTCATGGGCAGGAAGTGTAGTGCTAGACTGGTTCTGAAAGGAAGTAAGGTAGGATCTGCGGGAGATAACATAGAATGGTAAGGGGCGGGGGCCAGCAGGATGATGTAAAGAAGCTGGAGATTTGTTTGCACACTTGAGATGTGGGATTGGATGTCACAGAATGCAAGGGTCTGCATTGTACAGCAGAAAGTACAAGAAGAAATTATCAGCTGGACAGGGAATGCAGAGTCGTGCATAGTGATGATTTGAACAGTCCAGGTCTGGGCATCAGATGATTAATGAACAAATCTGTATAATGTGTGAAGGCATCAGAGAGGCAGTCACCAAGTTGTTATGGCAAGCTTGCATACTGGTGTGTGTTAGTAAGAAACCTACCAGTAACGATGGTTTTCAGAACATGTAAGGAAAATAAGAATGCTGGAATACTGAACGCAAGGTTGTCAAGTGTTGATTGGTGGGACAGTAAATGAGTGTAGACATATGTTGACAATAATGGAGGCATGCTATAATAATTGAGATGTCTGAGTGAAATCTGGAAAAGCAGTCGATCACCAGGGCTGAAGGGGAGAGAGAGAACAATAAGCAGAGCTATACATCCAAGGCAAGCAGGTGGATACGAGAGCGATCTTCTGGGGGTACAGCAGTACAGATGAAACTGAAGCATAATTGAATCTTTTGAATAAAGAACTATGCTTTCTTTGTTTTGCTAGATTAGTGTTGTGCAACAGTTCTGTCTGTCAAATGATTTGTTGAAGAAATGTCTGTATATGTGAAAGGGGTACTGTCAGGTTTGCAAGTCATTTGTCAAGCAACGCTAATCACTGTGCCTGTAGGCGGGGTAGTGTACAGTAATTACCATGGAATGCCCCTGTATAGCCCCCCAAAAGTTTTGTGCCCAAGTCTGTGAATGCAAACGTTATTTTCTTTAGATTCATGCCAAAGTGAAGTCTGCTATCACTGGAAGCACAGTCAGGGGAGGGGCATGAATGTGCTCAGGAGCACAGCCCCCAAATGTACTTTTTTACATGCCAGCCGGAAATGTAAGTTAACGTTGTACATTTGCCTGTAAGGAAGTGGCTCATGTATCTGTATTGCAAAACCAAGCACTAGTATTTGCACAAAATGCATTTTAAAATGGCTTCTGAAATCACAAGCATGCAGAAGAGTTGCTGTTGAAATCCTGTACATGCGCAATAGTGTGCCACTGTTGTGCATGCACGTGATTTCTGCTCTGACAGGTCTTCTGCATGCATGCAGTTTTGGAAGCCATTTTAAAATGCATTTTGTGCAACAGGGGCTGTCAGTTTTACAGAAATAGGTGCCAGGCTGGCTTGCTTACAGGCAAATCTACAGTGTTAACGTCCTTGTTCGACTGATGTGTAAGAAGGTACACTTCAGAACTGTGCTGCTGAGCATACGTGTGTTCCTCCAGTGGCAATGCTTCCAGTAATGGTAGGCTTTAGTTTGGGATGAATATACAGAAACTAAAACTGAAATTCTTGGAATCAGGAAGAAAACTGTTTGGGGGGCTATACTGGGGCATTGCATGGTAAGTGCTGCACAGTCATGTGCCTAGAGGCAGAACGATTAGAGCTACTTGCCAAATGACTTGCAAAGGTGACAGAGCTCCTTTAGGAACCTGGGAAAACATCAACTATGTGTGCATTCCAGGTGTGTTGCATGCAGTTCATGTCATATTGTACTTATCTGTGGAAGTTTGGCAGCAGAATGTTTAGTGAAATGGCAACACGTGTGTTCTTCAAAGATGAACTGCAAAATAAAGGCATAACAGTAAGTTGTGTAGTAGTAGAAATGCAGGCCTGCAAGTTAGGTGAATATGTCAGCCATGGTTTTGGATCTCGTTATTGAATGTTGAACGTAAGATCACCAGATAGACTAGGTCTGCAGTATATGCAATGGAATTGTACTAGATTTGTATAAATGAATGGGCATAGGCTCGCACACATAGGGAATCAGTACTCTAGCTGGCTCATTCAGGAGACTTTCAGCAGAAGATAATATGTAGACACAGCTCTGGTTGTATTACAGCTTAGTTCTGTGTGTTTCATTTCCATTATTTATCATTGAGGTCATTTGTATAACAACAGGATTTTTGCTTCTGAGGAGTCCATGCAGTCCTATAACTGTCTTCCTGCCTGAAGTCATACTATTGTGCTTGTGACAGGACAGTCACTGCCATGGTAACAGACTGTGATGTCACAACAGAGGAGTATGACTTGAAGTACAGAATAAGCTATACAGGCAGAGGAACTGCAAGTGAGAAATGCAAGGCTGTCATGAAATTGTCCTCAGTAAGCAGTAATTGGTAGGGGAAATCTATAGAATATATATGGCATCGAAGTGGAACTGCACCCAAGTATCATGGATTTCAAATTTTTTTTTTGAGGCAACAGCAGTTGGGCAATGTTTCTGGTCAGAGCATGGAAATTTGCTTTATGCAGTATCAATATGTATTTAATTGTATTCCTTGTGATGCTGGCATGTACTGTCAAGTCATGGAGTGAGTGGCATTAGAAATGTGCAACTGAACTGTGGTTTTGACCAGCAGTCCTTCTACATTTATGTATGTTATTGCAGCTACACAGTTCAGTAGTAGTCATTCTTGGCATCATTCGTAATAAGGAATTACATTTATATGAAATAAAAATTAAATTAACAGCAGCTGAGCAGCTGTGATGGTGCCATGCACTGTCAAGCCCTCAAGTGACTGCCAGTACAAATCTTCCATGGAACTGTAGTTTTCCCCAGCAGTCCTTCTACTTATATGTATGTTATTACAGTTAGACAGCTCAGTAGTACTCTGGTTTGGCATCATTTGTGATAATAATTACATGTGTGTTACAGTACAAGTCAATTCACAGCACTTGAGCAAGAACATGAATAGAGGGGGTATGGGAGATGCTTCCATGGAAAGGCCCATAACTGTAATGGGGGAATGTAGCATCAGGTTCAGTGTTCTTAATATAACAATTGTAAAGTGTTGGAGGCCATCCAATGATTAGAATCTTAGCTGCACATAGTGGAACTATATCAGTCATGTAGTGCCAGTGCAAAGTTTGTGAAGATGTATGGAGCCAATAATGTCAGCAGGGAGTTTGGCCTGGTGGTGGTGAGGGTTGAGGTAATGAATGCCACACCTCATGCCACACTGGCAACCTGGGTTTCATGAGGGACCTGGAGAGCCAGACGTCAGTGGGGGAGGCAGAGGATGGAGCGTGTGGAGGACAGCTGTACTCTGTCAGTGGAGGGATACAGGGGCTGCTTGGTGGCCTGGTGATGCATGATGGAGATTAGAGGCATTTGAGGAACACCAGCCAAATGTGAGAGGTGGAGTGTGGCAGACATAAGCAGGGCAGCCTTGTGCAGGCATCATTGCATGCCGTATTCTGGGGGGGCAACATAAGAAAGGAAATCCCCATTGAGGGGAGGCAGGCAATGGTGCTCTGGCCCATTGTGCCACACTGCCATACTGGGCTTCTCCCTTCATTGTAGTGCGTGCGTCCAGTGTTGCAATTTAGATTGTCAGATACAATGCCATGGGAGAATAGGGCGGCTCTACCTGATGGAGTGCACAGCCGGGGGATCTGTCTGCCTGTAGCGGGGATGCAGGGCAGCTTCAGGTGGGAGGTACAGCACACCGCAAGGAGGGATACCTGACAGAGTTCCTCATGGGCGTTACAGTGAAACAGTCTACAAAGAAAGGATAAGAAAAATGATGGCCGTACAGGGCCCCCAAAATACAGTCTAACAACTGAAGCTGGTACCCCCTTCTTTTTATGTCTCTGAATCTAGACAGAAGCAAGTAGCTGTAAATAACCTTACTACTTTGAGCAGATCAGGCTTTGATTTCTGCAAGTTGTAGTTTCATAGGGTCTGACTGTCAGCAAGTCAGTTAACCTCCTGATGTTTGTGGCAGACATGTGGTAATGACCTTGACCTTAGGATGGCTTTTCCAGAAAAGAAGTTGGTAAATAAATAAAAAAGGAACATGCTCTTGTTCACTGGAACACAGAGATTTGTAATGAACTTTGAATGCTGAAATATCCTTCTTGTAAAAGAGTAATGCCTGAGAGATGTGGTTTTAAGGACATGTATGCATATGAAGGGACAAATTGGAAGGACATCAAGTAAGTTTGCATCATAGTAGAGCAGCATTCCCTCATGCCATGCTGTAACTACCTGTGGATGTGTCGCAGCACAAGGTTGGATAGTGTGGCAGCACATCAACATTCTTCCAAGATGAACTGCAAAATGAAGAAATGGCAGTAAGTTGCATACAAGCAGAAATGCAGGGGTACAAGTTAGGTAAATATGAGAGGCATGGCTTTTGATTGTGTTATCAAATGTTGAGCATGTTTTTGCTTGGTAAGCCAGCTGTTGAACACATGCAGTATCATTTTAGTAGCATGATATATTGTAATGGCATTGGCTTGCACACACAGGCAATCACTGGTGTGGCTGACTCATTCAGCAGGCTTTCAGTAAAACATAATATGTAGATACAGCTGTGGTTGTATTTCACCTTACTACTGTGTCTGCCATTCCTATCATTTATCACTGAGGACATTAGTACTAAAGCAGGGTCTTTGGTGCGGAAGAGTTCATGTAGTCATGTGGCTTTTTCCCTACCTGCAGTCATAATATTCTGCTTGGAACATGACAGTTAGTATCATGGTAAAACTCTGTGATGTTACAACAGAGGATACTGATGTGAAATGGAAACCAAGCTGTTCAGGCACTTGAAGTGCATGCGGTAAGTATCAGATTGGCATGGAAATTTCCTCAGGAAGAAGGAATGGGTAGGACAAATCCATAGAATATATATGGAATGCAAACAGAGTTGCAGCCAATTGGTATGGTTTTCAAACTGTTTCACACATGAGCAGCTATTCAATGTTCCTAGTCACGATATGAACATGTTTGTAAACAGTATATATTGCACTGTATTTGTTACCATCATGGCATTCACTGTCAAGTCCTTGAGTGAGTGACATTACTAATCTGCAACTGAAGTGTGGTTTCCACCAGCAGGCTTGTTTTGTATATACATATATGTATGGTATAGCAGTAGCAAAGCTGAATAGCAGTAATGCATGGCATCATTAATAAGAAATTACGTTAATATGAAATAAAAATAAAATTAACAGGACTTGAACAAGAACATGTGCAGAGGGAAGTATGGGAGATGCTCCCATGTAGCAAGCCATAATTTTAATTGCTTTCTGTAACATTTGGTTCAGCATTGTAAACGTCATTATCTTAATGTTTTAGAGGTCATGCAATGATTGGAATTCTAATTGTAGGCAGTTAACATGAAATATTCATGTACCCCTTGTGCAAACCCATCTGAAGAAGCACGGAGGCAATAATGGCACTGATGATCCCCCAGGATCAATCCTGAATAGGATGGTGCCGTCCACTTAATTTTATGTTTGTGACTCTAGAGAGTAGGAAGGAGTTCCAAATAAGCTTACTACTTCCAGCAGACCTGGATTTGATTCCCACAGGCTCCACTTGCATAGGCTGTGAGTGTGAGCCAACTCAGTTATCCTCCTGCTGTTTGTGGCATAGATCTAGGGCTGGCATTGACCTGAGGGTTACTTTTGCAGGAAGCAAATTGGTAAATGAATGGGAAATAACTGTCTGCCTGCCCAGCTTAAGAAATAGATGTGCAATGAGTTTTGTATGCAGAAATATCAATCTCGTAGAAGATTTATGCCTGACAGATGGATTCTTAAAGAAATGTATGCATGTGGTGAAAACCTGCAACAACATCAAGGATGTCTGCATTGCAGCATTCCTTGCATGTCATGCTGTACTTACTTGGCAGCAAAGTGTCTAGCAGAATGAGAGCATGTCCATATTCTTCAAAGATGACCTGCAAAGTGAAGAAATGCCAGTAAGTCGTATAACAGCAGAAATGTACAGTTGCAAGGAAGGGAAACATACAAGCCATAGCTTTTCATTTTGTCATCAAATGTTGAACATGGAGGGTTTTGGTAGGGCAGGAGTGGAACACATGCAGTATCATGTCATTAGGTTTGTATACAGCAATGTGATAGGCTTGCATGAATAGGTAATCAGTCTCATAGGTCAGTCATCCAGGAGCTGTTTAGCAAAAGATTATATTAGACAAACATCTGCTTGCATGTCAGGTTAGTTTATGCAGTGGGGGGGGGGACCAGGATTGAGACCATTCAGGAGGGTGGGGGGCTATTCAGTTAGTGACAGGCTTGGAAATGGCCATTAAACTGTCAATAAAGATGGTGGCAGGCTGCTACAACTCATGGGCAGGGGGGCAGGAGGGGTAACCACCCCATGCCCCTGCTGTAGATCCAGTAGGGGTAGTGAATCTCTCATTCTCATTCTTTATTACTGAGCTCATTTGCAGTAGAACAGAATCTTTGTTCCTGGAGAGGTCATGCAGTATTGTTGCTTCCCCACGATCTGAAGGCATAATATTCTGCTTGTGACATAACAGTTACTGCCATGGTAACACAGTGTGATGTCATACCAGAGAATTATGACTTGAAGTACACAGTAAGCTATACGGACAGATGAGCTGTGTGGGATAAATAGTCAAGTATGTAAATTCCCTCAGTGGGAAATAATGAGTACAAGAAATGTATAGAATATTCTATGCAAAAAAACTGTGTTAATGCATCATTTAGGGTTAAAACACAAAATGTCAGGAAATGAGACCTTTAGGGTTACCCCTCCCCCCTCGTGTACCCCCATCCTCCCAAGATTGACAGATGCCGGGGTGTGTCATTGAGGTTGTGAGGCTTAGATGTCACCCCATTCCATTTGTAATCATATTCACAAGCCACAGTAAAGAAGAATGGGGTGACATTTAGGCCTCACAACCCCAATGACACACCCTGGCATCTGTCAATCTCGGGAGGATGGGGGGTACACGAGAGGGGGAGGGAGCAACCTTAAAGGTCTAATTTCCTGACTTTTTGTGTTTTAACTCTAAATGATGCATTAACACAGTTTTTTGCATAGAATTTCCTTACTTTTTGAGAAAGAATAGAAAAGTAGAAAGTCGCGCAAGTTGGTAATGGCCCCGCGCTCCCACCAACTTGCAAATTTCTGCCTAACATAACAGTACAAGTACTGAATATCATATCTATTGCTGGGAGCGCATATTGGCCCCAGGATCCCCAGTCACCGGCCCTCCGGCAACCTTGCAGCCAATGGCAGCTGCCCGCTAAGTGGATCCAGCTATCAAGAAGCCCCTGAACAGGGCGAGCCCCAGGATCCCCGGTCACTGGCCCTCCGGCGACCTTGCAGCCAATGGCAGCTGCCCACTAAGCGGATCCAGCTCTCAGAAGCCCCTGAACAGGGTGAGCCCCAGGATCCTCGGTCACCGGCCCTCCGGCGACCTTGCAGCCGACGGCCGCCACCCGCTAAGTGGATCCAGCTCTCAGAAGCCCCTGAACAGGGTGAGCCCCAGGATCCTCAGTCACCAGCCCTCCGGCGACCTTGCAGCCAACGGCCACCACCCGCTAAGTGGATCCAGCTCTCAGAAGCCCCTGAACAGGGCGAGCCCCAGGATCCCCAGTCACTGGCCCTCCAGTGACCTTGCAGCTAATGGCAGCCACCCGCTAAGCGGATCCAGCTCTCAGAAGGTACGGCATCCAAAGCCAACCAATCGGATACCAGGCGCCTTTTCTGTAAAGACGCCGATTGGTCCAGTCCTTCACCCCGGTGCAGGCTGTTCCCCGAGGCTCTCTCTAGTGTGGTTTTAATTGAAATTCAACTGTTTAGTATTATTTTTAAAGCCTGTTTGTTGGAAATACAGTTCTACTGAATTTAAGACTGTTAAGTGATTGCAAGCCCTATTACGCCTTGTCAGACAGAACCCCTTTACCCCCCACCATCCTTGGCACCTGTTTTTTAAGCTTCCCATTGTTTTGGTCTTCCTCTGATCTCTGGCTCCTTGCCCTGCACTTGTCTGGGTCCCCCTATAAATTTTTGCCTCTTTCTCCTTCATTTGCAGCCCCTGAACAGGGCGAGCCCCAGGATCCCCCGGTCACCGGCCCTCCGGCGACCTTGCAGCCGATGGCAGCCGCCCACTAAGCGGATCCAGCTCTCAGAAGGTACAGCATCCAAAGCCAACCAATCGGATACCAGGCACCTTTTCTGTAATGATGCCGATTGGTCCAGTACTTCACCCCAGTGCAGGCTGTTCCCCGAGGCTCTCTCTAGTGTGGTTTTTCTACCCACCCCCTCCAAGGCCTCCTTTAAATACACTGTGGCCAAGCCCCCTCTATCCATCTAGCCATTCTATAGGTTTACCCCAGTTGGTAAAAATTAACCTCTCCCTTACATACTCACGCAGTGTACAGTGAGCCATGGCACGTTACACCCTAGTATGCGTATTAATATTAACCTTTGCTCCTGGTATATCCCACACTAACACTATACAGCAGGCGTGCATTGCCATGAAAAATGATACCTATTATGCTCCTGGTCATTTTACCCTTCACTATTCCTCATGCCCCCCTCCCTTTATTCATTTATCACCCTCTTCTTTCTCTGTCTCCCTCCTCCCTTCCCCATTGTCCCCTCAAAGCACTCCTTCTTTTAGTCCCAAACTGTAACACAAGCTTATGCACAAATAACACACAGTTTTTACCCTCTAAAACAAATAATAGGCAGTCAGAAAGGAAAAAAGATCTTAGGTTGCATTTTATCTCATTAAAGAAATTGCTACTCCTCCTTCTTCTCTGCTCAGGCAATGTTGAGCTAAATCCAGGTCCCCACTGACTGTCCCTCACCATTAGAATTTGCAGATGCATCTGGTTTAAAATAATAATGGTTAATATACTGAATCTAATCAAAAATATGCAGTTACAAGCCTGGGCTGCACATACTGAGCCGATATTATCATTGTCACGAATCATGGCTTAACAAAAATATAACCGACCAGCAAATTAACATAGTGGATTATGTCCCATTCGGGCAGACAGGGGCTCGGGGCGGAGTAGTTGTCTATGCCAAATCAAAATACACCATTAGTAACATTATCACCAAATCTAAACCCAAGGAATTCGAAATTGTTTCACTAAAGCTTCATCTCCCTTCCTCTGATAACATTACCATCATAGGTGGATATAGACCACCTACTGCCGGAACTGATATCCTTAGTGCCCTCAAAACCTTAATCATTAAAGCTACCACAGAAACACTAATCCTTGGTGATTTCAATATGGATTGGCCATCATCAAAATCCTCCAACCTGAAGTCACTTTGCGACGAACTCCGATTAGCCCAACTAATCAGTGAACCAACCAGGATTAACACACAAAATTCAGCCAACAGTCCACTTCTAGACATTATCCTAACTATCCATCCACATAAAATCCTACAAACAGTGGTGTTTCATAATGATATGAGTGATCACAACATCATAGTCTACACTAGATCACAAGCCAAAGTTAACCTTCCCCCTAAATTTATAACCAAACGGTCATTCCGCAAGTTCAGTACTGACAATTATTTGACTGATCTAAGCAACATCAGATGGGAAGACCTTTTCCTTGCAAAATCAGTAGACATGGCTGTTAATGTCCTTAACTGCAACATTACCTCTTTAGTTAATAGACATGCTCCCACTGTTAAGGTTCGGACGCGCAAAAACTCTTACCCTTGGTTCACATCAAAACTCAAGGCTGCACTGTCAAACTGTGACAAACTATGGTCCCAGGCAAGGCGCTCCAAGAGCCCATTAGACTGACAGGCATTCAGGGCAGCCAGGAATGCATGCGTCAAATGCATTCGTGAAACTAAATCTAGCTACTATGTTTCTACCCTAAAGCAGGCCAAAGGGAACTCCTATAAAATCTGGAAGACCCTCAAGTCAATTGAGGGTCATTCAACTGACCCATCTGTTCCAGCAAAGATCCTCATCAATGGATCAGCTATTGAAAGTACATATCAAATATTGGAAGAACTTAATTCCCACTTCATCACAGCCAGCCTAGCATTTGATACTTCTCCACATGCCACCTAAGTAAGGAATATCGATAGCATGTATGCATCACCAAATACCCCAGCCTGTTCATTCCAGTTGCTCCCTCTTAGCTTTAAGGAAGTAGAAGAGTCACTTATTAACCTGGATACCAAAAAAGTGCTGGGGAGGATAGCATAGATCCATTATTCCTAAAACTTGGCTACCCCTATCTTACCGCCCCAATACTTCATATATTCAACCTTTCTATTTCAACCGCCACAGTTCCCTCGTGTTGGAAATCCACCCATTTTCTCCCCCATTTAAGTTGGGAGATCCATGTGATCTCAATAATTATAGACCTATTTCAATACTACCTATCTTCTCAAAAGCATTCAAAAAACTGATCTACGTCCAATTGAAAAACCATATTGTAACTCAATATATCTTAAACCCTCTTCAATCTGGCTTTCGCCCAAACCATAGTACCATTACAGCTCTAGCCAAGGTTACTAATGATTGGGTCTCTCCAATGGACTCTAAGAAAACTACTGGTGTGATGTTCTTGGATCTAAGTAAAGCTTTTGATACAGTAGATCATAATCTATTAGTTCACAACCTTACTAATCTTGGCTTTACTCCATCCACAACCTAATGGTTCAAAAGCTGCCTATCGGGCAGGACACAGAAAGTTAAATCAGGAAATTTGTTTTCATCCTTCCTACCTACTCCTTGTGAATGAGCTTGCTCAATGGAGTTTTCCTGCAATAAACTTGAACTTGAACTACTGCTAGGGGAGTCCCACAGGGATCTATTTTAGGTCCCGTCCTCTTTTCCTTATATATAAACAACCTTGACCATCAGATTACCAAGTCCCAGTTACACTTCTCTGCAGATGACACAGTCCTGTATACATCTGGGCCCTCGCTAGAAGAAATTAAGGACACCCTTCAAGCCAACTTCACGCAATTAGAAAAAAACCTAATTAATGCAAAGTTACTCCTTAATGCCAAAAAAACGCAAGCCATGATCCTTCGCCTATGCTCCTCGCACACTATTACTCCTGTTTTACCCAATGATTTTATAAATACTTCCCTAGGTGAGCATCTGGAAATAGTTTCAAAGTTCAAATATCTCGGTTTCTGGCTCGACAACAGGCTTTCCTTTAATGATCACCGATGACTTGGCTAAAAGGCTCAAAGCCAGGTTAGGTTTTTTCTTCCACAATAGATCTTTCTTTCCTGCGGAGATTAGAACCAGATTGGTTCAGGCCACTTTCCTCCCCCTCCTTGATTACGGCAATGTAATCTATAATTCTTCAGCTTCTACTAATCTCCATAAACTAGATGTTCTCTATCACCGCTCCATACGATTCATAACAAACTCCCTTCCACTAACTCATCACTGTGATCTATATGCCTTAGTTGGCTGGCCCTCGCTCACCGTTAGCGGACAGTCACGCCGCACCTGGACTTTAAAACTTCTCCAGAATAAACTACGCAATATCTATCCTCTTTAATACACATATGCGCAGTGTTTACTCATAGGAAGACAGAGTTTTCCCTTCTCGATGTACCTAGGACGCACTTCCTTTGGAAACGCGCTATTTCATGTTCACTGCCAACTATTTGGAATTGACTACAATCCTTATTGAAATTACCCAGTATTGTCCCTGTTAACTTTTTCGAAAGGCTAGCCATGGCTAAACTAAAAGATACCTGTAACTGTCTTTAATGAAATACTGCCCCCGGGGCCACTCCATGATATCCCAGGTTCCATTCCTCCACTTCTTCAACTCTGTTTCGCACCACTATCAGTGTCTCAGGTGGAATCTTTATTGTATTGTTGTGTAATTACTGTTACTTCCTCCAGGAATTTTAATTTCTCTGAGGAAATCCTAATGTATGTGATGTATTGTTTTTATAAACAGTGCAACTTCTCATCATGAACTTAGAGTACCCTGGGAGCTCTTTATCATTATGTATACTGTGTTTTATGATATAAGCTCTTTATCATTATGTATACTGTGTTGTATGATACAAGCACTTAACCTACTTGATTGTACGTCAGTCTCAGGACCTCATTGTGAATGTATGTATGTCTCAGGACCTCCTTGTGAATGAGCTTGCTCAACGGAGTTTCCTGCAATAAATTTGAACTTGAACTTGGCGGAAACGTGGGGCCCAAACCACCTTGAAACAAAACAAAGTTTCATTCATCAGAGTGGCATAATTCTGCACCTGTTTACATGTCAGACAGCTAACCACTGAAAATTACCTCCATGGCAGTAAGGCTATCTACCCTATAAATGTGAAGGCACTACCACAATGCAAAACACTATACGCAAAACGTAAAGTGTGTCACGCAATATCTCCACAGCAAATTAATTTTCCAACACCTAAATACCATAATTCACATGTACAGGACATCCTCTCAACACCCTCCAAATTTCAAGTTAAAAGACCAAACCGTATCCGACATATAACATTTTAAACTTTGAGATTTGTATGCATCGGAGTGGCATAATTCCACACCTGTTTACATTTTACACACCTAATGACTGAAAAGTATGTCCATGGCAGTAAGCCTAGCTACCCTATAAATTTCAAGCCACTACCACAATGCAAAATGCTGTCTGCAAAATGTAAACTGCGCCACGTAATATCTCTGCAACAAATGTATTTTCCAACACCTAAATGCCATAATTCACATCTAGAGGACATCTCGTCAACATCCTCCAAAGTTCAAGTTAAAAGACCAAACCATTTCTGAGATATTCAATTTTAAAAGTTGTTAAAATTGAGCTATCTGGTCCCTCCAAATCTGGCCATCTAGTCCCTCCCTTGTGAACAAAGATCACGATCAAAGAATCTCGCGATCAAAGAATTTGCAGGCTCATGATCAAAGAATAAAAAATGTTAAAACTCAATTTTTACACATAAATACATGAAACCACAGCCATGACTTGATAGAACAAAGCCCCCTGAGCAAAATCCATAATAGTTTGTCTTTATAAGTCACCCCTGGGCTGAGAAATTTGATTTTTTAATCTGGCCATCTAGCCGCACCCTCATGATCAAAGATCGCAGTCAAAGAATCTCCCGATCAAAGAATTTGCATACTCATGATCAAAGAATAAAACATGTTAAAACTCAATTTTTACACATAAATACATGAAACCACAGCCATGACTCGATAGAACAAAGCCCCCTAAGCAAAACCCATCCTAGTTTATCTTTATAAGTCACCCCTGGGCTGAGAAATTTGAATTTTTAATCTGGCTATCTAGTTGTGCCCTTGCGATCAAAGATCGTGGTCAAAGAATCTCGCGATCAAAGAATTTTCAGGCTCGCGATCAAAGATCGTTAGCGAGCCACGATCTAAGATTTTAAAACTTCAAAACTCTATGTTTTGACAGAATAACAAGAAACCACAGCCATGGATCGATAGAGTGAAGCCCCCTGAGCAAAACCCATCCAAGTTTTACTTCCGGAGTCACCTCTGAGCTGAGATATTTGTTTTTTTCCGACCGCAAAATGAAAACAAGATGGCAGCCATCACAATCAAAGAATTCCTCGCAATCAAAGATTCTTTGATCGCAAGCCTGCAAATTCTTTTATCATGAGGAGGGACCAGATGGCCAACACCCCATTCTTCTTTTGCAAAATACTGTAACCATATAAATTTTCCTATAGACTTATAATGGGAACTTAAAACTTTAATAACTTTTGAATGGATTAATATTTTTTCACCAAACAAAAAGTGGCATGTTCCGTGACTCAAGCTCTTTCAACGTGCCAAGTTGCAGAGTGGTATACAACACAACAGTCACACAACGCCACAGACAAAATATGAAAAACTGCCCACATAACTGGCAAAAAGTGCATTTTTCAGCATTTTGGTGTGCAAAAACCATAAGTCTGACCAAAATAAAATTTGGCAGATCAAGAGATGTACCATGCCCCACTGTGCATGCCAAATCTCATGCAAATCTATTGAATGGGTCCAAAGTTATTAACGCACAAAAGTTTGAGTTTAACATAGAAGTGGCTTCATAATCCTAAATATAGGGGCATGCATGACTGCACCCCTATAATACATGGAATCCAAGCAGAACTGTATGTAAGTATAATGGTTGCTTTCTTTGAGGCATCAGCAAGTGGGAAATGTTCCTTCTCAGAAGACAGCGATTTTGTGTTTATGCAATATGGATTTCATGTTCTGTGGCAGGGCAACATTTATTGTCAAATACTCAAGTGACTGCCACTACAAATCTGCAAGTGAAGTGTGCTTTATGAGGAGGGGTCCTCCCTATATATATGGTAATAGAGGTCAATAGTAGTCAGTCTTGGCATCATTATTAATAAGACATTACAGCAATATTAAATAAGAATAAAATTAACAGTATTTGAGCAGAAACATGGAAGAGGTGACCATGCCAGATGCTTTCATCTGAAGACCTGTAATTGTAATGGCCTAATGCCACATGTTAGTTAGCACTGTTGATAGTACAATCATAATTGTTTGAAGGCCCTGCAAGGAGTTGAACCTTAGCAGCAGAAGGTCACAGTGCAGAATTGACATAGCCCTGGTCCATAGTTTTGCAACAAATGCATAGCCAATAGTAGCACCGGGTAGCCCCCAAGATATAGTCTTGTAACTGAAGCTGTCACCTCCCTCTGTAATGAGTCTGTACCTAGAGGGGAAAGCAAAGAGTTGTAAATGAGGCTACTACTTACAGGAGATCTGGGTTTGATTCTGAAAACTTTCAGCGGCATAGGGGGAGTCTGTGAGGAACTCACTTAAACTCTTGCGGTTTCTGAGGTACATGTAGAAATGGCCTGCATCTGAAGGAGTCTTCTTGAGGGGTTAAATAGATCAATAAGTAAGAAGTAAATGTCTCAGTGATCACTTTATGAAAGAGCTTCTTCAATCGTTTGCAATGGTTAGCAAATGTGGATATAAGATTTCTAGACTGAAAAGTTGCTGTGGCCTACAAACTAAGTGTTTAGAAAGCTTGTCAGAGGTAGAAAGCCTGGGTGATGGCCTACCTAGACTTTATGCAAGGCATTTGACACACAGTTTGAGACAAAAGACTGATAAACCAATTAGCCAGCCTTGGAGTGAGTCCCAGGGTGGGAGCCTGGATAAAACATTGGCTGGACAACAGAACACAGAAGGTAATAGTAAATGGAGTCCACTCTCAAGAAAGGTGGAGTAGTAGTGGGGAACTGCAGGGTTCAGTACTGGGTCCAGTCCTTTTTAATGTATTTATACTGTAAATGACATTCTAGAGGGACTAGAAGGAAAAGTATGTGTCTTTGCAGTTGAGACAAAGATCTTCAACAGGCTTGATACACAAGGGGGGGTGGAAAAGGTGACAAGGGACTTGGCAAGATTGAAGGAGCAGTCAGAAGTATAGCAGCCTGGACTGAATGCAAAGAAGTGCAAAGTAATGCACCTGGGAAACAAAAACCCAGGGGACCAGTACACGGGGGATAGTAAGAACAACAAAAATGGAGAGGGAGCTTAAGGTTAGCAAGTAGTGTAAGAAGGCAATAGGAAGGCTGAGGGGATACTGGGATGTACAGGTGAGGCATCATGAGCAGTAAACAGGAAGTTGTTATCCCTCTATGAAGGCAGTTGGTGAGACCCTATCTGGAGTGCTGCATCGAGTTCTGCATACCCCATTTCTGCAAGCATATAGAGAGCATGGAGGCAGTCCAGAGGAGGGCACCTAAAATAGTGCAGGGTCTACCCTCAAGGAAAGGAGTGAAAAGGGGGACATGACTGAAACTTTAAAGTACCTCAGTGGAATCATCAAAGTGGAACAGGATAGCATCTTTCAGAAACAGAGATGTGCAAGAACAAGGGAACACAATTTGAAGATAGAAGGGAAGCGGCTGAGGGGCAATGTGAGGAACTATATTTTCACAGAGAGGGTGTTGGACGCATGGGACTGCCTTCCTGAGGAGGGTATAAGGTCTAAAACTGTGGGAGAATTGAAGAATACATGGGGTAGACATAAGCCAATTCTTGTGTGGGGTAGTAAGCAATAGGCTGTTGGTTGACTAGGATCTGCAGCTTATCCAGTAGGTAGGCAAATGGGCAGACTAGGTGGGCCAAACTATTCGTAGCTGCTGTCAAAGCCTATGTTTCTATGAAAACTGGCATTAGCAGGGCAACTGAATACACTTTTCATGCCCCATTTGTTGGTGTTGGGGCCCTGTGCAGCATCATAGTGGACAGTGGCATGATGTCATAGTTTGCCTTTAGCATCAAGGTGATATGAAACATAATGTGATGTGGGAATATATAACTATATTACAACTAGCTGGACATCTCTAACATCTTCCAACACTGGCATAAAGTAAGCCAAAATAGCTATAATTCAGTATATTCTTATTTTGTGTAGTTCATTTATTTTCCATTTATATTTCAATGTAGATAAATTTCCATTTCTTTTAACAATGCTCCTTTGTAATTCTTTTAATGTTGACGCACATTTCAGGACTAGATTGTCCCTTCTTCAGAACACTTTGTGGGGTTATGTCTCTAAAATAAAAATAAAAATGATAGACACCTATCAGTATTACAATGTAACTTTGTATTTTACAAACATTACAAGTTCATTATTTTGTTCACCAGCTATGTCTTACACAGGGGAACATACCCGTGTACATGGAAATCTGTTTATCTTTCAATATTGTTTTTCTTTCTTTTGCTTTTGATTCCAGCATCTATTAATAAAAAAAGAAAATAAACTTGCTGTAATTAGAGCAAATTTATTTTCTTTATTTTATTTTTTTATTAATAGATCCTGGAATCAAAAGCAAAAGAAAGAAAAACAAAATTGAGAGATAAACAGATTTCCATGTACACAGGTATGTTCCCCTGTGTAAGACATAGCTGGTGAACAAAATAATGAACTTGTAATGTTTCTAAAATACAAAGTTATATTGTAATACTGATAGATGTCTATCAAATTTGTTTTTATTTTAGAGACATAACCCCACAAAGTGTTCTGAAGAAGGGACAATCTAGTCCTGAAACATGCATCAACATTAAAACAATTACAAAGGGGCATTGTTAAAAAAAATGGAAATGTATCTACATTGAAATATGAATGGAAAATAAATGAACTACACAAAATAAGAATATACTGAATTACAATTATGTTGGTTTTCTTTACAGCAGTGTTGGAAGATGGTAGAGACGTCCAACCAATTCTAATATAGTTCATATGTTCTGGAACCACAGGACTCTCCCATTCTATCATGATAATAAGGAGATAAAAAAGGAACAATGAGGGGTCACTAAACACCATTTTAAATTACTGTGGGAATATAAAAGGCATCTAAAAAATCATTACTGAAATGCCTTGTTCTGAAAATGCATGACGTATGTTTAATTGCATAATTAGCTGGCTTTACCTGCTTAAAATATACCATCGTCAATACAAGTGATGCCATGACAAAATAAGAGTAAATGAAAACAAGAAGTACAGAAATATAGTTTCAGAGCAAAACAGAAGGGTTTTGGCATCGCAGAAAATGCATGACTGTATCTGCGGGTGACAAAATGCGTTGTTATTGTGTTGTATCCTGCAGTCGTTCCCTGTGTCTACAGACTTGCTTGCAACTGCTGACTAGTTTCTATAGATATAGTAGCAGCATGGAGGGAATGCCCAGTTATTATGCCATGCGGAACGCCCTAAATGGAGGGAGGCATCAAGTGGATGGGCATGCTAACCTTCACGTACAAGCAGGCTGCTTAGATTAGAATGCAAGCCTTTCTACTGTTTAGTGTTCATGTTGGGATGTTAAGCATTGTAGCAATCAGGTCTTGGCAACTGATGATAATAAAAATTAAAAGCTAAGGCAAACAGTATGCAATGAAATACACACAACAAAAAATAAATTGTTAATTTATAGGTGTGCTTAGGACTTGGAACACAGAGAAGGGCAATGGCAGCCTCAAGACTTTGAGCTGTAGATGTTGTTTAGTGGTGTTGTTAGAATGAAGTTACATACCTGCTGGCAAAGGTGAAATGCAGTTGGGTTTTTACTGGATTGCCTGTGAGAATATTTAATCGATCGTGCGAGGTGCCTTCATGAACTACCTAGATGTATGATATGGTGATGTAAAAACAGATTGTTTTCACAGATCAGCCCTCTGTAAACAGGATCGGTAAGACTATAAAAAGAAAGCCTGAGTGGAGGGTCCAGCTGATGGGGTAGGGCCTGAATACTAATCTGCAGGATGCCTTATATGCCACAGTCTGTTTGAGGACCGCAAGTATAACAAGCACACAGTTGTGCCAAGGCAGCACAGTAAGGCAGGTAACAGGTACCCAAGGCTGTCTAACATTTGCCAGGGACTGTGTATGGTACATATGACTGAAAGACAGTGTTCCTGGTATAAATAAGCATTAATGATGTTCATCAGCAGTCATGATAAGGCAATAATGACTTAGAAACAATAGTTCAGTTTGCAAATGGCAGAAATAGTAGGAAAGCAGGGGAGGGGCAGATCAGATATAGGACTGATTGGGTGGGATCACAGCCTTTGTATCACAATCCATACATGCTTGAAAAGTAATCAGAGGCAGAAAGGAAAGGTATAAAAGAGCTGCAAAGGTCTGGCATAGTTGTTTGCAGTCTGGGGATGCCCAAAATGGTAAAGGTGAATGAAGGCTAGGGAAAGGCAAGCCTGTGCCCGGTATAAAATGATGGGGCTGTCAGCAGTGCTTCATACCTCCTGGTGCCTGTATATGACTAGCTTTGGAAAAGCAGTGGAATGTAGTATGATGCGGTGATTGCCACAGAGTAGCATGATATGTGACCTTCCCATCCTCACATTTGTACATATTGCAGTCATTCACAGAATGAGCGATCGCTTGTAAAGGATTACTGACCTATCATTACTGTTGAACATAATGACTGTTTTTTTATAAGGAGGACACTGATTGCAGATTGCATTCACTATCCAGATTTCCTGGGTAATATGACAAAAAGTCAGGTTCTTGTCGGACTGCCTGCTACGCACAGCTGTGTGCTTCCGAGAGGTGGGATACAGAGAGCACGTGACATTTCTGACTCGGGTCAGACCTCAGTGTTCAAGGAATGAGGCAGCGGGCGTACTATTTGTTGAGCTCTCATTTGCCCAGTCTTAGTGGTACTGTTGACAGAGGGACCCTATATACATATATGTAAAAGACAGGGTGTACATCAAAATATGATAGATGTACACAGTCGAGAAAGGCAGCTGGGAGAAGGGAAATATTGTGAGAGTTAACCTAAAAAGACATCACATTTCACCTTCAACTGGCAATCGAATGCTGAATACATAATTCATGACAAACCATGCTAAATGGAAAGCAAACAAAAGGGGAAAAAGGAGGGAAAGGTGTGTGGGGAAGGCATCATGTGGCAAATATTTGGAAATGTCACTTCAAAAGTACTATGTAATGTACATTCATAACATCAGAAATAGAAAGGAAAATTGTCATGCTTGGGAACCACTGATGACAAATGGGTATGATGCACAATGTTCGAATTAAGTGAAGGCCTCTGCATTCCTGTGTTCAATAACTAAGTAATTATAAAGGAACTGTTATCTAAATAGTCCATTAATATGTAATCGCAATGGTAAAATACAGATTGGAGTTCCACAGTGGACAGATGTCTACACAGTCACATAGCAGCAACTAAACAGTAACAAAGAGTCTTGATGAAAAATCCTGAAACGGGTGGAATGTATGCAACCAACACTTAATTCTTATATGACCACATATGCACTTTGAAGAATTGAAAACAGCAGTGGCACTTAATGGTATGCATTTCTGATGCATTGTCCTCTGAAGAAACTGTATGGTAAGATACGTGGACCAGCAGCCATACAATAAATGGGGTTACTGGAAATATGACCAATATAATACAAGTGCAGATGTCAATATTTCCTTAGTGTTGGTTGCCTACATATGAGGCAGATGGTCAACTGATCACTGCATAGCAGAGGCAGTACTGGAAGTCAGGGAATTGTCTGTGGGTACATTAGTACAGATGACTAAGATCTGCCAGAGTTCTTCCCACAGTGAACTAGTTCATTGAAGGCTAGCCTTGAGTCTTAGATGGAAAGTTGCATTTTATGCAGCTTCCATACAGAGGCAAGTGCTGAATTCTTTTACACTGATTAGGTTGCTAAACTGAAGTAATTCACATCATGCCAGAGATAAAGTACTTCAAGTGGGAATGAAGGTGTGTGTGTGTGTGTGTGGGGGGGGGTTGTCAAAATCAATATAATTTCACCAAGGTCCAGAAGAAGTCTGAATCCCGCAGAAGGAAGTCGATGTGAATTAGGAAGGCATAGCAATTATATTGTTGTGCGTAAACTGATGCCCGGGCTGTGGGCAAACTGCTAGATGGGTTCTGTAATTAATGCTGCCTTTCCCATGCATGTTGTTTGCCTACATATGGGGCACACGGTGAACCAATCACTCCATATTGAAGGCAGTACCGGAGGTCAGGAAATTGTTTGTGGACATACTAATACAGCCGAGTAAGAGCTGCCAGCTTTGTTTCCTGCAATGAACTAATTAGTTGTAGGGTAGCTTTCAGGCTCACAAGGCAAGTTGCATTTTATGCAGCTTCCACACAGAGGCAATGCTGAATTCTCCTACCTTGATTAGTAGTTTGCTAAAGTTAAGTGATACAGACTATGTCACAGATACAGTACTTCAACTGGAAATGAAAGTGTGTGTGTGTGGGGGGAGGTAAAGCAAAATCAATTTAATTTTGCCAAAGACTATAAGAAGTCTGAACCCCACAGAAGGAAGCCTACATGAATTAGAAAGGTAAAGAAATTATATTCTTGGTGTGGCATATCCTGAAAGCTGATAGTCGGCGTGTGCGCTAAGTGCTACATGGGGTCTGTAAGTAGCAGTGCCCTCCCCATGCAGTCAACACCAGAGAAACCAAGAAAGTATTGCAGCGGTTGGATTACATGTATCATGCAGTACAATGCCAGGTCCCTAGGTGGTACTGTATTTAATTTGAAAGCTGGTTGAGACTCGGATTAGAGGGGCACACGGGCTGAAATAGGCAGTATCAGCTTACAAAGGAAATCCCTTTGCCCTAGCCCAGTGTTTTTTTTAATAGGATGACAGAACCATAAGTGTGGAGCTGTCTCTTTGTGCCTACGTAGGTTTATATTCTATCAGGCCATCGCAAGCGCCAGGCTACTGCCAAATAGTGGACTGTCTACCAGGATATGAAGTATGGAGCAAGACCAAGAGCTGGATTGTAAGTTTTGGGGAGATGAGCTGTCAGCTCTGAGAGTTCAACTCCTCAGTCAGTAGCACGCAAAAGTTATCAGGATTTCTATTTCAGAAATATAGTAACCCACCTTACAAAACTAGCAGACGGCTGCCAGGTGGCATGTTACTTGCTATTTTTCTTTTATGTGTGCTACTCACCTGTTGCCCTTGTTACAGTTCCGCCTGGTAACTTGTGTGCACTCACACTGCTGTGTCAGTCAGTATAATTAATTTGTGTATAGTCAGCACATAAGCAGGGGGTTTAAGGATCTGAACTGCAAATGTGTAGATCTGGGTTTGAATCCCTCAGCCCAGAACGCATTCTTGATAAATGTTTCCCTAATAGTATTCAGGCTCTGCATAGTTGTTAACAGTAGTGAGAGACCAACAGTGCATCAGTTAGTGACAGCCCGTTGAAGTCACATACAGGTTGCTGTACCTACATCTAACAATTGAAGCAGTAGAAAGATAGCAATGAAAGCAACTGAACAGTCGCTTGCATAACTCCTATAATTCTAGATTCTTGTTTTTGCAGACATCGCTTGTAGGTAGAAAGAAGCTAGAGGCAGCCTTGCTAGTAGACACAGCAAGCATACTGAAATCCCCAAAAGCTCACAGTGAATGCAACTAACATAATAGAAATGTGTGGAAGTATATGCATGTGTGTGGGGAGGCGCAGCTACACTGTTCTGCTATCCATCATGATTTCAATTACTGTTTGAATGTGACCTTTCCATTCTGTCTGCCTGTATCAGGGGTAACTTAATTTCAGGGAGGGAACTAGCATTTAGAGGGAAACAGATGTGGGCATGCAATATTCCAGGGCATTGAAGGGCCGTGATGACAATTCCTTCCAGGCTGTCATATGCAGGTATCAGCTTCTTTTTACCAGGGAGACAGATGAAGCTGAAAGATTGTGTGCAGGTGCTACCTGGCAGCACAAGGAAGTTAAGTGGCTTGCTTAGGGGCACACAGTACTGCAAGGGGGGGCCCGTGGATGGATGTGTTGCCAGCCAAAGGGGGGAGGTATGTTTCTGTGCTGCTGGTAGGTAAAAGAAGACAGGAGACATGGCAGGCTGGCAGAAAGGAAAGCATCATGCTTCTGTTGTATTGTGGCCTGGCTGCTAACTGCTGGCAGTTGTCCTCTGTGTCGGCAGTTGGGATTTCATTTGTTTTAATTGCTGCAGTTCCAGATAGACTGTTGCTGCAGCATGGACGTGGGATTGGATGACAAATGTCAGGCAAGAAAGCCACATCCAGTAGGAGCCAGGTAATAGGGTACAAACGGTAAGGAGTTTGTCTTTCTTTGGGAAGGACTTGGCACGGTGATTGGCAGCTAACAGATGGTCTGTGTCTGTGTGTGTGGATGGGGGTGGGGACAGAGGGGCATCAGTAGGTCCTGGGAATAGCATGGGCAAATGCCGTGCAGCCTTACTCTGCTTCTGTCATAATTTCTATGCTTCTATATCTGCTGCAAGAAAGTACCCTCATTCTCAAATTGACTAATGATGTTTAGAATGTAGACAGGTCTTGAGTGGGAAACAGCAGCAATACATGCAGCGAAGCGAATTTTGGCTGAAAGAGAAGTGTCTGAAGCCATATTATAAGTAGGCATATAGCAGTCATGGACAGATAGGAGGGCAATTAGGGGTGCAGGCCTAGCTGGCCAGGAAACTGAGCTGTGCATCAGGTAGAGGTCATTACAGATTGTTCTGCATGAGTTTATACACAGAAGTAGGAGCAACCAACAGTGGCAGAAGCAGAAACACTGGCCACCAGAGTTATGAACCAAAATTACATTGCACCTCTGTATGAATCATCATTGATAACAGTAAGAAAGCTATCTGCAGGCATTTATTCCTAGAAGTTCATCAGTTATGCGGTTGATCAATATGCAAGCAACAAACGGTGTAGGTCTGCAAGGGTAAAACAGCCACAAAACAACAGAAACCCACAGGGAAACCAAAACGGGGACACTAAACTATAGCCAAAGATTAATAACCAAGTCACTTATGTGTAGCTATGAGGCACCCAAATTAATGCAGTGAAACCAAAGAACGTTTTCTTGCCATATCTAGTAATTGGGGAAACAAACTGTACACCTCCATGCAATAATCAACACCCGGTGCTTGCTTTCAGGGTCTATATACAAACAGCAATATGCAGCAAGAACATGGCATGTTGCACATTACTGTTACAAGCCGGGGAAACAATGAGGAAGGTTAACAGGAATAGTGCACTCAAGATTCTGAACTGCAGGAGTAGAATCAGCAATAAGCTTACCTTATGGAAAAGCAAGAAGGTCCTGTAGTTATCAGCAAAAGTAATCATCGGCAAACAGTTTGTTCCTAGATCAGACTAGGTAACATAAATGTGGAAGAAAACAAATAGTAAGCAATGCACTCGATAGGATGAAATAGCTGTGTAAACTGACTGCTGCCAGTCATGCTGCTTATGCATGTTCTTCAAAGAGGTCTGTTATCTGCCTGCATTGTATTGCTGTCAGCGAGTCTAGGGGCATTTGAAAGGAGCAGGCACTAACACTTTGCAGAGGTAATGAATGGCATGTTGTTAGACAAGCAGTCTCCTAGCTTGGCCTATATGGTATTCTTTGTTTAGACTAGCATAGGCTGACTTTCATAGACATTGGGTCTGGTCCTTCTTTATTGGTTGTTGCATGTTAAGATAATTAAAAACAAGATGAAAGCATTCATACAAAATGATGGCAACAATAAGGGAGCAGGGGAAGTATGGCTTTTCTGTACGTATTTTGAAGGTTTATTAATGTATAGACAGTAGCATAAAATACTGATAGTATTTGTAGGGCAGCTAACTAGAAAGAACTGCAGAATAACATGCCAGTGTAAAGCTATAAGGCAGTCTCAGAAATAATAATAGGTACTGTACATGCATTGTACTATTTATTTATTTGTTTGTTTTTGTTAACCGGGTAGGGCACACTAGGCAGCCAAGTGCCTATTTTCAGGTGTGACCCGGGAGGGTTACATAGGTAGTAGTGTACAGGAGTCAGTTACATACAGTTGAGCAAAAAACAGGATTAACAGGAAATGGATAGGCGGCTAACAGTAAAGTACAAATTTAGCAAACAAGAAAACAACAGACATTACCTGAAAGAAAGAGGAAGCAAGGCATCATTAGAATTGAGGTTGGGGGACACAAGTGCACACAATTATGGAGTAAAGCTAAGTGAATTTAGGTAAAACAAGGCAAATTTAGGTACAATTTATGAGCTAAATTAGTGCTAACAGAAGTAAGTGCATAGGAGGGGAAAAACGGGTGGGGGTTGGGGGAGGTACCGGGTGGAATGGGTGAGGCCAATTTGGGAGGGAGGAGTGAGGGGAGAGGATGGAGGAGGGTGTAAAGTCAGAACTGAGTTATTAGTTCGGAGGGGTAAGGTGCAGTGGGACCCTGGGAGCTCATGGTTCATGAGTAGGTAGGGTGAACCTAGGAGGTACAGGGGCAAGCGGAGGAGGGTTTTGGGAAGTGCCAGAGTGAAGTTTTGAAGTGGGGATGTGAGGGGGCGGACCGGGTAAAGGACTGGGAACGAGTTCCAGATTTTTGGGGCGAAGGAGGAGAAGGCCCGGTCCCCCATGAGGAAGCAGTTCTAGGGACAAGCCGATCGAGGCCTCTCTTGATCTTAGCTGATAGAAGGGGGGCACCAGGGTTTTGGGGGTGAGGGTGGAGGAGGGCCAATCTTATAATGTTGTCAATGAAATTACCAAGCACGAAGGTGCGATGCTTTTCTGGAGGGAGCCACTCCAGTCGGGAGTAGAGGTCACAATGGTGAGTGAGGCGGAGGCGGAAAGGTGAAGCGGCAGATGTTATTGTAGGTGGTGTCCCATTTCTGGAGGCTGGATGGGGAATGCAGGCAAAAGTAGCCAGCCCGTAGCAGAGAGTAGTGAGAGGACCCCTCTGGCTGGCGTCAAACGAGCTGCAGGGGTTAGGCAGTTTTAGCTTTGTAGGCAAGGCCGAGCTTATAATTTGTAGCCCTGCAGACGTTACGAATATGCAGGGTGAGATCAAGCTGCGGGTCCAGGGTGACGCCCAGGTACTTGACTGAGGCCACTGTCTGTAGGGGAGAGCCATCAACATCAAGAATTTGGAGGGGGGAGAGGCAGGACTTTATCTTGTGCCGTGAGCCAAACAGCATAGCTTGGGTTTTTTTGAGGTTGATGATGAGCCTGTGATCCACTAGCCAGGATTGAATGCGATGGAAGTCCGCGTTCAGCTGGGAGTTTATGGTGGTAATGTCACAGGCACAGGTCAAAATGACCAGGTGATCCGCATACAGAGTGGTGCACCCATGGATAGCGGTGGACGGAAGTTCATTGATAAAGAGGGAGAAGAGGGTGGGACCAAGGACGGAGCCCTGGGGGACCCCACAGTGGACAGGAGACGGGGAGGAGTGGGTACGATTGAAGTTGGTGTACTGCTGTCTGCCAGAGAGGTAGTTGAGGAGCCATGCGTGGGCCGGGGGGGACCAAGGGATCGGAGGGTGGAGCAGAGAAGGGAGTGGTCAACCTTGTTGAACGCTTTGGAGAGATCCACAAAGATGGCACCCGTGAGGTTCCCCTGGTCAGCAGCAGTTCTGAGTATGTATCAATCATGCAATTGCTGATGGTGAATGTAAGTATTTTGGAACAAGCGGGGAAATGCCTAAGGTATGAATAGATTTCTATTGGTATATTAATGAAATGGCATAGAAAGAGAATGAATGCTGTCATAGTATAGGACTGCTGTTCATCTTGGCAGCAGTAGATGGCAGCTCAGCACAACAAATAAAGAATGACTTGCAAGGAATACATCTAAACATGTGGCCAGCACTTAGTTTGTTATCTGATATGAAAGGATGCGTCTACTACCATTGCAATGCGGAAAGCAAGATAGACATCAGAGGAAGGCAATAGATCTTGTTGTGGCCTGGAAAAGGTAATTAGTGTGCACTGGCTACCTGCTGTATTGGAGACAGAGAAGGCAAATGGCAAGCAGAATGTCCGTTAACAGTGCAGTGTGAAGAGGTCAGCGAAATGAAGTGTGTGTGTGGAACTCAAAATACAGGCCACCAGGGGAAGTTAAACAGAAGAATGGGGTAAAATATGATGTAGAGGAATTGATTGCAACTTACAACTATATAAGCAATGCAGGAAATGTTCGTGAAAGATTGCTGTCAACATGTTGCCAGTGAAATGATGGACATTATACAATGGCAAGAAAAAATCCTGGACTCTGATTGGTCAGTCTTGGGCTGGACCCATGCTGTTATCCCAGTACAACATCACGGGTCTAGTCTCAGCCTCATTGTGAACCTGGACTCTGATTGGTCAGTCTTGGACTGGCCCCATGCTGTTATCCCAGTACAACATCACGGGTCTAGTCTCAGCCTCACTGTTAACCTGGACTCTGATTGGTCAGTCTTGGGCTGGCCCCGTGCTGTTATCCCAGTACAACATCACTGGTCTAGTCTCAGCCTCACTGTGAACCTGCAGATGAGCTGGAGCATCTAGAGCTTGATTGTTTCATCTGCTCTTAAAAAACCAAAATATTTTTCCACACAAAAACATCTACAAAATGATTTTTTTTATTCTTTATAACAATGAGCCATTGTAAAATAGCAATAATGTCCTACAGGGTGTGTGTCGCTTTGATGATCGCCACGCCTCAGTTGAAAAGAGACCGCCTCGCGGCCTCGCGGCCCAACCACCTGAGGCGTGATGTTACCCCAGCATAACACACATCCTGTCGGGCATTATTGCTGAAGTGGCCCTCACAATCAGAGGCACATCCTGCAACATGCAAATATGAACTGAATGATTGATGGCAACATTTGCAACAGGTAAAGAGCTTTAGTATTGCTAAATGCCGTTGAATTATTGTGACGTAGGCAAATTATACTGTAAGGTAGGCAGAGCGTGGCAAGCCATAATTTATTTGTATTAAGGGCCTGAAGGAATGTCGTGGAAGATTTCTACATGTAAAGACTGCTGCTGTCATTCATGCAAATGTTGTAAAGGGAAATGTGTCCATAGCGCAGCTACCTACATTGTATCATGGAGTGTTGCAGAGCATGTGGCTTGTAACAGCATCATATGATGCATTTCACAATAAGTGATGCAATGCTACATGGCATATAAGTAGTTGACTATACCTGGTGCATGCCAAAGAATATATGGCTTCTGTGTTTGTTTATATGCAAGACTGGTATAGGATTGACTGTCAGCATTCAGGGCAGGTGACATCATTTGTCATAATGTATACTGTACATTGCTGTGTTTGAATGCTAGCAATTGTTCCTTGATAGTTCATTTTCTTAGTGTGTTTCTCTTTTTATATAGTTTGCGTTCCCAATATTGTCGTATGAATATTGCTAAACACGCTATGTAGCTGAACAGTTGTGAGTTTGCCACGTAGTTTGTTTGTTTGTTTTTTTAGTTCCCATTCGGCAGAAGCACTACAAAGTGAAGGTTATGCCAGTGTGGAATGTCCTGCAAAACAAGGGGACTATTTAGTGAGAGGCATCAGGAACTGTGTTGTATAACTACATGAAGCTTCTCATGATACTGTAAGCACTGTACACGGCCACACAGAAGAGGAATATTTGACCAGATGTACCATGACCTGTGGCATACAAACAGATCAAGCTGTTTATTTTAGTATAAATGCTATAGGCAGTAGCCGACCTGCCAGGAGTTGTATTATGATTTTACTGCACTCATACTAGGTGAACTGTATGTTGTCTTACCCTCTGGCTCATCAGCTGAAGAATTCGTGAAGACAGGCAACCACCTCAAGGGAGTCAGACATGGGGGAGTTGCCAGATTGGAGGGCAGGCATGGCTTAGGGTGGGAGGGAAAGCTGACCGAATAACTTCGGAATTACACCAGGGGATACTGTTGGTTTTGGAGATGTTCTCCATTGTGCCGGCAGACATAGTAACTTGTCAGATGTGCTGTACAAAATACAGATGTTTTCTATACTGTTTCGAACTACATGTGGTGATAGCACGCACTCCATTCCAGACGTCGGCCCGTTATATCCCCTCCAAGTCTTGCCAGTATCCTGTAATCACCCCCAGAGACCAATAGCACACAGATGGCAACTCTCCTCCCTCCCCGGAGAAGGAGAGCAGTCCTATGGACTCTCAGTCCTGCTCCTCCCCTGCCAACCCCCAATGACCCAGGCTCGTTCCCGAACCCGGGTCAGCATGGTGAGGTGTGTGGCGTCCAGTGCCTCAGCCCTCAGCGCCACCAGGCCGGCCCAACACAGGACACTTTTGCTTAGCAAGAAGAACTGCAGACTGTTGTAAAGCTGTGCTTTGTTATGGCTTAATAGAGAAAAGTCCATGTCAAGGACAGCAGCAAATTCCATTTGGCAATGCTTGAGTAAAAAGAATGTAGCCAGTCTTCACAGTTAGATTCTGTACTCCAACTCTGGTGCCAGTCTGCATTGCATTAATGTTGTGTATTAGGAAGGCTTTAGACAGTCAGGGGATGTCTCACTTCATGGGTCATACCGAATTGCAAAGTTCGTTGATCCCTGTGCACCCACTGTATCCAGCTGTTAGCCCGCATAATATGCTCCTTCATGTCATTCAGTGTTGTAACAAATATTTGACTCTCTGACTGTAGTATATACTGCAGTTTGATATGTCTCAGGATTGTGTTTTCCTACCGCCATTTCCAGAAATATGGAGGCTGATACAATCTAGCAGGTAAACGGAGTGAAGCAGTAAGTGTTGGGGGGCTTAGAATGAAGGAGATAGCTAGGTCATTCCCTCCTCCGGAAAGGACATATATACAGTAATTCATTCTTTGTTACCAACACATTTACATGTTGGACTGGTAGTCGGCACCAGCAGCCTTACTCTCATTTCTGTAGACTTCTGTGGGACATCTGTAGAGACTGTAAGGGAAAAACAACAACATAAAACACACAGACATAAACAAGCCTGCCTGAACAGGTCCTCAGGTTGGAAAGCCTTATCATGTTATCCTTTTTGTTCCATTATCCAAAGGAATATACTGACTTCATAACTGCAGCACCATATCTGTCTGTTCTGTGTGTTAGCTGCTGTGTGTTCCAGTCACTATACTCAAATAACAACAATGTAAAAAAACACTGAGGCTGTGACTCATGATTCCTATAGATGTCAGCCCTCGGTTTACTATGTAACAGACTGATACTCATTCCTTTGACAATGCCTCCCCAGAATGGCCTGCAATACTGTGATCAGAGAAGACTATGGAAACATGAAGAGTGCCTTATTTAACAACACAATTTGAGGACCCCTCTCTTGTTTCACTGGAGCACTGTATTGTAGGTAGAGCGAGTTCGAGTCAGGATGCATACAGAATGGGGTTTTGTACACAGAATAAATACAGGACTGAAAGCCTAATTGTTGATCTCTTGAAATATGCAGACTTTACAGGTGGCAGGCTATGGAGGGTTCATGTAAATGAAATACCAGCTGTATTATTTTGATATACCAGAAAGGGGGGGGATAAGATGTAACTGAACAAGAAGGTTAACAAAAGGTAGGCATATAGCACATACTGTACATAGGATGACTGCACTCCTGATTAGTGTGGCAAAGGAAGAGGCTTTCTTTTTGCACAAGTAATGCTTTCTCTGTTGACTGACTAGGTGGAACGGTGGTCCGGTTGCCGAATAAGGGGTGATCTCCTCATGAGGCACTGGCGCTATCTTCCTGGTGCTGGGGTACTGTGTTATACATTGTAAGCTGCCCCTGACATCTTGCCTCTCCTTTACAGAAATTCCCTCAGTGCAACTGTAGTAAAACTGCCCACAGTAAAAACTAAAACAGCAACAAAACCAGGATGTAATCAAGCAAATAAAAATAATGTTCTTAATACATAATAATAATAACTCTATTTAATATAGCACCTTTCAAAATATCAAGGCGCTGCACAAATACATACAAATTCAATTAAAAGAATTGTTACATGAGCTCCCTGCACCCTTATGGGTACCCTCAGAGGTACACCATAGACAGGTAGTGCTTAGGCATATGTTATACTAACATATAGGGCTAAGGGCATCTACCGCATAAAAGTAGATGTCAGGATATGTAGGCATATCGCAAATAGGCATATAGGCAAATAGGATGCTGGGATGCATAGGCAGGGGCATCACCAGCAGGAAAAGGGAGGTCATAATTCCGCTATACAAGACACTAGTGAGGCCCCACCTGGAGTACAGTGTACAGTTCTGGAGACCTTACCTATGTAAGGATATAGACAGGGTAGAGAAGGTTCAGAGGAGGGCAACAAAGATGGTACATGGATTGCATCACAAGTCCTATGAGGACAGGTTGAAGGAACTGAATATGTACTCCCTGGAGGAGAGGAGGGAGAGAGGGGATATGATAGAGACATACAAGTATCTTACAGGGAGGAACAGGGTACAGGAAAGCACTATTTTTAAGCGAAAAAGATGTTCCACAACAAGAGAGCATGGGATGAAGTTGGAGGGAGGACGATTCAGAGGAAACGTGAGGAAGAATTTCTTCACAGAATGGGTGGTGGACAAGTGGAACACCCTGCCAGAGGAAGTGGTGGGGGCTGAAACAATCACAGGATTTAAGAATGCATGGGATAGACATAAAGGAATTCTGGAGGTCAGAAGTAAGGGGCAACAGACTTCTTGGAAAACATAAACTGAACTTACAAGCTCAAATGGGCAGACTGGGTGGGCCATAGGCCCTTATCTGCCGACACTGTCTATGTATCTATGTATCTATGCATATTGTTGTAATACACTTTGCTTGCTGATATATATATGTATGTTCTTCTGTGTATTTCTTACTTGTAAGATGCCAGAACACCTGTGTCCTTGGAATAATGATGATATGTAAGTCAGCATTGCCATCTTTTTGGTGATTTGTACTACTACTACACTGAGTTATGTAAGACTCTGTATAAGAACTCTTTTGTTTCACAAACTGATGACTACTACAAAATTGTATAATGTTATCTTGGACCGTGGAGTCTTCTCTAATTTAGCCAATAGGGTTCATCTCTGTAACTAGAAATGTTTATATCTTACAGTAACCATAGTAATTATCATAGGTATATAATGTAATACACAAGTCTTGTACCTCAGAGATCCCAAGAGACACAAAGAAACCTCGAGGTACAGGGAACCGCTTAGCACTGGTTCCCGGTTCGTATTGGTAAGAACTGCTTAGGGCAACTGTGATTTTATCCTTTTTGGTAGTAATAAACAAGTTTATTACTCTTATGCAACGTGTCTGTGATTAGTTGCATTCCCAATATTGCCAAGAACCTGAAAGCGAGGTTTAGACCTCCTGACAATTGGTGACCGCGTGCAGGCGATATTTGGTGTTTGTAAGTTTTCACTAGTTGCTATAACTTTTCCCTTCCCAACAGTGACAGTAGGTGTACATTCCCGTGTCACCTCTCCCATTTTAAAACCAGTTTGTAGTCACTTATAAAGTCTGGCTGTCTTCTTTTCAGATGTGGTCGATGTCGACTCGACTCACTCCATTGCAGCTTTGAATTGTAAGCCTACAACTCTTACAGTAGCCCGCCTGTGTAAGAAGTGCTCCTGCTGTAGATCGATACATAGCATGGTGCCTTTTTCACAGTTTGATTTTTATTCCCTCCCACACAATGGCCACCGTATCAAATATCTGCACAGAACTGAGACTCGATGTCTCGAACTTCCTTGCCTCCCATGGAGGATGGGCTGACTTTGTGCAGGACGTGAGTCAATCTAAAAACCCTATGCTGGGGATTTCAACCCAGTACACAGAGATGAGACAATTAACCAATAAGTGTCAAGCTAAAGGGCTGATGGTTGTGACTCTCTACATTGCTCTGGAAGCCTCTGAAGCGAGGTTTCGAACCCTTGATCTGCAAATTTAATCTCTTAAGCAACAGATGGGTTTGCAGGAAACGGAATGTGTTAGACTGCAGCAGAACTTGAAGTCTGAACTTCAAACTCTGCAAAATGAAAAGGATTCACTTTTGCATCATTCAGCTCAAGCTGGAGAACAGGAACTTTGTATGTTGAAGCAGGAGTGTGAAAGTCTGAGACAGGATAAGGGACAGGCATTGCATATGAATGACTTGTTAAGTAAAGTGAATGAACAGTTGAATGAGGAGATGGGTGAGCTACAGAATGAGATGAACCAGGTATGTAATGACTTAGAAGTGGCTACTAGGGACAATCGCGAACTGAGCACCGTGTATAGATGGTTGCAGAAGCAAATCCAGGATGAGGTTGATATGGATGTTGCAACTGTGAGTCATGCTGAATGTAAAACTAAGATGGCGAAACTGCGCCATCAGCGGGAGGTTCTGGCTGGACATGTTAAGGCGATGGGAGGTGTAGTCCCTGCCTTACACACGTCATCTGAAGGGGAGGTATCAGATGACATCTCTCAGTACAATGCCCAGTCACACCCCTACTATGACCCACAAACCCCACCCAGCCATCTACAACATGGTGGGTCCCCACTCCACCCACACCATGTCATACATCGTCGATGTCGTGACACCCATCATGGAAGATGCCAACATGGTGGCCCCCATGATGGGGAGGAGCAGGCCCAGGCCTGGTCCTGATGGCACCACCGATAGTCGTTATTAATGTGGAAGACAGGCAAGAGATAGAAACGATGATTGAAACTGCAATAGGTAATATACCGCTTCCTGAGAGGAGTAAACGGGCCATTAAAACCCAAATTAGGCAGCTTCTACAAGAGGCTGGCACTCAGGATGGTATTGTTCATACGGCGGCCGAGGCTGCAGCTTGGGCCCCCTAGACGGTGCCCGAGACAATCTACCTCTGCCTGATTGACCCAATAATCCCTACAATGGCCTACTTGTTCAGCAAATCGCTGATGTATTGGTCGGATAAACCCGTCTAACAATCTCAGCTGTCACTTAGAAAAGGTGCGTTCTAAATGCGAGATGCTTAGCCTTGCTGCAGAATACCAGGTCCAGATACTACGCCAAACCATCGATCCTAGTTTGTGGGCCAAACTCCCCAATGCCATCCGCCAGGATGGGAACGCCACCTTTGATGAGGTTGCAGCTGAGCTCATTTCTGCTCACAGCCCAGGTGTAGTAGGATTGATGCTTGCATACCCTGTAAAACAGAATGCAAAGGAAAGTCCAGTGACTAGGATGGCCTACCGAGCAGGAAAACACCTGGCACAAGAAGCTGCAGATGTAGATCTTATTGAGTATAAGACCCTGTTCCTTAGCAACATGATTCCTGCAGTATGAGAAAAGGTAGAGCCAACTACATACCCCAACAGGGACAGGTTTGCCGATATCCTTCGGAAAACAGAAAGAGTTTACCAACTTTACATCCGTGATCTGGGCTCCGGTTCCAAGAAAGTAGCCGACGTGGAGCCTATTTCAGAGGCCATGATGCACTACACTGTGGAAGGGCAGGCCCAACATCAACAGGCCCTTCCAGCTGATATCCAACACCCCCAACAGGGCCAACAATAACCACAACAGCAACAGCAGCAATGGGGTGGGAACCAGAATTGGCATAAGAATAAAAAGCACAATAAGGGTAAACCACAACAACAAAGAACGGGCCCTTCATATAGGGAGATAGCCGAAGAAAATCGGAAATTTCGGAGCTCCTGGGGCAAGTGCACTCTGTGGCGGATGCTGTTCCTGCTCAGGCTCTTGCGGCTGTACAACCGGTGACCTAGACCCCAATGGGCCATGGTGACACCGGAAGTACAGGCCTTCAGGTCCATACAGACCTGAACCTGGAAGCTCCTCCCTATATAGCATCAGTGCAGCATGGTGAAGTAATACAAAGAAGCCAGGCCCAACCTCTCCATGCTCCCAGCAGTACAGATTGACAATTACAGGCCCCAGTCCAGATTGTAAACAAGCTGGTCTTGGATACAAACTGAAGGCCCTGCACTGAGGCCGAGGTTGGGGGCCGCCTACTTGTAGTCTTACTAGATACAGGTGCGGCTGTGTCTGTATTACATGATGAACACCCAGACACATCTCCTTGGTCCACTGGACGGAGGACCAATATGTCAGGAGTGGATGGTACTAGGTTACCTGCATACCGGTCTCTACCCTTGCCGGTAGAGTTAGGCCATTTAAAGGCCTCACACACCTTCCAACTGATGGTAATGCATGATCATCCTAGTATCATAGGAATTGATTTTCTTGCACCACACTGCTGTGTGGTAGAACTAGCTAACATGCTACTGATACAGATTCAGGGTCAATACCACACCACTTTGATCCCTGACTCACACGTTGTGGCAACAATTTCTGCTAACAACAAAGAATATGACGTCATAGATTTGTTCAAAGATCATGAGCTTTTTCCAAAGCTTCTCCCCATTTTACAGCGACATCTGGAAGCGTCTGCAATCAACAAACATGACTGTGGTAGAATGCACACTGTCATCGAAGTGCCGGGCCCAACACATGAGAGGCAAAGGCAGTACCCTTTTCCAGCTGAGGCCTTGCCTTCTCTCAGAGAAAAAATCAAGCCACTTATCAAGCAAGGTGTAATCAGAGCATCTGTTTCTACTGCCCAGTGTGGCACGTGAAAAAACCCACAGGTGCCTGGAGAATTACTATTGACTACAGGAAACTGAATCAGGTCACCCCCAGTTGTTCCCCAACTGTGGCACCAGCACCCGATGTCCTATGACTTTTGACCCCTGACCTGAAATGGTTCAGTGCCCTGGACATCTCCCATGGTTTTTGGTCATTACCACTGGCCCTCAAGAGTCAATATAAGTTCGCTTTCACCTTTGAAGGAAGACAGTACACGTGGACTTGCTTACCACAGGGATTCCATAATAGTCCATCCCTGTTCCAGCTGCATATGATGGATGCCCTTGAGGGTTTCTCTACTCCTCAATGTCTCTTGTAGTATGTGGACAACCTGTTGCTGGCAACTGCCACACAGGAACAACACCTGGATCTCTTGGACGAACTACTGACTCTCAGAGAGCAGACCTGAAATGCAATCCAGCAAAAGCACAATTATGTCAGAAAGAAGTACTCTTTCTGGGTCTAAAAATAACTGACCAAGGTTGAAGCCCTACTTGGAAGAAGATACAAGGACTGCAAGACTTGCCATTGCCCACCGGCGTGGCAACTCTTCGAAGGTTTCTAGGTATGGTAAATTATTCGAGAGATTTTATATGTGATTTTGCTCTGAAAGCTGCTCCTCTTTATCAGCTAATGAAAAAGGACATCCCATGGACTTGGGGCCCCATACACACCCAGGCTGTGACATCACTGAAGCAGGCCTTGGCCTCCGCCCCAGCTCTGGTCAACCCCAATCCAGCACTACCATTCCATCTGGAATGCGTCACCTCTGACACTGCCATGTCAGCAGTACTGGCCCAGAAGGTTCATGGCACGCTGAGACCTACTGCATATGCATCACAGCTCTTGACCCCAGTGGAACAGAAGTACAGCCTTTGTGAAAGGAACCTTCTGGCCACCTACTGGGCTGTCAAGCACTTTCTGTATATCAGTGGGTACTCTCTACTGATTATCAACACCAACCACACCCCAACCACCTTTCTGCTCTCAGATAGAGTGAAGGATGGGTCAGTCTCCAACACCAGGCTGACACACTGGTCACTTCTTCTCCAGGATAGAGACATACAGGTACACCCAACAAAAATTCCATATATGCTGGCTCATGGACTCCTTTTCCAAGGAGAGCCCCCTGACTGTACATTGCAATCACCTGATCTTCCAGATCCAGGTCCTTTCCTCCCTGCCATGCCACAAATACTAGACAACACCTCTTTGTGTCGCATCTTTACTGATGGTTCAGCATCTTACTATCAGGGAGAACAAATTGCAGGGATGGGTATTCTAGTGATTTACCCTTTACCCTTATGGGAACACCATTAAAATATCTAAACATTGCAGTGTAGCATCATCATAGTATGCAGAGATGGCAGCGGTGGCCTGTGCCCTCGAGTTCATCCAGCATGGGACTGAGGATACCATCATTTTTACTGACTCTAATTGGGTTTGTTGTTCTCTTACAGAATTCCTTCCTTTCTGGCAGAAGAACTCCTTCCTCTCATTTGATGGCAGCCCAGTGAAGTGCAAGGAATTGGTAATATACATACATGTACTGGCACAAAAATTTGCACACAAACTTTAAGTACACAAAGTCAAAGCTCATTCTCTCCATGATCCCTACCATGCCTTCAATGATACAGCAGACACCTTTGCCAAGGAAGGGGCCCCAAGCGGGGGACACCTGGATGATGGACCATCCAGAGGCCAATGCAGCCGTACATATTGCAGCACTCAGGAAAAAACCTGAACCTTTTTCCCCCTTGGACTTCTCAGCAGCCCCACATGTTGATACTGAACTCAAAGAAGTGTTCAGATTCCTTGACAAGAGTACTGAAGAGAAACTTCCTACACATAACCCCTACCGGAGGCATGAAAGTAAGTTACACTTGTCACCAGATAACAAGCTCATCTGGTATCAGCCAGATGATCCCACCACTAAGTTGTCTTAGATCCGAATTTTTGCACCAAGTGCATGATACTCCCACTGGTGGACACCAGGGAGTGGAAAACACCCTCCAAAGGCTTAAGACCACCGTCTGGTGGCCTGGTGTCACCAAAGATGTTAAACAGTACATAGACAAATGCCTCATTTGTGCGCAAAACAACCCCATCCCTACCAAGTGAAGTGCAGACTCTTACCAGAAAGAACTCCTGATTCCTTACCACCCTGTGAGACCACTCCACTCTGCTGATGAGGGGTTGCTAGAGATTCCAAGGGTGACTTTAAAATCAGTCGGGGCCCGTGCATTTATGTTTGCGGCCCCTTCCCTTCCCTTCGGAATTGTCTACCCCGTCGGATTAGGGATTGCACGACCGTGGGGAGTTTTAAACAGGTTCTGAAATCTTTCCTCTGGGAAAAATCTTATGGATGTACTATTTATTGAATTGCATTTATTATGTGGCTGAATTTGTTGGATTTTATTCTCTTATTGTACTGCGCCTTGATGCCTGAAAGGCGCATAACAAATAAAGCATTATTATTATTATTATTATTATATTACCACCACCACGACACTCTGGTCCTTGGCATGCCATACATATTGATTTTATTGACCCCCTGACCAATACCAGCAGAAATAACAAGTATGCTCTTGTGCTAACTGACCTCTTCTCTAAGTGGGTTGAAGCTTTCCCCACTAAAACATGCACTGCTAAAACTACTGCCAAAATCCTGGTGGAACAGATTTTCTCCAGGTGGGGCCTACCTCTTAAGGTAGACTCTGACAAAGGAACCAGTTTTACAGGTGAGTTAATGAAAGAATATCTTGAACTCCTCGGAGTTCAACAAAAGTTCCACATACCCTACCACCCCCAATCTTCAGGTCAAGTGGAGAGAACCAACAGACGGATTAAGCAAATGCTTTCCAGATTTATTGAGGACAATCCCAAAACCTGGGATTCCCTACTGCCGTTACTCCTTATGGCAATTAGGGGCACACCCTTAGCCACCACCCAGCTCACACCCTTTGAAGTGATGACTGGAAGACAGATGAGATTACCCGAACACCTGTTGTTTGATCTGCATACCCTCACTGCAGACCGTGTGTCTGTAGATCAACATGTGGAAAAACTCAGAAAAGACCTCATACACACACATTTGTATGCTGCCAACTGCATGGGAAAGGCCCAGCAACAATCCAAAATGCAGTTTGACAAACACGCACAAGAAGTGGATTGGCAGGTTGGAGATCAAGTAATGGTACTCCGATTTGCACATCCCACCCATTCCTTCTCCAATAAATGGGAAGGCCCATACCCCATTGTCAGCAAGCTCAGTCTGGCAGTCTATCAAATTAGACTCCTGCATAACAATAAACTGACTGACAAATGATTACATGCAAACCAACTGAAACTGTATAAAGGAGCTTAAATTACTTTTCCTCACCCCATTGGGTGGAATAGTACTGACTTACTAATGTTTGATTTTGCTTTTCAAATACACTGACAAGATGACTATCTTGTTCCATTATCTCCTCATCTCAGGAGTTATCCCCTTCATCCAAGGCACGGTACCGAACCTCCTACCACACCTTGATCATCCAGCATCTTCTTCAGAGGGAGTATCCATCAATACACCAGATAGTCTGATCACTGTTCAGGAAGGTTCCAATGCTTACCTCACTGCCTCGGTTGTTGCTCCTGATAAATCTACCCTACAAATTGAGTGGCAAACCACATCGCAAGGACAAATTCTCTCTGTGGCCAAACTCTCCAAAGGAACTTTCCAAGGTTGGTCCAACCAATGCTAAATTATCCCCAAATGGTTCTCTGTCCTTGTTGCAGACTGCTCTTAGTTTGGTTTGTACAACATTAGTGTCTTAATTGATACTTCATATAGTAATTCTTTGTCTAAGGAGCCTGCCAGAAAATTTTGTGCTGTACACCACATGGCTTCTGCTGCCATGTATCTCTCTGTGTTACCACCCACTGATAAACAGCTTTTGGAATGTCCAAAGCATACCCCTGGTCCCCGTAGTGGTCTAACAGCCACTGCCCTCCCTGGTTCATTGATTAATAACTTACAATTTATGCATATACCTGTTTTGTTTAATCTTACTTACTGGAATATGGAAGAATTTGGTATGTGTCACAATACTAATACATCAGCATTTTACAGTACATTATTGCTTGATAGTTTAGCTGCATATCAGATTCGTACTCAAGACCCTATTGCTGGGGTTCATACTACTGAACATAGAGGCAACTTCAGGAGAAAACCCAATCTTGATGATCAAAGTCGTAAACGTAACACACGTGAAGTTGACAGTTCTGATGTCACAGGTGCAACAGGTACTGTCACAGGCCTCTTTGGTATGGCTATGTCTATTTGGAATAAAGCAGACATTGCTGCTATCAAATCTCATTCTGCCAAATTTTCCACTGGTTTGGTTAACAATATCCTACCCCCATTATTGCATGGTGTAGATGGCCTTAGTCAGGAAGAACGATACACTGTATACAACATTGCTAAGGCATTTACAGATTCTAAAGACAAGATTAACACACTCACTGCACAGAACAAGGAAGCAGATAAATAATACATTGCTAGAGAGATTCTCTGCTCTGCCTATGGCTCATACATTATCACTACCATCAACAATCTCTTCCGTGATCTAGAATCTGGAAGAATCCCTAATATCATACATGACAGACGCATTTCCAAATGATATTGTCCACGATGTAAAACCCCTAGCTGTATTGCTATGTGTATGCAACAATCTCTAACAATTCCTCTTTCTACAGCTAGGAACCTGGGGTTTGTGACCAGACACCCCAACACTGGTCCTTGTTTCACTGCTAAGAAATGTTCCTTAAGAGAGACGATGTTTGTTTCTTTTACTGCCTCTTTACCATGTTTTGATCCCACTACAGCCTTGTTCGACAAGCTTGCACTGGTACATTCAATTCGGCACTTGGATGAAGACATCTACAGAGAACGCCTGGATCTACTGCCTCTACTGGTTTTCCATCCTTTCCTGGATGCCTGGGTGGCTCCGCACATGGACTGCTGTGCAAAGAAGCAATACATTTATTTGTGCCGATGTGATGTATTTGATGTTATTCAACCTGTTTGTGGTTATTCTCCTGATAGCATTGATTGGACTTTTACCATGGATGATGACATCACCACTAATGGCACGGATTCCTTGGATTCTACTTTGGCTTCTGATAAACTCTATCACTCATATCATGAGGAGGTTCATCGCCTGTCAACACAGATTTCGAAGATGGCCTACACCTGCCCAGTACAGTTGCAAAAGTGGAGACTCCCCACTGTTTGCTCTCAGTACAATTCTGATGGGGAGTACTGTGTGGTAACTAACTTTAAAAGCTATAATTATGGATCTGTGAAATGTGTTATTGATAACCCCATTTTATGTTTAGTTCACCACCAGAAGACTGTCATTGGACATACCATTATAACCCCCATCCCCCTTATGGATGGATGCGGACATCATTGATGGTAACCCCGATTATCTGCTCACACTTTCTGAATACTTACCATATTTTAATGTACACCTAGACCCACTCACACTTACATTAAAATCACTTTTAGACAGGAAGGGGACACACCTCATCCACATCAGCAATAATATAACCAAGACCAATGAAGCTATCCTTTCATTGATTAATGATGATGATATGAATGATGCATTGACTAACACCTGGTTAGAGATTACTTTTAACGGTTTTATTATATAAGCATTTTTGATATTTGTCTTAATTATCATGCTATGTTGCCTACGGGCGCACATTGTGCCAACAACGTGAGCAGCTCAAGTTCCTTTACAAAGCTCGCGTATCAGGTTTGTAAATGACCACTGCTCCCTGACCTTTCCCAAGATTTCCTTGTGTTGCCCTTGGAGGCGACAAGGGGGGGAATGTTACACAAGGTCCCTGCACCCTTATTGGTACCCTCAGAGGTACACTGTAGACAGCTAGTGCTTAGGTATTTGTTATACTAACATATAGGGCTAAGGGCATCTACCGTATAAAAGTAGATGTCAGGATATGTATGCATATTGTTGCAATACACTTTGCTTGCTTATATATATATATATGTATATGTTCTTCTGTGTATTTCTTACTTGTAAGATGGCAGGACACCTGTGTCCTTGGAATAATGATGATATGTAAGTTGACATTGCCACCTTTTGGTGATTTGTGCTACTACACTGAGTTATGTAAGACTCTGTATAAGAACTCTTTTGTTTCACAAACTGATGACTACTACAAAATTGTATAATGTTATCTTGGACTGTGGAGACTCCTCTAATTTAGCCAATAGGGCTCATCTCTGTAACTAGAAATGTTTATATCTTACAGTAACCATAGTAATTATCATAGGTATATAATGTGATACACAAGTCTTGTACCGTGGAGATCCCAAGAGACACAAAGAAACCTCGAGGTATAGGGAATGCTTAGCACTGGTTCCTGGTTCGTATTGGTAAGAACTGCTTAGGGCAACTGTGATTTTATCCTTTTTGGTAGTAATAAACAACTTTATTACTCTTATGCAATGTGACTGTGATTACTTTCATTCCCAATATTGCCAAGAACCTGAAAGTGAGGTTTAGACCTCCTGACAGAATAAATATAAATAAAATCATAGAAACTCAGGAAAAGCTTTGCTCCATAAAAAAAAAGTCTTCAGTGCCTGCTTAAAGCTCCCCACTGTCCTGCACTCCCATAGCTGACGTGGCAGAGAATTCCAGAGGGGTGGGGCAATGAACATAAAAGCATGAGCACCAGATGAATTTAAACAAACCCTCAGAATCTCTAGCAACCCCTCGTCAGTCAAGCAGAGCTGTCACACAGGGGTGTAAGGAATCCAAAGCTCTTTCAAGTAGTCAGGACCAAGTCCATGTAGGGCTTGGTAGGTTAACAAACCTACCTTAAAGGTCATCTACCACTGAACTGGCAGCCAGTGCAGATTGTGCAGTACTGGGGTAATATGAGATCTCCTTGATACCCCAGTCAATAAACATGCAGCAGCATTCTGCACTAGCTGCAAGCGGCAGATATCGACCCCAGGAAGCCCTAAGTAAAGGGAGTTACAGTAGTCAAGGTGCGAGGTCACAGAGGTGTGGACCAAAATGGGCAAATCACTGGACAGAACAAGGTGCTTGATCCTGGCAATGTTCCTAAGATGGTAAAAGGCTAACTTGATGACTGCCGACACCTGATGATGAAGGGTCAGCCCATCATCAGGTGTTGGCAGTCACTCTCAGGTCACACACCCATTCAAAGGTAAGGATCTGAGCCCCCCAGAAATAAACCAGAGGGCAAATCAGTCCTGAACCCCTCTGGCCTGCAACCCAGGTCCACCACCAAAACCTCAGTCTTTCCTACATTCAACTTTAACCTGCTGGAACTCATCCAATCCTGGATTTCGAAAAGGCAGCTGTTAAATACCGAGAGAGCACTAAACTGGTCTGGGGTAAAAGACAGGTAGAGCTGGGTATCACCAGCATAGCAGTGAAACATCAGCCCATACTGTCTTACAATGTCTCCGAGGGGCAGTATATATACTGCAAACAACATGGGGGATAGCACTGAGCCCTGGGGCACCCCACAAGGCAGAGAGAACGACTCAGAAGAAAATATTCCCGAGACAACTCTGAGTTCTACCGGTGAGGAAAGATGAAAACCATCTGAGCACTGTCCCAGTCAGCCCACAGATGGACCTCAGGCGCTCGAGCAGGACCCCATGGTCCACAATGTCAAAGGCTGAGGAGAGGTCAAGGAGTACAAGATGGAATGATGTCTCCGATCTCTCGCCATCAGATCATTGAGCAACCAAACCAGAGCAGTCTCAGTACTATGCCTCTTATGAAAACCCGATTGGAGAGGTTCATATAAATTACGGATGGTTAAATGGGTCTCCAGTTGAGTTGCCACCACTTTCTTGATAACTTCTCCCACAAAAGGAAGGTTCAAGATAGGTCTGTAGTTAGCTACAGTCTCCGGGTCCAAAGAAGCTTTCTTCAGAAGAGGTGTCACCACCACCTCCTTCCGGGAGCCTGGAAACTCACCCGAATCCAAGGAGCACCGGACAATCTGAGCTAAGACTGGGCCAATGATATCACTACAACCCAAAATCAGGGAAGTAGGGCCCGGGTCTAAACTACAGCATGTGGGGTGCATCCCCTGGACAATCCTCATAATGTCAACGAACTCCAGCAGGTCAAAGGTACTCCAGGAAACACCGGGCATAGTGACTGCGCACTGACCAACAGCATCCCCAACAGAATGGAATGGACGGATCTCCTGCCTGATGTCGGCCACCTTATTCACAAAGAATCAAGCGATCTCATCACATTCCATTTGTGAAAAAACTCGATGAAGCTGCAGACAGGCTGGGTTGCACAGCCTGTCCACAGTTCAGAAGAGTTGAGCCAGTTGGTTCCTAGCAACAGCGATTTCCCTGGACAGGAATTCTGCCTTCTTATGGGAGATCACTGATTGATAGAGTTGATAATGCTCTAACAAGTTGGAACACACAGAAGGGGGTTGGAGCCCCAGTACTTTGGCCCTTGGGTACACAAATAAGTTTTTGTCACCATTTAGATGCTGCAGTCCTACTCACAATTGAAAGCATTATACAGGCTTCTTTACAGTTGTCTGGGAAATCTTTCATCAGTGCAAGCAAACCAAACAAAAAAACAAACAATCCTAGCTGAACAGCTACTCAGGTTGTAAAGATTTAGAATGTTATCCTTTTTCTTTTACTGCCAAAACACAGATCAACATAACTGCCAATATTTCAAATGTGTTACTATGCTGAGCTCTTATAGGCTAGAATGCAGATCAAGCTGCATTTCCAAGTGTGTATGCAGGGGAGCAGATTCAATCGCTAGCGTGGCAGCCCCTCCCCACTATGGAATACTAACTAAACTTGAAAGTAGGGATGCTTCAAATATATTGTAAAATGTAATACTTCTAGTTATAGCCTTTGGGGCTACAGAAATTGTTTGCAGGGAGATCATTAATGTTATGTATATTGAGTGCCGTGTACTTGGCTGTGGGGCACTGCCTTGCTACACTTATGAGGGGGAAAGTCAACAAGGTAATACTAACAGAGAGGTAGACAGCGGTTCCACTGACGTGCAGTTTGGACTATGATGTCATCCTGTTTGGAGGTGTCATTTTAGGCATGTGAGATATCCTGCTGCGACTGCTATGGCATGGGCTGTAATTGACTTAGGCAGCCTGACATTTATCTGCCTAAAGTCATGGAGAAGGCGTAAGTCATCTCTTAACAGACAGTGCCTTGTTGCCCGAAACTTTATAGAGGGCAAGAACACTGACTGTAATTGTTGCCTCAGGTACAACGGTAGTAATTGACTGTGGGATAATGTGGTCTCGTTTTGCTACACATTTGAGGGGTAACACGCAACAAGGTAATATCACCTCATGAGGTACTGGTGATACCTTTGTATTTCTCCAGTAGTCTGCTACACATTAGAAGTCCGGAGTAGGAATTAAATTTTCTTTTCCCACGCAATCCTGTCTCATGGCTACTGGTGCTACCTTTCTGCTCCTAGCTTACCCTGTTAGACACCAGGACTGAGGAACAGGAATTAAACTGTTTTTGTACATGCACTGGTCTCTGTTGTGGTCACCCACACAAAGGCACTGGTGACGAGGCATAAATGGAGCAGAAACTGTTCATGGCTATTGAACTCCGCATGAAAGCATACTGCCAGAAGAGCAACACTGTGCCGCACTGCCATCGCAGCCTCAGCTTCTGTCGACAAAGTGCATATCGCAAGATGTCCCCCTCTATCTCCATGCACACTGTTCAGGCAGAAATGACAGGCTGCTGCTGCTGCTGCTATGATGAGGTGCTCCTGGACTGGTCCAGATATTTTCTTTCAAGGTGGTGGCACGCTTTACAACTAGTATCACTGGCAGTGTCCTCCTTTATTGGTGCCCAACACACAAGCCCCAAAATGCAGTGGCGGCATTGGCCACAACAGTGCTGCACCTCCACAACCTGCTTCTGCAGCAAGCTGCCGCAACATGTTTCTTGCACATGCAGGCAAGCACACATAACAAATTAGCCAGGTTGGGAATGGGTCCCAGGGTGGTAGCCTGGGTAAAACACTGGCTGGACAACAGGAGGCAGAGGGTAATAGTAATCTGAGTCCACAGTGAAGAAAGGGGGGTTACTAGTGGGCTACCACAGGGTTCAGTACTGGGTCCAGTCCTTTTTAATGTCTTTATATGTGACATTGCAGAGGGACTGGAAGGAAAAGTATGGCTCTTTGCAGACGACACAAAGATCTGCAACAGGGTTACATAGACTTTGATGGCAGATAAAGACCGCTTGACCCGCCTAGTCTGCCCATTTGATACACAAGGTGGAGTGAAAAGGATGAGAAGGGACTTGGCAAGGTTGGAGGAATGGTCAAATGTCTGACAGCTTAGATTCAATGCAAAGAAGTGCAAAGTAATGCACCTGGGAAACAAAAACCCAGGGAAAGTGTACACAAAGGGGGGGTGAGATACTGACAACAACAACAATGGAAAGGGACCTGGGGAGTTATATCAGATGACCTAAAGGTGGGCAAGCAATGTGAGAAGGCAGTAAGGAGGGCTGGGGGATACTGGGATGCATAGGGAGAGGCATCACCAGTAGAAAACAGGAAGTTGTCATCTCTCTGTACAGACAGTTGGTGAGACCCCATCTGGAGTACTGTGTGCAGTTCTGGAGACCTCATCTCTGCAGTCATAGACAGGGTGGAGTCTGTCCAGCGGAGGGCAACCAAAATGGTGCAAGGTCTGCACCAGAAGACATACAAAGAGAGACTAAAGGAGATTAATATGTATACCCTCGAGGAAAGGAGGGAGGGAGAGGGGGGGTACATGACAGAAACTTTCAAGTACCTCAATGGAATCAACAAAGTTCAAGTGGTAGCATCTTTCAGAAAAAAGAGATGTGCAAGAACAAGGGGGCACAATTTGAAGATAGAGGGGGGATGGCTCTGAGGTAATGTAAGGAAGTATTTTTTCACAGAGAGGGTTATAGATGCATGGAACAGCCTTCCTGAGGAGGTCATGGAGTCAAAACAGTGGTGGAATTCAAGAATGCATGGGACATATATATAAGGCAATTCTAGTGGAGGGGTAGGAGAAAGTAGGCTGTTGGTTAACTCGGATCTGCAGCTTATCCTGTAGGTAGGGAAATGAGCAGACTAGGTGGGCCAAGCGGTCCTGATCAGTGATCAAATTCTATGTTTCTATGAGGGTCCTTTGTCAAATGGGGGAGGAGGAATGAGGGGGCGGAGATAGAGAGGAGACAGGTAGGGGCCAGAGTCAATAACAGTCACAGGTACTGACTGTGCAGAGATGATCCCTAAATAGGGATTAGAAATGGCCAAGCTTACTTTCAGTGGAGATGGAACTGGGGAGAGCATTCATCCAGTTTAGGGCCCGGTATTTGAAGGATCTCTGGCATAGGGAGGTTCGGCATCAGGGGGACAAGGATCTGGGATTTAGAGGAGCTGCATGTGTTTCCTTAGTGCAGGATCAGGCTTTAACAGGGCAGCAAGGCCTTGGGGGGAAGGCCCAGAGATATCTTTTTAGCTAAGAGGCAGGTTTGATACTGGAGCCTACTGTTGAAGTTAAGCCAGTTGGATAAGATGTAGAGGGAGCCGGTGTGGGTGTTATGGTCGCAGCCTAGGACAACGTGACAGGCTTTGTTGAGTGATGGCCTAAATCTACTGAGGGAGGATTTCTCTGCCACTCCATAGACCAGGATCCTATAGTCTATTAATGAGAGGACAGAGGAAGAGACCACTAGTTGGAGGGCCTCAGGGGTGAGGCAGTGTTTGTGCCAGTGAAGAAGTCCAATCCTGGAGTTGACTGCCATGCAGAGGAGATGGACATGTTTGGTGGAAGTTAAGGGAGGAGTCCAGGGTGATTCCAAGGTACTTGAAGGTGTTTACTTGGCCAAGGGGGGGGGGCGTCAGCTGGGAGTTAAGGATTTGTAGGCAGAGGTTTCTGTGACTGCTCTGGTGGTGTGCAAATGTCATAACTTTGGTCTTTTTGTAATTTAAGACTAACCGGTGACTGGCGAACCAGTGTTCAACCTCAGTGAAGGAGATTTGGAGGGATTGCTGTAGAATGTTGGGATCAGGGTGTGAGGAAAAGAGGACCGCATCATCAGCGTAAAGTAGTAGGCTACCAGAAAATGCAGCTGGGAGGGAGTTGAGAAATAGGCTGAATAGAAGGGGGCCCAGAATAGACCCCTTGGGGACCCTGAACTGTACTGGGAGGCTTGTAGATAGAGAGAGAGTTACTTATCTTAACCTGCTGGGTTCATCCTGTTAGATAGTTGGAGAACCAATTTGTGGCATCCTGGGAGAGCCCAATATAGGAGAGGGTCGATAGGAGGAGGGCATGGTTTACCGCGTCGAATGCCTTCAATAGATCCACAAAGACAGCAACAGCCAGATGACCTCTGAGTGTATGGAGGAAGAGAACTCCAACAGAGCAGAGGTGGTGCTGTGGCCTTTGCAGAAGCCATGTTGTTCTTTACAAAGGAGACCATATTTGGTGAGTAATTCAGTGAGTTGGTCTGAGATGACACATTCCAGTGCTTTGAGGGGAGAGGGGGATTGAGATGGGACGATGATTCCCAGTGGCAGTACAATCGCTGCTTTTGTCGATGGGGTAATAATGGCAGCTTTCCAGTGAGATGGGAATTTGCCCAGGCATAGGGAGCGGTTAAGTATGCTGGCAAATGGGGAGAGGACTTCTTGCAGGGTCAGGCAGAGGAGTTTTAGGTCCAAAGTGTCACTGCTACAGCGGGAGCCACTTAGGGCTTTTTGTAGGTAGGGTTTGGCTTCCCAGTGGGCTAGGGTCTTTAAGCAAAAGGGGGGTGCAGAGTAGAAGGTATGGGGGTGGGGCAGGAAGAGGATCAAAGAAGTGGGGAGGAAGTATATTGCTAAGGTCCGAGAAGGAGGAGTTAAGTGAGTCAGCAATAAGTTTGGTGTCAGAGGTGTAGTTGCCATCCAGATAGATTTTGGGGGGGGGGACTTAGTCTTCCAGTTAAGTTCCTTGAGACTGTCCCAAAATTTTCTGCCAGAGCCCCAGGAGGACATGAGGAATGCTTTGTAGTGTTCAGCCTTGGCCTTGTGAATAGCCCAGGTGCACTTGTTCCTGTTAGTACAGTGGCGTCTGTCAGCTGGTAAGCCCGAGTCAATGGCTAATTGCCAGAGGGAGTCGCAATGTCGCATCTAGTCTAGGAAACATTGAGAAATCCATGATGTGGTGTTACCTTTGACAACACATTTGGAAAGGGGCAAATTTGTCACAAGCATAGTTAAAAGTGTGCATGAAGAAGTCGAGAGCAGTGTCTATGTTTGGTGCGCTGTTTATAGGGGCATTAGGTGGAGTTTTAATTGCCAAAGTTTACCCGGTTTAAGTTTGCATTGGAGGATGATTTTAGGTGGAGGCTTTAGAGCCTTACAAGACCAGGTACAGAGCACAGGAGAATGGTCACTCAGTGCATTGGGGAGCACTGATACACCTGCGATTCTGTTCGGACGGTTGGTAAGTACCAGGTACAGGAGGGTGGATGAACCTGTTTTGGGGTTCTGTTGAGTGGGGGAGAAGACTACCTGTGTTAAGTTCATGGTAGCAATAGCATCTTTGTAGGGGGGCAGAGGAAATGGACTGCCAGTTAGTCTTAAAGTCACCCAGTACTATGTATGTATTGTTTTTACCCCATTCAGCTCAGTGACATCTTGTAAGCCATGTTTAATCAACAGTTTGTATCGTCTTTACTCTGCTACAGCTGAGTTTTTGCTCTCTTGTGCTCCCATCCCACCTCTGCTCCAGCCAACCCATTTCATCTTATCCTTATTTGCAGTTTAAAGCAATGTTTTAAATGACAGCTGTAATAAATTCTAGCAGTGATGTAATTGTCTGTATTCATAACATTATCCATATGGATTTTCACTATTCGGTTTTCCAATCGCAGCAAGCCTGTGTTCCTCTTGTCTCTCCTCTGCTCCAGCTACCCCCTCTCCCAAATTTCTCAGATTACAATTAACCCCACTGGAGTTTACCTTATACCAGTATTCTTCTCTTCCCTGCCCTCTGGACACCGTGCTAGCTGCCACAGTGGAACACAGGGTCTTAAGGGCATCTGACCTGCAGCTCTCCTCACAATGCCCCCTCGGATGGCCATGCTGCAGTAACTAACTCCAGGTACCTGAAGAGAGTGTGCTGGTTTGGCATGCATGTGGTGCCACAAAGGAATAACTCACCCACCCCGCCTCCCACAGGTGGTATCCACATTTTATCCTGCTCAATACACCCGTGTCAGCTCCCTATAACATCCCACACCTGTTTCCAATTTTTACTTTGTGCTCAATGATCTCATTAGAGTATAGGCTGCTAGATGCAACAAACCAGGAGTTCCATTTAGTTGACAGGTAGCTCTCCTGTTCTGGGTGACTGATATACACAGTAATTTTAATCTTCTTACACAGTGTTTTCAGGATTGCCACTTACTCCCTCTTCCTCTAACATGGCTACATTGCACTCTCTAGTGAGAATTTCTTGATCTTTTTTTTTATTTTAACACCGTTGACTCGGTTATGTAGCCTGCTCACAATGCTAGAGCAATGCTTTACCTCCAGAGGTTGTGGTTAGCCAAGGTTTGGAACACAGATCATCTTTACCTCACATCACTGGCTACCTAGAATGCAACATTTCTGCTGGTTTCCTCAGTTTTACTGGGTGCTGTACTCACTATCTGTGCCACCCTGACAAGCCACTTCTCCCCTGCATCCAACTACCAAGGATGCCATCACTTGTTTGAAGAGACCTCTTTTGGATTCTCATATCTTTTGGTCTCTACAAGTGGCTCACGAATCCCCCACTGGTGGCTAGGTCAAGCCGATTTGGCATACCTAGTTGGTCACATTGCCATCTCCCCCTTCATCTCTGCTTGAAAGTGGTTTATTTTAAAATACTACGTTGAATTCTGGCCAAATCTCTTCTCCATCCCCTTATCTGGGAATGAGGAGCAGAACCATGGTCCGCTAGATTCTACCCTGCCCTCTTTCATGCCTCAGTGGTTTGCCACCAACGGTATTAAAATTGCACACATGAACGTGCACAGTCTCAATACCAGCTTTGCAGAATTGGAGGCCGGGGTGTATCCCTACTCTCCTGATATTTTATGTCTTTTTGAGACCTGGCTAAAGTCTAGCACTCTGGGATCCCTTTGTCCTTTAAAGGGTTATAAATTCATCAGAGCAGATCGCCCTTCTACAAAGCTGGGGGTGGTGGGGAAGTTGCAGTTTATTTCAAGAAGCACCTTAACCACATGGCTATACCTATTCAGGGTAGTTTAGCGTGTGGAGCTATCCACACTGTTCTGGCCCTCGGTAACATGGAAAACTTAAATATTATCTGTGTATATAATTCCCCAAAGAGTGGACTGAATAGACTATTAGAGATCACCCAATATCTTGCATCCCTCGAGGGGAATCATGAATTACTCCTCCTGGGAGACCTAAACTTTGACTGACTTAGAGACAACTTGAGTTTTATGGATGACACTCTTTGGAAGGTCCATTTACCCAGCTCATCTCCAGTCCAACCAGAATCTCATTCAACAGTAATCACCAGTCCCTCATAGCCTGGGTACTCACTAATGGGAAGGAGCAGATACAGGCAGTGGGAATACTGCCAGATTCTATCAGTAATCACTCACTTGTCTACTGCATATAGAAGATGCATACTCAGGAGCTCCCCACCCTGAGACCAGTCCCTAGGGTGGCTCTCTCTGCAGGGTCATTTTGACTGGGCAGCCTCGTTCACAGTGCACTCAGGAATCATCAGCTGTCCCACTACTCCCTACTCACTGACAGAGTGGTCTCTCGGAGTCTCCGGGCCTCCTCCATTCCCCCACTGGAAGTCCCTCGCACTACTATTACCATGGGTAGTAAAGCTTTCTCTGTCTCTGCCCCTTCCCTCTTGAATAGACTTCCTTTGTCATCCGATCATCCCCTCCCATCAGTCTTTCAAGGCAAACTTTAGGGTGTGGCTCCTGACCAAGGCCATTTGTACCTGCAGCTGTTTCCCAGGTGGTACCAGGGCCCGTATCCTGGCATAACACCTATTCATGCCCTTACCCTACCTCAAGTGCCCCTACCCTCTTGCACAGTTCTGCTCCTCTGTTCAATCTTGATATAACTACCTGTTTTATTCTGAACTGTTAGCAGGTTCTGCAACTTAACTTAAGTTGCATTTCTGCCCACGACTTGTGCCTATACCCCTCCTCATGTTAGACTGAACCTTCATTGCAACTGTATTTATTTCCTTGGCTCCCCAGTGACTGTATGTACATTGCATGTAATACTTTACCATAATCACCATGTTAAGCCTTTAATATTGCATAGCCACTTAATGTATGTCACTACACCAGTATGTACTGATTTCTGTGAAATATCTGTACTATGTAATTTGACCTCATACCAAGTGTATTCAGCAGTCCTGTTTTGTTCTGATTGTTATCTCTGTATCGTATTGATGTTTGTTGTGTTTGCCACCCTGGTGGCCTGGGTCGTGACTGAAAATGGTTCTCTGGATCAGTTTGCTCACCCAGTTATCAAAGACATACATAAAAATGAATCTATTTTTGTGACTTCTCAGAAATACATTATGTGGCTCTTACTAATGACCTATATCTTATTGACCGGTCTCCTCTATACCAGACCTGTGACATAGATACCACCTTAAACTCTCTCGTAACTGCTCTAATTGTCCTCCATGATAAACATATGCCTGCCATTGAATGTAGAGTTAGTGGCAGAATGACAAAATGGCTAGACAAGGACCTTCTTGCTGTCATGAAGTTGAGGGATAAATCTTGGGCCAGTTTTAAAACCACAAACTCTCCGGCTGATTGGGACAATTATAAAACACAGAGAAATGAGTGGAAAATGGCCATAAGTGCTGCTAAGAGTGACTATAGCAAACAGTTCCTCCAAGAATCTATGGGGGATTCTTGAAGCTTGGGCAAAGGGTCCAATCCGGTAACCTCTCACATGACTATTGATGGGGTAAGCTGCAATAACAGTTCCACTACTGCGAACTCCTTTAACACCCATTTCACTGACCTCCCCAACTACAACAAACTCAGGGGTCATGACTTGGAACCCCATTCCAATGCTGTGGCTCCAGTCTCCCCTCCTTTTAAACTAAGACTGGCTACAAAAACTGAAGTCTAATGCCTCCTGAAATCCACTCCTGGGGTTGAGGTGCAGGTGCCAATGTGCTTCTTCTCAAATTCTTAATAATTGCCACTCCACACATAGCTACACACAATGCACTTGTTCAAACTATCCCTCTCCACAGGGGATGTTCCCTTGCTCTGGAAGGTTGCCAGAGTCATTCCTATCCACAAAAAAGGAGACAACAAATCCATGGATAACTATCCCCGCATAGCATCACTGTCAGTTCTTGACAAGCTTCTCAAGAAGCTGGTAGCAGCTCAGGTAGATGTTCACCTTCAACAGCACAACCTCTTATCCCCAGCCCAGCATGACTTCAGGCATGCACACAGCACTAGTAATGCACTCATCAAACTCACGAGTGACATAAAGAAAGACATAGATGGAGGTCTGCTCACAGAAGCAGTTTTTACTGATCTAACCAAGGCATCAGGCCTTTTGGATCACCCTTTAGCTTGCTAAACTGATCAAACTGAGCTTCTCATCTTCCTCTTCCTCCTGGATCACAAGCTACCTATCTGATAGGCAGCAATTTGTTGACATTAACAGTGTCAAATCCCATCCCCCCATCAAGCTTGGAATCCCCCAGGATCCATTCTCAGTCTATTGCTGTTCTCTCTGTTCATCAACCACTTGCCAACAACAGTCTCCTCTTGTTCCATACTGCTGTATGCTGATGACATGGTGCTACACACACAAGTGCCTTGGACATCACAGAAATTAACTCAGAACTGAATGCTGACTTTAGGGCAGTGTACTCCTGGATAAATCACAATAAACGACTGTGCTCAATTTTTTTTTATATTTCTGTTTTTCACTCCTTCCCGGTCCCTCTGTGCTCTGCTTCCTTGGGAGTGCCATGGCATCTTGTCCCTCCTTCTTACCTCTGGTTGCCCCATCCTGCCATGGTTGATCCCCCCAGGTGGGAACGAGGTGGGGCCCAGACACCCGGAATCTTGTATATATCATCGGGCTACTGCAGAGGCAGAGGCCTGGGATCAGTGTCGGTGTTCCTTCTCCCCATCGAACAGTGGGACACTTTTCTCATTTTTCTGCAGAGCGTGACTCACGCCTGGATGGCAAGGGGCAAGCGCGGACATCCATCATTCTCCTCCCTCTCTTGTTACAGCTGGTGCATATTGCTGTTCCTCTGGCTTCCACCAGAAGCCAGTTCATCACCAAGCCTCTTCCCACTTCCCTCCCAGAGAAGGCAAGCAGTCCCGCGGGTGCTCAAACCTCCCCCCAGCCCACCTTCCAGCTACCTGGGCTCATTCCTGAACCCAGGTCCAAGCTTTCTGGGTCTGGGCCAAGAATTTGAGCAGTCCCCCTCCCCTTACCATTTACTGTTCTGATAGCACCCCCCTGAAGTTGTCAACTCCTTCCAGCACCTCAGCATCACTCAAGACCCAGCACTGAATTTTAACCTGCATATGTTGACCACCTGTAAGGCCATCAACATTAAAGGGAAATGTCCACCTACGAGTGGGCCCCACCTCAGTGTGAAGCAGGGCCCGATTAGCACTTGAACGAACAACTGTAATTTTTACCTAACTGTGCCATCCATAATTTAAAAATTTATCTGGCTAATCCTGCCCCCTCCCTGCTGCCATTTTACAATGGAGAGCACTTGCTGATGCACCCACAACTATCCCCAGAGTGACATGTCGTGTAGGGAGCAGCTCGGGCATGTCCATAGGAGCACTGTACTGCAGAAGCTTCTAATAGCTCTGGTTAGGAACCTACAGGTCTCAGTGCTATGCCAAGCCCAGATATGGACTGGCAGTGACCGTTCTCTCTCAGGGTTAGTGTCTCCAAATGTTTAGGGATTTCCAATACCGTGGCAAGAATGGACCCCATTGTTTAGCTAGGGCATATTCAAAACTTTTGATGTTTAATGATAGCGTTCTTCTCAGCACATGCAACATCCCCAAAATGGCTTCCTTTTGAAGTTCATAAGGTGTCACAAGTATTGATAGCATATTTAAATGTGCCTGAAAGTTCTTTTTGATTAGTCCCATTGCTCCAAGCACTACTGGAACAATTTGTGTGTCCATATTCCACATCAGTTTGGTTTCTGACTGCATATCTTGGTATTTCATGATTTTGTCTCTCTCTGTACCGTTCTCTCGGGGTTAGTGTCTCCAAATGTTTAGGGATTTCTAATACCGTGGCAAGAATGGACCCCATTCTTTAGCCAGGGCATATTCAACTGTGTGAATTCTCTGCTGTTTTGTGAGGCCAGTCTGTGCAGTGAAACTCTTGTTACATTCAGTGCATCTACATGGTTTCATTCCTCTCTGAATTCACTGATTTATTAGCAGATTCTGTTTCTAGGCAAACCTCTTGTTGCAATCAGCACATTTATATGGTTTCTGCCCTATGTGAATCCGCTGATGTCTCATGAGGCTACTTTGTGCAGTAAAACTTTTTTTTTACATTCAATGCATTTAAATGATTTATCCCAGTGTTAATGTCTCCAGATATTCAGGGATTTATAGTGCCATGACAAGAATGGACCCCATTCTTAAGCCAATGCATGTTTTAAAATTAGGAAATCAGTACTGTAGTAGTCTTTGATGTTTGCTGAGAGTGCTCTTCTCAGCAAGCGCATCGTCCCCAGGATGGCAATTTTTTTATTTATCTGTTTGACCTACCGTCGACACATCCCACCTACCTGGTGACGGGAGGTACATGGTGGGGTGGCAGCCCCCCTTTAGTGGGGCTCAGTCTCTGGTCCTCAGCTTATTCCCTGCACCTGGCCCTCCTGGTAATCCCCCATGGGTTGCCCCCCCGTAGCAGGGCCAAGGGGGAAGGGCATTGACTTTCCCTCCCCTCCTGGAGACCAACATCTAGACTCTGGGGGGCTGGCAAGGGCACTGCAGGGCCATCTTAGAGCCTGCCAGCTCCATTTTTTTTCTTTATTTTATACTGCACCCCTTGCCATGGGTGCTTGTATGCATGTGGTGGCACATGCACTCAGCAATTCCGAGGCACCCTCCCTATTCTAAGTTGCTCCCAACTGCACCGCCATCAGGCCTCTACCCGGAGGCAGCCTTGCAGCGGGTGCAGCTGAATCCCCATCACAGAGGGAAGAGCTGCCTCACGGCCACTCAATCCATCTCCCAGCCTCCCCCCTTGCCAACCCCTGATGGTCCGGACTCGTTCTCGAATCTGGGCCGCCTGTGTAATGCAAGGCATGGCATCCAGCACCTCAATCCTTAGCGCCACCAGACTGAGAGTGGTTTCTTTTTGTAGTTCATAAGGTGTCATGCATATTGGTAACATATTTAGATGTGAGCTGATCAGAAACCCAAGCATGGATGAATTTACCTTAGGAGTTGGAAGAGAACTGGCTGAAACCATAGCAGATACTGAGGTTGTTGAGCAACCCCCCCAAATCTGATCGACATGTACGGCCCCCCTCCAGTAATTTTCTGAAGATCAACATGTGTAACCCAGAGACGGTGGGGGTAGGAAGGTCCAGGTGCACCACCTACAATGTTACTCTGAAGATAAGTCGTCCCATTTTTAAATTGAAGGATTCCAATGTCAGAAGAAGGTACAGTGATTCTGAGTGGCTAAGGAGTGAACTCGAAAGGGAAAGTAAGGTTGTAGTACCACCATTACTTGGAAAAGCTTTCCTTCGTCAACTTCCCTTCAAAGATGATAATGGGATCTCTGAAGAAGCATTTATTGAAGAAAGGAGGCAAGGGCTCAAGCAGTTTATAAACAAAGTTGCTGAACATCCCCTGGCACAGAATGAAAGATGCCATCACATGTTTTTACAAGAGAAAACCACAGGCAAAAACTACACACAATTATGGGTTTTCCAAAGTGAAACCAGCATGATAAGTGTAACAGTGAACATAATAAAGCTCTGTTTGCTTCTTACGTTCAGTGCCCAGAGATAAAGGTTAACTGTAGGGTGCTGCGGACACTGACATGACTAGTGGAATGGGCTGAGAACTAACTTTTAAGTATTTTGTCTGCTTCTGCTTTTTTATTTTATAATTTAGTTTTACTATGTAGGGAATACACTTACACTGTTATAACAGCAGAAACAATCTCTACAATTCCTTTTTAAAATCAGAATTTTCCTGAGTATGAAAGCTCAGATGAAACGTAACAGCACTGTGCAGTGGTCTTTCATAATCAATCACCAATGCCAATGTAATCACATAGTTCAGCACTTCTGCCAACAGTGTTGCCTGGAAAGTACAGCGAAATAACCAGCTCTGTCTTGTTTTGATCTGGGTGCAACTGCAACGCTGTACTTATAACAGATATTTTGACTATTAGAGCACCTGGATTTCTACAGTTTCAACATCACTGTATTCTATATCACATTTTATTGTGTACTGCCATTTATGCACGGGATTGTTCTGTTTAGTGTAGTTGTTAGGTAATTTTTCCTGTGCACAGATAAAAGAACAAGCCCTGTGAAAGACTTGTCTATCATGAATGAGGGAATTAAGTGTCTTTATTTTCTTTAAGATCAAATTTATACACTAATATCATTTTTTGTCAAAGAATCTGAGGCATATTTAGATGTGCCTGAAAGTTCTTTCTGATTAGCCCTGTTGCCCCGAGCACTATTGGAATGATTTGTGTGTCCTTACTCCACATCAGTTTGGTTTCTGATTGCATATCTTGGTATTTCATGATTTTGTGTCTCTCTGTGCACAGAACACTGTAGTCACTAGGGGTGACTATTTCAATTAGCAATGCTACCTTTGTTCTCTTTTCTGGTATTACAGCATCTGATTTTCTTGTTTCCACTTGTGTGGCAGTTGGTATTGGGTGATCCCATGTGATCATTACTTCTTCATTTTCTGTGATTCTTTGTGGTTCATGTTTCCAGTGTCTCTCTGCTACCTGTATGCTATAGTGTCTGCACAGTTTCCAGTAGATTAATCTTATTACCTTGTTGTGTCTTTAGATATACAGGCCTTCTGCCATGAGTACTTCACATCCAGCCACGAGATGCGCAACTGTTTCTAATTCTGTACTACAGAACCTGCACTTGCCTGTTTCTCCTGTTTTTTCTGTGGATTTCATAAACCATCTTGTGCGTAGTCCAGTCTTGCGCTGCCATTATCAATCTCTTATCTCGTGGCTTAAATCCACCTCTTATTAACCACTCGTGGGTCAGTTCTTGATCGACCTGTGGTTGTTCCAGCAGGTCCCTGCATTTTCTGCTGTAATTATGGGTTTTCCAGTTGTCCTTTCTTTTCTTTTGATCTTTGTGTTTGTAATCACTAGGGATGGCTATTTCACCCTGTGTGAATTTTCTGATGTTTCATAAGGCTACTCTGTTGTGTAAAACTCTTCTTACATTCAATGCATTTAAATGGTTTCTCTCCTGTGTGAATTCGCTTATGTGATACGAGGTTACTCAGTGCAGTAAAACTTTTGTTACAGTCAATGCATTTAAATGGTTTCTCTCCTGTGTGAATTCGCAGATGTGTTCTGAGGCTACTCTGTGCAGTGAAACTTTTGTTACATTCAATGCATTTAAATGGTTTTTCCCCTGTGTGAATTCTCTGGTGTTTTTTGAGGTCACTCTGTGCAGTGAAACTCTTGTTACATTCAATACATTTATATGGCTTCTGACCAGTGTGAACCTGCTGATGTGTTATAAGATGCTGTTTCTGGCCATACCTCTTGCTGCATTCAGTACATTTATAGGGTTTCTGTCCTGTGTGAATCCGCTGATGCCTCAAGAGGTTACTCTGTGCAGTAAAACTTTTGTTGCATTCAATGCATTTATATGGTTTCTCTCCCGTGTGAATTCGCTGATGTGTTATTAGACTCTGTTTCCGGGCAAACCTCTTATTGCATTCAGCACATTTATGTGGTTTCTGCCCCATGTGAACCCGCTGATGTGTTATTAGATTCTGTTTCTTGGCAAACTTCTTGTTGCATTCAGTACATTTATATGGTTTCTGCCCCGTGTGAACCTGCTGATGAGTTATTAGATGTTGTTTCTGGGAAAATCTCTTGTTGCATTCAGCACATTTATATGTTTTCTGCCCCGAGTGGACCCACTGATGTGTTATTAGATTATATTTCTGGGCAAACGTCTTGTTACATTCAGTACATTTATATGGTTTCTGCCCTGTGTGAACCCGCTGATGTCTCAAGAGGTTACTCTGTCCAGCAAAACTCTTGTTGCATTCCATGCATTTATATGGTTTCTCTCCTGTGTGAATTCGCTGATGTGTTATTAGATTTTGTTTCTGGGCAAACCTTTTCTTACATTCAGTACATTTATATGGTTTCTTCCCCATGTGAACCTGCTGATGTGTTCTTAGTTTATGTTTTTGGGCAAACCTCCTGTTACATTTAGCACATTTATATAGTCTTGTGTGAATTTGCTGATGTATTATGAGGCGTTTCTGTGATGTAAAACTCTTGTCACATTCAGAACATTTATATTTCCTTTCTCCTTCATGAGTCTGTTGTTGTATAGGAATGAGATTAGGGTCATGTAAACTCTTCACACACTGAGGATACTGTTGCGATTTCTTTGTTGTGTGGCAAAGCTGGTATTCCCCAAGTGATGATTGCTGGTTCCAACTCACATTGCACTCAATGTTCCTGCTGACTAAAAAGAGATATTGTATTAGTATTTTATAACAGCAAGGAAACAAACATGTTAGATGCTTTTCGTTAATTTTTCTTTGAGGTACAATAACTTCATCTAGATTTAGCCACAGGAATTTTTTTTTTTTTTTAACAAATTTAAACATTTAAAAATATTTTGAATTGAATTATTCTTTCTGGAATGTTTCAATGTCTTGTTTTTATTGATAATATTTATAAAATAGGTCCGACCAATTCTGTCTCCTCATTTGTCAGAATGTGGACACAGTGGGTATTATCAATGGGTACAGAAACACGGCAGGAGTGTTTTAGTAACCAAAAGCAGTAACCAAACAGAGAAAAAGATTGCTATGAAATTTAAACAGAACCACATGGCAAGTTTTCCTCCCCACAAGAAAACTTCAAAGTCCCATTTTCAAACTGCGGGCAGTTGGCAGAGCCTGACAGAGTAAAATACAACTGTAACTACCTCTCAAGTTAAAACCAAAGATGTTTAACTTCTTAAAATGAAGACAGTAGCCTGACATAAGGCATTGACATAAATTATCTATACGTGAATGTAAGTGGTGCCATCCATTGTATGAACAGAATGTGAATGAAGATGAAGCACTGTCATGTACATAAGAAAAAGTTTAACGTGAAGTTCTGCCATGCACACTTTGTTATTCAGTATATAATAACTGGGTTCCATTTTTTCCCATAGGGAAACTATGGTGTAATTTGCAGTTATAAATGAGTGTTTATAACGGCAAACACGTGCCACTTTCCCTATGAGAAAACTGTCATGAGCTAGCAGTCTACCTCATAAACACTTGAACTGTCTCTCAGTCACAAAACACAGCCTGTTGCACACTCACCTCAGAAAGTGAAACCTCGAGCATTTCAGTGTCACCGCTCTCTCCTTCATAACAAAAGTATGCCAGAACTGTAGAAACTACATACTATACGATCCCTAATGTCTCCTTCTCTTGCTCGCTCTCTCTTTCCCCTCCCTCCCTCCCTCCTCAGAACATGTGGTACTCTTCCCTGACAAACCAGCAGTTCCTAGCAACCAGAACAACCTAGCTACAGATTTTCCTTCGTGACAGACCAAACTATTTGTTTACATTTATTTCAGAAATGTTTAGCAGTTTGCTATTTAAAAATCTGTCTGAGTTCCATTTCAGTAATAAAATGCCACCGAAATGAGGTAAGGCTAATCTTTCACTGCCTTTTGATACTGACTGCTTAAAACATATTTTACATAATTGCTGAGGTGAAAAAATGGCACCCCAGCAATTATATAAAATAAAGTATGGGGTGGTGATGTGTTAGATGCTTGAATAAACCCCTCGTGCTTCGCTCTCGGGGTTTACATAGCATCTAACCCCTCGGGTGTGTGTAAACTTCTCGTTACACACACCACCCCATACTTTATTCTCTATATTATACATGTAAAAGACTAAGAGTACGGTGCCACCGAGCACAATGTGATGTTCTGATTGACAGTGGTGCTGTGCACACTTTGTTACTCAGTATATTATTCATGTAAAACACTAAGGGCAGGATTCACAAAACAGATGCGCTGGTGCAGTCAGAAATGCACCAGAAGGCGATTCAGGCACAGGGAGGAAGTGCCAGTTGAAACGAGATGCCCCGCGCCGAAAGACATGCACCATAGGTGCAACGTAATGACATGTGGAGCATGTACAGGGGGCGTACCCATCCATAGAACGCGCATCCCTATCCACAGAGCAAAACCAAGGAGCAGCAATGAAGCAACTCCAGCGCAAAGCCAGGATGCGCCCTAAAAAGATAAGTACACAAGAAGGAGACTTAAGTTGAACCCAGATGATAACTTAATTTTGTTTGGAGACTTCAATCTCCCTAATATAGACCGGCAGCTAACTAAAGCAGGTAACAAAATCGAACAATTGTACCTAGATGCATTCGACCAGCTAGGTCTGGTGCAATTTGTTCATGAGAACACTAGGGGTGACAAAATATTGGACCTCATATTAACAAACAGAAGTGAATCAATAAGTAATGTGCAGATTCTTTCCCCTCAGGGCAACAGTGATCACTCAAAAGTCTATTGCTTAGTTGGGACATTAGACAAAACAAAAAACTATAAATCTGAAGGCGCTATTAAATTAAACTTAGCTAAAGCCAATTTTTCTCATATTAGACAGGAATTGGCAGCTTGGGATTGGTATAAGGCTCTGGTAGGGAAGAATACAGATGATATGTGGAATATAATCCTAAACAAGCTTAATGAATTAATAGCTCAATATATTCCAATTAATAAACCTAAAACGAGAGGAGCAAAAGCTAGCCCAATTTGGTTAAACAGGCAAATAAAACGCATAATTAACCGCAAGGATAAACTATTTCAAAAATATATGAAAGAAAAAATCCATAAAAATTACATAGCGTATAAGGAATGTGCCAAATTGGTTAAATTAACAATTAAAAAAGCAAAAGCACAAATCGAGTTCACTCTAGCCAACAGGATTAAAGACAATAAAAAATATTTTTTTTCATACATAAATAGCAAAAAAAAATCAACAATCAATAATAGGACCCTTTAATGACAACAATGGGGTTATGCTAAATGAACAGGAGTTAGTAAATACATAAAATAACTATTTTTGTTCAGTTTTTAATCCTGGTAATACATCTGTGATTGTTAATAAGTATACACTGTCACCTGGGGCTATTAAAATAACACCTGCTGAGGTAAAATGCAGACTGACTAAATTAGACATAAATAAATCTCCAGGCCCAGACAATAGTCACCCTAGAATTCTACGGGAACTTGCAGATCAACTAGCTGAGCCTTTGAGCTTTTTATATCAATCATCTTTAGATAGAGCTGAGGTTCCTCAAGCCTGGAAGAATGCTTTGGTTGTACCCCTTCACAAAAAGGGATCTAGATCTGATCCAGCTAATTTTAGACCCATTAGTTTGACATCATTATTGGGCAAAATCTTGGAGGGCATTTTAAAGGAAATAGTGACTGATTATATCTCATCAAACAATTTATCTGATCCCATGCAGCATGGATTTATTAAATCTAGATCATGCCAATCAAATTTACTATCCTTTTATGAAAATGTTAACTCAGAATTGGACCAGGGTAGACCAGTGGATGTGGTTTTTATGGATTTTGCTAAAGCTTTTGATAAGCTACCACATATAGAACTAATACAAAATCTGGCTAAAATAGGCATTCACCACAACATTGTGAAATGGATAGCTAATTGGCTGACCAACAGAAGGCAGAGGGTGGTGGTAAGGGGCGTGATGTCCGAGTGGTCTGCCGTGACTAGCGGGGTACCACAGGGCTCGGTGCTGGGCCAGTGTCTTTTTAATATATATATTTCATCCTTACACCTCAGCAATCCTTCTATATGGATTTCAAAATTTGCAGACAATTGCAGACTAGGCATCACAGTGTCTACTAAGGTGGACTCGTTTTCCTTACAACAAGCTATAAATGAAGTTTATGAGTGGACAAAAACTAGCAAATTGGAACTTAACATCTCCAAATGTAAAATTATGCACTTAGGTAGAACAAATAACAATCATTCATATAATATAGGGAATAATACCTTATTAACAGCATCTGAAGAGCGGGACTTGGGTTTAAAAATTATGTCAGACTTAAAGTTCATTTCACACTGTAATCAACAAGTTAAAAAAGCAAATCAGATTTTGAATTGCATTTTGAGGCACATTTCCAGTAGACACTATAATGTTATCATGCCCTTGTACCAGGCCCTGGTGAGACCTCATTTGGAGTATTGTGTGCAATTGTGTGCAATTGTGGTCCCCACAGCGTAGGGAGAACATTGAGAAAGTTGAGATAGTGCAGCGTAAAGTGACTAGATCAGTATTCGGACTAAAAAACTTACCCTACGAGGAGAGATTAACTAAGTTAAAATTATACTCACTGCACTACAGAAGACTAAGGGGAGACCTTTGCATGATGTACAAGATATCACAAAATGATACATTAAGAGCAGACTTAAAAATGACGCTGTAGCACCAGAAAAACACAAGTTGCAATTTGTATTGCCTAAGTGGAACACAAATAAAAGGAAGAACTGGTTTACTGTAAGGGGGGTGCTAGCATGGAATAACTTACCTGAAAGTATTGTGGGTAGCTCGAGCATTGATATATTTAAAACAAGCTTAGACAAACATCTCCTTTACAAAACTACTAAATTTTAGCACAAACGGGCAAGCATTATGGACGTAAGTCTCACTGCTTGAACTAACTTTTGAAACTTATGAAGTCCAGCACACCAGCAGGCCGTCAATGGAATGACAAGAGCAGGACACACACAGAGGGGAAGTTTAAACAGAGGGAGGGGCACAGACAGTAAGCCACACCACAGGGCTACAGCAACAGAGGGGATGAACCCAGCAGCAGTTGCCATTGCTGGTGCCCTAATGAGGAGGAGGAGGCAGGGCGCCAGAAGTAACCATAGGCGGCCGGGCCCCACAGCGGTACCGTGCCCGGCTGTCCTTCGAGCAGCTGACAAAGGTGGAGACAGTCGGGCAATACCGCCTCAACAGGGCCATGCTGAGGCACCTATGTGAGCTGTGCCATGATGTGATGCAGGCACCCACAGCACGAGGACACACCATCACGGTGGAGACCAAAGTGACAACGGTCATGTGCCTGCTCACCATGGGAACCTTCCAGAGGCGAACAGGGGATACCACTGGCATATCACAGGCCTCAACGTCCCGCCTCCTCACACAGTTCCTCACCGCACTGCTACCGCATGCTTCGGAATACATCAGATTCCCCAGCACACAGGCAGAGCGGACAGAAGCCATGCAGGAGTTCCACAGGGGAGGCACGCATGCCAGGTGTCAGAGGGGCCATCGACTGCACCCATGTGGCAATCTGCGCACCACTAGGTGAGGAGGGTGTCACATACGTGAATCAGAAGAGGTACCACTCAGTGAACTGCCAGGTAGTGCGTGATGCCACGGGGCGCATCACCAATGTCTGTGCCGCACACCCTGGGAGCGCACATGATACATACATACATATGGCACCAGTCGGAACTCTAAGCAAGGTTCGAGGCTGGGGACATCCAAACTGGACACGTTAGGTACATGTGACTGTGCGCCAGCAGCCGGGGGCACCATGCCCGGGACACCTGGGGTGGGCCATGGGTGGGAGACCGCAGGCATGGGGGCACTGGGTCAGAAGGGATGTGGAACTGTGCTGGGGCAGCAGCAGGTTGGCATGGTCCCGATGTGTGCCACAGGATGGACGGGGGCAGGCAGGGGCAGGGGAAGCAGGACTGCCAGGCATGTGGCAGCATGGGTGGGGGGGCAGGACAGGGGCGCACAACACAGGGTGAGATGTGGTCAGGACACACGCCACAGTGTAACACCATTAACTAATGGAGACACATCTACCCCCACAGGTGACGCTGCATACCCATTGCGTCCCTGGCTCCTCACCCCCTTCCGATGACCCAGAACAGTGGCAGAGGAATGCTACAATGAGGCACACGCAGTGACGCACGCCATCGTCGAGTGTGTCTTCGGCATGCTGAAGATGCGTTTCTGGTGCCTGTGCCGGTCAGGCGGTGCCCTACAGTACAGTCCTGAGAAGGCCTGTGGCATATTCCTGGCCTGTTGTATGCTACACAACATGGCCCAAGACCATGGGATACCTGCCGAGGCCGGCGAGGGCAACAGTTCCGGGGAGGAGGAGGGAGCAGGGGAAGGCACAGCAGGGGCACACCCAGAGGAACATGAAGCTGACGACGGACATGGGAGCAGTGATCCAAGGCTGGCGGCCAGGGCACAGGCATACCACAGCGGAGTGGTGGAGGAACACTTTGGGATACGCAGGTGAGTATGCAGGATGGTACATGTGCAGGTGTGGGCACCACAGTGTAGGGACAAAATGGCAGGGGCAAGGCAGGCACCGTATGCCACACCAGGGCGCACATGCACATGGTGAGGGACACACACGTGCGCGCGCACACACACACACACACACTGCATGCACCACACCAGAACCACACAGGCCATGCCCACACAGTCACGGGTCAGGATGCACTGTGGCCAGCACATGGGCACTGCATGCACCGTAACGCACTGATCATACCCATGACACATGGCACGACTGCAGCACACACACACACACACACAGGTGCACAAGCACAGGTGACATGGGGGCGTGCAAGGGCAACCATGTGGCTGGAGACCACCACGCACAGCAGCACTGGCATCACCTACAGGGCAGCCAGTGTGCACAACCATGCCACCCACCACCACTGGCCCCTGGGTATGGACATTACAGGGCTGCCCTACGGCCACCACGCACACGCGGGCGGCCTCTGCCATGGCCGCTGGTGATCGGGGTGCCACCACCAGCCACAGGGGGGTGTCCCCAGGGACCCCACAGGGGTGCTGCACTGAGACCGTGAATGGGTGCTCAGTGGGGTGGCTGATCCACACCCCTTGGCTAAGCCATAGCCAGTGGGGGTGGATGCCAGAGGTGACGGGGTCAGCAGCAGGGGGCCCACCTGGTCCCGTCAACGGGGTGTCTGGGACATGTTCCTGGGTGTCTGACTGGATGCACGCTGTCCACGGCATGCTGTGGGATGCAGCCACTGCCTCTGCAGTGGCTGCGATCCGATCCATGGCTGCGGTCATGCCCACCCACATGAGGCGTGTCTCAGAGAACATGCCATGCTGCCACGGACTCATGCTCCTGGACCATGACAGCCCGATAGCTACAGAACTCTGCTCGGAGTACCTCCTGACCATCCACAATTGCCCGCAACAGGTCAAGGTAGACACCCATGTCATCGGTAGGCGATGCGGCATGTGGGCACCTCCACCGAACTGGGGAATGGGCAGTGGACACACCCTGTCAGGCTGAGATGTGTGCGTATCATGGCTGGGCATGGTCACCTGCTGTCCATGCATGTCATCCAGTGGTCCCACTGTAGCGGGTGCATGCCCACTGGTGCCCTGCCTGGATGCCACTGACGCTGCCAGCACTGTGCTGGGCAGCGGTGCAGGGGGCACAGCACACACAGCTCCAGGCATACCTGCCACCGCTGCACCGGTGTCCAGCACAGTGAGAATGCCGTTGGTACCCAGGGTCCCATGCACAGGCGGCACCGTGCTGTGTGCACTGCAGTCACCCATGGCAGTGGCGCTGCTGACAGTGGAACATGCGTCAGTGCTAATGCCCTCACCCTGCATGCCACTGGCAAGCACTATGAGTGCATCTGCTATGACCACCACATCCTCTGGGTCACCATCAGACAACCAAGCAAGACCCCCCAACCATGTGATGTACCCACCTGCAGTACCACCTTCGCTGGGGAAGGGCTCTTCAGGGCCCTCCACCACAGGTACCATGACCAGTGGTGTGTGGAGCGTGGACACGACCACGTCACTGTCAACAGCCCCATAGGGTGGGCCCACATCATTGCCTATGGGGCCTGCGCTGTTGGCCACGGCCGTGCCATGGAGTCACGATGGAGCTGTGGAAGACAGAAAGGGAGATGTGGTTAATGCACAGGATGCACATGGCACAATGCACAGCCAGCCACACACCACCGGGTACGCACGCCTGTCCATGGCGGGTGCGGACAGGGTGCACAGCTACTCACCATGCTGTGACGGGCTTCCCCCCCATCTGGAAGCCACCCCCAGGGATGCCATGCATGGGCGTCCCTGACACAGTGGCGGACAGGAGGGCCTCGCTGGGGCTGAGTGGTGCCACTGAGCCGGGTCCACCCCCTGTCCGCCGCAGGGATGCCTGGATGCTGGCCACCCTCTCCTTGGCCCTCCGTCACCCGTCATTCCAATGCTTCCTGCACTGTGCTGTTGTATGGTGCGACCACGTTCACATGCCGGGCCACTTCCTCCCGCCCGCTGCACACGTGCCGTCCTGCTGCCACCCCTGCCAGTGAGTACATCCAGGTGTAGATGGCAAGCCTCGATGATTGCCCTCTCCTCATTCCGTGTGAAGTCTGGTCACCGCCTGCTGGTGGCACCTGACTCTTCAAACATTCAACACACTGTGAGTAGAAGCAAACTTGTGTCAGACCCGCCCAGGTGTACACACAGTCCCACACCAAGCTCCCACTGTCTGCAGGCTAACCATGGTCTGTGATGCCAGTGGCCTGTGCAGTGGTCCATGCGTGGGCTGCCTGGCACAGGTGGACATGCACCACGGCATGTGGTCCATGTGGGACAGCGCACGTGCCACACATGGCACACAGGACGCAGCAGGGGTACTATGTAGCCACCATAGGGTGTGCGACACCGACCCGTCCTCTGTGTGTGTCTCAATACCCCTGCTGTGTGTGTTCCACCACTATGGTGCACCATCATACCTGGGTGCCACCACTGTGTTGGCTGCAGGGCAGAGGGGGACTGCCATGTGGTGGCACGCAGTGATTGCACGGCAGCGGTGTGCCTGCTGGCAGTGGTGACACTGTGCCTGCACAGGTGTTGCACTGTGTGGCGTACATACATGTGTTATGGTGCTGCATGCACCTCACAGTGCAATCCAACCCCAGCCATCCGTACCATCCCTGTGTCCCTGTGTACTATGTGTTGTCCTCCGTACACGTTGGACACCCCCCTGCAGTGCACCGCCACGGCGTGCTGCCATCCATCATGCAGCAGTGCACGGAACGTGCTGTGCTGTGTGTGTCCCAGTGACACGGTCTTCCGCTGTGGCCTCGGAGGGACCTGTCCAAAGTCGCCCCATGGATACGTCCCTGCTGTTGTACAACACGTGTTGCTGTGGTGGCCACCTGATGGTGGTCTGGTCCCACATGCGGTGTACTGGGGCACCATTGGCTGTGCACACTCCGATGCAGGCACACCAGTGTGTGTTGTAGTCCTGTGACTGTGGCAGTATACTCACCCTGTAGACACCGACTCCTCTCAGTACCCTGGTCTCAGCCTGCTGAATTGGGAGCATGTATGGAGCAGGGCATGCAAATGAGGCCTGAGCACCTGTTAATGAGATGCTAATCGGCTGAGATGCCCATGTATGGATGATGAGGCTGTTTGGGGCGCATTCTCTCTGAATTGCATAACTGCTCCCAGCTCATCTCACTTTGCACGGTGCATCTGTGTGATGCGCCACTGACAGTACGGCGCATTACCAGCACATGCCTGGTCTGGGTGGCACATCTACATTGCTGTGGGCAGTCCACACGGTGCATCCCCCACGCATGCATTGTACATGTTGTACGGCGCATCTGCCGTTATGTGCCGTTCTGCCAATGTCCGGTGCGCCATAGCATGCTTGACAATCACGGTGCCGTGTACCATATCGCGCAGCTTGTCCCACAATGTGCCACCCAGGTTGCAATGTCCGTCCCTTCCCATGGATCGCACACTATGCACAGTACACGTTACTGGTGTATGCCATGCACAACATGGCGCCAGCACGGGCGCAGCGCATGCGCGATCGTGTCCTTGCCGCAGTGCCAAGCATGTGGCGGCGCATGTGCAGTTCTGCTGGCAGCTGCAAATGGTGCTTCACGCTCAACGCGCAGGTGCTGCACGTGTATCACTGTTGCACATGGCGCATAACAGTTGGTGGACGGCGCATTCCCTGATTGCACCTTGCCACTGTATGTACACAGTGTAGGATGCCTGGAGCTGGGAGAATGGTGCCTAGGGCCATGAACTGGTCACATTTGGAGCTGTTACACCTAGTGGCACAGGTCATGGCTGTGGAGGGCTGCCTGTTTGGACAGGAGAACCTCCATGAGCCCAGGGCCAGGGTGTGGGCCACCATTGCTTCATGGATTGTGCAGCGTACTGGCATGCCACGCACAGGTGAGCAGTGCAGGCATCGCTATGGCGACCTCCAGAGGCGGGACCTGGAGAGGCTGGCATGACTGCGGCGCCGTGTACACAGGGGTGCACTGCCATGGCCAGGTAGGTTTTCTCCAGCTGTATCCTTCTGTGGCACATGCTGTGTGTGTCTATCACTGCCCCCAAGGTGCTCCTGTGCTGCTTTGCCCTGGTGCTGGGGGGAACGGGCATGGCTGTGTGCACCCACTTACACTGGGTGCCTCGGGCACTGGCATTGCTGTTTGCTGCATGGCCACATGCCGGCAGGGTGGGGTGGCTGGGGACTTGCATCCTGCACTGTGGCAGTGTTCGCTCATGGTGCTGTGTGTTGTGTTTTGCAGGTCCGGGGCCAGGCAATGTGCCGCGGATGCTGCTGAGGAGCGTCGTCGCCGTTACATGGGTGCCAGGCCTGGTGCCCCTCCAGGGGTTGGAGAGTACCGCTTTACATGGTTGCAGTCTTTCTGGTGTTGTGTGGGCTGTGGTGGGCGGGGTTGTGTTCCGCGTTCTGGCCCTCAGTGTGTGTTCCTTCTGTCATTTTCTGTAGGTGTCCATGATCGCCGTGCTGCTCCAGGTGGTGATGGTGGTGGCGCCGTGTCTGTGGATGTGGCTCAGAAGATCCGTGTGGCCATCCAGGCGGCCCTGCACCCTCTTACATGGACTGTTCGGTGCCTGTCAGCTGCCCTGCGGGGCATCGTGCTGCACCATCTGGGCCATGCCAGGGTGCTGCATGGCAGAGCACGGTGCCACTAGTGTCCTCCTGCCACCGACTGGGGGCCATCCTGTGTAAATAGTTGCCCTACCCTGTTCCCTGTTTCTGTCCCTCTTCCTGTCCTCCTACCCGTCCCTGCTCCCCCTCATCCCCTTCTGTGGATGTCGTTGTTGATGTCGTTGTTGCTGCTGTTCTTTTTCTGGCATTTGATCTGTACAGTTTCTATGGCCATTACGTTTTGTAAACATGTTTTACTCTACGTCTGTGCCAGTGTGTCTGTTTGTGATGGCTCTATGTTTGCACCTCCTGCCCTGCTGTTTTGCTCCAGTTGTTCTGCTGGCTCTCCTGTGTGGCTGCAGGGCTGCCTACCTGCCAGCCCTGGGGCATCTCTGGATGTGCTGGCACTTCTGCGGATGCGCCGTTGTGTCCTGTGGTGATTCACAGTGGTGTTGCGCTTGTTGCTTGGCACAGCGCATCCCTTTGTGAATGTCACCGCCTGGGCTCGGCGCATCTGACTTGCACCAGAGCTTCTGAGATACGCCAGGTGCATCTTCTTTGTGAATCCTGCCCTCAGAGTACATTGCCATCAAGCACAATGTGATGTTTTGATTGACAGTGGTGCAGTGCACTCACACTGGGAGACAGGGGTCGATGACATTATTCAATAAGGACTGGTAGCAGGTTTGGGTACTAGGTGACTGAATATATAAGCAAGGTTATCACCACAGTACAACAGCTCTGACAAAGCTGAGAAGTCATGGAGAAACGTTAGCTTTTCCGTGTGTGCACTTGTGGGTGCACATCCATCATTCCTCCAGGCAGGATATGCTGAGACAGGAACTAAGAAAGAGCTATAGGATCTGTAAAGCTGGGCAAGCATGCAATGAAATTTATCTAGAAGCCTAGAAGGTGCAGATAAAATGGAAACGTACAACTAACAAGTTAAGGACAAAGATCCAGACAGGCTCTAGCTGGTGGAACGTACAATATATGTGCAATGTATGACTCTTCTATGCCAAGCTTCTTTTATGCGATTGTGTTAGTCAATAAATTTGTGTGATTTTCTTTGTGCAATAATAAGAGTAAAAAGAAGTTTCTTTTAACGACTTAAGCAGTATGTTGTGTGCCAAAACACAAATACTCTGCTCTGCTCTGGCAGTGCACAATGCCTTCAGATAGAAATACAGGTTACTCACCTGTAACAGGAGTTCTAGGAGTGGTATATGTTGTTCATCCACACTGTCTGGCAGGTTCCTTGCTGCTTTAATTCTTGCCGGAAGGTCTTCAAGCTGGCTCCTCCTACCCACCTGGGTGGTAAAACCCTCGGCTCCGCCTCATGACGCCAGATCTAGCCCACTGGAAGCCATGTTGCGCGTCGAAGCAGGGGAGGTAGGGTGGGTTGTGTGGATGAACAACATATACCACTCCTAGAACTCCTGTTTTTTTTGTTTTTTTTATTTTAGTTGTTTAACCAGGTATAGCACACTAAGCTGAAAGCTTTTTTACAGGAGCGACCTGTAACAGTTGTCCTGTTACAGGTGAGTAACCTGTAGGGACGTGGATATATTGTTCAATCCACACTGTCTGGCAGACTCCTAGCAGTTCTCCGGGAGGAGGGAGGCAAGGCGCGCACCCCCGACTCAGGGAATAAGGACTGGAGAACCGAGGTCCCAAAACCAGCATCCCGGCATGACTCTAGGTCAATGTGGTAATGAGAAATAAAGGTGTGTGCTGACTTCCAGGTAGCAGCCCTGCAGATTTCCTGGATAGGGACGTCCTTAGAAGCAGCCACCGAAGCAGCGGTATGGCGGTTAGAAAGAGCTCTTATCCCTTTGGGAGGTTCCATGCCCGCCAACCTATAGCAGTGATCTATGCAGGAGGTGACCCACCTGCTTATCATCTGCTTGGCTGCAGGTCTGCCAGGTGTGGCTTCAGCATAGGTGACAAACAGCTGGTGAACCTCTCCCTGAACTTCAGCCGTTCGCTCCTTATAATAAGCGAGCGCTCTTCTAGGGTCCAAAGTATGGAGCCTACATTCAGCTTCCGAGGTGTGACTGGGGTAGAACACTGGCAGAGTCAAAACCTGATTCAGGTGAAACTCCAACACCACCTTCAGAAGGAATTTCGGGAGGGGGCAAAGGACAACCTTGTCCCTGTGGAAGACTCTATGGAAAGCGCCTGGAGCTCTCCCATTCTTCTGGCTGACGTTATAGCCACCAAGAAGGTGGTCTTCCACAACAGGTGGGAGATATTGCACCTGTGCATCGGTTCGAATGGCTTGCCCATGAGCTTAGCCAATACCAGCAGTAGATCCCACAGAGGTGGAGGTTCTCACACAGGAGGGGGATATGTGATCAAGGCCTTTGAAAAAGTGCCCGACCACCTTCTCCTGCGCCACCGACTGCTTGCCGGCCCGCGCCTGGTAAGCAGAGATGGCTGCCTGGTGCACCTTGAGGGTTGTCGACCAAAGCCCTAGCTGAGAAAGGGACCACAGGTAGTCTAAAATACTAGCCAAGGGACAGGAAGGGGGTCCAACCCCTTGTCCTGACACCAAATGGAGAAAATCTTCCATTTGAAGGCATAGCATTTGCTGGTCTACTCCTTATGGGACGCCTCAACAATGTTGAGGACCTCGTCAGAAAGACCCAAGGCCTGGAACTCTAGCCACTCAACAACCAGGCCATCAAGTGCAGGGATTGAAGGTCCGGATAGAGAACCTTCCCCTTATCGACTGAGATCAGGTCTGGGCGGGCTGGAAGCTGCCTCGGGAGTCTGAAGCTGAGGCTGAGGAGATATGGGTACCAGAACTGGCGAGGCCAGTCTGGGGCTACCAGAATCACATGTGCCTTGTCCCTCTTCACCTCAAGAAGCACCTTGTGGATCAAGGGAAATGGAGGGAAGGCGTAGAAGAGGCCCGGGGTCCATGGCCTCGAAAAGGCATCCCCCTGCAGTGTGCCCTGCTGAGGGGGGCGGGCATGAAACAACCTCAGCTTCGTGTTCTCCCTGGAGGTGAACAGGTCCACCTGAGGGGTGCCCCAATGGGAGAACGGTTCTTGCACTACCTCTGGCAGGAGCGACCACTAGTGAGATGCAGCGCCTATCCGGCTGAGGGCATCGGCCAGACTGTTGGAGGCTCCTACCACATGGATGGCTAAGAGATCTGCCTCCAGGCTGATCACGAGAGACCAGATGGGGACAGCCTCCTTGCACAGAGGCCAGGAGTGCATCCCGCCCAGACAGTTGAGGTAGAACATGGTCGTGGTGTTGTCCGTCTGGACCTGAACCACCTGACCCCGTACAAACTGAGCGAAGGCGGCGAGGGCTACCCAAACCGCTCGAAGATCCAACAGGTTGATGTGGCATTGAGACTCCTGAGGGGACCAGAGGCCGTGGGCCTGGAATTCCCCCAGATGGGCACCCCAACCCATCAGAGAGGTGTCGGTCATAACAGTGACCATCGGCTCGAGGCGGACAAACGGGACACCCTCTTGCAGATGAGTAGGGATGAGCCACCATTGCAGGCCGTCCCACATCTTCTAGGTCACTGTCACTGGCTGGTCCAGAGGACTGAAGCGCTGTGACCACTGGCTAGCCAGCCCCCATTGCAGAGGGCGCATATGCCAGTGGGCCCAACAGACCACGCTGGTGCAGGCCGCCATGAGGCCCAGAAGGTGCAGGAAGTCCCGGGCAGGGCACAAGCACCCAACCAGAAATGATTGGGCATAGGAGGAAAGGACCTCGGCCCTGTCTGCCAGGAGCCAAGCTCTGGTTCGAAGGGAGTCGAGCTCTGCCCCGATTAACTGAATCACTTGTGATGGCATGAGTTCCGATTTGGCCTCAATGAGGAGGCCAATCTGAGAGCAGACCTGGAGGGCCAGATCCCTGGACTGCTCCACCTCCAACCTGGAGGGGGCTGCTATCAGCCAGTTATCCAGGTAAGGGTACACCCGGACCTCTCGGCACCACAGGAAAACTGTCACCACTGCCATGCATTTGGTGAAGACCCTGGGAGCTGGAGAAAGGCCGAAGGAGATGGCCCGGAACTCATAAAGAGATCCCTCTGCTCTAAAGCAGAGGAATCGCTGATGAGACGGACGGATTGGGATGTGAAAGAATGCGTCCTGGAGATCCAGAGAGCAAAACCATATGCCTAGTTCCAAGGATGGCATGATCTGAGCCAGAGTGACCATCCCGAAGGTGCGCAGCCTTAGGAACTTGTTCAGGTCATGCAGATCGAGAATGGGGCGCTAGTCCCCTGTTCGTTTTGGGACCAGCAAGTACTTGGACACAAACCCTGGGTCTGGAGGAGGCTCCGCCATCTCCCAGATCACCTCCTTTTGGAGAAGCAGGGCAATGTCGGCTCGATGAGCCAACAAAGAGGCTGCGGAACCCGTTGCCCCCGTGGGGCAACGGCTCGATAGGAAGGGGACTGCTCGAATTCCAGAGGCAGACCCCTGCTGACCATTTCCAGCACCCAGCGGTCCGTGGTGATAGCGGACCAGGTGGAAAGGAAGTGGCGGAGCCGTCCCCCCACGGTGGGAACCTGGGGAGGAGTGACGAGGTTGGGGGCGACACCCCTTAACCCATTACTGGGCAGGCTTGGAGGAAGGACCGGCCGAGGGGCCTCCTGGGCCTTTCCCTCCAGGCTTCCTATCGCAGGAAGCGGCAGACTTAGCCTTAGGGTGCCAAGTGTGAGCCTGCTGGCCCTGTTGCTGGTGCTGCTGGGCTGGACGTGCCGCAGGAACGGAAGGGCGAAGGGGCTTACACTGCTGCTGGTGGCCTTTGTCCTTCTGGGCAGACGTGACAGAGTCCACGGTGGCACTGGACTTCTCGATCCTCTGGAGATGGCCTTCCATCCCTGGCCCGAACAAGTCAGTGCCCAGGAAGGGAACGTCTGCCAGCTTGTGCTGGATGTCCGCCATGAAGGTGGAGATCCGCAGCCAAGCTCTGCGGTGCATAGCAACTGCGACTGCTACTGATCGGGCACAAGAGTCACCGATGTCCAAAGAGGTCTGGAGTGGCTGTTTAGCTACTGCCCTTCTCTGATCCCGAATTTGCTTAACCGTCGTCTGAAGGTCAGCTGGGAGACGAGGAATCACCTCATCCAGGGAACGCATAAGGGCGTGTGAGAAATGTGCCATCAGTACAGCTGAGCTAGCCTGTCGAAGGCCTAGGGAGGAAGCAGCATAAACCTTCCACCCCGAGTAATCCAGCTTCTTGGATTCCTTATCAGGCGGTTTGTCCACATCCCTAGCGTTCCCAGAACGCTGGAAAACACTATCGGTTACCAGCCCCTCCGCAGAGGGGTGCTCCAAGAAACCGAAGAGTGAACCGGTAGGGACTGCGTACTTGCGGGCCATCCTGACCAAAGGGATGGGACAAGAAGCAGGCCGCTGCCACAACTCCAGGGCCGGGCCAACAATGGCTTTGGCCACTGGGAAGGCCTCCGTAGGAGAATCTCCTCGGTCCAGTATCTCCGTGAGGGGATACCTGGCCCGTTTCTGGATGGGTTCGAGCTGCATCCCAGTAGACTCTGTGATGAGTCGAAGAATACCCAGGAATGAGGATGGGCTCTCATCCACTGACTGACCCCCAGCGGATTCCAGGTCAATGGGCCTGGAGTACAGGGAGGAGTCATCGTCAGACTCCGAGGAGTCTGCAAACAGCTGGCGAGTGCCTGAGCCACTCTCCACCTGCCGAGGTCAATCAGGAGTGAGGGTGACCGACAACCTGTGGGACAAGCCCTGACCCGACCAAGAATCCTTGGTCGGGGCCCCAGTCTTCGGTTGAGGAGGCAGTGGTTCCACCACATTGGGCGGAGCAGCCGGTTTCGGCCGAACAACCGGCGCCGGGGTCGGCTCCTCAATGACCATGAGGGGTTGCTTCAGTCGCTCCAGTGACAGCCACTTAATTGCCGGAGAAGGCGACAGAGCTGGCTTGTTACCGGTCAATAAAAGTTGCTGCCACATCATGTCCTCGTAGCGCCGACGTAACTTATGTCGGAGCCTATCCTCTAAAGAGGACGAGGAGGATGAGTGGCGGCGCCGCTTTCCATGGTTTCGCGACCAAGACCGCCGATGACGGCGGGATGTACTCGACTTGGAAGAGGACCGAGACCTTCGGGGTTGCTGAGGGTGGGTCAAAGAGCGGGCGGGGGAAACCTGCTCATCCCCTGGTTCAGGGTCCTTTACCCGGGACTTCGGCACAGGAGGCATGGGCAAGTCCTCGGTTACCACCAGGGGAACTGGTGAAGAAGGTTTGTCGGCTTCTCCAGTTGACAAACCGTCTAACGGGTCAAGTAAAATCTCGACCGCTTCAACGGACGTCTCGGCCAGCTGATCTGACGGGGACACCGTGAAGCCAGCAGCCTTAACCGCAACCTCGACCGAAGTCGAGAGCCGACAGTCCAGTGAAGGGGATCTCTCCCGCTCCCACAAACGCAGACGGTGGGACTTACCTTTTGGTTCTTTTTTCTTAGACCGACTAGAATGTCCCGATGGCCCTACTCCTTTGGTGGAGAGGGACTGGCAAACCTTCTTAAAAGAAGCAGTATAGGAGGAGCCCAAGGAGTGCGGGATAAACACCACAACTGAGGAGGAAGATGAAGCAGCCTGGACCGCCTCCTCCTCGAGGGCGATCAACTGCTCCAGCTACTCCGTGGAGCCTGCAGCCATGGGCACTGCCCAACGGGCCTCCTTTGACTTAACCAGTGGGTACCATTTCTCGGGACGCCCAAGTTGCAGTCTGGCACCGCAGTCCTCTAGAACCGAAGCCGAGAAGGACTTGCACAGATCGCAGGCCTGGGGATCGTGAGCAAGACCCAGGCAGTAAACGCACGTGGAGTGCGGATCGGTCCGGGACATCTTCTGCCCGTAAGGGCACCAACGGAAGCCGGGAGTGGATTTGTCCATCACAGCCACGAGGGAAGAAGAAGACTGAAGTCTTGTAAATTTGAAAACAATTTTTGGTAAACCCGAAGAGGTAGGATCGAGGCCTAAAACGCAGAGTGCTAAGGAGGGAACCTGAGCTTCCAAGCAGTAAGGAAGATCTGGCGTCATGGGGTGGAGCCAAGGGTTTTACCACCCAGGTGGGTGGGAGGAGCCAGCTTGAAGACCTTCTGGCAAGAATTAAAGCGGCAAGGAACCTGCCAGATAGTGTGGATTGAACAACATATCCACGTCCCTAGAGTAGAAGCTATCTCCCCCACCCCATCACCCCCAGTTAAAAATCAGAGATGGGTTTGTTAGCAGTGACAGAAATGTGGGGGACACAGTACCATCACTGGGAAAAGTTTATTTACCAGTAACAGTAAATCTGAATGAGGATCTCCATAGAGCCATAATGCATTGGATTCTAAGTTGTTGGCATCAGGACCACCGAGAAAGCTTTTGCATCATATGACCACCCATATCAACATGCCAGCATACACATCTTCGACACATGCTGGTGGCTATATGTACATGGGTGATCTCAAACAACTTCAGTTGCCTGCCATCATTGAATAGAGTTCTAAACATCCACCAATCATGCTCAGAAAGGCAGGAGAAATGCAGCAAACACTACCCAGCACACAGCAAGTGGCAGCATGGGATTATGGTGGTAGACTCACTATGTAGAGCCAAGCTAAGAAGCTGAAAGAAAAGGTCCACTATATCAGGAGGTGGTGGGAGGGAAGCTTATGGCTCTACTGAGATCTTTATGAACATGTACTGTAACTAGTACATAATGATGCAATCTTCTTTGGGAGTGTTGCTGTAGAGTCATAATAGATTGGAAAATGACTTCGTAGTACCAACCCCAACAAGGTGGTTGGCAAAACAGCACAATGCCCCATCAAGACAGCAAGTCTTGTAAGACACCCAGGTTGAAACCTGCCCTTCTATAAGAGATAAAATCCAAACTGAAATGCTTAGTAAAAGTACAGCTCATGTGCCATACAGCGGTCCTGACAAAATCAGCTGCTAAAACCGACTGGAAGCAGAGCAACAAGGCTGCCATGCCCAAAGTGGTATGTCCAGTAATGGCATGCGGTAGGTCCTGCCCGTTGCAGAATACAATGCAGAAGATCCACTTTGAAAGACATTGTTTGGCAACTGGCCTTTCCCTGGTTATAGAGCCAAAGAAAAACAGTTGAGAGGAATAGTCACAGTCCTTCGTAAGGTCCAGGTAGTATCACAGGAAGCATACGAACATTGCCAGCAGAAACAGGCCACAATGGTCTATCGAGTCTGCTCGAGTGTGCAGCTCAGTTAATTTCCTGGAGCTATCTCCCCTTCCCAGCTCCTTCTGGAGTCAAGCCCCACCATCCTCTTCCCCACCACTATCCACTTCCCAGTACTGTCCCCTATGGTCCTAATCCTCTTCTTCATCCTATCCCCCTTGAAACTGGCCACCATCTTAGTTGCCACCACCTTCTTTGGCAACTCATTCCTCTCTTCAACACCCTTTCAGTGAAAAAGTGCCTCCTCAATTCCTTCTTGAATCTACCCCCTCCAATTTCAGACTATGCCACCTAGCTGCACCCTCCTTCCCCAAGTTGAAGATGCCCTCTGTTTATGCCTTTAAGGTATTTGAAGGTTTCAATCATGTCCCCCCTCTCCCTTCTGTCCTCCAGGGAGTACATGTTCAGAGCTCTCAGCCTCTCATCATACGCTCTGTCCACCATATCCTTTATCATTTTGGTTGCCCTCCACTGGACCCCCTCCAGTAGTCTGATATCCTTCAGGTAAGGGCACAAGACCCGTACACAGTATTCCAGGTGTGGTCTCACCAGTGACCTGTACAGTGGCAGTATAACTTTCTCCTGGTGATGCATCCCAGCATTTTGTTTGCCTTGGCTACTGCCTTATGGCACTGTGCTGTGTGTTTCATATCACCCCTGACCATTACCCCCCCAGCTCCTTTTCCTCCTCTGATACTGCCACCTGTATTCCCCCCAGCCGATAACTGGCTTTTGGGGTTTTGGCTCCCATGTGCATTACCTTACATTTCTTAGCATTAAAGCCCGACTGCCAGATGGTTGACCATTTTTCCAGCTTAGCCAGGTCCTTTCTTAACGCCCGTCTCCCTTCCTCTGTGTCCACCCTCCCACAGAGTTTCACATCATCTGCAGTGTCAGTGGCTCAGTAGGTAGCACACTCGCCTCTGAGGCCGGAAGATCAGAAGGCTATGGGTTCAATTCCCATATCTGGCACTTGGGTTAATATCCCAGTACTGACATTGTAGTACAGTATGAGAGGGGTGCTACACTTCTGAGGTACCGTCTTTCGGATGAGATGTTAAACTGAGGTCCCATCTGCCTGGATTGGTGGTAGTTCAGGTGGATGTTAAAGATCCTATGGCATTTATCGAAAAAGAGTAGGGGAATTTTTTATTTGAAAATAGACCATACATCAGCAAATAGAACAACAGAAAAACATTTAGTAAACAAACCAAGGAAAACAGAATTTGTTAACAGAAATTAGAAATCATAAGGACCTTGGATACATTCAGGAAGAAAATTCATAAACAGAAAAATCATTCATAATAGGTCTAAAAAAAAGAGGGGTAGGAGAACAAAAGACATACAGCATTTACAAAACCCAAGTAATATGTTTCCAATAACTAAGAAAACATTGATTGTCCAAGGTATGATGTTCAAAACTCTTCTGCTTTCCCAAAGCTAGTTCAATACGACTAAGTATAACACTATTAGGAAGAAGGGTGTGTTGTAAGGAGAACTGACATCTAGCTTGCCATAAGTGATATTTAACACATGCAAAAATCACAGTCAATGTACTAGAGTGATACCTCCCTAGAAAACCTGAATAATCCCCCAAAATCAAACTCTGGTAAGTAATGTGTCTCATAACACTCCAACCCCACCTAATGGCCAAATCCGACCAAAAGGAAATAGTATAAGGACAGAGCAGGAAGAAATGTTCTAATGTTTCAATCTGTTCCACACAACCCGTTCTGAGACATTCTCTGTCAGCAATAGGTTTATGTTTTAAGTTACCCCGGACCCCTAACTTCCCATGACAGCAAAGCCACTGGACATCCCACATATGAGGTGGCACCCTATGATCCATTAAAAGATGAAAGGCCTGTGAAAGTTTAGTAGGGACACAAAAGGGGAAATCCACTTGAACATAGAAAACATTACCCATAATTTCCAAGTAAAATTCTTTTCGAGGAACCTCATGCAATTGTGCCTTGCCCAATTTCCATTCCCTCAGTTTTCGAACTGCGGAATCTGCATAGGAAGGAGCAGCAGCCACCATATTCCTTTTAGGAATACCTCCACCTTCCCAATGTGACAAAAATGAAGAAAATAAAAGCTGAGTCCAAGCCGACCATGGGTGGTCCTGAGGCTGAACTATTTCTTGGAAAGAGGCTATTATAAAAAGGAATGGAAAACACTATAGGGTTTATCATCCCTAAACCCCTTGATTAATTTTCAAATAAGTAAAAGCACGTTTATCGGGTTTAACCGCTACCCACACCATTTGAAAAACAACTATATAACCTAGTTTCTAAAGAAATGGGTACGGAAAACTGAACATACATGTAAAAATGGGTAATAAGAATTTCTTAATAATTAAACCTGCTTTTTAGAAAATCCCCAGGATTTCCATTGTTGTACTTTCCGTTCTCCAGTAACAAGACACTTCTCCCAGTTGAAAAAGCTAAACTCTTTTCCAAAATGGAGACCTAAATGGTAAGTGAATCAGAGACCAAAATACCCCCAATATCATTAAGTAATGGAGCGTCACCAATCACCAAACATCTACATTTCCCATAATTCAGCTTAGTGCCATTTAGAGCAGAGAAACGGGTAACCACATGTAGTGCCTCTAATCCTGAAGGGACATCTACCACTAATAAACATATATCATCTGCATACGCTGAAATTTTTTGGGCAGGTAAGGTAATCGAAGGAGATAAACCCTGAATGGACCTATTATTTTCAATTTCCCGTAAAAGGGGGTCCAATACAAATGCATACAATAAAGGGCTGATAGGACAACCCTGCCGAACCCCTTGATTTAACTGAATTTCTGAACCTAAATAATTATTAATAAGTGGGCAAGAGCCAGCCTTGGAGCATAACGTGTTAAGAAATTGGATAAAGGGCCTAGGCATCCCATATCGACCTAACACTTGAAAAAGAAAAGCATGGGACACAGAATCAAAAGCTTTTGCTTGATCCAGAGCCAGAACAAAACCGGATAGCTTTTTTTGGGCCCCAAATTCACACACATCCCTAAGGAGTTTCAAATTTTGTTGAATCGAACGGTGGGGGACAGAACACGTCTGTGCAGGATGAAGCACCCCTTGAGCCACCACTTGAAGCCGTTTACACAATATAGTGGAAAGAATTTTGTAATCAGTATTCAGGAGACTAATTGGTCTCCAATTACCAAAATCCAAAACATCTCCTGCTTTATAAATGAAAGTTAAAATAGCCAAATTAAACTTCAAAGTACCGAAACCAAATCGAAGAATATCATCATAGACAGTGGCCAATATGACACACGTCGTCCTGAAAAACTTTATAAAATTCATTCGTCAGTCCATCCAAACCCGGCGAAACCCCGTACGAAGGGAACTAATGAGTGCCTGCACCTCCAGTGGGGTAATGGGCCCTTGTAATAGATCTGCATCTGCTTGGGAAATAGCAGGGACTGGAAAATGCAAAACATCAACCCAAGAAGTAGTCGGAATAAATCCGACCAAACTGTAAGGAAACCTGACGTTCAGCCACTTCCAGCATTCCTGCTAAAGAAGTTTCAGCTGTCCTAAGAGGAATCTCGAAGCCCTGTCATAAGCTTCCCTCAATCTTATGTTTTACATGCCATGTATGGGTCCTGAAAAGGTTGCTGATGAGTACCAAACTTCAGTTCGGCATGAATCGAAGCAGCCCTCTGGTATTGATACTGAAGCATGTTTCGCCTTGCAATCCTCATCTGAGACTGAACATCCAAATCCCGAGACCGGGGATGTGATTGCAATTTATAATATTGATTCCTAAAATCCAAATATTGTAAATATTCTGAAGAACATTTCCGTTTGCCATAAGCAATAAAAAAATCCTTGACTGCTAACTTGGTGTCTGTCCACCACGTGATCCAATCAGTGAAAAACACAGCCACCAATTTCCTAAGGATCATAAAATCCTTCAGCTGGGCCAAAAAAACTGCCTCAGACAATAAGAGGGACTTCAACTTCCATCTGCTAGCAAAGGCGGGAAAAAAGGTAGGAATTTGATGTAAACTGAACTTACCATATAAAAACCTGTGGTCCGAAAAATCACAAGGTAGTACTAAACAAACCAAAGGGACTAAATACTGGGAAAGAAAAAGATAATCAATCCTAGTTTGAAAAGAAGCCCTTCTGTAAATAAAACCATTCGATGTATGTAATCCTCTGAAAGCATCTTTCAACTTAGCCACCGCTACCATCTGTGAGAGAGCATGAGCATCACAATATGTTTTCTGCTGAATATCATTTTTAAGACGAATATCCAAACTACAATTCATATCCCCACCCCAGACCACATGCTTAGAGGTGAATAAATATGGCTTAAGTTGATTAAATAAAGCAATTCGAGATGTCTTTGTTTGTGGAGCATAGGTATTAATCAGTCTGAAACTAAAACCCCGGAATAAGCAGTCCAAAATTAAAGCCCTTCCTGGCTGAACATCCACCAACTGTGTGATGCGAACAGAGGGATGCGAAAAAAGAATACCCACCCCATCTGCAGCATCTTCCCCAAATGACCAAAATGAAGGGCCATCCCACTAGAGTCTTTTTACCTGAATCACCTCAAGCAGGGAAGACAAATGTGTCTCCTGAAGAAAGAGGACATCTACTTTCAAATCCCTACACTGCTGTAAGCAAAGTAAGCGTCTTTTATAGCTCTTTATGCTACAGCAATTAAGAGATACTATGTTTAAACAGGCCATGAAAACAAAAAGGTGGAAATTCAGGGTTTCTCTTGCTTCCGCTTTCTGTCCTTTTTCTTTTTAACATCCAATAAATCCGTACCCCCTTCATCCTCAATCTCCATGGTAGAGGTCCCATCAGACTTCAGCAGCTCGGGGCCACCCTCACCCTCGAGGTCAGACAATGCTGAAAAGGAATTTTGAGTAGGGCAGACCCCCCCTATCCCAACCGTGCGACTGCTGGCTCGTGAAACCCTCCTAGGAGTTTGGAAAGGAGTGTCTGAAGAAGGTACCACCAAAGGGTCCCCTACAGGGGGTTGCAAAACAGAGGGCTCAGAACATTGTGAAGGGGGGGGTTCTGAAACCTGTTGTGGAACCAGAGTTATGGATTGGTCCCCGGTGCCCTCCACTATACTTCTGTCCATAACAGGGACCTCAGGGACCTGCCCCTGACCCTGACTAGTAGCAGGAGTAGACTCCCTACTCTGAGAAGGGGCCGGATGAGACTGACATCTACCCTGAGCCTGGGATATCAATTCTTCCTTATTTAAACCCCCCCTGTCTATTCTGGCCTGCCCATGGACATTGATGATATGCATGGCCAGACTCATCACACAGATTACATTTAAACACATTTCTATAAACTTCACTATCATGATTAAAATCCCACAAAGCGCATTTGACTTTGTCACATGCTACTTAAATAATAAATCAGCTACAATGATATGAGCTTTGGGTTGTCTGGATAGACACACTCCCGGTCTTTGCCCAAGAAAAGCTATTTGGAACATGTAGGACCTCATTATTTATCACATGCAATTTAACTTTAAAACGCCAGGCCCCAGTCCAAATCCCTTCAGTGTCAAGGATTGGCTCAGGAGGGCCTAGGACCATGCATTTGTGTTCCAACCAATACAAAATATCACCCACATTCACCCCCTCATTTCTAAACATAACATTAATAGTTTTAAATAGAGGTTTAGTGATGGGAATAGCCCAGAAAGGTAGCCATAGGGGCAAAGACTTACAGCTCTCATATTTATGCCAGAATTTAGCCAAACCAGCCACTTGTTTGAAACTAATATCAAATGTATCTTCCCCCCGAATATTAATCAAAGCATAAATATCCACAGGCAAAAACTGCATCGAGTCCAATAACAGTTTCCTTGCCACATAAAGTCTGTTCAGGTGTTCGGGTAAACCACCCCTATAACGCAAACGGACCGCATTCCGTCTCGGGGCTTGTTCTAATTTATTTTGTTTGAAGAGATCCGAAAAACGAGGACCCGTCCTTGTCTCCTGGCCTTCTGGCAACTGTACAGAGGAGCGCCGCAGTGGATTATCTGCCCCAGCACCCAAAAGAACGTCAGACCGAGAACTCCCATTTAAAGTAGAAAGTTGTACAATCTCTGACTGAAAGTCCAAAATAGGAGACTCACCAACCTGCACAGTCGTTCCGGGAGGACCCGATTCTAACGGGGAAAAGGACAGCCAGGTAGGAACCGGCAACCACCTACCGTCTGGCTGCTGAATCCACCCAGCCTGCGATAAGGCCACATCCTCGGACCACTCTGCTGCAGAACCGGTAGCCATACTCGCACCGCCAGTGTGCCCGTCTTCTGTAACTGACTCTACCACTTCCTCTGCCATCGACGCTGCCCTCGCAATAACAGATGATTCCTCCTGTACAACAGTCCGTAGTGTTTCCGGCAGCAAACTGTGACCGCAATCCGCACCAATATCCATCCCAGGAGTAGCTAAAGCAACAACTGTATCCTTAGGCGAAATTCCAGGTAATGATTCAATAATTCCATTAAGACTCCCGTCTGCATGCTCAACAGCCTGCATGTCTCCAGAGAATAACTCAGTGGTAAGCTCCATAGCAGGCCGTGCCTGCACCACAACCTCATTCAAATCCATCGGCAGAGCCTCTGCCTGCACGTCCTCCTCCATGACAATCCTCGCACAGACTGTGAGTAGGGGAATTTCCCCAGTGTCCTGGCTTAATTTCCCTCATTCACTAAAAATACCACCAACAGCTTAATCTGGTTCAAGGTCAGTTGGCATTCATCTGTATCCCCCTCCCCCGGGTCGTGCCTGACAATAGGCAGGATTTGTCTAGTGCACTTACCCGGTCAACAAAAATAAAATAAATAAAAAGGCAGCTTTTGCTACTAATTCCTTTAGCAATGTCACCAATGAATATGTTAAACAGCACATGACCAAGTACTAAGCCCTGTGGTACCCCACTGGTTACAAGCCTAGGTTTGGACAGTTCCCCCCTTACTACCACCATCTGGTTCCTGCCCCTTACCAGCTCCTGACCCGCCCCTTACCAGCTCCTGACCCACCCCAGCATTTTGTCCCTTAATCCCAGGTCTACCAGTTTGCTGATTAATCTGCCATGAGGCACTGAGTTGAACGTCTTGCTGAAGTCCAGGTACAGTATGTCCACCACCTGCTCCCTGTCCAGATACCTCATCATCACCCAGTTGAAGAAGTCAATCATGTTGGTTTGGCAGGATCTCTCTCTGACAAACCCATGCTGCCTGTTGTCCAGGAGACCATTGTCTTCAAGGAAGGACACCAGCCTTTCTTTTAGAATGGTCTCCGTTAACCTACCTACTACTGAGGTTAGGCTAACTGGCCTGTAGTTACCTGGCTGATCCCTGGGTCCACTCTAATGGAGGGGTACCACATGAGCTGTCTTCCAATCCTGTAGCTCACACCCCATCTCCATCAAGGTGTTACACAGGTCTGTTAGTGTTGCTGCCAATACCCCCATCAGTTCCTTCAGGACCCTCAGGTGTACCCCATCTGGGCCAGGTACTTTGTCCACCCTCAGTTCCCTGAGCCCTCTTAAGACCTGATCTTCCCCTCATAATCCTTCCCTTCCCCAAGAATCCTCCAATCTTCCCTGTGGCATAGGCCTGTCCGCTTCCATGGTGAAGACTGAGCCAAAGTACTTGTTTTGTGCTTCTGCTTGCTCCTCCCCTTTTTCTGCCCATCCTCCCTCCCTCTTTATTCTAACTACCCCATCCCTTGTGCTTTTTCTCTCCTTGATGTACATTATCAGAAGATGTCCTTCTCCCCTTCTTTAATCCCCTGGGCCAGGCCTCAGTTCTTTCTCAGCCTTGGCTGCCCTGACCTTTCTGCCTGCCTCTCGAGATTTCACAACGTATGTCTCCCTTTCCTCATCCCTTGAGGTACGCATGTACATCAGGAAGGCTGCCCTCTTTTCCTTTACCGTTTCAGCTACCTTCCTGTTACACCAGCTAGGTTTCTTGGTTCTAGAGTTCTTCTTACAAACCCTTGTACAGGTGCTGGTGGCCTCGATCAATCTACTCTTAATGATGGAACCTTTCTGGTCCACATCCAGCTCAGATATGAGCTTTGCCAGATGCTCCCATACTATGCTCCCTATCCTATTGAAGTCTGCCTTCCTAAAGTCCATCACCTTCATTTTAGACATGGCTGCTTCTTTCCTAATGCAGATAAAGAACCACGAAGTGCAGTGGTCACTGTCTGCAAGGGGTTCCCTCACTTCCACATCCCGGATAAGCTCTCCATCTGATAGCACTGGGTTTAATATGCCCCCCCTGTTGGTTCTATGACACCCTATGTCAGGAAACAGTCCTGAACAGTATCCAGGAGGACCTGTTCCTTGCTGCAGGAGGTAATCACAGAAATCATAGGAAGGTTTATGAGTCAAGTAGCTTTAGGCCATATTAGACTCACCATGCATCAATGGTTAGTTGTAATATTCATATTATCAAAATATTTGTCAATGGATACCTTGAAAATATTCATAATGAGACTGTATATGACTGATTCTGGAAGGCTGTTCCACTATGACACCACCCGATTCATCTACTTGCCCCTCTTAGTGGTCCTATACATTTCTCCTTGTAGCTGACAGTCGTCGCTCCTTATGTCTTTTCCCACTAATATCCTCCCCAGTCCTATGCATTCACATAGGTCAGCCTCCTGAAGTACTCCCCTCAGTACCAAAGGGTTCTATGGACATCCAAAGAGTGGGCTGAATACGCAATGCAAACCAATCCAGTGAAACACCAGAAAAGGGGGTTCACAAACCAAGGCCTGTAGGTACATAGAAACAAAGACAATGCCAGCAGAAAAAGATTGACAGTCCATCCAGTCTGCCTGTGGTTACCTACCCGTGGGACCCAACTGCATTCCAGGGCACTAGCCCGCCCTTTCCTCCCCCTAAAGTCCACCCTGCTACTATCACGCTCAGTAGCCAGAACAGCCTTCAATCTGCCCCAACTGTGCTTGAAACCATTTATGGTTTTGGCACCTACCACCTCGGTTGGCAGACTATTCCAAGTTTCCATCACCCTCTCTGTAAAGCAATAATTCCTTAAATCCCTCTTAAAGGGACACTGTCAGCTTTGCCCCTTTGTTTTGCATTACAGCTGAATAACGTGCCTTTTGGCACACACCTATCTAATTAATCCTTAAATATCCCCATATACATATAAAAAATTGTTTTTGTACCTGCTCTGCTGATATTTGCAAAAATCGACATTTCTTGTGAGTCAGCTCAGCATGCCACTGGAAGCATCTCCATGTTCAGAACGTGCGACATGCATGAGCGCAGCCCCGAGATACGATATTTTCACCATGCTACTAGTAAAATGATGTTTCCCCGGTAAGTTCAGAAATTCTGAACAGTTTGTGGTGCTTGAGAACAAAAACTGAGCAATGGGGGTATAATAATTTACATTTTTAATCCGGCATTGAAATCCCGCGCCTGCACAAGTGAGGCATGTACAAGATCCTGCACATGTGCAGGACTAGCACGCTCTTGCACATGTACAACATTTCAGCTCCGGATTAAAAAATGTAAATTATTATACCCCAATTGCTCGTTTTTTGTTCTCAAGCATCACAAACTGTTCAGAATTTCTGAACTTACCGAGGAAACATCATTTTACTAGTGGCATGGTGAAAATATCGTACCTTGGCACTGCACTCGTGCATGTCGCGCATTCTGAACATGGAGATGCTTCCGGTGGCGGGCGTTTCGAGCTGGACCCGAGCAAATGTCGATTTTTGCAAAATATCAGCAGAGCAGGTACAAAACCTATTTTTTTATATATATACACGTGGGGATTTTAAAGAATGAATTAGATAGGTGTGTGCCAAAAGGCACGTTATTCAGCTGTGATAAAAAACGAAGGGGCAAAGCTGACAGTGTCCCTTTAAACCTTCCCCAATTCAGTTTCCTGTCATGCCCTGCTGACCTCAAATTTGTACTTACCCTAAAGAACTCCTCACAGTTCACCTTATTTATTCCTTTGTGGAATTTGATGGACTCCGTCAAATCACCCCTCTCATCTGATTCGAGCAAATACTTATTTAGTGCCTTTAGCCATTTCTCATAAGATCTACCCTGCAGGTTCTCACCATCCTGGTCACCCTTCATTGCTTCACCCCTAGCAAGTCCTTACCGGACACTTTTCTGGCCAAAATAATAGAAATAAGAAATTAAATCTTCAGACTGATATTTCAAGTCACAGAAGAAGCAGGCTTGAAAAGGGCTTCAGTCAGAGCTTTCAGCACACTGCTCAGGTCCCAGCTAGAATCAGCTTGAGAACTGGAGGGGCTACATTCAAGAAGACTTTTAGGAACCTGTGGACTATATTCAGCTGGGTCCCGGTCCTGTTTCTGATAGGGCCATGAAAAGTCCCAAAGAATGACAAGGGAACTTTACCAAGGAGTACAGCAAACTCACATGTGACATCTATGAGGTAATCCAGTACCCTTTGTACTATGCAAGTGAAGGATGCCATCCAACACCACATAACAACATGCTTCTACTTCAGGGAGTAGGTGTGCCTGGTGGAACGGTCCTGAGCAGCAAGCAGGACTGTCAAAACTTCAGCAGACACTCCAAACCAAGAGAGATCTATGTCCGCAGGAACCAGACATGGAGTTGCAGGGACTCAAGGTCTGGATACAGCAGTGTGCTGTTATTCTGGGACAAAAGGACCTGTTGGATGGCAGTGTAGACCCCGGAGCAGTTGTTGGCAGTTGAAATAGTCAGTTGCAGTTCACTGCAGTTGCAATTGCATTGGATTGCAGTCATAAAATAGTGGAGTTGAAATCCACTGCAGTTGACGATTCCGTGACCCATCCAGGCTTGTTTCTGTGGTGCACTGCAGTGAGTTTTCTCTTTTTTTTCTTTCTTTCCTGGGGGGGAGGGGGGCCAGGGGGGTTGCGAATATCCAATGGTCCTCAACAGCTGGCACCAAGTCTTACAGCCAATAAAATGCACCTCTGGCTCCTGGACACGAAGCATCCACCAATTAGGAGAGATAGAAGGAGGAGCCAGGAGCTTGAGAGTGTCTGTGACTGGCTGCACGAGGTGGCGGGGACAGCATGCCTAGGTAGGAGAGGAGACTGTCAGGAGAGGAGGCATCTGTGTTGGGGTGTGGGCAATGGAGCGAGCAGCGTTTTTCTGCAGGGATGAACTTTAGCGGTTCAGCCTTTAATTTAAAAATAAGTTAACTGTGTCCACTGTCCTGATGTGTCTGGTGCCCAGAGAGAGACTAGTGTGTGGCTGTGCAGGTCCCAGTCAGTCCTCCAGCAAAGCCAGGCAGCAGTCGTGTGAAGGTAGCAAGTCAGTGGTCTGGCTGTGGTCGGGATCAGCCTGTGACCCCGGCTGGGGCCCTTCAGAGTTGGCAAGGAGGAGGAGTGGTAGGTGCACTAGTTCCACTGCATGGAGTACAGGAGTGGGGACATGGGTCTGGGTTGTGGACCGACTGTGTGTGTTGAGAGGAGGGAGCACACAGCTCCAAAAAAACACCAGCACCACCACCAAGCAGAGCAGCAGTGGCAGTCTGAACCATGGAGCCACCTGACACCGCCGACTGAATCATCACCCGACACCTGACCGAACTGGCAGCAGGCTACTACAGTGAGCAAGGTACTGTATGGGATGTGTATGTAAGGCCCACCAGGGCTGGGCAGGCAGTGGGCAGTAGGAAGGAGGAGGATGGTCTCTCACAGACTACGCAGTCTGTCTGTGTGTCTGCTGCGTGCTTGTCTGGCTGGTTGAGGGCTTGGGGGTTGTGGGGCCCAGGGGGGCCGAACTTGAAAAGCCAAGGCGATCGATCATCACTGAGCTACTGCTGGCAGCCCGGCTGTACTCTCTCTGACTGTGATGGCATTGTGCGTAAGTCAGACTCCCCATGAGGTTGTGGAGCAGGCCAGGCGCAGGTGGTCAGTTGGTGAGTTCCCGGACCCATAGGAGGCCGGAGCATGGTCGGTCGGGTCCAATGGACAAAATGTTTGTTGTTTGCCACTGTAGGAATCAGATAGACTAAATATTAAAGTCCCCACGTCAAGATGAATAAAATTTTATTAACTTATTCTATCTGAAGTTGCCATTTTGGGTCAGGTTAAGCAATGGATGGTTCTGACGCGATATGGCGCTAATGGGTATAATGGGTTTTTAAACACATTAGTGTACATGCTGAAAGCCAAAACAAGTTCAGAAACTGTTAGAAAATGTTTTTTTAGCTTTAACATAGAAACATAGAATTTGACGGCAGATAAGGACCGCTTGGCCCACCCAGTCTGCCCATTTCTCTAACTACTGGATAAGCTGCAGATCCTAGTTAACCAGCAGCCTACTTCTTCCGACCCCCACCCCCTAGAATTGCCTTATGACTGTCCCATGCATGCTTGAATTCCACCACTGATTTTGACTCCACAACCTCCTCCGGAAGGCCATTCCATGCATCCACAACCCTCTCTGTGAAAAAATACTTCCTTAAATTACCTCTGAGCTGCCCCCTCTATCTTCAAATTGTGCCCTCTTGTTCTTGCACACCTCTTTTTTTGAAAGATGCTACCCTCTTGGACTTTGTTGATTCCCTTGAGGTACTTGAACGTTTCTATCATGTCCCCCCTCTCCCTCCTTTCCTCGAGGCTATACATATTAAGCTCCTTTCGTCTCTCTTCATATGTCTTCCGGTGCAGACCCTGCACCATTTTAATTGCCCTCCTCTGGACATAATTTAAATTTAAACTATGGGTATATCTTAGTTCTGGTATACCATACAGGAGGTATTTCTAGGGGTTCTCCTTTAAACAGTTTTTAGTCTCACAGATTCTACGATGACTAGTAAACTAACATATATTGATGGTTAGCTCTGTTTGCAAAAGGGTACCTTCTAGCTTCTGTGGGGTGTTTAAGAGGCCCTACCTATACTGTATTTTAGACTCACAGTTCTTTTTCTAAGTAACTAGTATTACTGCTGCTTATTTTTCTATACCATATATAGTTTTACTGCCCTGCTTCAACGTGTTATTTTCAGGGACTTAATATATTTTGTTGTTGTTTTGACTGGTTATTGTGCTTTAGTGGGTCCCTACTGTGTGTAGATTTGTTTCACTGCACTTTGTATTTGCATTTTAAAAAGCAGCCAGCTTCTTAGCTGCTGCTGACTAGTTGCTGCTCTCGCCAACATATGCAACACCTCACCTGCCACATAGTTGAAGGGGCATAAATAATTCCTTTCGTTTCTGCCTATTTATGAAGTTATAATGCTGCTAAATCCCAAATGCTAAAAACAGAGCTGCTTCCTGACCTTAACCCACCAACACGCCCCTACGTAGGTACACGCAGCCCCATTTTGTGATGTCAGAAGGCGAAGGCTGTGTGTGCATGTGCCCCACTGATTTCAAGGTGGGGGGGGGACTTTTCCATATATTTTATTAACTTTTATAGTCGAAATTTTAATAAAAAAAGATAAGTTTAAAAAGTATGACAAACTACTACATAATAAAATTCAACAATGGTGAAAGTTGAAAAAAAATGGTTGGATTTTCTTCAGTTAGTTGAAGTCAGAAATTTCAAACTAGTTGAAAAAAATCAGTCATAATGTGTGGTAAGTCAGTCATAATTGGTTTTTCAACTGACTCCAGGGTCTAGTGGAAATGGGGCCTGACATAGAGCTGCATGGACTAAAAGTCTGGATACAGCAGTGTGCTGTTATTTTGGGACAAAATGTCCTGCTGGATGGCAATGGAAATATGATGCTTACATGGAGCTGGAGGTCTGGATACAGCTGTGTGCTGTTATTCTGGGACAAAAGGTCCAGCAGGATGGCAGTAGAAATGGGGCCTCCACTGCCAGTTCCCACAGAAGTGGGAACAAAGTCTGCTTCAGCCACCCGAGTGCCACTAAGATCATCCTGGCTGGTTCCTGCTGAAGTACGTGATCACACTCCATAACTATCAGATGGCAGCCAGTCACAGAGGGGAGAGGAGGGCTGTGCCAGCTGCCAATTAAACAGAGAATGGTGATCAGGGAGAGGGGGGTCTATGGCAGGTGAGGGGTTGGTGAATGTTTGGAGGCTTGGGGGGTTGACTGCACTACCAGGGATTGATGCATGACAGGAGGATGGGTGATCAGGGAAGGATGGGGAATTGGGGGATGGCAGGACCCCTAAACCACCAGGATGTGAAGCATGAATGAAGGATAAGTGATCAAGTGCTGGGGGACCACTAAATCACAGACTGATGCATGAGAGAAATATGGGTGATTGGTAGGGGGGTGCTGGGGGACCACTACACCACAAGGGACTGATGCAAGAGAGAAAGATGGGTGATCAAGGGAGGTGGCGGCTAAACCATCACTGAGTGATGCATGAGAGAAGGATGGGTGATTGAGGGATCGGGTGGACCACTTAACAACCAGGGATTCATGCATAAGAGACGGATAGGCAATTGGGGTGGGTGACCACTTAACCACCAGGGATTGATACATAAGAGAAGGATGGGCAGTCATGGAGTGGGGGACCACTAAACCACCAGAGACTGATGTATTGAATCAAGGATGTGTGTTTGGGTGGGACCTCTGCACCACCTAGGATTAAAGTACTGGACGGAGGATGGGTGTTCAAGGGTGGGAGGAACCACTTGACACAGGGATGGGTGGCTGCTGTACAGTCACCCTGCTTTAGGGGAGTGGGGGTGCAGGCTTAGTACCCAGATGAGATGTGGGTTTGTATTTATATGGAGTACCTTCCAGGGTAGATTTTATTGTATTTTACTGTACTGTAGTCAATCAATCTTTATTTTACAAGGAGAAACACTGTTGAGATACCTCATTTGCAAAGTGGTTCTAGGTGGACGATACATAAAATATGACACACAGATTGCATATACAAGTACATATTATATATAACAAAATAACATTAACTGCAAAAAATACAATTCGGATGTGGGGTATACAATTATACATAAAAGAGTACATAACTGAGGAACATTACATAGATTACATAGATTTTACAGAGCATAAAGACATTAGTCCATGAGCTTGCAAGCAACACTTTACTTATACTCTTTAATATTTTTATTTAAGAGATATTTATCTAACTGTGTTTTAAATTCCTGCATTGTAATGCTTTCCACGACCTCTCCTGGTAACATGTTCCAAACTTCTGTCACCCTGCTGCTTAGCCAATATTTCCTTCTATTTGTATTATATCTATCTTTTAGCAGTTGGTAACAGTGAGCTCTAGTATCATATGTTTGGTCCCTTTTAACCAGGCCCAAAAGATCCCACAAGTTAGCAATGGTCAAAGCCCTATAAATCAAACACATATCTCCCCGCATTCTATGGTACTCCAGGGAATATAGTTCTAAATGTTGAAGTCTCTGTTCATAGTTCAAACCCTCTGACCCCTTGATCCTCTTTGTTACTCTCCTCTGCACTCTCTCCACCAGTCCAATATCCCTTCTCTTATAGGGGGCCCAGAACTGAACACAGTACTCCACGTGTGGACGCACCAGTGCATTATACAGGGGCATCACCACTTGCCTGTCTCTACTTTTAATATGTCTCATTATGCAATGTGTTATGCTACTGGCTTTTTTTATAGCTGTGTCGCATTGTAAGCTGAAACTAAAATCATTGTTGACCATAATCCCCAAATCTTTCTCCTCACATACTGCCTTTAGTATGGACCCACCCAAGGTATACTGGAAATTATTTTTTTTCCCCAAAGTGCATAACATTGCACTTATCAATGTTAAATATGGATTGTTTCTGGGAGGCCCACATGTCCAAACTATCCAGTGCTGTTTGCAAGACTAACTGCTCCTCCAAATTATTTACAGGACACCCAATTCTAGTGTCATCTGCAAATTTAGACAGCCAGACCGCTGACTGCACCTGCATAGATGAAATATACAAATTAAATAAACATGGTCCCAAGACCGAGCCCTGGGGGACACCACTAGTCACTCCAACATGACCAGAATATTCGCCTTTGACACATACTTTCTGTCCTCTGCCAGTAAGCCAAGGCTTCGCCCATTTTTGTATCCAGACTGGTAAATCTAACACATAGAGTGATTTAACAAGCTCCTCATGAGGGACCTTATCAAAGGCTTTCGTAAAGTCCAGGAAGATCACGTCAACTGAGCTACCCATATCAATGGCCTTACTGACCTTATTATAAAATTCCAACAGGTTGGTCTGGCACGATCTTCCTTTGGTAAATCCATGCTGAGTCTTGTCTATCTTACCTGTGCTTTCAGTATACTCAACTATATAGTCCTTAATTATACCCTCCAGAATTTTTCCAAGCACGGTCAGACTGATGGGTCTGTAATTTGAGACCTCCTGCCTACATCCTTTTTTATGTATAGGTATAATTACAGCTCGTCTCCAAGCATCTGGAACCTCACTAGTGTCTATACTTTCCTGAAAAAGGTAAGTTATTCGCCCTACTAGAAATATTGCCATTTCTTTTATCACCCTTGGATGAATCCCATCTGGCCCCTGTGCTTTGTTCTGATTCACCTTCTTTAGTCTAGTCAAGACATCAGTTGGATCTATCCTTAAGTTTGGTCCTCCTTGTTTAGCTATCCTACTGTCCCAGGGAGTTTGAGATCTTTTGTTGTAAACTGATGAAAAGTATACATTATATTCCTCTGCAAGTGCTTTATTTTCTGTTATGATACTCCCATCTTGAGTTTTTAGGGGTCCTATAGTTTTGTTTTTCCCTTTTTTACTATTAATGTATGCATAGAAGGTCTTACAATTATCCCCAACCTTTGTAGCTATTTCATACTCATATTCTCTTTTGGCATTGGCTATAGCCTTTTTGGCAGTTTTAAGATTGTTCTTATATACTTCCCAGGCTTCCTTGGTATTATTATTCCTTGCTAGGTGGTATGTTTTATTTTTAGTTTTAATCAATCTTTTTACAGATTGGTTCATCCAAGGTGCTGATGGATTTTTGGACTCGTTATATTTGTTTCTGGTTGGTACATATCTTGTAATTAAGCCATTTATAGTATCTGTCAGTGTTTCCCACATATGGGCTACTGTCTGGTTCTGAAATTCAGATTTCCATTCCCATGTAGCCAGATCATGTCCCATCTGTGCAAAATTGGCTGCATTGTATCTATGGATTACAGTGGTACCTTTATTGTCCCCTAGAACACCAGAATACTGAAACCCTACTATAACATGATCACTTGAGCCCACGGGGGAAATAACTTGCAGTTAGTAATATTGTCACCCAGGTTACTTAATACTAAATCCATTATATGATTTCCTCTTGTATTGGCTGTTACATACTGATCAAGACCTCCAAGACTAATTATCTCTAAATATTTAGATTCAGCCGATGTACTTGCTTTCAAGGTATCCCACTCTATTTCTGGGAGGTTGAAATCGCCAACTAATATTACATTTCCTGCTAATGTTAAATGGTTGACAAGATCTAATACAGTTTCGTCCTCCTTTATCCTCGTGGATGGTGGCCTATATATTACTGCCAGATTGATCTTAGCTGCTCTGGGTGGGCTTATCTTAACCCAGATAACTTCAACATCTAGCCACCTAGTTGTGTCCATACTCTCAGTAAGAATACCCTCAGCAACATATAGAGCCACCCCACCACCTCTAGATTGTGGCCGATCTTTATTATATAGTACATACCCCTGGATTTGCCTATCCCAGGTATCCTCGGGTTGCCACCATGTTTCCACAATCACACAAATGTGTATATTATGAGTTTTCAGTGTTAATTGTAACTCATCAAATTTCTCTGTTAAACTCCTTGCATTAATTAGCATAAAATTCCACTTGTTTACTGAATGACCAGATTTTATATCCCCCACATTCCCCTGCTTATAGAGTTTAAATGATGGCTTACACAATTTTTTAGTTGTTGCGCTAGTATGTGCTTGCCCATTTTATTAAGGTGTAACCCATCCCTTGCAAACGACTGCCTATTCTGAAATTCTTGCCAATGATCTATATACAGATACACTTCCCTAACAGTCCATCTCTTTAACCATCCATTAAATCTGTGTATTTCCTGATTTATTTGATCATTGGCCCTTGGTGTAGGTAGAATCCCTGAAATCAACACCTCACACCCTCTCCTTCTGAGTGTAGCTCTTACTGCTTCAAAATCCCTCTGTATTTCCAATGTATTCCTTTTTCCTATGTCATTCACTCCCACATGCAACACTGTAAATGGGGTATTGGTGTTTTCTAATAAACCTGGCAACAAATTCTTGATGTCACCTATGTCTGCTCCTGGAAGTACACTCACAGTTGTGTACTCATTTTGCTGCTTACATAGCACATTATCTGCATATCTGAACATTGAATCGCCAACATACAAAATGTCCCATGGAGTATTACTTGCCGGGACTTGAAATTGTGATGGTAGATGTTGTGCTGTATTTTGGTTAATCCTACTTACATTTATTAGTTCAAAAGGGTCTACATCAGTAATTGGTGGTTGTGCTGGAATTTTTACATTATTTTGTGTGCTTGTGCATACATAGTCCGTGACCATAGGACCCAGTTCAGCATTTGTTTGCTGAGTATCATCCCCCGCCTCATTTATTGTCAGTGCCTGGAATCTGTTTGGAGTCAGGATATTTGAAACACCTCCAATATTCTGCCTGCCTCTTTTGTACAATCCTTTTTTGTGACCTCTGACCATTGCTCAGGACTTTTATATATCATATTAGGTAGCAGAGTCTCTCTACACACCTCCTCGGCTTCCTTACTACTATCCTGTATATTACCCTCAGCCCTAGCGTCTATATATTGTTCCAACAAGGATATTTCTAACTGTACCCTAATCCTTGTTTTTAACTCGATTATTTCTGCCTTTAATTCTTTATTCTCGCAACACTTGCTGCATAAGAAATTTTCCTCCTTTTCCCCTTGCATGAACATATCACATGCACTGCACACAGCATTTTAATATTGGTATTACTCACTTCTCAGCTAAATCTCCTGATCCACTCAGCTGCAGCCGACGCTGACGTGGCGTGTCTCTGCCCCATCTCCGCGCGACTAAATGCGCCCTGCTCGCTTTAATCAAGATTTATAAATCTCACCCCGGAAGTAGTGGTGCGTTCCGCTGTACTGCTTCGCAACAAAAGTTGCGGTTTCCAAAATAAGAGTTGAGTGAGCCTCCTCACAGAATTAGGGCTCCTGGGCCACTGACAATAATTACAAATAACAAACAGTATATTAGCGCTATAGCGCAATGGCAGTTGTGCCCCTCAGAAGATTTAGGGCTAACACTCCCCTCTGCCTAACATCGCAAGGATATTAGGGCTCCAGACACTTAAAATTATTCAGTGCTATTTAAAAATCATCAGCTCCCAGATTCAGCTCACTTTATTTACAATAAATACAATTTGAATAAAGGTTGTAGGATAAAGAGGTAGTTGAGATAACAGGGGAGCAGCAGGTCCTGGGGGAGGAAAGGGATGAAAAGTAGACACAACTCACAAAGTAGGTGCAGAGAAGCGGGGAAGAGGGGATAAAATAAGATAGATGTGAGAAATCGGACTGGAAAATGCTAGGGCTTAAGAAAGTAGTTGCAGGTTTCTTTCAAAGGGTATCCGAGTAGCATTTTAAAGGTTGTCATATTAACAATTTGTGGAAGTTTTAATGATTTCTGGATGTTATTCCAAATGGCAGGGAGTGAGCAGCTTAGGGAAGATATGCCATGTCTTGTTCTGAACCTGGGAATATCAAGAGTAATGCAGGTATACCTTCTAAGGGAATAAGTTCCTGTGGGGCAAACAAGAAGGTTGGTTGGAGATAAATTGGGGAAGCTTGTCCATTATAGCTCTGTAAGCCCATATAGCCACATTTTTCAATCCCCTAGTCTTTAATGAATGCCATCCAAGAAGAGCATACACGGAATAGTGGTGTGTATTGTAAGACGCATTGGTGATGAAGCCAAGGGACCTGTGGTACAAAATATCTGGTTTGGATAGAGACGTGACAGGGCAGTGACTATAGAGAAGATCGCCATAGTCCAGAAGTGGTAGAAATGTTGTTTGCACTAATCTTAGTTTGGTCTCATAAGTGAGTAGGTGCTTGATATGATAGAAAATACCTAGTCTTTGTCTAAGCTTTTTGGCTAGCTCTTCTATGCGTAAAGTGAAGGAGAACCTACTATCAACCCAGAAGCCTAGGTATTTGAATTTATCTTCAGGTTCTCGAGTTTCCCCGAGGAGGGTTGTGATTTTTAGCCTAGCTCCAGGAGGGGGATTACCTACCGAGGATGTTTGGGGGGGAAGAAACATGACTAATTTTTTTGCATTGAGCAGCAATTTGAGGTGTAGAAGATTGTGTAGCAGCAGGCAGAGTTCTTGTTGTAGGTTTGTACAGGCCAATTCAAGGGAGGGTTTTGTGAAATAAACAGTATCATCCGCAAAGAGATGCATATTAGCTGAGAAGATATTGAGGTCAATGTCACTTACATAGTTCGCAAATAACAAGGGCCTCAGAACAGATTTCTGGGGAACTCCTCTCATGACACCTTTTATAGGTACATTAGGGAGTGAAGAAAGACCAAGGGAGGGATAGTGAGACTTAATAAAGGGGAGGAAGGTGGGCAGAGGGTGACAGTGAAAAAGCAGGGATACTGAATGAATACTGCTGCTCAGTATTCACAAAAAAAGAGGAGGGGAAGGTACCTAAACCAAACAATAGAAGCACTCTGGACAGGCGTGTCAATACCAGTCCTTTCACAGAAGAAAGGGTTCTGAAAGAACTAAAACTGAAGGTGGACAAAGCAATGGGGCTTGACGGGATTCACCCCAGAATTCTAAAAGTACTAAGGGAAGAACTAGTGACAACACTGACTACCCTTTTTAACAAATCACGGGAGGATGGTGTGGTACCTGAGGACTGGAGGAGGACAGATGTGATTCCCTTTCACAAAAGTGATAGCAAGACAGAGGCAGGAAGCTACAGACCTGTTAGCTTGACCTTAGTCATAGGGAAAATGATGGAATCACTTATGAAAGAAAGAACTGTTGAGTACCTAGAGGCCAGCAGGGCGTAGGACCCAAGGCAGCATAGATTCACAGCGGGAAGGTCATGTCAGATGAATCTAACAGATTTCTTTGACTGGGTGACCAAAGTCATAGACCAGGGAGGGGCTGTGGACATGGCCTACCTAGACTTTAGCAAGACATTTGACACAGTCCCACACAAAAGATTAAGTTAACCAGCCTGGGAGTGGGTCCCAGGGTGGTAGCCTGGGTAAACAATTGACTTGCTAACAGGATGCAGAGGATAATAGTAAACGGAGTCCACTCCAAAGAAAGGGGGTTACTAGTGGGGTACCGCAGGGTTCAGTACTGTGGCCGGTCCTCTTTTATGTCTTTACAAGTGACACTGCAGAGGGACTGGAAGGAAACGTATGCCTCATTGCAGATAACACAAAGATCTGTAACAGGACTGATGCACAAGGGGGTGGAAAGGATGAGAAGGGACCTGGAAAGGTTGGAGGAATGGTCAAAACTATGGCAGCTTAAATTCAATGCAAAGAAGTGAAAAAGTAATGCACCTGGGAAACAAAACCCCAGGGGTGGAGTACACATTGGGGAGGGGGGGAGGTACTAACAATAGCAAAAATGGAAAGGGACATGGGGGTAGTCATGTCAGACGACCTAAAGGTAGTCAAGCAATGTGAGAAGACAGTATTGAAGGTTGGGGGGATACTGGGATGTTTAGCAAGAGGCATCACCAGTAGACCCCATCTCTGCAAGAACATAGACAGGATGGAGGCAGTTCAGAGGAGTGCAACTAAAATGGTACAGGGTCTGCACCAGAAACCATACGAAGAGAGACTAAAGAAGCTTAATTATGTATACCCTCGAGGAAAGGTGGGAGAGGGGGGACATGATAGAAACTTTCAAGTACCTCAAGGGAATCAACAAAGTCCAAGAGGGTAGCATCTTTCAGAAAAAGAGATGTGCAAGAACAAGGGGGCACAATTTGAAGATAGAGGGGCTCAGGGGCAACGTGAGGAAGTATTTTTTCACAGAGGGGGTGGTGGACGCATGGAACAGTCTCTCTGAGGAGGTTGTGGGGTCAAAAACAGTGGGGGAATTCAAGAATGCATGGAACAAACATAAGGCAATCCTAGTGGGGGGTAGGAGGAAGAAGGCTGTTGTTAACTAGGATCTGCAGCTTATTCAATAGGTAGGGAAATGGGCAGACTGGGTGGGCCAAGTGGTCCTTATCTGCTGTCAAAGTCTATGTTTCTGTGATAGTCTTGAGTGGGGAGAGGTCACAATGAGCCTTAACCTGTTGCTATCTGCTTATTAAGTAAGAAGTAAACCACCTGAGGGAGATATCATTTGGACCAATATTCTACAGTATGTACAGGAGGAGTTCCTGGTCGATCATGTCAAATGCTTTACTTAGGTCTAAGAATAGAGCACATATATGATTCTTGGCATTAAATGCTGTTTGCTAATCATTAGTTACCTTGGCTAGTGCCAATATGGTGCTATGTTTGGGTCTGAAGCCTGATTGCAATGGGTTTAGCATGTTGTATGTCTACAAGTTATTGGAAACAATCCTAAAAGAGAGGCCGGTGACCTTTTTGGAAGAAAATGGACTCCAGGACAGTCAGCAGCATGTATTTTTCTCTGGAAGATCCTGCCAGACCAACCTAATTGAATACTACGACTGGGTAATAAGGGAACTGGATAAAGGCCACGCAGTGAATGTGCTATAGCTAGACTTCAGCAAGGCCTTTGATTCAATGCCTCATGGGAGGCTGGGGGGTCGGTTGCAATATGTGGGGGCAGGGACAAAGATGGTAAACTGGATAGTGAACTGGCTGAAGGGGAGGCAGCATTAAGTGGTGGAGGGGGGCACTCTCTTCCCCAAGGGCGGTGACAGACGGGGTACCGCAGGGCTCAGTCCTGTGTCCAGTGTTGCTTGGGTTATTCATATTGGATATCTCATATGGCATTAGGAGCAAGATCAGTCTGTTCGCAGATGATACCAAGATAGGGGTGGTGGAGAATGACACAGAGGGGTGGCAGGGGCTACAGGAGAACCTGATCAAACTAGAGGAGTGGTCAGAAAAGTGGCAATTGAGCTTCAATGCGAAGAAGTTCAAGGTTCTGCACTTTGGAGCAAGGAACCCAGGGAAGGGTTCAGATAGAGGTCACAGAGGAGGATAAGGACTTAGGGGTGATCACAACAGGTAACATGAACAACTCAGCTCAGTGCAGAAAGGTGGCAGCTAAGGCCAACAAGATGCTGAGGTGTATTGTGAGAGGAATCTCATCCAGAAATAGGGATGTGATCCTGCCACTGTATAGGTCACTAGTCAGGCCACATTTGAAGTACTGCGTGCAGTTCTGGTATCCTTTTCTGAAGAAGGATATCAGATTGCTGGAGGGGGTGCAGTGTAGGGCAACTAAGATGATCCAGGGGATGAAGGGCAAAACCTATAAGGACAGACTGACTGAGTTGAATATGTACAGTGCCTTCAGAAAGTATTCGCCCCCCCCCCTTGGATTTTGTCACATTTTGTGATGCTGCAAACTCAAATTAAAATACATTAACATGGGATTTTTCTGTCACGTATCTACACAAATTACTCTATAATGTCAAAGATTTTTTGTACATGTAATGTAAAATAAAAACCTGAAATGTCTTGATTTGATAAGTATTCACGCCCTTTGCTATGACACTCCAAATTGAGCTCAGGTGCATCCAATTTCCTTGTGAGATCACTCTAAAACTTGAATGGAGTCCACCTGTGGTCAGTTCAAATGGTTGACATGATTTCAGAGGAAATACACTGTCTATATAAGGTCCCACTGTTGACAGTGCATGTCAGAGCAGAAACTCTACCATGAAGACCAAGGAGCTGTCCGTAGAACTCCATGATAGAATTGTGAGGAGGCATAGATCTGGGGTGGGGTATAAAAACATTTCTAGGGTGTTGAAAGTTCCCAGGAGCACAGTCAAGTCCATCATTAGGAAATGGAAAGATTACGGAACCACCCAGACTCTTCCTAGAGCAGGCCGTCCGCCCAAACTGAGCAACTGGGCAAGAAGGACCTTGGTCAGGGAAGTGACCAAGAACTCAATGACCACCCTGACAGAACTACAGAGTTCCCTGGCTGAGATGGGAGAACCTGTCCAGAGGACAACAATCTCTGCAGCACTTCACAGATGTAGCCTCTATGGGAGACTGGCTAGACGGAAGCCACTCCTGAGAAAAGACCACATAATAGCATGCCTGGAGTTTGCATGAAGGCACGTGGCAGACTCTGAGACCATGTGGCAAAAGATTCTCTGGTCTGATGAAACAAAAACTGAACTCTTTGGCCTGAATGCAAAGCGCTATGCCTGGCGCAAACCGAACACAGCTCATCACCCATGTAACACCATCCCTACCATGAAGCATGGTGGTGGCAGCATCATGTTATGGGGATGCTTTTCAGCGGCAGGGACTGGGGCACTTGTCAGGATGGAGGGAACAATGAATGGAGCCAAATACAGGCACATCCTTGAGGAGAACCTGCATCAGTCTGCAATAGACCTTGGACTGGCAAGATTTCACGTTCCAGCAGGTTCAACGACCCCAAGCATACAGCGAAGCAACACCAGAATGGCTTCAGAACAAGAAGGTGAATGTCCCTGAGTGGCCCAGCCAAAGCCCAGACTTGAATCCCATTGAGAATCTGTGGAAAGACTTAAAGATTGTGGTTCACTGACGCTCCCCATCCAACTTGACAGAGCTTGAGAAAATCTGCAAGGAAGAATGGGCGAAAATCCCCAAATCCAGATGTGCAAAGCTGATACAGACATACCCAAGAAGACTCAAAGCTGTAATTGCTGCCAAAGGTACGTCTACAAAGTATTGACTCAGGGGGGTGAATACTTACGTAAACAAGATATTTCAGTTTTTAATGTTTCATAAATTTTTGTTACACAAAATAAATATTTTTGCCCCTTCAAACTGTTGAATATGCTGTGTGAATCAAGGGGGAAAAATAATTTCAATGCATTAAAAATTCTGGTAGTAACACAACAAAATGTGACAAAATCCAAGGGGGGTGAATACTTTCTGAAGGCACTGTACACCCTGGAGAAGAGGAGGATCGGTGGGGATATTTGAAGGGGATTAACAAAATGGGCACAGAAGGGATATTTAAGCTGAGAAGAGGAAGGGACACCAGAGGGCATGGTCTCAGGTTGGAGAGTGGAAGATATTGGAGAGAGATGAGGAGGCATTTTTTCACAGAAAGGGTGGTGGAGAGATGGAAAGCTATACCTGAGGAGGTGGTATCCTGTAGCGCAGTGGCCAGTTTTAAAAGGGCATAGGACAGGGTGGGGGGGTGAAGGTGAGGTGGGGAGAGGAGGGTGTGGCAGCTGCAATATAAGGGTGCTAGCTGTGCATTCGTGCAGACTAACTTGATGGACCATAAGGCTGGTTTCTGCTGGCAGATTCGTATGTTTGTATGTTCATAAGTATTCTCTGATTTGGAAATTAACTTTTTTTTTTGAGTAGTTTGAAGAGATTGGGTAACAGGGGTATGGGCCTATAGTTGTTCAGGTCACTTGGGTCACCCGATTTAAAAAGCAGAACGACATGTGTTACTTTCCAGTCATGAGGGAGGACCCCTTCAGGGTATACCATGATGATAATGACCGCATATGGGCGACTGTTATAACGGCGACCAATATGACGGTGCTATCATCGTGGGCGACTGTAGGGGAACGGTGAACTTTGTGACCGTAAGGTTAGGGTGGGCGACAGGAAGGGAGGGTGGGCAACAGGATGTGGAGGGATGGGGAACAGGGATGTGACCTTGTGGTGAGCCTGCTTCCACCGAGCCAACCATGTGGTGTGGTGGGTAGGGTGGTTGGCTCCGACGGAGCAGGTCCTGGGTTTGGGACTGGGGGCGGGTGTTCCTTTTGCACTTCCCGCAACTGCAGGGCTTTAGATTTTTTTAACCGGGTTGTGCCCCCAACATGCACCCCAGTTGAGGAATCTTTATTTAGGGGGTGTGGAGGAGGAGGGCGAAGCTTTTTCTGCATATCTGCGAAAATTTTTTCAGCGAGCACGTAGGTCCAATAATAGCTGATCGCCTTTGTGCAGTCGCTTATTATCACATAGAACCCCCCTTCAGTGAGAGATTTGTTGAAGAAATGTGTAATAGGAACGGTCAGCTCATAGTAACCAAGCTTTAGAAAAAAATGGGCCAAGTTGATCTGCCCAGTGCTCTTGTGTACGTCAAGGGCTAGCAACAGGTCCTCCACTTGTTTAAAGGTAACAGGTCTGGAGCTGAAAGTGTTTGCATTGAAAGGGGCCCTGATAGGGAGCTCTGAGGTGTACAAGCTAAGGAGAGTACAGTGTAGAGTATATGCAGGGGATGAGTTGAAGGCAAGACCCGCTGTAGCAAAATGATTATTTAATAGGTTTAGGATGTCCTTTTTTGTTGGTGGTTGTAATATCGCCTACAGAGATCTTTGCAGGGAGGGTGGGAGGAGGGTTATGATCTTGTATTTCCCTCAGGGTCTTCCAGAACTTGTTAGGATTATTATTGGAGGGATCCAAAGCTGTTTGAAAATATTTCACTTTTCCAGCTCAAATTAATTTTGTAAAATGATTTCTATGGGCTCTAAAGGCCATCCAGTCTGCTGGCAGTTTGGTTTTTCATGCCCTTTTCCAGAGGGAGTCTCTTTTACGTAGGGTTGTCTTGAGTGAATCATTAAACCAGGGGCATGACTTTTTCCTAGTTCTAATTTTGACGAGCAGGGCATGTATATTAATAACCTGTAGTAGCAGGTTTTTGAACAGGGCGTAGGCCAAGTCCAGTGAGGGGGTGAGGTAGAACTCTTACCACCTCATATTACGCAAATCTGATAGAAAGTTCACACAACTGAACTTGTAGCTGCTTCATTTGTAAATATAAGTGGAGGAGGAGATAGGTTTGGGCAAATTCCTCACGCAAGCATTGGCATTATGGTCACTAATATCGCTGGGAAAAAAAAATACATGTGGGTAAAATTGTGAGGTTTGTTTACCAGGATAAAGTCGAGTAAAGTACTGTTAGCTGGATTTTGGAATTAATGCGTGTGACCTCCGTAATTAGCTGGGAGAGACTTAGAGTGTTACAGAAGGCTTTTAGGGGAGAGGAACAGGGGGAGAGCCAGTCCATGTTCAAGTCACCCAAGATGATCAATTCTGAGGTTTGGGGACTGAGTACGGATTGAAGATGTTGTAGCAATTTAAGTCCCCTAAGGGTAGCCTGTAGCAGCCGGTGATGGTTAACGACTCGGTAGGGGAGATACAGACCTTTTTGATTGGGCATTCAAATTCTCTATTTACGGAGGAGGAGGAGTCAATAAGTGAGACAGAGAATTTATCACGAACATATATTGCAAACCCCCGTCTCCTAGAAGGTCTGTCAGCCCTATACACATTGTATGAGGGGATATTTATGAACTGGTATGGGATTTCAGCCATGTTTCAGATATAACTAGAACATCTGGATCAGTAAGGCATACCCAAGCCTGGATAGCATCCAGTTTCCTTAAGAGACTGCAGGCATTGATGTGGAGGAAACTCAAACCTTTAGACCGTGCCAGATCAGAAGGCACTGAGATGGATGCCTGCAGCTGTAGCTGGAGAGAGTGCGCACAAGGAAATTGGTGCTGTAAGACCACACCAGAAACTAAAAGCAATAGGTCTCAGCACTCACAACCCAAAATGGCATGCCAAAGACATATTGGCCAGTTAAAAAGCATTTTATTTGCCACACGACAGACAACACCCTGCTTGACATGTTTCGGACAAGAAGTCCTTTCTCAAAGGCTAAGGAATACATATGACAGGAGACTTAATATAGAGCCAATAAGAGAGGGGCAGAGAATGAAGGGAAGAGCTTAAGAGAATTTAATAGAGGCCGGTAGTACAGTGCCTTGAGCATTTTTATAGAAAGGCAATGTTTAAAATGAAATGATTGATCAATTTACTCTCATTTTAGCAAAATTGCTTGTACTGTGACTTAAAAAATGCAAGTAGTCCACCAGTGTTAGGACACAATAAGCATTTACTATAACAAACTATGGAGTACATGGAAGTGCAAGCCCTCAGAAAAGTGATGTGTCAACATTTCGCGTCACTCTAGAGTCTATGAAAAAGCATCAGAGTGACGTGAAACGTCAACATGTCAGTCTTCTGAGGGGTGCACTTCCGTGTAGTTCATAGTTCGTTATAGTACACACTTATTATGTCCTAATACTGGTGGACTGCTTATGATTTTTCAGTTAACTGAGTCCTTCTTTCATTTAGGCAGTGTTGCCTTTGTCTTTGGCTCCTGGCTGGCGTTTTGAAGCTGCCACCCTTCGCAATCGGACTTCTGTATTGTGACTTGCTAGATCCCTCTTCTGCTGTAACCCTTTGTCATATCCCCCTTCTTCCCTAGTAATTTCCTCCTCTGTGCACTTCCCAAGCCTCTCCTATCAGAATGACAGCATGTTTTGTAAAGCAGGTATTTGCCTGCTCCCCACTGCTGGAACTACTGTATGATTGAGTGACTCCAATCATCTGTCATGTCCACCAGATCTCAATCCAATCCCATATCCACTATAACACAGAAAGGTTTCTTTTAAGATCCTCATTGGCTATACTGCTTGTATGTTTTCTGACATCATCACTGCCTACTTGTAATTCCAAATTCTTTGTTCTTCCAGTTCTAGACTGTTTCATTTTCTTTCCAGTTCCCTCTCAACCACAGTGGGAGAATCTCATATAAGCATATTATCTAGCCATCCACTGTACTTACTGGTGGGAGTGACTTCAAGATGATCCTTCTGCTGTGCAGTCTCTTCCCCCTTCACATCACCAACTGAGAGTGCACCATCCCTCTCAAACAGCAATAACAGTTCCTCCAATGGGATGGTGTAGCCTGTACATCAAAAAGAGAAGACAATACACGTTATTTATAAATCAGAGCTAGATAAATGTTGCAAACCACTTTTCCAAGAAATAATACATTGTCCCTCTTGCTGCTAGTAAATGCAAATGTATATATGATGATGCTTAACATAGAAATATAGATTCTGATGGCAGAAGGAGACAGAGGGCCCATCAAGTCTGCCATACTATACTACCTTACTCCACTAGTGGGTTCTCTCCCTTCCCTCTGCTCCCTCCACCTTTAATCCGATGTTGCCCCCGTCTAGGGACTATGAATCCTCATGTCCTGCCCCAGCCATGTTTAAACCCATTTAGAGTAGTGGCCCCCACTACTTCAATCACGGTTTCACCACCCATTCCATGAAGCAAAACATCCGGATGTCTCTTTTGAACTTGCTCCCCACCATCTTCCAATCAGACCTCCTAGCGACTGCTTCTCTATTCCTCACAAACAGATCCTAGCTATTTACACCCCTCAGAAACGTGTTTCTGTCATGTTCCCCCTTTCATCCCTGGCCTCCAGTGAGTACAAACATAATAAATTTGCCAGCAGATAAAGGCCTAGAGGTCTATCAAGTCTGAGGGGTACATATCTAGAGCCACCAGCTGTTCCTCATAGGATAGATCTTGCTGACCCTGGATCACCTTGATGACTTTCCTATGAAATAAACTTTAGTCTATCTGTATTGTTCCTAAGGAGCAGATTCCAGATGAGGCCTCACCATGGATCTGCATAGGGGCCTCACCAGGGATCTGTGTAGGGGCCTCACCAGGGATCTGTGTAGGGGTCTCACCAGGGGTCTGTGTATGGGGCCTCACCAGGGATCTGTGTAGGGGCCTCACCAGGGATCTGAGTAGGGGCCTCACCAGGGATCTGCGTAGGGGCCTCACCAGGGATCTGTGTAGGGGCCTCACCAGGGATCTGTGTAGGGGCAGTATCACCTCACTTCTATTTCAAACCCCCTCCCTACACACTGCATCATCCTTGATGCCATGCTATATGCTCCATTACACGGATTCATTTGCTAGAGGAAGACACTGCTGATAAAACCCAGATCCATCTCTTCTGCCAAAGGGGTGAGCCTAACCCCTCTTGTTCGGTATTCAGTGTGTGGGTTGTGTCTCCTTACATGCATTACCTTGCACTTCCTGGTGTTGAATTTCAACTGCCAGATCTTATAACATCTCTCCAGCATCTCTAGGCCATCTGTGGCTTTCTCCCTCCCCCCTTCCTTTCCATTAAAATATCCTTATGCCTCTCCCATGCATTCTTGGCCCCCCAACTGTCTTCACCTCCGTCATCTCCACTGGAAGGCTGTTCCAGGAATTCACCACTCTTTCTGTTAAGAAGTACTTCCTCACATCTCTCCTGAATCTACCCCCTCCAGCTTTATAGCATGTCCCCTTGTTCTTGAGCTCTTTATTTCTGAAAAAAAAATATACGTCCCTCCTGTACCTTATTTATCCCTGTGAGGTATTTAAAGGTTTCAATCAAATTCCCCCATTCCCGCCTCTCTCCCAGGGTGTACATATTAAGGTCCTTTAGTCGCTACTTGTGGGGCTTTTGATTTCATTTTTTATACTCGTAAGCACAATAAGCATGTCTGCCCATTTTCATATGCGACAAGTGTTATGAAAGCGGGGATGCAGAACCTGCACCATTTTAGTTGCCCTCCGCTGGACTGCCTTCACTCTGTCTATGTCCTTCTGGAGATGTGGTCTCCAGAACTGGATGTAGTACTCAAGGTGAGGTCTTAGCAATGATCTATACAGGGCAGCACCACCACCCCCCTCTTCCTGATGTGATACCTTCCCTTTGCACCCCAGCATCCCACTAGCATTCCCAACCACCTTGTTGCACTGCATGGTCACCTTTAAGTCATCCAACATGATTATCCCCCAGGTCTCTTTTCGGCATGGTTGTCGTCAATACCACTCCACTCATTTTGTACTCCACTCTTGGTTTCTGTGCCCCAAGTGCATTATTTTGCACTTTTTCGCAATGAAACCCAGCTCCCATACCCTTGACTACTCCAACTTCTTTCAGGTTTTTGTTCATCCCCAAGCATCCACCCTGTTAGAGATCTTGGTGCCAAAGAGGCAGACCTTCCCTTCCAGCTCCTCTGCAATGTCACTTACAAAAATATTAAAAAGGATTGGTACCAACACTGATCTTGGAGGTACCTTGCTGGTCACCCTTCTTTCCTCAGAGTGAATGCCATTCACCACTATCTTCTGCCTGTTATCCCCCAACCAATTACTTACCCAGTTTACCACTTTTGTCCCACTCCTAATCTAGCCAGCTTGTTAACTAGTATCCTATGTGGAGTGGTGTCAAAGGCCTTACTGAAATCTAGAAGGCCATGTCTACTGTTCCTCCCTGATGTAATTCCCTGGTCACCCACTCAAAGAAATCTACCAGATCCATTTGACATGACCCCCCCATTACTCCATGATAGCGGCGGCATTGGGCGGGATCGTGAACGCCCCCCCACATTACTCCATTATAGCGGCGGCATTGGGCGGGATCGTGAACCCCCACATTACTCCATGATAAGCGGTGCGCATTGGGCGGATCGTGAACACCCCCACATTACTCCATGATAGGCGGCATTGGGCGGGATGGTCGACGCCCCACATTACTCCATGATGCGGCGGCATTGGGCGGGATCGTGAAACGCCCCCCACCCATTACTCCATGATAAGCGGCGGCATTGGGCGGGATCGTGGCGCCCCCACGATACTCCATGATGGCGGCATTGGGCGGGATCGTGAACGCCCCACATTACTCCATGATAGTAGCGGCATGGGGGGATCGTGAACGCCCCACATTACTCCATGATAGCGGCGGCATTGGGCGGATCGTGAACGCCCCACCCCATTACTCCATGATAGCGGCGGCATTGGGCGGGATCGAACGCCTCACCCCATTACTCCATGATAGCGGCGGCATTGGCAGGATCGTGAACGCCCACATTACTCCGCGATAGCGCGGCATTGTGCGGGATCGTGAACGCCCCCACATTACTCCATGATAGCGCGGCATTGTGCGGGATCGTGAACGCCCCCCCCCACATTACTCCATGATAGCGGCGGCATTGGGCGGGATCGTGAACGCCCCCCCACATTACTCCATGATAGCGGCAGCATTGGGCGGGATCGTGAACGCCCCCCATCCCATTACTCCATGATAGCGGCAGCATTGGGCGGATCGTGAACGCCCCCACATTACTCCATGATAGCGGCGGCATTGGGGGGATCGTGAGCGCCCCACCCGATTACTCCATGATGCGGCGGCATTGGGCGGATCTGAACGCCCCCACATTACTCCATGATAGGGTAGCATTGGGCGGATCGTGAACGCCCACCCCATTACTCCATGATAGCGGCAGCATTGGGCAGGATCGTGAACGCCCCCCACCCCATTACTCCATGATAGCGGCGGCATTGGGCGGGATCGTGAACGCCCCCCCCCACATTACTCCATGCTACCTCAGGCTGGTAGCCCACTGGACTCCAGATATTCCACAATCCTTTCCTTCTGCAGTGTTTCCATCAACTTACCCACCACTGAAGTCAGGCTGACTGGCCTGTAATTGGCCGGCTCCTCCCTGCTACCACTTTTGTGAGGTTGGACTACACCTGTCCTCCTGTAGTCTCCAGTGGTCTGCCAGAGGAGCAGCCAGTACCTCCCTGAGCTCCCTCATCACTCCTGGATGCACCACATCTGGCCCCACTGCTTTGTCCACATTTACATTAGCTAGTGCCTTCAGACCTCTCTCCTCTAAAAAGGTGAAAAGAGGCTGGAGTCCACCTCCCCCCCCTTTCAAGGCTCCTGTTACTTTTTTGTGGTCTCACCTCCCCTGAGCACTGAGCAGAAGTTTTGTTCAAAATGTCTGCCTTTTCCTGGTCCCTCTCTGCTTTTTAACCTCACAAGCAGTGGTTTAAAGCTCTGAGCTGCAAATCTGAAGACCTGGGTTTGAATCCCACAGCCCCCACTTGCATACTGTGTGACCCTGAGCAAGTCACTTAACTTCCTCGTGCTCCCAGGTTGCACCTGTAAACAAGCTTTCAGCTTAGTGTGTCTCACCTGGTAAAATAATTGGGGGGGGGGCTCCTCCCTTGGTTTCCTCTTTTCGCTGACATACCTAATCAATTTCTTGCCTTCTTTTGTTACTGCCTGGGCTATTCTCCCCTCAGTTTGTGCCTTTGCACTCCTTACTGCTCTCCCTGCTTCCTGCCTTTTCCTCAAATACACGTCTCTAGCCTCCTCCCTCTGCATCTACTTGTACCTTCTGAATGCAACTATTTCAGCCTTTACCTTTTCTGCCACATCTTTTGAGAACTACAGTGCTCTCTTTTTCATTTTTATTTTGCTCACCTGCTTGATGCAAAGTTTTGTTGCCTTCATTATGCCCCCTTTTAGCTTTCCCACAGTTCCTCCACCTTCCCGGTCATCCCACACACCAGGTCATTCCTGAGGCATTCACCCATCTTTACAAAATCTGCCCTCCTGAAGTTCAGAACCCTTGCCTTAGTGTGGTACGATTTAGACCCCGGAGTCAGTTGAAAAAAACAGTTATGACTGACTTACTACACATTATGACTGATTTTTTCAACTAGTTTGAAATTTCTGACTTCAACTAACTGAAGAAAATCCAACCAATTTTTTCAACTTTCACCATTGTTGAATTTTATCATGTAGTAGTTTGTCATACTTTTTTACCTTTGTATCTTTTTTTTTATTTCAATTTCTACTATAAAGTTAATAGTGTATGGAAAAGTCCTCTCCCCCCCTTGAAATCAATGGGGCATGCGCACACACACAGCCTTTGCCTTCTGACATCACAAACGGTCTGCATGTGCTCACGTGAGTGGTTGTGGTTAAGGTCAGGAGGCAGTCTGCTTTTAAGCATTTGGGATTTAGCAGCATTAAAACTTCATAAATGGGCAGAAACAAAAGGAATTCTTTATGCCCCTTCTACTATGGGGCAGGTGAGGTATTGCATATGTTGGCGGGAGCAGCAACTAGTCAGCAGCAGCTAAGAAGCTGGCTGCTCTTTAAAATGCAAATACAAAGTGCGGTGGAACAAATCTACACACAGAAGGGACCCACTAAAGCACAATTACCAGTCAAAACAACAACAAAATATGCTAAGTCCCTGAAAGTAACACGTTGAAGCAGGGCAGTAAAACTATATATGGTATAGAAAAATAAGCAACAGTAATACTAGTTACTTAGAAAAAGAACTGTGAGTCTAAAATACAGTATAGGTAGGGCCTCAAACACCCCACAGAAGCTAGAAGGTACCCTTTTGCAAACAGAGCTAACCATCAGTATATGTTAGTAGTTGTAGAATCTATGAGACTAAAAACCGGTTAAGGGAGGACCCCAGAAATACTTCCTGTATGGTATACCAGAACTGAGATGTATCCATAATTTAAATTTAAAGCTAAAAAAAAAAACTTATGCATATTAAAAAAAACATTTTCTGACACAGTTTCTGAACTTGTTTTGGCTTTCAGTACGTACACTAATGTGTTTAATAACATTTTATTCATCTTGCCATGAAGACTTTAATATTTAGTCTATCCGATTCCTACAGTGGCAAACAACAAACATTTTGTCCATTGGACCCTGACCGACCATGCTCCACGCTCCGGCCTCCTATGGGTCCGGGAACTCACCAACCGACCACCTGCGTCTGGCCTGCTACTCGACCTCATGGGGAATCTGACTTACTCACAATCAGAGAGAGAGCCCAGCCAGGCTGCCAGCAGTAGATCGATGATGATCAGTCACCTTGGCTTTTCAAGTTCAGCCCCCTGGGCCCCACAGCCCACAAGCCCTCAACCAGCCAGACAAGGCAGCCCAGCACACAGCAGAGACACACACACATACACACAGATTGAGTAGTCTGTGAGAGACCATTCCCCTCCTTCTTACTGCTCACTGCCCAGCCCTGGCGGGCCTTACATACACATCCCATACAGTACCTTGGTCACTGCAGTAGCCTGTTCACAGTTCAATCAGGTGTCGGGTGATGATTCGGTTGGCGTCGGTGGGTGGCTCCATGGCTCAGGCTGCTACTGCTGCTGTACATGTTGGTGGTGCCGGTGTTTTTTTGGAGCTGTATGCTCCCCTCCTCCCAATCCACACAGTCAGTCCCCAACCCAGACCCACGTCCCCACTCCAGTACTCTGCACAGTGGAACTAGTGCACCTACCACTCTTCATCCTCTCCGACTATGAAGACCTGACCGAGACTCAGTGAGAGTCGCCCGATGGGCCCGGCCAATGGGGCCATGGGCTGATCCCGACCACTGACTTGCTGCCTTCACACAATTGCTGCCTGGCTTTGCTGGAGGACTGACTGGGACCTGCACAGCCACACACTAGTCTCTCTCTGGGCACTGGACATGTCAGGACAGTGGACACAATTAACTTATTTTTAAATTAAAGGCTGAACCACCAAACTTCATCCATGCAGAAAAATGCAGCTCACTCCGCTGCCCACACACCAACTCAGATGCCTCCTCTCCTGACAGTCTCCTCTCCTACTCAGGTACACTCTCACTGCCACCTCGTGCAGCCAGTCACAGACACTCTCAAGCTCCTCCTTCTATCTCTCCTAATTGGTGGATGCCTTGTGTCCAGGAGCCAGGGGTGCATTTTATTGGCTGTAAGGCTCAGTGCTGGTGGTTGAGGACTGTTAAGATATTTGCAGCCCCCCTGGCCCCCCTCCTCCCCCCCAGGAAAGAAAAAAAAAGAGAAAACACACTGAAGTGCACCAAGTGCACCACAAAAACAAACCTGGATGTGTCACGGAATCATCAACTGCAGTGGATTTCAATTCCACTATTTTATGACTGCAATCGAATGCAATTACAACTGCATTAAATTGCAACTGAATATTTCAACTGCCGATGACTGCTCCGGGGTCTAGTACGATTCCACAGCCATCTATGCACTGAACTATAACTTACAGAGATCACTAGTCTCCAAGTGGCCTCCCACCTTGACTTCTTCAACACTGTCCTGGTTAGTGAGTCCCTGGTTCAGTAATGTCCCATCACAAGAGGTTTCACAGGCTAATTGCCTGAGAAACATCCCCTGCAGGGAGTCCAGGATGTCCCTACTTCTTCACTGAAACCACAGATGTGAGGCTCCAATCTACATCTGGCAGTTTGAAGTTCCCCAGCAGCAGTACACCTTCTTCTCTGCCATTCTACCAGTGGGTTCCACCAGTGCCTTATGTAATGCCTCGCTGTGTGCCAGAGGTCTGTAGATCATGCCGGTGTGAATAGTGGCCCCATTTCCTGACTACAGGGTGACCCACTGTACTTCTATCCCCTAATATTCACTATATCTGCAAGCCTCCACAGACACACTTCCATCAGTGGGCAGGACCAGGAAGCAGGATGTCCCACTGGTGGCACTGTAAGTCACTTGAACAATCCAAAAGATGCCTGCAAGCCTCAGCAGGTACTGAGCAGTGGTGGGTCAGCACCTGCCCGCTGCCACTCACACAACGGATGCCCCACCCACCCTCCCCGTCCTGGGTGGACATTTCATTTATAAGTGGTGTGTGTCACATGATCTAACACCCCAAGTTACCTGCAGCAGTTTATAGGGTATGACCAATAGGTGCACTGCTGAACTAGTACCACTCCCCTCAGGTGTCAATAGAATATTTACTCAGGTGACCCTCTCAGGTTTCTTTCAGCCTAATTTACTCCTAATCTTGCCTCACAACACTGGATATCAATTCTTGCACTCCCCTGAGGCTCCTGTTGTGGGATTCACTCCACTGAGTAAGTAGCCTGACCACACCATTGCCAGAAGTTCTACCCCCTAGGCCATACCACTGCTGATTATTTCTGGTGCTAAGATCCAGTAGGACCTCATACCACCCCTAAGTTCTTGGTATACCCCTTGGACGTCTCCAAGGAAGAAAGAGGGAGGAGCTCTGCTTGGTTAGCTGTGGTATGGTACTTACTGGGCACTAATTGGTTTTAGTCAAGGCCCCGTGTTTACTGTGATTCTGCAGTTGCAGCAGTGGCTGCAGAAATCAGGGGTGACTGCAGAAATCAGTGCTGGCAGTAGAAATTGGGAAAACCAGCCACATGGCCGCGGAAATGCTACGTATGCTATGCTATGCAATCACACAAGGCAAGGACATAGCTACTGATATGTTAAGTATGCCATGGCATACACACTCATTAGAAGGGGTAACAAACTGATGCCACCCATTATTAAGCTGAAAAGCTAGTGGCCGTATGGCATCTTGACTTGTGCTGCTCTTGTTATATAAATCCATCCAGCCAGTATTGGGGGGGGGGGACTGCAGCAAGAGTAGCAGAGTTTGATTAGGACCACAGCAGTTATGATTTGCTACTTTGTAGGTGCCAGTGTGGGTAGCTCAGCCATGTTAATTTTTCATTGTGAGGCTGCTCACGGTGCATGCCGAATCCCTGGAAGATGAATTTGGAAGGAAGAACTGGAAGGCGAGCTGTAGTCAAGAAGTAAGAAAATTCAGTGGTGCCTGTGGACGTGGCAGGGATCAGAGGAGGAGCTGATTGCAGAAACATGTGGCTAGCAGCAGACTTAGCAGAGGACTCAGTCCCCACTGGTGGACATCAATCACAGTTTTTATTTGTGGGCCGCAGATCTGTACCTGCAAGTGTGACAGTAATTTCTTGGCAGATTTGAACCTACAGCCTAAGTAGTGGCATCAAGCTCAATTCTTAAGGATGGTCAAGTTGCCCAGCTGCAGGAGAGTTGGAGACCAGGGTATACTAGACCTGGAGCATGCAGGTATGGAAAAAAAATCGGAATGGAGAGCTGTATTGATTGCTGCTATACATCAGTGAAATGAGGGTCACTGACTGAAGAACACCATCACCCCTGAGTTGCGAGAAGAGAACATGCTAACCAAGGTTACTCCAGCTTAACAAGAATGACTTGCTTGCATTTTTTAGTGTGTTCCCCAAAAGAAAAATCAGGAGCCAACAAATCCTACAGACACTGCAAGTTACACTCTCCTTCACTGTTATAGGAAGACAACCCCTCCAAACACACAGATCTGCAAACTGCACACAACATGTTTGTTGCAAGGCAGTTGGGGTATTCCTAGTTAAAAAAAAAAATAATAATCTAAAAGAACGTTGATCAAAATCAGAAAAAATGGCTTTCAAGTTGGAGTCTCTATTTACAGCTGCTAACTGTAAATATAAACCAGAAGAATCCAACCAGGTTTTGCCTTCTGTGTAGTTTTAACTGAGTGTGCACGTCCCCCTCCGATTATAACCTAAGAGAACAGCAAAGGGCACCAAGTTCTAGAAGAAGAACAAATGAGACTTCAGATTCGGGGTGGGAGGGAAATGTCATTAAAAGAGAACACCGATGCCCATGGCTGTGCCAGGTTTGGGTTATTAAAGTTTAATATTTGTAATAAGAAGACTACATGTTGTTAAATGGCCTGCTGTTCCACGTTCAGTGTAGCGAAGTGGTTGCACGAAGGCAGTCAAAGGGTTAACTAAGACTTAATCCCCTTGAAGGCATGCTGTTTAACCACAATTTATCTGCCACAGAATGGCCGCAGAATCAGCAGTTGTTTTGCCGCAGAAAGTATGAGGTCCTACCGCAGAATGTAGGTCCACTTTGCCGCAGTAAACACGGGGCCCTGGTTTTATTCCTTCATGGCTGAATACTAGCTATCTAGATAAATAATTGCTGAAACTAGTTAGCTTGTAAGGCTACATAATTGTACTATGATACTAATGTTCTTGGAATGCTACCTATTGTAATTGCTGCTAAATGCCAGCCAGCCCACGGAACCATCTGCAAGCTTGAACTGTGTGTCTAACAGTGTACTGTTGTTGGCTGCCAATCATCTGCAGCAAGTACAACTGAGCACTGTTGTCTACTGAACACCGGGCTGCAGCAAGTACAACTGAGCACTGTTGTCTACTGAACACCGGGGCTGCAGCAAGTACAACTGAGCACTGTTGTCTACTGAACACCGGGCTGCAGCAGTGACTTTATCTTGCTGTTTCCCTGTCCAGCTGCATGGTAAGAGGGGGGCTTGGCAGCAAGCCCAATCAGCGGTAGCAGCTTGAGATGGGGGAGGCGGGGCACAGCACTTGAAAAGTCTGTGCCTGTGCACAGCACGAGTGCAAGTAGAAATGTTGGTAGTACCATTAGTTTTCACCTGTGTTTGTCTTTTATGATTATATTTTTTGTTATAGCAATTTGGAAGGTTTTATAATGATGGTAACATATATTTGCATGCTGGGTCTTTTATTTCTATGTTGGGAGGAGGTTGTACTGTAAAGTATAATGAAATGCAGCAGTCCCAGTTTTCAGTGTTCTTACCCAATGTGTACTCTGATTGTATTTATCTACTCGAAAGATACACTAACATGTTCATCGTTTGACTAGGCATTTCACATATCCGTTCTTACACATTTACTAAGAGGCAACTGTGCTGTTGTGGGATACCTGGTAAGTTTTAGTTTACTTATACCAGACGGTTTTTATTGCTTCTGCTATTGTTAACTGGTAATGTTCACTTAAATCCAGGCCCTGAGCCTCTTGCAAGCAGGGCAGTGACCAGGGGGGTGCAAGAGCTACGGCTGCAGTAGGGCCCACACTATTAGGGGGCCCACTGCCTTAGAGGTCAGCATTAAGAAAACCTCTTCTCACAGTCGACCTTGCAAGTTTCACTTTGGAAATTGCTTAGCCATTTGAAACTGGGTCTGGCAACAGTGGTGTCAGAAGATTCCAACTCCAGTTTCACATGGTTGGTGGGGTACAGAACAAAGAAGCAACAGGGCCCATTACTCAAAACATCTAATCTTGGTGCTGGTGTCCCCAGGAGGGGCAAGAACAAACTACATTGTTCAGGTCTTTAATCATGGTGCCAGCAAGGGGGAAGGGGCAGCATGGACAAACTATGTATGTTCAGCAGGACTGATACAAAAATACTAACACTATAAAAAGTTTATATGTGCTAATGGTTATTTTACATTTATTGGTGGGGAGGTGGGCCCCACAAAATATTTTGCAGTGGGGCCCTTGCAGTTGTTGGCATAGTGCTGCTTACAAGTAATTACACTATGAATGATTGTAGTGCTAGAAGTAATCTGGGGATGTTACATCTGTGTAACCCCTAGATGGCGCTATCCCAGGGGCTACTACCCCTGCCTGATTTGCCACTAACAGGTTGAGGGGCCTGGATCCAATGGCGGGTGCCTCCACCCAGAGGTCAGGGTTTGCAATAGTTAAACTAACTTGGTCACAGCCCTCTGGGACACTGCAACCCCCTTTCTTCCCACTAGTGGCCACACAATATATCAGAATTACCTTCACAGTATACACTTACCCCCAGGTCTGGTTCCGCACTGGGACCTCCTGTGAAATGAGATACAGTGCAACAATCACAGTACAGTACTTTAACATAGACAAATACCCAGGCAGTATAACTTTGCTGAAACAAGCAGCTCTGATTTATTTAGGGGATATAACAAGGACAGGGGAAATCAGGTTAATTAGCTTATCACTCTAATAATTCATTTATGGCTCTGTGCACAGCTCATCCTCTACTGTTACTGTCCCTGGGTACCCAAGCCCCAGTGGCTAGTCCTAAACCGTGGCAGCTGGTAGGGGCCCTTTCACACAGAGAAAAGGAAAATTAAACAGTCAGCAGTACAGTAATTCCATTTGGATTTAATGTGGCATCAACAGGAGCGACTTCTTAATTAGTACTCACGACCTCCAAAGAAGATATGGTTCCTTCAATGTCAGCAGGGCTACTTTGATCTCCAAGAGACTCCACACATTTATATGGTAAAAAGAAAGCACTATACCAGGCAGGCTGCATCTGTATCCCAATCGCAATTACTGCACAATAACCAGAACACACAGCAGATTCAGTTCCTGACAGACCGAGTGTAATCTCAACAATTTCTTCAGTCTTCTACAGGGTGAGCCTGGTTTCTACTCTTCAGAGATCCTTTGATTCTTTTCACAGGACGGATTCAGTCCTAACAAGCAGTTACACAAGTTGTGGACCGAACTCTGGGCCTTATACACGTTTTGACTGAAACTGTGCACTGAAGGAGCACAGGGTTTCTTTCCCTTCACTTTCAGATCTCAAACTGAAACTCCCAACAGACAAAAACCGGGCACTTCCTTTGAGTTCCTCCCAGTTCTTGACTGGATTGGCTGTCACTCACAATAGACTGCTGCTGTTGGTCCAAAAGGCAATCAAGTCTAAACTACATCTCCCAGAGTCACTGCCCATACAATCCTCTTGTGGCTGGCTCAGATTATGAGTCCCAAGTTCTGATTCGTCCAAGGCATCATTTTAGAGCTAGTTTACCCACACTGATTGGTCCAGTTCAGCAGTTCAAAACCAGAATGGGGAACTAGGGCAGACAGTTCTGACTGCAAAGAAAGCAGGTTAGACAAACTGTAATTTTATTATTACTGTAAATGATTTCTGGCAATCAGTTACATCTTTCAGACAGGTTCCCTTTGCACTCCTAGTGACTGCAAAATGGGGTGAATTGGCAGCAGCTTGAGTGGTACTCAATCAAAGAAACACACAGTCCCCATACAACTAATTATGTCTGCAAAGCAGACAGCTCTTAAAGAGACAGTACCAGAGGTTCTAAAAACACTACTGATAAATGGCTAAACGCCAAACACCATTTCAGGCTTGGAGCATTCAAGCAAGCTCCTGGAAGTCTTTTGGGAACCCCCATTTGCAGGGGGGTTACATCTGAATATTAGAAGTTTGCTACCAAAAACAGATCTTGTAAGAGCCCATTTATCTGTTTCATGCCTGGATGTTTTCGCACTGACAGAAACTTGGCTGAATGGAAATGTGGTAAATTCAGATATATTAATAAGTAATTATAATATTTTTAGACAAGCAAGGATGAAAAGGGGGGGAAGGGGTTGCAATTTATCTTAAAGACTGCTATGAGGGCCAGATACAGATAGCAAAATCAATTCCCAGGCAGTTGGACTTGTTAGCTCTACAAATACAAGGGCCCTCTAAATTTAGGTTTCACATGGCAGTGTGTTACAGGTCTCCATCCGCTAGTTTTGAGACACTACAAACTCTTAGTCAATTACTGGCTCCTTTTCTCACCCATGAGTTAGTTTTAATGGGAGACTTAAACTGGGACATGATGAATTCCCAGCAGGATATACTTAATCAATTTACAGCATCAAATCTTACTCAGTTAGTTACCTCCCCAACTAGACCAAATAAAGCAAACCCGGATAAAGATGGGAGGGGGTGCAAAGTAGGACAATATACTACCGCATGGGTACTTAGCTAAGCTGTTTCCGATGATCTGCCTGTTTCTAACTAAATGTCCAGTTGCTATTTTAGACTCTGTGTATGATGTAGAATATGCTGAATTGGTGGTCTGTTGCTCAATGTAATTGTCCTGCTCCCCTGTTTGTATCAAAGCATTGGTTTTTCATCTCCCTTCGGTACATGTACCTAATCCCAGGTCACCCCTGAAAAAGGGACTGTCAAGGTCTCAGTGGCCCACCCGGTTACCAAAACTTAAATAAATAAATACATTTGTGATCTTGGAATTAATACCTTTGAGAACAAGCTCATTACACAGGTTCCACATCAGATGAGAAAAAAACAGTGCTGTTATGCAACAAGAATGTAAGTATTAAACAAACAAAGCTAATCTAAGACAAGTGTAACCCCTAGATGGCGCTATCCCAGGGGCTACTACCCCTTCCTGATTTGCCACTAACAGGTTGAGGGGCCTGGATCCAATGGCAGGTGCCTCCACCCAGAGGTCAGGGTTTGCAATAGTTAAACTAACTTGGTCACAGCCCTCTGGGACACTGCAACCCCCCTTTCTTCCCACTAGTGGCCCACACAATATATCAGAATTACCTTCACAGTATACACTTACACCCAGGACTGGTTCCGCACTGGGATCTCCTTAAATAAGATACAGTGCAACAATCAGTACAGTACTTCCTTTAACATAGACAAATACCTCAGGCAGTATAACTTTACTGAAACAAGCAGCTCTGATTTATTTAGGGGATATAACAAGGACAGGGAAATCAGGTTAATTAGCTTATCACTCTACTCATCTACCTTATGGCTCTGTGCACAGGCCTATCCTATCAGTTACCGCCCTTGGTACCCAAGCCCTAATGGCTGGTCCAAACCGTGGCAGCTGGTAGGGCCCTTTCACACAGAGAAAGAAAAATTAGTTAAACAGTCAGCAGTACAGTAATTCCATTTGGATTTAATGTTGCAATTCAACAGGGAGCGACCCTGAATTAGTACTCACGACCTCCAAACAAGATAGGGTCCTTCAATGTCAGCAGGGCTACTCTTGAGCTCCACGAGACTCCTCACACATTTATATGGCAAACTGCAACAGGCAAAAGTCCTTTAATGGCAGCAGGATTCACTTGAGGTACACAAGCCTCTTCACACATTTATATGGTAAAACAGAAAGTACTATACCAGGCAGGCTGCTTCTCTATCCCGATCGCAATTACTGCACAATACCGGGAGAACACAGCAGATTCAGTTCCTGACAGACCGAGTGCAATTCAGCTATTTCTCCAGTCTTCTACAGGTGAGCCTGGTTTCTACTCTTCAGATATCCTTTGATTCTCTTCACAGGACGGATTCAGTCCTAACAAGAGTTACACAAGCTGCAGACCGGAACTCTGGGCCTTACACATGTTTCCGACTAAAACTGCACTGAAAAGCACAGGGCTCCTTCCTTCTTCACTGTCAGAGCTAAACTGAAACTCCAACAGACAAAACCGGCACTTCCTTTGAGTTCCTCCCAGTTCTTGACTGGATTGGCTGTCACTCACAATAGACTGCTGCTGTTGGTCCAAAAGGCGCTCAAGTCTAAACTACATCTCCAGAGTCACTGCCCATACAATCCTCTTGTGGCTGGTTCAGATTATGAGTCCAAGTTCTGATTCGTCCAAGGCACCATTTTACAGCTAGCTTACCCCACACTGATTGGTCCAGTTCAGCAGTTCAAAACCAGAATGGGGAACTAGGCAGACACAGTTCTGCAAAGAACTGCAAAGAAAGCAGGTTAGACAAACTGTAATTTCATTATTACTCTAAATGGTTTCTGGCAAACAGTTACATCTTTCAGATAGGTTCCCTTTGCACTCCTAGTGACTGCAAAAATGGAGTGAATTGGCAGCAGCTCGAGTGGTACTCAATCAAAGAAACACACAGTCCCCATACAAACTAATTATGTCAAGTAGACAGCTCTTAAAGAGACAGTACCAGAGGTTCTAAAACACTCACTGATAAATGGCTTAAACGCCAAACACCATTCAGGCTTTGAGCATTCAAGCAAGCTCCTGGAAGTCTTTTGGGAACCCCCATTTGCAGGGGGGGTTACACCCTTCCTGGCCTGGGAAAGCTTGACGTCCGCGTCAAGCAAGTACCCCCATAAGTTTCAACTGCAACCATATACATTTGCATTAGGCTCGCACATGTAATCGTCAGTCAATGTATCATTTTACCAAGAACACATTTCGGAAACATTGTGGTACGTCACTCTTTACACAGTATTACATACACATTGTACCATAACTCAAGTTATTATCTCTTGTACATGAAACCTGAAGAGGGGCCCTTCCTATCAGTTACCTTGGGGCTGGACGGGCAAGGCACCATACTTAGAGGGCAACACAAGTAACTTGAGTTAGCACTGACGCCAGTTTGGGCAATGAGCTCGGGGACACATACACCTTTATGGACAACATTGAGAGGCAAGTCCACAGGCCTCCCAAGTGAATCATAACTGAGGTGCACCACAGGCTTTACAGCTCGACCAGTCTTTCTAGGGGAACTGTTACAGTCTCTGCACTCTGAGCCTCATTTTCAGCATTGTCCTCACTTGTCAGGGAGTCTCCATGGGGGTGAGAGGCTAGAACTTGGGGCACTTTCAGCTCCAGGAGTTACAGTTTCTGAGTCCACAACATTTGGCTCGCATGGAGAGCTTTCAGACACTGGCAGTGGACTGTCAGGGCACTCAAAATACTTTCTTGTTCTGGTGTATCACCAGTCTGGCCCAATCCATCATTTTCTCCCTGAAAGCTCAAACAGTTCAACCATGCACAATGATTCCATTTCCTCTGATGTGATGCTTTGCACTTCACTTTCTGGGAGCATTGGCTCCAGGGACGAAGCTGGGGCTTAGACAGTCCAGAAGGCCCAGCTTCGTCTCCAGTATTGACTAGGACGTCTCGAAACAATTGACTCAGTTCGTAAGAAGGATAGTATTCAAAGTCACTCTCACTTTCTTCTGATATGGACTGACAGTCATGCTCAACTGGGACTTGTGGAGGGGAAGACTTTAACTCTGCTTCTGTAGGTACAGACTTTCTTGATCTTCTCTTAGCAGCAACTCTAGTCACTGGTCCAGAGGGGGCATCTTCTGGGGGCTCTGACTCAATCAAGATTTGTCCAATGGGTAGTAAATGATTTCTATGCATTGTTTTACATCTTTGAATTATTCTCAGGCCTTACTTTGTACACTGGCAGATCATCTAGTTTGCCCACTACAATGTGAGGGAGATGGTGCCATCTGTCAGCAATCTTGTGTTTGCCTGCAGTCCCAGATTTCTTAGCAATACCGATCTCCTCCTGGAGTTCCTGTGCTTTCACCTTTTATCATACCTTTCTTGTTGGCCAGATTTCTTTTGGCAGCCAAGGTTTGAGCCAGTTGGTACGCATGAGTTAGCTGGGCCTTTAACTTTGCACATACTGTAAATAGTTGTCAGCTTGAACCCCATCAGGAGAGACCCCAAAACACATCTACCGGTAGTCGAGCTTCTCTTCCAAACATCAGGCGGTAGGGGAGAACCCAGTGGCATCACTTTTGGTGCAGTTATAAGCATGTACCAGGGTGCTAATTTGTTGGCTCCATCTAGGCTTGTCCTTTGGGTGCAGGGTGCCTAGCATATCTAGCAAAGTGCGGTTGAAACGTTCAGGCTGAGGGTCCCCTGGGGTGGTAGGAGTGGTTCTGGACTTTCGCACTCCCACAGAGAAAGCATCTCTTTGATCAGGCGACTCTCAAAGTCTCCTTGATCAGAATGGATTCTTTGTGGAGCCCCATAGTGAACAAAAAGTTTTCTATAAGTACTTTGGCCACAGTGGATGCTTTCTGGTCTTTGGTGGGAAAGCTTGGGCATATCTCGTGAAATGGTCAGTGACCACCAGCACATTACTGATATTTCTTTGATCTGACTCCAAACTCAGAAAATCAATACAGACCAGCTCCATGGGTGCACTGGTGGTGAAGTTAACAAGGGGCAGCCCTCTGGGGCAAAGCTTTCCTCTGTAAGCAGCGACTACAAGTTCGAATGTGTTGCTCCACATCAGCCCCATTTTAGGCCATTAAGAATCTGGATCTCACCAAGTCAAGTGTTCTGTCTATACCAAGGTGCCCCATGTGGTTGTGCAAGGACATCAGTACTGAGTCTCGAAGGCAGTGGGCAGCACTAGTTGTTGTTTGTCTACTTGTCCCCTCTGTCTACTGTTTCTCTGTATAACAGTTTATTGATCAGTTTCAACTTAGGACCTTCTTTGTATAATAGTGCAGTTCTCAAATCCATGGAGCGTAATTTGGACACATCTTTTCCTGCATAGAGGGCTTCTAAAGCTGCTTTGATCATGGGATCGCGGGATTGAGCCCGCCGAATACTGTCATTGTCCAGCTGAGGCAGTGCACCAATGTCTATTGCAGAAAAGTGGCAATAAGCAGCAGGTATGCAATTCTCAGAGGGTCCCAAGCAATCCACCATGCAGTCCACTGTGTCCGTGGACATTTGTTCCTCCCTGTCAAACTTCCGGCAGAGTGCCCGAATGTCAGGTTCTGCCAATCGGACCCAATCATTCTGGGGAACAGGCCTCCGGGAGAGAGCATCAGCATCTATGTGGTTCAGACCTGCTCGGTATTCAAGAGCATAGTCATATGTAGATAATGCAGAAAGCCACCTATGGCCAGTGGCATCCAACTTAGCTGAGGTCTGCACATAGGTCAAAGGATTATTGTCAGTTTTACTAGTATTTTAGCCCCATACAAGTACTCATGGAATTGGTCAACAATAGCCCACTTCAAAGCTAGGAACTCTAACTTATGTACAGGATAGTTCTTTTCGGATGGGGTCAGGCTTCTACTGGCAAAGACCACTGGTCTCAGGCCATTCTCGTGCTTCTTGGTACAACACAGCCCCCAACCCTTGCAAGCTAGCATCAGTGTGCAGGGACGTAAGGTTTTCTTGGATCGGTATAGGCCAGCACTGGAGCATGGGTAAGTTGATATATGATCTCATGAAAAGCAGTCTCACAATCAGGAGTCCAGCGGCCCCAAATACTTCACTCGGATGAAAGTACACTCTTTCAGTCTTGAGGGACGCTGACTTTTGGTATTTTTTGTGGGTTGGGGGATACCCTTGAGTAAGGTTAAGTAAAGGGCGGATCACTCTTGAATAGTCCTTGATGAAACACCGATAATAACCACAGAATCCCAGGAATCTCTGCAGTTCTTTTAGATTTTTGGGCTGTGGCCAGGTGGTCAAGGCCTCAACTTTACTTGGGTCGGTCTCTATTCCCTCGGTGGATACTATGTGTCCCACATACTTTACTGATGTTTGAAAGAATTGACACTTATCAATGGACAGTTTAAGGCCAAAGTCCTCCAGTCGGTCCAATACCTTAAATAATCTGCTCTCATGTTCCTCCAGTGAGCTGCCAAACACAATAACATCATCTAGGTATACCAGGCACTCTAGTAAGTTCATGTCCCCACTGCACGCTCCATCAATCGTTGAAAAGTGGCTGGGGCACCTGAAATCTTGAGACATCCTCATGAATTCATAAAATAGCGGACAGATAAAGGCTGTCTTCTCACGGTCCTCTGGGGCCATCGGGATCTGAGTACGCACCGCGGAGATCCAGCACAGAGAACCACTTGCTCCCGCTTAGGCAGTCCAAAGCATCCTGAATGCGGGCATTGTGTACTGATCAGGATAGTCCCACGTTTAAGGTGCGATAATCCACACACATCCTTACTGTTCCATTCTTTTTCCTACTACACAATGGGGAAGCATAAGGGCTTCTGGATTCTTGTATTATACCAGCAGCTAACATCTCTTGCAAATGCGCCTCACATCATCTATGTCAGCAGGTGCCAGGCGTCGAGACCTCTCACGAAATGGTCTTCGTCATGCAGTCGGATATTGTGCTCAGCTCCTTCACGCATCCTACATCCCATTTCTTTAAAGAAAACACCTGGTCTCTCTGGGCGAGCTTCTCACTGATCCTCACTTTCCATTCAGCTGGCAGCGGGAGTCGCTGAAATCAAACAAGTCAGGCGTTACTCTGTCATTCTTCCTTGAACTCTTGCTGCTGGGTAGCACTGCAGTGTCTGCACAATGCACATTAGCCAGGATGCAACCTCTATTTTACTCGAATGTCTCTTTCAGACACATTATGAACTTGGACCATTACCCTTCTGGCATAAGCATGGGCTCTAGCGGCAAAATACTAGGCTTGACCAGCAGTCCCTCTGGCAATTTTCCATCGCCTGGTGCATCCAACATTAATATTTTATTCTTAACATCCTTTCTGATCACGGACCTCTCCTGTAAGGTACACTGGGCATTTGGCGCCAGGATCAGAGACTCAGGATCCTTCTTCCATACAATTCCAACCGGTTCCTCTGGTTCTATTTTTTCAGCATCTCTCTGTGCCTCATAGGCCTTCTTAATTAAAGCCGAACTCTTAAAGCTCTACTAGTCTTTGACCCTGTTTTTCATAACACAACTGTGCCAGCCTTCCAACATATGAGCATTTGTTCCAATCAACAAAGGACACCATCATACAGTCCAGTGGGGGACACACTAGGCTAGGGTCTCTACTTGTTCGCCACTCCAGCCACGGAGGTGGGGAAAGACAGCCAAATTCGGATATACCCGAATAGGGGTAGGCCTTCTCACTTAACCCCCATACATGCAGTCCTTCTAATGGTTGTAAGGGTACGTCTGACAAATGCTTCTGATACCAATCCTGGAACATAATTGTCACTTGGGAGCCACTGTCTAATACAGCTCTTGTAGACACTCCATTCACCTTTACAGTGGTCTCCATGGAGGGACCCACTATTCTGGACCAGTCTGGAGAGGCGGTAGTGGGGCCTGGGCAACTGACCTTGCCACAAAGGACGGAGTTAGCATTTTTGGTGCCCTCACTGGGATCATTTCGTGCACCTCTTAACCACTGATTTGTTCTCCAAGCTCTCCTTGTAGCCTATATGCAACTTTGTCAGTGTCTTTTGGGAACAGCATTCCCCTTTTCATGTGCCCATCTTTCCCACAATTATAGCAAAACATACTTTCTGGAGTTTGAGCTGGCCGAGGCGCCACACTGGGAGCCAGGGCGGGGGTATTACTAACTGGAAACCTTGGTGCCATCTCTGTCTGCGGCGTGATAAGCATTTGGAGACATCTCGTCAATTTCTCCACTTCCATGGTCAAGGAATCGAGTTCGGAGCTATCAGCAGGAGATACATGGGTGGGTACCCCACCCCCATAGCAGATGCAGTCGGATATAGGTCAGGTCCCGCACTTGCAGGCGTGGCTTCATAAAGGACTGTTTTGAATTCCGGATCTCTCTCAACAGTTAGCCCCTATTGTGGCATATCTTTTCCTTGTCAGAGCACCCATTACTGCCAACCTCTGCCCCTGAACTTCACTTGATGGGTCACCCTCAGTCACTCGGGTCATAGCCGCAGCTGTTGGTGCAGGTCCCTCCCGAGGTCGCCTTTTTCTCAACTCCTCGAATTTCTCTCTTAACCTCATCATAGGAGGTGGGGATTCCAGTCGATTTGCCAGGCGAACTGAAGCAACAGCAGTTCTGAGAGAAGGGGCAGACTTAAGGATCCTGTCCAGTCTGGTTCGGGCCAGTTCAATCGCTGGCAAACTACCCTTTCTGAGGCATTCTTGCAACAATTTTTCCAGCCGAGATACATACACAGACAACAACTCCCCTTGGTACTGTTGTGCATCTCTTACTCTCCACCATAGGTCTTCATCAGAATCTGGGCTCCCATACACATTCTCCAGGGCCTCAAGATAGGCCTGTGCAGTCACTTCAGGGTTACTGGTCTGCTTAGCACGGATGGTAGCCAGGCAGGACCTCGGAGGCTCTCACTAACCTCTTCGCAAGCCTCCGAGTAATGCCATTCTAGCACTTGGGGGGCAACATAGTCTATCCAGGTCTCCCAGTCATCCTCCCCTTGGGGGGTTGGGAGGGTGCCAGAGAAGATCCTCAACCTTCGGTAAGAGTCGTGACTAATGGCAGGTGCAGAAATAGGAGTCTGCATTGGTTCAGCCACCATTACGGGTACTGGAGCGGGAGAGGGTGTTGGGGGAGGAACACCCCCAGGTGGCTAGAATAGTTTCTTCAAGTCCTCCACAGTTTTTCCTTCCCCCAGCACCCATTTAGCAAATTTCTCCTCAAAAGTTTCAGACAGTGGTGGGGGCTCATTCCCCCGGTCTTTACTGTACTTAGTTATCACTCTCCAGGCAGTGAGGGCTCCCTCTGGGGTAATGGTCTGTGGCACTTTGGAGCTATCTATGGGATCCTTAAACTCTACTAGGGACAGGAAATGTGGGTGAGCAGATTAGCATGCCGACCCACCACCACAGGGTTTTGTAAACCTTCCACCTTGGAAAGTACTCCCTGTACAGTGTCCGTATTGATACCCAGGGGGATGTCCAGGATAAGCATAGCATTTTGGGGGTCAATCTCCTCCCCAGTACACCACTCCACCAGCCGGTGCACAGCCACTTCTGTCGGGGTACCCATTTTTTTTTTTTTTTTTTTTAACAGTGGTTCGTAAATATGGCCACTAGAGGACACACAATCCCAGCGGTGAGCCTCCAAGATGTAACCCCTAGATGGCGCTATCCCAGGGGCTACTACCCCTGCCTGATTTGCCACTAACAGGTTGAGGGCCTGGATCCAATGGCAGGTGCCTCCACCCAGAGGTCAGGGTTTGCAATAGTTAAACTAACTTGGTCACAGCCCTCTGGGACACTGCAACCCCCCTTTCTTCCCACTAGTGGCCCACACAATATATCAGAATTACCTTCACAGTATACACTTACCCCCAGGACTGGTTCCGGCACTGGGATCTCCTGGGAAATAAGATACAGTGCAACAATCACAGTACAGTACTTTAACATAGACAAATACCTCGGGCAGTATAACTTTGCTGAAACAAGCAGCTCTGATTTATTTAGGGGGATATAACAAGGACAGGGGGAAATCAGGTTAATTAGCTTATCACTCTACTCATCTACCTATGGCTCTGTGCACAGGCCTATCCCTATCAGTTACTGTCCCTGGGTACCCAAGCCCTAGTGGCTAGTCCAAACCGTGGCAGCTGGTAGGGGCCCTTTCACACAGAGAAAAGAAAAATTAGTTAAACAGTCAGCAGTACAGTAATTCCATTTGGATTTAATGTTGCAATTCAACAGGGAGCGACCCTGAATTAGTACTCACGACCTCCAAACAAGATAGGGTCCTTCAATGTCAGCAGGGCTACTCTTGAGCTCCACGAGACTCCTCACACATTTATATGGCAAACTGCAACAGGCAAAAGTCCTTTAATGGCAGCAGGATTCACTTGAGGTACACAAGCCTCTTCACACATTTATATGGTAAAACAGAAAGTACTATACCAGGCAGGCTGCTTCTCTATCCCGATCGCAATTACTGCACAATACCCGGGAGAACACACAGCAGATTCAGTTCCTGACAGACCGAGTGCAATTCAGCTATTTCTCCAGTCTTCTACAGGGTGAGCCTGGTTTCTACTCTTCAGATATCCTTTGATTCTCTTCACAGGACGGATTCAGTCCTAACAAGCAGTTACACAAGCTGCAGACCGGAACTCTGGGCCTTACACATGTTTCCTGACTAAAACTGCACACTGAAAAAGCACAGGGCTCCTTCCTTCTTCACTGTCAGAGCTAAACTGAAACTCCAACAGACAAAACCGGGCACTTCCTTTGAGTTCCTCCCAGTTCTTGACTGGATTGGCTGTCACCACAATAGACTGCTGCTGTTGTGTCCAAAAGGCGCGAAGTCTAAACTACATCTCCCAGAGTCACTGCCCATACAATCCTCTTGTGGCTGGTTCAGATTATGAGTCCAAGTTCTGATTACGTCCAAGGCACCATTTTACAGCTAGCTTACCCACACTGATTGGTCCAGTTCAGCAGTTCAAAACCAGAATGGGGAACTAGGCAGACACAGTTCTGCAAAGAACTGCAAAGAAAGCAGGTTAGACAAACTGTAATTTCATTATTACTCTAAATGGTTTCTGGCAAACAGTTACATCTTTCAGATAGGTTCCCTTTGCACTCCTAGTGACTGCAAAAATGGAGTGAATTGGCAGCAGCTCGAGTGGTACTCAATCAAAGAAACACACAGTCCCCCATACAAACTAATTATGTCTGCAAGCAGACAGCTCTTAAAGAGACAGTACCAGAGGTTCTAAAAACACTCACTGATAAATGGCTTAAACGCCAAACACCATTCAGGCTTGGAGCATTCAAGCAAGCTCCTGGAAGTCTTTTGGGAACCCCCATTTGCAGGGGGGTTACACCAGGATATAGAATAAAAAACAACATATTGGCACTGTACATCAAGTACAACAATTACATAAGTTCCACGTCAGAGGGGAGTCAAAAACAGTATAAGCAGAGGGAAAAACTGCTGTTATGCACCAAAGTTTATGGACTAACAAACACAGCTAATCTTAGACAAGGATGCAAAACATAAAAACAAACATATTGGCATTGTAAAGAGTATGACTAATACGACTACACAGAGAGAGTGAGGGGTGGATGAGGAGAAGTAGGAAGGCGTGACAGATCTACTAGTCAAATAATAAAACAGTTGATCAGCGGTAAGGGGAGGGACGCAGCTGCATCAGCCCAGAAGGCCTCATCAGTAATAGGCATGAGGAATAAAACTTTCTAAGAATGTGGTATGAGTTCATTAGCAGCAGTCAGGACAAGGGAGGAAGTCAGGGAGGGAGGGAGGGAGGAATGGGGTGGAATGTGAGGAAGATACTAAGGGAGGAAAGGAGTTGTAGAAGGGGAAGTGCCTTACCAGGCTGTGGAAAAGACATGTGGATTAGGATACAGACAGCCAACAAGGGATGACCCAGCGTGAGAGTAGGGCAGGACCAGGCTGCTGTAACTAAGGTGAGTTTGTGGAAATAGTCACTACTGGCATTTGCAATAAGATGGTGCCTAAGTTTTTGCTTGAAAGGGCCAAGCGTGGTCGAGGAAGCAATGTCCAAAGGTAGGGAGTTAAACCAGTAAGGAGCCCGATGGGCAAAAGCTCTCTGACCTAGTGAGGCATCGCAGCGAGGGATTTTGAAAACCATACTATCAGAGCTTCTGGTGCAGCGTCTATGTTCATGAGGGGAGAGGAGCTGCTGTACCCTTTGCAGGCATCAGGCTTAGTCAAGTTTTTTTTAGCCATGAGGCAGGTCTGGTACTTGAGCCTTCCTGTGAATTGGAGCCAGCTTGTCTGACCGTACAAGCTGCACGTATGTGCCCGATGTGCCAAGCCAGTAGCCAGATGGCATGCTTAGTTTAATGCAACTATGATATGGTGGAGGGCCGTGTCTATCGCGGAACCATAGATTACTATTCCATGATCTATGAGTGATACAGCTGAACTACGTATAGCTAGAGTTAGGGCCTCAAAGGTCAGACTATGTTTATGTCTATAGAGTAGCCCAATGTGCGTATTAGCTGCCCTTGCCGTATTGTCAATGTGGTGAGCATATGTCAATCAACTGTCTTCCGTAACTCCTAGGTATTTAAAGTGCTGGACCAGTTCCAAGGGTGTTCCAACCTTGTTTGTGATTTTAAGATGTCTATTCTGGGTACTAGAGAACAACACTGTTTTTGTTTTCTTATAGTTCATGATGAGTTTATGCTCAATGAACCATCTTTCTACCTCCTAAAAAACTTGTCTGAAGCTTACATTCTAGTTGCTTTGGGTCTGGATCACTCGTGAACAGTACTGCATCGTCTGCGTATAGCAGAATTTGCCTTTGACAAGAGTAGGGGAGCTGGTTAAGGAATATGCTAAAAAATAGAGGACCTAATATGGACCCTTGCAGAACACCAGACCGAACAGATCTGCTTTCAGAAAGGACATTATCTATCTTCACATGCTGTGAGCGGTTGGAAAGATAGCTCTTAAACCAAGTAACAGTGTCATGTGAAAGCCCAATGGATAGCAGTTGTTCAGCCAGAAGGACGTGATAAACTGTATCAAACGCTTTTGTTAGATCAATGAAGGCTGCACCAACAAGGGCACCTTGATCTAGGGAGTTGTGGACATAGCCCGTAAACTCAAGTAATGCAGTAGTGGTGCTGTGTCCGTTGCGAAAGCCGTGCTGTTGCAGGCATTGAATTTGGTACTTTTCTAGGTATTCAACCAACTGGTCTGCAACTATTCTTTCTAGTGCTTTTGATAATAGCGGTAGGATTGAAATGGGTCAATAGTTACCATGTGAGGTGCGGTCCCCACTCTTGAAAACTGGAGTCACTAAGGCGGATTTCCATAGTAGTGGGAACTGAGAGCATCTGAGAGAGGTGTTTATAATGTGTGTCAGAGGAGCAAGAATTTCCTCCAGGGTTAGTGCCAAAATTTAAGGTCAAGGGAGATGCCACTGAATCTAGACTTCCCTAGGACCTTAAGGAGGTGTTTCCTAGCTTCACCCATTGTGATGACTCTAAAATGGAAATGAGGGTGGGCGGGTGGTAGGTTGTCCAAGCTAGAGCTATGCCTAGGGTTGGACTGGTGGAAGAAGTTGGGGGGGGTAGAGTACTACTCAGATCCGAGAAAGCTTCAATAAAAGTATTTGCTATGGTACAAGAGTCCATGGTTGGTATGTCCTCTATGTTAAGCATTGTTGGGGGGGAGAGTCTTGTTATCTTTCCCTGTCAGTTCTTCCAGAATTTACAGCCATCGTTCCACAACTGTGCGAGGGTATCCTTATAGTAAAGGTTTTTTGCTGCATGGATGGCCCTCGTGCAGTTATTTTGGTCTCTTTTGTAGTTCTGGATGTTGACCCATTTACCCGTAGCTCAGGATCTTTGCCACAGATGGTCCCTTGCTTTCATGCACTCAAAGAGTTCGGGGAGAACCATGGATTACTGTGCCCTTTGATTTTACACTTTTTTAGCAGAGCATGCCTGTCACACAATATTGAAATGGTGGATAAATTGATCTAGAGCGAAGTCAACAGTACTAGAGTGTCACACACAATATTGAAATGGTGGATAAATTGATCTAGAGCGAAGTCAACAGTACTGGAGGAATAGACTGAGGCTCCGTCCTGGTGACAGAGGTCAGATTTTAGCAGCTCAAGATGATCACGCTTAAGGACCCTGTTTGTGATTGGTTTTTTTTGTTTGTTTTTTTTAATTGTTTAACCAGGAGAGGCACACTAAGCTGAAAGCTTGTTTACAGGTGCAACCTGGGAGCACAAGGAAGTTAAGTGACTTACTCAGGGTTGCACAGTATGCATCTAGGTGGCTGTGGGATTCAAACCCAGGTCTCCAGATCTGCAGCTCAGAGCCTTAAGCTACTGTGATATACTGCCTCATTCTAGCTAGGGGTTTCGAGTAATTATTGCACCAGTGGAAGAGGACCAGAGAGTGGTCACTACATACATCCGGAAGTACTGTTGTGTGTGAAATATGGTCGGGACAGTTAGATAATACCCAGTCAAGAAGTGTGAAAGTTCAAGTCTTGTAGTTCATCATTGTGGGTAATAAAACTAGCTGAGAGAGGTGAACTGCTGAGACTGCGTCCTTGTACAGGTTAGTGACAGGGGGAGCCAACTGATGTTTAGGTCCCCAAGCAGAACGATTTTGGATTAAGAGAATCTAGGCACTCCATAAGCAAATCCAAGCCTGGCGCCTTCTGACCCTGAAGAATGTATACTGTCAGCACTGTAAGTGTTTCTGACCCGGAGGAATGTATACTGCCAGCACTGTAAGGGTTTCTGACCCGGAGGAATGCATACTGCCAGCACTGTAAGGGTTTCTGACCCGGAGGAATGCATACTGCCAGCACTGTAAGGGTTTCTGACCCGGAGGAATGTATACTGCCAGCACTGTAAGGGTTTCTGACCCGGAGGAATGTATACTGCCAGCACTGTAAGGGTTTCTGACCCGGAGGAATGTATACTGCCAGCACTGTAAGGGTTTCTGACCCGATGGAATGCATACTGTCAGAACTGTAAGGGTTTCTGACCCGGAGGAATGCATACTGCCAGCACTGTAAGGGTTTCTGACCCGGAGGAATGCATACTGCCAGCACTGTAAGGGTTTCTGACCCGGAGGAATGCATACTGCCAGCACTGTAAGGGTTTCTGACCCGGAGGAATGTATACTGCCAGCACTGTAAGGGTTTCTGACCCGGAGGAAAGTATACTGCCAGCACTGTAAGGGTTTCTGACCCGGAGGAATGTATGCTGTCAGCACTGTAAGGGTTTCTGACCCGGAGGAATGTATACTGCCAGCACTGTAAGGGTTTCTGACCAGGAGGAATGTATACTGTCAGCACTGTAAGGGTTTCTGACCCAGAGGAATGTATGCTGTCAGCACTGTAAGGGTTTCTGACCCAGAGGAATATATACAGTCAGCACTGTAAGGGTTTCTGACCTGGAGGAATGTATACTGTCAGCACTGTAAAGGTTTTGTTGTGCTCGCCTAGAAGGACCTTTAATGCAAGAGCTTGCATACGCGCCCCAGTGTTTGGTAGTGAAAGTGTTGTGCCCTGGAGGTTCTCTTGGAGGTAGATTGTACAACCTCCTCCATGTTTAGTCAGTCTGTCCTGTCTATAAGCAGATTCACTTCTGGATCTGATTTTAACCACAACGCCGTACAGATATATAGCAGCGGTGCATTAATTGGACATTAGTGGCCACGGTTATGTCTCATGTATTAGGGATAAAATAGAAACCCATGTACCAGTCACAACAGTTATTACCTGTAATTTTGACTCCTTCTATGACCAGGCATATTTAGGAGATGTGGCAAGCATTAACTGGAAACAGATGTATGCATGCCCCACAATAGATGATGCATGGGTGTATTTTATAACATCCTTTCTAGAAGTCATTGATAGGCATGCACCAGTAATTAGTAAAAGGACTAAACATATAAAGACACCATGGATCACAGGGGGAGTGAAAAAGTTAATAAAAGGAAAAGGGAAGTTATGGAATAAAGCAAAGAAAACTAAGGGACTAATGGATAAATTAGCATATAAAACTGCAAGAAATACTTGTGCTAAAGAAGTAAGAACAACCAAACAAAATTGTTATATTAATCAACTTTCAGACCCAAACCGAAATCCTAAGGAAATATGGGGAGGAATTAATTCAGTAAAAGGGGGTTGTACTACACCTACATTACCAAAAACCTTACATTATAATAATGAAACTACTGTACATGTAATGCAGTGGACCAGGTGGAAGTTATTAACAACTTTTTCCTGGGAGTAGGACAAATGTTTGAAGGGAGCATCCAGGACTTACTTCACCTGTTCTAGATGCTGATTTTTCAAAAACTCTACCTAGACCAGTTTTTTCCTTTTAGAGGAATTAGAGAGGATGAAGTAATTAAACAACTGGCTAAGCTGGACACTGGTAAAGGGGCCAGGTGCGATGGTTTTTTACTCATTTTCTACAAAAAAAAATGGGGGTTGTGAGGCTCAAAGGGGAGAAGGCATAGTGTGAGGAGGGGATCTGGACAAGGCAGAAATACTGAACAAATACTTCTGCTCAGTATTCACTAAGGAGGGGCAGATTCAAGGACCACAGTTGAGGTTGCAGAGGCAATGGCGGGGGGGGGGAAGAGGTGAACACCAGTCCATTCACAGTGGAGAGAGTTCTGGAAAAACTCACAAAGCTGAAGGTGGATAAGGCCATGGGGCCAGATGGGATCCACCCGAGGATATTAAAGGAGCTGCGAAGGGAACTAGCAGCACCTCTGGCATCTCTGCTCACAGAGTCACTCAACACGGGTGTCATTACAGAGGTCTGGAGGAGGGCACATGTAACCCTACTGCACAAAAGCGGCAGTAGGGAGGAGTCGGGGAACTACAGGCCAGTCAGCCTCACCTTAGTGGGGGGAAAGATCATGGAGACACTGCTGAAAGAAAGGATAGTGACATCTGGAATCCAGCGGTGCTCAGGATCTGAAGCAACACGGATTCACAGCAGGAAGGTTATGTCAAATTAATCTAATAGATTTTCTGATTGGGTGACTAGGGAAATAAATCAGGGAGGGATGGTAGACGTCGCCAACCTAGATTTCAGCAAAGCCTTCGACACCGTCCCACATAGAAGGCTGATTAACAAGATGGGTAGTCTGGGCATGGGAGACAAGATGGTGAACTGGGTTAGGAACTGATTAACAGACAGGAGACAGAGGGTGATGGTAAATGGGGTACAATCTGGGGAGAGGGGGGTACCACAGGGATCAGTACTAGGACCAGTCCCATTCAATGTCTTCATTAGTGACATTGCAGAGGGGCTGGAAGGAAAGGTCTGCCTGTTTGCAGATGACACCTAGATCTGCAACAGAGTGGATACTCTAAAAGGGTTGCAGAAAATGAAGAGGGACCTGGAGAAACTTAAAAGATGGTCGGAGATGTGGCAACTGAGGTTCAATGTAAAGAAGTGCAAAATAATGCACCTGGATAGAGGGAACCCTGGGGAGTGCTACATGTTGGGTGGGGGGAGCTGATTGTCACCAAAGAGGAAAGGGACCTAGGGGTTATCTTTTCTAAAGACCTTAAGGTATCAAAGCAGTGCACAAAAGTGGTAGGGAGGGCCAGTGGCATGTTGGGGTGCATAGGTGGGGGTATCACTAGCAGGAGGTGGGAGGCTGTGATGCCATTGTATAAAACATTGGCAAGTCCTCACCTGGAGTACTGCATGCAGTTCTGGAGGCCACACCTGTACAAGAACATAGATAAGGTGGAGACTATCCACAGAAGGGCAACAAAGGTGGAGCAGGGCTTGCACCACAAAACATATGAAGAGAGACTAAGGCACCTCAATATGTACTCACTGGAGGAGAGAAGACAGCGGGGGGATATGACTGCAACTTACAAGTACCTCAAGGGCATAAACAAGGTGCAGGTGGGGGACCTTTTCTAATGTAGAAAAAGTACTAGAATAAGAGGGCACAGTATGAAATTGGAAGGAGGTAGATTAAGAGGCAATGTCAGGAAGTTTTTCTACACAGAAAAGGTAGTTGATGCTTGGAATAGTCTGCCACAGGAGGTAGTTGGGGCAAGCACAGTGGAGGGGTTTAAGCATGCCTGGGACAGGCACAAAGGAAGCTTGAGAGAGGAGGGAGTGATGAAAAGCCATTGATCACTTAGGGTCCGTGGCCACATACAATGTATAGGGCCTATGGGCAAACTGAATGAGCCAGCGGTCCTTATCTGTCAACAATTTCTATGTCTCTAAGATTACATCAAAAATACTCTCACAGCATGTAACTTGTTTGTTTAATTTTTCTCTGCAGACCTCAAATTTACCCAACGACTGGAAAACAGCATATATTACCCCCATCTTTAAAGGGGGAGACTCTACTGACCAAAATTCATATAGACCCATTTCAATACTGACAATATGTATCAAGACTTTGAGAGGCTTCTGTATGCCCAATTAATCCAGTATCTCACAAAACACAATATAATTTCACAGTTGTAATCGGGTTCAAAAAAAGGACATAACACCACTAATGTAATTGGTAAAGTAACTGATGACGTATTTTCATCTTCTGATAAAGGACATTGTGTACCGTCGTTAGTTACAGACTTGTCGAAAGCATTCGACACAGTCGATCACACTATTCTACTCAATAAATTAAAGTTAACTGGACTGGATTTTGCAGCCCTAACTTGGTTTTACTCATATCTGACATCTCGATTTCAATGTGTGATGGTGGGAGAAGCTCGTTTGAGTATGGCAGCTATTAAAACAGGGGTCCCACAGGGCTCAGTGTTAGGCCCCCTATTAATTTTTCTTTACCTGAATGAGCTGCCTAAACATTGTTCCTCTAACACCAGTATATATCTCTATGTTGATGATACGATTTTATAAAATAGCAGCGAATAATGTCAAAATCTGATTGGCTATTCATAGTGCAACATGGGAAAATGTCGCACTATAAATAACTAGACCCAGTTAAAAAAGCCTCACAGCAGAGAAAAGTGGCTCAAAGATTCATGTGTGACATTCTAACTAGAACTTTGCAAAAGTAAAAAGTCGCCATTTTTTCTCCTCACGTTTTGCTGCGGCCTAATGATCGTTCCCATGCTCCTCACAGTAAATGAACTGTTCAGTTAAAAAAAGTGAAATACAAAGCAGCCCGTAAGTGAAACAAAAACACCTCTTTCAACCCTACACATAGCAATAAGCAGGCAGCAAGCAAATCAGCGGTAGCTTACCGCAAACTGTGTACCGCAAATGTAAGCCTGCTGCCTAGCACAATTCACTGCCACCTCACAGCTTCAATGCCTCATAAAAAATGAACACCTGAATGTAATAAATCACAGCAAGTCAATGCAAAAAGAAACATACCCCTGTGAACGTTGCACGCCATAACCATGCAACCCCACATATGCAGGCAAAGCAACGGGAGTTTGGCAAAATCGCGAACCGCAGAAAGAAGCCTGCTGTCGGACGCACTCCAATGCCACCTCCTAGCTGCAACTGCGGCCTCCTCCTTCGCAAATAAAATGCTAGCTGCCTTAGTCGGAAGTCAAATAAATGTAAATCACACACAAATGCACTCCTTAACACTGATCCTGAGCACCGCAACTGGAGGAATGGTATTTTAAAATCAGGTACCTTTCTCTGTCCGTAGTACAACTGAACAAGTGCTCCTCAGGTTGCTGGTGGCATAAAAGTAAATGTAAGCCCGCCAAACCCAAAAACATTTGCAGGAAATATTCCTACCCAGTCCCCATGTAGATCGGTGATAGAAATGGAGACCTTAGTGCACATCACACACAGTGCAACTCACCCACAGGCACAACATAACTGATAGAGACATGTAGACCAGCATACACTCATGTCTCTTCGAATGGATATATATTTTTTTAATCTCAGTGTAGCTTCCATAGGTGGAAAAATCGTCAGGTTTGGAACGTTAAGCATAAGTAAACAAGCGCTGATCTGTTTATTCTGTGTAGGTTAGACAGCTAGTTTAACACACTATATTCTACATATTGGTTAGTGCACAATATAAATGCAACATTAACTCTAGTGTTGTTTTGTCTAACCAAAACCCAGTTTTTGGGACTATTTTTCTTCCACGCTTTACATAAATAATATGTTTAAACATTATAAACTGTTCACTCTTAAATTTTTTTTTAGTTCAGCTATTTTATAAGTGCAATAAGACAATCTGGGGTTGTGCATTGCGGTGTTACAACCGCACTCCTAGGGACGACCGGCACTCAGCCTTCGGCCTCGTGCCTAACTATGCCCCTAGGAGTGCGGTTATCACACCATAATGCACACCCCATCATGTCTTATTGCTTACATGTATATACAAAAAATAATTTATACATGGCTTTAGATACACTACAAACACACTCTGCCAGTGTCCAGAAAAAACAGGTTACTCACCTGTAACAGTAGTTCTAGGAGTGGTATATGCTGTTCATCCACACTGTCTGGCATGTCCCTTTCCCCTTTAAATCTTGCTGGAAGTCTTCAAGCTGGCGCCTCCCACCCACCCGGGTGGTATATACTTCGGCTCCGCCCCATGACACCAGATCTTAGCCCGCTGGAAGCAAGGTGGTGTGCTTAAAGCCGGGGAAGTCGGGTGGGTGCATGTGGATGAACAACATATACCACTCCTAGAACTACTGTTACAGGTGAGTAACCTGTTTTTCTAGGAGCGTGGATAAGTTGTTCATCCACACTGTCTGGCAGACTCCTAGCAGTTCTCCGGGAGGAGGGAGGCAAGGCGCACACCCCCTACTTAGGAAACAGAGATTGGAGAACCCAGGCCCCAAAACCAGCATCTTGGCATGATTCAAGGTCGATGTGGTAGTGGGAAATAAAGGTGTTTGCTGACTTCCAGGTAGCAGACCGACAGATTTCCTGGATAGGGATGTCCCTGGAAGCAGCCACTGAAGCAGCAGTATGGCGGGTAGAATGAGCTCTTAACCCTCTGGGAGGCTCCTTGCCTGCCAACTCATAACACAGACCTATGCATGATGTGATCCATCTTGCAATAGTCCATTTGGCTGCAGGTCTGCCAGAAGCGGCTTCAGTGTAGGTGACAAACAGCTGGCGAACCTCTCCCCAAATTTCCGCCGTCCTCTCCTTGTAGTAGGAGAGAGCGCGTCTAAGGTCCAGGGTATGGAGCTTGTACTCGGCGTCCGAGGTGTAGTTAGGGTAATATACCGGCAGAGTCAACACCTCATTAAGGTGAAACTCTGACACCACCTTCGGAAGGAATTTCGGGTGGGGGCACAGGACAACTTTGTCCCTGTGAAAGACCAGATAAGGGGAGTCCACCGAGAGCGCCTGGAGCTCCCCTGTCTTTCTGGCTGACGTGATAGCCACCAGGAAGGCAGTCTTCCATGACAAGTGTGAGAGCTCACACTTGTGCATGGGTTCGAATGGTTTGCCCATAAGCTTTGCCAAAACCAGCAGAAGATCCCACGGAGGTGGAGGTTCACGCACCGGAAGGGATATGTGATCCAGGCCTTTGAAAAAGTGCCCAACCACTGTCTCCTGTGCCAATGTCGACTGACCGGCCCGCGCCCGGTAAGCGGAAATGGCTGCCAGGTGCACCCTATGGGTTAATGACCGTAGATCCCCTTTGGAGAGAGGCCAAAGGTAGTCTAAAATGTTAGCCACAAAGCAGGATAAGGGGTCCAGATTCTTACCCTGACACCAGATGGAAAACTTTTTCCATCTGAAGGAATAACATTTACTGGTCGATTCCTTACGAGATGCCTCCACCATAGTGTAGACATCCTCGGAAAGACCCAGAGCCTGGAACTCTAGCAGCTCAGGAACCAGGCTGTGAGGCGCAGGGATTGAAGGTCCGGGTGGAATACCTTCCCCTGGTCCAATGATATCAGGTCCGGGTGTGTACAAAGACGCTCCGGGGCCCTGCAGCTGAGGCTGAGGAGATCTGGATACCAGAACTAGCGCGGCCAATCTGGGGCTACCAGGATCACCTTCGCCTTGTCCCTCCTCACCTTGAGTAACACCTTGTGGATCAAGGGAAATGGAGGGAAGGCGTAGAAGAGGCCTGGGGTCCACGGCCTTGAGAAGGCATCCCCCTGCAGTGATCCCTGCTGAGGGGGGGTGGGCATGGTACAGCCTCAGCTTGGTGTTCTCCCTGGAGGCAAACAGGTCCACCAACGGTTTGCCCCATCGCGAGAACAGACTGTAAGCTACCTCTGGATGGAGAGACCACTCGTGGGATGTCTGGCCTATGCGGTTGAGAGCATCTGACAGTTGGTTTGAGACTCCTGCCACATGGATGGCAAGGAGATCCACCTCCAACCGGCTGACGAAGGTCCAGATCCGGAGCGCCTCCTTGCATAGCAGACGGGAGTGCATGCCGCCCTGTTTGTTGAGGTAGTACATGGTCGTGGTATTGTCCATCTGGACTTGCACCACTTGACCCCGGAGCTGAGAAGTGAAAGCTGACAGTGCCAGTCTGACTGCTCTGAGCTCCAACACGTTGATGTGGCATTGGGACTCCTCGAGGGTCCAGAACCCGTGGGCTCTGTGGTCCCCCATGTGGGCTCCCCAGACCATGAGAGAGGCATCGGTCGTGAGGACGACCATCGGCTCGGGGCGGACAAACAGGATCCCTTCCCACAGATGACTTGGGATGGTCCACCATTGGAGAGCGTCCCACATTCCCTGGGTGACAGTGACCAGTTGGTCAAAAAGACCCTGACTCTGAGACCACTGAGCAGCCAGCTCCCACTGGAGGGGGCGCATGTGCAACCAGGCCCAACGGACCACTGAGGTGCATGCCGCCATGTAACCCAGAAGGTGCAGGAAGTCCCAGGCAGGGCGCAAGTGCCCAACCAGAAATGACTGAGCAAAGGAGGAAAGAACCTCCGCCCTGTCCACCAGAAGCCGAGCTCTGGCTTGACAAGAGTCGAGCTCTGCCCCGATAAAGCCCATCACCTGAGAGGGCATGAGTTCTGACTTGGCCTCGTTGATCAGGAGGCCTAAATGGGAACAGGTTTGGAGGGTCAGGTCCCTGGACCTCTCCACCTCCTGCAGGGAGGAACCCCAGAAGCCAATCGTCGAGGTGGGGTATATCCAGACCCCTTGCGCCATAAATGGGCTGCCACCACTGCAATGCATTTGGTGAAGACCGAGGGGCTGATGACAGGCCGAGCGCGCTGGCTTGGAACTCGTACAGGGTCCCTTCGACCCTGAAGCGGAGGAACCATTGGTGGGATGGATGGATTGGGACGTGGAAGAATGCGTCCTGTAGATCCAGTGAACAGAACCACATGTTTCACTCCAGAGATGGTATGATCTGGTTCAGAGTTACCATCTGGAAGGTGCGAGACCTGAGATATTGATTCAGGTCGTGGAGATCAAGGATGGGGCACCAACCCCCGTCCACTTGGGCACCAGGAAGTACCTGGACATGAAGCCTGGGTCTGTAGGAGGATCTGGCACTGGAGCTACTGCCCCTTTGCAGAGGAGCTGAGCAATGTCATCCCGAAGGGCCGACTGAGTGCCAACTGAGATCCTTTCCTCCCATGGGGCACGGGCTTAGCTGGGGGGGTTACTGCTCGAACTCTAGAGGCAGTTCCTGACCGACCACTTCCAGAACCCACTTGTCTGAAGTGATACCGGACCAGGTGGAAAGAAAGGAAGAGGCGGAGCTGGCCCCCCACTGGAGGACCCAGAACAGGCATGACAGGTGTAGGGAAGGCCACCCCGACCCGTCACTGTGCAGGCTTAGAGGAGGAGGAGGCTCCTGGACCAGCACCTCGGCCTCCTTTGCAGGGCTGTTGGGGACCCTGCTTGGGCCTAGGGTGCCAAGCTTGAGCCTGCTGTTGCTGCTGACCTTCTTGGAAGGAGGGCTGCCTAACCGCAGGGGAAGAGTGCCGAAAAGGCTTCTTCTTGTGCTTCTGCTGGTTCTTGTCTGAAGAACCCTTAGCAGAAGTGGCATCTAAGGTGGCATTAGACTGCTCAATGCGCTGGAGATGACCTGCCACTCCTGGACCGAAGAGGTCGGTGCCAAGGAAGGGCACGTCAGCTATCTTGTGCTGAGTATCCGCCGGAAAGGAGGATAATCTCAGCCAGGCCCTGCGGCGAGTGGCCACCGAGGCAGCTAGTGAACTGGCACAGGAATCTCCAATGTCCAGAGCCATCTGGAGCTGCTGTTTTGCAACAGCATGGCCCTGGTCATGGACCTGCTTGACCGTGGTCTGCATGTCTGCTGGGAGATGAGGGAGGACTTCATCAAGCGACCCCAATAGGGCGTGAGAGAAGTGTGCCAGGATCACTGCCGAGCTGGCCTGATGAAGACCCAGGGATGAGGGCGCATATACCTTCCGGGCAGAGTGGTCCATATTTTTGGACTTCTTGTCCGGAGGGTGATAATATCCACAGAGCTACCCGTGCGCCGAAATACTGAAGTAGTCACAAGGCTCTCGGCCGAGGAATGCTCAGTGAAACCCGCCAAGGACTCCATAGGTACGGTGTACTTGTGAGCCATGCGGGCAGACAGAGCCGGGCAAGAGGCGGGGTGCTGCCATAGCTCGAGGGCTAGGCCAACAATGGCTTCAGCCACTGGGAAGGCCTCTGTCGGGGTATCCCCCCTCTTAAGGATATCCGTGAGGGGATATTCCGCCTTCTTTTGGATAGGCTGTAAAGGCATACCCGTGGACTCAGAAATGAGTCAAAGGATGCCCTGGAAGGAGGAAGTTCCCTCCTCCAGGCCTGTCACTGACAGCTCATCATCAGGGTGTGAGTGGTATCTGAGTCCGAAGAGTCGGGTCTGCCGCCCACGTCCCATTCAATTCGCCTAGGGTGATCGGGAACGACAGTGATGGACAGACGATGGGGCAAGCCTGTATCTGTCCGATCCTCCTTCGAGGAAGCCCCTCCCTGAGGCTGCTTGGGTGGTGGTTCCGACAAAATTGGTGGGGAGACCGGAACAGGCCGAGCAGGAATATGTGCCGGTCCCACCAGAGGGAGAACCGGAGTCCTCTGTACTGGAGGGGTCGGTGTCGGCTGAAGAGGCTGGGGCCAAGTAATGGCCAGTGCAGCCGGAGTAGACAGCTTTTGACCGTTCAAAATCAGCTGCTGCCACATGAGGTCCTCATAACGTCGACGGAGCTTCCGTCTAAGTCTCTCCTTGTCCAAGGAGGATGAGGAACGGCGGCGGCGTCTCTTCCGAAGTGTTGTGACCCTTTTTCGGCTTTTCGACCAATGGGGTCCCATATCCTAATGAGACCGACGGTGTCGGCTCTGTCGATCGGGAGAAGCCGGATTCGGCCAAAACCGAGGTTCCGGCTCTTGTCCCTCAATCAGAATGCCTGAAGGACGGGTCTCCTCATCAGGGAAGGAAAGGATGGGTGTCCTCTCCAAGGAGTCATTGTGACAATGGCTCGATCGGGTCGAGAGAGATCTCGTCCGGTTCTGCCGTATCCTCGGCTTTGGTGCCTTGGCCTGACGGAAGGTCCGTGAAGCCGGCAGCCGAGGAAGCGATCTCGACCGAGGCCAAGACCACCTGATCCTGAGTATCGGACTGCTCTCGGTCCCAGGAACGTCTTCTTCGACTAGATTTGGGGTCCTTGTCCTTTTTCTTGGAACGGGAGGAGTGCGAGCCCGAGGGCACCTCACCCTTAGTAGGGAGAGACTGGCACAGCTCCCGAAAGGACCCAGTAAAGGTGGAGCCCAGGTTGAGCAGCACAAAAAAACTTTGGCCGGCCAAAGCTTGGGTAGCTTCCTCCTCGAAAGCCACCATCTGTTCGAGCTGCTCGGCGAATCCCACGGCCGCGGAAACCGCCCTCCTAGCCTCCTTCGATTTCACCGGTGGATTGCGAAGCTCTGGTCTCCCTAGCTGAAGGCACACCTTGCGGTCGTCCAGGATGTTGGGATGGAAGGCCAGACAGATGGTGCAAGCAGAGGTATCATGCACGGCGCCTGAGCAGTAAACGCACGAGAGGTGAGGATCGGTGTGAGACATTTTTTGTCCACTAGGACACCTGTGAAATCCGGGGGATGACTTTTCCTCCATGTCCGAAGAGTTCGGATCCGAGTCGTAAACTCTTACGTGTTTTAAAGAGAGCAAATGCGGCGAAAACCATCAATTAGACTCCAGGGCCTACGGTACTTTGAAAAGTAGCATAAGGGAATCTGTATCTTCCAGTGGAAAGGAAGATCAGGCGTCATGGGGCGGAGCCGAGGTATATCCCACCTGGGTTGGTGGGAGGAGCCAGCTTGAAGACTTCCGGCAAGATTTAAAGGGGAAAGGGACATGCCAGACAGTGTGGATGAACAACATATCCACGTTCCTAGAAGTTCTGTTAGACCTGAGACTCTTATTGAATGAAAAGAAAGCACAGTGGATGCTATTTGCAAGAAAAACTGAGCCAGTCTCTAGTTGGACTATTTAAACCATCTCAGGTGTAAATATCCTTAGGGTATATTCTTATAGTTACTTAGGGTTGACGTTAGATAGCCAATTCACTTTTAACCTACATGTAAAGAATCTATCATCAAAATTAAAACAACCGTTGTTTTATTTTATAGAAATAGAGTTTATTTCAACCATTCAGTAAGGAAATTACTGGTAACCTCCTTATTTTTACCAACTTTTGACTACAGGGACCACATTTACAAAAACACAACAAGCACAGTATTAAGTGTTCTACACTCATTATATAATAGTGCCCTGAGATTCATTACAGGTCTACCTTACAGGACCCATCGATGTATACTATATGCTAGTTTAGGTTGGACCTCTCTTTGGGAACGAAGAAAACTTCATTGGAATCTGTTTGTATATCAGTTCATCATAAAAACGTTACCATTATATTTACTGGATGTACTTCAATCTAAGAAAACTACTAAGTATAGTCTCGGATCCACCTTTTCTCAGCCTTTTTCAACCGCAAGGTATAGATCTAAATATGGTGAAATGACGTTAGCAGTCTCAGTACCTAGAACTTGGAATCTTATTCAACAGAAGTTGAACGTCCCAGTTGTATTACCTATTGCACAATTCAGGGCCTCTCTTATTATTTTATGTCACAAGCACTGTAACTGTTCTGGATGATTAATAAATACTCAATTAATGGATTGATGATCAATCAATCAATCTTTATTTTACCAGGCGAAACACCATTGAGTGAACTCATTTTCAAGGTGGACCTGGGCAGATAAAATAAGTATAAGGTACAAAAAGAAAACAGTATACAAAATACAGAATATTGGTATACAGGATGAATACATATCGATGTGAGGCTTATACAATAAAGAATTCTGGAGAACAAACAGTCGGAAAAGTCTATAAACAATATATACAAGGATCTTGCAGTTTACAATATATACAAGTGCCTGCAGGTAGCAGTATAAGAAAATCCTTGAGGCAACATATGAATAAATACTAGGTTACCCATTGAGCACCTCACATGGGGAGGGAAGAGGAAGTGGGGACATGTTGCATAGTAGAAGGGAGGAGAAAAGAGCAGGATGCAAGAGGAGACAGAAGGAAGGAGGAGATACAAAGCAATGGGAGGCACCAAGTTACTTAGCAAGGATGTTGCCAAATGTGCCAAAGGAGGCAACTGCAGACAGGTAATACCAGGCCACAATCAGGGGAAGCATTTACATGCCTCCTTGATAGATTGTGAATAAAGCGTCTTGAATGAGGCCAGGGAGACAGAATGGGCCACCTTAAGTGTTTTTTGCAATTTATTCCACAGCTGGGGTGGAGTGAAACTTATTGAGGACCTACTGAATCTTGATTTGACCTTAGGTATGGATAAGGTGATATAAGTGGAGCTTCTCAATGCATACTTACTTATTGTACTTAAGGGTAGACAGTCAGCTATGTACATAGTCAACTTTTTTGGGATTATTCTATATATCCAGAAGGCAGCATTTCTTTGCCTTCCGAAAGTGAGAGCTGACCAGTCAACTAAGGTGTAGAGGAAGCAGTGATACACTGAATATGGTGCACCACCCAAAAATCTTATGGCTCTATGGTACAGTGCATCAAGTTTGGCTAGTGCAGATGCAGCAGCCTGGCCATAAAGGAAGTCGCCATAGTCCAGAATCGATAGGAAGGTGGATTGGACCAGCCTTTTTTTTTTTTTTAAGCATCCTGAGTCAGCAGGTGTTTGATCCTGTAAAATAGGTCAAGTCTCTGCTTAAGCTTTTTTATTATTTCCTCGATATGACCAAGGAAGGAGAGATTATGGTCAATTCAGATCCCCAGATACTTGAAATTGGGTATGAAGTCTAATGATTCACCGAGGAGAGTAGCAAGCTTCGGTATGGATCCTAGGGTAGCAGGATTAGGGGTACAGATTAAGGGAGAGAGAAGCATTGCCTTAGTTTTTTTAGCATTCAAAAGAAGCTTCCGGTTCAGTAGATTTAATTGAAGCTGCTTAAATTTCAGCTGTAAGTCACAGCAGGCTGCTTTGGGGGTAGGTCTGCTAATGTAAAGGACCGTATCATCTGCGAAAAGATGAACATTTGCGGATTTTATTCCAGAGTCAATACTATTAATGTAGAGTGCGAAGAGTAGTGGTCCCAATACGGAGCCTTGTGGGACATCCCTGAGCAAGGGTTTCAGCAGTGAGAATTCCTCCTTCTGCTTTTACCTGCCGAAGACGACCCATGAGGTAGTTTGAGAATCATCTCATGGAAGGGGGGGCTCAAGGCCAACCGTATGGAGAGTGTATAAAAGCTGAGAAAGGGGAAAAATGATGGTTTACATGTTTTGTTTATTTTAAGCTATGACCCAGAACTACATGAAAATGTCTTTGTATTATGTATTTGTGTATAACTTTTTGTGTTGGACGCAATTGTAAACAAGATAATTTTTTATCTCAATTTGCCATCCAATAAATATATGATATGATATGAAACAAAATGTACTGTCTAATGCAATTGCTGTAACATACAGTAATTGCACTATGTTGCTAAATGTTTTGAAGGTCATTTCAGTTGTACCTTGCTGCTAATGTATTTTGCTCAGTAAGTACAATCTGCTTTGCCCAAACCAGCACGGTTTCAGGCAAAACCACAGTACCACCACGGCACTGCTGGATTACAATGACTATGCCCACAAAGCACTGGATGAAGGCAAAGTGGTAGGGTCTATTTTCATAGACCTCACCAAAGCCTTCAACACTGTCAACCACCCCTACTAGTATTTCAACTGCAAAAACTGAGTGTGGCACCAAACGCCCTGTGTTGGTTCAATGACTACCTAACTCAAAGGAGCCAGCGAGTCAAAATCGGGCAGAAACTATCCAGCTCCAGAGATGTATCTCTAGGAGTCCCTCAAGGATCAATTCTGGGGCCCTTGCTTTTCAGCATCTTCGTCAATGACCTACCCACAGCCTGTGACACCAAACTCATCCTTTAAGTGGATGATGCGGTGCTTCTGAGCAGCAACACCTCTCAGGGTGCCCTCCAAATGGAACTACAGAACTCCTTCACCAAACTAGATGACTGGTTCTGTAGGCATAGATTGCTATTAAATTACAAGAAAACCAAGGCCATGCTACTATCCTGCCCCTATAACAAACACAGACTCTCTCCCCTCGTAATCTCCAACACGGTTAGTGAGCCGATTGAACAGGTGCAATTATTCAAGTACCTTGGAGTCACCATTGATGACTCTCTCATTTTCATGCACCACATCAACTCCCTTATCAGGGCAGTAAACACAAAGATCGGGGTTTTCTATTGGCACAAGAAATATCTCACCCCGGAAGCACTCCGCATCTCAGTCTCCAGCTCCATACCCTCCATGATAGACTATGGGCTGGTGGTTTATGGGGCTGCTACAGATACAGCGCTCAAAAGGGTCCAAACTATGCTTAATAAAGCATGCTGCCTAACCCTAGGTGCTGATCATTACGCTCATACTTGCACCCCATATGAGCGCACAAACTGGCTTACACCAAAAGACGGGCTCAAATAACAAACTTGCCTCTTAGGGAAGAAGGCACTCATGAGCAAAACCTCACCCTGTGTTAGGAAATTGCTCAAGGCATCCCTCTCATCACATATCATCAGGGGGAGGAGGAAGAAAGGGGCAATGTCCATCCTATTTCGCCGAACCTCACTGGGGCAGCGCGCCTTCTCCTACCGGGCCACCCTCTGGTTGAATGAACTCCCAATGAAACTCCATACCGACAACAGCCTGGCTCAATTCAAAACTGGCCTCAAACAGCACCTAATGCCTAAAGCAAAATGCACCTGCTTCTAAGGCCTCCCCCACTGCTCAGCTGGACCACCCTCAAGGCAGTACCCAGCAGGCCTATATGGAGACCCTGTCCCCGGCCTAGCCAAAGGTCTCACAAAGCTTTCAGTCCTTCTTTAATGCTCTGGTTATAGACCCACCCTAAACTCTCCCTCACAACCACCCCTACTCGACAAAGCCCACTGGAGCTGCTTCCCCCTTCCCCACTGCCTTACTCTTGACTCACTGTTACCCCACTTCTCGCTCTCTGGTGTAATATCTAACCCCTGCAGTTACCCGTCTAAATCAACACTTGACCAAGAGTTTTTCCATAGGCATGCTACCAAGGGCAATCAATTAACAACAGTAATTCATTCTAATCAAAATTTGCTCCTTTTTTCTTATTTGTCTAGCCTTCATATAACTGCTCATGATGCCTTATTCTCAGACCACTGTAACCACTGTATTGTCTTATTGTCTACCCTGACGTGGAACCATTGTAAAAGAGCTTACGCTCAAAGGTCATTCCAAAATAATTAATTAATAATGTACTTCTTAACCCTCTCTCACCTGTTGATGACTGAGCAGTTCTCTCTTCCTACTATTCTTCCTCAGCCCACCTCACCAGTTTTGTCTAGCTGATCTCTCTTCTCCTACTAGTGCTCCTCACCCCCCAACCAGTTTGTCTTGCTTTTGGCCACCAATATATCCCAACCTTACTGCACTTTCCTCTTGGTCATGTTCCTCTTCACCATCTCCCTCATCCCCCTTTCTCTTCTCTGTCACATCTAACCCCCCCCACTCCTCTCCCTACCTCACACCCATCTCATTCCCACATCTCCCTCTCCCACCTTTCCATCCTCCTCCTTCCTCCCCTGTCCCCACTCCCCCAGGGTTTCTGGACTTTGTCTCCTGCCCTCCCCTGCCTCAATCTAGCCTCACCCCGTGCATTGCTCCACACAACCACCACCCTCACTGGATACAAACACCCTCCTGTCACCTCCCCCCCCGCAGACAGAGCTCTACTGTACTGAGACTCCTTATCTTGCTTCTTCTTTTGCACGGAGGAGATATTGAGTCTAACCCAGGCCCAAACCCCCTCCTCACTATCCTCTCACACATCTCCCCATCCCCACTACCTGCCTAAAGGTCTGCGTATTGTCCACCTTAATATCAGGCATCTTCTCCCCAAGACTGACCTCACGATTGACCTCCTTCATCCAGTTATGGCAAATCTCCGGCCAGATATATGTATTATCTCAAGATTCTTGGCTCTCTTCTAAAATCCCTGATAATGCCATTACTATCCTCGGGTACTGCCTTACCCGGCAGGACAGACCCAGGAGGGGAATGGGTACTGCCATCTATATCTCTTCCTTAATCCAGTTCTCTACTATCCTCTCTCTTTCTCTCCCATCAGCCTATGAACTTCTCCTCCTAAAACTCTCCCTCCTTTTCTCCCTTCCCATCTTCATAGCAGGAGTGTTCTGCTGCCATGGTCTCTCCTCCTCCTCTGTCTCAGACCTCCTCACCACCATCTCCTCCCATTCCTCTCCTGGATAATTAATCATACTAAGTGATTTTAACTAGAACTGGCTTTCATCTCCTCCACCTAGTATATATCACGATACCATGTCTCTAAACCTAACTCAACTGATCACTGAACCTACCCATCTTAATCACAAATCTCTCAAGCACACCCTGCTTAACTGGGCCCTCACCTCTCACTCCCACCACACAACTGCTGCTGGCATTCTCCTGGATGCCCTCAGCAACCACCATACGGTCTATTGTGTCCAGAAAATCAGTCGTCCCAAATCCCACCCCCCCAAAAAAAAAAAAATTCTTCTGCTCCATTTCTTTAGATCATTAGATCTGTCAGCCCTCCATGAGGACCTGGCTGCTACCGACTGGTCACCTGTATCTGCCTCTAGCACCGTTAACAATGCCCTTGACTACTTCAAATCCAAATTCCTCTCCATCTGGGATCGTCACACCCCCATAAGGAAAACCAGGGTCAGGGGCTCCCACCTCCCCGGATCTCTGCTGAACTCCTAGCCTGCCTGCATGCATGCCAAGGACTCAGCTTGGAAGGAGCACAAATCCTCAGATTTCCCCCTGGACCTACAAAAATATTGTGTCCTATCAATGCCTGCACCAGAGCCACTAGGTTAGCCAAAGCAGAGTACTTTTCCTCTATCTTCAAAAACCATATCAGCCACCCCTCAAAGTTCTGGAAGGTTATCCATGCTCTTTTTTCTCCCAAGGCCCAACCCACCAGCCCAGTTCTAAAGTAAAATGATTCATCCATTACTGACCCACTCTCAGTGGCCAGCGAATTCAACACCTTCTTCACTTCCAGTGCCTCTTCCCTCCTCTCATTCTTTCACCAGCTTCACCACCCCTTCCCCTCCCTCCCCCACAACCAGCCCAATTTTCCCTCTCTCCCATCACACCTGATGCCACCATCAATGCCCTTCTAGCACTCAACTTGCTCAAGAATAAAAGCCCTGATGGACTTGATCCTAAACTCTTACATCTTGAAGCCCCTGCCATTGGTCTCGCCATCTCCTCCCTTATAAACCTCTCCATCTCCTCAGCCTGTCCCTACTACCTGGAAGCATGCCAGTCATTCCCCTCCCTAAAGGTGGCGATCCTTCTATTACTGGTAACTATTATCCCATTTCTCTCCTCTCCACCCTCACTAAACTCCAAGAACATCTGGTGCTATCTCAACTCTCCCCTTTCCTTGATTCTTTCTCTTTTTTCACCACGAACCAGTCAAGATTCTGCAAAACCCACTCCACCTCTTTTTCTCTACTCTAACTGATACCATTTTCACAGGGATGGATCAGGGCCAAGTGACATCAGCCATCTTTGTCGACTTGGCCAAAGCCTTTGACACTGTTGCTCATCTCCTTCTCCTCTCTAAGCTCTCTGCAGCAGGACTCTCCTCCTCAGCCACTAACTGGTTCCACTCCTACCTCATGGGTAAGTCCCAATCAGTCCGTACTGGGACCTCTTTGTCGCCCCTCCTCTCAATCACCACTGGGGTACCGCAGGGCTCCGTCCTGGGCTCCATTTTATTCTCGGTCATTCTAAATGAACTTACTGCTGCCTGCACCTCAGTGTCCATTCACATGCATGCTGATAATGCAGTCCTATTTGCCTCTGGCCATTCTCCTGCCGACTTGGCAACCAGGCTTCAATGGGACTTTGATAATGTCCAGCTCTGCTTCCGCTCAAATCAGCTGGCCTTTAACACCAAAAAAATGGTCTCTATGATGTTCGGCACATGGCAAAAGTTCTCTAGGACTGTCAGTCCCCCTCCATCTGTACACTAGATGGGCACACCACTGAGAATGTACTATCCTTCAAGTACCTCGGGGTCGGGCTTTGACAACCACCTTGACTTCTCTGAACACATTAATGCCATACGTAAAAACACACCCTAAACTGGAAGCACTGTACAGTCACTCAGCTGCATCCCGTTCTCAACCGTACAGCTGTTGTACAGAAAATTATCCTTCCCATATGCGACCATGGCAACAGTTTACAGCTCTGCCACCAAATCTACCCTTTCCAGACTGGATTCTCTCCAACTCATTTTGTTGCTTTGCTTTGGACAGTCCTACATGTACTCATCACTGTACTTTTTATATGTCCCTCCCCTTTCCCTGCCTTGTAGCTAGGCATATGACACACTGCTCCTCATTTATAGCCAAGTACTGGTTTGGCTCCCTCCCTCCCTTCCTACCTGACCTCTACCCTCTCTCTGCCTCCCCCAAACCTCTATGCCCTCGGCAGCTCCCACTCCTGCTCCCTCGCATTCCCCCAGATTCTACAGCTGGCCCAGTCTGCCTTCTTCTACTGCTTCTCTAAGCTCTGGAACTCCCTCCTTCTCCCAATCAGTTCCACCTCCCCTACTCTCTATCTTCCCTTCCATATAGCCTCCTCCCACACTTGCAGCTGTAATCTCTAACCTCACCTAATTTCTCCCTATTTCAATCTCCTCCTCCCCACCTTTCTACCATCCTTCCTTTTCAATACCACCCTTTCCTCCCGTGCTTCCTCCTCCCCTCCTCTCACAACCCTATCCCTACCCCATCTCATTCCTCTACTATCTCACCCTACCCTCCTCTCTGCTCACCTTTCCTATTTCACCCCTCTCCTCTCCAATCCTCCTCCACCTCCTCTCATAACCTTTTCTTTACTCCTACTCATTTTGCTCATCTATCTCATCTTCCCACACCAAATCTACCTTTCTTAGTCCTTGACCAGAACTCTGTGTCTATGTTCTCCCTCAAGCTTGCCTTCTCCCTCCCCTTTCCCCCCACCCCTATTGTAACATGTATTGTTCTACTACTAGCCAGTGCTGGCACACATTCAGCTTTAGCAGCTATAATTTTCAATGCAGTCGTGCATGGTTTACCAGTTCTCACACTGTTCATTATCTATTTATTCATTTTGCATGGGTTAAATCCATGTACACAATTTACTGTACAGCGTAGGTTTTTCATACTTAAATGCTGTTTACAGTTGTACCATGTTGTTTTCAACTCTGTATTTTTCATGTGTACTCCTCTTTCCCTTCCCCCAGGATGTATCTGGAAATTAGCTTTGTTAGTTCAGTCTGACTTTCCTGGTGAAACCTTTAAATAAATATATCCATTGCTTTTATACTTTCCCTCATATAAAGTACCACATTCCCTTCCTTCCTTCCCATCCTGTCTTGTCTAAACAGAGTATAGGCTGGTATGCCCATGTCCCAGTCATGGATTTCAGTGCACCATGACTCTAATGGCTGCTATATCCAGGTTGGCCTCTGCCATGATGGTCTCTAGATCTGGAATTGTATTTCCTCGACTTACAGTACTTGCACACATGGGCTTCCAGATTTTGTTAGCACTCTGTTTGTTATCCCCTTTTTATGTTATCTTCTGCGCATGCGCAAGAAACATGTTGTGGCAGCTTAAGAGAGAAGTGGGTGAGAGGTGTGCACTGTTAGTGGCCAATGCCGCCACTGCTTTTGCTGCCCTGTGGCAGCAATGAAATAACATGCTGTCTATGACAGCAGTGCAAAAGCGTGCCACCAACTTGAAAGAATTTTGCCGCTGCAATGAGGGAGCCCCCTGTCATTGCAGGGCATGCCTTGCCTGGTGTAACATTTCAATAAGCATGGTCGCCCGCCTCTCACAGTCCTGCGAAAGCCGCGGCCTGCAGTCTTCAAGCTCCTTCATTTCCAGGACAGGGAGAGAATGTTGTGTGATACAAGGGCCATAAAGGAGATCCGTTACAATGGGGCTTGGCTGTCCTTTTATCAGGACTTCCCCAAGCAAGTAGTGGATTGTCACAATGCTTTCGACAGTGTGCGGGACAAAGCAAAAACATTGGGACTGAAATGTTTTTTTAGCACCTCCCGTGACTTTCGGGCTTATGGCAGGCTCCAAGATTGTCTCCTTTACTTCCTTGAGTGAGGCCAAACAGTTTTTGCAGGACAGGAGACCTCTGACTCGAGCAGACAACTTGGCCACCTCGAGAAAGGACCAACCACTTCCTCTTCCACTGAGAACATCTTCGTGGGACAAGGCATGGGCTGAATCTACACCTGCTCCATTAGAGGATGACGCAACTTTGCCGACTGCTGCAAACTCCATGGACTGAACTGGCAGTGACATGCAGAGCCTTTCTTCACCTGGACCGGTACCAGGTCCAGTTCAGTACTTGCGTTTGGTGGGTACCCTTTTGTTCAGATAATTTCACCAGGAACAGCTGTTTTCTGGCGACTCCTTGGGGCTGAGGAGTCCCAACAGCGGATGGGGGGGATAGCCCCTTAGGAGCATTATTTTGTTTGCATACTAACATACTAAAAGCCAGCAGAATAGGCCTAATGGCCTGTCATGTTTGCTCAGTAGCCAGCCACCTAGTGGGTGCTCGCTTTCCCGCCCCCCCAGCCCCTGAGAGGGTCTTCTTTGGCATTAGTTTCCCCTTGTACCTGTCCCACCTCTTCTTGAAGCCCTCCACTGTGCCCTCCTCCATCAGCATCCCAGGCAGCGCATTCCATGGCTCCACCACCCTCTCAGTGAAGTAATGTCTCCTACATTCCCCCTGTAATTTCCCCCCTCCAGCTTTCACTCATTCCCCCTGGTTGTTCCCCCCCTTAGTTATTTCTCTTACATATTTGAAGACCCCTATTATGTCTCCCCGTCTCTCCTCTCCTCCAGTGTGTACAGCCTGAGCTCTTCCAGTCTCTCCACATTAAGCCTCCCCCCATGCCCTGAATCATCCTCGTCGCCCTCCTCTGGACCCCCTTCAGTGCTATGTCCTTCTTCAGATGAGGTCTCCAGAACTGTACACAGTACTCGAATTGCAGCCTGACCAAGGCATTATACAGAGGGAGTATCACCTCCCTCCTTCTGGACATAATCCCCCTGGCTATGCAGCCCAGTATCATGTTTGCCTGGGCTGGAGTTCTTCTACAATTTTCAGAGATTCATTTTGATGTCTACCACCACTCCTAGATCCCTCTCGCCCGATGTGGCTTGCAGTGTGACCCCCCCAGGGTGTATACATGGCCAGGTTTCTAACCCCCAAATGCAGCACCTTACATTTCCCAGCATTAAACTTCACTCCCCACCTCCTTGACCACCCCTCCAGGGTATCCAGGTACCCCTGGACTGTCTCTCTCGCTTCTTCCCCATCCACCAGTGCTCCCAGTTTTGAGTCATCCGCAAAGAGACTCAGCCTACTCCTAACCCCCCCCATATCTGAGACATAGTCACTGAACAGGAGTGGCCCCAATACTGAACATTGGGGAACCCCACTGATTACCTTCCTGGGGGAAGAGACTATCCCACCGACCATTACCCCCTGTATTCACTCCGTAAGCCAATTTCCTACCCACTTGAGCAACTGCCCTCCCACCCCCATCCCCCTCAGCTTTGTTATCAGAACATCACGGGGTACCGAATCAAACGTCTTGCTGAAATCCAGGTAAAAGACGTCCACTGGCCTATGTCTGACCAGGGCCCCCCGTCACCCAGTCATAAAACTCTATGACGTTGGTCTGACATGATCTCCCAGGGACAAAACCATACTGTTTATCATCCCAGTGCCCCAACCTTTCCAGCTGCCTCCCAAGCCTCTCCTTGATAATGCCCTCCATTACTTTGCTTACCACAGACATTAGGCTGACAGGCCTATAATTCCCCAACTCTTCTCTAGACCCTCCCTTTGTGGATAGGCACTACAAGAGCCACCCTCCAGTCTCGAGGCACCCATCCCATCTGCAGGGAGGTGTTAAAGAGTGCCACCAGTGGAGCTGCCAGCTCATCCGCCAGTTCCTTCATAACCCTCGGATGCAGCCCATCCAGCCCAGGCACTTTATCAGTTTTTAGTTTTTGAAGGGCCTCCCTCACCCTTTCCACTGTGATTTCTCCCTGCCAGCCCTCCCCCTCATGTAACCCCCCATCTCCTTCTAGGTCTGGTTGCTCTCTTTGTGGGGTTGAGAATGGCTTGGGGCTCTTTCATTTTACTTTGCATGACTTATGGGGTGCCTGCGATGGCTGACTGGCTTAAGGGTCTCGGGGGCTGGGGAGGTTGGGAGCTAACTATACTGCTGCAGGAGAGGAAACAGAGCTGGGTTCCTGTCTGGTTTTACTACTGGGCCGGGTGGTCTGTTTTAGAAACAGGGGTCTCTATGAGCTCCATAAACCTGGAGGCCTGACTCGAGCTCTGGGACGCAGGTAGAGCTGTGGGAAGGAACTTTACCTTCTCCTCATGCGATCCACAGTGGTTTCATTTTCTGTAGCCATTCCCCATGGGAGATGGCTCAGTGGGTGTCACTATTACTGTCTCCCTTGGGAGAGTAGCTGTGGGGTCCTCTCCTTCGCAGGGGAATTGTGGTACTTCTCAGATTAGGGAATGGCTGCCAGTTATCTATGCCTGGCTTAGTACGCACAGTTATGGATGGGAATATGGGTCAGAGGGGGGAGTTGCACACTTTTTTTTTTTTAGACCCCCTCAGCCCAGGCTTCATGCCATGGCCTTGCTGGCACATCTGGAGGGGTGTGGGATCCCCCTCCATCCCACCGTTTTTTGGGGTGGTGGTTTGGCACTGCAGGACACTCTCTCAAGCATTGGACATCTTGCACTTGTTGCCAGTAGCTAAAGGGGGAGCCTATGAGGTATGGGCTTGAGCACAACAGTTTCAGCTGGGGACTTCCTTTCCTGTGGGGTCATGAGGGAGGGAGCGACTGGGGATTTAGGGGCATGGACAAGAAACGTCGTATGCAAGGGCTCCGATGCAAGGGTTCTTTTAGGACTGTATTTTTTTATATTTCTTAGAGGTAGGTTGCTATCAATGGTTTTTGGTAAGGGGGTCAGGGAGGGCATGATCTGGGCAAGAGTACTGATGGGGGCTTGGTTTAGGATTTTCTGGATTGTTCTTTATACTTGGTTTGTACATAGTTACAGAGTTGTGAAGAGGGGGGGTGAGTGTTACTCTCCGCCTTTCTGAAGCTTTCCGGCCTTTGTAACAACTGGACCAAAACTGAGATCTTTCCATTGGGCTCTCAGGTGACCCAGGCCCCCCCTTCCCATGTCAGGATCGTCCTGGGCCACGGGACCTACACAATACGTGGGGGTCTCTATTTCTCCCCACCCCTCTTTCTTCTGTATTTAGGGGCCTCAGTCCCTCCTCCTCCCTCTCCCTCATTGCCTTATTGCTTCACTGCTTCGTTACTCTGTTACATATTTATCCCGCTGTCTGTTTCATACCATATATGCATTCTTATTTTCCCACCAGTGATTTTATACAACATTTGGACACTGTGGACAGCTGGTTTGTACACATAGGCTGCATGTGTTATTCACTCAAAAGGCGGGACGAGATGGTTTTTGGGTTTGACTTGGTTGGCACTTGGGTTATGTATCTTGTTTGGGGGTGGGATTGTTCTCCGGGGGTTAACTGTAATCTTATTACGGGTGTTGCAGTGCTGTTGCCATTGCTCTCATATACTCCTTCACTTGCTTAGATTGTATTTCCAAGGAGATCATCTCCGGCTAGGTGTTCTGATCTAGTACTGTTGTGCTGTTGTTGTAAAGTTAATAAACTATAAATAAAATAAATAAGGAGGTGATGGTACACAATCACCAAACTACTGCAAGCTGTTTTTTTCATCTATGTGGTGATATGGCAACAATAGAAATACGTATTCTTCAAGAAAACACCTCATGTGCCTCCTTTAAGAGGGGCGAGTGTAACTGTTCATTCTACTTACACTTATTTCTTTCTCTGTTCTGTTTGTTTAGGTTCTATATACAAGTAATAGATAACCCACTCTAAAGTGTGTGGTCACGCTCTGATATATGCACGCCTTGGTGTGCATTGTTACGCACAAGGCCACAGGCCGAGTGCGCCAATCACCCAAGGCATGCGTATATTAGAGCACAACCACACATCCTAGAGTGGGTTATCTATCTTATAAAATGGCAATATTGTTTTGGAGGGGGGTAAAAGTGTAGGTGTACGGTCGCGCTCTGATATACGCACGGTCATGTGATGTGTTTTATACAATCAGAAGTTTGGATTTGTTGCATTTACTTTTATCCAATATATTTATCATGCGTTATGAAGGCACTTCTATGTTAAACTCGAAATTCTGCACATTAATAACTTTGGACCCGTTCAATGGATTTGCATGAGATTTGGTATGCACGGTGGGGCATGGTAGATCTCTTGATCTGCCAAATCTTGTTTTGGTCAGACTTACGGTTTTTGCGCAGCAAAACACTGAAAAATGCACTTTTCTCCAGTTATGTGGGCAGTTTTTTGGATTTTGCCCATGGCGTTGTGCGGCCATTGTGTGCCATGCCACTCTGCAACTTGGCTCATCTGAAAGAGCTTGGGTCAAGGAATATGCCGCTTTTTGTTTGGTGAAAAAATATTAATCCATTCAAAAGTTATTACATTTTTAAATTCCCATTATAAGTCAATGGGAAAATTTATGTGGTTATTTTGCGAACGAAGAATGGGGTGTTGGCCATCTGGTCCCTCCTCACGATCAAAGAATTTGCAGGCTCATGATCAAAGAATCTTTGACCCTGAGAAATTCTTTGATCGTGACAGCCGCCATCTTGTTTTTTTTATTTTGCTGTCGGACAAATTCTAATATATCTCGGCTCAGGGTCACTCCTGAAGTAAAACTTGGATGGGTTTTACTCAGGGGGCTTCGCTCTATCGAGCTATGGCTTGCTTCGAAATGATGAAAAAATAGAGTTTTAAACATTTTTATTCTTTGATTGCAGCTCGCTAACAATCTTTGATCGCAAACATGCAAATTCTTTGATCGCGAGATTCTTTGACCGCGATCTTTGATCGCAAGCGAGGGACAAGATGGCCAGTTGAAAAAAGCTAATTTCTTAGCTCAGGGGTGGGTTATTAACACAAATGAGGGTGGGTTTTGCTCAGGGGGCTTTGTTTTATCGAACCATGCCAGTGGTTTCATCTATTTATGTCTAAAATTTGAATTTCACCATTTTTTATTCTTTGATCATGAGCCTGCAAATTCTTTGATCGCAAGCCTGCAAATTCTTTGATCGCGTGATTCTTTGACCGCGATCTTTGATCGCGAGGTGACGACCAGATGGCCAGATGAAAAAATGCAATTTCTCAGCCCAGGGGTGACCTAGAAGCCAAACTAGAATGGGTTTTGCTCAAGGGGGCTTTGTTTTATCGAACCATGCCAGTGGTTTCATGTATTTATGTGCAAAATTTGATTTTCATCATTTTTTATTGTTTGATCGCGAGCCTGCAAATTCTTTGATAGTGAGATTCTTTGATCAGCGATCTTTGATCACGAGGGAGGGACTAGATGGCCAGATTTTAATGCAACATATAGGCCAATTTTAACAATCTTTAACATTAAATATCTCGGAAATGGTTTGGTCTTTTTTACTTGAAATTTGGAGGGTGTTCACAGGATGTCCTGTACATGGGAACTATGATGTTTATGTGTCGGACAATATATTTTTCGAAGGGATATTGCGTGGCACAGTTAACGTTTTATGAACAGCATTTTCCATTGTGGTAGTGGCTTGAAATTTATAGGGTAGCTAGCCTTACTGCCATGGATGTACTTTTCAGTCATTAGGTGTCTAAAATCTTAACAGGTGCGGAACTCTGCCTCTGCCAATGAAAGAAAATCTCAAACTTTCACATGTTCTATTTCGGAAACAGTTTAGTCTTTTATATTGAAATTTGGAGGGTCTTCAGGAGATGTCCTGTACATGTGAATTATGGTGTTCAGGTGTTGGAAAATTAATTTGCTGTGGACATATTGCGTGACACACTTTATGTTTTTTTTTTTTGTTTTGTTTTTTTTACCAATTATTTTACCAGGTGAGACACACTAAGCTGAAAGCTTGTTTGCAGGTACAACCTGGGAGCACAAGGAAGTTAACTGACTTGCTCAGGGTCACACAGTATGCAAGTGGGGGCTGTGGGATTCAAACCCAGGTCTCCAGATTTGCAGTGCAGAGCCTTAAACCACTGTGCCATACTGCCTCCTAAGTTCTGTGTATGGTGTTTTGCATTGTGGTATTGGCTTCACATTTATAGGGTGCCTAGCGTTACTGCCATGGAGGTACTTTTCAGTGGTTACGTGTCTGACATGGAAACAGCTGTTGAATTATGCCGTAACACCCCTTGTTGTTGACACCCCGATGGAGACATTCGGGGTAATGGTCCTTTTCTGTGTTTCGCTTCTTCCCCAGTGTTCCACCCCCTTCCCGGACCAACTCCGACCTGGAGTTGGAATCCTAGAGTCTGGGGGGTGTGGGGGGGAACAGCCCCCCACAGAAAACACCCATTGAAGAGGCGGCACAATACCTGCGTCAGTATTGTGCCGTCACTGTGGTGGAGGTTGGCATTCTTGCCGACGACATAACTTGGTGCTTCCGAATTATGCCACTCTGATGACTGACACTTTGCTTTCTTTCAACATGGTGGGAGCTTTCAGGCCCCATGCCCCCACCCATATGTGCTCCCAGCAATACATATCATATTCAGTACTTGTACTCTCATCTTACGCAGACATATACAAGTTGGTGGGAGCACGCTCCCACAAACTTCCGCAACTTTGTACTTTTCTATTCTTTCTCAAAAAGTAAGGAAATTCTATGCAAAAAACTTTGTTAATGCATCATTTAGGGTTAAACACAAAAGTCAGAATGAGACCTTGCTTTCTCTCTCAGGACCTGCCCATCATACTGAGATTGACAGCTGATGGTATCATTAAGTTGGGAGCTCAAATGTCACCCCATTCTTCTTTCCTGTGGCTTGTCAAATGATTATACATGAAATGGGGTGACATTTAGGCCTCACAACCCCAGTGACACACCCTCGTCAGCTGTCAATCCCAGGATGATGGGCGGGTCCACGGGGGAGGGGCAACCCTAAAGGTCTAATTCCTTGACTTTTTGTGTTTTAACCCTAAATGATGCATTAACGAAGTTTTTTGCATAGAACATATATATATATACACTGCACCTTTGTGTTTGAAAATGCAATCATCTGTGCATCACCATGCTGTGCATTAGAGAATGAGTAAGACGCTTCTGGGAGTTGCAGGTTTCCAGTTGCCTTGGTGGTGCAACTGGTGCTACAGTCAGAACAGTATTCTGGGTAGCCTGGGTTCAAATCCCAGCTGAGGCACTTATTTGTTTCTCTCTTCTGTTTGTTTGGGTTCCATATATGTGCACACTGGACCCTTGTGATTGAAAATGTTATCACTTGTCAGCTTGTGCTGGGTCAGAGTCTGTACACCATAATGCAAGCATCAGCTGCTTGTCAGTTTTCTGCCACACACAAGTGCAAGGCAGTAGGTTAGACTCGGCACCACGCACTAAGAGAAATTATGTCACTCAAATGATGTAAAGCTCAACTGCTTTCAGAGGAGATCAGTGAAAATACGACAGTCAATGCAGTAACAGCCAGAATCAAAACAGCTGTACAGCTCAATTCCAAAGCAAAATGTATGAGAAATGCACACCGACTCTTGTTGTAATAGGTGATTTTATTGCACACACTGTACATAGATGGAAAAATAGTTTCAAAAAAAGAACAGCATTGCCATTGCTCTTTAAGCAGGAATGTATGGTGCCAAAGGGCCTGCCACACAATCTGCAAAGGATGAGAATAGAATACACAGACACATGTTTTCTCCAACTCAGAACTCCGTGTGCTTCATCTGTATCTCACCACAGGCGAAAAGTGAACTAGGCTTAATGTGGCGCTACAGGTTTGGGTCATGGTGGGCACAAAATAAGACCCCAAACGAAAAAGGCAAAGAATCTCTGTCCAAAAATACTGAAGCACAGGTTACCCAAAAAGGGCACTGGCAACAAAGCCAGGTTTCAGAGAAACACAATCACACATAACCTCATAATGCAAGGCATCATGGGATATATCTGCAAATCGCCAAGAAAATGTAGACTGGTTCTGCTTTATGCAGGAATGCATAGTGCCAAAGGGCTTCTCACGCAATCTGCAAAGGGTGAGAACAGAGGACACAGACACATGTTTCATCCTACACTGTGCTTCTCTGAAACATGGCTTTGTTGCCAACACCTTTTTTTGGGTAACCCTTGCTTCAGGGCTTTTGTGCAGAGGGTTCTTTGTCTCTGTAGCTTGCTTTCTTATTTTGAGCCCACCTTGCCCCAAACCCACATGACCACTTTAGGGCTGATTCACATTTCCCCCTGGGTTGAGATACAGATAAGGCACACTGATGAACCCTCTGTAGGATGAAACATGCGCCCATGTCTTCTGTTTTCACCCTCTGCAGACTGTGTGATAGGCCCCTTGTGTGGGAGGCCCTTTTTCCAAGGGAGGAGAGCTGTCCAGGGGGATGCTTGATCCTACCACTGCACGCCCGAGCTGGAAACCTCACTATAAAATCTATTGCTGTTCTGTTTGAATCTCCCCATGCACCTACCATGGAACCCCCCCCCCAAACTGGGATTGTAATGTGCTTTGGGATACGATGTGTCTGAAATCCAAGTTCTATTATATTCTACAGTTGCTTCACTACCAGTATCTAACTCATGGCTTTGTAAAGTGCTTTGGAATGTAGTGTGTATAAAATGTGCTCCATACATACACATTCTATTTTGATCTAAAGTATTTATAAAACACGCCCTATAAAGACAAATTCTATTATGTTCTTTGGTACAGTCCCTGCACTACCAACATCTAATCTTTGTAAAGCACTCTGAGGTACAGTTTGCATGAAAGGCACTATATAACTCCAACTTCTATTCTATTCTATTCTGTTCTGTTCTTTTTTGTGCTATTCTGATCTATTCTATTCTGTTCTATATTATAATGTGTGGTGGAATGTTATGTATGGATTTAAATACACTTGGAAAAGTCATTCTGCTTCAGTAGTGATGTACCTACTAATGCAAAATGACTTTTCATTCTGTGTTAGTAGCTATGTCAGAGTGCAAGCACTCCAAACAGTGCTGTTCATTGGACAGGGGCGGTTGATGAGTCGCGTCTGCGAACTGGCTGGCAGGCAAAGATACAGGAAATGCCGGTGTACAGCCAAAAACGTTTGAACAGATCCAGAACAGTAAGAGATTTTTTCATATTTTATTTGGGGCACCATAAACTATAAAGAAAAGTGTATGAGAGCCCAAACACACAACTGCACTATTCTGGATACCATGTGGTTTCCATGATGAAAGGGTCCTCTCGAGTTTCGCTCTCGAGGTCCACGTCATCATGGAAACCACTCGGTATAAGAATAGTGTGGTTGTGTACATGCTCCCATACACTGTCCTATATATTCTGTAGTCCCTGTATCAATAACATCTAACCCTTTGCTTTGTAAAGCACTTTGAGGTACAATTTATATAAAAAGCACTAAACAAATCCAAATTAAATTCTATTCTATTCTATAGTCTCTACATCAATAACATTTAACCTTTTGCTTTATAAAGCACTTTGGGATACAATTTGTATGAAAGTCCACATTCTGTTCTGTTCTATTCTATGCTATTCTATTCACTAACATCTAACCCCTTGCTTTGTAAAGCATCTTACATAGAAACATAGAGGCTGACAGCAGATAAGGACCACAAGGCCTATCCAGTCTGCCCATTTCTTTTTCTACCTTATAAATGTACCATCAGCCTTTGCTCTGTCAGTGGCCTATCTATTCATACTCATCTGTATTGCTCCCTTATGCCTATCCCATGCCTGTTTGAAGCCCTGCACTCTATTCATAGCCACCACTTCCTGAGGTAGGCCGTTCCATGCATCCACCACTCTTTCTGTGAAAAAGAATTTCCTCACATTCCCCCTTAATCTGCCTCCCTCTAATCTCATGCTGTGTCCTCTTGTCCTGCTATTTTTCTTGTATTTAAACATGTTAGACTCTTTCACCTTGTTAATGCCCTTAAGGTGTTTGAATGTTTCGATCATATCCCCTCTCTCCCTCCTTTGCTCAAGGGTATACATATTGAGTTCCGTTAATCTGTCCTCAGTTCCTGCACCATTTTGGTTGCCCTTCTCTGGACTGCCTCAATTGGTTAATGTCCTTGTGAAGGTGTGGCCTCCAGTACTGCACACAGTACTCCAGATGGGGCCTAACCAGTGTCTTGTAAAGAAGGATTATTACCTCCCTCTTACGACTTGAGATACCCCTACTAATACACCCTAACATCCCCCTAGCCTTACCTACTGCTTTAGAGGTCTACTTGGATGATTTCAGATCATCGGTGGTGATGATGCCAAAGTCTTGTTCTTCCTTTGTGACTGCCAGCAACTCCCCTTCCAGCCTACAGGTAGCGTCAGGGTTTCTCTTCCCTATGTGCATTTGCATTAAATCCCAGTTGCCACTCTTCTGACCATTTTGCTAGTTTTTCCAGATCTCTTCTCATTCTGCCCACCCCATCTGGATCATCTACTCTGTTGCAGATCTTGGTGTCATCTGCAAACAGACAAGCCTTACCCTCTAGTCCATCTGCAATATCACTAATGAAGATACTGAAGAGGACTGGCCCCAGGACTGATCCCTGAAGTACCCCACTTGTGACTTGCATCTCTTCTGACTGTATACCATTTACCACCACTCTCTGTTTTCTGCCCATCAACCAGTTTACCACCCAGTTGACCAACTTCTGACCCACCCCGAACCTACCCAGCTTATTTATCAATCTTCTATGTGGAACAGTGTCGAAAGCTTTGCTGAAGTTAAGGTAGGTGACCTCAATTGCTCCCCCTTGGTCCACCACTCTGGTTACCCAGTCAAAGAAATCTATGAGATTAGTTTGACAGGACCTTCCTTTTGTAAACCCATGCTGTCTTGGATCTTGTGCCCCTATGGATTCCAGGGTTACTATCCTTTCTTTAAGGTGCCTCCATAATCTTGCCCACTACTGAAGTAAGACTGACTGGTCTGTAGTTCCCTGCCTCCTCCCTGCTACCACTCTTGTGGAGCGGGATCACATGAGCCCTTCTCCAGTCTTCTGGGGCCTCTCCTGTGCTCAGAGACTCACTAAACAGTTCTGCTAATGGCTGTGCTAGTTCCACCCTTAGCTCCTTAAGTACCCTGGGATGTATGCCATCAGGTCCCATTGCCTTGTCCACAATGAGCTTAGCGAGCTCTTGTTAGGACCCTTTCTTTTGTGAAGGGAGTAGTGCTTACCTCCCTCCCCCCTGTGTCCATGGTGTTGAGCTGTGGGCCCTGCCCTACCTTCTCTTCAGTAAATACTGAGCAAAAGTATCTATTTAGGATAGATGCTTTTACAGGGTCCTCCTCCTCACATGCCCCCTTTTTTCCTTTGAGCTTAGCAATCCCCCCTCTGGACTTTCTCCTTTCACTAATGTATCTATAGAAAGTCTTGTCACCTTCTTTTACTGTTTGTGCTAGTGTTTCCTCAGTTTGGGACTTTGCCTGCCTTACTGCCTTCCCTGCTTCCCTTAGGGCAGTTTGGTATGCCTCCCTATCTTCATCCCGCTGTGTTCCCTTATATTTCCTGAAGGCCAGCCTTTTGGCTCTGACCTTTTCTGCTAGTGTGTTTGAGAACCAAAGTGGTATCCTTCTTCTTTTGCACTTCCTTTTCTGTCTAACATAATGGGATGTTGTTTCAAGTATTGCATCCTTAATGCTTGCCCACTTTACCTGTACCCCCTCACCTGTGTTTCTTTTTGCCAGGGCTAGCTTAACTCTGTTGGCCATCTTATCAAAGTCAGCTCCTCTTAAGTCCCATATTTTTGCCTTGGAATGGGATGATTTAGATGTAGTGGCCAAATTGAACCATACCATGCGATGGTCACTGGCCCCCAGGTGACCTACCTGGAAATCTGTGATCCCTTCCCTGTTAGTCAGTACTAGATCTAGGATAGCCCTGTCTTTTGTGGGTTGTTGTACCAGTTATTTGAGGCCCTCCCCCTGCAGGGAATCCACCATGTGTCTAGTTCTGGCAGATGTTCCTGCTGGTGTTGACCAATCTGTATCCGGCATGTTGAGTTTCCCATTATCAGAACCTCTCCTTTAGCTGTCATGTTTTGTATATCTTCTAACAGTAATATGTCTATGTCCTCCCCTGCTCTGGGGCCTGTAGACAACCCCAGTTCTTATGGCTGTCCCATTTCCTGTTTTCAGGGTGACCCATAGTTCTTCTGGCTCCTTATTTGTATTCTGAATTTCTGTAGCTTTGATATTTTCATTGACATACAGGGCCACTCCACCCCCCTTTTTGCACCTCTGTCTCTTCTGAACAGTACATAGCTAGGTACTGAAGTCTCCCAAGTGTGGTTACTGGTAAACCACGTCTCACTAATTGCTCCTATGTCCAGTTTAGCCTCTGACATTATTGCCTACAAGTCTGGGATCTTATTTCCCAGGCTGTGAGCATTTGTGTACATGATTTTCCATTTGCCAGATTTCGGTGCGTTAGTTGTTGGGTGAGGGTTGGCATTTCCCCTGTGCATCGTATGGGGAGATGGACCTTTTTTCTTACCTGGTGATGCAAATTAACTGCAAACATGCTGAATCCCTGTTTGACCACTAGCTGAGGGGGGGAGAGATGTTCTTCCCATTCGACGTATGGGGTGCTGCACCCCTCTCCCCATTTGCTAGTTTAAATATTCTGCAAAGACGTCAAACTTCTGCCCCAATGCACTGACTCCCTCCTTAGTCAGATGCAGTCCATCAAGTTTAAAGAACTTTCGCTCCCAGAACTGTTGCCAGTTCCTAAAATCTGTGTCCTTTTCCTGGCACCAGCCCTTGAGCCACATGTTGAGCTCCCCTATCTCCCCTTCTCTGACCTTCGTCCATCTGCCCCCCAGACTGGCAGGATCTCGGAGAAGGAGATGTTGGACGAAATGGATGATAGTTTGTCAACCAGCCTGGTCAGGTGTTCCTTGGTCTCCACAAACGACCGGCTGGCGAGATCATTAGTCCCTATGTGTACCAGGACATCAATGTTTTCTCCTGCTTTCTGAACAATTTTATAATGCGGTCAGTGTCTCTCCACGCTGATGTACCTGGGAGACATCTGACCATTACCCCTGGCTGGAGATGGGTATCAATTCCCCGAATCATGGAGTCTCCTATGATCAGAAGTTTTTTGGATTTTCTTTTTTTTTTTTTGTTTTGGTTCCTGATTTGGGCGAGTTTTGTTGTGCTAGCTCCTGTGCTGCAGTGTCCTGCTCTGCAGTGTCCTCTGCCCCTTTGTTTGATTTTGTAGATAGAGGCAGATACCTGTTTGTAGTGTTTATATGGTTTTTGGAGGCAATATGTTGGAGAGCACAGAGTGATGGGGCACCTTAGGATACAGTTTGAAGGAAAGGCACAGTATAAATCCAAATTCTATCCTATTTTACATTCCCCTCACTACCAATATCTAGCTCACTGCTTTGCAAAACACTTGCAGGTACTGTCTATAAGAAAGGCATTATATACAGTAAATTCAAATTCTACTCTGTTCTACAGTCTCTGTGATGATATCTACCCCTTTGCTTCTGCAGTTTGGGATACAGTTTGTATGAAAGGCACTATAACAATCCAAAGACCATTCTATTCTACCATCCCCATACTATCAGCATCTAACTCAATGCTTTGTAGAGCACTTTGGGAGGGATACAATTTGTGTGAAAGGTACTATTTTAAACCTAGTTCAATTCTATTGTACAATTCCTGAACTACGAATATTTAAATGCTTTATAAAGGACACCGTTTCTATGAAAGGCACTGCATGAATCAAACCTGTTTATTTCTTAAGGAGGCGGCTCAGCTTTACTTTACCACCCCGTGCAGATCAAGCAACATTTTGTGACAACTTGCTAGAGTAGCAGGTTGTGGAGGTGCGGCCATGTTGTGGCCAATGGCACCACTGCTTTTTTGGCCTGGTTTCTGTGGCACCAATGAATGAGCACATTGTCTTGACAGCAGTTCAGAAGTGTGCCACCACCAACGAAAGAGATATTTGCGCTGCAATGAGGGAGCACCCACCATTGCAGGGTGCATGTACCTGCTGAACATTTCAATAAACATGGTGGCGGCTGCCTCCATTTGCCTCTCCACAGTCCCACGAGCAGAAGCAGGAATGCTCAATCCCCTATTGGCATGCCCCTCCTGGTTCGTTTGCCAACAGGAGCCCAATCCCTGTTGGCATAATGTTCCCCCTTGCTTCGTCTGCAGAGGGGGGTGCCCAATCCCTCTTGGCATCATGCCCCCCCCAAACACAGACACGTTTTCTTTGCCAACCGGGGGGCCCAGTCTCCATTGGCTTCAGTCCCCTGTCCCCAAAAAACAAAGGTCGCACACTGGGAGCCCACCCCAGTGTGCCAAAATGTCTGTCACACCCTGAAAGAAAAAAACATTCCTGCGATGTTCGTTTATTTTTTTACCCTGTAAAACAGAAAACGGTCCCTCGTGGTCACGACGGCCCCCCTCCTCCAACCCGCACCCACGCTCTGCACATCCCACCGCCCTGCAACCCTCCTCACCCCATATTTGCCTCCAGAACCCTGCGCAATGATCTTCAGTGGAGAGGGAACACATCTGCACTCTTCAAAGCCGACCGTGAACTGAAAAAAAATCACAGTAAGTTGTATAATGGGGGGGGGGATTCAGTTTAACTTAGGTGGCTAGCTCAGCCATTTTTGTGACTTCTGGCTCCAAATGTTTAACTTGGGGTTCTTGGGACCCCACCTCATGAACTCAGTCACTGTCATTTCAATATTCGGTCTCAAAAGTTGATTTCGCAGTCAGTACGCAGAATCACCTTTCGGGACCGATTAACAAAACGACAGTGTCACTATTCATGAGGTGGGCTGCCAAAAAGCATATGTTGCAAATTTGGTGAAAAAATTCCCAAAAATGACTGTGTTACAAGCGCGCGTTGCCCAGTTCTAGGAGCGTGGATATGTTGTTCATCCACACTGTTTGAAATTGTCCCTTTCCCCTTTAAATCTGCCGGAAGTCTTCAAGCGGGCTCCTCCCACCCACCCGGGTGGTATATACCTCGGCTCCGCCCCACGATGCCAGATCTTCCTTTCTGCTGGAAGATACAGGTTGCCTCCCTCATGCTCTCGCATTTCGTAGGTTCTGGCTTTCAAACTATCAGTTTTACCGAAGCTCAAACTCGTTCGAGTTAGCGATCGCGCTTTTGAAGCATCAATCATGGAGGAGAAATCTTCCCTTGGATTTCACCAGTGTCCATGCGGCCAGAAGATGTCACGCACTGATCCCCACTTCATGTGTGTGTACTGCCTAGGTGTCAGCCATGACACCTCGTCATGTAGCTTTTGCTTGGCCTTCCATCCCAACGTCCTACCAAGGAGGTCAGCAGCATCAACATCAGCAGCAGGCTCAAGCTTGGCATCCTCGGCCCATGCCTGGACCCCAACAGGCCCGCAAAGGAGGCCAAGACTCAGGTGCTGGAGTCTCCTCCTCCTCCAAGCCTGTTCAGTGATGGGTTGGGGGTTGCCACCCCTATACCCGTCACGCCAGCTCTGGGTCCTCCCATGGGGGGTCGGCTCCGCCACTTCCTTTCAGCTTGGTCCGCTATCACTTCGGACATGTGGGTTCTCGAAGTGGTCGGTAGGGGACTGCCTCTGGAATTCGAGCAGTACCCTCCAGCCGAGCCCGTGCCCCTCAGAAGGAATGGATTTCTGCGTACACCCAGTTGGCTCTTCGAGATGTCGCAGCTCAGCTCCTCCACAAGGAGGCAGTAGCTCCAGTGCTGGATCCTCCAACAGACCCAGGTACTTCCTGGTGCCCAAGCAGATGGGGGGGTTGGTGCCCCATTCTAGATCTCCGCGACCTGAATCAGTTTCTCAGGTCTCGCATCTTTCGGATGGTCACGCTCAACCAGATCATATCATCCCTGGAGCGAAACGTGGTTCTGTTCACTGGATCTTACAGAATGCATTCTTTCACGTCCCAATCCATTCATCCCATCAGCGGTTTCTCCACTTCAGGGTTGAAGGGACCCTGTACGAGTTCCGAGCCATGCCGTTCAGCCTGTCATCAGCCCCACGGTCTTCACCAAATGCATTGCAGTGGTGGCGGCCCCACCTTCGGCATCGAGGAGTCAGAATCTACCCTTATCTTGACGATTGGCTCTTGGCAGGTTCCACCCATCAGGAGGTGGAGAGGTCCAGGGATCTGGCCCTCCAAACCTGCTTCCAACTCGGCCTCCTGATCAATGAGGTCAGGATGGAACTTGAGCCTTCTCAGATGATTGGCTTCATCGGGGGCAGAGCTCGACTCCTGTCAAACCAGAGCTCGGCTCCTGGTGGACAGGGTGGAGGTTCTTTCCTACTTTGCCCAATCATTTCTGGTTGGGCACTTGCCCTGCCCAGGACTTTCTGTGCCTTCTGTGCCTTCTGGGTTACATGGCAGCGTGCACCTCCGTGGTCCATTCGGCCAGGTTGCACATACGCCCCCTTCAATGGGAGATGGCTGCCCAGTGGACTCAGCACCACGGTCACTTCAACCAGCTGATCACTGTAACCCAGAAGATGTGGGACGCTCTCCAATGGTGGACCACCCCAGACCAGTTGCAGGAAGGGATCCTGTTTGTCCGCCCGAGCCGATGGTAGTCCTCATGACCGATGCCTCTCTCATGGGCTGGGGATCCCACATGGGGGACAACACAGCCCATGGGTTCTGGACCCCAGATGCCACATCAACCTGTTGGAGCTCAGAGCAGTCAGACTGGCACTGTCAGCTTTCACTCCTCAGCTCCGGGGTCAAGTGGTTCAAGTTCAGATGGACAATACCACGACCAAGTACTACTTCAACAAACACGGCGGCACACACTCCCATCTGCTGTGCAAGGAGGCGCTCCGCATCTGGACCCTCATGAGCCGGTTGGAGGCGGATCTCCAACTATCCATGTGGCAGGAGCCTCGAACCAGCTGGTGGATGCTCTCAGCTGCATAGACCACACATCCCACGAGTAGCTTACAGCCTATTCTCCCGTTGGTGCACACCGATGGTGGACCTGTTTGCCTCCAGGGAAAACACAAAGCTGAGGCTGTATCATGCCCACCCCCATCAGCAGGGCTCGCTGCAGGGGGATGCCTTCTCGAGGCCATGGACCCCAGGCCACCTCTATGCCTTCCCTCCATTTCCCTTGATCCACAAGGTGTTACTCAAGGTGAGGAGGGACAAGGCGAAGGTGATCCTGGTAGCCCCAGACTGGCTGCGCCAGTTCTGGTATCCGGATCTCCTCAGCCTCAGCAGCAGGCCCCCTGAGCTGCTTTGAACATGCCCGAACCTGATATCTTTGAACCAGGGGAAGGTCTTCCATCCGGACCTTCAATCCCTGCACCTCACAGCCTGGTACTTGAGCAGCTAGAGTGCCAGGCTTTGGGTCTTTCCGAAGATGTCTACACCATGGTGGAGGCATCCTGAAAGGAATTGACCAGGAAATGTTATGCCATCAAACGGAAAAAATTTTCCATTTGGTGTCAGGGTAAGGATCTGGACCCCTTATCCTGTTCTGTGGCCAACATTCTTGACTACCTTTGGTCTCTCTCCAAAGGAGGTCCATGGTCATTGACCCTTAGGGTGCACCTGGCAGCTATTTCCGCTTAACGGGCGCAGGCCGGTCAGCTGACATTGGCACAGGAGACAGTGGTCGGGCACTTCTTCAAAGGCCTGGATCACATATCCCCTCCGGTGCGTGAACCTCCACCTCCGTGGGATCTGCTGCTGGTTTTGACAAAGCTCATGGGCACACCATTCGAACCCATGCACAAGTGTGAGCTCTCACACTTGTCGTGGAAGACGGCCTTCCTGGTGGCCATCACGTCAGCCAGAAGGACAGGAGAGCTCCAGGTGCTTTTGGTTGGCTCCCCTTATCTGGTCTTTCACAGGGACAAAGTTGTCCTGCGCCCCCACCTGAAATTTCTTCCGAAGGTGGTGTCAGAGTTTCACCTTAACCAGGTGTTGACTCTGCCAGTATACTACCCTAATTTCACCTCGGACGCCGAGTACAGGCTCCATACTTTGGACCTGAGACGTGCTCTCTCCTATTATAAGGAGAGGATGGTGGAAATTTGCGGAGAGGTTTGCCAGCTGTTTGTCACCCACGCTGAAGCCGCTTCTGGCAGACCTGCAGCCAAACAGACCATAGCAAGATGGATTACATCATGCATAGGTCTGTGCTATGAGTTGGCAGGCTAGAAGCCACCCAGAGGGATAAGAGCTCATTCAACCTGCCATACTGCTGCATCGGTGGCTGCTTCCAGGGACATCCCTATCCAGGAGATCTGCTGGGCTGCTACCTGGAAGTCAGCAAACACCTTTATCACCCACTACCACATCGACCTTGAGTCACACCGGGATGCTGGTTTTGGGGCTTCAGTTCTCCAATCTCTGTTTCCTAAGTAGGGGGTATGCGCCTTGCCTCCCTCCTCCCAGAGAACTGCTTGGAGTCTGCCAAACAGTGTGGATGAACAACATAACCATGCTCCTAGCAGAACAGGTTACTCACCTGTAACAGTAGTTCTAGGAGTGGTATATGTTCATCCACACGATTCTGACCTCCCGGCTGCGGGGCCTTTGCACCTGCTTTCAATGGGGCTAAGATCTGGCGTCATGGGGTGGAGCTGAGGTATATACCACCCGGATGGGTGGGAGGAGCCAGCTTGAAGACTTCCGGCAGATTTAAAGGGGAAAGGGACAATGCCAAACAGTGTGGATGAACAACATATACCACTCCTAGAACTACTGTTACCGGTGAGTAACCTGTTCTTTCCATGCATGCTCGTAATTTCAAGAATTTTTCCTATTTTGACTCCAGATTTTCAACATTGCCAGTTTTTCACACCTCCTTTTGAACAGTACAGCTGTCATTTTTCACATCCTGCCCAAAATGCGCTTTCGCACATCTGGTGCATTATGGTGAGGTCACTGTGGGAAATCAATGTTCGGGACAGATTAACAAAATCACAGTGCCACTGTTCATGAGTGGAGGTCCCAAAATGCCTATGTTGAAAATTTGGTGTAACCGTAATGTCCCACCCTGTCAAGACTGACAGGCGTCAGGGGTGTGATTTTGGACTGTCGGCTGTAATGCTCACACCATTCAACCCCACCCCCACCCTGCAGCCAGTGACAGGCATCAAGGTGTGCCTTGGACTCTTTGGCCCCGAAGTTCACCCTATTCTCCAATACTGCACCCATCTCAATGTATTTCCTTATGGAATGGGGTGAGCGTAAGGCCCAATGATGCCAAGGCACAATGCAACACTTGTCGGAGTCTGCAGGATAGGGTGAAGTGAAATGGCATGAGTGTTATGGCCGATGACCCAAAGGCACACCTCAATGCCTGTCAGTCTCTGTAGGGTAGGGTGGGATTGGCTCAGTTCCATACTTCACTGCCATTCCTATTATGTATCTCTAACTCCTAAACTACCAATGCCAGTGCCAGAAAGACAACATTCGGCACTGACAAATGCTTGTTACTTATTAACCTCCTTTTCCCCTCTCTTTTTAATGTTCCTGATTCCATCCCCCTTTGTTTCCATCACCCTGCTTCTTGTATTGCTTTGCACCTTGGAGGGTTCCTTTCCACTAAGGTTCTCCCTACTTCAGCCTGTTGAGGGAGAAGTTTCTGCCTTCCCAATGCTTTCCACCACCCCCTTGGCTAGTTTAAATGTTCATCAAAGTAACATTTACTCTCCCCACTAAGGACTACAGTTCCCCTCCCAGATGGATGCAGGCCATCCCCGCTGTATAGGCTCTCATCCTCCCAGGTGGATCCTCAGTCTCCAATCTAGCCAAACCCCTCCTGCCACCACCATTCCTTCAGCCATGAGTTGAAGCTCCTGGTGTGGAGAACCCTCTCCTCCCCTTTGGCGTAAACACTGACACCTCACTGAAGGCCACTGAGCATGATACCTGTCTAAGACCCCTCCTCAGCTCCCTAAACTCCCCCTGCACTATCCCAGCCCCATCTCCAGTAAAGTTATTGGCCCCAGGTGGAGAATGACATCAATCTCCCCCTTTCTTCCTGCTGCCTTAGCGATCCCGAGGATTTGTTTACCTCCACATCATGCAGCACTGAACCCCAACTGCCAAATCCTGGTCACTCCTCAAGCTTTCACAGGTCTCAGCACATTCTCTCTACCCTCTCTGGAATGTCCACCCCTAGCAGATATTGGTATCATCTGCAAGAAAGCATACCTTCCTTTCCAGCCCTTCTGTAACGTTACTTACAAAAAATTAAAGAGAACCAATTCCAGTACTAAACTCTGAGGTACCCTGTGGTCACTCTCCTCTCTCAAGAGTTTGTGCTGTTTACTATCACCTTCTGTCAGCTATCAATCAACCAATTTCGCACCCAGTTTACCACCTTTGGACCCACACTCAAGCTACCCAGTTTCCTTATGAGCTTCTTATGTGGTATGGTGTCGAAAGCCTTGCTTAAGTCTAGGTAGGTCACGTCTAGCATTCCACCCTGGTCTATTTCACTGGTCACATATTAGCAGAAATCAGTCAGATTTGTCTGACTTGACCTCTTCCCTCACCCAACGAAGCCATGCTGCCTTGGGTCTTGTAGCCCACAGGACTCCAGATACTCCACAGACCTTTCAATTAAAAGTGACTCCATTAACCTCCCCACCACCAATGTCTAACTGACCAGTCTATAGTTGCCAGTTTCCTCACAGCTGCCACTTTTCTGATGCAGGGCTACATCTGCCCTACAAAAGTTCCCTGGAGCCACTCCTGTTTCATGTGAGTTGTCAAACAGTGCCCTCATACGTGCAGCCAGCACCTCCTTGACCTCCCTCAGTACCCTTGGGTGTACCTTGTCCAGCCCCATGGTTTTGTCCACCTTTCAGGTTCACAAGTCTTTTCAGGACTCTGTCCTCTGGTATATGTTTATTGGGGGATATAATCAATCCTCATACAAGTATCCTTCGATCATTTATGGAACTGAAAGAGATATACAGATTACCATATATGTTGTTTTATTTCTTTTTACAGATAAGAGATGCTTTAAAGACTATCATAGGTACTAATCTAGGTATCCTAATATCTAAGGAGTTTGAGACGTTAAACACAATTGCCAATAGTAAAGAGGAGCTGGGAAATTATACCAAATCCTAATAAAGGACAGTCCTGATCTAACTGTTACAGCCAAGTTAACATGGGAAAAAAATCTAGGACACCTTATCCCTGAAGATTCATGGAAACTCTTGTGGCATAATGCGTACAAGTCTAGCTTAGATTTGCAAGGGTATTTGATTCAATTTAAACTGTTGCATGATTGGTACTACACGCCTGAGATATTGCATAAGATGGGCGCATCCCAAGATAGTAAATGTTGGAGATGTGGTTCTGAGAGAGCGAATATTTTTCATACGATTTGGGATTGTTCCCGCCTGGGTGGTGATTTGGGAAGCTTGTAAAAAAATCTTCCAAGTTAACTTTCCTTTTGATCCAGGAATATTTATATTAGGAGATTTAACTATAATAGAATCTCTATCGGTATCAGAAAAAAGATGGCTTATGGTGGCACCCTTATGTTTTAAAAGGTTAATCTTATGCCATTAGAAAGACAAAGAACCTTCTGAACCCCAATGTCATTTATGAACACATTAAACAGCACTGGTCCAAGCGCACACACCTGCAGAACCCTGCTAGTGACCTCCATTAACCCTGACAGCTACCCGGCCTGGTGGCGCTGAGGGTTGAGGCGCTGAATGCCACACTTCACGCTACGCCAGCGACCCAGGTTTGGGAACAAGCCCAGGTAGCCAGGGGGAAGAGATTGAGCGTCCAGAGGACTGCTCTCTCTTCCCCCGGGAGGGTTGGGGAGATGACCGCTCAAGGAGTGACCTCTGGCGGAAGCTGGAGGTGGCCAAAAGTAGCACTGTGGCGTATGCCAGGGGGGTGGAGCCATGGCAGTACATTGCCTTGGAAGCCGGGCTCCACAGGGGTGAAACTAAGAAAATACCTCCCTCCTCCCACCAATAGGTGAAGGCACCTCCCACCCAAGGACCACACTCCCAGAAGTTGGGCACAGCTATCTCCTTGCCCCGTCTACTCCCTAGCCAGTTTCAACCCTATAAGAAAGAGCACCCTGGGAGGGGGCGGCCCTTCCCAGGAGGGTAAACCAGGGAGATTCTCGGTGCCGGGGGGGAGAGGAGATACATCGGGGTCACGCAGGGAGGTAGAGTCCAAGTCTGGGCAGTTGCCGTAGAGAGTTCGGAGGGGTTCAAGAGGGAAGGACAAAAACAGAGTTTGAAAAAAAAAAAATTAACCCCGACAGCTCACCACCCACCACCGCCACACTTTGGGTCCTTCACCCAGCCAGTTTGCCACCTACTGGGAATCTTTTTTGCCCATACCAAGGTTCTTCAACTTTTTGATCAACTTCAAATGGGGGACCAAGTCAAAGGCCTTACTGAAGCCCAGGTACAGCATGTCTACTACCTGACCCCTGTCCACTGCCTTTGTAATCCAATCAAATAAGTTGGTCAGATTTCTTTGGCATGACCTCCCTGGCACAGATACATGCTGCCTGTCATCCTGGAGCCCATCTATCTCAGGGAACATGATCAAATGTTCTTTTAGGATGGTTTCCATCAGCTCGCCAACTATCAATGTCAAGCTGACTGATCTGCAGTTTCCTGGTTTGTCCCTTGCCCTGCTCTTGTACAGTGGCACCACATTAATGGTCCTCCACTCTCTTGGCACCAGTCCGGTGTCCAGCAAATGGTTGATCAGATCAGTCAGGAGATTGTAAGAACTTCCACCATCTCGCTCAGTATTTTAGGGTGCATGCCATCTGATCCAGGAGATTTTCCCATCTTGAGGGCCCCGAGCCCAATGAGGACCATGTCCTCTGTAATCACCTACTCCCTCATTCTCTCCCCCTCACTACTCCCAATCCCCAACTTCACCTGTGAAACTGGTCCATCCTTCTCCTTTGTGAACACAGAACAGAAGTGTTCATTTAATGCCTCTACCAGTTTTGTGCTGTCTTCCACTAACTCAGGCCCCTTTTCAGCTTCACAGTACCCTCTTTTTTTGACCTTTTTCCCCATGATGTGTAAAAAAAAAGTATTGTCTCCTTCCTTGACCCCTTCCACTGTCCTTAATGTCATCTCTGCCTTGGCCTGCCTTACCATCCTGCTAGCTGTTTTTGCCTTTTTCAAGTAATCAACCCTGTCCTGTTCACTCTGGGACTTCTTGTATTTCTTGTATAAAGCCCCTTTTTGTCTCTCACTGTTTTGTCAACCTCTTCCTTAAACCAATGTGGTTTTCAATGTTTATGCTTTTTTCCCCTACTGTTTTTAGGCTGGCTGCAGTGACTGCCTCAACTCCCTCATAGATACAGGAACATTTTTTTTATCCACACCCATGTCCATCCTGATAGTTGCCAGATGCTCTCCAAGTCTAACCCCCATTTTATTGAAATCAGCCCTTCTGAAGTCCAGAACATGTGTGTGTGTGTGTGTGTGTGTGTGTGTGTGTGTCTCGGAGGAATAGTTACTTACCAGAAAGTACAGTTATGTAAGAACTTACCCGCAACAGTAGATCTTCGAGAGGAGCTCTTGCAGCAGGCTATAACAATTAGGGCTAACGCCGCAGGCATTAGGACCCACCAGAAAACTTCTCAGCCAGCAGTACCCAGCAGGGACCACCCCCGACGTCGGTTCCACCCCGTCAGCCCTGGTACAAAAGGGGGCGGACCCAGCTCCACCCCAGTTCCCCCGCCAAGACCCACGAACGGGCCCTGACAAGAGAAGGAGGCGAAGCCTGAAGATGACTATCTGCACACCTTACCCGGGGGATGGAGGGTAGGAAAGCATCACTTGCTGCAAGAACTCCTCTCAAAGATCTACTGTTATGGTAAGTTCTTACATAACTGTACTTACTTCGAGTGGGAGCTCTTGCAGCAGGCTAGAACAATTAGGACTGAATCCCAAGCAGTCCCGCGCTAAGGAGGTGCCGAATCCCGGGAGGTGGAACATGATAAAGCCGGAAACAGCAAGTTAAGACAAGAGTACCTGAAGGACTGCCAGGCCGGAAGACGGCACGGCGTCTGGATGCTATGTCCAAGCTATAGTGCTTCACGAAAGTGTGCACAGAGTTCCAGGTAGCAGCCACACATATGTCCCTAATGGAGACATTCCACAGAGCGGCAAAGAAAGCAGAGATTCCTCTGGTGGAGTGACCCCTAACCGGTCCCGGAAGGGGTTTATTGTGCTTCTCACAGCAAAATACAATGCAGTGGACAAGCCACTTGGAGATAGTCTACTTGGACACCGGTTTGCCAAAGTGTTGTGGGGCAAATGCCACAAATAGTTGCTCCAATTTGCGGTGAGTAGCCGTGCGCTTAAGGTAATACCTCAGCACCCTGTGGACATCCAGAGTGTGAAGAGTAGCTTCTCTTCTATTAGAGGGAGAAGAGAAATAAACTGGAAGGTCAACCAACTGGTTGAGGGTCAACTCCGAGACCACTTTAGGAAGGAACTTAGGATTCATTTTTAAGGAAACCCTTTCCCTATGAAAAATTAAATACGGCTCTTTACACATCAAAGCCTGGAGCTCAGAAACTCTTCGAGCTGAAGTAACGGCAACTAAAAAACAAACCTTCCAGGAAAGATAACGCAGCTCACAGTCTGCTGCAGGTTCAAACGGAGGAAGAGTAAGCTCCTCCAACATAAATAAGAGGTTCCAGGGTGGGATAGGATCTCGAATGGGAGGTCTCATGTGTAAAATCCCCCATAAAAAGGTGCGGGCCACATCCAATTGGGCTAAGGTTCTGTCTCCCAAAAGGGTGTGATAAGCAGAAATGGCCCACATGTGTACCTTTATGGAGGAGTAGCTCAAGCCTTGTTGGTATAAGGAGAGGAGATACTGCAACACTGAGTTCACCGGACAGGTAAGGGGGTCCAGACAGTGAGACGACGCCCATAAGTAGAAATACTTCCACTTCATAGCATAAGTGAAGCGAGTAGAGGGCTTCCTTGCTGAAACGAGTATGTCCGCCGCCTCTTGAGATACCCCATACCTGGACTTTGCTACGTCCGAAGGGGCCAAGCATGAAGGTGCAAAGACTAGAGATTGGGATGGACCAGCGAGCCCTGATCCTGGGACAGCAACTGTGAGTTTATTGGCAGCAGGATTGGAGGTTCCGTGGACAACTGCTGAAGTAGTGGGAACCAAATCTGCCGAGGCCACAGAGGGGGCGATTAGAATCATCAAAGCCCCTTCAGCCTGTAACTTCAAGAGAACTCTCAGGATGAGAGGAAAGGGAGGGAAGGCATAAAGAAACCTCCCTGCCCAACAAAGGGACAACGCGTCTGGCCAGAAAACACCAGGCACGGGCTCTTGCGAGCAGAAAACTGGCAGTTTGGCGTTGCCTGGTGATGCAAAGAGGTCCAGCTCTGGATGACCCCACGTGTCGAAGAGCTGGTCTGCTACTGACTGCAGTAGCTCCCACTCGAGTGCCTTGGACTGAGATATGCTTAGGCTGTCAGCCAAGTCGTTTAGGACACCGGGAACGTGCACTGCGGACAGAGAGATGTGCCGCTCCAGTGCCCAGTATCAGACTCTCATCACCTCCCTGCACATGGGGTAAGAGTGTGCGTGTCCCCTTGCTTGCTGATATGGAAGACAACCACCATGTTGTCCGTCTGAACAAGAAGACAGCCTGGAATGAGGTCCTCTTGAAAGGCATGCAGCAAATTGAGGACCGCTCGCATCTCCAAGACATTGATGTGCAGTTCGCACTCAATGGGTGTCCAGGTACCCTGCATTTGGTGGTCCCCCATGTGAGCCCCCCAACCCAAATACGAGGCATCCGTTGTTAGAGTCTGACTTGGGGGCTCCGGATGGAAAGGGACCCCTTTTTCCAAATTTATCGGGTCCAACCACCAAAGAAGTGTCCTTTTTACTGGCTCTGTGACTCTGACCATGTGGTCTAGGTCATCTGAGCATTGATCCCACTGCACCCTGAGCATCCATTTTGGGATTCTCATGTGGAGGCCTGCCAGAGGAGTGACAGGAATGGCTGCCACCATGTGCCCCAGATGTCTGAGGAAGGTCCTGGCCTGGACCTGGGGGGGTTATTAGAACCAATCCAGCAATCTCCCGTAAGTGATCGCCCCTCTCTGGGGGCAGAAAAGCCATGCCCTGGACCGAATCCAGGACCACTCCTATGAAGACGAGAATTTGGCTGGGCTCTGGGGAAGACTTTGGAAGGTTCAGGGTGAGCCCCAGATCTCGGAATAGAATATAGGTGTCTCTAAGAGCTTGAAGAAGACGTGATCTGGACAGGGCCACAAGCAGCCAATCTTCCAGGTAAGGAAGACATAATGTCCCTGGCGTCTTAGAGCTGCAGCCACTACTGCCAAGCATTTTGTGAAGACTCGAGGAGCGGAGGAGAGGCCAAATGGGAGAACCCGAAATTGATAATGCTCCCCCTGGAAGTGGAACCTCAGGTACTCCCTGTGAGGGGGAAAGATCCCGATGTGCATGTACGCATCTTGCATGTCTAGAGAGCAGAGCCAGTCTCCCTGATGCAGCAGAGGAAGCAGTCCTGGAAGAGTCACCATCCGAAACCTTCTGTACTCTATATAATAGTTTAAAGAGCTGAGGTCCAGAATGGGACGAAGGTCTTGTGTCTTTTTTGGAACCAGGAAGAAATAGGAGTAATGCCCTTTCCCCCGTTGCTGCAGAGGGACTGTCTCTATTGCCCTTTTCCACAAGAGGGCCTGAATCTCTCCTTCTATGAGCGGAATGTGAGAAGGAGGATATCTCGAGGACCTTGGTGGGGTGTCTGGAGGGATCTCTGTGAACTCTAGTGTATGTCCCCTCCTTATGATATCGAGGACTCACTGGTCCACAGTAATAGAGCTCCACCCCTTCAGATGAAGGGAGAAGTGACCCCCTACTGCCTCCCCTGAAACCTCCGCCAGAGGAGGGGGGGTTGGGAGGGAGTCATTGGGAGGAGCCAGGAGTGGGCAGAGAGGCCTGAGAGGACTTGGGGCCATGGGAAGGAGTGCCTCCAGGCTGCTGGTTGCCGGCTTTCCTTCGAAAGCCACCTCTCTGGCCTTGTTGGTTGCCACGGGCTTGGGTACCTGAGGGCTTCTGAAATGGCCGCCTCCTTGGTCTCCTCTTGTCTCCTCTGTACATCTGACGGACAGACCAGATGGATTTCCCTGACTCCTGGAGATGAGAGATGAGTGACTCTGTCTCCTGCCCAAACAAAATGGAACCCTGGAACGGTAGGTCGCAGATCCCGGACTGCAGGTCTTGGTGAAAGCCTGAGACCCTCAACCAAGCGTGACGCCGGAGACAGACCCCTGATGCTGCCGCTCTGGCCGCCGTATCTGCAGTGTCGTACGAGGCACATAAAACATGCATGCCTACATCACAGCCCGACTTAAGGACATCCAGAATCTCTGTCTTCTTTTCAGAGTCTGGCAAGGCATTCACTAGCTCTTGTCCCCGCTCCCAGAGCGGATTCTGGTACTGAACCATATGCGTCAGGAAATTAAGGGACCTAATGGAGCAGGTGGTGGCAGAATAAACCTTCTTGCCCACCTGGTCCAAATACCGAGACTCTGGGTCAAGAGGCTGTGAGCCAAGGTGCTTCGGCTGCTTTGACTTATCGTGGGCAGCTGTAATCACGGAACAGTCCAGCTGAGGGTGAGAGGAAGAGAGCGACTGACTACTAGGTGACGAGTAGCTGGACCTGTCCCTATGACTAGCCCCACTCGAACGTTGGTGGCTCACCGACCGACATCAGTCCGAGGACTGATGTCGGTCACGAGACTGATGACGGAGCGGTGACTGACACCGGTCTGGGGACTGACATCGGGAGCAGGCCCGCCTAACAGAATGGGAACGGCTCCTGGTACGAGACCTGACCCGGCGTCGGCTACCTGACTTCAGTGAGCGCCATCGTCGGTCTGCGGACCGAGATCGGGAACAGGCCTTGGAGGGTGGGCGAGGCAGCAGCCTCTCTGGGGTCTTCCACAGTGAAGGAACACCCTCCAGCTGGGGTTTACCCGATGGGTCCGGTACCGGTGACAGGGCCGGCTTCGGGGGGGTCTGCTTTTGGACCTGGCCCCACCAAAAGCAAAAAATATCCTGGAGCTCCTCCTTGGTAAACACAGAGGCTGCTGTCCCTGGAAAAGGGATCTCAGAAGTGTCCGGCCTAGAGGGGGGCCACCGGGAGAGCTCCGAGGGGAGGAGGACTTGGGGTATAGAGATGTTGTCCCTTCGCCGGCAGCGTCAGGATCCTTCGCTCTTTCTACTGGTGTTGGTACCGGGACCAGCGACGTTTCATGTGGGGGGGTGCTGGAGTGTCCCTGGACTCCAGGGGCGTGCCCTTATCGGGCGAAGCTGGGACCTTGGCAGGCAGGGCCGTGGCTTGTGCCTCCGAGGTCTTAGTAGTGACTCTGAGCGGTGTCACCTTTGGCTTAGCAGGTTTCTCCTCTGACGTACCTGCTTTAGCCGTACCTTCTTTGTAGAATCCTTTCTAGAGTGCTCACCAGAGCCTGGAGAAGAGCGGGCTTTCTTGGGGCAGGGCCGTGAGCAGGGACCTGGACCGGGTGGCGGGATCGACTACGGTCCTTGTCTTGGGACCATTTGGATTTCTCCTTATGTTTGGCCTTCTCCCCGGAGGTGTGCAGGTCCATCTTCTGCTCAAGAAGGAACGCCTTAAGAGCCTTTAGGCAGCAGATCCTGGTCCTACTTGTGAAGCCCTGGCAGGTGGAACAGGCCGCAGTGTCGTGGTTAGGCCCCAGGCAAAAGACACACTTGGTGTGGCCGTCCTTAGTTGGAATCTAACGGCCGCAGCTGCACTTATTGCGATGGGGTCCCAATGAGGAGACCAATGACGGGGACGACATATATCGGTTACTGGAAAAAAACGTTGAAGAAACAGAGAAAATGGTGAAAAATGACATTTTTTGCTGGTGGCTGGCAAGCCAAGAACTTTCCAATGTGCGCGGGTCACGGTGGGAAAAGAACTGGGGTGGAGCTGGGCCTGCCCCCTTTTGTACCAGGGCTGACATCGGGGTGGAACCAGTGTCGGGTGGCGGTCCCTGCTGGGTACTGCTGGCTGAGAAGTTTTCCGGTGGGTCCTAATGCCTGCGGCGTTAGTCCTAATTGTTATAGCCTGCTGCAAGAGCTCCCACTCAAAGTAAGATTAGCCGATCTTTGAGAGAATCTTCTCCATTGATGGAACTGTAAGGCTTTGGTGTGAGGACCACCTGGAAACTTTTTTGCAGGCTGGGGCCACCCACATCAGTACCTACAGTATATAATGTCAGGATCCTCAACATGCCTCAGTTCCCCGCTGTAGAGAAGCTCAGAGGTTCATCAGACCAGTTGGGACCAGAGCAACCAGGACCAAACCAGACACAAAGGAGGGCAATAGTGTAGTTTAATGGGTACATGGAATCAGTATACACAAATTACGTAATGTACATTTCCGTACTACTTCACTCATTATACTAAGGAATTATATGTACACTGATTATGTGAACCCGTACATGAACTGAGTAACCCTAACTGAGCATCCACATTCCACTTCACTAAACTAAACAGTTTTTTTGAAACTCAAGAAAAAAACAGGGGGTGTGAGGGGCAGAGCCCCCCCAAATCATTTACTACAAACACAAAACACACTGATTTTACACAATGCATTATAGCTTCCCTTTTCATATTTCTTTCACAGAGAGTGTGTTGCTACTACGATGTTGCCTGTTTAGATACAGTTTCGTCCAGAACTACTGTTTAAGCACTTGCATGTGTTAAAAAAAACATTTTCCTGTTACATTACTTGTGTCTGGGTGATTATTTAACCTCTTTAATTTACTGCTAGGTGATGCTTTACACTGCAACAGACCGCTAACCTCCATAAAAAGTTGCAGCGTGATGACACTGTGTTATCCTACACATCACTACGGACGTTGCCTTAGTAAACATGTGTACACAATATTAAGGCGTAGACTGTACCCATTAAACTACACCATCTCCCAAAGGAAGGGATATGGAATCCTGATGTGGATGCTGTAAGGTCATCAAAGGAGAAAACTGCGTGCAACAGCAGGCAGTATATACTCCCATCACCTTACAAGGGAGGAATGCAGGAGGGAGAGCTGTGACTCAGTGGATGAGATTCTCTCAAAGATCTACTGTTACAGTAGGCAACTACTCTGTCTTCTGTGAGGCTATCTCCTTCACTAGGTCACATAATGGCATGATTCCCAAGCAGTATGAAGCACTGAGGGAGGATGGCGGGACCTACTGATCCTGAGAGAGGAGGCCTTGAGGAACACTGCGACCAAAGCCAGCACATCTACGAGAGATAATGTCCAGACTGTTGTGTTTAGTTGGTCTTGTTTCTCTTACCTGGCTCCCAGACTGCATTCACATTTGCGCATCCCCTTCATCCGGCCGCCGCCCTGGTCTGTCCCGCCTCCCAGTCGTGCCCTTGCTGCTTCTACCCCCATGGCTTGCCCTCCGCAGCGGGGTGGTGGAGAGCCCCCTTGTCCTCTCCTACCAGGACCAGATCCAGTACACACAGTGATGCCCCCGAAGCTGGGTGTCCTGTGGATTGGCCATCAAGCAGCTGCAACCAGTTGCAATTTTTCCTTGCTCTGAGCCTTGTGAATGGGGCGTGCAATGATGCCAATGGAGGGAGTACGCATGCTTCCACATACGCTCCCTCCCGGCGTCATGCCCCAACTCACCCCCGGAGATGTACAGTGTGAGTGCACCACCCCCAGCCTCCGCTTTGGTGCGCAGACTGAGCAGGTCCCCCACCCCAGAGAGGGAGAGCATTCCATCGGATGCTCTATCCTTCTCTTCCCCTGCCGGCCCCCAGTGGCCCGAGTCCATTCCCGAACCCAGGTTGCCAGTGAGGTGTGGCATCCAGCGCCTCAACCCTCAGCGCCACCAGGCCAGCTGGAGACTGTTGTGTTTAGTTATTTCTGATCTAATGGGGACTCATAAACGTTCCTCTGTAACTAAGATTTCAGTAGAAGGATCAACCTTTTCTTTGGGGGATGATTTGGTGAATGCTTTTAATGAGTATTTCATCAAGGTAGGTACCCAGGATTTAGTTGATAGGGATAGCCAGGATTATGAGGATGGTGTAGAGCAGGATTTGGTGGGTAGTAAATCTGACTCAAAAGGAATGAGGATGTTTGAGTTTGCTCATATTCTCCTGGAAGAAGTACATAGGGAACTCTTGAAAATAAATATTTTTAAGGCTATAGGGTATGATGGAATTCCTTCCATATTATTAAAGTATGCTGCCCCTTGCTTGGCCTCCCCCCAGCTTATATTTTTAATTTATCTTGTAAGACGGGTGAACTTCCGGAAGGGTGGAAGATAGCTAGGGTCACACCTGTATTTAAAGCACGAAATAAGACTGATTTAGAGAATCATACACCCATCTCGTTGTTACTCCAGGTCTCTAAAATATTTGAGAGGATTGTCTCATGTCAGCTGAAGAATTTTTTGGATTATAATAGTAAATTGTCTCCTTACCAGTCAGGGTTTAAGCCTTTACACAGTACTCAAACAGCCTTAACTAAAGTGGTAAGCGATCTGCAACCGAGTCTGGACAGGAGGCTAATGATAGGTGTCTTATTTACCAACCTTTCAAAGGCTTTTGACACCCTGAACCATTGGGTGCTCCTGTCCAGCCTCAGGGTAGACTGGATAGTCTCATCTCTCAGTTAAATAGTTCTCATCTTATTTGATGGGACGTAGTCAGCATGTGAAGGTAGCTTCCTTTAAATCTGGGATTCTGGATTTGAGGAGCGGAGTTCTCCAGGGGTCAGTCTTGGGGCCTCTGCTCTTCAATATATATGTGAATGAATTTAGGCCCCAATCCCCTGATCCTTGGTACCATCTGTATGCAGATGATACCATATTGTATGTTGAAAGAGTTTCTCAGGGTATAATAGAGTTAAACTTGCAACAAGCTTTTGACGAAGCGCAGGAATTCTTTAGGAGGCACCATTTGATTTTGAATGCAAATAAAACACAGGTACTCTTGTTTAGAAGTAAGTATAATAGAACTTGTGATCTAAAACTGGAACTTGTTACATCTGAGGGTTTAGCTATAAAACAGGTTAATCATTACAAATATTTGGGAATGTGACTTGATTCCCACTTAAGTTGGGATCTACATATAGATTCATTAATTGGAAGTATGAATAAAAAATTAGGAGCCCTTTACAGATATAAAAAGTTTATGTCTAGGGAGGTCCGTCAGAATGTGGTTGCAATGTTATTACTCCCAGCAATTGATTATGGAGATATATTTTATGGAGAGGCCTCTGAGGTATTGTTAAAAAGGTGGACCAGCTATTTTGTAGGTTGGCTCGTTTCATGTTAGAGGTTCCATTTAGAACACACAGGTGTCATTTATTTAATGAATTAAATTGGAATAGACCACTTCTGAGAAGGAATATACATCTATTACATTTCATAATTAGGGTCTGGAACCATAAGGTTCCAGATTATATTGCTGGGCTGTTTAAGCTTAAGGAATTTGGAAGGGATTTGAGATCGACACATGGTGTCCAATTTTGTATCCCCAGCTGTAATCTGAATATTGGAAGATCCTCTATCCCATTTAGGGGAGTCTCTCCTCTGGAATGATTCACCTCAATATTTAAGATGTCCAGGGGTCAGAACCAATGTTTGTAAATTTGTTTAATGGTGTACCGCTTGGACAAAGACTGTTTACTTTTGCAATCAGTGTAATGTATTTTAAAATTTTTATCTAATGATCTAATGTTATGCCTGGATATGTTTTTATTTATTATTATCCTAAGAGTATGTATGTGTTATCTTTAATTTATGTGAAACTTTGCACCTTATGGACCTGGAACTTCATTGAAAATGAGCTTTGCTCAATGGAATGTCTCCAGTATTCTCTGAATAAAAATAATTTATTACTACTTACTACTACAGTGAATGTGTGAACAGTTCTCCAAATGGCAGTAGCACAATTGTCAGCAGCGCATACATTTTGAAAACAAGCCACTGAAGTAGCCACCCCTCAGGGGGAGTGAGCATGTACAGGACCAGGAAGCTGCTTACCACACTTCTGGAAACAAAACATAAATAATTGGCCTGCCATTTGTGCAGGCTTTGTTTAGACATTAGGGAGCTCACCATTCAGGGGCAAAAGCAATAAACACTTGAGAGAATAGTCTACAATCCCTAGTACGATTTTGGGTACCAATGCAACTTCCTAAGGATGTCCGGTGTATGTGAATGACACTCTCACTATCCATGGGAGAAGAAAAGTAAACAGGAAGGTCTATGGTCTGATTTAGTGTTCTCTCAAACAGAAACACTGGAAGAAAATGAGGATTGGTGCATAAGTGACCATGTCCTTGTGAAAAATAATAAACAGAGGATCTACAACCAGTTCTATAACTCCGAGTAGCATCTAGCAACTAGAGATGCATCTAGCATCTGGGCACTAGAAATAGTGCCTTCCAAGAGAGAAAGTACATCTCACAAGTAGCTGCAGGTTCAAAGGGAGTAGCAATGAGGTCTCTCAAAGACCAAATTAAATTCTCACACTGGAACCAGATCACTGGGGTGCTAAAGGAGAATGCCCTTAGGAATCTCTGGCAAACCTCCAAATGGGCCACTGACTTACCCTCAGATACAGCATGAATGGCCAATAAAGTGGCCATGTGGGCCTTGATGGAGGAAACCCCTTGTCCTGAGTCTTTGAGCAACAGTAGGTAGCCCAGGACTTTAGGAACTAGACATGCAAAGGGATGCAGCGCATGTCTAGTACACCAAACAGTGAAAAGTTTCCATTTTTGGGAATAAGTGTACTGCATGAACGGATTTCTAGCTACTAACGGCACATCAGCTATGTGGGGAACCCCCAAAGCAGAGAGGTCTATGTCCTCAGGAGCCATGCATGAAGGTGCAGGGACTGAAAAACCAGGTGCATCTGAGCACCCTGCTCCTCTGTCAGAAGTTCGACTCAAAAAGGGAGCAGGACAGGAGGTTCCACCACCAAGTGTTGTAGAAGTGGAAACCATTTTTGCCTGGGACAGTGAGGGGCCAACAGAATCACGGTGGCATGCTTGGTCTGCAGTTTCACCAGAACACTCTGTATAAGATGGAATCGAGGCAAAGCATACAGAAACCTCTCTTTCCAAGAAAGGGACAATGAATCTCACCAAAAAAATCCACATCCTGGAGTGAGCAAGCAGAAATGCGGCAGTTTTACGTTGTATGGAGATGCAAACAGGCTGATGTCCACACAACTTCATTTTTTGAATAGGTCATCCACAACGAAGTCTGAGTGTTTTAATCCTTGGCAGAGTGCACTGGATTGACCGAAGTGATCTGCAAGCATGTTCAGGACCCCTGGGAGTAACACCGCTGACAGAAATATGTTGTGTTCCACAATCCAGTGCCAAATTCACATTTTTTCTCTAATGAAAGCATATGAATGAACTTCACCTTGTTGAATATTATCTGGGCAAAGCAACAGTTGATTCCCTGGAAGGAGGATGGCAGAGGCCTGTAGGCCATGTAGAACAGTCCTCATCTCCACTGAGCTGCTGTGAAGCACCATATCCAGAGAGCCTCATTGGCCGTGGCGATGAAAGGGCCCACATGAGCACTACAGCCCATTCCTGAGGCATCTTTGGTCAACATTATATTTTTTTAACTATCATGTGCAATTTATGTTCCTGTTACTCAGTTTACTCAAGTAGCCTTTGCTCTGTGACTATGATACACTAATCTGTCTACTGGAATTGTATTTATCCATATGATGATGTTTTTAGCAATTTGTTTGCCTGGATTGTTACTTGTCGTCGTATGACGTGGAACCTATGCAAAAGAGTCTTCTGACTCATAGGTAATTGTAATCCAATAATTAAATAAATAAATAACCAGCAGTGGGAACAGTTGCAGGAATGGCAACCCTTTCTCCAAGTTGGATCTGTCCAGCCACCAGAGGAGGGAACAATGAAGAGGAGCAGTGACCTGTATAAGGCACTCCACCTCATCTGAATAATGAGCCCATTGTTGCCCAAGAAACCATTGTGGGATAGAAACATAGAAACATAGACTTTGACGGCAGATAAGGACCGCTAGGCCCATCTAGTCTGCCCATTTCCCTACCTACAGGATAGGCTGCAGATCCTAGTTAACCAACAGTCTTTATCTTCCTGCCCCCCACAAAAATAAATTTTCATATGGAGGTGGGCTAGTGCAACTGTCAGGATGGCAGTGGCCATCAGGACAATTAGTCTTATGAGACAACAGGCCAACACATAATTACTGGAGGTCACTAGCTGTGCCTGTGCCACAAGTGCAGTGACGTGGTCCAAGGGCAGAAATGCCTGACCCAGACCCATGTCTACAACAGCTCCAATGTATGGGAGTCATTTGGCAGGGGGTAAGGACCAGCTTTGGCTCATTTACCAATATGCCCAAGTGGTCGAACAGTTGAATGGTCTGAAAGTATGTACGTTATCATTTCCTGGAACATGGCCTTTAATAATCAATTGTCCCCACAGAGGACTGCTGTACCACTGCAAATAAAGTGTGAGTCAAAGGGCAAAACACAAAATTTGTTATGAGAGTCTAGAAGCATGAGTCATAGATACTTTCTGTGAGACGTTCTGATCTTGTCATGAAGGTAAGCGTACATGCAGACATGGTTTATGGTTCTGCTCCTCTTCTTGCCTCATCAGGCTGGACACCATCTGTAATGACTCCTGTTGTTTTGTCACTGACTCACCGCCTGCACCCACCATTGCACACTCTACTCTTCCCTTTTCATCCTCCCTCTTCCCTCCCATTGCCTGCACAACTGTGTATCTGTCACCTCCAAATACTGGTTTGAGACACTACCCCCATATCTATCTTCAATGATTTCTCACTTGCCGTTTACCTCCTATATCCTTTGCTCCATTGATCATAGCTCCATCCCCCAATCTCACTTCTCCACAGGACAGTCTACCTTCTCCCCTCCCTCTGGAATCTTCTCCCATCTTCCATATGTCTCTCACCCTCCTCAGCTTCCTTTAAGCATCAGTTTAATATCCGGTCTGCTCCTTTTCCTGAGCTGCCGGATGTTCCTCTTCCTCACATCCCATCCCTCTCTCATGGGTCAATTTTGCTTTGCTTAATAACTTTGCTCTGTTATGTTTAACCTAATGTTGATTGTACCTCAGGTTGATGAACATATTTTATATCCATCACCCACTTTGCACTCTGCACTTCTGCCATGTTGCGCTGCATTTGTTTGCATCTTATTTTGTACTAAGTACTGATGTTATTGTACTTTATGTCACTGTTTCCCTATCCCTTCCCCTCCCCAGTCATACCTGGAAATAAGCCTTGGCTCAGTGTGCTTTTCCCGGTTACCGATTTTGACTAATGAATGAACCAACTAACTAAAGTACCAAACTTTCCTTTTCTAAGAGAGGGGCTGGCTCAATCCCAGGGTATTTATGTACCATCAACCCTCTGCATGGGGGAGAACACTTGTGGGTAAGAGCATCTTACAAGTCTGGCGAGACCTGGAACTGGTCAGGGCCAGACCAGGGCTACTGTGCAACAAGACCAAGAGGGTTCTCGCCTGACCTTAGGAGAGAAGGAGTGAACCCCCAGGAAATGAGAGTTCAGTACCTTACACCAGGCCAAAAGTGCCAGTCAGGACAGGCAAAGTTATGCTATCTGTCAAACACAGACCACTGTTCCCACCTCTCTGGCATCATTAGATACCTTTGCATGGTGCCATGCTACCTTCAGACTTCATGTGGAAAGGACAATGACTTGCCTGACTTGCTTGCTTTGTGACAGCACAGACAGCGGATTGTGCAGCTGCAACCATAGGCAAAAATCACAAACCACCATGTGGGCCTGATGTGCAGACACACACTTTAGGGCACGTCCTGAGGTAAAAACCCTTTCTTCCTTTCCAGTGTGCCTGAATGAGCAAAGTCCACATTTAGAGGTCAGTCATGGCAGAAGTTCTGTGGCACTGATGGGGTCTGCATCACCTGAAGCCCCAAGGCAGGGTGAAGTATATCACCTGCATACCACGCTGTTGCATGATACCACTTGAGGGAATCCCTATGTGTGGCAAAAGTGGCATAGGGATTCCTCTACAAGGCCCTGGATGCCTCCTCCATGGCTCAGAGCCATAGAAGAATGACAACTGTGTCAATACTGGGAACTCCAAGGAGTCCCAATGGTAGGGCTGCCAAATCGCAGCTAGTAAAGGCCTGAAGGTCCAGTGCCTGAAGCATCTTCACCAAGAATTGCTTGTGCAGGGTGTACTCAGCAAAAGAGGCAAGGTGGACCAATAACTCATTGTCCTCCGAGAAGGATGTTTCTGGAGATAAAGTACTGCATCTAGCACAGGTCAGAAGAACAGCATGACATAGACCTTGCCTGACGCCCTATGCCAATTCTCTGTGGCACCAATCAATGCCCGGTGTTGATCCCATGTTAGTAGCCCTGAGGGGCTAGTAATGAACACATTATCTTGAAGAAAAGGTGAGGCCCTTCAGGATGGGCTTGAGATTCCTGGTCTCAAGAGCCTTGACATGGGCTGTGGAATTCCAGAGGAAGTCTCGCCTGAGGAGAAGGTCTACCAGAGCCACCCGAGGAGTATCTTCCTACATCTGAGAAGTAACCTGATCAGGGCCCTTGGGGAGGAAAGCCCCAGGTTAGGAGACTGAAGCCATGCAGATCCGTCTAGATGACACTGATCCTCAATGGTAATGATGTCAACAAGCGGCTCTGGGTAGAAAGCAAGCTCTGGATCATCAGCTAACTGAGCTGGCACCACCACTGGCACTGAACTTGGGCCAGATGTCCTCAGAGACAAGAACCTCCTCGTCACTGTGGTCAGCATCAACCTCGACATTGTTCTCAATGTCAACATTGATGTCTGTACCACTGCCATCACTCTCCTCGACACTGAAGTTGGGGAAAGACACCAAGTCAACATCACTGTAGGCACCATGCTCAGAACTGGACCTAGGTCTAACACCTTGGCTGCTGCCGATGCCGTCTCCAGGCTCGGAGTCATCCCCTTCCTTCGTGTCAACAGCACACTACATCAGGAACAGACTCCACACCGGCTCCAGCACCAGCACCAGCATCAGTCTTGCTGCCAGGCCCTGTTCTGGCACCGCAGACAGCATCATGGGGCCTGGCACCATCCCTAGTGTCATTTTTATTTATTTATTTTATTTTTAGTTTTTGTTGATCGGGTAAGTGCACTAGATAAATTCTGCCTATTTTGAGGCATGACCTGGGGGAAGGGGATACAGATGAATGCCAACTGACCTTGAACCGGATTAATACCGGTGGTATTTTTGTGAATGGGGGAAATTCGGCCAGGGCACCAGGGAAATTCTCCTACTCGTCGGTAGGTGGAACCACTGCTGCAAACATGGAGATCTCCATTTCGGGAGATGTAGAGAGGGAGACAAGACCTGTTATGGGCCTCCTGTCTGGTGCTGTTGACACCGAAAGTAATACCGAGAATATCCTTATGCCAGTACCTTTGGGAAAAAATGCACAGATAGAGGATGCAGCACTCATGGAGGTACAACAGATTCCATTCCAGAAGGATGACCTAAACCTCTCTTTAGAGGAAAAATGGCCGATTTTGCAGGAAGAGCTGGATTCAGTAGAAGCCTAGTTAGCGGCAGAAAAATCAAAATTTGAGGAAGACAAAAAGAGGAAAAGGATGGCTAATGATTCTCCTGACACTGCGAAAGGTTGTGCTACTAAAATCTTTATTACAAGCAGTGCTCAGCAGGACCCGGCAGATTTAGACTTACGACCTCCCCAGGCAACTATGTCACAAGTCGGAGACGTAGATGAGGCATGGTCCCCAGAAGGAGCCCTGGAAGGGGAAGGTTGGAAACTGAACATGGACAGCATTTGGATCACAAATGTGGATACAGCTAAGGTCGCTGCAGACCAGGACAATGAAGAGGAAAATATTGCAGGTTCGCCCAATATTTCTGGAGGAGTGGGAGAACGGCAAACTGAGGAGCATTCAGGTACAATTTCTCCCCCCCCATTTCGGGGCTTCTAACATTTGTCAGCATAGTCATGCTATGGAGGATGACTGGCCCTTAGCTGAACAAGTCCCCTCTCTGGAGCAAGTACCAGACATACAGAGTGGAGATTCAGTACAGGAGCCCCTGGGAGGGCAGAAAAGCCCCCAACAAACTTTTGCAAGCCTTTTCAAAAACCTGTGAAGCTTGCCAAAAGAAGAAACGCAGTGCGATTCAGATACTTAGGGGGTATGGAGACACCTCCGGATCATTTTTTTGTGGGGAAAGTGTTGTTAAAGCAGTCATTGCAATTTACCCCTGCAGATGTTTATGCCCTTGTCCATGCTGCAGGGGAATCAACTTTTGATATTAGTTTTTGGACCCTGGATTTGTTGGAGAGATTCTGGGCTAAGTATATGAAGCATAAAACAAACCCCCTCCGGACCCCATTCCAAATAATTCCATTAACAAAACAATCATTTTGAGTGGGCACAATTTTATTCAGGAATGAGGGGGTTAATATCCAAGATATATTATACTGGTTAGACAAAAAATGTGAAGTACAAGGTATCCCTGATCCTATCTTGGATGGGGAGGGGTTTTGGAATGGGGGTTGGAAGATAAAAATAAAGCTTCAGTATGAAGGCAATGATCTGAAGCATTTGCCAAACTGCTTATATATTGGGTGGGATAAGGGTTTTATCTTTTACCTGGGTCAGCCTCGTTGATGTTTCAAATGTGGGTCTGCTAGACACATCAGCCCAAACTGCGAAGTACTTAAGTGTACTCAGTGTGGAGATTTGGGCCACACAAGTTATCATTGCCAAAATTCACTGAAGCGTAACTTGTGCAAAGAGGAAGGTCACTCCTTCCCAACTTGCCCTTGGGCATCCCACAATACCGATGATGCAGATTATACAATACAGGATCTCTACATTCAAAAAATGAAAACAGCTTCCGGTTTTAGGGTTTTTTTCTCCTCCCCTCAACCAAGCTCAGATTTGGATGGCACTAGTATGGCTAGGCCAGATACAGCAGTCTTAGCTGGTCTTTTTGACTCAAGAAGTGAAACAAGCCAAATTCAGGATGGAGTCCCAAACTCTTGTGATGGGATGGCTCCCCCTAGGCCCCCTCCACCAGTGGGGGATGGATTTCAGGAGGTTAAAGTAAAAAAAGGGATGAGGGGGGAAGAAAGGCCAAGACAAGGCCCGGTGCACCATTAGAGACCATTGTTCATAGTAACCCCTTTAACACACTAAGAGAAGGCATATCTGAGGAAGATCTGGACTCAGACACGGCTTCTTGGGCCTCTTCACAGGCTGAGGCTCCCTCAGATGCCGAGGATACGGAAGGCACTGTTGCAAGTAGAACCAGGAGGAGGCAAATGGGAATTAGGGCCTCCTCCAGGAAAGTTCCTTAAAGTTCCATCTAAGAAAGCCTTTTGGGGATGGGGCATTATGATCTGTCTATAGCCTCTCTAAACGCAAATATTGTGTTGTCAGAGAGAAAGAGACTAGCGACGTTTGCTTTATTTTCTGACCAGAAATATGATATTGTGTTTTTACAAGACACCAGACTACAGACCCTATCAGATATAACTGTTGGCGGAATGCATGGGTATAGGGTGCAAGTTATTGGTCAGGAGGGACAGATATTTGTAGTGGGGTAGGTATATGTTTTAATACCCATAATGTTAAAATATTTCATCAAGTAGAAATCTTGCCTGGTAGAGCACTCTTGTTAGATGTTCAAATTCAAGGGATAGACTTTCGGTTAATTAATGTGTATGCACCCCAGAATAAAACAGCCAGAACTGACTTACTTAAGTTTATTTTACCATATCTTCATAGGTGAAAAAATATGCTATTTGGAGGAGATTTTAATATTAGATTTTTTGCTGATAGGGGACCACGTATCTCCAAAATATACTGAGATTCAGCATATCTTAATCAAGTTTTGCAGTTGACTGGTTTAATTGATGCATTTGCTTTTCCTAATGTCTTGAATCTCTCTCATACATTTTATAAGGGGCTTTTATCCACAAGGATAGATTTTTGGTTTTTGTCTCCTTACCTAACTAGTAGATAAAAGAAAGTAACACCTGTAGCAACATCTGACCATGGCCTTCTCGAAGTTACTCTCTCTCCAACCTTACTGCTACCACAAGGGGGAAGGGGTACTGGAGACTAAATTTAAGCTTGCTAGATAATTTAGAGATAAAAGGTTTTCAATATCTGGTAAAAGCAAGGGAATCAGTGGTCTTTCTATATGACTCATTAGAGGAGTGGTGGTCTGAGAGTAAGGAATATTTCCAAAAATATTTTCAGTTACTGGGAAAATTAAATGGCACACAAAAAAGAGAGAGGATTATAAAGACCTACAAGAAGAATGAACCCTTTTACAGAATTTATAGTTTACCTCCAAGACTTCCTATGTTGACCAAATTGACCAAATTAAGAGTAGGTTATTAAATCTACAATATGACAGGATGAAATTCTTAGAAACTGAACAGAAATGGGGTTGTACGAGGAAACAAGGTATAGTAAACCCCTTTGATTCATGCTCAGCCCAAAGGCAGAATAAACTTATGTACTACCTAAAATCAAAAGAGGGGATAGAGAAGCATGGGAAACAGAATATTATGGAAGACGTTGAAGGATATGTAAAAGAAAAATTCTCCCTATAAGGCATATCGGAAAGGGAAGTCCAGGAATGGGTGGCCTCTTGTGGGTTGATGCAAATTTCTGAATCTTTAAAATCACCTCTAGTAGCTCCGGTCACTGAGAGTGAACTGGGTTCCATCATCTCAGGGTTGAAACAGGGTGTAGCACCAGGTCCGGACAGACTTCCAAATGAATTACATAAATTAATTTTTCCTATGCTTAAATCGGAAATAGTTGCTGCATTCAATTTCTTTTTACTTAATTATAAATTACCTTGTAGTATATATGAAGGTCTTATCTTTTCTTGTATAAATCAGGGGATAGAGCATATGACAACTGGAGACCCATAACACTCCTAAATACAGATAGTAAAATGTTGGCAAAATTATTATATGATCATCTAGCTTTGGTATTAAAGGACATAGTTCATCCTACACAATTCTGAGCTATTCCAGGCAGGAAAATAGTGGATGCTCTAATTTTGATTCGAGAAATTATGGAAAAAGGTACTGGTAGAGAATTAAGTGTCTATTTGGCGTGGTTGGATCAAACAAAAGCTTTCAATAAAGTTAGTCATGAATATTTATGGATAACGTTATGGCTCATGGTTTTCCAGAACCTTTTTTACATTGGATTCAATTGTATTATCAGAAGGCATTGGTGAAGTCATATGTGAATGGCTGGGTGGGGGCTAGTTGTCCGGTTAGCAGGGGAGTAAGACAGGGCTGCCCCGTGAGCCCGGCTTTGTATGTTTTTGCTTTGAATCCACTCTTAAGGAAAATACAGTTAAATGACAACATTAGGGGTCTTTCTGTGCATAGTGGGGATATGGAGATTAAAAGAGTTAGCTATGCGGATGATATGTGCCAGATACTGGGGGACCAGGCATCAGGAGGTACAGCAGCTCAGGAAATTCAGCTTTTTTCGTTGCTTACTAAAATAAGCATTAACATAGTTAAAAGTACATGCCTTCCCACTGGGGATTTGGTTAAAGTGACTTCAGTATGTTTGGACATCCCGTGCCAGCTACAACCACAAAAGCTTCTGGGGGTGTATTTTGGTATGGGAGATATGTGTTCTTATAATTGGAATCTTATAATCTCAGAAGGTAAGGAAAAAAATAAAAAATGGAACTCCTGGCACATGTCTAAATTAAAGAGAATTTATATGGTTAAAACCTTTTTATTAACTAGGTTTTTACATTTCTGTATAGTTTCCCCCTACAAAACAACTGGAGACCATGCTTTATGGCATCTTCTTTCAGTGTATTTGGGGTAGCAGGCTTAACCTGATAAAAAGAGGGGTCTTATACCATTCCATTAAAGATGGGGGTCTAAAAATGGTTCATCCAATTGTTTTCTTCTTTTCTGTATTTTTATACGGTAATTTGAAACCAGTATTACAATCTGAAAACAAAATCTGGAGACCTTGGGTATCAGATCAAGTAAGAACTTGGCTTGACTCCTGGGGAGCCAAGACAGCCATTCCTAAACAAAAATCATTACAAGACCTTCCCTATTTTATGCAGGATATTTTGGGTAAATAAAAATTATGGTCCATTACGAAACAACAATTTTTGACTTTTCCCAGGAAAGAGATGTACAGTATACAAATGTAGTCGAGAGTTTTTTATAGACTCACCTAGATACTGGACTAAAACCCCAGTTGAGACTACCAAAATAGGGAAGATGTTAACAAATCCCAGATTACAGAGTAAGATGTGGGATGTTCTATGGTTATGCACTCACGAAAAATTAAATGTGAGAAACAACTTAAAACATAAAGAGGTGGCAGCCAGAGGCTGTCCCAGGGAAAGTACCAGTCAAGGAGTATTGGAAACTATGGAAAATTTATTTTTAGAACGGCCATATATTCTTTCCTTTTGGTCCTTTCTGTATTTAAAGTGGCCCAATTTTCCTTTTTTATTTATGACCAGTGATCTTTTGCTACTGGGCCTACTACCCCAAACGTGGGATAAATATGACTCAGGAAACATTTATTTTTGTTAGTGCTTAAATATCATACATGGCACATGACATGCCAACTAGCACTGTATAAGAGACAGGTTACAGCAGAACAATTGTTCTGGATGATACAGAATTCAATAGTAAGGTTTAGGGAATTGGATTTTCAGAAGTGCTCGACTTACCAATTTCAAGATGGGTGGAAACATATGGACTGTTTTTTAGATGTAGGTTAATTTAGGTGTAGGAGCTAACTTTTTGGGTAGAAGGTATTATGGTTTTGTCCTTTTTGGTTTGTATACAGGAATGCTGCAATAGCTTTATGTTTGTTTCGTTCTTTAAAAGATGTATTAATGTATGACGAAATACTTATTTATGTTTACTTTTTTTTATATTATGATTTAGTGTGGAGTAACACTATTATGTAGGTATTTTTTATTTTAAGTTATAATAAAAAAAAATTCCCATTACTCTATTAGTGTGGGGGGCTGTCTTTAGCTTTAACTAATAGGTTTTGGGGTTATATAAATGCTACATTGCATTGATGTATTAATGTATGACGAAATACTTATTTATGTTTACTTTTCTTTTTTTTTGCATTATGTGTTTATACCCTCCTCCCGTGCTTCACTGTCCCCCACTCCTTCAGGCTCCACAAGTTCCCTTCATCCCCGCTGACCTTTAGCTAGCCCTCCTCAGGTCCTCAGATCGCAGCCGACCCCCGGGATATCCCAGTGTATCCCTATCACCAGGCAGGTCCCCCTCCTCCGAGGGGGAAGGGCACCAGAGGAGAGTGGAAGTACCCCAGCACACACTCCATTAGGGCCCACGGATGCTGCTGAGGAACAGGAGGCCCTGGCCAGGCACTGGGGGCGCTCCGGGAATGGAGAGCCGTCATCTTGGTGGGCAGCGAGCAGATTTTCCGCTTTTCCTGTGGGGGAGTGACGTCTGACATCAAGGCATACGCCGATGTCTGCCACCGCTCCCTTGAACACCGTGCCCCGCCTGTATGCTGCACTCCCAGCCTCTCCTCTGCCAGGAGTCAGCCTCGTGTGGTATCGTCCCTACCCACCCCGGAGAAGGAGAGCTGTCCCCGGACGCTCTATCCTTCTCCCCCCGGCCGGCCCTCCAGCAACCCAAGTCCGTTCCTGAACCTGGGTCGCCGGCATCGTACTTTTCTTTTGTATTATGATTTCACGTGGAGTAACACCATTATGTATGTATTTCTTTTAAGTTATAATAAAAATTCCCGCACTCTTTTCAAGAAGTGCCATGGGATCTTTAACATCCACCTGAACTACCACCAGAACAGGCAGATGGGACCTCAGTTTAACATCTCATCCAAAAGATGGCACCTCAGGAGTGCAGCACCCCCTCATGCTGCACTACAGTGTCAGTATTGGGATATGAACCCAAGTGCCTGGTGTGGGGAAAGAACCCACTGCCTTCTGATCTCCTGGCCTCAGATGCGAGTGTGCTACCTGCTGAACCACTAACACTGCACATCCACCACATCATCGCTGTGAACCATGACAATGGAGTTGACATCACTTAAGGATGTTACCAAGTTGTCCACTGGTGTGTATAGCTGTGGCCCCACCACCAGAAACACCTGCTGCTCAGGGCAATCAGACTATGAAGGGTTCTCCGCTAGCCATCCAGAAGGAGCTGGCTGTCCACCAGACTCAACCACCAAGGTTTATAATACCTCAGCATGATGAGGTCAAGGAGAACCTAGTGCTTTCTTGTAACCAGAGGTTCCAGTAAGAAGCCCAAGGGAAAGGTCCAGCAACCCTACCTTGGAAGCTTGTATATGCTGCTTGCCACTGAAGGTAAGAATCACATGACAACACTTCAGCATCCAGTCTTCAACAGTAGTGCTGTCCACAGAGAAGCATGCAACACATGAGTCCATACTGTTGTTTCGGTTCATGACAAACCACGCAGAATTACTGGTACTCTGAAGCCATCTTGTTCCCACAGGGGCACAGATGCATAATGGGTGGAATTCTTTCCTTCTTTTTGGCCATGGCATCTTCAGACTTCACTTTGGCATTGTGAACAGAAAAGAATGAGAATGAGAATGAGAACGACACCATACAAGAAAAGGAAATGGCGAAGCAAAACACACCGGCTGCAATGAGGCAAATTGAATGGACGCTCCCACTGTGTGCACTTGACGGTGTAAAGAACAGAACTGAGGGTGGTGAAGGAGCCAGCAATGTTTATCACCCAATGTATAACACCACATGAGGTACCCAGTCACTGTGCTTAGAAGCTGTTGTCTGCTTCCTGGCCAAAGATTTGCTCCCCTGAAGTCCTAATTCTGTCGGCCCGACCCATAAGTGGGAATTAGCGTGGAAAATTGATTTAGGGAAGATCATTTTTATTCAGAATTGCTACTGATGATTCAATGTATGATGTATTTTGTATATTATTAAGAAATGCACATTGCTGCTATACTGTGCTACATTAATATGTATGCTGTTTGGTCTCTTTCCTCTCCATAGCACTCTGTGGGCATTCCTTATCCCCCTTAAATAGCAATAACAGTTGTTTCTTTGGGATTTTGTATCCTGCAGATAAAAAAAGAGAAGAAACTTAATAATACAGATGTTATTTATAATCAGAACTAGATGAAGGTAAAAAAAAACTCCAAGGAATTTCTACATGCTTTTGTTCAATTTGTGAATATGTTGATACATGTCTGCCCTTTCCACAATGTAATAAGTGAACATACTGAAAAGTACCATCAAAGTACTGAATCCTGTGGCACCCCACTCATCTCCTTCCTAATACCTGAAAGAGTTCCATTTACCACTACCCTCTGTGTTCTCTCCCTCAGTCCATTGCTCATCTCAGGTACTAAATAGCTGGTATAGTGCAGCAAAATGCTACAAAGGATATGGGGCAATGCTACCCATTTTCAATAATATGTAGCAGTAGACTGCTAACCATTTTTTGAATGAGTCCATGGCACAGTAGACAACACTGACAGAATATATGTTCAATTGTGTTAATCAATCCATGCCAAGTGCTACGCTTTTTCACAGCTGATTAGCAGGATTACACATGAAAGTGCTACTCAGTTTTTTCATCTTATTTAATACCCTGGCAGGTAAGCTCTTCCCCTAATCCCAGGGCCCTAAGCGTCTTCAGAAATCCTCTGTGTAGCATCAAGTTGAAGACACTGCAGAAGTCCAAGTAAAGGATGTCCTATGCATGTCTCTTGTCCGCTGTCAACACAACCTCCCCTTAACAAGGTCATGCTGCCTTTATTATGTAGGTCATTAGCTTCAACAAATTCCACTCTGTTTCTTGATGAGGCACAAGCAACTTCACCATGATAGAGGTCAGACTTACTGGCCTGTAATTCCACTGGTGCTCACTGTCCCTCCAATACAATGGGTGACTACATCTGCCACTCTCCAGTCTTCCAGGAACACCTATTACCAAAGACCAGATAAAAGATTTACCAATGCCCCCACCGATTTACCAATGCCCCTGCCAGTGCCCCCCCACACTTCTGTCGGTGCCCTACGGGTAAAGCCCACCTAGCCCCTGGTGCCTTGTTTACCTTCAACCTCCTCTGCCTTTTGACTACCTTGTCCCCTTAATTTGCCTCACTTCAAACTTCTGCCTGTTCTCCTCTGACTCTGTTATGCTCACTGGAAGAGGACTCCCTTCCTCCGCGTGAATACTGAGCTGAAGTATTCATTCAGTATTACAAAAGAACCCTCATCTCATCCTTGTCCCCATGCACCCCTCATTTCTGTAGCCTTACTACGGTCTTTATCTTCTGCCTAATATAGCTAAAGAAGGACTTATTCTCCATTACTCCATCTATTATTTTGAGCACTGCCCCAGCTTTGACATTATTGTCCTGCTGCTGCTCCCACTTCCCTTAGACCCTTACCCAACTTCTCTACTCTTGTTTGTCTGATCCAGATTGTAATTTTGAAAGTTGCCCTCTTAGTTACCTAAAGCACCCCTCACTCAATTGGTGAAATCATATAGGATTTGTATGCCTCTTGCCTTTCCCTGCAACATCTGGAAACATCCAGTACTATAATACTGCATTCAAAGTGGCCTCTCATTTGCTTCTGCCCCATCCAGTTGCTCTACCCCTTTAAACATAACCTGCAGTAATCCCTCCACCCTCTGAAAACCTACCCTCCTAAAGTCTGGCACTAGAGTCTTGGTCCTGGGACACTCAGCACTGCAGGCTAATTTTTCCTTTCAATAACCCGTCTTTAGCTTCAGTCTGGTTTATGGGGCCTGTAAGCGGCATCCACCCTCACATTCTTCCCCCTCCATCACCAGCAATACCCACAGTGATTCAACACATCTTTGGCCCAGATGGAGTTTCCCTTCATCCCCCTTATGTACCCCTCAGTGTTTTACTCTCTCTTTAAGAACATGTAGTCTGGGACTGAGGTGTCCCACTCATGATCAGGTGCAACCTACATTTCCATCACAGCTACAGTTTGTTTCCAGGGCTCATGGCATTCCTGCTACTTACCATCTATACTTCACTTGCTTTGTCTCTGCCCTGAGCGCTCTGCTTCCCATCTCCATCATGTTCATTAACTCCTCCCGACCCTTTGTTAACATTTCCTGCCTACCATTATTCCCACTCTCCCTCGCTCCCATAGTTGGTGGAGTGATAACTAGGTCCCCCGCACTTGCCACCATGCCCTAGTCCTTTATACAACAGGCTTTCCTGCTCCTGTTTTAAACATCTAGTAATAAAGGCATCAAACATCTGCCCCGAGCATTTGCTCCCTCTTCAGTGGGATGAACAGCATCTGTTCTAAAGATCCTTTTATCCCAGAAGTGTCCCCAGTCCCCTACATATCAGAACCCCTCCTCCCTGCACCACTTCCTCAGTCATGATGACTTGAACTTGTCTACCTTCAGAAGCCTCTCATTGCCCACATGCCACACTAGCAGTATCTCCAAACTAGCCACTGACATAGCTACAAACCTCAGCTTGCCTCCCAACATCCAGAAATTAGCCGTGACCTCCACTGCCTCATAGCTGGTCAGGTTATTGGTCCCTGTGAGGGCAATCACCATCTGGCACCTTCACCACATGCCCAAGTATCCCCAGTGTTCTGCTGATATCCCCTCCTTTGCTGCAGCCACCATTAATGAACTATATGCTAACAAGCACACTAGCCACAATACACCAGTGAGTTATATACCAATAATAAACATGTCTCTAAAGCTCTGCTAGACCATGGAAAAAAAATCATTCAAATGAGGGATTGGGCTTAGTTGTAGGCGTCAGCCATTACAAGTTAATAGGGTCTCTGAGGGTTGTCTTGTATGTTATAAGACACTCTGAGACTTAGGTTTGGTCAAGAAAACCAAGAAGCTAAGTTAAGTGGTTCAAATCCCATGAGAGAAGTCCTATGCTATAAGAGATACCTGCAGAGGCCATATTTTCTCATTATGAATCACTGGAGTTTAGCTTGATACAACAAGAAAACAGATCAAGTTGGAAACCAATGTTCTTGTACCAATCCAAACAATGAAGATCTAAATCATGTACTGTTTAATGATGCCTGGTACATTAAGCCCAGACAGACTTGACTGGTGCCCATCTGGGAAAACATACACACCCAGGACAAAGATGTACTTCCAAAAGTAATGTTCACCTCAGAAGATGATTATGTTACAAGTAAAGTGGCTGAGTAGCTTATAATTAATCAACAAAATGCAACTTAAATATTAGGTAAGAAATTGTTTCAATGTTATTTGCACATGTACGGGGATAAATTATCTGTAGGTGTCCTGCTTGTATATCATATTTTATATTATAAGGTGTTATGCATAACTGTTAAAATCGTATAAGTTATTTGTGTACTGTAATGGTTTTGACAGAATAAACTTGAACTTGACTTAAAAAAACTTGAGTGATGTATAACAAGATTGGAGACTTTTTTTTTTTTTAAACATTTATTATGACTTCCTCTGCCATAACCAACGTGGAGCACTCTCTCCCAATGCTGCTGCACAAGAGCACACTGTACACAGGACAAGAGGTACAGTAACTCTCTCCCAACACTGCTGCACAAGAGCACAGTATGGCCCTGTCCCCACTACACTGCTCCAGCCCTACAGCCGGGAAGCGGTGCAGTGCGTCCACACTGCAGTGGTGTCCGTTCACCCAGGACCAGCACAGCGGTCCACACTTGAGAGGATTGATTGGGCCGTTCTGGTGGCGCCCGATCCCTGATGCAACTTCGCTGCACTTCAGGCCCTGCAGGGACCGTTAGCACCGTCCACACTACCGCTGGTAAGCGTTGCAAAGGCGGGACGGTTTCATAACCATTGTTGAAACCACCGCATATGTGGTTTCAACAACGGTTATGAAAACGCCTTCTGTAACGTTACAGGTGTAAACGCAAACCATTGCGGTAATGGTTTGGGCACTCTGTAACATTACAGAGGCGTAGTGTGTACAGGGCCTAACTCTCTCCCACCGCTGCTGCACAAGAGCCCACTGTACACAGGACAGGAGGTACAGTAACTCTCTCCTACTGCTGCTGCACAAGAGCCCACTGTACACAGGACAGGAGGTACAGTAACTCTCTTCCACCGCTGCTGCACAAGAGCCCACTGTACACTGGACCGGAGGTACATTAACTCTCTCCCACCGCTGCTGCACAAGAGCCCACTGTACACAGGACAGGAGGTACAGTAACTCTCTCCCAACGCTGCTGCACAAGAGCACATTGTACACAGGATAAGAGATACACTGACACGGATCACTATCTCCCAACACTGCTGCACAGGAGCACATTGTACACAGGACAAGAGATACAGTAACTCTCTCCCAACGCTGCTGCACAAGAGCCCACTGTACACAGGATAAGAGATGCAGTAACTCCCTCCCAACGCTGCTGCACAAGAACACACTATACACAGGATAGGAGATACAGTAACTCTCTCTCCCAGTGCTGCTGCATAACAGCACACTGTACACAGGATAAGAGATACAGTAACTCTCTCCCAACACTGCTGCACAAGAGCACACTGTACACAGGATAAGAGATACAGTGACTCTATGTGTGAGGCTGAAAAAACGTTAGTGATTTATAATAGTACCTATTTTTATTTATGGGTAATGTAGATATTTTAAGAGTAAAGCCACTCCATGGAATCCTGAGTAAGTAGCGGAGGTAATGGACAGGACACACAAGTTGTATGTTGCTTTGCAAATTTGCCCCTCAGTAACACCTATTCTTATCTGAAGAGTCCATGAAATGGCTGCAACCTGAATTCCATTTATGGATACTTCACATATTGATATATGTGGACTTTTAACACAAAAACGTAAGCTCTTTACCGTCTATGGAAGATCTTTTTATTAGCTTCAGAAACATAGAAATTACATAGAAACATAGACACTGACAGCAGATAAGGACTGCCTGGCCCACCTAGTCTGACCATTTTCCCCAACCTACTGCAACACCACAGACCCTACGTGATCTATGGCTTTACCCTCCCTTATGCCTATCCCATGCATTTTTTAATTCCATTACCATTTTTGGCCCCGCCACCTCCGCTGGGAGGCTGTTCCACTGTTCCTGTGTAGAGGAACTTTCTCACATTACCCCTTAGTCTACCCCCTCAGGCTCCATATCATGCCCCCTTGTTCCTGAGCATCTTTTTTCTGAAAAAATGCTTTCTCTTGTACCTTATTTATGCACCCCTTACCCCAGCCAAGAGCAGCGTCTTGAAACCAGGACCCCCCTAACCTGTACACAGACAAGGCATCAAACCACAAGCTGGCATAAACAATAGGCATCACCCCCAGCATTAGGGCAAATACCCAGCTCAGGATCTAGAGGGAAATGCAGACGGGGCCGCCCACACAGAGTCCCTTCACACTTGTATAGCTTCTCGTACTGTGCAAGCTCTCGTTCTTGTTGTGCTACCCATACTTGGACATGGAGTGGATAGCCAGTCTTATACCTAGATACTTTTCCTCTGCAAAAGAAACATACAAATCCAAATTACTCATTTGCACTCTGCACTTAGTACACTGGCTCAGACTGGTTTGATCTGAAAAAATCTTTGTTTTCCCTCTGCGTTGTACTGAAACTGCTGCCTGATTTTGCACATTTGTTTCAAAGTACATCGAACACATTCTCTTAAACTGTTGCCTGACATGCACTTCATTTCAAACACGTTTTGCACCTTTGCTGAAACTTTTGCCTGAATTGCATTTTGTTTAGAACATTTGAACATTTGCTGATTATGTTCTACCATTAAACCCCTTGCCCAACATGGCATCTTTTCATTTGTTTACTTCCATTGGACTACGCCCCAACACGGCCACTGAAACTTTTTCTCAGCATTACACACATATTGCTCTATCTTGCATTGGTTCTTTGACATAACGTTTTGCCCTTTCTATGCACAACCTTGCAATTTCAGTTTTGGGGAAAAAAAAAAAAAAAAAAAAAAAAGCACAGTCTTTAAATCTTTGCATACTCCCTGTAAACTTCGTTTAGCACTGCCCTGAACAGACATACAGCTTGTTTGCCTGCTACCAGTGATCAGCTACTACAACTTAGTCCTTTATCCCTCAGTTACTTTGCTCAGCTTACTCCCTTGCGGACTTTAGTAGTAGATCCCTTGCCTTGCACACAGTTCATTTACTTTGCCATAGGTGTACTTACAACAGCAGCTGGTTCCCTCCATGGATGGTTTTGTGGCATTGCTGCTGATTTGAGGACTGTTGGGGGTTGGTTGGCCTGTCCAGCCGACGGGTCAGCAACATGCACACTCTCGATCACTACCTTGGCGGTCGCTAACAGGGAGAAGTCCAATGGAAATGTTTTTAACAGTTTTAAAGTAGAAAAGTCCAAGTTTTTCTTGCGCGAAGATCCTGCTGCTGCTGCCTGCTCCAAACTGCACGCATGCTCCTTGCTCTCTCCTCCTCCTCCTCCTCCAACACTCCTTCAAACCAGAGACTCTAGGCAATGGGCAAGACTTGGCTGGTTTTACCAGTCACATGATACCATGCAAATGAGCTCTCTCTCTCTCTCTCTCTCTCTCTCCTGCTTGCACTCCCTTAGGACTACTGTCGAGCAGAAAAATTTTAAACTGCAAACTGAACTTTTTTTCTTGTGTACCCCCCTCCATGCCCCCATCTAGGAGCATAAAAGTATTTTGCAGATGGTACAGGGCAATAAAACAAGGGTACCCTCAAGCGTTAACATCGAGACCAATGCACTTCATTCAAGGCAGAAAATGTTGCATACTACCTTTCTGGTGTCTTCAATACTCATGCACTCTCACCTTTGGCTGCACACCGGTCCAGGAGCTCCACACTGCACATCTACTGTCTCTGGACCCACCATAGGTGGGATGAAACTTCATCTGGAATGCAGCTCATAAGAAATTAATTTTAACATCAAGGGGAAAAGAAGGATCTAATTTCTTCATTTGCTTCCCCCTCTCAATTTAAATAAGGCACATCACCACTATTTCCTCCCAAACTGGCTTATTTATTTAGCTCCTGCACTGCAAATGATTCCCAGCAGTACAGAAACATAGAAACATAGAATTTGACAGCAGATAAGGACCGCTTGGCCCACCCAGTCTGCCCATTTCCCTACCTAATGGATAAACTGCAGATCCTAGTGAACCAACAGCCTACTTCTTCCTACCCCCCCAGAATTGCCTTATGACTGTCCCATGCATTCTTGAATTCCACCACTGTTTTTGACTCCACAACCTCCTCAGGAGAGCTGTTCCATGCACCTACAACCCTCTCCATGAAAAAATACTTCCTCACATTACCTCTGAGCCGTACCCCCTCTAGCTTCAAATGGTGCCCTCTTGTTCTTGCACACCTCTTTTTCTGAAAGATGCTACCCTCTTGAACTTTGTTGATTCCCTTGAGGTACTTGAAAGTTTCTATCATGTCCCCCCTGTCCTCGAGACTATACATATTAAGCTCCTTAAGTCTCTCTTCACATGTCTTCCGGTGCAGACCCTGCACCATTTTAGTTGCCCTCCTCTGGACAGCTTCCATCCTGTTTATGTCTTTGTGGAGATTGGGTCCCCAGAACTGGATGCAGTACTCCAGATGGGGTCTCACCAGCTGTCTGTACAGAGGGGTAACAACTTCCTGTTTTCTACTGGTGATGCCTCTCCCTATGCATCCCAGTATCCCCCCAGCCCACCTTACTGCCCTCTCACATTGCTTGCTCACCTTTAGTTCATCTGATATGACTACCCCCAGGTCCCTTTCCATTTTTGTTGTTGTTAGTATCTCACCCCCATTGTGTACTCTTCCCTGGGTTTTGTTTCCCAGGTGCATTACCTTGCACTTCTTAGCACTGAATCTAAGCTGCCATACATTTGACCATTCCTCCAACCTTGCCAAGTCCCTTCTCATCCTTTCCACCCCACCTTGTGTATCAACTCTGTTGCAGATCTTTGTGTCGTCTGCAAAGAAACATACTTTTCCTTCCAGTCCCTCTGCAATGTCGCTTATGAAGACATTAAAGAGGACCGGTCCTAGTACTGAACCCTGCAGTACCCTACTAGTAACCCCCCTTTCTTCAGAGTGGACTCCGTTTACTATTACCCTCTGTGTCCTGTTCTCCAGCCAATTCTTTACCCAGGCTACCATCTTGGGACCCACTCTCAGGCTGGCCAACTTGTATATTAATCTTTTGTGTGGGACTGTGTCAAATGCCTTGCTAAAGTCTACTTAGGCCATGTCTACAGCCCCTCCCTGATCTACTACTTTGGTCACCCAGTCAAAGAAATCTATTAGAGTTATCCGACATGACCTTCCCGCCTCAGACAGGGGTTACACACTTCATTTTTAAACAGATAAAGCAGCTTCATGGGGCTAATCAGCTTTTTATACATACTGGCTGGACATTGTAAGGCAGCAGAAATGATAAAGGTAGTCACAAGCAAGGATTTTTCCTATTCTCTCTCTCTCTCTCATGCTTTACCCAAGACCTCCTGAGCTCAGATCCCTGCAATCTCCTGGCTTCTCTGGATCTGATAAGCCAAACCTTTTTTCTTTCTTACCCAGGTTACTCACTCTCTCACTGGCACTGGTCATCCCCCAAACCTCTGGTGTGCAAGAGCAGGCTGCTTCCCCCACCTGGACACCTGGGCACTGGCCCAAGACATAAAAACATATAAATTGTTGGCAGATAAGGACCGCTAGGCCCATCCAGTCTGCCCGTAGGCCCTATACATTGTATGTGGCCACTGACCCTATGTGATCAATGGCTTGTCCTCACTACCTCCCCTCTCAGGCTTCGCTTGTAGCCGTCATAAGCATGCTTAAACCCTCCACTGTGCTTGCCCCCACTACCTCCTGTGGCAGACTATTCCATGTGTCGACTACCCTTTCTGTGTAGAAAAACTTCTTTATATTACCTCTTAATCTACCCCCCTCCAATTTCATATTGTGCCACCTTGTTCTAGTACTTTTTCTACACTGGAAAAGCTCCCACGCCTGCACCTTGTTTATGCCCTTAAGATACTTGAAAGTTTCAATCATGTCCCCCCACTGTCTCCTCTCCTCCAATGAGTACATATTGAGGTCCTTTAGTCTCTCCTTATATGTTTTGTGGTGTAAGCCCTGCACTGTCTCTGTTGCCCTTCTCTGGACAGGCTCCACCTTATCTATGTCCTTGTGCAGGTGTGGTCTCCAGAACTGCACACAGTACTCCAGGTGAGGCCTTGCCAATGTTTTATGCAATGGCATCACCACCTCCCACTTTCTGCTAGTGATACCTCTGCCTATGCACCCCAGCATACCACTGGCCCTGCCTGCTGCCTTTGTAGACCGTTTTGATACCTTAAGGTCATCAGAGATAGTAGCCCCTAGGTCCCTTTCCTCCTTGGCAACAGTCAGCTGCCCCCCACCAACATGTAGCTCTCTCCAGGGTTCCCTCTACCCAGGTGCATTATTTTGCACTTCTTTACATTGAACCTCAGTTGCAACATCTCTGACCAACTTTCAAGCTTCTCCAGGTCCCTCTTCATTTTCTGCACCTCTTCTAGAGTATCCACCCTGTTGCAGATCTTGGTGTCATCTGCAAACAGGCAGACCTCTCCTTCCAGGCCCTCTGCAATGTCACTAACGAAGACATTGAACAGGACTTGTCTTAGTACTGATCCCTGTGGTACCCCACTGGTCACTCCCCTCTCCCCAGATTGTACCCCATTTACCACAATCCTGTCTCCTGTCTGTTAACCAGTTCCTAACCCAGTTTACCACCTTGTCTCCCATGCCCAGACTACCCATCTTGTTAAATCAGCCTTATATGTGGGACGGTGTCGAAGGCTTTGCCATAATCCAGGTAGGCAACATCTGCTGCCCCTCCCTGATTAAGTTCCCTTGTCATCCACCTTCTTTCCCTGCCCCATAAGACGAAGGACCTGGCTACTCATACTTCCCCCACGGAGCTCCATTTCCCCAGCTCTTCGTCGACCACAACACTGAAAAAAACATCCTGACTCTACTTTGGGGGGATCCCCACTGGCCCTCCTGGACTGCTGAGCTCCCTTCCTTGCCCACCTAATCCCTGCTCCTTACTCTGTACTTCCAGCCACCCCCCTCCAGCCCCAGGCCTAATACCCAGGCAGAAAAAGCCCTGATACTTCCTGTCTGCTCCCTTATATACTCCCTAAAACCTACTCTCTGCTGCCACCTTGAGGCATACAGCAGCCACTACCCCCAGAGCACTAACCCATTCCCTAGCTCGGGAGGGTAGGAGGGGGAAAGCAATGCCTAAATGGGAGCAAAAACCCCTGCCTAAAAGGGGGGGCTTACACTCTTTCCCCACCCAGGAAATCAGTCTCTCCTGGGAATGATAGCAAGGGCCCAATGATGGTCTCCTCCCATCAGACTAGGTACTCACACTCTCAGCCTTCTGGCAATAGACACACCAAATGCCTGGCCACAGGGCACCACCCAACCTACCTTCCTAGCCCAATGTACTTCTAAAATCCCTAAAACCTACCTGTGCCATGAGATTATCTAAATGGTTAGCAAACAACCTTCATTATTTCTTTAACAACAATTGCAGTCATTTCTCACAATGATTAAACATTTCAATATTAAGCATCTGCAAACAACAGTACTGAGGTAGCTACAGTTTAGCTATCCCCAAATGCCTCCCTCCAAATTTAAAACAAGTTTTGCTGTGTACAGTCCCCAAACCACTCACTCACACATTCACACACATATCCTCTCACAAGTCTCCCAAACATGTTTTATCATAATTTTAATAACATTATCACTTTAAATTTAAGAGCTTTGATTTTAAGAAAATGACTGAATACAGTCACCATAACTTGGCTCCATAGAGCAATTGTCCTGGCACAGTCAATAAGTTCCAAACCAGAAGGCCTAGGTTGCAGGCCCCCCACCTGGAGGGAAATAACTCTCTGGGTCTGGCTTGGTGGTCACATCACCAAAGGAATCCCGATCCAGAAGGTAATATTTGATCCTAGTCCCAGCCAAGTCCTGCACCAAAACAGAATGCTTGAACAACGTTAGGCCAGATGAAGTCCCTGTGCAACACATCGACCATGCCTACTGAATCACCTTCTGAGATGGGGCACCTCTTCCACCTGGACGATTCTTTAATCGTTCCAACTGCTCCTTGAAGATCTAGTCCTCCCTCATCTCCTCGATGATGTCCCAAATCTGTTCTTGCACATATGGATAGTTCATGAGGATATTCTACCTGTAGCCTCCTGTGGACCCACCTTTCAGCCTGGCTCCATTCTGGCAGGTGCTTCACGCTGGTCCTCCTGGCTTGTCCCATTGGTGGCCATATCCCCTGTAGATATTTCAAGTTCATCAGGTCACTTGGGTTTAACCCATCCATCCGGGTCTTAGCCCAGACTGGGAGCTGTGTGGTGTTATCTGCAAAGGTGATAACAGGGCGATGGTAAGGCCTAGGGATGGCCCTTACCACCATATAGTACTGGAAAGAGTAGTATATAGAGGTAAAGAATGGTGACAGGAGAATTGAAGACACAAAGTTTTGTAACCTCAGTGCTGACCACAGAGGGAGATTTGATGATAAGATGTAAAGGATGTTGTATGTATAAAATGGTAGAATTGGGGACAGACTATAATTGTTATGAATGTGAAAAATGTGAATCAAATAGGGAATTACATAGTAATTTAGTAAAGGTTACTGAAAGACTAGAGAAATTAGAAAGGATTCAACAGGTATTAACAGAAAGGATTAAGATACTCTCAAGCCTAAATTTAAATGAGGATGCTAAGGAAAGGAATGGTTTATAAAATGGAAATGGGAAAAGGAAGTCAAGATAAGTTGGGAAGGAAAATAAGTCTGGAAAACGCTGTGAGAGTAACAAAGTTAAAAGAAAGCATAGGGGCCTAAGTCCTCTTAGACCAGTTCCAGGAGATTTAAGGAAGGAACAGGAGACAATAATTACAAATATTACTACAGATGGAACAAGACAGGAAGAGACTGGAACAAATAATGCAAATGGGACTGGGGTTAGTGTACTGGAGGGAATAACAGTAACAAATAGTTTCAGTGTGCTGGGTGAGTTAAATCAGTCTACCACAGTAGAAGATAATGGTAATGAAAATATAGTACACATGGAGGGGGGAGAAGGGGAGAGTCCAAGGCAGGTAACAGTAATTGGTGACTCCATCATTAAGTATACTGACCAGTATATTTGTAAACATGACAAAGGAAATAGGATGGTCAGTAGCTTCTCGGGGGCAGGTGCTACACATGTATATAATATGGCTGATAATACATTTAGCGGTGCAGGGGAGCATCCCCTGGCAGTGATTCATGTAGGCATCAACAACATTATGAAAAAAACCCTACCTGAGATGCAGAAGGATTACACTAAATTGGTGGAGAAATTAAAGAAAAGGGTGTGAAACAGTGATATCTGAGATACTGTCAGAACCTAGGACAAATGTGTATAAAATATGAAGAATTGCCTTAACCAATGAATGGTTGTATAAATGGACTAAAATAGGAACTATCAAATTATTAAACATTGGGGAACCTTTAATGAAAAAAAGGAATTCTACTGTAAGGATGGGTTGCATTTGAATTTTAGAGGAAGTAGAATTTTGGTGAAGAGATTGCGACAGGCAATACAGAATTGTTTAAACTGAAAGAGGAGGGGATGAAAGGGGATAAAATGGCGTATAGGGCTCCTAATGTGGGAAATAGAAAAAGGTTGTCATCAATTAAGGCCATGTTTTGTAATGCCAGAAGTTTAAATATAGTTAGTATGTCAGAATTAGAGGTAATAAGAAGACAGGAGAGTTTGGATATGGTGGAGATAGTTGAAACCTGGTGGGATAATGAAAATGTGTGGCTGCAATATATTGCAGGATATAGAATATTTTAAAAAAAACAGAGCAGGAGAAAAAGGGAGGAGAGATGGCCCTTTTCATTAGAGAGAGAATAGAAGTAAGGGATATAGAACAATGTAACAACTTAAATGGAATTGAAACAATTACTATCGAGCTGCTGGGTATTAGGGGGGAAAAAATGTAGAATTTCAGTTTTCTATAGGGCACCTGATATTGGTATGGAAGAAACTGAAGCCTATATTAAGGACATTGCTAATCAGGCTGAGACGACAAATATTATTTTTATGGGGGACTTAAATATGCCCACTACTGAGTGGGAAGAAAAACAATCTGGCAATAGTTTAGCATGTAGAGTCCAGGAAGAACTGATGGCAGGGGGAGTTAAACAATGCATAAGGGAGGCTACAAGAGGTAGTAGTATATTAGATGTTATCCTGACCAATATACCTGAGGTAATACAGAGGATTAGTATCCAATCACAATTAGGTAATAACGACCATAAGTCCATTATGTTTATGATGGATTGGTTACTTAAACCAGTTAAGGGAGATACAGTTCAATTTCTCTATCATAAATGTAACTATGGAGCAATTAGAGAAAAAATTAGTAAGTATGAATTGGGAAGGTAGAATGAAGGGTTTAAGTATGGAAGAAGCACAGAAATGCTTTTTGGATATACTTAATAATATGATAAAAACTCATATTCCGAGTAGAAAGGTTTATAATCACAAGGACAAGATGCCACCATGGCTGAACAGAACAATAGTAGAATTGTGTAAGAAAAAGAAAGTAATGTTTAAGAAAATGAAGACTAATAAGTCAGAAATTTCAAAGAATGGGTATAAGAAAGTATTGAGGAGATTAAAGAAGGAAATAAGAAATATTAAGAAACAGCTTGAGTTTAGATTAGTTGTAAAGAAAGATAAAAAAAGCTTTTATGCCTATGTGAATAGTAGTAAGGGAGGTAGGAGTACAGTGGAACCATTTAATATTAATGGAGTGATGACGTCTGAGCCTATAGATATGGCAAATTAATTTGGCAGATGTTTTGGGGCCGTATTTAGGAAAAATACTGATGGTATGGATAAGTGTAATATAGGCACATGTAATCAGGATCCTCAAACTATAATAACTGAGGAGAGGGTGTTAAAAAGAGTAATGAGATTGAAGGTGGATAGGGCAGCAGGACCGGATGGCATCCACCCACACTTTTTGAGGGAGCTGGGTGATGTGTTCACACCAATTATTACTAAATTGGGACAAAAATCTTTGAGGGAGGGTGTGGTGCCTGAGGGGTGGAGGTTGGCACATGTGCCAATATATAAGAAAGGGATAAGAAGTGAAGCGTCGAATTATCGACCGGTGAGCTTGACCTCGGTGGTGGTGAAAATTATAGAAGGGGCACCAAGTGAGGCTATATATGAAAGCATGTTAAGTAAGGGTATTATTGATAAGAATCAGCATGGTTTTATGCCCAATAGGTCATGTGAAACAAATCTATTAACCTTTTATGAGTATGTCAGCAAATGTGTTTGATGATGGAAAAAATGTGGATGTGGTAATGCTTGATTTCAGTTGAGCTTTTGATACAGTTCCATATTACAAAATAATAAAAAAAAACAACTTATTGATATGGAGATAGGATCACTGTAAGATGGGTAGAACAGTGGCTGAAAAACAGGCAGCAGCAGGTAAAGATACAGAGACATCTATCTGAACCAAGGGGGGTGTGGAGTGGAGTTCCCCAGGGGTTGGTGTTGGGTCCACTGCTGTTCTGTATTTTTATAAGCGATTTGAAACTATCTAGTAAAAATAAATTAATTAAATTTGCTGACGATGTTAAAATAGGAGCTGTAATGGATATGTTTAACGAGAGACTCATATTTGGGCATAATTTAATCTATATTGCAAATTGGGTAAGAAAGAATGGGATGACCTTCAATAAGGACAAATGTATAATCATGCACTTCGGTAGACACAATATTAAACAGGTCTACTATATGCATGACCTGAAGCTTAGGGTGTCAGAATGTGAGAAGGATTTGGGTATTTATGTCCAAAATGATTTAAGGAATGAGGTCAATAGTAAACAAACATCAAATAAAGCCATGCAGATTGTGGGTTATATAAGGAGAGGTTTTCACTCAAGAAGCAGAGAGGTGTTGATGCCATTGTACAGGTCTCTGGTTAGGCCTGTTTTGGATTATTGCTCTACTGTGGCCAGTCCATTATTGGTGAGGGACATTAAATTAATGGAAAGACCACAGAGATCCCTTACTAGATCGATTTTGGGTTGTAAGGGAGAGTCATACGAGGACAGATTGGAAAGGTTGTGATTGTGGTCATTGGAGAGTAGAAGGGCAAGGGGGGACTTATTGGTATTATATAAGTACCTGAAAGATGAGGATCTTAGATCTGAGTTGGGATTGGCATTTAAAGAAAAAGCATATCAATTGAGAAGGCATGATAGGCAACTGAGAGAGGAATTGAGTAGGACTGAACAAAGAAGGAAGAGTTTTAAGTGTAGAGCAGTAAGGATATGGAATGGACTACCTCAAGAGGTGGTAGAAGTGGAAAGCTTAAATACTTAAAAAAAAAAAAAGATTGGATAAGTTCCTTGATGAAGTTGGTGGTGTTTGTCACTACCACTGAATTGTGGAGAAGACTATGTGGGCTATGCCTTTTTGACTTTCTTATTCTTCCAGTATGAGCCGAAAAGTGCTGCCAACATATTTCTCTTCATTCAACTCTTCTAATTATTTTTGACCAATAACGCTCCCTCTGGCTGATGCAGGTGCAGGGCCAGGCTCAGAGCCACTACCAGTAGGCTGCTTTTTACTTCTGGCTCCCAAGGCGGGCTCTGACTTGCTCGACAGGGCCTGTGGGCTACCACCGGACAAGGGCCATGGTGAGGGTCTCACAGGCCCTGAAGGATCCCCGACTGCTTGTCTGAGGTCCCTGCCCCTCCCTCTGCCACTGGGATAGCCGGTAGTCAGCAGCAGGGAGCGGGGAAGATTGCTGTGCTCCCCATCACCATTTTCTTTGACTGGTGCACCTGCACCATCCTCCTCTACAGCCTCCACAGTCACATCTGGGGAGTCGCTTCTGGCCTCATCCACCTGGGCACAGGTGCTTTCTCCCAGGGACAATCTCTCAAACCCTACTGAATCCCCACTGGCTGGTGACCATGGTATAAAAAAGCTAATGGTGGAACTGGGAGTGAACATCCCCAAATTCAGAACTGGTGGCCTGCCTAAGAAATATGGGCATATAGGCAACCTGGCAACTCCTTCCCCATGAACCCACACCTCACACAATGTTCATTTTCTTTGTCTTTTCCCCCAGCTTTCCAGAGCCAGTACAGCAGTGAGGCAGGAACTGTAGCCAGGGGTTCCTCCTGGGGGGTCACTTCAGGTCTGTCTGCTTGGATGTCCCCCTGCCACAACATGCCACCAATCCATGGTGGATGCCTGCATTCAGTCTCTCCCCCTCCCAGTTCTCACAGCTTAACCAGATAGCTCAAATTTAATTTGCTTTAATATGGGCAGCCCAGTTCACTTGCCTCACCGTGGATGTGCCCAGGAAAAATAGTCTTTCTTTTCTTTTCTTTCGCTGGTGTTATTTCTCCTGCTGCTGCTGCTGCTGGTCTCCTCATTCCCTCAGCTCCACTCTCTCCAATCTCCCAAAGATGACGCCTCTGTTTGCAGCTGCTGTAGCTCCTTCTCAGCCATCCTCCAATCGGAACCCTGTCTGAGGGTCATGTGACCAGTGAGTCATGCGCGTGCATCCACACCAGCAGGCCGTGGCATATGCCTGCTCTAGGCCTACTCCTATAGCTATTTCACTGCACAACAGGGCCCAACCAGGCCAGAAAGACTGGCACCACACCGGACCGCAAGGCTCGGATCTGGCTGCATTTCGAGTTCGGGGGATATCCCAGATGAACCCCCCCATACTCCCATCTAGGGGCATAAACTTCTTTTGCAGATGGTCTGGGGCAATAAAGGAGGGGTACCCTCAAGCATTAACATCAAGACCAATGCACTTCATTCAAGGCAGGAAAAGTTGCATCCTACCTTTCTAACATCTTCAATACTCATGCACGCTCACCTTCACCCTCATAATCTGTTTTTTTTTCACCCCGAAGTCTGCACACCGGACCAGGAGTTCCACGTTGCACCTCTGTTGTCTCTGGAGCCCCACTGAGCCCCTCAGACCCACCACAGGTGGGATAAAACTTTATCTGGAATGCAGCTCAAGAGAAATTTATTTGACTGAACATAAAGGGGAAAAGAAGGATTTCATTTCATTTGCTTCCCCCTCTCAGTTTAAATAAGGCACATCACTGCTATTTCCTTCCAAACTGGCTTCTTTATTTTTGCTCCTGCACTGCAAATGATTCCCAGCAGTACAGGGGTTACACACTTCATTTTAAAATAGATAAAGCAGCTTCATGGGGCTAATCCACTTTTTATACATACTGGCTAGACATTGTAAGGCAGCAAACATGAAATACTAAGGCAGTCACAAGCAAGGATTTTTCCTACTCTCTCTCTCTCTCTCTCTCTGATGCTTTAACCAAGACCTCCTGAACTCGGATCCCTGCAATCTCCTGGCTTCTCTGGATCTGGTAAGCCAAACCTTTTTTCTTCCTTACCCAGGTTACCCACTCTCTCACTGGCACTGGTAGTCCCCCAAAACCTCTGGTGCGGGAAAGCAGGCTGCTTTCCCCACCTAGACCACGGGCACTGGCCCAAGCCACAGGGGCTTTCAGGAATTTTTCCTGATGACCCAGGCCCTGTAACTTACAACTTGGCACTATGCCTGTGCCAATTCAGCACCTGCCACCTTCACTCAGTTCAGCCTCTCCTCGGCCCCAGTGGTGCAGCGGCCCCAAACCCGGGCCCTGATCCAGCAGTCCTGGCCCCATGCTGCAGACTGTCCTGCCTTCTCACTGGTGGCCCAAACTGCTCTGATTTCTTCTGTTCATGTTACTTGGGGGGTCCCTGCCAGGCCATCTCCTTTTACACCTCCTGGGCTTGTGTTAAGCTCCAGCACAAGAGCTACCCTCCAAGGTCTGCCATTACGACCTGTGACCCACCCGGCCCTCAATGTACCAGTGCCCCAGAACCTGCCCCTCCATAGCAGGCCCCATTTCTTGGGTGAAGGTCCCCCCAGCTCCCTCTACCCCTAGGCCTGGGAACAACTTACAGGGGTCTGTAAGGGCTCCTACTTTTCCTGGTCTTCAAAGCCACCTACTTTCCCTGCCCCCATATGACACAGGACCTGGCTACCCATACTTCCCCGATGGAGCTCCATTTACCCAGCTCCTGGTCAACCATGATGCTGACTCTACTTTGGGGGGGGGTCCTCCCACTGGCCCTCCCAGACCGCCAAGCTCCCTTACTTGCCCACCTAATCCCTGCTCCTTACGCTGCACTTCCAGCCACCCCTCTTCCAGCCCCAGGCCTAATGCCCGGGCTGGAAAAGCCCCAATACTTCCTGTCTGCTCCTTTATATACTCCCTAAAACCTAGTCTCTGCTGCCTCCTTGAGGTGTCCAGCAGCCAATATCCCCAAGAGCATTAACCCATTCCCTAGCTTGGGGGGGTAGAAGGGGGAAAGGGATGCCTAAATGGGAGCATAAGCCCCTCCATAAAAGGGGTGGCTTATACTTGTCTTGAAATTTCATTGGCAAGAGCACTCTTAGGCAATTTTATTTTATTTATTTATTAAATTTTGGTGACCGGGTAGGTCCACTGAGACAATTGCAGTCCATTTTTCAGGGACGACCCGGGAGAGGTAGAAAACAAAGCAGATTAGGAATAGAACTGAGTTATACGAGGTGTAGGAGTAAGGTTGCTGTTAAATATGCAGAGCAAGGTACATAAACAAATGATACAAAGCACAGGCTAGGCAAAATCAAATATAAACATTATATACAACAGCCTCAAAACCTTACAGGCAGTCTGGTACAGAGTAAAAGCAACAGTGTGCTGAGGCTAGCTAGCAGGAAAGATTAAGCATTATCAACATAACGCAATTTATACAAAGTACAGGCTGGTATTTACATAAATACAAATTATGCCAGACAGACACAGTTTCCATGCAGGACAGTCTCACTCTTGAAGGTGCAACCTAATGAAAAGGAGGCAGGTGTAGGAAAAGAGATATTAGGTGAGACAGGAACAGGTCGCTGCAGCAGAGAGTGAGGCATATAAGGTGGACTGGAATGCAGGGAGAGAGGAGCAGGACAGAACACAGGGTGGGAGTGAGTTCCAATCGGAAATCACAGAGAAGCAGAAAAACTTGCGGGCAGAGGCAAGACGCATATTAGGCTTAGTTAGTAGGGGGAGTGAGGCAGATCTAAGGGAACGAGGAGCATGTCTCAGATGTATTGACTCATTGAGGCTGGGAGGGGTAAATTTGTGCACAAGTTTAAACAGGAGGCTAAGGGAATGGTATCTTAACTCTGATGCATAGGGTAACCATCCTAGAGTGGAGAGGACGGAACAGTGGTGCTGACGGGAGCTAACCCCCAGAGCGAACCTACCCACCCTATGATAGGCCTTGGATAGAATAGACAGGGTCGAGGGAGGCAGAGAGACCAGTAAGGGTGCACCATAGGTAAGGAGAGGAATAAGGGACGATGTGGCAATCTTGAGGCAGGAAACAGATGATAGGAAAGGGCGTATCCTGTAGAGCAGCCCTAGGAGCTGCTTCAGAGATTTCGAAACATTGGTAGCATGCATTTTAAGGGATAGAGATGTATCTAAGGTAATACCCAGATATTTAAAGGAGTGGACATTTTCAAGAGCATCACCAGAGAGGGAGGATATGGTGAGGTGCGACAGAGTACGCTGGGAGGAGGGTAGGTGGGAAAATATCATACATTTTGTCTTTTTCGTATTCAGGACAAGTTGTCTACCCCGAAACCAATCCTCAAGGGCCGAGAAGTCAGCAGCCAGCACGCAGTTAACCCAGACAGCATACGGACAGGACCAACAGACGATTGCATCATCTGCATATAAGTGAACCAATGCCCCGCCACAGAAGTTAGGTAGGTCATAAATGAATAATGAGAATAGCAAAGGGCCCAGAATGGAGCCTTGAGGAACACTGAGATACTGTATAAGTTTTGGGTTAGAGACCGAGCCATACCATTTTACACTTTGGGAACAGCAAGACAGGTAGCTATTGATCCAGGATATGGCACTAAAGTCAAGGCCGAGGACCTGAAGCTGCTGAAGCAGAAGACCGTGGTTCACCAGGTCGAATACTTTTGTTAGGTCAACAAATATAGCTCTTGTGATAGACTCATGGTCCATCGCCTGGTAGATGTCAGATGTCACCCTTATCAGTGCCATAAGGGTACTGTGGTTCTTCCTGAAACCATGCTGATAAGGGGATAACAGGTCATGGAGTTCCAGGTAGTCCTGGAGGTGATTATACACAATATGCTCTTGTATTTTTGCCAAGGGGCAGAGGAAGGAAATGGGTTGGCAGTTCTCAACAATGGAATTAGGTCCACCCTTGTGAACAAGAGCAACTACAGTCACTTTTCATTTGTCTGGGACAGTACAAGACAGAAACAAACGGTTGAAAAGATCCCATACTAGGGTACTTTTACCACAGTTTGTTGTGCAATTCCTCTAGTGACTCCTCCATTTTTGCATCACAAACACTTGAAACTTGCAGTAGACTTAGACACATTCTCTTTGCTCCCAACCACTTTTAAACTTGAATCTTTACTTTTTAACAGTTTCTTAAGCACTTTATATGGCAGGGGCACACATTGCTTAGTTTAACAGTCCTTGGCATCACAGTTTTTTTTTGTTTGTTTTTTTACAAGCACCACAGACAGCAACATTTTTCCACAGAAAGCACAGGCATCAAATTTTCCTCAGAAACACAACCAACAATATCCTGGATGGCACTTTACTTGGCACAATGTTACTTTTCTCTCACAACAACTTCTGTTATGGTGCACCACCAACAGAAAGAAAGACCATAGACATACTCTCAGCATTTGCACTGACGAGGCAACTTTATCTTCTCCCCCAAAATCCCAGACAAGTCCCCACATTTGCAGCCCTTACCCTGACCAAGAGCAGTGTCTTGAAATGAGGACCCCCTAACCTGTACACAGACAAGGCATCAAACCACAAGTTGGCATAAACAATAGGCATCTCCCCTAGCATTAGGGCAAATACCCTGCTCGGCATCTAGAAGGCAGGGGGTTAGAGTGCAAAACAAACATTTATGTTTTCTCAGAGTTCTGGGAGAGAGGTGCTAGAGCTATGCTACGTCTGTCATCTGAGGGAGTCATAACAAGTTCACACAGGGCAGCATGAATCGCATGTCCACTACAGAAGATGGGATTGTACAGTATGGCTTTATTTACACAAGATGGTAAGAAATGCTGAACATGGTGGTCCCCCAGGTTTGTCACTGTACACACAGGTGAAATAAAATTTCCTTTCCAGAACAACAATAGTCTTGGGCTTTAGTACACTCTTTTCCACACAGAATATTCAAACTGTCCATCCCTCTGTACTAGGGACCTCTGGACCTTTATTTCTCAAATGTGTAAATAATTGTTGGGGGGGGGGAGTTCCGCACACTTAGAACATTTCACTATTTTTCCTCCTGACACGATGGATTTAGTTAACATGCCCAGGGTAACCTGGTGCCCTTCCATGAACCAGTTAGCCCTGACTGAAGTTTCAGATGGAGTTCTGCCTACCCTGGCCCCAACCAGCCTCTACCATTCCTTTGGGGTTACACCAATTGAGCCTTCAAGTCCCCTGAATTGCGAAAGGACTTCCAACTTTAACTTCACATTCAGCACATTTTTGTGGTGATACAGGTGTATTCTAGCCTTATCTCTGGGCACATACACCTTAGACCAATAGTTCTCAGACTTTGTCACAGTGAGCCTCCCCAAATCCATGGAAAAGATTTTTAAGCCTCCCCCAAAAACTGAAATAATGTTGGGCCTCCCTAAAGAAAAATAACATACTGTACTTTGTGCAGTACACCATGAATAAATTGAAACCCCTTTGAGTACTTGGCTCACATTCAGTTCTTTGTCTTATACTGATGTGGAATCTTTGAAAAAGAGCTCCTGTGCTCAAAGGCATTGTCTGAATAACAAATAAATAAAATAAATAAATGTTATTCAGTTTACTGTAACCCCCTTTACAGGTCAGCCTACTTGCTCCGCTTTTTTTATTCTTGAACCATTGTTACCCCTTGTTGCAGTACCTTCATGGGTCAGACTACTTTCTCTGTTTCCTCTCTATACAAAATAACCTTCCTAAATACTTTGCCTCCCCCTGTCCTTCCCTGCTCCCAAGCAACTTCTCATGGATTACTTTGCTCCTTCCTGCTGTTGCTCATAGCATTTCTGTGTTCAACCCTTGTATTTGGGCTCTTCAGCCATCAGGCTACAAATTGATCAATTACCATCTCGCATTATTAGTTTATTGTTCATATTTGTTTGCACTGTTGTTCATTGTGTATTTCCTGATTGTTTTGCAGTTACCTTTTGAAATGTATTGACTCCCTACCCTTCCCCAAGTACACCTGAAATGAGCCTTGACTCATTCACCTTCCCTTGCCACCTACTAGTAAATAAATACATAAGATTTACCTACTCCTCTTTCAGTTTGCTTCATCTCTTCACACAAAATATATAAAACTCAATTTAAATACAGTACTTTTTCAGACTTGCTTGAGCCTCCCCTGGAACAGGCTGGGGCCTCCCCAAGGAGGCTGGCCTCATCATTTGAGAACCTCTGCCTTAGACAACTCCCTAAAAACAGTCCCATGTAGCTGTACTCACAGATTTGTGTGTTCTTTGTTACAGACATGGATGCTGGAAAAAAACCTCTTCCCTCTCAGGTAGCTTGTCCTAGTTTCACACAGAACACTCTTCAGGACCCTCAAGGGACTGCTCCTTGGATCCACAGAAATTGAAGTTCCTCTCACTTCTCTGTGGAACGACCCACTGGCAATGATCTCCACCACTTCCCTTGGCACAGCTGGTATTCTCACTAACTAGGGTGAGAAAATCACCAGAGGTCCTTCACCCACCCAGGCTGGCATGCACCTCTTACTCAGAGCACAGCTGCTCACTCTTCAGCTCCCACTCTAGACTCTTAAAACTGAACTCGCTGTCTGAACATTCTAAACTCCCTCCCCTCCAGCTGACAAAGGGTTGTGCTGCTGTGAGAGTTCTAACTGACATCATCCATTCTCTCATCAGCCTAGCTGAGTAAACAATGATGTCATGTTGTAAGGAGCTTTTAACAGCTCCCCACAGACTGCTCAGAAATCTACCTGGTACTAACACTAATGGGATTGTAGTAAACCCAGGGGACTGGCTGGTTACATTTATACCCATAAGGTATTTAAAAGTCTCTGTCATAGCCCCTTCTCCCTCCTCCCCTCCAGGTTGTACATACTGAGTTCCTTGAGTCTCTCCTCATAGGATTTTTGGTGCAGATCCTGCACCATTTTGGTTGCCCTCCTCTGGGCTACCTCTACTCTGTCTATGTCCTTCCAGAGATACTGCCTCCAGTTCTCTGGAAGGACACAGAGATATGCTGCCTCCAGAACTGGACACAATACTCTAGATGAGGCCTCACCAATGATTTGTACAGCAGTAACACCACTATTTTTTTTTTTTTGTTTGCAATAGCCCTCCCCATTTATCTCAGCATGTGACACTGTTTGGCCACTTTTAGGTAATCAGATATGATTACCCCCAGGTCTTTTTCCTGTGTGGGGGTCGGCAGTACCGTGCCCCACATCATTTATTCCACCCATGGGTTTCTATGCCCCAGTTGCATGATTTTCCACTTCTTTGTTTTGAATCTTAGCTGTCACAGTCTTGATGACTCTTTAAGCTTTCTTAGATCCCAGTCTATTCCCCCCAGAGTGTCAACCCTGTTACAGATATTTGTGTCATCTGCAAAATGGCATACCCTCCCTTCTAGCCCATCTGCAATGTCACTAATGAAGAAATTAAAGAGGAGCAGCCCAGTACTGATCCTTGTAGCATATCATCGGTCACCCTCCCATCCTTGGAGTGAACTCTGTTTACCACCACCTTCCATCTCCTATCGCTCAACCAGTTTCTAACCCAGTTTACCATCTTAGGACCCATACCCAGGCTGCTTAGCTTGTTTATGAGTTTCCTATGTAGAACGGTGTTGAAGGCCTTACTGAACTCTAGGTAGGCCTCATGCACCACTCCGCCCTGATCTAATTTCTTGGCCACCCAGTCAAAGAAATCTATAAGATCTGTTTGGCAATATCTAGGTAGAGATGTTGGGAGTGGTGCAGTGCAGTGACTGTAGGGTGGCAGTCTTCAGGGAAAGCTTCTGGAGACTGTGGTGCTGCCCCATCTGCGTGCATCTCTCTGGACTGAGGGAGGAGGTTGCCAGACTCAAGGCTGAGATGGCTTGTGCCAGGAGGACATCCTTCTTCACTCAAGGACCACCAAGTCCACTTCTACTGGCTCAAAGGTGCTGGGAAGAAGAAGCGGCTGGACAATGGTGGGCTCAGGGAGGGCGAGGGTGGTGGAGCATTAGGCACATCCCACATCACTATGAAACTCCTATGCCACATTGTCTGGGCAGGACTGTCCCACAGAGGCACCAGAGGTAGAGAATGGGAAGGATGTGGGGGTCCTTCATGATGGAGACCCCAAAGGGGGAGAAGCAGAGAACCCAGAAGAGGAGGAAGTGAATCCTGGTGGGGGACTCAAAAGTAATGGAGATACAGTTGGGGACAGGGAGGGAGGGAGGAGGAGAGGGTGGTAAGGTGCCTTCCAGGTGCTAAAGCTTGAAAGGATAGAAAGATGATCCTAAGGAATGCTGGGGATGCAAGGAGAGAGGGAGAGCTGGATGTCATTGTCCACTTGGGGACAAACAACCTGTCTAGAAAGGAGCCAGAAAGAGTTCAAGAATTTGGGAAAGGAGCTAAAACAATTAGTGGACTCTTATTTTCTCAGAGGTGCTACCTGTCCATGACAAGGGGGAAGACAGGAGTATCCACACCAGGAACTTTGACGTATTGTTGAAGAAATGGTGCAGAGAGGAGGGATTCAGATTCACTGGGGATTAGGGCTCCACCTGGATGGATGATAGCCTGTACAGGGGTGACGGGCTACATCCATCCAGAGGGGAACTAGTATCCTCAGAGAACAGTTTCAATGCTACATTGGGAAGCATGTAAACTAGCCAAGGGGGAGGCAGAATAAGCACAACTAGACCACCCCTTCCCCACAAGATCAAAAGGCAAGTGGTGGGAAACCTGAAGGTGAGAAATCCCAAAAGGAACAAATTCAAATAGGAATACAGGAGGAAGAGAAGGAAATAGAGTAAAGAAAACAAGAGAGGAAATAGGGAAGGGCAAAAGGGCAAGAGAAGGGGAGGTGGCAGTACAATCTGGAAAGCCATGTGTACAAATGCTTGAAGTCTGGGCAACAAGATGGCAGACCTAGAGGCCACCAAGGTAGAAACGGATCTGGACATAGTTGCAATTACAGAGACCTGGTGCAATGAAAATCAGGACTGGGATGTAGCAATACTAGGGTATGCTCTATACAGGAGGGACAGAGTAGGAAAAAAGGGAAGAGGAGGGGGGAAGGGATAAGGGAGGGGCTGACTAGAAGCCCTCTCCTCCAGATGAGGGGAGTAGCCTTCAAACCCAAGGGGAGGGGGAAACAGACTGGGGTGGAGGTTTCAGGAGGAGCAGAGGAGGATGGAAGTATAAGGAACCTGGGTGGGGTTCGACAAAGGGGATCAGGGATAAGGGGTTGGGGTTGGTGTTGGTAAATTCCAGGAGCTTGGGAAACAAGTTGCCAGAGTTCCAGGCCATGCTGTTCGAGGGGGGGGATGTGGCAGCAATCACGGAGATGTGGGCCAACAAAACCATGACTGGGACCTAAACGTCCGGGGGTACACTATGCTTAGGAAGGATAGAAAGGAGAGCAGAGGGGGTGGAGATGACATAGAAATTGTTAGGGTAGAAGAGGCAGAGGGAAATGTGGAGGCCTTATGGGTCACCTTACGATCCCCAGCAGGAGATAAGGTCAAGCTGGGTGTAGTATATAGGCCCCCCCGGGATGGGTGATGTTCTTGAGGATGGTTTGCTGGACAACATCATTGCCCAGTGTGGACCAAAAGGAGAAGGAGTGGTGTTGATGGGGGACCTTAATATGCCAGGTACAAACTGGGGAACCATGTCCTCTAAGGTGGCCAAGGAGCAGAGGCTGCTGGACGGCTTCCAGGATGTGTTCTTAACACAGCATGTGATGGAGCCCACAAGGGAGGGGCATGTCCTGGACGTGGTTCTGGCAGAAGGGGATCTGGTAAGGGACCTGGTTGTAGAGGATCCCCTGACTGGGAGCGACCACAATACTGTCTGGTTTCAAATAAGCATGGGGGGAGGAGGGGTGAGATCTAGGACACAGGCAGTGGACTTCAGGGGGGCAGACTTTGTGGGCATGGGAAATATTTTCAAGGATCACTTGAAGGGGATTACATCAATGACAAATGTGGAAAGGAGATGTGAGGTCATAAAACGGGGACTTCATGAGGCAGTCAGGACCTGCGCTAAGGTGAAACGTAAGTGAGCAAGGTCACATAAACCATGCTGGTGGTCCAGTGAGGTTCAGGTAGTGGTCAGAGAAAAGAAGGTAGCCTACAAAAAATATAAAACAACAAGAGGGGATAGGGATAAGGAAATGTACCATCTTGCATCTAGAAAAGTCACCTGGATGGTGAGGGGCAAAGTCCAGTAAAGAGCAGCGGCTGGCACAGGGGATACATGGAGGGGAAAAGGGGTTCTTCCAGTACATTGGGGAGTGGAGAAAAACTAAGGGCCATCTCAGCAGATTGAGATCAGAAGGAGGGTGGGTGGAAGAGGCGAGGGACCAGGCAGAGGTATTTAACGAGTACTTTGCCTCTGTGTTCACTAGGGAGGGGGATGGGATATCTACAAAGCAAGGCACGATGGGGATAGAAGCGGCAGTGAGTGGGATCAGGGGAGCAACAAAAATGGAGCAAGAGGGAGGGAGAGGTACCCCAGGGGTGTCACATCAGGATAAGGATAAAAAGGTCAGTAAGGGGGAGGGGACGGATGATGCTATCTCCACCAAAAGGGTGTGGTTAGCCCTCAAGGCCCTAAAGAAAGACAAATCTCCTGGGCCGGATGGCATTCATCCGAGAGTTCTATGGGAATTGGCAGACATACTGGCTGCACCCCTGGTGGAACTCTTCAACAGGTCACTTGAGACAGGGAGGGTACCTAGGGATTGGCGAGAGGCACATATGGTGCCAATCCATGGGGGGGGGGGAAGTACCAGGTAACTATAGACCCATAAGTTTGACCTCGGTGGTGGGAAAATTAATGGAGCGTATACTAAAGGATTGATTGGGGGTGTACTTGGAGGAGGTGGGAAGTCTGGATAGTCGGCAACATGGGTTTGTGCCAGGTAGATCATGTCAAACCAATCTTGTGGAGTTCTACGAATGGGTAACATCAGAACTGGACAGTGGAAAGCCTGTGGATGTATTCTTCTTGGACTTCAGCAAGGCATTTGACTCTGTCCCCCACAATGGTCTGGTGGAGAAACTGATGGGGTTGGGAGTAGGCCCTTTGATGGTCAGATGGATTGAAAACTGGCTAGCTGGATGCACCCAGAGAGTAGTGGTCTGTGGGGAGCTCCGAACCCTAGAGGTTGGTAGTGGGGTACCGCGAGCTCGGTCCTGGGTCCGATCCTGTTTAATGCATATCAGACATCAGGAGGGTATAGGGTGTGAAATGAGTCTCTTCGCTGATGACTCCAAGATGGGAGCAGTAGTTGAGGGAGAAGAGGGAGGTTGGCCCTGCAAGGGACCTGGACACCCTGAAAGCTGGGCTCACACATGGAAAATTTCAATATCACCAAGTGCAAGGTGTTACATCTTGGGCGGAAACCTAACCACAGGTACACCCTGGGAGGGAGGCTGGAGGCCTCAATAGGGAAAAAGACCTAGGGTCATGGTGGATGCATGTATGAATAACTCTGAGCAGTGCAGGAGAGGCTAGCAAGGCAAACAGGATGTTGGGATGCATTATGAGAGGATCACCTCTAGGGAGCAAGGAAGTGATTCTGCCGCTGTACAATGGACTGGTTAGACCACACCTTGAGTACTGTGTACAGTACTGGAGACCACACTTGAAGAGGGACATACAGCTCCTGGAGAGGGTACAGAGGGGCAACTAAGATGATCACGAGGCTAGGGATTTGATGTATGAGGACAGACTTGAGGAGCTCTGCCTGTTTTCATTGGAGGAGAGGAGAGACGGGGGACATGATTGAGGTCTTCAAGTACCTCAAGGGAATAAATAGGTAAACATGGAGGAGATATTTAGACTAAAGCAGGGAGGTATCAACAGAGGGCATGGTTTGAAGTTGGAAGGTGGAAGGGTGAGGGGGAAAAGAGGAGGCGGTTTTTCACTGAGAGGGTGGTGGACCCTTGGAATGCACTGCCTGGCAAGCTGGTTCAGAGATCCACAGTGGAGGGCTTCAAGAGAGGGTGGAACAGACACAGAAAGTGGATGTATCAGATGATCGCCTGTCCCAGGGGGGTGAGGATGGATGACAGGGGTTTCTGGAACACAAGGGGGGGGGAGGGCCTCAGCACCCAACTAGGGATCTGAGGTTCGAGCAGACTCGATCGACTGTAAGGCCTAATCTGCTGGCAAATAGTATGTTAGTAGGATTAGTTCTTTATGTAAGGAAAAACATAAAAGCCACTGTAATATAGGGATGCAGGGAAAAGCAGAGATACTGTGGGTCACCCTGCAGACAGGAAAGGGGCCACTATTTGGACCAGGGTGATATACAGACCTCCAGCACAGGGGGAGGAGGGGGCTAACGATATGATTAAACAAATCCAAGGGACGGCTAACAAGGGAGAAGTAGTGCTGGTAGGGACTTCAATCGATAGGATGTGGATTAGAGCCTCCCAGCTGCAGCAACAGCCAAAAGCAGGGAAATCCTTGACTGCCGCCAGGGGGCATTCCTCAGGCAACTAGTTAAAGAACCTATGTGGGGGGTGACACTTTCAAATGGGGACAGTGTTGTTGAAGTCTCAGTGGGGAGCCACCTGAGGACCAGTGATCATTGTATGGTGTGGCTCAATACAAGAACTGAGCCAGAATCAAACCACACAAAAACGAGGGTTGTGGTCTTCAGGAGGACAGATTTCAAGAAAATGGCCGGGTGCCTTTGGGAAGCCCTCGCAGGGATAGGGGAATGGGAGGGACAGAGGAACAGTGGGCAAAAATAAGGAAGGCCACTGAGAAGGCAACAAACCTGCATTAGGCAGGTTAAAAAGAGTAAGAGAAAAAAGAAACCACTATGATTCCCCAGGGAGGTGGAAGAGAAAGTAAAGGCGAAGAAGCAAGCATGCAGGAGGTACAAGTCAATGCAGAAATAAGAAATAGGAAGGGTTATCAGGAAAAGCAAAGGGAGGCAGGGAAAGAAGTTTGGAGCACAAAAGCAAAAACGGAAGAGAACATTGCCAAGTCAGTTAAAAAGGGGGATAAAAAACATTCTTTAGGTAAATAAGTGAAAAAAGAGGAAGAACAAGGCAGGGATAGTAAGACTAAAAGGAGAAGGAGGGGACTATGTGGAAGAGGACCAGAAGAAAGCTGACATACTGAACAAGTACTTTTGTTCAGTATCTACAAAGGAAGGGGTAGGTGATGGGCCATAGATAGGGAAGAGAGGTATGTTACAGAGGAGGGAGTCCTCAGGGAGCTAGTGCAACTGAAAGCAAATGAGGTAATGGCGACAGACGAGGTGCATCCCAGGATACTGAGAGAACTCAAGGAAGAACTGACTGCACCTCTGACGGCCCTGTTCAATCTATCACTGGATACGGGGGAGGTTCCGGGGGACTAGAAGAGGGCAAATGTGGTCCCGATTCACAAAAGTGAGAATAGGGAGGAGACAGAAAACTACAGACCCGTAAGCCTGACTTCGGTGGTGGGCAAGGTTATGGAAACACTGCTAAAAGAAAGCACGGGAAATACCTTGCAACCAGTGGATTACAGGATCTGAGGCAGCATGGGTTTACAGGAGGAAGATCTTGTCAAACAAACCTGATCGATTTCTTTGACTGGGTGACCAGGGAAGTGTATCCGGGAGGAGCAGTGGATGTGGCTTACCTGGATTTCAGTAAGGCCTTCAACACCGTTCCACACAGAAGGCTGGTAAACAAGCTAGGCAGCCTGGGAGAGCGGTCAAAGGTTGTAACATGGGTACATAGTTGGCTAAGTAACAGGAGTCAGAGGGTGGTGGTAAATGGGGTTCACTTGGAAGGAGGCACAGTAATCAGTGGGGTGCCACAGGGCTCAGTACTGGGACTGGTCCTCTTCAATGTCTTTATCAGTGAGTTTTATGTGATAAGGGTGAATCTTTAAGAGCGAACCCAGAATCACGAGGGAAAAAAAAGGGAGTAACTGGAATGCTGGCTTTGCCCCTGTACCCCCCCCAAACACACTATTATAACTAACTCCGAGGTTGTAGCACCTCAGGGAGACCACTTTATTAGTGACATAGCAGAAGGGTTGGAAGGGAAAGTATGCCTGTTCATAGATGACACAAAATTCTGCAACACAGTGGATACCCTAGGGGGTGGAAAGAATGAGGGACGATTTGAGAACACTTGAAGACTGGTCAAGAATCTGGCAACTGAACTTCAATGCCAAAAAGTGTAAAACTATGCACAAGGGGCACAAAAACCCATGGACATTGTAATGAATGGGAGTGGGGAGGTGACAGAAACAACAAAACAGGAAAGATATCTGGGGTCATCATATCTGATGGCTGGAAGGCAGCAAAACAGTCTGATAAGGCAGTGGGAAAGGCTAGCAAAATGCTGGGGTGCATACGGAGGGGTGTCACCAGCAGAAAGAAGGAGGTAGTGTTACCACTGTGTAGATCAATGGTGAGGCCTCACCTGGAGTACTGTGTCCAGTACTGGATGCCCCATCTCCATTAAGACATAGATCAGGTGGAAACGGTACAGAGGAATGCAACCAAGATGGTGCAAGGCCAGCATCATAAGCCCTTTGAGGAAAGACTCAAGGAATTAAATATGTACTCTCTAAAGGAAAGGAAAGGAAGAAAAGGGGAAGCATGATAGAAACTTTCAAATACCTCAAGGGTGTAAATAAGGTACACGAGGGTTGCATATTCCATAGAAAAAGGAGCCAAAGGACAAGGGGGCATGAGATAAGGCTGAAGGGGGAAGGTTCAGAGGGAATATGAGGAAGTACTTCTTCACAGAAAGGGTGGCGGATGTCTGGAACAGCCTCCCAGTGGAGGTGGTAGGTGTAAATACAGTGACGGGATTCAAGCATGCATGGGATACACACAGTGGGACCACAGTAAAAGGACTGGCAGGAGAGGGTAAGACCAGAGATCGAGTAGGAACTGTGGCAGTACATTAAGTGGGGATTTTAGGGTATACTAGGTGGGCTAAGAGGTCCTTTTCTGCCAACAACTTCTAAGTTTCTATGACATGACCTCCCCCCAGTGAATGCATGCTGCCTTGGATCCTTTAATCTGCCGGATTTAAGATATTCCACAGTCCTTCCCATTAGCAGTGATTCCATTACTTTCCCCCTACCAAGGTCAGGCTGAATGGCCTGTAGTTGCCAGCCTCCTCCCTGTTCCCACTTTTGTAAAGAGGGACTACATCTGTCCTTCTCCAGTCCTGCAGAACCACTCCCATCTCCAGGAAGTGGTCGAACAGGGCTTTCAGTAGTGCTACCAGCACCTCCCGAAGTTCCTTCAATATCCTTGGATGCATCTTATCCAGCCACACTGCTCTGTCCACTTTCAGTTTTGTGAGTTCCTTCAGGACTCTCTCCTCTGTGAATTTACTGATGTCTACCTCCCTTCCATTGATGCTCCTGTCGCTTATCTGTGTCCCCTCACCTTTTCCTTTCTTCTGTAAATAATAAACAAAAATATTTGTTCATGATTTCTAATTTTTCCTGGTCTCCCTTCAAACACTCCCCTCCTTCCCTTCTGAGCCTTACAATCCCTCCCCTTGTCTTTCTCCTTTCACTCAAATACCTGAAAAACAACTTGTCCCCTCTCTTTACTGCCTGGGCTATTTTTTCCTCCCTTTGCACTCCTAACTGCTTTCCCTGCCCTCTTCCCTCTGTGTCAACTTATACCTCCAGAACACTAACCCTTTTGCCCCACCTTCCCAGCCACCTCCTGAGAACCCTAGTGGTCTTTTCTTCCTCTTCCTTTTGCTTACTTGTCTAACACAAAGGTTTGTTGCCTTCTCCATGACTGTTTTTAGTTTCACCCACTGTTCCTCAACACCAGCCAGAGCATCCCTGAGGCATTCCCTCAACTTTGCAAAGTCGGCCTTCCTGAAGTCGAGGACCCTCACCTTCGTGTGGTTCGACTTTGCCACTGTCCTTATATGGAACCACACCATTCACTGATCACTGGTCCCCAGGGTGACCACCCAATGTGACTTCTGCAACATTGTCCTAGTTGGTGAGTATAAGATCCAATATTGATCTCTTTTAAGTGGCCTATTTGTCTTAGGAATGCCTCCAGCAGGGAGCCCAGAATGTCCCTGCTCATAGCTGAAGCTGCACCCAGGATGCTTTAGTCAATATCTGGCAGACTAAAGTCTCCCACCTGCAGCTCCTCCTCCTTTGTTGCCATCTTATGGATATCTTCCACTGGAACCCTGTCCATCTCTTCCCCTTGTGCTGGAGGTCTGTAGGTCATGCCAGTGTGAATAGCGATTCCATTTCTCCTCTATAGTATGACCCACAGTGCCTCCACCCCTCCATGTATTCCCCGTATTTCAGTAGCTTTTATGCTATCCCTTATGTAAAGAGCCACTCCTCCCCCTTCTTACCCACCTTGGCCTTCCTGAACAGAGTATAGCCAGGTATTGCTATATCCCAGTCATGATTCTCACTGCACCATAACTCAGTAATAGTGACAATGTCCAGATCAGCCTCTGCCATAAAGGCCAATAGGTCCAGGATATTATTTCCCAGATGACCAGCAACTGTGCACATGGCCTTCCAAATTGTGCTACCACCCCTCTTCACAACCCCCTTTATACTCACTTCTACTTTCCTTACCCCTTGCATTCATTTTTCCCCTCTTCCGTTCTACCATTCTGCTTTTACCGATTTTAGGTGCCTTTGAGGATTTACCTCCCTTAGGGTTCTCCTACTGACTATTTCTACTTGCAGTAGCCAGTTTGAGTCTCCGCTTCCTTCCACCACCCCATTTGGCTGGTTTAAATGTCTGCCAATGAAACATTTAAACATTCACTGAGGACCTTGGTTTCTCTCCCAGATGAATGCAGGCCATCTCCCCTATATCGGCCTACATCCCTCCAGGTGGGCCCCCAGTCCCAAAGAAGACCAATCTCTTTACTCTGCACCACTTCTTCATCCATGCAATGAAGATCCTGGTGCACAGTACCCTGTTCTCCCCCCTGTCATAGACTGGCAACACCTCAGAAAAGGCCGCTGAGTGTGCTACCTGCCTAAGACCTCTCTCCAACTCCCTGAACTCCTCCTGCACTACCATAACTGCCTCCCTAGCCAGGTCATTCATCCCCAGGTAGACAATGACATCTAGCTCTCCCTCCCAAACAGCTACCCCAGTGATCCTCAGGATCCACTTTCCATCCCTCTGAGCCATGGCACATAGTAGGTGCAACCCCCTTGTTTCCAGGGGTTACTAGAATCCCATTAGAATCAGTGGCAGGCCGGGAGAGGCAGCTAGTGAAATGCCAGTTAAATGGATTTCACAGTGTCACACCCTATTTTTCAGTCTCAGCTGAGCTGGAGTGATGTAATCTTGGAACTGTCACAGCAGCATAAGTCACATAGCTAGCAGCTGCAGGGAGATAGAATTAGAATGTCCAGTTAGAAGTGTAGTCAGTCTGCAGTTGGAGTCAGTGGAGGAGGTTGCAGGTAGTGCAACTCCTCTCTTCAGCTCTGTCAGAGAGCTACCAGTGGTATTTTTTGTTTGTTTCTCACCCTAGCGTGAGCCAGTACAGCCTAGTGGTGAAGTGGTGGAAACCAAGCTAAGTGGTTTTCTCAGTGCCCCATCCCAGGAGGGATGGGGTGGATTCCAGGATTCAGAAGCAATTCCCTGGTCCAGTTCTGGACTGTGCTGAAGCTGCCTGAGATTCAACTACTCTGTAAGTACCTGTGACTTTTGTTTGGGAAAGCCCTGGGGCACCTGCATTCCTTCAGGTGATTTTATTTTGACAAAGGGACCCTGTCACCTAGACTGTTTTCTGTTTAAAAGTGTCTGCTAAAGTTGGGGAAAAGTGAAGAGACAGTGCCAATGTCAGAACTTTTAACTTTCTAACACCTCAGAGGTGTGTAATGTAGCATGTTAAGTGTGAAAAACATTTTAAGATAGCATCTATAAGTTTTTTGTGAGGGTGTTTTTAACCAGATGAATGGCCGAGTATAAACTTGGAAGCAAAAGGTGGGAGACCCCCCATCTCGAGCAACTAGTTTACCTTTCCGGGTTCAGTTTGGGAACTGTGTTTTCATTCAGTGCATTTGGCCAGTGCCTGAAGAAAATAGTTTACCCAGACATGGGTTGGATTTTCTGTGAGTCTGTATGTGCTCTTTAGTGGTCGAAGGTGCCACCAGTAATTCCTCATGAAATATGGGAAAGTCTCCTAGTACTGGCTGTGTGTGCCTAGTCAAGGGAAGTGTACCAGTAACTGGCCGTGTGTGCCAATCTCCTAATTCAGAACCAGAGAGTTCACTGTGTAATTCAGAACCAGAGAGTTCGCTGTGTTTGTGTTCTTTATGCCTATGCTAAATGGGAATTCAGGAAGTCTGTACCTCAGTAATCTGCATTACCAGTAGGAGTAGCCCTGTGGGGGTACATCTTCGCTTTGTGATTATTCTCTGTGTATGTGAATAAAAGCCACACTCTAGAATCCCATCCTGGTTTGGACAGTACTGTTATTGCTTCCACTGTGTCTGGATTTACTTGGGTGCCCCTGACCAGAAGTACAAACCTAGCATAATTGTGAGCAAATGTTTTCTCCCAGGGAACTAGGCTGATGGCCATGGTAAATGGTCCCACCAGGTGTGTGGCAGGTAGTTGCCACACTTGGTTTGCCTGTCTGTGTATGGCAGGCTCAGAAGGAAATGTTGCTGTAAACTATTATGTAAACCCCCATCCCTCTCTTTGGCGCCACGTGGGAGAGGAGCAGCCCTGCTAGTGTCAGCGTGGCTCAGTTGGTAGCACATCCACCTCTGGACCAGAAGGTCGTGGGTTCTTGTCCCACACCGGGAATGGACTTGCACCTAAAAATCGCTGGCATCAGAGTGCAGTATTGGGGGTGCTGTACTGCTGGGGTGTGCCGTCCTTCGGATGAGACATTAAACCGAGGTCCCTTCTGCCCGTCCTGGTGGAAGTAAAAGAACCCAGGGCACTCTTCGCAAAGAGTAGGGAACATTCCTGGTGTCCTGGCCAACATTCCCCTTCCCATAAACCGGTTCATGCAATTATCCAGGCTGTGTGTGGGTGATGATGTGCGTATGGCCGCCACCACACATTCAGTCACTTCACTACCAGTCTAGATTGCTTGTAAAGTGCTTTGGATGTATGAAAAGCGCTATATAAATAATCCTCCTCCTCCTCCTCCTCCTCCTCTCCTTCTTCCTCTTTTTCCTCTTCCTCTTCACAAGGGGGGGTTGGTGGGGGGGGTTACATAGGTTCTTAACTTGCTTCTCTCCCTACCTTCCTGCCCCAGTCTACCCCCAACGATGGAGTCCCCCACCAGGAGTTGCTTCCTCCTCCTTTGGGGTCCCTTGCTACTCTCCTTGGGGTCTCCACCATGGGAGGACCCCCACATCCTCCTTGGTCACCACTGTGAGTGCCTCCTTAGGACAGTCCTGCCAGAGCAATGTTGGAGTTGTGTAATGGTAGAGGGGATATGCCTTTGACCCACCACCTTCACCCTTCCTGAGCCAGCTGTAGTCTAGCTGCTCCTCCTCCTAATCACCCTTTGAGGAAGTTGCAGTGGACTTGGTGGCCCCTAGGTAGGGGAGAAGGCCCCATGAATCCTAGCCAACTCAGCATGGAGATGAGCTACCACCTCCCCAGCCCATAGAGGTGCACCCAGATGGAGCAGCACAGCAGTCTCCAGAAAGTCTCCTTGAAGACTACCAGCCCACAGCCACTGCACTGCACCACACCACTCCCACCATATCAATTATCTGGCCAGTCTGTTTTTGCTTTCCTTACTTTACATCCATTTTATCACTACTCTAGATAGGGTGCTTCACCTTTTCAAAAACCTTTGCTTTTTCTAAACCCTTTCCTACCCTACCCAAGATAGGGTGTTTTACCTATTCCCAACCTTTAGCTGACTTTAAACCCTTTTCTATCCCTACACTAGATAGGGTGTTACACCTAATCCCAAACTTTTAGCTTACTATAAACTTCTATTTACCACTACCCTAGACAGGGATTTTACCTATACTCACTTCCTAGATTGACCCGAACATTCCTCACTCCCTTGTAGTATGTGAGCTACAGTAAGAGTTTAAACAGGGAACTTAACTCCCTGTTTCTTCCCGTTTTGTCTACTCACCTAGTTCACTCCTCTATTAGTCCTCCTCCTCCCTTCTAAGCTGCTAAGTCTCTGCTGCTGGCTGCCTCACTGAGCTGACTCCAGTGGGCAGACTGACAACCCTTAGCACATTGGTCCTTTGTGGAAGGGGAGGGTTGCTTGGTGGCCTAGTCCTTTTGTAGGCTTCTGTACTCCCTGGTTGGTGCTGGCAGCCTTTCCAATTGGCTGCCGTGCGTGGAAGGAGGTGCGGCTGGTCCATGGTAGGCTGTCTGCCTAAGCCCTGTAAACTCTGTTACCTGCTGCTCATTTCTATCATTTTCAGTGTTCTGTATTGTGGTGATCAGCTGGTGGAGGGGGTGATTCCTCCCCTGTCCCACTAAGAAGATCCACATTCTGCTTCCTACTGCTGCCCGACTGGTGGATCAGTGGGGGGGGCTGCATGTCCTCAGTGCCCATTGGCTCATGCTCCAAACACCCCCTGCTATGCAGAGTCTCCACCCCATTCACAGTCTTCTGTACTGCAGACGGGAGGGCTCCTGTGTAAAAGATAGAGCCCCCTCCTCTTCTACTCTGACCACTGAAGTGGTGTCCCTGGATCTAGTGAGGTTTTTAAATCCCCAGTCTGCTTCCTGCTGCCACCTGATAGGGAGATCAGTGGGTGGGGACATGTCTGCCATGCCTGATGGCTCATGTTCCAAACACCCTTTGCTATGATGAGTCTCCATCATTCTTCTGTTCTGCAGAAGGGAAGGCTCCTGTATAAAAGATAGAGCCACCTCCTTTTCAGCTCCGACCACTGAAGAATGTGAGGGGACCCAGCACACTTACCTTCTCTTTCAACTATATTATCCACCACATTTGTAAAATTTTACAAACATAAATGTGCTTTAACATCTCCCATCTGTGAAGTCTTTCTGCTCTTCAACAACACAGACTGTCACAACATGGAAGTTGAGCTATGCCGCAGCGACAGGGATGTCGGTGACCTCCCCTACAGTGATACATGGTTGCCGACATCCCCGATCTGGACTACCGACCAGAAACCACACCGACACCTGTTTGGAGTATATGGGGTTGTGCCCTTCTGCCCCCCCGCCCCTGGCCATAAGGATTCCAACCTGGGGCAGATGTCGGGAGAGCAGCCAACTCCAGAGGCAATGACTCGGTCATTGTTCTGGCAACCCAGTCGACACTGCAGATGCTGATGGGTTGGTGTCATTGTAACAGCGTCACTGTGAAGGTGTCACTATTACAACGTATACGAGCTCAATGTACTTCACCTACTGCTTCTGTTTTCAAAGTAAGTACAAGAATATTACAGCAGAGCCCCTTAGCCAGTTCACTCATCCATTCCTCATGACACAGAGTCAAGCTTCCAAGTTGCAGAAAAACTGGAAGGGAGGGTATGAATTTTTGCAGATGACACCAAAATCTGTAAAAGGGTGGCCACTCAGGAGGGGATGGAGAGAATGTGCAGAGATCTTGGGAAATGTGAGGAGTGGTGAAGAGCACAGCAGTAGGGGATCAATGCCAAAAAGTGCAAAATCATGTACCTAGGGCATAGGAACCCGTAGCGGGTCATAATGTGATATGCTTAATAGTGTACGACATTATAGCTAACCTGAAATAGTGCCGTAGTAGACAGCGAATTGTGCAATACCACGTATACCGCTGTACACGGTATTGCACCATTTGCATTATCCCAGGCAGAGGATAAGACCTCTTCTTGGATCAGCTTCCACCGAGCAGCTGCTGTGGCTCAATGGACTGAGCCACTGCAGCAAGGAACCCAGGCACTGCTTCTTGGACAGGGTTCAATTCTGGTCCCAGAAATGTTTATTTTTTTACAATTTAGTGCCCTTTCGAGTTGAACCACCTTCCCACCAAAGCCGAGAATCCTTACTGGAGGGGATTCAGGGGGGCAGCCCCCATAAAATCTCTCTCACCTGAGAAAGAGCACCAGAACCAGAGGACATGCAATGAAGTTGGGGAGGGTTAAGAGGGATGTGAGGAAGTACTACTTCACTGGAAGAGAGGATGCCTGGAACAGACTGCCAGCAGAGGTGGTGGAAGTGAAAACAGTAGGGGGGTTCAAGCATGCATGAGTTACCCATAGGAGAATATTAGTAAATAGGTAGGGAGGAGGGAACGTCTCTGGAGACCAGTTAGGAACTGTGGAGACAGACTACACAGGGACCATCTGGGCAGACTGGGTGGGCCAAGTGGACCTTTTCTGCCAACAAATTCTTCTATGTTTCTAGGCTTGGCATTTTAAAAATCAGGCCCCCCCCATTCAGAATAAACAGCCGACTTCCTAGACTCTGACTACACTTACCTACTGAAACCATGGTTTCATAATTTTGCACCATAACTTCCCTGTGAAGCTCCTTTTCTTGTTTGCTTAATATCTTCCACTCTTCTTCTGAAAAAGTGACAGCAACATCTTCAAAGGATTCTGGTACCTGAAAGGACACAATATGTATTGAATTGATCTTTGTTCTACTGCACACATTGAGAAATCTGAAACTTTTTAACAAGAAGAGAACTGGCAAGGTTAAAATTTGTAGCCTGAAGTACAAGAATGAATCAGTCACCCATTCACCAAGGATGAATCAATTCTCCCTTTCAGTCTAATGGGTGATGGATTGATGGCAGTTAAATGATATGACAGGTTAGCCAGCAGATAAGATTAAAGCTCTTGATTTTTTGTAGCACTGATACACAAGGAACAGTGGCTTGGTTTATTTATTTATTTGAATTTTGGTAACTGGGTGAGCCTGCAGAGACCATGCAGTCCCTTTCTGAGGGGTGACCAGGGCATACATTGCAATGCAATACAACACAACACATAGAGCGGGAATACAAACAATGAGCAGCAAATATGAACAGCAGATATACAATCAGCAAACAGTTGATAAGAGCAGCTAAATTACAATGAGTATACTCTAAAGTCAGAGGGGTAGGCAAGGTAACAAAAGTTGCAACAGTGAGTAAATAATATATACATTGTAAAATTAAATACAGTGAGATATACATATTTACAGAGAAATATACATATTTACAAAAGTTCAATGTAGTAAATTCAATTGAAATGTCAGCAGAATATAGAAAAATAATAGGATTAGGGTATACGTAATAGGGCAGAGAGTAAGCATGCTTTGGAAAATGCACCTGAAAGTATTAATTTTAGAGGAAACAGGGTACAGAGAAAGCAGGGTTAGTACAGGACTTAACGTTTCATCTATTTATGTAGTAGTAGTAGTAAATTTTATTCAGCAACATGAATACGACAATTCCTAATCCTGTAGAGAAACTGCTCATTTATGAGGGATATCCATTTTGCATATTCCATGTTACAGAGGAAGGAAGAACAGTGTACAATATATACTTGTGAAACTAAATATAATGCAACAATAGTTGTTGTGTAGGCAGGTAATGGAGCGGTAACTTGGGTAGGAGTGTTTTACCAACCACCACTGACAGGGCTGGAGAGAGACGATGAAATACTGGAAACCAATCACAAAATGAGTGATAAAGGAGAAGTGACAGTGGTGGCGACTTCAATTTATTCAATGTAAATTGGGGTACCAATACAGTAATCTTAGCCAGATGCAAAGACTTTCTGGAGACTCTGCAGATATCTGGCCTGAAGCAACTTGTACAGAACCCAATGGGGGGGGGGGGAGAGACACACTGTTCTTGACTTGTTGCTAATAAATGGAGACATGTCAGAAGTAGAGGTGAGAACCCACCTGGGGTCAAGAGACCACTGCATGGAATGGTTTACAGTCAAAACTCAAACAGAAACTAACCTCTCAAGAACTAAAGTCATAGACTTTAGAGGTGCGGATGTCACAAAAATGAAGGCAGTTCTCAAAGAAAGAATTGCAAATATTGCATGGGGGGAAATTTAGAAGAGTACTGGACACAACACAAATCGGCTATACTACATACTGCAAAGCATTGCATAACAAGGGTCACCAAAGCTAAAAAGGAAAGAAAACCTCTTTGGTTTTCCAAGGAGGTAGCCAACAGGGTCAGGGAGAAAAGGCTGTGTAACCCCCAGGGGGCACTATCCCAAGGGCTACTACCCCTGCCTGATTTGCCACTAACAGGTTGAGGGGCCTGGATCCAATGGCGGGTGCCTCCACCCAGAGGTCGGGGTTCAGCCAGTCTGGTGTGACTTGGTCGCAGCCCTCTGGGTCACTGCAACCCCCCGTTCTTCCCTCAAGTGGCCCGCACAAATCAATCACAGTACCCTCATTATATACACTGACCCCCAGGCTTGAACCAATCAGCTTGCTCCGGGGAACCCCTGAAAAGTAAGATGCTGTTACACAATAATCACTGTACAGTAATTCACCATAAACACACAAGTTATCCAGTATACCTTTGCAAACGATCAATCTGATTTATTTAGGGGGAAATAACAAGGACGGGGGGGGGGGAAATCAGGTTAATTAGCTTACCACTCTAATATATGTGTAGCTACCCAGGGCACTGTGCACAGGCCTAACCTATAAGTCACTGTCTCTGGGTACCCAGGCAATAAAGGCTAGTCCCTCGATGCAGCTGGTTGGGGCCCTGACACAGAAACGAGCATTTGATTCCTACGAAGATTAGATAAAGCCAGCAGGCTCAGTTAGTGTAGCCAGTAAAGAAACCAGAAGATCTTGCCCTCAATAGGAGTATTTGACAGGGAGCTACCCTGATTTAGTACTCACGACTCCAGTAGAAAGAGTGCTCTTACACCACTCACAGGATCGAGCCTGGAATTCAAATGCTTCTCCATACATTTACATGAAAGGCAGAGGGGTACCATACCAGGCAGCTGCTGTATACCTCCCGATCGCTTTCACTGCATACACCGGGCCAAACGACGCAGCTTCACTTGTCCTGACAGACCGAGCGCGATTGAAGCAGATTCTCCAGTCCTCTACAGGGTGAGTCTGGTAGGTAGCTGCACTTTTGCACAGCCTCCTCTGACTGCTGCCTAGCGGATTTAGTCCAACACTTGCTGGTGTTTGAAACTGCCGACTTCTGGCCTTCCACACGCGCTTCCCACGCAAACACTCAACAGTGCAGGAGCCCAGACCTCCTTCCTCGCTCACAGCCACATCGTCTCTGTTCCTGGGCAGTTAGGGCAAGCCTCACAGTTTGGGTGCCACCCGATCCCATAGGTGGGCTGCAGATGCCAGTCACTTAATACTGCCCCTATTGGGGCAAACAAGGCGCCATAATCCAGACTTCACTTTCCAGAATTACTAGCTGTGTCCCATTGGTCAGCCGGCTCTCTTAAGAGTCCTAACTCTGTCTTGGCTGCTGCTCACTCCATTTCAGGTACCCCCCTTGTTCCCATTGGAACCTCAAACAGTCCAGGTCCAAAATGGAGGGGCCAAGCACACAAAGTCCCGGCTGCAATGGAAGCAGGTTAGACAAACTACAGTAAACAATTATAACCAAGCAGTTACATCTCTCAGGAGGATTCCCCTTTGCGCTTACAGCGACTGTAATATTGGAGCGATTTCACCGCAACTTAGGCGGGATTCGAGCAAGGAAGTACAGTCCCCCTTACACAGTCACTGGAGCCTGCTAGCAGGCAGCTCTTAAAGAGACAGTACGCAGAGGCTCTAAAAGCACTCGCAGCAGTGCCATTTAAAATGGCTTAAACGCCGAACACTATCCAGACTTGGAGCGCCCAGCAAGCTCAGGGAAGACTTCTGGGAACCCCCCACTTGTAAGGGGGTTACACCCTTCCTGGCCTGGAAAAAACTTGACGTCCGCATCAAGTAGTTACCCTTAAATCACTTTAAGGCAAGCAATTTACACTGACAGGACATCAGACCTTTGGTTACATACATTAAATACTGTAATACACAGTTTCATGATTATTTATACAACAACATTACACATACAGCCAACCTTGTTTTTGTTTATAACTCAGGTCATTACCTCTTGCCCCCGACACCTGGATAGAGGTAGCCCTTCCCTATCAGCTATCTGAGAGCTAACGGGGGCAGTAGTCCCATACTTAGAGGATAACACTAACAGTTGGGCATCATTTCCCAAGACTAACTAGGGCAAGGAGCTCGGGGACACATACACCCCTTTATGGACTACATTTAACGGCAGGTCCACAGGCTAACCCAGGGACTCATAACTCAGCCTTATTACAGGCCATACTTCTCGGCTGGTGCGTCTAGGGGTCTCATTAAAACCTGCTACAGGCCCTGATTCCATTTCAGCCTCACTCAGATTAGTAGGGGGAACCTCCATAGAGGAAGGGGACCCAGGGCCCATAGTACTTTCGGGAACAGGACCCTCTATATCAGGACTCACACTGCTGGGTTCAGCTAGGGACATTTCTGGCACTACTGGGGGCTATCAGGGCACTCAGAGAATTCTTCTTGCTCTGGCATATCACTAATGGGTTCTCCCACATCACTTCCTTCTTCTGAAAAGTCAGACAGCTCAGCCAGCCCAGATAATCCAGCCAGGCTCAAAGATCCCACTTCTTCGCCCTTGGTGCTACCCACTTCGTCCTCTGGAAGCATGGACTCCAGGGACAAAGCTGGGGGCTCAGACAGTCCAGGAAACCCAACTTCATCCCCAGAGTTAGTTAGGGGATTGCCCCTAAAGAGTTGACTCAGTTCACAGGAGGGGTAATACTCAACATTATTTTCACTGTCTTCAGACACAGACTGAGGATCAATTTCATCAGTGGGGGAGGGAGAAGGCCTCTTGAGTTTGAGATCTGAGGAGTCAACCCATCTGGATTTCTTTTTGGCAGCAGCTCTAGTTATAGGCCCAGAGAGGGGAGCATTGGAAGGTTCAGCCTCTATCAAAATTTGTCCAATTGGCAGCAGGTGATTCCTGTGTAAAGTTTTCACATCTTTTGAATTGTTTTCAGGCCGCACTTTATACACAGGTAAATCTTTCAATTTTCCCACGACAATATGTGGGAGGTGATGCCATCTGTCAGCAATCTTATGTTTACCATGCAATCCCAGGTTCCTCAATAGCACTCTATCTCCTTCTTTCAGTTCCACTGCTTTCACTTTCTTATCATACCTTTCTTTACTGGCCAAATTCCGCTTAGCAGCCATGGTCTGGGCTAGTTGGTAGGCATGACTGAGTTGGGCCTTCAGCTTCTGCACATACTGTAGATGATTAGCTGCCTGAACCCCATCGGGAGAAACCCCAAAACAAACATCTACTGGCAATCTGGCTTCCCTTCCAAACACCAGTCTATATGGGGAAAACCCAGTAGCATCACTTTTGGTGCAGTTGTAGGCATGGACTAAGGCACTGATCTGCTGGCTCCATCTAGGTTTGTCTTCAGGGTGCAAGGTGCCCAACATATCGAGCAAGGTGCGATTGAATCTCTCAGGTTGAGGATCGCCTTGGGGATGGTACGGGGTGGTTCGTGACTTCCATACTCCCCAAAAGGATAGCATTTCTTTAATCAGACGGCTTTCGAAATCTCTCCCCTGATCGGAATGGATTCGCTGGGGGGCCCCATAGTGAACAAAGAAATTCTCAACAAGGACTTTAGCCACCATGATTGCTTTCTGATCTTTGGTGGGGAAAGCCTGGGCATATCGGGTGAAATGATCTGTAACTACCAATATGTTGCTGATATTTTTCAGATCTGGTTCTAGACTCAGGAAATCAATGCAAACCAGTTCCATAGGGGCGGCTGGTAGTGATATTGACCAGGGCAGCTCTCTAAGGCAGGGCTTTTTCTTTGTAAACAGCGTGCCGCAGGTCTTCACGCATATTGCTCTCACGTCAGCACTCATTTTGGGCCAGTAAAATCGGGTCCCACTGAGTCAAGAGTTCGGTCTATTGCAAGATGTCCCATGTGGTCATGCAGGGACCTCTACCAGTTCTCAAAAGCAGTGGCACCAGTTGTTGTTTGTCTATTTGCCCTCTTTGTCACGGTCTCCCGGTATAATAGTTTATTGCTCAGCTTCAACTTTGGGCCTTGTTTGTATAACAGGGCGGTTCTCAAGTCAGCAGACCGCAGTTGGGACACATCTCTCCCTACTTGCAGCGCCTCTAAAGCAGTTTTTATCATGGCATCTCAGGACTGAGCCAGCTGGAGACTATCATTATTGAACTGAGGCAGCACACTAGTGTCTAATGCAGAGAAATGGCAGTAAGCAGCAGGTATACAGTTCTCAGATGGCCCCAAGCAATCCACCATGCAATCCACAGCATCAGGAGACACCTGTTCCTCCTTGTCGAATTTCTGGCAAAGGGCTCTAATGTCAGGTTCCGACAACCTGACCCAGTCGACTCGGGACACAGGCCTCCGGGAGAGAGCATCAGCACCTATATAGTTTAGGCCTGCTCTGTATTCAACAGTGTAGTTGTAGGTGGATAACGTAGAGAGCCACCTATGACCAGTGGCATCTAGCTTGGCTGAGGTCTGAACATACGTCAAAGGATTATTATCAGTTTTCACCAGTATCTTAGCCCCATACAAATATTTATTTAGTTGTTTAACCAGGAGTAGCACACTAAGCTGAAAGCTTTTTTACAGAAGCGACCTGGGAGCTCAGGGAAGTTAAGTGACTTGCTCAGGGTCACACAGCATGCAAGTAGAAGCTGTGGGATTCAAATCCCGGTCTGGTCTGCTGGATGTCACCAGATTTGCAGCTCAGAGCCTTAAGCTACTGCGCTATACTGCCTCCTAGTCATGGAATTGATCAACAATGGCCCACTTCAAAGCTAGGAACTCTAGTTTGTGCACTGGGTAGTTCTTTTCAGAAGGAGTCAAGCTGTGGCTGCAAAAGCTACAGGTCTCAGACCGTTCGAGTGCTCTTGGTACAGTACAGCCCCCAATCCTTGCAGACTGGCATCTGTATGAAGAACATATGGTTTAGCAGGGTCGGCATAGGCCAGTACTGGGGCATGAGTAAGTTGATATATAATGTCATGGAAAGTTCTCACAATTGGCAGTCCAGCGGGTGCCAACACATCATTTAAGGAAATAATTTTTTTTTCAGTCCCAGATTGTACACTCTTCTTATACTTTTTATGGGTTTGGGGTACTTTCATGTAGGTGTTAGCAGAAGTGGATCACCCGAGAGAGTCTTTAATAAATCATCTGTAATAACCCACAAACCCCAAGAACCACTGTAGCTCCTTCCAAATTTTTTGGTGAAGCTATGGTTAAAGCTTCTACTTTGCTGGGGTCAGTCTCTATGCCTTCAGTGGATACTATGTGGCCCACATATTTTACAGAGGTTTGAAAGAATTGACACTTGTCTATAGATAATTTGAGACCAAAATCTTCCAGCCAATCCAGTACCTTGAACAAATCAACTTTCATGTTCGTCCAAGGAGCTGCCAAACACTATGACATCATCCAAGTAAACCAAACATTCGAGCAAATTCATGTCCCCCACAGCACGCTCCATCAGACGCTGAAAAGTAGCCGGGGCACCTGAAATTCCTTGAGGCATCCGCATAAACTCATAGAAGCCTAGGGGGCAAATGAAAGCAGTCTTCTCTCAATTCTCCAGGGCCATCGGGATCTGATAGTACCCACTGTGGAGGTCTAACACAGAGAACCACTTACTGCCATTCAGACAGTCCAAGGCGTCCTGTATGCGTGGCATGGTATACTGGTCCGGGATGGTCCAACGGTTTAGAGTACGGTAATCCACACACATCCGAACAGCTCCATTCTTTTTTCTCACTACTACAATAGGAGATGCGTAAGGGCTCCTGGATTCTTGTATCACCCCAGCTGCCAGCATCTCCTGCAGGTGGCACCTTACATCATCTATATCAGCAGGGGCTAGGCGTCGAGATTGCTCATGAAAAGGTCGCTCATCCTGCAGCCGGATGTGATGCTCAGCCCCTGCACACATCCCACATCCCACTCCTTCAAAGAAAACACCTGTTCCCTGTGGGCGAGCCGTTCACTGACCCTTTTCTTCCATTCTGCTGGTAGGGAGAATCACCGAGGTCAAACTGCTCGGGGTCACTGTCACCTCTCTGGGAGTCTTGTTGTAGGGCAAACAGCAGTATCAGCTAAAATGTACCGTAGCTAGGTGCAACCCTCGCTTCACTCAATCTCGATCAGACACATTATGCACTTGGACCATCACTCTCTGGCAAAGGAATGGGCTCTGGCAGGTAAGATACTGGGTTTAACTAGCAACCCCTCAGGCAACTTTCCCTCACCAGGTGCACCCAGCATCAATATCTTATTCTTACCGTCTTTTTTAATCCGGACTTCCCCTTGCAAAACACACTGGGTATTTGGGGCTAATAGCAACGGTTCCGGATCCTTCCTCCAGATGACACCCACTGGGCCTTCAGGTTCCTCCTGCCCAGCCTTTCTCTGAGTCTCATAGGCCTTCTGAATCAAGGCAGGTATTCTAAGAGCTCGCCCAGTCCTGGACACCTGCTTTTCAGAACACAACTGCGCTAAGCGACCAAATATGTGAGCATTGGTTCCAATCAACAAGGGCACCCCATCATACAACCCAGTAGGGGGACATACTAGGGCCAGAGTTTCCACTTGTTCAGCCATCCCAGCCACAGAAGTAGGAAAAGACAACCAGATCCGGATATACCCAGAGTATGGGTAGGCCTTATCACTCAGCTCCCAAACATGTAGACCATACAAGGGTTGCAAGAGCACCTCAGGCAAGTGTTTCTGATACCAGTCCTGGAACATAATGGTCACCTGAGAGTCACTGTCCAACACAGCCCGGGTGGGTATCCCATTCACTCTCACAGGGGCCTCTATCGAAGGCCCCACCACATCAGACTATTCGGGGGGCACAGCTTTGGAAGTTGCTTGGTCATTGGACCGGGTCACAAAACTCTTCCTAGGGGGTCGGGTATAGGCCTTGAGGTGCCAGGCGATCAGCCTGCTGTTGACCTTCCTTAAATTCTCTGGTAACTGGCACTCAGTCTGAAAGTGTCCATCCTCCTCACAACGGTAACAGAACTTAGGGTCTCGGGGTCTTTATTGGGAGGGAATGCCCTCGCCTGCTGGGGCCATCCTGGGGTCGAGGGGGCCCCTCCTGGCTAGGGCATTTGTTTCTAGATAACTCTGGTTCCCCAACCCTAACAGGGTGGGTAGCAGTTTGCTTCAAGTCCCTCACCAGCTCTCGTAAATCTCTAATCTCAGCCCTCAAATCACTTTCTACCCGGGGATCAGAGGAAATAGCATGCACCCCCACCCCTCCTTGGGCCTCTGGGAGTACGGGAGAAACATCAAGCCCCCTTGAGGGGTGGGCCTCATCTGGTTCACTAGACTCAGGGGTTTGGCACAGATTCACAGCCCCCACATAGGGCTCCCACCCCTCTTCAGTCTCTACTTCTCGAATCTCCCTCATCAATTGATAATACTCAGGAGGGGCAGCCCGTCTGTCATGTAACTTAAGTTTTAACAGTATCACGCTGGAAAACCTAGCAGATTTCAAAATATGCTCCAGCTGGATCTGGTTCAAGGCTGTGGCCGTAATTCCCCCCTTGCGATAAGCTTTCTGCTAGGCCCTTTCCACCCTACTGACAAAGGCGGACAATTTCTCATTCCTCCATTGTTTGGCAGACTTGAATTTCCATAATAAGTCTTCTCCAGTTTCTGTACTTCCAAACACTCCCATTAAGGCAGAAAGGTACTCCACCGCGGTAGCTTCCGGGCTAGTAGCCCGTAAGAACCAAATGGCTTCCAAAGCTGGGCCTCGCAGGCTCTCCATCAGTCTCTTTCATTTCTCCCCCTCAGAGCACTGCCACTCTTGGACTGGGGGGGTAGCATAGTCCATCCACACCTCCAAATCATCTTCTTCTGAGGCACCGCACAGTGCCAGAAAAGTTTCTGCTTCTACGGTAAGAATCTAGCTGTATAGGAGGAACCACTAGGGGTGGTGAAGCCAAGATAGAACTCTTGGGGGGCCCAGGAGAGGTACCTGGGGAGGCTTGGGGGGTGTTTTCACTAGAAAGGTCCAACGCCTGCAGTAACTCCTGGGTAGTCCTCCCCTCCACAGCTAGCAATTTAAGCAGTTTATCTTTGAAGCTATTAGTCTGGGGAGACCCCCCAAGGGTGACTGACCCACTCCGAATGTGAATGACCCTCCACCCCTGTTGGGCACCTTCCAGGTAGATCACTGGGGGGTACCCTCTCAGGGTCGATGGCTATACTGCATAAAGTAACACCTGCAAAGTCTGATCGAGTAGATCAGCCTTACACCCCTTCACCTCTACCTTGCCTAAACATTTAACACACTCCACTGCAGAAATAAGGTCAGTGTTCATTGTTCCCAGAGGTACATCTAGTCGTAACACAATTTTCTGGGAGTCCAACTCTTCTGCTTCACCCCACCCCATCATTTTACGTACCATCGTCTTAATAGGGTCCAGCTTAATCTTAGCCATGATATCCCCTTCCAGCTTTTCCTTTAATTTAGCCATATTGAGGTACTTTGTCACTCGCCCACTAGGGGACGCTAATCCCAGCAGTGCCTCCAATATGTAACCCCCAGGGGGCGCTATCCCAAGGGTGATACGATACATTGCGAGCGCTTGGTCAGCTCGCTCTGTCACTTCCGGTATCTTTCCACATAAAACTCGGCCCTGCGGCGAGCGTGCGAGTAATAAGAGAGAGGCTAACATTAGTTGGGCTCATACCGGAGACCTAGTCTTTACCAAAACTGTGTTATTTTAAATTGTGTGTTTGATATACTTTTTATTGTGTGTACTGCACTCTTAAATATCAAGGAGCCCTGCCTCTTGTTGGACAGGAAGCAGGAAGAGAGTGCCTGTAGTTTTCAGACTCGACTGAGAAACTACAAGGCATTAAAACAAACTAGTTTCACAGTGGAAAACTTTTAAAAATCATTTCAGGGGCATCTTTAATTATTCAGTGGCTTTAGGGGCACTTTTTAGTGCTTGGTGTGAACGATACATTGCGAGCGCTTGGTCAGCTCGCTCTGTCACTTCCGGTATCTTTCCACATAAAACTCGGCCCTGCGGCGAGCAGGGTGAGTGTCGAGCATCGGAGACACGCGAAAGACACGCATGGCGCTGCGCGTGTCGGCTGTGTCCGCTGGGAACACTGGGCACAGGGCCTTGAAACTGTGTTTACACCTTATAATGGCTGACGCATCAAAGGCATTTACAAAATGCCTTAAATGTGGTATGTACACTGATAATGATGTATGTTTAGTTTATACATGTAAAAATTGTATAACAATAGAAGAGATGAGGTCTCATATTGACAGATTGGAACAACGGTTACATACTCATTTAGAGATCAGTAATCTTGAGGATTTTATTGATTCTATGGCAGATATCTTGGTTGCTGACTTACCCAGTTCTACTATTCCTATTAATGGTAGTTTAAACACGGAAGAAGAATGGTGTCAAGTTCCTAAAAAACTGGTAAAAAGGGTAGACGTAATATTGGGGGAATTTCAAATATAACTAACATCCCACTCACTAATAAATATAGTGTTTTGGAAAATGTATCTAGCAGAGATACTCCCCCAATAGATATTACATCTAGTATTAGCAAAACGGTATCTTTGAATACAAATGAATCGAATCCTATAGATATCACGAGGGACGTCCTGGTTATAGGTGATTCAATGTTGCGATACACAGATAGGACCATATGCAAAAATTGAAACACGCATACCACTGTTAGCGCCCCGCCAGGAGCTGGAATAGGCGATATTAGAAATTTATTAACAGGACTGCATGAACACACAAAAAATCCACTTACCCTACTACATGTGGGAATAAATGATTTGGGCAAACGTCCTATCACTGAAATACAGAGAGATTTTGAATGGGTAGGAAACTCAATAAAAAAATCAAGGAGGAGATTTAATCATTTCGGGATTATTACCTGTCCCTCGTGCAAACCCTACTAAAAGACAAAGCATAATATTTTTAAATGGATGGATTAAACGTTGGTGTCATAGGGAAGGTTTTATGTTTCTAGAAAATTGGGATGGTTTCTTAAACCTGGGGTTATTCGCAAGGGATGGCTTACACCTGAATAAGTATGGTAAACGGATCTTTGCAGATAGGTTAAGGAAACATATAGATATTAGTTTAAACTAACAATTGGGGGGGACCATCTTCTCAACTCAAGTCTAAAAGTAGTATGGTAGGTCCAAGTACACCTGACTGGAATTGCTTACTTATCAATGCAAGGAGCTTAAATAATAAGTTTGACGAACTTATACTTAACTTGGTGCAATTAAATATTCATATATGTGCAATCACTGAGACATGGTGGCAAGACACAGACACTTGGGACAAAGATATTACTGGCTACACCTTATTACACAAGGACAGAACCTGTGCTAAGGGTGGGGGGGTAGCCTTTTACATTTCTAACAACATTACAACTGGAAATGTTGTAATGAGTCGTTGGCCTGATATAGAAGCCTTATGGATTAAAGTTCTCCCTAAAACTGGCGAGCATATTCATCTTGGTGTTGTATATAGGTCCCCGTCTATTTCCCTTAGGGACAATGTCCAATTACTAGAATTTATAAATGAGTTTTCATCCTCAACAAATGCTATCTTGATGGGGGATTTTAATTTACCAGGTATCAACTGGGATACATTTAACACTAATACTATTACTGAAAATAATTATTTGGAAACCTTTTTGGAGCATGATATGGAACAATTAGTTAAGGATAGCACTCGGGGTACAAATATATTAGATTTAGTCTTAACTAACTCGGGTGCTGGCTTAACAAATGTTAAAGTTATTCCACCACTTGGGTCTAGTGACCACTCAATGGTATACTTTAATTATAAAGTGAACCACGAAATCGATCCTAGTATTATTTCAGTATATAATTTTAATAAGGCTAATTTTGGAGATTTTCTCAATGAAATGTCCCAATGGGACTGGAAATCGAATTTAACCATAAATCACTTACAGAAATGTGGCAGTCTTTAAATACTAAACTGACCATTACTTCAAAAAATATATCCCTAATTAGGAAAATGGACAATAATAAACCTAAAACACCGTGGATGAGTAAAACAGTTAGAAACATATTAAAAGAAAATAGGGCATTTATTAAAGCTAAATAAGTAACTCTCAAAAGAACTGGCTTGACTATAAACAATGCTTAAAAATATCTAAAAAGTATTAGAAAAGCAAAGAGATCATGAATATAGGCTAGCTGCAAATGTTAAAGACAACTATAAAGCCTTTTATACTTATATAAATAGTAAAAGCGGTGGCGCGCCTGTTATTGGCCCATTAGAAAATCAAAATGGAGAATTGCAAACTGATAAAACAGATATGGCTGCAATTTGTAATAACTATTTTTCTTCAGTCTTTATTAACAAAACTACCCCCACTAAGAATCACAATATTCATCCCATTATCACAAAATATAAGATTGAGGATAAGGAAATGGAGAAATTACTTTTGGGACTCAACCCTAATAAATCAGCTGGACCTGATGGAATTCACCCCCGTATTTTGAAAGAACTGGCATTTCCCCTATCTGGTCCATTGGCTGCTCTATTTACAAAATCTCTTATAGAAGGTGAGGTTTTGGATGAATGGAGACAGGCTACTGTCATTCCCATTTATAAAAACAAAGGATCTAAACATAATGTTACAAATTATAGACCCATTAGTTTAACCTCTGTCCTGAGTAAAATCATGGAGGGTATAATAAAAAATTATATAGAGACTATTATACAACCAGATCAAACACAGCATGGATTTGTTAAATACCGTTCCTGTATGACTAACCTGCTTGAATTTTACGGTGGAGTTAGTTTGGCTTTGGATGGGGTGAAGCTGTGGATGTAATTCTACTGGACTTTTCAAAGGCCTTTGATAAGGTGCCGCATGGAGAACTTATTGACACCATAATAGAAATGGGACTCGATAGGAACATAACTAGATGGATAGAGTCTTGGCTGTTTGAGAGGACTCAGTGAGTTTGTATAAAGGGTTATTACTCAGAATACGAACCAGTGACTAGTGGGGTCCCACAGGGTTCTATACTGGGACCCTGTCTTTTTAATCTCTATATCTCCTCACTAACATCTCCATCTAATGTCTGGTTAACTAAATTTGCTGATGATACTCGCATAGGCCACAAAATTAATAAACCTGAGGATGTATGTACTTTGCAATGCGCATTAAATGAACTTGAAAATTGGGCATTAACAAAAAAACTTGTGTTCAATATTGAGAAATGCGTTGTAATGCACTTTGGGAAAGATAATCCATTAGCTAATTATTTTATGGGTAACAAAGCTCTTAAGGCTGTTGAAGATGAGCGAGACCTGGGAATTAGGGTCAAAATTATTTAAAATTTGGATTACATTGCCAACAAATTATTAATAAAGCAGGGGGTATTCTCCACTGTATTAAAAAGCATATCATAAATACAAGTAGCAGGGTTCTACTCCCATTGTATTCCTCGTTGGTTAGGCCTCATGTTGAGTACTGTGCCCAGTTTTGGTCCCCTGGTGATAGGGGTTCCATAAATGCCCTTGAACGTATTCAGAGAAGGGCAACTAAAAGAATCAGTGAAGTTCAGGGACTAGATTATGAAAATAGACTTACAAAACTTGGACTCTATAGTCTTGAATATCGCAGACTGAGAGGGGACTTGTGTCTAGTGTATAGAGCTCTACACGATAGTACCGTATGGGATTCTTTGGGACTGGTTTTTAGAGAAGTAGTTTATGAAACTAGGGCTCACCCACTACAATTATTGGTAGAACGATGCAGAACTAAACAGAGAAGTTCTTGGTTCTCTGTCAGAGTGTCTAAAATTTGGAATGCGCTACCACTCTCTGTGGTGACTAGTGAAACTATGAATTTGTTTAAAACCCGATTGGATAAATTTCTAAGAGACAAATCAATCAAGGGTTATGACTAATTATATTGGCGAGCAATATGGACTTCGGTCTTCTCGGCTCTGACCTACCTATGACACTACCCCTGCCTGATTTGCCACTAACAGGTTGAGGGGCCTGGATCCAATGGCGGGTGCCTCCACCCAGAGGTCAGGGTTGAGCCAGTCTGGTGTGACTTGGTCGCAGCCCTCTGGGTCACTGCAACCCCCGTTCTTCCCTCAAGTGGCCCACACAAATCAATCACAGTACCCTCACTATATACACTGACCCCCAGGCTTGAACCAATCAGCTTGCTCCGGGGACCCCCTGAAAAGTAAGATGCTGTTACACAATAATCACTGTACAGTAATTCACTATAAACACATACGTTAGCCAGTATACCTTTGCAAACAATCAATCTGATTTATTTAGGGGGAAATAACAAGGACGGGGGGAATCAGGTTAATTAGCTTACCACTCTAATATATGTGTAGCTACCCAGGGCACTGTGCATAGGCCTAACCTATAAGTCACTGTCTATGGGTACCCAGGCAATAAAGGCTAGTCTCTCGATGCAGCTGGTTGGGGCCCTGACACAGAAATGAGCATTTGATTCCTACAAAGATTAGATAAAGCCAGCAGGCTTAGTTAGTGTAGCCAGTAAAGAAACCAGAAGATCTTGCCCTCACTAGGAGCATTTGACAGGGAGCTACCCTGATTTAGTACTCACGACTCCAGTAGAAAGAGCGCTCTTACACCACTCACAGGATCGAGCCTGGAATTCAAACGCTTCTCCACACATTTATATGAAAGGCAGAGGGGTACCATACCAGGCAGCTGCTGTATACCTCCTGATCGCTTTCACTGCATACACCGGGCCAAACGATGCAGCTTCACTTGTCCTGACAGACCAAGCGCGATTGAAGCAGATTCTCCAGTCCTCTACAGGGTGAGCCTGGTAGGTAGCTACGCTTTTGCGCAGCCTCCTCTGACCGCTGCCTAGCGGATTTAGTCTGACACTTGCTGGCGTTTGAAACCGACGACTTCTGGTCTTCCACACGCGCTTCCCGTGCGAACACTCAACAGCGCAGAAGCCCAGAGCTCCTTCCTCGCTCACAGCCACAGCGTCTCTGTTCCTGGGCAGTTAGGGCAAGCCTCACAATTCAGGCGCCACCCGATCCCATAGGTAGGCTGCAGATGCCAGTCACTTAATACTGCCCCTAATGGTGCAAACAAGGCGCCATAATCCAGACTTCACTTCCCAGAATTACTAGCTGTGTCCCATTGGTCAGCCGGCTCTCTTAAGAGTCCTAACTCTGCTTGGCTATTGCTCACTCCATTTCAGGTACCCCCCTTGTTCCCATTGGACCCTCAAAACAGTCCAGGTCCAAAATGGAGGGGCCAAGCACACAAAGTCCCAGCTGCAATGGAAGCAGGTTAGACAAACTGTAATTTCCTAATACTATAAACAATTATAACCAAGCAGTTACATCTCTCAGGAGGATTCCTCTCTGCGCTTACAGCGACTGTAAAATTGGAGCGATTTCACCGCAACTCAGGTGGGATTCGAGTAAGGAAGTACAGTCACCCTTACACAGTCACTGGAGCCTGCTAGCAGGCAGCTCTTAAAGAGACAGTGTGTAGAGGCTCTAAAAGCACTCGCAGCAGTGACATTTAAAATGGCTTAAACGCCAAACACCATCCAGACTTGGAGCACCCAGCAAGCTCCGGGAAGACTTCTGGGAACCCCCCACTTGTAAGGGGGTTACAGCTGCTTTCAGAAAATACAAAAAAAACAGGATCTGACAAGGACAGGGAAGCATACAAAGAAATCGGAACAGTGGGGAGACGAAGCACCAGCACCGATTCCCAACCTCTACCTCCACAGTGGCCCAACAGAATACTGAAGATTTGGGGTGTATGGGCCGCACCTCATCCCTGCCTGGAGGGGGGAACAACCACGGCTTGATGGGGGTGTACTGGGAGGTAAGAGAGGGACAAGATGCTTTGGTGACTCACGAGGATGCAGAGTGTAGGGGTATCGGGGGGAGAGTAAATAGAAATATCAAAAAAAAAAAAATCAGAACAGTGAAGGCAACAACATAGCAGAGGATAGCCAAAGATGTCGAAAAGTGAGACAAAACATTCCACAGACATGTAAGTGAAAAGAGAAAGAAAACAGGGGGTATTGTCTGACTCACAAAAGAAGATGGAGGAGACACTGAGAACGACAAGGATAAAGTGGAAATCCTAAACAGAAATTTCTGCTCAGTATTCAGAAAAGAGCAGAATGGATGTGGACCCATCATTACAAGAGGCAACAAAGAAAGCAATGGAGTACACACAGGGCCCTTTACAGAGGAAGCAGTCCTTAGGCAACTGGAACAAATAAATATAAACAAGGCCATAGGACCAGACAAAATGCATCCTAGGTTACTGAGAGAACTGAGGAAGGAACCGACGGCTCCACTCGCTAATCCCCTTAACTTATCGTTTGATCTTGGCAAGGTCCAACAGGACTGGAAAAAAGCCACAGTTATTCCTCTACACAAAAGCAGGAGCAAGGAAAGTGCAAGTAACTACAGACCGGTAAGCTGCACCATGGGTAAGACACTGGAGACCCTTCTCGAGAAGAGGATTATATCCTTCCTCAAGGACAACAGTAAATTAGACATGAGGCAGCATGACTTTACATCATTTAAGTCATGCCAAACAAATCTAATTGACTTTTTCAACTGGGTGACAAAAGTAGTTGACCAGGGAGGTGCTGTGGACATAGTCATAGTATATCTGGATTTCAGCAAGGCATTTGACTCCGTCCCACACAGAAGCTACTCAACAAGATGGACAGCAAGTGGTGAACTGGGTACGGAGCTAGCTTTCTGGAAGGACCCAGAGGATACCAGTAAACAGCTCACTTTCAGAGGAAAGAGGCATAGATAGTGGGGTGTCACAGGGATCAATCAGCACTTGGACCAACCCTATTTAACATTTTCATCAACGACATTTCTAATGGACTAGAGGGTAAGGTGGGTTTGTTCGCGGATGACACAAAGACAAGCAACAGGATTGACACTCGAAGAGGAGTGGACAAGATGAAAGATGACTTTAAGTCTCTGGAAATGTGATCAAAAACCTGGTAACTGAACTTTAATGCCAAAAAAATGTAAGATCATGCATATTGGAAAGACTAACCCAGGAGAGGATTACTACCTAGGAGGAGGAGAAAAACTGGATTTCTTTGAACAGGAGAAAGATCTGGGAGTAATTATAACAGATGATTTGAAAACGTCCAAGCAAGGTGAAAAGGAGGCACTGCGATCAAATGGCATGTTGGGATGCACAGGCATGGGAACTACCAGCAGAAAAAGAGAGGTCATCCTGCCACTCTGTAGATCACTGGTGAGGCCACATCTGGAATACAGCGTCCAATTCTGGAGACCGCACTTAAAAAAAAAACAAAAAAAAACCTAACAGACTAGAAACAGTGCAGAGGGAGCCACAAAATTGGTACACTGTCTGCACAAAAAATCTTGATGAGCATCTTCAGGACTTAAATACTGTATGTAATTCGTGGAGCAGCGGAGGGAGAGGGGAGACATGATCAAGACATTCGAATACGGAAAGGGAATAAACAAGGTGCAAGTACAGGACCTGTTCCAAATAAAAAGTCTCTCTAGAACCAGTGGGCACAACATGAAGCTAGAAGGGGGCAGATTTAGAGGCAACACACGAAAATTCTTCTTTACCGAGAGAGTGGTGGATGCATGGACTGGTAGAGGCAAAAACAGCAGGAACTTTCAAAAGTGCATGGAACAGACACAAGGGCACCATAACACTGAATAGCAGTTAGGGGAAGGGGGTAGACCTATGGGCAAACTAGGTGGGTCTTATGGTCCCCTTCTGCCATCACTTTCTATGTTTCTAATAGAAACAAACAATCATATTTAAATTCAACACTATATACAATTTGCACATCATAAGATTTATGGTTACGTAGTACGTATGTTCACACCTTTTAAAAAGAGTCAGCAGAAATGCAGTATGCTGCGTAGTATATAAGGTTAACCAGTTCTGGTGATGGAACAGCAAACTTGTGGTAATATGTTTTTTTGCCTAAGATAATAAGTTATTACATAGCCTCAAATATTTAGGAATCATGTTCCAAGTTTGGGGACCCATGTAAAAATGACAATTGTCCTGTATTAGCTTTTCTTTCAGGTGCTTCAAATGCAATACAGTTTGCGGATCTCAGCCCAGGCCTCAAAATACTTATGGAAACATTGTTACATATATAATCAGGGGTTTTCTTTTTGAGACATTTGAACATCAGTCCAGTAATATGAAGTTGTCTTCTCAGGTCTAAATGCAGCCAGTTCAACTTTCTGCTAAGCTACACACGCGAGTGGACTTGATAGACCATCACGGCCTGTTTCCGCTGGCAATTTCATATGTTCATATGTTCTGTACAAGAGGCAGTGGTGAGTATTTATTTATTAGATTTTGGATTTACGCCTTGGAGCCACATACTGTTTTACAAAGGTTCCACATCAGGATACATAGGTAGGTAGGTAGTACAAATTTGGTAAAATTAGCAAGGCAAGTAGTTCAGGAATCCATTCACAGTAAAGGGTAACATGATCAAAAAAAAAAAAAAAAAAAACAAAGCATACATATACAGATTATTGAATCACACAGACATAATATTCTGCCATGCTGAGTATGCCGTGGATCACTGAGGATAAACCTGGCAAAGTGGTTATACAGGACATCCACCTTATTATTATTGTGTAACAAATCCCTTCTAATAGTAGGGAAGGAAGTTGTTGCCATATGTGGCCAGCAGGGGAATGTTACCCTGAGATCATCCTCTATGGGTGTAGCTGATGTGGGAGGAGTTAAAAGGAGTATATAGACATGTGGCCCTCAAGGTGTGAGCATTCTTGAGGTTCTGTGCTCTTGGGGCTAGCTGTTGGTGATCTTGGGGGGTGAAGAGATAGCTAGGTGCCAGAAAGATGGTAAAGAGTGGACACTCCAAGTATCCTCATTGGATATGCACCCTGGGGTGCAGGTGAGGGGTCAGCTGGGACACTCAAGGTATGGGTGCTGGCTGAAAGTGGTAACAAAACACTGCCACCAAGGTGCTGGGGAGTCAGGGACAGGGATACTCCTGCATGCCTGACTGAAGTATGGTCACACAATGCCCACCAAAGAGACTGGCTGAAGGACTTGGGCAGGGAGCACAGGAGACCCTCAATGTATGCTCTCATCTGTAAATCTGATCCTGAGAGTTGCAGGAGGTCCTGGACACCTCACCATGATAATGGCATCAGTGTAACACTGAATAGGATGCTGGAGGCTGACAGGGAGAGACCTCAGGTACACAGCCTGTGTCACATCACTAGGACTGATGGTTGAGGATCTGGGGTTTGCCACATGGTGGGAATTTAGAGGGACCACTGAGAGGTGGCAGGAATCCCAAGGGCTGTCTCTTCAAGGGACATCTCCAGAGGGGATTCAGGCTTGAGACAAGTTCCCCCGAAGTTTACTGTGACCATCCTAATGGGGTGGGGGGCCTGAAGGCCTGTGCCCTGATACCATTGAGAACCTGAGAAACAGATGAAGCAGGTACGGCATAAACAGAAGCCAGGTAAAAGATTAATTTCCATAACTGATGTGGGGAGGGCAAACTCCCCATACAACAAGATCTACAGACCTCCTGCACAAGGGGAAGACCTGGACAGGGTACTTGTAGAAGGCATCCACAGAATTACAGCTAAAGAGGAGGTGCTGCTCGTAGGAAGAAGAAGAAGAAGAATCAGAATCAGCATTTATATAGCACTTTTCATACATCCAAAGCGCTTTACAGGCAATGCTAGACTGGTAGTGAACTGACTGAATGTGTGGTGGCGGCCATATCGCACATCCCACCCACACACAGCCTGGATAATTGCATGAACAGGTTTATAGGAAGGAATGTTGGCCAGGACACTGGGAATGTTCCCTACTCTTTGCGAAGAGTGCCCTGGGTTCTTTTACTTCCACCTGGACACCCACCAGGACAACACCAGGATGGGCAGAAGGGACCTCGATTTGACGTCTCATCCGAAGGACGGCACACCCCAGCAGTACAGCACCCCCCAATACTGCACTCGGATGCCAGCGATTTTTAGGTGCAGGTCCAATCCCGGTGTGGGACGAGAACCCACGACCTTCTGGTCCAGAGGTGGATGTGCTACCAACTGAGCCACGCTGACACCTGGAAACTTCAATCTGTCGAATGGTGATTGGAGCAACCAGTCTGCAGCCTCAGCCAGGAACAGAGACATCCTGGAAGTCTTGGCAGAGGGTGTGCCTAAGACAGCAAGTGATGGAGCCCGCCTGGGAGGGAGTGACTTTGGTCCTGGTACTCATCAATTAGGACAGAATTACAGACGTAAAAGTGGGGAGCAATCTGGGATCAAGTGATCACAGTATGGTGTGGTTCAATGTGAGAACAGCAGAAGAGTCAAATCACATGAAAGCAAGGGTCCTGGAAAATCACCAGCATGGTTAGGTTATTCTTGTGGGGCACCAAGTCACCAAGACTATCTCTACCCAAACTCAGAGCCCTCTGGTCTCAAGGAGGTTTTGATTGCCCCTGGTGGGAGATGTATCAGCTGACTTTTCCTTTCTTTTAAACAGTCTATTACCCCTCACCCCTGCCCAGGACTTCTCCGCTATGGTTTGAAGTGGAAAGTCAGTTCTGCAAACCTGCTAAACCTTTGGATCTGTTATTCAACATGAGGTTGGGAGCCAGGACTAATCAATGTATTCTTAGTTCTCTTAAATTGATTAAGTTACTAAAAAACAAACTTCATTTGGATACTTTTCCATCTAGTCTGGAGGGCCTGTGGTCTAACCCTAGTATTCAGTTGGGAGGTAAGCCCCATCATATAAGGATTGGCTTAGACTTGGTATTTCCAATGTGGAGGACTTGATAGACCAGAGTTCTAAAATATTAAAATCCTTTGGGGAGATCAGTCAGGAATTCAAACTTCCAAAGTTTCATTTTGTTTTCTATCTGCAAATCAGGAAAGCCTTAGAGGATTAAATTCTTGGCCCTGGTTTTGAACTCCCCAGTGGGGGCTGGGTGGGGCAGGATGGAATCCTATCTGTAGAGTGGTTAGTTCCAAATGGGGAGTTTCCAAGTTGTGTAAGTTAATATCCAACAACCCAGACCACCCTCTAGCATGTGAGGCCTTAAAATCCAAATGGGAATCTGACCTGGGGCCGAGTGTTTCTGCAGAAGATTAGGCTTCCGCTTGGGGCAATGCTTATCATGCATGTAAGGAGGTGCAAGGCAGAACTTTGCAATTTAAGATTCTCAATCAGTATTATTATTCACCTGCCAGACTGGAAAAGATGGAAGTCTGTCCGGGTGGTATCTGTTGCAAGTGTGGTGATCCTCATGCGGACCTCCTGCATAAGTTATGGGGATGCCCTCAAGTATCTAAGCTGTGGGAGCAAGTTCGTGGTATTTGTGAGTTCATTATAGGAACAAAGACCTTGTCATCCCCTCAGACTTTTATACCGGGGTTTTCCTCCCAAAGAAATTCACTATCTAAATGTCATTTCTACTGGATCCTGACGGCTTCCTTGGCTCTCAAAGGAATACCTCTGGCAAATTGGAAAGAACAGTCAGTACCCTTTCTTTCGGAATGGTGTAATAGTATGTCTGCTTTAGCGCAGAATGAAAGGATTTATTTATTGCTCAATCAGAGACCTAGGTTTCTTGAAATATGGTCACCCTTCTTAGAGCTGATAACTTAATTGCAGATGTCAGGTCAGTGGCTCAGCAGGTAGTACACTCGCCTCTAAGGCTGGGAGATCAGAAGGCCGTGGGTTCTATCCCCACACCTGGCACTTGGATTACTATCCCAGTACTGACACTGTAGTGCAGCATGAGGGGGGTGCTGCACTCCTGAGGTGCCGTCTTTCGGATGAGATGTTAAACCGAGGTCCCATCTGCCTGCTCTGGTAGTAGTTCAGGTGGATGTTAAAGATCCCATGACACTTCTCGAAAAGAGTAGGGGAATGTTTTATTTAAATCTTACATGCAAAATACATACAAAAGTAGTATTGCACCAAACAAACTTGTCATGAAAAAAAAAATCGAAACCATAAATATTACATCGAACAGTAACCCCAAAATACAAGGAAGAAATACTGTAAATAGCCCCCCTTCCCATTAATAGAGATGGGGCATTTCAATTAAATCACAGAAATAAACTGTACACAAGACAAATGTACGGCAATTCAAACCTATAATGACATAACATTTATAACATAAGTATTACATCATACGGATTCTCTAAAATAATAATTACAGTAAACAGACCCCTGCCCCTTCCCACCAAAAGTGTGGCGGAAGTTATATTCCATATAATAATCTGTAAGTCTGAATATATCCAAATTTGTATTACACCAACCCAACATGAAAAGAGCCCTAAGCATAGCTACATATTACATCATATAGTAACTCCAAAGTTACAAAAATTGGACTGTAAAACTAATCCCCCCCCCAAAGAGTAAGGGAATATTAATGAAATTTCAACAATAGAAATCATACAAGTCAAAGTTCCATGCACTGTGTTACCGTCCTCATAATTATCAGTCACAACCAGTTGAAATGTTGCCAATAACGTGCCCATGTTTGTTGGCTACACTTGCTCTGTTGTTGCTGGAGAACCAACCTGCACCTGCTAATCCATAGCCAGTGTAGACCATGTACCATTACAATGCGAACTGTGTTGGTATCATAGGACAACCTGAGTTGGGGAACGATCCCAATATATAATAATTCTGGATTGGGGGGGGCTGACACTTCCCATTTCCATTTGTTCTTTACTATGTCCCAAAACTGAAGGGTGTAGGAACAGTGTAAATACATATACATAGTTTCAATTTGTGCCGTGCAAGACTCCTTAGGGCAATACCGCTCTAGTAACTGTTTATGATTACCCCTAACATTTACCCTCCCTTGTAACATGGCAAAAACACAGGGACTCTAGGAAACAAAGAGGATAGGTGGAACAGCGTCAGGTGGTAGAAGAGCAGCACGGCATTATGAGACGATAATGCCATGTTGCTTGTGTAATACAAGAAGCAGCCAGGGGACAAAAAGGAGCAGTGCACTAAAAAAGGAAAAGGTCGAGAAGAGAGTCAAGCAAGTTGTGGAACAGCAAGTACAGTAGGGTAGATGAGGAGTAGGACAAATGTAAGAGAGATGCAGCTGACAAAATAGTTACAGTGAACTATAGGAAGGTAGAAATGGAGAGAAGGACTAGTAGCCGGAGAGGAGAGCGGGATAAGACAATGAGGAACAAGGTCGCTGAGAGGAGAAACTGAAAAATGAAGAATCAGAGAAGGGACACCAAGTCAGACACACAGATACGAGGAACCCGTGGCACAAGAACTCAGGGGCACAGCATGCAATGCAACGGAACACAGAGCGAGGAAGCGGAAGCGCAGTAAATGCGTAGACCCTCACGGTGAATGGCACGGCAAAGTTCAATTATTCAGGAGCAGCAGTAGACAGAGAACACAGAGCACACAGTGGGGAAATGTGACCAGTGTAGTGGAGGGACCAGTGTAAACAGAGTTGAGTGAGGTAAACAATGAAAAGCATGCTGAGTAAACCAGCATAACTGTATGCAAATGAGATAGAGAGCTAGACTGAAAAGCAGTAATACAGCAACATCGCAGTCCTCCTAAGAAGAATACGTAACGAACAGCCATCAGAAATACTTGAAATTGTGTAACAATCATTAACAAATAGATCAATGTACTAATGTGCAAAAGAAAAAAAAATGGCATATGTATATAAGAGAGGTTGGCTAGCAGTTTTGAAAGTAACAGTAAATAGAAGTGAGTAAGTTCAATCGTGGCATTGTTTATGCTATCACAAGAGTAGAAACACATCTCTGACATTGAAAGCCACCTGCAGACCATGTTACAAGCACATTAATCCACTCCAAAGGTGGCATCTAATGGGGAGTTAATGCATGGTTGGGCCATTGTAGGCACTTGGCCTGCGGCCTCAGGCCACAACAGGCCCAACCATGCATTAACTCCCCATTAGATGCCACCTTCATCGTGGATAAATGCTTACATCTATCCCTAACCAAGCCATGTCACACATTTTGTCTGGGATTCTGGTATCCAAGATGTATTCTGAAATACAGTTTTGATGGCCCTTAGAAAACCCGGAAAAAGTGTGTTCAGCTAAATATTCTAATAACACATCCATATACAACATTTTCCTAGGTAAATTCAAAACAGCAACAAAATCAATTTTTCATTTCCTGATGTAAAAAAAAAAAAAAAAACTCCCACATATACATCAACCTCGGTTTTCTTTTATTTTTATGTAAAAAGTCTGCAGCTCTCCATTCTGCCATAACCCCTTTTACTGTTGTAAGGCTTCTTGTGATGCAAAGTTGGTTATATGCTTTCATCAGTGGGACTATATTAGCATATATAAAGTATGTAAAAAAAATTGGATTCGGCATACCTACTCCTCCATCTTTGACATCTTTATACAAAATATTCCACTTAATGGGGTTGAGCCTACTCCCCCCAATACAAGAAAAAAAAAAAAAAACACCAGTTTTCAGTTTCTTCGGTAGGGGAAAAACATAACTGAGGAATAAAAATACCGGTACTAAGAAAGTCTTGATCATGTAACTCCTCTTTTTTTTTTTTTAGGTTTTCCCATGCATTCCACCGAGTCATTTTTTCCTTCCCCATAATCAACTGTCGTTCCCAATTAAACTGGGCAATATCCCTACCCCCACAATAAACCCCCAAGATTCTACATGGAGCTGTGGACACCGATATACCTTCCACCTCCTCCTGTACCCTAGGGAACCAAAGTACATTAAGACACTTGTTTTTTTTTAATTAAGAGTAGCTCCCATCACACTACCCAGGGCCTGTATTAGTCCACATTCCCTTTGAACTGACTTCCCGTCCTGTACCACTAAACATAAGTCATCTGTGTACGCAATCCCTTTGATGACTGGTGCAATCACTGTTCCAATTCCAGTGATCAGAGGAGATCTATGGAGGATCCTTACCACTGGGTCCAAAGTAAAAACATGTAACAACGGGCTCAAAGGGCAACCCTGTCTCATTCCCCTCCTAATCCACCCCCTGTCCCCCATTTTCATATGGTCTGACAAATGTCAAGGTATAGCACATCTGGAGCCACTGTATGAACTGTCTCGGGATCCCATATGCACTCAGGCACTGCCATGAAAAATCATGGGACACCTTGTCAAACACCTTTGCCTGGTCCAAACTCACCACAAACCCTTGTTCATGATTCACCTCCAGGTCTCTCCCCTCTAAATCTGTCAGTTCTCTTAATAATATCAGCGTATCAGAGATCCGCCTTCCAGGGATTGAGCTAAACTGGTTGGGGTGAATCAAATCCCCCATAACTGACCCTAGCCTGTTTCCCAAAAGTTTAGCAAATATCTTAAAATCAATATTTAATAACGTAATGGGTCACCAGTTAGCAATATCGGACTGCTCCCCAAATTTATACAAAAAAAATCATGAGTCCCTCATACATCTTGGAGGGTATACTGTCATCTTCAGTAAATGAATTATATACAGCTAACAGTTCTTGTGACATTAACTCCCACAAAACTTTATATAATTCCCCAGGCAGGCCATTCGAGCCTGGTGAAACATCATTTTACAATGCTTGAATTACCACCTTCGATTCCTCTGTCTGAAAAGGGGCCATAAAACCTTTAGTTTTGCCAGGGTCTAATTATGGCAGATCAGCTGCCTGTAGTACTTGTGTCATGCATGGAGAGTTTGGGGCTGGTGCCGCAAAGGTCCAAAAAAATATGATCTTCCAACTACATCATGATACCCTCATTGTTACTGACTGAAATTCCCTGTGAAGATACCATCTGCACCATCACTTTCTTATCCCTTCTGGTTTTACAATCTAGAAAAAGGATTAATGCATTATTTCTTCCCATGTTCCAAAGGCCTGTTCTTTTTCCAATGTTTTTAACCGATAATATTGGTATTTAGTCATTTTTTCTTTTATTAATTTTATTTCCTCAGTTAAGCAAACCTGATGTGTGTTTTGCCTAGAAATCGGACATTGTAGGTCTCCCCTCAACTCCAAATACCTACTGTGTGCTGTTTTAGCACATGCAGAATCCTTTGCTGAAAAAAAAAAAAAAAAAAAAAGACGTTAAACATGACCTCAGCTCCTCCCACCATTGACCCATACTGTCACAAAGGCAAACAGTAGGGATTCTGTCCTGTATAAGTTGTGCCACTTCCTGTTGTATATCAGGATCCATTAACAAGGTGGAATTCATCCTCCAGTAACCCCTCCCTGGGTGGGACTGTGGCTACTGAAACCCCTAGCATTTTGTGGTCTGAGGTTTCTATGGGCATAGGCACCGACAAAATAACATGTAATGACTTTAAAAACAAAATCAATACAAGATGACAATGTCCCCTTATAAAACGTCGGGGTCCTTCTCTTACCAGGTATAGTATGTGCATCCTGTAAATCCGCTCAACTCAACATTTTAGTTAAAAATGATCTGTCACAGTATACCTTACATTTCCCACTATCATTATCTCTACCCTGTAAACTGATATTAAAATCTCCTCCAAAAACCAACTGCCTACTAGTATAAAGAAATGGCTGACCTTGTTTCAATATAGTTTAATCTTACTGGCTTTCGTTTGTGGCTTAAAAATATTAATCTACACTGCAAATCGTTTATGTGGACATTCAACAACAATGCTCTGCCAGGATCAGTTTCTACGGTTCTTAATACCTGCACATTTGGGGTTGTAAAACAAAATCCCACCCCACAACATGTATCCAAAACTATGGACCAATATGATGCCCCCCAATGCCACTCCCAGGTGACCACTTCTGTCTCCACCACTGTATGAAGCCGGGTATCCTGCAAAAACACATACATACACATACACACACACACACACACACACACACACACACACACACACACACACACACACACACACACACACACACACACACACACACACACACACACACATCAAAACAGAACTGCTGTAATACTGCAAATGTAGTAGTATGTTTTGACTTTGATTTTATGCTGTTCACATTTAGCCTTGCTAGCATCAGGTGTTCAAGCTCAGGGAGGCTGATGTATTTTTGCACTTGATCTTGTTACCTGTGTATGAATTTTCTGTAACTAATTCCGGGTCGCCCCTGAAAAAGGGACCTCTGGTCTCAGTGGGCTCACCCGGTTACCAAAATCTAAATAAATAAAATAAATAAATTATGCGTTTCTGAATGCCAGCAGTAGCAGTTCAGACATTCGTCGACACAACCTCTGTTCCCTGCCTGTCAGGTTGAGAAGCCTGCAAGACATCCACTGGGTCTTCAGATTCCATCCTGCCCCCAATGTCTGGAAAGTTTCAAATCTATTCCTGAGGGGCAGAGAAGATAAAGCTTTGCCTGATCCTACACCTCGTGCCACCTGCGGGAGGGGGGATCCTCTAGTAACATCTGCGGCCATCTCCTCTGGTAATTGTTCCTCTGAGTCTGCTATAAACACTTCAGCCATGCTGCCAGTGAGGAGTGAGGAAGTGGGCTCAGGCCTGACCAAATCTGTACTAGCAGGCAATCCAACTGGGGGGATCCACTTTCCGAAAGTTAACACACTGCCTCCTGGCTATGGGTGCCTCTGTTGGAAGTATATTTACTGTGGGTGGCCCCATTACTATCACCTTAGGGCTCTGGGGTTGTGATCTAGACTTCTCCTTAGCCGGCATAGGTTAGGGCTCAGGTTGTTCTGGTCTAAGCCTTGTCCCCATATTTCCTCCCCCGCCTCTGCCCTTACTTTTTAAATAAGCCTTATGTCTCAGTTCACCCCTCTCCAACTGTCTAAAAGTTTTTTTTACCTGATAGAGGTAACAGTCTTAATCTGAACTCTCCTGAGTTACGGGCTGCCCATGGGCAGTCTAAAATTATGCTCCTCATCCCCGCATAAATTACATCCCGGCGGAGTTGAACACTGTGCTGCTGTGTGCCCAATCACCCCACATTGATAGCACTTGATTTTGTCACAGTCTGTATTGAGGTGTGCTAAGGACCCACATCGATAACTTTTGGGCTGGCCAGTGTAGAAAAGTATGCCTCTGTCTCTCCCCCCCCAAAAAAGGAACTCGGTAGGTGTTGGATGCCATGCTCCGTTTGCTTCAACTGAATGTGAAATGTCCACCCCCAGTCCAAAAACCACTGTCATCTATGGTGGGTTTTGGCCTGCCAAAAATAGTGCACCATTTTTCTAGCCAGAACACAATATCATTAATATTCACCCCCTTCATTTCTAAAAAGAATAGTCACAGTTATCATCATAGATTTAGTGATCGGAATGGCCAGGAAGTCTTTCCACACCTCAGAGTTTTTTTATTTCATAGTACACCCTCCAGAATTTATCCAATGCTGTGACAGTACAAAAGCTAATATCACAACAGTAGTCTCAGGCAGAATGAATGAAGGCATAGACCTCTGCCGAGGGGAAACCAAGAGATTCCTTAATCAATGTTTTACTAAGACAACGTCTGTCTGGGGATAACGGACCCAACCCCCTGTAGTGAAGGTGGACCACAAACCTTTGTTTTGCAGCTTCCACAGGCTTTTGAAAGAGGCACGCATATGATCATGAGCCAGTAATTGTGTCCTGGGCCACCCTCTCTCCTCCCTTTATCACAGAATGTCCCTCCGACACTGAACCTGACATAAGAGACGTGGAAGCAGCCTCCTCTCCTGTACATCGAGTGATAAGAGACGGATGAAGCCAGTGAGGATCACCTAGAAATGTCACACCTGGACATCCTGCCTGCTGTTGAAGTAGCGTCTGGCACAGCACCATTCTCTTGTGCCTCCACTTCATCCCACACTGCTGCGTCAGGGACTACTACCTCTGCTGAAGTCTCCAAAGCAGATTCCTGCTTGTCTAGCCCAACCTCATCTTCAGAACATCATGTCGCCTCCTGGTGGGGTTCTGGGGAGCCTGGGAGAGGGATAGCCGGGTCTGGGACCCACTGATTATTTTGAAATAACCATCCTGCTTGCTGTAAAGCACCTCCTTGTGTCCAATCCACTGACGACCTGCTTATAATGATACTGTCATCTGGTGACCCCCTGGACATCTGTAGCAACCCCAGCCTCTTGAGGTATCTCAATCATTGTCCCTACAGGTAAAAGTTTGCTATTTTTCTGCATCGGACTTGCCATGGGATGTTTACGTTTCTTTTGTTCTTCTTCCAACTGTGTTTTCCCTTGCAAATATTTCTGCTCTGCAGCCGACATAATTTCCAACAACTGGAGTCTCTCTTTTTTCCAATTTGACTTTCAAACGATCCTCCTCCATCATTTCCATGTTGTCAGGTAATATAGGTTGTGCAGGACATTGCTGGTCTCCACTAGTGGTTTCACTAGTCCGCTGGTCCAAAGCATTTGCTGATAAAGTGGTATTCAACAGTTCTCTAGCTCCTGCAACACCACCATCCCCTTCCAGCATTCAGTCCTTACTGAGGTAAGTTTTCCCTGCTCCCTCCAGTGCTGACAATGCCCCCATTATTGACTACTGGGGAATGCTTTGATGCTTCTACATCAGCAACCTTTGACGTAGAGGCCTGGGCATTGTCTGCTTGCACTGTTTTGGTCTCCTTAGCTGCAGTCGCCATTTTAACTCTTTTTCCACATGCATTCATAGCTGCTTGCAATTACTTATATTCATATTCATGTTCATGTCTGTGCTCTTCTTCAAGCAATTTAAGAACAAGTTCTTTTTCAGAAAATTCTGGAATTTCAGTACCTGCCACTTCTGTTTCCATTTCTTTTGTTGTGTCATTGTCCTTTCGCTCGCATTTCTGCAGTTTTAGCTCCTTTTCATTTTCTGTAGCTGGTTGAAAAGTCTCCTCCTCCTCCTCAGATACAAAGTCCGCCATCAAACTGGGCTCTTCCATCCTTCCTACAGGAAGTGACAGCACCCCTGCAGGCAGAGCAGGGGAATTTCCTCAGTGCCCTGGCCAAATTTCCCCCATTCACTAAAAATACCACCAACAGCTTAATCTGGTTCAAGGTGAGCTGACATTCATTTGTATCCCCCTCCCCCGGTTGTGCCAGAAAATAGGCAGAATTTGTCTAGTGCATTTACCCAGTCAACAACTAACTAACTAACTAAAGATGTTATCCCCCTTGCTTCCTTTGGATCTGCAGCTGTACAGTATTATATGTCTACAGAAGGTACTGGTATTTTATCACAGTCCTTATCTTTCTCCCACCCTTTTTTCTTTTAACCTTACTAATCTGTATTTTGTGCTCTGTTGATTTCTTAATGCTATTAGATAGGTTTCTCTGTATTCTCTGTAACTGCTGTTTTAGGATAGTATACTGTTGTTTTATGGATCTGTATAATTGTAACTTATGGCTGGAAACAATAAAAAATTAAAAAAAATAAAATAAAAAATGAAAGCAAGGGTCCTGGATTTCAGGTGGGCTGACTTTGCAAAAGATGGGGAAATGTCTTGGGAAATCACTGGCAGAGAAGGAGAAAAGAAGGGGGAAGGAACAATGGAAGAATCTTAAGGAAGCGATAGCAGTGGCAACAAGCCATTACATTAAGCAAGTAAGCAAAACAAAGAGAGAGAGAAAAAAAAACACTATGGTTCTCAAAGGAAGTGGACGAGAAAGTAAGGGTGGAAAGGGTGGCATTCAGGAAGTACTAGGAAACACAGAGGGAAGAAGCCAGGGAACTGTATCTGGAAAAGCAGTGGGAGGTGAGGAAACTAGTCAGTAGTGCAAAGGTGCAAACAGAAGAAAAAGTAACCAAATCAATAACAAAAGGGGACAAAAACATTTTCAGGTATGTTAGTGTGATGGACACATGACCAGACTGATCTAGCAGAAGGGGAAGGACTCAGATTCATTGCAGTGTAGTAGCTGCTCCTTACTGCTTTTAAATTGCTTCTTGTTGATTTCACTTGGTAGCGGGTGATTTTTTCTTACTACTACTAAGGTGCTAGCAGGGAATTGTTTGGGGGCTGTTGACATTTTTAAACCTATTTTGGTGTACTTTAAGTGGTGTCATTTCTTGTTGTTTCACTTGTTAGCAGGAAGAGTTTTTCTTTCTTCATAAAAGGGGCTAGCAGAGAACTATTTTGGAGCTGTTGAAACCTTTTGGTGTGTTATTGGTGAGGCTGTTGTTTCTCTGAATTGGAGACCTGCTTCTTCTGGTATCTAACCTATTTTTTTTTTGCTTTTATTAGGGTTGTGATGTTTTTTGCTGTCTTCACTACAGTTGCAAAGTTTAGTGCACAGTGAAAAAAGGGTGCTAATTGTCTGGCCAGGGGCCTCAGCTACCTGATTGTTTCCGGAGGGCTTAGTCCCACCCACCATTGCTCCTCACCCCACCCGCCCCAGGTACACCATTTCCTTTATACCAGGGGTTCTGACATCACTAATCCAAAAGGGCAAAGGACATGCACCTGTCATAGCAGAAGCAGATGTCCAGGGAAGGAACAGCAGTGAGTGAACAGGTAACTGCTATCTTCGGGGAAAGGAAGTAACTGCAACACAAACTGCTTTCACTTTTACCCATTTGCATTGGTGTTTACATTGTGAAAAGGAGGAGTAGGAGTTAGAAGGAGTCTGTGCAATAGTTGATTACAGTTTTTTTTTTGGGTGTGGACAGGAGGGATAGGAACTTAAAAGGCAGCTGCTCAGTCCATCTAAAGTGTATGAAAAAGGGGGTAAGGGAAATTGTGAAAAGGAGAAGAATGTTTTGCAATGATAAAGGGGAAGGAAGACTTGGGACAGCATTGGGTATTCTTCATCTGGAAGGGTGGGGGGGGTTGCTGGCGGGTGACAAGAGCAATGGGTAAGGTGGTAGGCTGCAACAACTGCGGTGCGCCATTCTTTTTAAAAATTGCGTGGAGGATGGGGGGGGATGTTTAGTGTGCAACCAAATAGGGAAACTTAAAAAGGAATCAAGGGTCTGCAGAAGGAGCTAAGACAGGCAAGGCAGACTGGAGAAGGTTATAGCCAAACACCGGAGGGAGGAGGAGGAGGACGGAGGTCAGTTTGGGCCAACAGGGGGGAGGAGAGGGTCAGAAGAAGGGAAGTAGAGATGGGGGATGCAGGCCAAGGGGAACAGCATCAGGGGAACCCAGGTCAAGGGAAAAAAGACAACAGGAAGGAGGAGAAAGGGACTGCTGAGGAGAGGAGGAGAAGTGGCAACAGTCATGGAGTCAAAGGGAGGGAATGGGCTAGTATGAGGGGGGAGGATGCAGGCATAGGAGAAGGGTCCTCAGAAAATCATTTTGCGGTACTAGAGGGAAAGAAGGAGGAGGGAGGTGATGAGATTGAAGGAGTAATTGATAGAAGTCTGGATGAAACTGGCGGGGGGAGTTCTGCTGGGAGAATTTCAACAGGGGCAGAAAGGGGGGCTACTGTGCAGGAGGAAGAGGAGGAGCCAGGAGTGAGAAGTGGGGAGGAGGGGGAGCAAGCAGTTGGTAAGAGGGGTGGAATCTTAGGTGTTGGGGGACTCAGTACTAAGAGGAGTCAGGTGGGGTAGCAAAGGGGAGAGGTATAGTCGCATTTGGGTGGAGGCCATTTTTCACGTATTCTTTGGTAACCGGGTAAAGGCACTGGACCACAGGTCCCTTTTCAGGCCCGACCCGAACAAAAAAAAAAACATAAAAAAATACACAAATACAATCAACAGCAATACAAAACCAAAAAATACAAATTACAAATTGCAGTTACAAACAGATTTATGTAATAAATAACTTTTTAACCTTTGTTTAAAAGTTAAAACAGGGGGAGCAATCCTAACATCAAGTGGGAGTGAAATCCAATACAATGGTGCTGCTATTGAAAATGCTCTAGAGCTTAATCTAAGCCGAAACCTGGTAGCAAAATATAGGGGGTCGTCAGCCGACCTCAGACTGGGAAGAAATTCTCTCATTACAACAAGATCAGAAAGAGGAAAAAGGGAGCCAAAGTAAAAACATTGCCGGGAATGACAGTGGAAAGGGTGGGACAATCTGTTCTAAAATATGCTAGAAGGGGTAGGGAGAAGCCTCATTTAACTATACATTTGGGGATAAACAACCTGGCTGACAGGACAATATAGTCCAGAGGAGCTTTGAGGAACTAGGACAATTATGTGAGGGGGCAGAAAGATCAGTAATTTTCACAGAGATACTTCCAGTGCCCAGGGCAAGCACAGCAAGAAAGCTGAGCACAGAGGAATTTAAGGGATGGCTAAGAACCTGGTGTCACACTAAAGGGTATGGGCTGGTGGGGGCATGGGAGGGACCTGGGAGGACAGTAGTCTCTATGCCAAGGACAGACTACACTTGAGTAAGGAGGGAAAGAAAATATTGAAACAGAGGATGGAGAAGTACATAGAGGAAGTTGAAAATTTAAACTAGGAATGGGGGGTGGCAAGGGACATGCAGAGACCACAGGTTGGGAAGCCATATGAGCTTACAGTGTTTTATTTAACTCTAAAAATTGATTAGCGTTTTGCTCATAAAGGTTCTAAAACATTGTGAAAATGCATAACACTTGCCTTACTGTGTTTAACAAACATAACACTTCTAGAAAACCTATATAAATACTTTCTGTAGAGTTAGTATTGTCCCAAGAAAAAAACTGCTAATCAATTATTTAAAACCCTGGCTTACCCCCCATAACAGTGATGAAGGGCAAGTACTAGTAGCAATGCTAGTAAAGGAGGGGGGGGAAGGGGTGGAAGGTGGTCACCCTGAATGCTAGGAGCCTTGGAAAGAAACTTGCAGAGCTACAGACTCTCATGGCAGTGAGAGAAGTGGACATGGCAGCCATCATGGAAACATGGGCCACCCAATACAATGACTGGGACCTGTCGATACCAGGGTACAGGATACTTAGTAGGGATAGAGCAAATGGGAAAGGAGTGGGGTGGCACTATATGTGAGGGAAGGACTGAAGTGTGTACGGAGTCACTATAGATGCAAATCCAGGATTCCAAGAATAGGACTTTCAGGATGGGAGTGGTGTACAGGCCACCCTCTCAGAGAAGTTAGACAGGGAACTAGTGGGACAGAACAGAAGGACCTGTGAGAAAGGTAGAGTGGTGATCATGGGGGACTTCAACTTGCCAGGAGTGGACTGGAGCACCCGAAGAACCAGAAATAGGGATTGCTGGATGCCTTCCAGGACAGTTTCCTGATGCAAATGGTCAATGAACCAACCAGGTTAGGGAATACCCTTGACCTCATGCTGGCAAATGGGGAGTTTGTGAAGGAACTAAGGGTGGAAGAACCACTGGCAGGGAGTGACCACCACTCGATGTGGTTCATGTTGGATAGGGGTAAGGAAGGAGTGGAATCCAGCACAAGGCTGCTGGACTTCAGGAGGGCCAACTTCGGAAAGATGGAGAAAGTGGTAAAAGGGTATCTGGCCAGAGTTCAACCTAGTATGGGCACTTATCAGAGGTGGGAGCTCATAATGCCGGGGATAGTGGAGGCAACCAGAACCTGCAGCAAGGCCCAGAGCAAGAAAGCTAACGTAAAGAAACCTAGCTGGGTGAGCAAGGAGGCCATGGAAAAGATAGGAGGAAAAGAGCTGCCTTTAGGAGGTACAAAAAACAGGGAGGGGAGAACACGGAGGAGTACCTGAAGGAACTGAAGGAGGTTAAAAGGGCAGTAAGGGCAGCCAAGGCGTCTAGGGAACTCAGGCTGGCACAGGGCATTGAGAAGGGGGAAAGGGACTCTTCAGGTACATCAGAGATAAAAGGAGCTGTGAGGACCATATAGTAAGGATTAGGAAGGGGGTGGAAGCAGGGGGTGATAAGGCAAAAGCACTAAACGAATTACTTCCCGGTATTTACTAAGGAGAAGGGGGTGATACTCAAGGTGGGGATGACGGATGGGGAAATCACAAAGGGAAGGGTTCTGGAGGGTTTGAGGGCATGGAGGGTGGACAAGGCACCAGGCATAGATGGCATCCACCCAGGGTACTGAAGAAGGTGGCAGATCTCCTGGTGGGACCTTTGGCAGACCTATTCAATACCTCCATATACTTAGGTTGTATACATCAGGATTGGAGGATGGCTCATGTGGTGCCTCTCCACAAGAGTGGCACCAAGGATGAACTGGGGAACTACAGACTGGTGAGCCTCACATCTATCGTGGGTAAGCTGATGGAGACTATCCTGAAGGAGAGGCTGGTGGCCCTCCTGAAGGCTAAAGGGATACAGGACAGCAGACACTATGGCTTTGTAAGTGACAAATCCTGTCAAACCAAGGTGGAGTTCTAGGACTGGGTAACTAGGCAATCAGACAGGGGCAATGCAGTGGATGTCCTGTACCTGGACTTCATTAAGGCATTTGACTTGGTGCTGCGTGGGAGGTTGGGAAGTAAGTTAGAAGGCACTGGGGCGGGTGTAAAGATGGTGAGATGGGTAGGAAGCTGGCTTCAGGGAAGGCAACAGAGGGTGGCGGTGGATGGGGAGCTCTCATCTCCAAGGGTAGTGATGAGCAGTGTTTTGCAGGGCTCAGTGTTGGGACCAGTGTTGTTTGGGACATTCATTGCAGACATATCATTGGGCATCAAGAGCAAGACCAGTCTGTTTGCCGACAACACCAAGATGGGAGTGCTGGTGGATGATCTAGAAAAGCTGGAAACCTGGTCAGACACCTGACAACTGAGGTTCAAGGCCAAAAAGTGTAAGGTGCTGCATTCTGGGACCACAAACCCAAGGAGGAGTTACCAGCTGGAAAGGAATGCAGCTAGCCAAGACAGAGGAAGAGAAGGATCTGGGGATGCTCATAATGGGGTCAATAAACAACTTGGCACAATGAAGGAAGACAGCTGCAAAGGCCAAAAAATGCTGGGTTGCATTGCAAGGGGTATATCCTTGAGGAGGGGGAGGTGATTCTGTTACTATATAGATCACTAGTTAGACCACACCTGGAGTACTGTGTGCAGTACAGGTGCCTGTATCTGAACAGGGACATTAAGTTTGAGGCCACCCCTAATAGGTCAGCCCCTACGGAAATGGTCCGGTACCACCCATTCAGGGGTGTTTCCCCAGTTGACCTGATGGCGGTGCTGGACCTATCGGGCCTACCGATAGATTGCATGGATCCGGGAGAGCTGGTGCGTGCCTATAATATGGCGGTGGCAGTGGCCCTGGATTCCATTGCTCCTGTTCGTGTTCGTCCTCTCACTCTTCGTCCCAGGTCTTCTTGGTTTGATGAGACCTTGAGGGAGTTGAGGAGAGTTGGACGAAGGTTGGAGAGGTGCTGGCGGAGGTCTGGTCTGGATGATGGCAAACTTAGTTTGATGAACCATTATGTGGTCTTTCAATCTGCAATCTCTCGTAAGAAGGCAGAATTCCTGTCCAGAGAGATTGCGGCTGCACAGAATAGACCGTCTCAGCTCTTCCGGACCATGGACAGACTGTGCAATCCAGTCCGTCTTCAGCCCGGAAGAGCCTTTTCTCAAGAACAGTGTGAGGAGTTTCCTCTCTTCTTTGCAGATAAGGTTGCCAAAATCAAATCGGATGTCCACTCGACCCTCTCCAATGGGAGTTGTGATGGTCGGCAGGAGATGTCGGACACCCAGTTTGCATGGTCTGACTTCAGCCTCCCCACAATCAATGACATTGTGATGATCATCCAAACACTGCGTCCGACCAACTGTGATTTGGACCCGGGCCCCACGCGTCTCTTAGTGGATTGTGTGGATAAAATAGGCCCAGTCCTTGCTGTGATAGTCTGGAGGTCCTTGGAGAGGGGGATCTTTCCAGATCCTTTTAAGGAGGCTGTAGTTAAGCCTCTTTTGAAGAAGCCCTCTTTGGACCCGGATTGTCTAGCAAATTACAGGCCTGTCTCTAACCTGCCCTTGTGGGTAAAGTTATTGAGAAGGTGGTTGCAGCGCAGCTGGATGATCATCTGACCAACAACAATGTCTATGATTCTCTCCAGTCTGGATTTAGGAAAAGGCACAGTACCGAGACAGCACTTGTTTGGGTACTAAATGACCTCCTAATAGCGAGAGATCGAAGGACCTGTTCTATCTTGGTTCTTCTTGATCTCTCTGCAGTGTTTGACACTGTGGATCATGGGGTGCTACTGGAGCATTTGCGGTCTATCTGTGGACTGTCTGGTACAGTCCTCAGGTGGTTTCGATCTTACCACAAGGGTAGGACTCAGAGGGTGGTGTCTGGAATTTTTTCCTCGGCATCAGTCTCCCTATCCTGCGGGGTACCGCAGGGTTCCATTTTGGCACCCATGTTGTTTGCAGTGTATATGCTGCCTTTAGGAGTGATTGTTAGACGATACAGTCTGGGTTTTCATTGCAATGCAGATGATACCCAGCTGTATATGTCTTTTGTGCCCGGCCAGGAGGCTGCCATTTCAGTATTTAACAACTGTCTTGCTGAGATCCAAGACTGGATGAATGGGAGTTGGCTGCGGTTGAACCCCGAAAAAATTGAGGTGTTGGTTGTGGACAAGGGTCTCTGTGAGGCAGGTTTGTTAGCTGGATCGCCCTCGGGCTTATGGCTTGGGGGTGTCCAGCTGACGACCTCAGACCAGTTGCGGAACCTGAGCGTTATATTTGACGACTGTCTGACTTTTAAATCTCAGGTGTCAGCGGTGGTCAAAACCTCCTTTTTATCATCTGCGGAACATCGCCCGGTTGAAACACCTGGTTCCTCCAGAGGATCTTCAACATTGGTCCAGCGCCGTTTACCTCCGCCTTGACTATTGCAATGCCCTTTACCTGGGGCTATCAGAGTTGAAGCCGTCATCTGCAGCTGGTGCAGAATCGGCAGCCAGGCTGGCTGACTGGATCTTCTGGAGTCTAGTCATACAACGCCTGTGCTCCAGCGGACTGCACTAGTTGCCAGGTGTGGCGGAATCACCTTCAAGGTCAGTTGCTGACCTATAAAAACCTACCGATCAGGGACCTACTTACCTGAAAGAGGTTCTCTGTCCCTACTGTCCCCCCCGCTCTCTCCGATCCACTGACAAGGGATTGCTAGAGATCCCCAGGGTCCGTTTAAAAACTTCAGGGGCAAGATCGTTTAGTTTTATGGCCCCGACCCTGTGGAACTCTCTACCTCGTCAGGTGCGAAATTGCCCGACTGTCCAAAGCTTTAAGGGAGCTTTGAAAACATATCTTTTTAGCAAAGCTTTTAATTATTTATGACTGTTTTAGTGTTGTTCTAATTATTTATTGTTTTATGTACTTGTACAGGCGCCTTGGTTTTAAGAAAGGTGCCTTATATAAATAAAGAATGAATGAATGAAAGTTACTGGAGGGGGTGCAGCACAGGGTGACAAAGATGATCCAAGGGCTGGGGGACTTACTATATGAAAGGAGGCTGAGGGATATGAACATGTACTCGCTGGAGGAGAGGAGGACAGGGGGATATGACTGAAACCTTCACGTTCATGAAAGGAATAAACAAGAAGGTACAGAGGGTCTGCTCAAAGTAAGGGAGGGGTAGGACTCCAGGGACCATGATATGAGACTGGAGGGAGGAAGGTTCAGGGAGGAGATGAGACACTTTTTTTATAGAGAGGGTGGTAGCCGGGTGGAATGTGTTACTAGCAGAAGTGGTATCCAGTGGGAGAGTGGGCTGCTTCAAAAGGGGCTAGGACAGGGAAAGGGGAGGGTGGGAAGGAGGGGCAGCTACAGAATAAAAGGTGCTAGCTGCACATTCAAGCAGACTTGATAGACCACTAGGCATTCATCTGCTGGCAAATTTCATATGTTCAAATGTTTGTATTTTGTCAATGTAATTATGCTTCTGTCATAAGTGGGCACAAAACATGGCTTCCAATGTCACACGACCAAACAGGTCTAATGGGAAACATTGGTCAAAATTGCTCAGGGGATGTTCCCTTGGGAACATTCAGCTGCAGATTCAGTAGAGCAGATAGGAGAGTACCAGTTTGAATGCCTCAATCAGCTTAAAAGACAAAAGTGTGCAGTTACACACCTTGGACATCCTACTAAAACAGAATCATAAAAGTGGACAGAGCAAGGGTGAGTGTGGAGTGAGCCAATGGGCCCAGATGATGTCATGCCCCCCACACACACACACACATTTGGGGGGTGAGCAGGGGAGAACTGTCACTCAAAGGGGATGAGACCCCTCTCCACAGTGAATAAATGAATACATTGAGGTGCTGAAAGCCATCACTTTCTCTTGGGCTTGGAACATCTGAAGACCAGGGGCCCTGCCATACAAAGACTAGCCGACTGGCAAGATAGCACAGTTAGAGACAGTGCTTTCTGTAGCTAGGGCAGGTGAAGGATTTTAGGTAAGAATAGCTCAGAATTTTACTGTACACCAACTGTTTGTTCAACTTGTTTTATTTTCTGCTTCTCAGTAAAAGTGCAGCCCTTTTGTTTTCTTGGAAATACATCCTGCTTGTAAATACTTGTAGTCACTAGTAAAGAATCCTTTTTTTTTTTTTACAGAATCAGTGACTGCTTGTTTTATTTAAAAAGTTAGGTAGGTAAATAGTTTTATTGTTCAATCATACAAGATCATTATAATTTCATACACTACAGTATAAGGCAAGAGACACCATATAAAACCTTCAACATAACATTAAAATTACATAAATAATAATATTATACACCTTCATGCCATATTCATATTATTATCATTTTAACTTGATGGAAGAGGGACACCTGGATATTGTGGCAGTCACAGAAACATGGTACACAGAGAACCACAACTGGGATGTCAACATACCGGGGTACACAATCTACAAGAGGGACAGGGAGGGTAAAAGAGGAGGAGGAGGAGTAGCTCTCTACATAAGGGAAGGAATCAAAGCAACAGAACTAAATGGTAAACAGGGAGGGGAGGAGGCACTGTGGGTCACCCTGGAGACAGGAAATAGCACCACAATTCATACAGGGTTGTTTTTTTTTTTTAAACAGACCCCCGTCCCGGGGGGGAAGCAATGCACAAGGAAATGATAGAAGGAATCCCTAGAATGGCAGAAAAATGTGAGATACTGTTGATGGGGGACCTGAATATGCCAGATGTTAACTGGATAACTGGAGCACCTTTACTGCAGCCACATCCAAGAGCAGGGTCACTCTCGATGCCCTACAGGGGGCATGTCTCAGATAGCTAGTATTGGAACCCACTCAGGAGGGAGCAATCTTAGACCTGGTGCTCTAAAATGGGGATGGAGAGAGGGATTTCAGACTCAGAAGTGGGTAGCCATATAGGAACAAGCAACCACCAAACAGTGTGGTTCACAATAAACACAGCTGTAGAGTCAAGCCATATAAAAGCAAGGGTGTTGAACTTTAGGAGGGCTGACTTTGGTAAAATGGGAGAGTGCCTTAGAAAAGCACTGGCAAACAGGCCTTATATCTTTAGCAATTGCTATGTTGTATTATTTTGTTATCTGACAATGCCTTTGTGGCTGCCCATTTTACCTAACCTGTTTGTACTCCCTGCTCTTTTGATGAGGATCCTTTGTAAATGAGCTTTTAGCTCAAAGGTTGTAATTCTGATCACCTAATAAATAAAATAAATAAGGAGGGTTGAAAAAACAATGGGGGGGAAATCAAAACTGCCAACAGGCCTTTGTATAAAGCAAATCAACAAAACAAAAGAAGGAAAAAGCCATTATGGTTCTCAAAAGAGGTGGCAGGGAAGGTTAAAGGAGAAAAGGATAGCATTTAGAAAATATAAGGAAACACAGAAGGAGCAGGGCAGAGAACTATATCAGTTAAAATAGAATGAGGCAGGGAAGGCAGTCAGAATTGCAAAGGCCCATACTGAGGAAAAGCTAGCCAACTCTGCTAAGAAGGGGGATAACATCTTTTATAGGTACCTTAGGGAAAGAAGAAAGACCAAGGGAGGAATACTGAGGCTTAATAAAAGGGAGGGAATGTGGGCAGAGGGTGACAGTGAAAAAGCAGGGATACCGAATGAATACTTCTGCTCAGTATTCACAAAAGAAGAGGAGGGGGAAGTACCTAAACCAAACAACAGAAACACTCTGGATAGGGGGATTAATACTAGTCCATTCACAGAAGAAAGGGTTCTGAAAGAACTCTTAAAACTGAAGGTGGACAAGGCAATGAGGCCTGATGGGATTCACCCCAGAATTCTAAAACAACTAAGGGGAGAACTTGTGACACCACTGACTACCCTCTTTAACAAATCATGGGAGGATGGGGTGGTACCTGAGGACTGGGGGGGGGCAGATGTGATTCCACTTCACAAAAGTGGAAGCAAGGCAGAGGCAGAAAACTATAGACCTGTTAGTTTGACCTCAGTGGTAGGGAAAATGATGGAATCACTTCTGAAGGAAAGAACTGTTGAGTACCTAGAGGCCAGTGGGGCACAGGACCCAAGGCAGCAAGTATTCACAGTGGGAAGGTTGTGTCAGAAGAATCTAATAGATTTCTTTGACTGGGTGACCAAAGTAGTAGACCAGGGAGGGGCTATGGGCATGGCCTACCAAGACTTTAGCAAGGCATTTGACACAGTGCCACACAAAAGATTAATAAACAAGTTAGCCAGCCTTGGAGGGGGGTCCCAAGGTGGTAGTCTGGGTAAAAAACTGGCTGGACAACAGGACACAGAGGGTAATAGCAAACGGAGTCCACTCTGAAGAACGGGAGGTTATTACTGGGGTACCACAGGGTTCAGTACCAGGACCAGTCCTCTTTAATGTCTTTATAAGTGACACTGCAGATGGGCTGTAAGGAAAAGTATGTCTCTTTGTAGACAACACAAAAATCTGCAACAGGGTTGATACACAAGGTGGGGTGGAAAGAATGAGAAGGGACTTTTCAAGGTTGGAGGAATGGTCAAAAGTATGGCAGCTTAGATTCAATGCAAAGAAGTGCAAAGTAATGCACCTGGGGAGAAAGAAAAAAAAAAAAAAAAAAATCAGAGGAAGAGTGTGCAATGGGAGGTGAGATACTAACAACAACAAAAATGGAAAGAGACCTGGAGGTAGTCATATCAGATGACCTAAAGGTGGGCAAGCAATGTGAGAAGGCAGTAAGGAAGGCTGGGGGGATATTGGGATGCATAGGGAGAGGCATCATCAGTAGAAAAAAAGAAGTTGTTATCCCACTGTACAGACAGTTGGTGAGACCCCATCTGGAGTACTACGTGCAGTTCTGGAGACCCCATCTCCGCAAGGACATAGACAGGATGGAGGCTGTCCAGAAGAGGGGAACTGAAATGGTGCAGGGTCTGCACCAGAAGAATATGAAGAGAGACTAAAGGAGCTTAATATGTATGCCCTCAAGAAAAGGAGAGAGAGAGAGAGAGAGAGGGGGTACATGATGAAACTTTCAAGTACCTCAAGGGAATCAACAAAGTCCAAGAGGGTGGCATCTTTCAGAAAAAGACATGTGCAAGAACAGGGGGCACAATTTGAAGATAAAGGGGGGGACAGCTCAGAGGTAATGTGAGGAAGTATTTTTTCACAGAGAGCATTATCGATGCATGGAACAGCCTTGATGAGGAGGTCGTGGAGTCAAAAACAGTGGGTGAATTCAAGAATGCATGGGACAGACACAAGGCAATTATAGTGGGGGATAGGAGGAAGTAGGCTGTTGGTTAACTAGGATCTGCAGCTTATCCATTAGGTAGGGAAATGGGCAGACTGGGTAGGCCAAACAGTCCTTATCTGACATCAAATTCTATGTTTCTAGGACTCATTTTCTTGATTTTCCGTATATTTACTAAAACGTTCACCACTCTCCTAATTATAAAATCACCTTCTGTTGTTAACAGTATATTAATTTGTACTTGTTCGGCACAACCTTCCAAAGAGAATAGAATATTTCCCAACCATTTTTTTCTTTGCCCCCTCATACCAGGGGCACTTCAGAATAACATGAGCTAGGTGTCTCTCCTCATCCACAAAAAAACAGTGGGTATATGTGGGGTCCTTTAGTTGATTAAATTTCACAGTTGGCATGTTTGATTCACAAAATTCCACTCTAAATCTTGTATAAATTTTCCTTTGTTTTGGTTCTTCTCATACATCTAAATAATATCTATATTTATGTGTTAAAATATAATTACTATATCATAATGAAAATCTTGATTTTCTAATGTTCTCCATATCTTCCAGCTTATACTTTTTATTAATAGCTTCTTTATATGTCTTTTATATTGTTGTGATATCATAATATTTTATATATGTCCAGTCCAATTGCCATTTTAGTCCTACGGATATGATTTTTTTAACTTTTAATAGCCATAGTGATTTCCAATAACCATTAGTATGCCAAGATTTTTTTTTCCACCAGGCATTTTTTGGCAATTCTAGCTTCTTGTAATCCACTCACTCTAATCGGTGGTTCGGTGGTTGCCCAGTGTGCTACCAGCTGGCACAGTTTAGGCAGGAGGTTGCGGGGATTAGGAGACAGCTGGGAGAAGGGGGGGAGGTATGGTTGGGGAAGGGGCAGGGGATCTCACGGGTTGCACCAAGCACTAGGGGTGGGGGCATAGGGAAAGGAGTGCAGGAGAATACTAGGGGTCACATAGGGACCCTGGCAGAGGGGCCCAAAGGAGGACACTACCAAGGAAGCAGGCAGGTAACTGGGGACCCTCACATGGGGAGACAGGGGACAACATCTCAGGGAAGTAAGCAGATGGCAGGGCTGAGAAAGGAAGCAAAGGCGGGAGGTGGATCAGACCTTATGCTCAGTAACCGCTTCATTCTCTTCTGCTTGAGGATGAGGGGTGATGTAGCCATGACAGGGTGGTAGAGATGGAAAGGGAGTGGGGGGCAGGAGGCAGGGGCCGGATAGCAGGAGGAACAGGGGGGAACCTGGAATGCAGGAAAATGGGGAGAGCAGTGAATCAGAGCAGGAGGGGCAGGGGAAGAGGGAGGAAAGCGCAAGGAGAAGGACCAGTTGAGAGGAAAGGGCAAGGAGAAGGACCAGAAGTACAAAGAGGATACAGTAAAGGGAGCTGAAGGTTTAGGCCAGGGGAGCACGACAAGCAAGGAGGGACTAAAATGGAGACAGGAAGGAAGGGAGGACGAGCCAGGCTAGTTTAGCGGATGGGGGAGAAGGACCAGTCATGAGCAGTGAGGGGAGTTAGCAAGGTACAGAAGGATACTCTGGAGGAGGAGAGCATAGGATCGGGAGGGAGGGTGGCCAGGGTGAAATAAGGAGGCGGCATGTGGCACCCAGATAGGGAGAACAAAGAACCCGGCTGGGTGGAGGGGCCGGTAGAAAGGATGAGGGACATGGAAGGGGAAATGGAGGGAAGAGTGGTCAGAGTGCTCCTGTTACGGGAGTCTATGATCAGGGGTATCAAATGGGATAGGGAGGGAGAAGCCTGGCCAGTTAGAACAAAATGCTTCCCTGGACTAATGGTGCACAGGCCCAAGCACGAGGTATATCAGCTGGCAAAGGATTGTGGGGGTTCCCTGGACATACTGGTCCACCTGGGTACAAATGACATTGAGGGAAATAGTGAGCTAGAGATACAGGCAAGATTCAGGGGGCTCGCCAGGGTCTGTCATGACATAGGATGCACAGTTTCCTTCTCAGAAATCCTGCCGGTGCCAAGGGCTAGTGGGGAACACAAAAGGAAGATTAGGGAGATAAACCAGTGGCTCAGGGAGTGGTGTGAGGCCAGAGGGTATGGGTTGATGGGGGATTGGGGGGAGACCTGGGAGGATAAGGGCTGTATGCTAGAGATAGGCTCCATCTCAATTTGGAGGAGGAATCCTAAGTTGAAAATAGAGGGGTCATTGGTGAAAAATGGGATTTAAACTTGTGAAGGGGGGAAGGATGGGAGAAAAGGCTGTCGAGGGGGGGTCTGATAAAGGATGGACTCTGTCTCCACCCCCCTTGGGAGCTGGAGGAATGTGGGAAAAGGCCGACTGGTAAAGTGCAGACCAGGGAAAAACAGAATCCCCATGGGAACACAAGCAGGGGAAATGGAAGTATAGGGAAAGGGTGGAAGGTAGTCCTGCTAAATGCCAGGAGCTTGGGCAATAAAATGCCTGATCTCCAGGCAATGCTAACTGAGGGAGCGGTGGATGTGGCAGTGGTCACCGAGACCTGGGCCACTGCAGGACACAACTGGGACCTGAACCTGGATGGTTACACTATGTTCAGGAAGGACAGGGGGGAGGGACGGGGAGGAGGGGTAGCAATGATAGTCAAAAACTGCATTGGCATAGGGGGAGTAGAGGAGGCGGAGGGAACCGTAGAGGCGATTGGGTCAGCCTTGATAACAAGGGGGGGCAAGAAAGTAAAAATAGGAGTGGTGTATAGACCCCTGCACTGGCGGAGGAGCTGGAGGAGAGTCTGGTGGCAGATGTTGGGAGACACTGCAGACTGGGCAGGGAAGGGTGGTGGTGTTGGGGGACTTAAACCAGGAACAGACTGGGAGACTATGACATCCTTGGTGGCCAGGAACAGAGGTTGTTGGATGTCTTTCAAGATGCTGCTCCTAACTCAGCAGGTGGGGGAACCCACCAGGAGGTGTGGATACTGGATGTGGTCCTGGCAGACAGTGACCAGATTGGGGGCCTAGAGGTAAGGGACCCATTGGCGAGGAGTGACCATGCCACGGTCTGGTTCTGCCTGGACCTAGGAGGAGTAGAAGGCTGCACAAGATGGAGGTGTGACTTCAGGTGGGCGGATTTTAAGGAAATGGGAAGGATCTTAGGAGCATTTGGATGGGAATGGGCAGACATGGACGCTGATAGTAGCTGGGAATCATCAGGAGAGGGTGAAGGATGCTACCAGCACCTGTGCAAGAATAAGACGAAATGCGGGGCCCGAAAACCCTGCTGGTGGACCAGGGAGGTCCAGGAGATGGTGCATGGAAAGAAGGCAGCCTATAGGCAATTCAAGTGCTCAAGGAGTGAAAGGGATCAAGGAGAGTATGAGCTGATGGCTAGAAGGGCCACTAGGGTGGTGAGAGAGGCTAAGGCAAAGAAGGAGCAGAACCTGGCCAGGGAAATTAGGAGAGGGAACAAGGGGTTCTTTAGATACATTGGGGAAAAACGAAGGGTGAAGGGGCAGATTAGCAGGATTAAAACAGGGGAGAGATGGGCACAAGACCCGGGGGAGCAGGCTGAGGTACTAAATGAGTACTTCACCTCAGTTTTCACCAAGGAAAATGGGGGTACTGCATCATACATGGGAGGAGACAGTGATACTGAGGAGGGGGACCCTTGCTGATCGGCGGGTCTCGGGAGAGGGGGAGGCATCACTGGCAGGAGGGGGGAAGGCTAAGCAGGGAGAAGAGGTAGCGGAAGTGGAAATCACAGCAGAGAGAGTGAGGGATGCCCTCAGGTCCCTTAAGACAGAGAAAGCACCGGGGCCGGATAAATTACATCCCAGAATGCTGAAGGATCTTGCGGATGTCCTGGCGAAACCCCTGGCGGAGCTTTTCACCATCTCTCTGAGGACAGGGTGGGTGCCCCAGGACTGGAAGGTGGCACATATAGTGCCTATCCACAAGGGGGGGATCAAGGGAGGTGGCAGGGAACTACAGGCCTGTCAGCCTGACATCAGTGGTGGGCAAGGTGATGGAGGGCATTGTCAAGGAGAGGCTGGGAGGGACCTAGAAAAGTCAGGGTGCCTGGAAAATAGACAGTATGGATTTGTCCCGGGGAAATCGTGTCAGACAAACCTTGTGGAGTTCTATGACTGGGTGACGAGTGCCTTGGACCTGGGTAGACCAGTGGATGTCCTCTTTCTAGACTTCAGCAAGGCATTTGACTCTGTTCCTCACGTGGGCCTGTTGGATAAGATGGAAGAAATGGGGGTGGGGAACCAGATAATCAGATGGATAGGCAATTGGCTCCAGCACCAGACCCAGAGGGTCGTAGTTGTGGGATAGTCTTATCCCCAAGGAGGGTCATTAGTGGGGTCCCACAGGGATCAGTCTTGGGCCCTCCTGTTCAATGCCTACGCCTCTGACATAAGGACAGGTATCAGGAGTGAGATGAGTCTCTTTGCGGATGACTCAAAACTGGGGCGGTGGTGGATGGGGAGGAGGGAGGGTGGCCTACAGGGGACCTGGAGGCTCTGGAAAGATGGTCTAGAAAGTGGTAGCTGAGGTTAAATGCAGGGAAATGCAAGGTACTGCACCTGGAGCCAGAAACCTGGGCCAAGTGTACACCCTGGGGGTGCCAAGTCTCGATGGCTGAGAGGGACCTGGGGTGGTGGTGGATGTCAAGATGAACAACTCGGAGACTTGTAGGAGGGCAGCAGCCAAGGCCAACAGGATGCTGGGATGCATCGCTAGGGATGACCTCCAGAAGGAGGGAAGTGATACTCCTCTGTATAACTGCTTGGTGAGGCCGCACTGAGTACTGCATGGGTTTTGGAGTCCACACTTAAAGAGGGACATTAAACTCCTGGAGAGGGTCCAGAGGAGGTCAACCAAATGATTTGGGGCTTGGGGACAGGACTTATGAGGAGAGGCTCGAAGAGCTAAATATGTACACATTGGAAGAGAGAAGGGACCGGGGGGACATGATAGAGGTCTTCAGGTACATGAAGGGGGTAAATAGGGGAGGAACAGTCAGGGTGCTTCGAAGGAATGAGGAGGGGGCCACTAGAGGGCATGGGTGGAAGCTGGAGGGAGGAAGATTCAGGGGAGAAAGGAGGAGATGCTACTTCACTGAGAGGGTGGTAGAGCCATGGAATGCGATGCCTAGGGGGCTGGTGGAGGGGTTCAAGAGGGGGTGGGACAGGTACAGAGGAAGGGTTCTGGAAGCAAAATCCAATGTAGCGAGAATATCCGGAACTGGGAAGGGAGAAGCCAGAGAAGGCAGCAGCAAGGTCAGCTCCCAGGGTGGGGGCTGACCAAACGAGCAGACATGAAAGACCGTTAGGCCTATTCTGCTGGCATTTTAGTATGTTAGTATGTAATCCCAAAATGTATAACTTGAGCTTCTGTTAATGCTTTTAAGTCAGCCAAACCAACTTCTGCATGCACATGAGCCAGTGGAGTGGACACTGGAAAACCCAAGGATGATCTCAGTAACCGTATTATTGTTTTTCCTAATACTGTTACATATTTATGGTCCCATAATTCTGCCCCTTATAAGATATGGACATTGTACTTCACTTCAATTGCATTTAAAAGTGGTTTAATAGAGTAACCTCCATATTTCCGATTGAATCTTTTAAGTACCAAAGACATATTCATAACCTTCTTTTGAAGTGAAGTGCAATGACTCTTCCAGTTAAGATTTTCAGAAAAGACAAGGCCAAAATATGTGCAATCATTTACAATCTGTAAAACACTGAGATTTTATTACCCATTTTCCCACATGCCTTTTACTTCCAAATACCATTGTAACCCCCTTGTTACCCGGGGTTAATAGAATCCCAGTAAGACCTAGTGGCAGACAGGGAAGGCAGCTTGTGAAACTCCAGTTAAATGGGTTTCACACTGTCTCACTCTGTTCTCAGTCTCAGCTGAGACTGAGGGATGACATCACCATAGAACTGTTGCAGCTGCATCAGCCACAATGGAATCTGCAGCAGGGAGTTGGAATAGAATGTTGGGAGGTTTGAACAGTAGTCTGTAGGTCAGTTGGAGTTTGGAACTTGCTGAGAGAGCAGCACAGCTGCTCTGGTTAGGCTCTTGGAGCCTCAGCCCTGACATAGGGCTACATTCTGGGAAAAAGGTGTGTGTTTCTACCAAAAGAGAGACGCAGAAGATAGTTTTGAAGTGGTGGAGACCGCTGATTTGGGTCTCAGTGCCCTCTCCCTCCGGGGATGGGGGCAGTAAAGGTTGTCCTGCATATTTCTGGGGCAACCCCGTTTTTTTTTCTACTAGTGGAGAAGCTGCCTTATTTGTTCAAGAGCCCATGGGAAACAAGATGATTTGTGAATCGCCTGTGGGGCACCTGCAACCGGAGGGTGAGTTTCTGCTCTTCCTAAAGGGCCCATGTTTTTCACCCTGGGACTTGTGTGATAGTGGGGATTGGACTACTGAAATAGTGGGAGGCCTAGAGTAATAGGTTTAGCCAAAAGTAAAAGTATGTTCAAGTCCAGCACATATGGGAAGTCAAGACATGTAGAGGAGATATGACATACGTCTACCCAGTAATCTACATTGCCAAGCTTTCAGATAAAGAGTTGTTTAGTATCCAGAGAAATGGCCGGGTATGGACTGTGGGAGCTGGAGGTGGGAGACCCCCCATCTTTAGTAACCAGGTCCATCTCTACGGATTTGCTCTGTGGATTTCTACTTTGCCTATGCACTTGGCCAGTGATGAGGGAAGTACCCAGACGTGGGATTGGAAGGAAAATTCCCTCTGGGAGTTGAAAGCTTTAAAGTGGTTTGGGGAGCCACAACAGGAAAACTGGTTCATTTCCCAAAATGGACCGCGGATCAAGTGGCCGGAGGGGGAGCCGGGCCAGTGGGGAAAACCCAAGTAGTGTACAAGTTGGGCTATGTACCCAAAGCTGCGTGCAAGTCCGGGCTGTGTGCCTGGTGGGTTCAGAGCCTGAGGGCTGGAAATAGTGATGAAGTGTTCTGTTGTCTCTAATCTGCATTACCAGGAATGTAGCCCCGTGGGGGTCCGTCTATGCTTTGTTTGTTCAGCTTGGATGTGAATAAAAGCTACACTGTAGAATCCTAATACTGGTTCTGGACATTACAGTTATTGCTTCTCATGCTCAGATTTACTTGGGTGACCCTGTGCAGAGTAGCCAAACCTAGGCCCCCTGTGCCGAGTAACCTTATCCTCCCCGAACCCAGTCCCCACCAGGTACTGCTGTCAGCTTCAACAGCATGCCACCTGTCGTTTTGGCAAAAAGGCAGGGGTGAGGGGTTACACCATAATATTTGACTTTGTCATATTTATCTTTAAATTCATATCCTCTGCAAAGTAGTGTAATATATCTAGTTTTTTTCTGCACACCTTAGCTGTTAATGAAAACATTATGACATTGTCTGCATGTGCCAATATTCAAAACCAATTTTTGGTGAATTAGTTTGAGCTCTTTCCAAAATTCTTAATACTGTGTCAATATAAACTGCAAACCGTGTGGGTGCTAAAATGTACCCCTGTCCGACCCCCATACTGATTGCAAATTGAGTGGATAGATTTCCTAACAAATCCAGTCTCACTTGTGCCCACGTATTGGAATATAGCAGCCTTACAGCATTTAGAATCGCTGGGGATATTCACCCACATATTCAATAAGTCCCAAAGCTTACTTCTATTGATGGTATCAAAAGCAGTTGTAAAGTCATATATTTATAAAATGGGTAGGGAAATTGCTTGGAATTTATTGGAGAATGAGCATCTCATGACTGTGCGTATATCAGAGTGCGACTGCACACCTACACTTTTACCCCTCTCCAAAACAATTTTGCCATTTTATAAGATAGATAACCCAATCTGAGATATGTGGTCGTGCTCTGATATACGCATGCCTTGGGCGGTTGACGCACGAGGCCATAACAATGCACACCAAGGTGTGCGTATATCAGAGCGTGACCACACACATACACACCTCAGAGTGGGTTATCTAATATATATTATATTATGTAATCACACATACACACATAGATATATAGATACACACTCACATCCACACACAAATCATATAACTTTTGGCACTTAATTAAAAAAAAAAGTAATCGTACTCTTTCTGCTGGACTCTATTTGCAGTCAATCTCTGAAGGGCACTTTACCCACAGTTATTGTGTTTAACTTTCCTGGCCTTGAGCAATGAGGAGGTAAGAAACAGATTTCCTAGTTCTTGTTGTTGGTAAAAACCACGGTGGTGGTGGTGACGTTGAGTCCTCGCTGAGTGGATCTTCATCATAGTTAGTGAAAGAAAAACGATGAAGAGTGGGATTATGAGACATAAAAGGGACGGAGGGAAGTGAAAGCAGAAATCCTGAACAAGTATTTCTGTTCAGCATTCATAGAAGAAGGAGAAGGGGAAGGACCAAAGTTAGGCAATAGAAGCACCGCTGGGAGGGAGGTGGATGACGCCAGTCCATTTAAAGGAAGAGAGAGTCTTAAAGGAGCTCGCTAATCTGAAAGTGGACAAGGCAATGGGGCCAGATGGGATACATCCTAGAGTATTAAAAGAATTCAGGGAGGTGCTGGCAGAAACACTGACAGCCCTGTTCCAACAGTTAGCTGGAAACGGGTGTGGTACTGGAGTGCAAATATAGTCCCTCTCCACAAAAGTGGGAGCAGGGAGGAGGCTGGCAATTACAGGCCAGTCAGCCTGACCTCGGTGATGGGAAAACCAATGGAAACACTACTAAAAGAAAGGTTTGTGATGCATCTCAAATCCAAGGGAGCATGAGTCATTGGGCTGGCTCCCCCAGAAATTAAGGTATAACGACGCCCTTTATGCATCGTAGACAACACCATTAGAAGTGGCAACCTGTCTCCCTACTGGTCCCTAATCACACAAAGAACCACATTTAGGTGCCTCAGACAATCCTCAGTACACCTCTTGAAGTACCAAGGATTTCCACCTGCCTAGGTTCCAAGGCCTTGTCCGTTGCAGCTCCTTCACTTTGGAGTACTATCCCTGCCTCCCTTTGCTCCATTGACTCACATCTTGCTTTTAAGACACATTATAAAGCCTGGCTCCCTGGCAGAAGACAAGTGTACCTGTTAGGCTAGACAACCCTGGGCTGCAAGCCCTTTCTCCTCTCCTAGGCTGAGCCATCTAACTTGTACTGTGCTTGTTTTTCCAGTACTGGTTGGTTCATCCCTTCTTTTGCCCTGCACTTGCCCCCTGCGAGTACTGTATTCAGTTTGTGTATTCTATATCTCAGCTGCATTCCTTGTACAGATTTCTACATTTCCTTTCGATACTGTATCTGTAGCATGTATCCAATTGCACTGCTTCACCAGTTTTTTCTGCATTTTGCACTGTATCTGATGCATTCCTTGTATTTCCTGAATGACTTGTCACATGAAGACACTTTTTAAAATCAATCAAATCAATGTAATTGTATCTGTTCATTTATATAATATATATACAATTATATATATATATATATATATATATATATATATATATATATATATATATATATATATATATATACACACACACACACACACACACACACACACACACACACACACACACACATACACATACATATACTCCTGTGTTATGTAACTGCATTGTATTGTAAATACATTCATTGTGCCATCTTCATGGCCCAGGTCGTGCTTGAAAAACGGTCCACTGGATCAGTGTACCCACCTAGTAAACAGACAAACAAATAATTAAATAAATAAATAAAAATGAACCAAGGCAGCATGAATTCACAGCGGGATGATCCTGTCTAACAAATCGGATAGATTTCTTTGACTGGGTGACTAGGGAGGTGAATCAGGGAAGGGTGGTGGATGTGGCCTACTTGGATTTCAGCAAGGCCTTCGACATCGTCCCACACAGGAGGCTAGTAAACAAGCTGCGCAGCCTGGAAGTGGGTTCCAGGGTGGTAAACTGGGTCAAAAATTGGCTGAGCGATAGGATACAGAGGATGGTGGTGAACGGAGCTCAATACAAAGGGGGGGGTGACCATTAGGGTCCCACAGGGATCAGTACTTGGACAAGTCTTCTTTAATGTCTTCATAAGCGACATTGCAGAGAGGCTGGAAGGGAAGGTGTGTCTCTTTGCAGATGACATGAAGATCAGTAAGACGGTTGACACTCCAGGAGGGGTAGAGAAAATGAGATGGGACATACGCAAGTTTGAGGATTGGCCAAGGGTGTGGCAGCTAAAATTCAATGCAAAGAAGTGTAAGATCATGCACTTGGGGCACAGAAATGCGGGGGGGGGAATACATGACGAGGGAGGTTATGACATCCTCCAAACAGGAAAGGAACCTGGGAATAATCATGTCTGATGATCTAAAGGTTACCAAACAAACAATGTGAGAAGGCTGTGAGGAGAACCAGTGGAATGCTAGGGTGCACAGGGAAAGGTATCTCCAGCAGAAGGAAAGGGGTGGTGATGCCACTGTACAGAACATTGAGACCTCATCTAGAGTACTGCGTCCAGTTCTGGATGTTGAATCTCCGGAAGGATATAGACAGAGTAGAGGTGGTTCAGAGAAGGGCGACAAAAATGGTGCAGGAGTTGCACCAAAAGTCATATGGGGGAGACTGGAGGATTTCCACATGTATTCCATGGAGGACAGGAGAGAGGGGGGGATATGACAGAGACTCTCAAATACCTCAAGGATGTAAATAAGGTACATGAGGGTGGCATCTTTAAAAAAAAAAAAAAATTTTTTTTCAAGAGCTAGGGGTCATGATATGAAGATAGAGGGGTAGACTTAGGGGTAACGTGACAAAGTGTTTTTTTATGAAAAGGTTGGTGGATCCATGGAACAGTCACCTGGCAGAGGTTGTAGGGGCAAAAACGGTAGGGGAAATAAAAAACACAAGGGACAGACATAAAGGAACTCTAGCGATAGGAAAGAGAGGATAAGCTGCAGATCATTTAGGGTCTGTGTTATATGAAACAGGAAGGGAAAATGGGCAGACTAGGTGAACCAAGTGGTCCTTATCTGCTGTCAAATGCTATGTTTCTAGGCGATAATAAGGTCTGTATCACTGTAATGCCATCCTGGTAGAGTGGGTCACAGTGTCACCTTTGTATGCAACATGGGAGTGATGCGGGTGATGCCCTCTTGTATGCAACATGGGAGTGATGCGGGTGATGCCCTCTTGTATGCAACATGGGAGTGATGTGGGTGATGCCCTCTTGTATGCAACATGGGAGTGATGTGGGTGATGCCCTCTTGTATGCAACATGAGAGAGTGATGCGGGTGATGCCCTCTTGTATGCAACATGAGAGAGTGATGCGGGTGATGCCCTCTTGTATGCAACATGGGAGTGATGCGGGTGATGCCCTCTTGTATGCAACATGGGAGTGATGGGGTGATGCCCTCTTGTATGCAACATGAGAGTGATGTGGGTGATGCCCTCTTGTATGCAACATGAGAGTGAAGTGAGTGATGCCCTCTTGTATGCAATAGAGAGTGAGGCGAGTGATGTCCTATTGTATGCAACAAGAGTGATGTGGGTGATGCCTTCTCGTATGCAACATGAGAGTGAAGTGAGTGATGCCCAGGAGGTCTGGAGACCTGGTGAGAGAAGTGTCATCTGGCTAAGACTCTTTAGGCTAAGAGTCCATCCTGATTTTACTGGGTGCCTTGCCAGTGTGCCACATTCTGCAACATGTAATACGCCATGTGTGCAGGTAACACAAGTAGAAGAAAGAGCAGATAAGCCAGGTTTTTTAAGCGAAAAAGATGTTTCAGGACTAGAGGGCATGGGATGAAGTTGGAGGGAGGACGATTCAGAGGAAACATGAGAAAGAATTTCTTCACAGAACGGGTGGTGGACAAGTGGAACACCCTGCCAGAGGAAGTGGTGGGGGCTGAAACAATCACGGGATTTAAGAATGCATGGGATAGACATAAAGGAATTCTAGAGGTCAGGGGTAAGGGGAAATAGACTTCTAGGAAAACAAACTGAACTTACAAGCTCAAATGGGCAGACTAGGTGGGCCATAGGCCCTTATCTGCCTACACTGTCTATGTATCTATGTATGTATCTATGTTTTAACACTGAAGGGGGTGGGGAATCCCCAGGCATCCTGTTACTCAAGAAGTATAGAGAGGCAGCACAATAACCCCTTGTATATTGAACTGAAAAGAATATAGTGTCAGAGACCCTGCCCTGAGGATGAACTGCTGGGGGAAGGAATGAATAGAATGCACCGTAGCAGGTAGCTGCTATGTAGTCAGCATGCCATATAGTCTGACAATGGGTGAAATGGCTACCCAAGAAAACTGAATTACCATAGTGAACTGTGTAGGAGCTGAAGAACTGGGGTCTACTGGCCTATGACTACTTATTGTGCAAATGAACTTTGGCCTGAAGCCTTCCAGTAAAGTCAAGTTTTTGAAGTCCAATGGTCCAATGTATTTTATTCCATTATCTATGGTGTTCAGTTACAAAAAGAAGATTCAACGCCTGGGTAATTCCAAAATTTCTGTTTACTTTATTCTTTGACATAAGTATCAAAGTTTCATGGTTGGGTTCCGACAGTGGGGAGTCAGCTGGTCCTGGGAGTGTGGAATACTTTTTATAATAAGCAAACATGATGGCAGTAAATAAGCACAAGTAGATGCCTGGGAGAGCAGGAAAGCTGACTAGCCTTATAAATTATAATCCAGAAAGATTTTCCAGAAGGCTTGTACTGGGTAAAAGTAGAGAGACCACCAGTCTTAAAGAAGTGACATAGCCATGAAACATGGATACTTCTGGTGCAGGATAACATAAAAAGTTTTAGAATTACCAAGGAGTTGAACCTTTTTTTGTATTCTGGGACTAATGACTGCTTGGAAGAGTTCCTCTGATCCTACCCTAGTCCTATTTAGGCTAAGCTAAGTACTGGACATCCTGGTCCCTATTGTTGATATTTATGGTGGAGGATAAAATAAAAAGAAGAAGTCGCTGGAGGGCCAGCCGGGAGGAGCAGGCAGGCCGCTGACTGCTCGGGGGGATGCAGCATTTGCCGGCCCCTGCGGAGGCTCGGTGTGGCAACATGCCAGGTGCCTCGTGCCTGATTGGTCCTCGCGGCGGAGATCTGGGGCTCACTGACACCAGTAGGCAGCAAGGAGGGCAGATTTTGTGCATTTACACATTGATGTCAGGGCTAGAGAGATACCCACCAGAAAGAGAAAATAGCCTGCCATCACCAGGAAGAATGAGAGCCAGAGCTGTGCCCTCACCCACCTGATGGCTCCGGACCAACACAACGTAAGTTTCGGGGTGTTCTGCCCCACCTCGTCCCCACTCAGGGGGGTAAGCCATGGCTCCATGGGATTCTGGAGTCCATCCAGGTAGGGCGAGAGGCAGAGGGATGTCTGCTAGACTCTGCTGATGGGTCAGTGATGGCAGGCTGGAGGGAGCATAAACAGATGGGGAAAAAAATTAGTTTAGAAATTACTCAGTAGTTGAACCTTCGTTTTGTATTTTGGGACTAATAATTACTTGAAAAAGAGTTCCTGCAATCCTACCCATGTCCTTTTTAGGCTAAGCTATGCTCTGGACAGCCTGGTCCATATTTATTTATTTCAAAATTTTCACCAGGAAAGATATACTGAGCTGAGTATCAGCTCATTTCCAGATGCATGGAGGAGGAGAGGGGTAAAGGGATCATATACATAGTATTTACAGTACAAAATTAGATAGTTGTACAAAGATATGACAGAGCAATAACAACGTGTATAAACCATAGCAAGACAATAGCACTATTAACAGTATGGGACAGTAGATACAAATTAACAATAGAGCTAACCATCTAGGCTGAAAGCAATGCAAAGTGAAGCAGGGATGGAGGGAAAGAGTGCGGGGGAGGGAAATAGTTACTAGGAGACAGCCAAGAGGCCATGGTTGAGGTTAGGGAAGAAGAGAAGGGAGAGGCAGAGGGGAGTAGGAAGAGTACAGGAGTAACGGTGGAGAGCACAGGCGCAGTTGCAATAGTGGAGTTAACTAGGGGATGCCAGGAGGCAGTGGATGAGGTTAGGGAAGAAGAGGATGGAGAGGGAGAAAGAGAGGGGAAGGTAGTGTAGGGCGGAAGGTACAGTAGAGGAGTAGGGATGGAGAGCTCAGTTGCAAGAGGGAGCAGTGAAGTCTTGAAGAAGACAAGAGAGGGAGCGGATGGGACAGGCAGTACCAGATCATATCAATAGGATGCCACTTTCTAAGGTGCCCCCATCTTCCAACTCCAGCAGGCAGTCAAGCAGCACACACTGCCGAGCGCAAGAGCCGTCCAGCAAGCAATTCCACCATATAACTCTAGATTCAGGCATATGTTGGGCCATACCAGATTGTATACATTGTATATTTACACTGTATATTGTGCATATCATGTATACAAGGCGTAGCATCATTTGAAGACTCCTCCTTGCGTTGTTATGCTCAGATACGTCATGTGTCATACACTATGCTCTATAATGTTATTGAATCAAAACTGCTGTTTTTGTTGAGTTATGTGTGCCTTGCCAGGTCCACCTTGAAAATGAGTTTATCTCAATGGTGTTTCGACTGGTAAAATAAAGTCTGATTTAGTGATTGATACCCACCTTTATCCAGGGCAGTGATGCAGGTTGGTCATGATGCTCCCTGAAGGGGGAGTTTGCAGTTACAGTCTTCACAAAGTTTTAAACAGGACAGGTAGATGTTAAACATCAAACCTAGGGTAAATATGCCGGCCTGTCAGTGCAGTGGGAGTACTACCACTCACAACACCAGTGTCCTGAGATAGGGACCATACAATGTTAAACATTGAAAACTAGGATAAATATGCCAGGCTGTCAGTGCAGTGGGAGTATTACTGCTCGCTACGCCAGTGTCCCAGGATATGCAACATACAATGTTAAACATTAAAACCTAGGGGAAAATATTATTGTGCCATACAAAAATATTGAATTTGAATAATGTGCTGGTTATAAGTTCCTCTTATATGACGTAGTGGGACTCGAACCGAGACCTTGGGATTTTGAAAATTGCAATATTGCTTTAACTTTGATTTAAAGAGATTCACCAATATGCATAAAAATACCCCTGCACCTTAAATACAGGTTCCTTACCTCCACAGGAGTCCAGAATTGTGAACACATCCCAATATAATTGAATTGGAAAAAAACTGTATCCCTCGTAAAATTGTTTAAACAGGGCCCCACAGTGTTCCCTGTTATAAATGCCACCCTCACTCCCTTGTTAGTTGACCGGTGCCCACGTTTCATTACAAAGTGCCCATGATAATATATAAAATGGATAGAAATGATGCCGCACATTGATTATAATGGAGCGTGCCCCCGCAATCTCACTGGCATCTCGTCATAATGTTGGCGGCACTTATAACAGGGAAGTCAGTGGGGCCCTATTTAAACAATTTTACGAGGGATATAGTTTTTTTCCGATTGAATTATACTGGGAAATGTTGACAATTCTGGACTCCTGTGGCAGTAAGGCATCTGTATTTCATGTGCAAGACATTTGATTGGTGAATCTCTTTAATATTCATGGGACCACCTTCATCATCACATTTTTCTTCTTTTTTTATTGGTTATCTTTCTATGATGTCATGAATTAATGTGTTTAAAAGGAGATTCATCTAGCCAGAACACTGCCCCCCGAGCTTTCAAGGAGTGAAGCGCCGGGGGTTCTGGCATCACAGTGTGAGTCATTAGTCATTTTGTGTGTTACTTTATTTGCAATTTGGAAACTTTTCCAATGAAAGAAATAAATTTACATTGGAGTGGAACTGCCTCTAACTTTGCTTTCAGCCACATCACCACCATGGAGTGCTGGTTCTTGAATTGTCTTTAGTTTTCAGTGACGTGGTGCTCATCACACCAGATCTGCACCCGGTCTCATACCAGTGAGCATTGTGACATTGGTTTTGCTGAAGGTAAATATGTCAGCCTGTCAGTGCAGCGGCAGTGCTACCATTTACAACACTGCATACACTGCCAGTGTCCCAGGATAGGGAACATGCCTTGGCAGGCAGGGAATGGCACAGGGAGAAGGATCACGCATCATAGAGGATGCTCTCAGGGCAGCTACCTCCACTCGTATACCACCAACTTTGGGTGTTACTGCATACAGTGCCAGTGTCCTAGGATAGGGAACATGCCTTAGTTGGCAGGGACTGGTGTACAGAGAAGGATCACACATCACAGAGGATGCTCTCAGGGTAGTTAACCTCCACTCATATGCTACCACGTCTGGGTGTTACTGCACACACTGCCAGTGTCCCGGGTTAGTAAACATGCCTCTGTAGTCAGGGACTGGCATAGGGAAGAAGATTATACATCACAGAGGATGCTCTCAGGGCAGCTACCTCTGCCGGTACACTACCAGCTCTGGGTGTTACTGCACACGATGCCAATGTCCTGGGATACAGAACATGCCTTGGTTGGCAGGGAGTGGATCAACCACCACAGAGGATGCTCTCAGGGAACTTACCTCCACTCATATGCTACCATCTCTGGGTGTTACTGCACACTGCCAGTGACCTGGCTTAGAGAATGTGCCTCTGTAGGCAGCAAATGGTTGGGCAATGAGCATCACACATCACAGAGGATGCTCTCAGGGCAGCTATCTCCATTGGCATACTACCACCTATGGATGACCACAGGTGGCAGTGAATCTGGAGCATCTTGGGGGAGGAGAAACATCGGCTGGTGCCAGGCTACACACTCTTGCATCCCGAAGGAAAGGAATAAAGTAAAGTGAAAACCTCAGCCAGTAGCAGGATGATGTGACCCAGCATCCCACAGGCCCTGCACCAGTGACATGGACCTCCTCCGAGCTGGATCCCGAGTTGTGTTGAGAGTTAGGGAGCTCCACTACTCCAACCACAGGAGGCAAGCCTTGAGAGATAGAATACTGGTAAGCCTGTGCGAAGTTGGGTAATGGTGTAACACGAGTGCCATGTAGCAGTGGGCTCACTGCCTGATGACCACAATACTGGTCGAGGGGCCTGGCCTCTATTCTGACACTAACTATGCGTTCTTTCCCAAACAGAAATAAGTAATAATGTGGTGCCTCTGTAGTCACCCAGAGTAGGCATAGTGGGTCAGGGTACAACCCCCCTGGGATGCTGTATCTACCCACCTCCCCTTCCAGTCACCCCACACATGGATTACCAACTTAAACTGTAATATTTTACTATTCATGGAATTGACTATAGCTAATAATATACTCGCAGACAGTTTTAACAAATAACAATGAAAAATGTATTGAAGAGGAAAGCAGAACGGGAATGCAGAAATAAATGGCAGTTGGCAAATCTGGTAAACAACTAAAATCAGAAAATAGAACATTAACAATGCCCCCCCCGCCCCTGACAGCAACAGCACTTTCCAATTAGCCCACCTCCCCACTAACACAAGTGCCTCTTGCAGTCTATTTGGGTACTCAGGTACAGAACGGTGCAGGCCTGAACAGCTGCTGTGGGATGGCCAATGTTGGTGCACTTTAAACAAAACAGCAACTTGTCGCAAAACTTTAATCTAACTCCCCAAGTCAGGGCAGGCCCTGTTTTACTCATGGTCCTGTTGCTCAGTTCAGAAGATCTGGCAATGAGTGCAGGTGCAATCTGTTGAGCTGGGGGCCTCAAGCTGTATAGTTAGGGGCAGCTATCTCGGCTTTGGCAGGGCCTTGCAACTTGTCACCTCCTGTCTGGAGTGAGTACAGCTCTTCTGGCTGACACTTCTCTATCATGGCTCTTCTGTGTCACCTAGGATACAGGAGCACTGCTCAGCAGCTTTCCGGTCCCCAAGGACCCCAGACCCAGAAGCAACCCCACAGTCCGATTCCCCCAAATGGATCAAGAGTACCACCAGTACTGAGGCATGCACCCATGGCTCCCCATTTCCCAATTCACCTCACTTGATAAGGGCTAGCTGGCTCCTTACCAGCCTCTGAGGCACCTGAACAGGATACAGTCTATGTGGCTTCCCTGGACGTGGTCACAAGCACTGGCACAGGTGAATCTGAGCTCCCAGCTGAGGAGCAAACAACCTCTGGCATGGTGACCCAGCTTCCAGGCTTTTGTGGCTTCTCAGCTGCCAAAGGAAACAGGGGCTTAACAGGCTTTTCCCACTCTGTGGCAGGTCATGGGCCACTATTTCAGTCTCTGGCAGAAACAGTCCACCCCTCTTTGCAGGCTGAGGGCTTCACTCCTCCAGCACACTCTGGCTCTCCAGATGAGGATAGGCTTCCATACGTCTCACTGCCTTTTGCAGTGGAAGCCATGGAATGACTTCCAAATTGTCTCTCTCATTCACACATGGCTCCTCTCTGCACTCGGAGAGCCTCCACCACCAACTGTCCCAAGCTATGACTGTCCCTGGGGTTTCAGGGGGAAATGCTAGCATCTGACTGGTTGCCACAGCTGCCAGTCCATAAAATTAATAAATATTAGGTCCCTTCAAGGTCTGACTGGCTGGCAGTTTGGGTACCAAGACAATGTTCTTACTCCCTTCCGGTATCCGGTCAAAACCGCATATCGCGCTAGTAAAAATAGCACATACATAATAGCGCAGAATCAAAGTAGCATAGGTACATAATTGCGCAATAGCATGCATGTTGACCATCAGAAATAGGAGCTGCATCTTGTTACAATGGCCGTCCGATTTGCAAAGAGCCAGAAGGGAGCTGACCTCACTTGCCTGGATGGGTTTCTGTACAGAAGGGAACGAGCGACTGAAACCAAGTCATACTATAAATGTCTAGAGCATGACAAAGGACATTGTGGCGCTAGACTGCATCTGAATGGGGAGACTGTGTTAAAAAAATTAAAAAGCGGGCAATCACAACCATGTCCCCAATTCATCACTGATTACAGTTAAGGATGCAGTGGCCAGCACGAAAGAATGAGCAAGCAATAGTTGCAAAACTACTCACCTGATTGTAGCTGGTGGTGTCTCCGAACTGTGTCCCTCAGTTGCATCTCAACTCCCTGCCATGTCACTACTAAAGCGAACGGTCAGGTGTAAGCACAGGGCTGCTGCTTGCTCTCCACCCGAGCCTGCAGATGCTGCCTCTTTAATAATCCCAGCAGAATGATGCTGTACTTTAAAAAATGAGAAGTTTCTAATATTTGATTCTGGGCCCAGCCATGACCGTTTCCTAATATTTTCAACCTCGCAGGACCTATAGCACTTAAACAGCAGTGCACATTGGTTCGCTGATGGAACTTTTAAGAGCTATCCTTCAATATTTCAGCAGCTCTATTCCATACATGCTATCCGCAACAGCACTGTTGTACCTCTAGTGTATGTTTTGATGTTGAACAAAACACCTGCCATGTATAAGATTTTCACAGAGCTGAACAGAATGTGCAACACTCTCCAACCACAGTCAATTTTCCTCGACTTCGAATTGGCTGCAATAAAAGCATTTAAACTTGCATTCCTGACAGCTCAAATCCGTGCATGTTTTTTTCCATGTCAGTCACTGTGGTGAAAGATTCAAGAACTGCCAGGTGTGTGTGTACTTTATGTATCAGGCCCCAGCTTTATTCTACAAGTGAAACTTCTGCCAGTACTTGCTTATGTACCTGTCAAGGACGTCATTCTAGCATTTAAGGAGTTAATGGTGACGGAATTTTATTAACCTAATGGTGACTTGTTATCCAACCTTGTTGACTACTTCAAGGATACATGGTTGGGCTGTCCATTGGCAAGAGGAGGCCGTAGACAACCCATGTTTGCTATCCAGTTATGGAACTGTTATGATGCAGTTACTCAAGATTTACCATGCACAACATACTCTGTGGAAGCCTAGTACCGAAAGTTCAGTCATTTTATCAGTGCGCATCATCCATCAATATGGAAATTTCTACAGGTACTTAAAGAAGAACAGCACTGTGCTAATGGAGCAGCTAATAGCTAGTACAGCTGCAACTGGGTCCAGAAAAAAATACAAAGATACGGCAAAGCGGATTGCAGCTGTAACAGCGGAGTATCAACTACATACAAAATCAGAGTATCTATGTAGTATTGTTTATACTTTTCAGTTACAGGCATAACCGTGCTTTCTATGATCTGGAAGATAACTGAAACCTGATGTTTTTTTTTTAAAAGTGTTTCTTCAATAAAGATTAAGAGTTTCAATGTTGACCCTGTATTGCCCCACAATATGTGTGAAGCACAAGCACAACACATCTTAGCAACCCATTTTACCAACCCACGAGTGTGGACTCAATGCACACAAGTTTAAACGCCAACACTAAAGCCTACCACAAAGCATAAATTACAGCACATTCACACTGTATGCATTAGGAAGATCACCTTCACACTCAGATCTGCCTGGAAAGTGTTCATCGGAACTAACACTTGGGGAAAAATTATAATGTTGCACAAGCATGCTATGGCACAAGTAGTCACCTCACAAAGAATCCCACAATAAGCCTATGAAGTCACCACATAACGACTCAAGCCATGCAGAGCAGTGTATTAAAATAACAAAGTGAGTACTGACGCTATTTAAGAAGCACTAATGTGCGATTTAGGATTTGCTTAAATGTATATGCGCTAAAACCAGGGTATGCACCATAAAGACCATGCTATACAGGTTTGCGTTATATTGGTTGCACAATTTTGACATTAACTTCTCCCTTTCCAGGAACCATAGCTGCAGGTCTTTAGGCTCCTCAAATACTGATTGGCTGGCTTGGGGGCCAGAGGCAACATAGATGGCTGCAGACAAAAAGTGTATATATAGTCCCAACTTCCAAGTTCATTCTGCAGCCCAACAAAATAGTTCTAACCACAGTCTGTTAGTTGCCCCTCTGCCCCATCATCCAATGACAGAGTGAGGCATGCATTTCTCTTCCCCTGCCTGTTGCTGCTGTTGAAATATACTGTCCCCAGGTGGCAGACAGGGCTATTCAATCATATGACAGCCTTGGAGGCAGTGCAGAGAAGGGCAACTAAGATGATTCATGGCCTACACCATAAGACGTACGGCAAAAGAGTGAGGGAAATAAACCTCTTCTCCTTGGAACAAAGGAGGGAGGGGGACATGATTGAGACCTTCAAGTATTTAAAGGGTATCAACAAGGTACAATCACACGACCTCTTCCAGATTAGCAGTTGCAGTAAGACAAGACAGCATGACATGTGATGGGGGGGTAGATTTCAGAGTAACAGTAGTAAGTTCTTTTTTACCGGAAGGGTGGTGGACCCACGGAACAGACTGTCTTATGGGGTGATGGAGGCAAAGCTGGTCAAGCAGTTTAAATCAGCATGGGACAGACATGTCGGTAAGTTAACAAAAGATTCCAAGTAGAGGGGTAGGAAAAAAACACGGGCAGACTAGATGGACCTCATGGTCCCCATCTGCCGGCACATTCTACGTATGTATCTGAAGGGGAAGGTGCCCATTTATTATCTGAAAAAGTTCAGCCCCTGGTTTATCTACCCCCCTCGCATGTATCTGCACCCTGATAGGCCTCCCTGGAGTCTGGGCAAATGAAGGGAAACAGTCTGCGGAGCCACCGCAGTGACTTTAACTTTTGAATTTTGTAGTGCTTATAAACATTTGAGTTACAGACAGCTTGCATATTTGAGCAGGCATCCAGCTCAACGGCCGCACACTGTGTTGTGTGGCACTTACAAAACTGCATGTCAGACGGCTTACTTCACAGAATCATAGAACTTGACGGCAGAAAAGGACCTCATGGCCCAGCTAGTCTGCCCCTTCCCCCCTGCTAATCTTCCTTCTCCCCTCCTAAAGTACCCACCCCACTCTCCTGTACCCCATCTGCCTGTCCCATGTTTTCTTGAAACTTGACACAATCTCAGACTCCACCACCTGATCCGGAAGCCCGTTCCAGGCCTCCACCACCCTCTCAGTGAAGAATCATCCTCTCACGTTGCCTCTGTAGGGTCTCCCCTGTAGTCTCAGGCCATGCCCCCTTGTTATGGTGCCCTTCTTCCTGTGGAATAATTGCCCTGGGTCCACTTTGTTTATCCCTTTGACATATTAAAGGTCTCTATCATGTCCCCTCTCTCCCTTCTGGTCTCCAATGTGTAGCACCCCAACTCCTTGCATCTCTGTTCATATGTTTTGCTTTTCATCCCTTGCATCATCTTGGTCACTCTTCTCTGAACCCTTTCAATCAAATCTTTGTCTTTGTGCAAGTAAGGCTTCCAAAACTGGACTCCGTACTCGAGGTGCGAGGTACTCCTACATGCTTCTCCAGTTCCCTACCCAGGGCTTGAGCTCAAGGGGCTGACAGGAGCAAACAGAGGAAGAAACAGGATCCTGGACTAGCGGGAGGGCAGAGCAGCAAATACGGGGAGACAGGCAGGCAGAGAATCACCCGAGGTGATTCAGGTAAGGACCACCTGTTGGGGGGTTTACAGTGGGGCTAGGAGAATGAACTAAAAGTGAGCATGGCCAGTGCAAAGGGGCATTAACAGAGCAAGTCAAAAAACTAAGGTAAATACTTGTGTCATCTATTACAGCTGTCCATAGACTACATTTGTATGGGAGGGCTGGTAAAACAACAGACCCCCCCACAAATTCCCTGTTTATATGTCCTTTAAGGGCCTAAACTAGTGGCATGCACACTTTGTACTGCACAGAGTGATAATCTGGACCAGCCTAGTTCATCAGTAAGCCCCAACAGTTAGCGAAGGGGGAGTTACACCCATATTTATTATAAAATATGCCTGTTTTAACAAGTATTTACTAACTCCGACAGCCTAATGTACTTTTTATAATGTAATTATGCTTATTTATCCTTTTGTACTACAGGAAATGCCTTATGCATCCATGCGGGTCGCTCCTGAAAAGAAAACCCCATTCTGTCCTACAGTACATATTTAACAAGAAATAAATCTGTCACAGTGTTTCATTTTTAGTTTTATGAGTGACACTTTCCTATAATTGATTTTCTGCATACATTTACAGTATCAATACATTTAAATATAAAGGTTTCTTCCTGAATGTTGATAATAAAACTCAGAAAGCAACAGTAACATGAACACAGCCAGACTTTATTCTCTGGCCCGGACTCCGCCGTTCATTGCCCTCCCCTGACTTCCTGGTACAACCCCATCTCTTCTCTTGCCAACAGCAGACAGAGATGGAATATCTAGTTCAGTCCTCCAAAAGAGCTAGTGCATGCATTTAAAGGCACAGCAAGTATTTAAACATAACATACAGTTTACTGTTTGAGACTCACCATACACGGACATGTCAGACTGACTCCATTTTTGTCTTGTTTAGGTTTCCCTTAGATTTGTTTACGCAACGGCTCAGCATGCCTTACCTCCAGCTTCATGATCCTCAGTTTCAGTCTCCAACACCACAAACTGCACTGTTCAGAAACAAGCAGCTGCTGCTCTTCAGAGTTTGGGACTAGAAGAACGAAGAATATCTATCCACAGAAAACCAGTTCCCACTGCAGCTCCCCTTGTGCTCAGTATTCCTTACCTCCAGCTTCATGATCCTCAGTTTCAGTCTTCAACACCACAGACTGCACTGTTCAGAAACACAAGCAGTTACTGCTTTTCAGAGTTTGGAACTAGAAGAACAAAGGCTATCTATCCACAGAAAACCAGTTCCCACTGCAGCTCCCCTTGTGCTCAGCATTCCTTACCTCCAGCTTCATGATCCTCAGTTTCAGTCTTCAACACCACAGACTGCACTGTTCAGAAACACAAGCAGTTACTGCTTTTCAGAGTTTGAAATTAAAAGAACAAAGGATATTTAGCCACAGAAAAACAGGTCCCTTTTGTAGCTTCCCATGCACTCCACTCAACTCTGTGTTCCTATCTCCAGTAGCTTCCAGAGGTTAAAGTGCACTTCCTGTCTCTGAAATGTGTCTCCCTACATCAGTCTAATCAACTCATTAATATTCATAGTGTGCAACAGCGTGGGAGGAGCAAGAGGAAGGGGTTGCTTAACCTTTAAGGCACACTGTCAGCCTTAAACTGGCAAGATAGTATTTTTTTTTAATTCACCACAGTTCATAATGTGTGTCAGTAAATGTGTATGTAATACTTTTCTCCTATTATTGCTGCTTGGTTTGCAATTTTTTTTTTTTGAAATTACAATTTTTATTGATTTAAGTACTTGACAGACAAACAAACAGTACGCACAGGTGAATGGGGACAGTGCATTCCATATATATCTCTTTCTAATCAATTATACACTGGATTCATAGTAGTATTTTGGGTGCATAACTTTCTGGTGAAGTTGATCCACTGGTTATTCATGCCTCCTCACCAGTGTGTGGACACAAACAAACAAACGCCCTACAATACACCACGGCCGGGATATTCAGAAGGGTTGCGCCCCGGCATGATATTCAAACGGGGATTGAGCCTGGCTCAAATCCCGATGCGCCAGAGCGCATCAGTAATGTATCTTGGCGCAGGTGGGGGTGTGCCCATGCATGCCGCACATCCCGATATTTAGCCCGGGATGCTGCTGAGCCCATGCATGTGCAACCCTACCTGCGCTTGCACACAGGTGAGCCAAAAAACAAAAGGAATAACAGCTGGCCACCACAGGTGAGCTGCTATATTGCAGCGCAACACAGCAGTGCCACCTGTGGGTGGCCACCGAGCTCCAGCTGCACCTTCTGGTGGCGCCCCCATGCCCGGTCGAGGCATATGTACAAGAACATAAACGTCTAATATCCCTGGTGGCCCAGTGGACCGCTTGCAGCCCGATTGTGGGCATATATGGTATAAATAATCGTCCCACATCCCTGGTGGTCCAGTGGACGCTTGCAGCCTGATCGCAGGCGCCAGTACAAAGAATGCCACACCAAACCAACCCTGGTGGTCTAGCGGTACCCCTCCCCACCCTCCACTGGGCCCCACCGCCCGCTCCCCGGTTGGTGGCGGGTGGCAGCTCCCACCCTTGCCGCCCGCCACCCGCTGACTTCTGCGGTGCTGTGCGGGAAGTCGGTCCTGACGGCTGCGTTGCCTGGCAGGGCGCCATGCGAAGTCGCCAGGGATCGGCGACCTGCATGCAAATGGGGGCCATAATGACATGCAATGGGTCTCATTTGTGCCTTGCATGCATAATGGCCCCATTTGCATGTGCACTTTTGAATATCGCAGTTGTTGTGCCTAAGCGCGAACGAATCTTGCGCAAGCGCATCCCCTGCTCCACTCTGGCCACTTGGCGCTGGCATAGTGCCACGTTATGCCATCATGGCGGCCAGGTGCGATATTCAATGCTGCTGTGCCATGGCGCAGCTTCGTTGAATATCACCCTGTCAATGCCCCTGCGCAGCCCAGTTGCACTGCACCCAGGCTTGCACCACAGTCTGGCACAGTCTGAATATCCAGGCCCACATATATACACCCACCCCACTCCACCCCCGCCCCGGCAGCAATGCTTCCCCACTCTTAACCTAACATATTAGAAACCTAGGTAAGGTTTAGTCCTCCAGTATTTTCCCTCTCACAGTTTGACCGGCTAACTAAGAATATCATGTGCCAACATCTCAATCAAAGGGATGCCCTCCCTTTTACACAGAAATTCCAAAAAGGGAAGCCATCATGTCTTGTGTTTATCTGGCAGCAATCTTAGATTGGCTGTTATCTGTTCCATTAATTTGATCCGATTGCAGATGGACAGCCTCTGTTGTATAGAGGGCGATTTATCTGACAACCATAACTTAGTTATGGATTTCTGTGCCCCAGCAATCAGAATCTGGAACAAGTATCTGGCCTGGGTGCCCTTCACCCTTGGGGGAGGTTCTTGCAGGATTAAAAAGCGGGGATTATTTGGGACTTGGACTTGTAGGATATCACTCATGTGCTTGGTGACTGACGTCCAAAACTCATTAATCTTGGGGCAGCTCCAGAATATGTGTTCATGTGTGCCTTCTAACCCGCACCCTCTCCAGCACTTCCCTCCCACTGGACCGCCAAAATGTTTGGTAACTACCGGAGTTCTAAAGTATCTGGTGATTACTTGCCAGGGAAACTCTCTCCAGAAGGAGGAAGTTGTGTTTTTTGGGGCTAGCCCCCATACTTTATCCCATCTGATACTGTTCTCTGGCAAGTTTAATTCTGTCTCCCAGTTTTGGTGAATGGAACGACTAAAATTATCTGGCGGGCCTTTACAGGTTTTGTATGTGATAGAAATCAAATGACCCTTCAGGCTCGTCCCTTTTGCAATACTCAGAAAGAACTCAAGTACCTGAAGGAATGGGTGTGGCTGGGGGTAACCCTCCCTGGCTCCGGATTGTAAGAAATGATGCAATTGTAAGTAGGCACAGAAGTCTGTCTGAGGTAAGAGGAATTCTGCCCTTAATTGGGTGAAATTGTTTATGGTCTCCTTATCAAATACCTGAATAAATGTTCCGAGACCACCCCTTCTCCATCTTTTGAAAATTGGATTATCCCTCCCTGGCCCGAAGTCCAGTGAATCAGAAATTAGCCCATGGACTGCAGTGTTTTTTTCCAATCTAAAGTCCCTTAATAAGGCATACCAAACCTTCACTGCATTTTTAAGCCAGGGTGTGGGCAGGGCATTAAGCCAGCCCGAGATCTTACCATTATAGAGAATGGCCTCTAACCAGTCCCTCCCAACTGATTCCAATTCCATAGTGACCCAACTGGGGTTATTCAATGCAGCCCGATAGGCTGCCAGGTGTTGTAACTGTGCCACCCAATAGTGCCTCTTAAAATCCGGGACCCCCAAACCCCCCCTTGCCCTTATCTAACTTGAGAATTGCCCATTTTAACCTGGGTTTCTTCCCAGCCCAAACAAACTTCTGGGTTAACCTCTGAATATCTTGCCAGAACTTCTTTGGAGGGCACAGAGGAATGGAATCGAACTGGAAAAGCACTCTGGGCAGAATGTTCATTCACACCATCTCGACCCTGCCTGTGATAGATAGAGGAAGAACCAACCACCTCTCACAATCCAGCCTTATTTCCTCTAGTAACTTCCAGTGATTTAACTGATAAAAGTTTGCTGGAGTCTAGAGGGATATGAATGCCCAACTATCTGAAGCTCCCTGTGACCCATCTTAAATTAGTTTAAGTTTTCATTCTAGGGGACACCCTGTTCCAATTGGTAGGATTTTTGACTTCATCTCATTGATTTTAAAACTAGATATGTTGCCATAGGTCTTCAAGGAGAGACGTGTCCGGGTCCCCCAGAGAGAGAAGGGAGTCATTCGCATAAAGCAAAATACAATTGTCCACCGATCATATCTGTATCCCCCCTCAGTAACAGGAGAGGACCTAAAGGCCTCAGCCAGGGGCTCCATACTGAGGGCAAAGAGCAGGGGGGACAGAAGGCACCCTTGCCTAGTTCCTCTTCCTATGGAGAATGGCTGTGACAGTACCCCATTCACCCTTATCTGTGCTGAGGGGTGGGAGTAAAGAGCCGCTACCCATGCTCGGAACCTAGGCCCAAAGTTAAACTGCTCCAAGGTAGCTGCAAGGAAGGGCCATTCCAGGCGATCAAACGCCTTTTCGACGTCTAAGATAACAACTACTGCCAACTGCTCCCCTTCCCCTCCGAGTAAGGGACATTGTTGTTAATAGCTTTTTGACATTGTCACGGAGTTGTCTACCTGGCATAAAGCCAGCTTGATCCGGGTGGACCAACTGTGTAATTACTGACTGGAGCCAATTGGCAATCAACCTGGCAAAGATTTTGACATCCACATTTAGGAGTGATATGGGCCGATAATCTCCACAGAGAGTTCCCTCCTGCCCCTATTTGGGTGTGACTGCGACTAGGGCTCTGGCCCAGGTGTCAGGGGCTTCGTCAGGCTCACGAGCCATGTTGCCAAATTTGGAGCAGGACTGGAGCGACCTCGTGTTGGAATACTTGACAATATTCCCCAATAAACCATCTGGGCCCGGGGAGTTTTTATTTATTTATTTATTTGTGGTCTAGGAATTACAACCCTTTGAGTCAGAGACTCATTTGCAAAGGCTCCCCGTCTTGCATCAAATAGATTGGAACACAGTAAAACATGGAATACATAATTCAGACTACAGCCTAATACAGAAAAATGACAGTACCTACAGTGGTGAAAGAAAGTACATAACACACACATGGAACATCACCAATTGTGAAATTATGGTGCATATACATTTTTTTTAAAGTTTCATCTGCAGTTGCAATGGGAGTTGGACATAATGTGGTTCAGTAACTCAAGTTTAAAAGGCCCAAGCCTGGGGATTGATAAGATAGAGTCAGGGATTGAGTTAATCCAAAGTGGGGCCCTATAGCAAAAGGACCTTTGGCCAGCAGTGGTCTTCACAAAGGGGACATGAAATGTGGCAGTGTCAGAGTGTCTAGTGGAGCGAGCCGGTAGGTTCTTTTGGAGGAGCTGAAGACAGCCGGGGGGGCTAGGCCCAACTGGATTTTTTTGGCCAGTAGGCAGGTCTGATAAACAAGTCGCCCCTGCAAGTTTAGCCATGATGACCGTAGGTAGAGGTCACAGGTATGCGTGAGTCAATCACAGCCTGTGGCCAATCTGCAGGCTTTGTTTAGGGCACGTTTAATGCTGGTCAGTGCCATGTCAGAGATGGTCCTGTAGATGATTATGCTGTAGTCTACCAGGGAAAGGATGGAGCTGGAGATAGCTAACTGTAGAGCCTCAGGAGGTAGACATGGCCTAAGCCTGTAGAGGTGATTTGATTTGTTAATAATTTGTTATGTTTAAGACCTTTAATCACCACTCCCAATTCTTCCTGTGTGAATGGGTGGTCCAGCAACTGTCCCTGTGCTCCTGAGAGTTGCAGTAGCCGTAATTTCTCTAAAAAGTTTTTAATATCCCCTGCACTATTCTCTGATACTTCTCAGGTATAGAGGTTCTGATAAAATCTATGAAAACATTGGGCTATCCTCTGCGGCTTGGTTTCCGATTGTCCTGGAATCTCAGGGTTAGCCACCAGGGGGCATGCCTTTCTGCCATCTGCTTACGAGGCCTAAAGGCTAGCATTTGCCCAGCTCTATTCCCTCCCCCATAATATTTCTGAGACAGAAACATAAGTGAATTCTCAGTCTTGGCTGTTACAAGAACTTGTAACTTCTCCCTTGCTTTTTTAAGCTCCTCCAGTACTGCCATCGAATTCCCCTTTCTATGTTCTACTTCCAGTTCCCTAATTTTCTGCTCCGAACTGCTCTGCTGTTGCTAAGCAGCTTTCTTTTTGCTAGAGATGGCTTTACTCCTTACCGCTGCCTTCAAGTCATCCCACAGGTACTTAAGTTTAGAGGTAGTGCCCATATTCTCAGCCATGTAATTATTAATCACCTCCTGAAGTTTGGAAACAAACACTTTATCCTTTAACCACCCTGCATTGAGCCGCCACACTGATTGACACATAGAGGGTCCCAGCTTCAAAGTGACCCCTATTTTGGCGTGGTTGGAGAGGCAGATAGGGTACATTTCTTGGTCTAAAACTGTGTGTAACCAAGTTCTGTGTGTGTAAAACCTGTTGATTCTTGAGTATGAATTCTGAGCATGTGAATAAAAAGTAAAGTCTCTACTTGTGGGGAACTTCTCTCGCCAAGTGTTTACCAATCCACTCTCCTCCCTCAAATGCAATAGGACTCTGGCTGGGATTTTTTCCACTGATTTCCCTTGTTCTGATCTGTCGTACTGTAAATTCTCCATGCAGTTCCAGTCTCCCCCATAATGATTTGGCCTGGGTCCAAGGTCGCCAGGTAGCCAAACACCTGTCTGAAAAATTGTGGATTGCAGGGTGTGGGGGCATAGACATTTACCATGTGGATCAGTCATTCGGCTCTTTTCCCAGTGACTGCCACTAGTCTCCCCTCCGTATCCATGTGTGTGCTAAGCCAGGAGAAGCTGAGCCCCTTTTGAATTAATATGGCCCCTCCTGCTTTTTTTTTATTTTCTTCTTTTTGCCCCTACTACTCCCATTGAGTTCTGCTCTGGTCACGGACCCCCTTCACCTCCACCTTCGGTTATGCCTGCATCCCCCAGTTATCCCTGGCTTCCCCCCAGAGAGCGGGGCCGTGGCACCGAACCCCTATGCATGTATCTGGTCGGGGGACTGGCTCCAGAAGCTAATCGAGGTGCATGAGGGCAGAGTGTCATGTAAACGACAAGGTTCAGGAGTTTTTCTCCTCTTTAAGCAGGATGGGGATGTGCAATGACAACCTGCATCCACCCCATCCTGACGTTCTGTTGAGTGTCAACGTGGTGCGGCTACCCAGCCTCCACTAGGTGCCACTCGTACGACGAACGCTGCCCTGCCCTCCCACCTGGAGAAGGAGAGATGTCCTAGGGACACTCAATCCTTCTCCCCCAGGCCGGCCCTCTGGTGATCCAGGTCTGTTCTCGAACCCGGGTCACTGGTGTCGCTAGTGGAAATCCAACCGCTGTGCCGACGGGCCGGCCACCCCCCACTCCTGTTTTTTTAACTTTAGGAGGGGATGAGGCTACCATGTCTCCCACCCACAGACGCCTCAGCTTTAAATGTTCAGAGAGTGAGAGATGTGTCTCTTGTAGTAGCCCTATGTCACATCTGGATCTTGCTAAATCTTTGAGGATGGAGTACCTCTTTATCGGCGCTTTAAGTCCCTTAACATTCAGGGACCGAATTCTTAAGGTTTCTATTTAAAGCCTTTGTGGTTCTTTTTGTACCTAATCAGATTGAGGCCTTCCCAAATTCGTTGTTGGCTGCCCATGTGTCGCCCCAGGGCAGTTTTTTCCCAGGGTCCCTAAACAGAAAACTGATATATCCCCTATGTAATAGCACTGCGTGAACCCACCCTCCCTCCCCCAAACCAAAGACACTCTTCCATTATCCCTCCCCAACATCCAAACACAATAACTATTTACAAAGGTCTGCCAGGTTCTCCACTCCCCCCTCCCAACGTTGGCAGGCATGCTATCCAAAGGAAGCATAGCAGAAGGCATCTCCTTCTGACCTGGAGCTCGAGCCAACTGTGGCTCCTCACCTCTTCCACCAGTACCAGACTGTGAAAGAGTGTGGTCTCCAGGAGTGGGGTATGTGACCCCCAAATCCCCACTTGGGTCCCAAAGAACTCTAGCTAGGAACCCGAGTAAAGGAGCAAGATCACAACCCAGGCTTCCGGTGACTAATGTCCTGATCCAAAGCAGGAAAAGCACCCCTACGCATGGCTACTGTCAGGGCACCTCCCCCCAGGAAGTTCTCTGTCTCAACCAGCATCAGCTACCCCCAGGCACAACAAATCCAGCAAGGGATTAATAAGTCCATAAGTAAAATGGTGAACTATGCAGAGCTGCAGTGGAATAATCACTGGGAGAGAAAGGGGAACACTGGTGTGTGTGGCTGGTAGTCATCTGTGTGTCCCTTTTTTTTTTTTCCTTGTTTTTTTATATAATTTTCCAACCCAATCCCTTTCAACATGCCACAGCATCTGAAGTCAATATCAGAAGTTCACTCTCTAGGCTGCATAAAATCATGCCAAGAGCAGCAGACTCACTATGCTCCTCAAGAGCGAGGTATTGCTGTTTCCCGGCAATCCGTCCCCTCACTGAAGGGGTGCCATACTCTAAAGAACACAGCCACCATCATGTTCCCCTTCGCCCAACAACCAAAGTGAGGGATCGAAGCACCACGTCCATTCTGCACCCAATTTTGTCAAATCAAGCACGCATACCTTAAACATTTAAAAAAACTGCAGACAGAATCCCTCCCTCTCCCCCTCTCCCTCCTCGTAGAGAAGAAAGTAGAGGAGAGCATTTGCCCACGCCACTCTGTCCCGCTTGCTGAACAGTCTCCCTTCTTAGAGGAAGGTGTAACTCCTCCTTAAATCTCCCCCACAGTAACAAGAGTAAACAAGTCTCAACAGTCTCAATAGGTCCATTGACCAATTCCCATATTCATCAGATATAGGCTAGAAACAGTGCCGAACCGAAGGGGGAAAACAACAAACATTTTGAAAACTACAAATGTCAGGTAGTTACTTGCTTGGAGAATATTTCACTCAGATGGAGCAAGTCTTAGAAACATATAAACATAGAAGTTGACGGCTGATAAGGACTGCAAGGCCCATCCAGTCTGCCCATTTCTTTTTCTGCCTTATGAATGTGCTATTGGCCTTTGCTCTGTCAATGGTCTATCTATTCATACTCATCTGTATTGCTCCCTTATGCCTATCCCATGCCTGTTTGAAGCCCTGCACTGTTTTCATATCCTCCACTTCCTGAGGTAGGTTGTTCCATGCATCCACCACCCTTTCTGTGAAAAATAACTTCCTCACATTACCCCTTAATCGGCCTCCCTCTAATCTCATGCTGTGTCCTCTTGTCCTGCTATTTTTCTTATATTGAAACATGTCAGGCTCTTTCACCTTGTTAATGCCCTTAAGGTGTTTGAATGTTTCGATCATATCACCTCTCTCCCTCCTTTGCTCTAGGGTATACATATTGAGCTCCGTTAATCTGTCCTCATATGTTTTCTGATACAGTCCCTGCACCATTTTGGTTGCCCTTCTCTGGACTGCCTCAATTTGGTTAATGCCCTTGTGAAGGTGTGGCCTCCAGTACCGCATGCAGGACTCCAAATGGGGCCTAACCAGTGTCTTGTAAAGAGAGATTATTACCTCCCTCTTCCAACTTGTGATACCCCTACTAATACACCCCAACATCCCTCTAGCCTTACCTACTGCTTTAGTGGTCTGCTTGGATGATTTCAGGTCATCGGTGATGATGATGCCCAAGTCTCTTTCTTCCCTTGTGACTGCCAGCAACTCCCCTCCCAGCCTATAGGTTTCTCTTCCCTATGTGCATGATCTTGCACTTCTTTGCGTTAAACTCCAGTTGCCACTCTTCTGACCATTTTGCTAGTTTATCCAGATCTCTTCTCATTCTGCCCACCCCATCTGGATCATCTACTCTGCTGCAGATCTTGGAGTCATCTGCAAACAGACAAACCTTACCCTCCAGTCCATCTGCAATGTCAATGATGAAGATATTGAAGAGGACTGGCCCCAGGACTGATCCCTGAGGTACTCCACTTGTGACTTACATAGATACATAGACAGTGTCGGCAGATAAGGGCCTGTGGCCCATCCTGTCTGCCCATTTGAGCTTGTAAGTTCAGTTTATGTTTTCCTAAAAGTCTGTTGCCCCTTACTCCTGACCTTCAGAATTCCTTTATGTCTATCCCATGCATTCTTAAATCCTGTGATTGCTTCAGCCCCCACCACTTCCTCTGGCAGGGTGTTCCACTTGTCCACCACCTGTTCTGTGAATAAATTCTTCCTCATGTTTCCTCTGAATCATCCTCCCTCCAACTTCATCCCATGCCCTCTAGTCCTGGAACATAGTGTATTCCTGCACCCTGTTCCTCCCTGTAAAATACTTGTATGTCTCTATCATATCCCCTCTCTCCCTCCTCTCCTCCAGGGAGTACATATTCAGTTCCTTCAACCTGTCCTCATAGGACTTGTGATGCAATCCATGTGCCATCTTTGTTGCCCTCCTCTGAACCTTCTCTACCCTGTCTATGTCCTTACGTAGGTAAGGTCTCCAGAACTGTACACTGTACTCCAGGTGGGGCCTCACTAGTGTCTTGTATAGTGGAATTGTGACCTCCCTTTTCCTGCTGGTGATGCCCCTGCCTATGCATCCCAGCATCCTATTTGCTTTACCTGCTGCCTTGTCACACTGTTTCCCTACCTTGAGGTCATCAGAGATGATAACCCCAAGATCCCTTTCCTGCTTGGTGCATGCTACATCCTCACCCCCAACTGATATATTGTGCCAGGGTTTTTGTGCCCCATATGCATTATCTTGCACTTCTTTGCATTGAATTTCAACTGCCAAACCCCTAACCATTCTTCAAGTTTCTGCAGATACCTTCTTATTCTGTCTACACCCTCTGGTGTGTCTACTCTGTTACAGAGCTTTGTGTCATCAGCGAACAGTGAAATTCTGCCTTCTAGGTCCTGCGCAATGTCACTGATGGAGATGCTGAATAGAACCGGTCCCAGTACTGATCCCTGTGGTACCCCACTGGTCACTCTTCCCTCTGTGGAGTGACAGCCATTTACCACCACCCTCTGTGTCCTGCCGCCCAGCCAGTTACCTACCCACCACACTACTGTCCTGCCCACACCCATATTCCCCAGTTTATGTAATAGTCTTCTATGTGGCACGGTGTCAAAGGCCTTGATGAAGTCCAGATAGGCCATGTCCACTGCCCTCCCTGATCTACCTCCTAGTCACCCAGTCAAAAATTCAACGAGGTTGGTCTGACATGACCACCCCTGTGAAACCATGCTGCCTTGGGTCCTGTAGTCCATTGACAACCAGATGTTCTACCAGTCTCCTTCAGTAGTGCTTCCATGATCTTCCCCACTACTGAGGTGAGGCTGACTGGTCTGTAGTTTCCCGCTTCCTCTTTGTTCCCACTTTTGTATAAGGGGACTACATCTGCTGTCCTCCAGTCTTTGGGTACCTCCCCTGTTTCCAGTGATCGGCTAAACAGGATAGCCAGAGGTTCAGCCACCACCTCTCTTAGCTCTTTAAGGACCCTGGGGTGCACCCCATCTGGCCCCATTGCTTTATCAACTCTTATTACTTCCAGTTCCTTCAGGACCCTTTCCCGAGTAAAGGGACTTGTGTCCATTTCTGCACCATTCTCACCCCTTGTACTCCCTTCAGATCCATTACCCTACTCTGCCTCGTAAAGACTGAGCAGAAATACCTGCTCAATATGTCAGCTTTACTGTTGTCATCCTCCATGTGGCCCCCATCCTCCCCCTTCAGTCTCACTAACCCCCCTTTTGCCTTTCTTTTTTCACTTATGTACCTGTAAAAGGTTTTGTCCCCTCTACCCACTGATTTTGCAATGTGTTCTTCTGTCTGAGCTTTGGCTTCCCTTACTGACCTCCCTGCCTCCCTTTGCTTCTCCTGGTACTTCTCCCTATCCCCTTCCGCCTGTGTCTTTTTGTATTGCCTGAATGCAATCTTTTTGGCTTTCACTTTCTTTCTTTGCATCTCTTCTGACTGTGTACCATTTACCACCACTCTCTGTTTTTTGGCCGCCCACCAGTTTGCCACCCAGTTGACCAACTTCTGACCCACCCCGAGCCTACCCAGCTTATTAATCAATCTTCTATGTGGAATAGTATCGAAAGCTTTGCTGAAGTCAAGGTAGGTGACATCAACAGCTCCCCCTTGGTCCACCACTTTGGTTTCCCATTCAAAGAAATCTATGAGATTAGTTTGACAGGACCTTCCTTTTGTAAACCCATGCTGTCTTGGATCCTGTGCTCCTATGGATTCCAGGTGTTACACTATTTTTCCTTAAGGAGTGCCTCCATAACATTGCCCACTACTGAGGAAAGTCTGACTGGTCTGTAGTTCCCTGCCTCCTCCCCGCTACCACTCTTGTGGAGTGGAATCATATGAGCCCTTCTCCAGTCATCTGGGTCCTCTCCTGTGCTCAGAGACCCACTAAGCAGTTCTGATAATGGCTCTGCTAGTTCCACCATTAGCTCTTTTAGTACCCTGGGATGTATGCCATCAGGTCCCATTGCCTTGTCCATCCTGAGCTTGCGAGCTCTTGTAGGACCTTCTTTTGTGAAGGACTAGTGCACCTCCTCCTCCCTCCCTAATGTGTCCATGGTGCTGAGCTGTGGGCCCTGCCCTACCTTCTCTTCAGTAAATACTGAGCAGAAGTATCTATTTAGGATAGATGCTTTTACATGGTCCTCCTCCTCACATGACCCCTTATCCCCTTTGATCTTAGCAATACCCCCTCTGGACTTTCTCCTTTCACTGATGTATCTATAGAAAGTCTTGTCACCTTCTTTTACTGTTTGTGCTAGTGTTTCCTCGGTTTGGGCCTTTGCCTGCCTTACTGCTTTCCCTGCTTCCCTTAGGGAAGTTTGATATGCCTCCCTGTCTTCATCCTGCTGCGTTCCCTTATATTTCCTGAAGGTCAGTCTTTTGGCTCTGACTTTTTCTGCTACTGTTTTTGAGAACCAAAGTGGTTTCCTTTCTTCTTTTGCACTTCCTTTTCTCTCTAACACAATGGGATGTTGCTTCAAGTATTGCATCTTTAATGCTTGCCCACTTTGCCTGTACCCCCTCACCTGTATTTCTTTTTGCCAGGGCTAGCTTAACTCTGTTGGCCATCTTATCAAAGTCAGCTCCTCTGAAGTCCCATATTTTTGCCTTGGAATGGGATGATTTAGTTCTAGTGGCCAAATTGAACCCATACCATGTGATGTCACTGGCCCTCAGGTGACCTTCTACCTGGAGATCTGTGATCCTTTCCCTGTTAGTCAGTACTAGATCTACGATAGCCCTTTCTCTTGTGGGTTGTTGTACCAGTTGTTTGAGTCCCTCCCCTGGCAGGGAATCCACCATGTGTCTAGTTCTGGCAGGTATCCCGTGATAATAGCGCGCTGACAAAATAGCGGATAACACAATATCATAGGAATCACCTCTTTTTCTTCTCTCCTCCAAGGAATACATATTCAGCTCCATTAGTCAGGTTTCATAATTTTTCCCTGCCATATTATGAATAACTTTTGTTGCTCTTTTCTGAACCAGCTCCAACAATATTGCATCCTGTTTTTTGTATGGTGACCATACCTGTGCTCCAAACTCCATAATTGGTCTCACCAAAGATATATACAGAGGCATAATAACAGTCCTGCTTCTAGATGATATATGCCTCAGTATACAATTTAAAATTCTATTTCCTTTTTGGGCTATTTTTTGACAGTGTGATGAAAAAGACATATCACTGGAAACTGTTATACCCAGATCTCTTTCCTCGGCTATTGTCTTTAGTGATGCATTTCCTAATTTATAGGGTAGTGTTAGGTTTCTGTTGCCCAGGTGCATAACAAAACATTTGTCTCGATTTAATGTCAGTTTGAATTTGTTTGTCCATGAATCGATATTGTCTATTGTGTCTTGTAAATTAGATGAATTTTGTCTAATATTTATTTCTGCACCAATCCTACAATCATCAGCAAATTTTTATATCCATACAGATTCTTGTTTTATTTGGAGTGATGATACATAAAGATTAAACAAACTAGGTCCCAGCACTGATCCCTGGGGTACCCCACTAGTCACTCCCAAACTATCGGACTGTTCACCTCTAATGTTCACACATTGATTTCTATCATCCAACCAGTTTTGAACCCAATTTATTATATATGGGTTTATAATCAGGTTTCTCATTTGTTGTAGTAATTCAGGATGAGGGAGCTTATCAAAAGCCTTCGAGAAATCAAGAAACAACACATCCACAGGGATTCCCTTGTCCAATCTATCTATAACTTAGTTATAGATGGCCAACATATTCGTTTGACATGACCTACCCTTCACAAAACCATGCTGAAATTGGTCTGTGAGATGATTTGATTCTAAATATTCATTAATTCTGTCCTTTAATACTCCTTCCAAAATCTTGGAGAGTATGGCAGTAAGGCTAATGGGTCTATAATTTGCAGGATCCATTTTAGTACCCTTTTTATAGATTGGAACAACAACTGCCAATTTCCAGCAATCAATCACTTCACCAGTATCCAATGACCTTTGGAATATGTATGTTAATGGAGGAGCTATTATCTCTGCCAGCTCCTTAAGTACTCTTGGATGAAGCCCATCGGGACCCGGGGATTTAGTAGGATCTAAGTTAGCCAATCATTCTTTGACTTCAGTTTGAGTTAATATTATTCTTTCTTTTGGATCTGGGTCAAGTCTTATAATAGAATATGAACACTTATTTTTAGTGAAAACTGTTGAAAAATATTTATTTACAATGTCCGCCATTTCTTTATTATCTGATGTACTATCCCCATTTATTTTTCTTAATGGTCCTATGGTATTTGAATTCCCTTTAATGTTGTTAATGTAGGCATAGAAGGCCTTATGATTTCCTTCCACTCTATTAACTAAGTTTAATTCGTAATCAATTTTGGCCTTCCTAATTTGTTTTTTTATATAGTTTGTTATTTGTGTGTACTGATTTCTAATTTTGTTTGATCTGTTTTCCACTTTTTATAAAGCTTATGTTTCCTAATTACTAATGTTCTAATTTTGGGAGTCCACCGCTGTACTTTTTTATTTCTCATAGTATACTTTTGTTTTGTAGGAATATCGACCATTTCTTGCTGTTTTATTTTTGAGGAAAAAATTTCCCCTACCTCTTTTAATGGTCTATTATCGAAGTTTTGCTTCCACTGCCATTTTGAAATGTTAACTTTCATCTTTGCAAAATTTGCTTTTCCAAAGTCATGAGTAATAGTTTTACCCCTTTGATTTATTACTGATTCAGCTATTTTAAATTCCACTTTAAAATGATCGCTTGTACCTAGAGCTGCAGTAGTCTTACACTCACTCAGAGTGTCTCCCATATTTGTTAAAACTAAATCCAATATATGTTTTCCCCTTGTCTGATCTTCAACACACTGTACTAGACTAATTTGATCACATGCAAATTGGAACTCTCTCTCAAAGGGTGTTTCTGCAGAAGATGTTCCCCAGTTTATTCCAGGTAGATTTAAATCCCCTAGAATTAATAATCTATCCATTGGATATAAGGTCAACATGTTATCAATCAAACTTTTATTATATTGTGAGGTTGATGAAGGAGCTCTGTAAATAAGTCCCAAAACTATTTTAGTGGTATATGTCGGTAGTAATTTAACCCATAGTTGGTCCATCATATCAACAGAGAATGTCATTTCTTCTGATTTAATACCATCTATTATATATAGGGCCACCCCTTCCCCTTTTCTATATGTTCTGGACTTTTTATATAAGGTATAACTGACTATGGCCTGACTCCAATCATCATTTACATCCCACCACGTTTCTGTCACAGCAGCTATATGTATATTGTTTGTGGTCAATATATTTTTAAATTCCCCCATTTTGTTTTTTAAACTCCTAGCATTAACTAACATGCAGTTCCAAGAATCAGATTTGTCAGATTTAATAGTATGCTTTCCTCTGTTTGTAATTTCACTGTCATGTCCCCCATGCCCCCTTTCATTTAGTTTAAATCAGTCCCTGTGACTTCTTTAAATCTCTTGACTAAATATCTGGTCCCTGCCCTCTCCAGGTGTAATCCATCATGCTTAAACAAGTTAGGATTATTAAATGCTGACGAGTTATCCAAACATTCTGCTCCTTCTTTTCTGCACAAATCTCTCAACCATCTATTTAATGTGTTGATTTTGGAAGTTTTAGCTAAATGGTAACTGAAGATCGGTAGTATACTAGATATTATTGTCGTACCCCCGTTTTGTTTTATTTTAACTAAAGTATTCTGGAAATCTGTAAAAATATCTTGTAAGTTTCGATTGGGAATATCATTTATCCCTACATGCAGCAAGACCAAGGGATTTGTAGTATTTCCATAAGTCCATCCAGAAGTATAAGTATATCCTGTATCTTAGCTCCTGGCAACATGCTCACTGTGGTAGTTTAATTTCTTCCTCTACATAACATAGCCCTTATCAAGGAGTCTCCTATTACTAACACATCCCTATTTAAATGCTTGGTTTCACTATTTTCCTGAATTTGTGACTGTGAACTTTGATCATGGGTATTCTCAGTTTTAGTTTCTCCAAAATCCACAGTTTGTAAAGGTGTGAACCAGTTTTGTAATGTTATAGGTGCACTATTGTAAATTTGTCCCCCTCTTTTCTTAACTTTAACTTTGGATACCTTTGCCCATTCTTCTGTTTCCTGTTCTGAACTTGGATTTGTTTTTTTGTTGCCCCTCATCCTTACTAAGGGTATGTCCATGTTCCTTGCTTCCTATTTTAGAAACCATAGAATCGATAAATGTTTCCAAACTAACAATCTCTTCATTCTCTGATTTCTTTTCTAACAAACGTGTGATTTCCTCTTTCAACATCTCTACCAATTTGCATTTATCACAAATAAATATGTCAGTTTGTAATCCTATAATGAACATTTGACACTCGGTACGTATTTTAAAAGAGCCTTCCATTTAGAAATAATATTTGTTTATAGTTCAGTATTACTTGCAAACTATATGAACGTCCCAGCTCCCAGCCACCCCAGTGGACACAGCAGACATGCGCAGATGCGCGTGTCTCTGCGCGCGGCCCTGCGCACGCTCGCCCCACTCACTACAGTGAGCTTTTTCTAGCGATGGAGTCCCCGGAAGTGATGACGTGCCTCCCTGTAAGAATCACTCGCTGCAAACAATTGTGAAGTTGTTTAAAAATTACACACACAAGCCCCACTCATGCGTAGGGTCTTGTGGTGACAGAAACCCCCAGTTAAATGTGGCCTAGAACTGTAAAAAAGTGCCTTTAGTTTAGAAATCTTCCCCAAAGACTGAGTAGTGCTGCAAAGCTTTAGCTCCCTTACACAGTTCCCTCCTTAGTCAGATGCAGTCCATCAAATTTAAAGAACTTTCAATAGCGACTGCAAATAGCGACTGACAGATAAGAGCGACTCGGAATAAAAGTGTTCTGAATATGGAATTCTCCTCCACAATCAATGAGCAGTGTGGTGTTAGAATATATAAGATGGGGGGTGCAGGGGGCAAAGCGCCCCATATATGTATTAAGTTTTCATGCCAGTAAGAACAGTCAAATGAACAGGTAGTAGCAGCTGTTCTTGGCAGTGGAAGTCACTATTTTGACGTTCACTGTTTTGTCAGCGCTATTATCACATGGAACCGTTCTGGCAGATGTTCCTGCTGATATTGATCAATCTGTATCTGGCATGTTGAAGTCTCCCATTATCAGAACCTCCCCTTTAGCTGTCATGTTTTGCATATCTTCTAACAGTAATGTGTCTATGTCTTCCCCCTGGTCTGGAGGCCTGTACACAACCCCAGTTTGTATGGCTGTCCCATTTCCTGTTTCAGGGTGACCCACAGTTCTTCTGGCTCCTTATGTGTATTCTGAATTTTTGTAGCTTTGATATTTTCATTGACATAAAGGGCCACTCCACCCCCCCTTTTTGCACCTTGGTCTCTTCTGAACAGTACATAGCCCGGTACAGAAGTCTCCCAACTGTGGTTACTGGTAAACCATGTCTCGCTAATAGCTACTATGTCCAGTTTAGCCTCTGTCATTATTGCCTGCAGGTCTGGGATCTTGTTTCCCAGACTGCGATCATTTGAGTACATGATTTTCCATTGGCCAGATTTTGGTGTGTTAGTTGTTGGGCGAGGTCTGACATTTCCCCAGTGAGCCGCATGGGGAGCCGGACCTTTTTCCTTACCTGGTGATGCAAATGAACTTTGTGCTGAACTCCTGTTTGACCACTAGCTGAGGGGGGAGGGGTGTTCTTCCCATTCAACTTATGGGGTGCTGCACCTCTCTCCCCATTTGCTAGTTTACATATTCTGCAAAGATGTCAAACTTCTGCCCCAATGCACTGACTCCCTCCTTAGTAAGATGCAGTCCATCAAATTTAAAGAACTTTCATTCCCAAAACTGTTGCCAGTTCCCTACACATTTGTGTCATTTTTCCTGGCACCAGCCCTTGAGCCACATGTTTAGCTCCCCTGTCTCCCCTTCTCTGACATTCTGTCCATCTGCCCCCCTCTCCCAGACTGGCTGGATCTCAGAGAAGGAGATGCCAGACAAAATGGATGATAGTTTGTCACCCAGCCTGGTCAGGAGTTCCTTGATCTCCACAACTGACCGACTGACAAGATCGTTAGTCCCTATGTGTACCAGGACATGAATGTTTTCTCCTGCTTCCTGAACAATTTTAGCAATGCAGTCAGTGTCTCTTCAAGCTGATGTACCTGGGAGACATCTGACCATTACCCCCTGGCTGGAGATACGTAGCAGCTCCCCAAATCATAGAGTCTCTTATGATCAGAAGTTTTTTGGATTTCCTTTTTGCTTTTTTTTGTTTTGGTTCCTGTTTTCAGTGAGTTTTGTTGTGCTAGCTCCTATACTGTGGTGTCCTGCACTGCAGTGTCCTCTGCCTCTTTGTTTGATTTCAGAGATAGAGGCAGATACCTGTTTGTAGTTTTTATATGGTTTGTGGAGGTGATATGTTGGAGAGCACTGAGTGATGGGGCACCCAATATGCCCCTCCCTAACCACCTGCCAACCTCACAGACCAACTACCCTCTGTGGTCGAGGTGCTTCTGTTGGATGTTGAGGAAATGGCGGATGGTTCTTATAACATATTTCTTCTTGAAAATGCAATTTGAGGTGCGCAATCTCTGCCCATGCTGCCTGGAGCTGAGATCTTAGATCTCCAATGGCCCAGCATGTAGGACAGTGTCCCAAATCCTGTTAAACTGCCCTTCTGAAAAGTGTTCTGCAGTACCTGCAATTAATGATATCCATTCCAGATAAGTTGCTGGGTTTATAATCTGGTCAGAGTAATTAGAAGGAAGAAAATGAAAGCAAAAGTTTGATTTTGTGTTTTGTTTGTTTTTGTATAACTTGTTGTAACAAGTTAAATTACTAGTGCTCCTGTAAATGAGGTCACTGTGTGCATACCCTTCTGATCTGCCCCTTTCTGCTTTGCTACAGAAAATGTCATGACTGTGCTACCCTATAAAAGGAGTGTAATGTGGGGTGGTTGGGGATGGGGTGGGTGGCTGGGCCCTTCCCCTACCAAAAAAGAAGAACCACAGACGAAAGAAACAAGGAGGTAAGAGCAGAAAACAATTAGCCAGCAACAAATGCAGTAGCCCTGAAAGCTTATCCTAATGATAGATAACACTGTAAAACCTGTAAAGCACCACCTGTAATAATTTCACAGAAGATATACCCTGTAAGAAACACTTTGCTACAGAGAAAAATAAAGCCGTAACAGAAGCTATACCTTGCAAAAGATAATTTGCAGTTAATCTTTTTATTGGTATATATAACAGAAAGAGAGAGAGAGAGATACAACTTCCACAACATAGCAATGTGTATATAATGACATGGTTGTACAATACATACAATAGCACATATCAATACCAGGAATGGTAAAAGGAAGGAAAAAGAAATAAAGTCTATACAATTATATACAGGCGAATAATGAAACTATGTTAAGCAAGCCTGATAATTACACATTCAGAAAGATGCCATGTAAGTCAGATTGAATAAAAAAAAGGTGGGAGAGAGAAAAAAGTTCTTCAAAAAAGGTTATTTAATTTGTATATAAATAATTGTGGTGTTGAATGTATTGTAAAGAGAAAAAGGAGAAAGGGAAGAAAAAATTGAGAGAAAGGGTGGATTTATGAAGTTTGTGGAGGAGGTATATAGAGGTTAAAAAAGGAAGAATAGAAGAGAGAGACAAAGGTAAGTAAGAAAAAGGTAGAAGAAATTAACAGAGACACCGGTTAAACATTATTACCTTACATTATGTGGAATTATTTGAGGATTCTAAGTAATTAAAGTAGTCATGCCAACGTTCATTGTATACATTGAGACGGTCAGATGAAATACGTGTTATATGATCCAAGCAGGCATATTGAGTTAGGTTTTTAAGTATATCTACGAATTTGGGGATAATAACAGATTTCCAGAGCATAAGAATATGCCTTTTAACATGGAGTAACAATATGTTCAGCCATCTGATTTGTGCTTGAGAAATTGTTTTATTATTATGAAAAAAGGGAATACCTAGTAGAGAGTATTTAGGGTCTACTGCAAAAGTTTGACTGGTCACTTTAAATGCGAAGTGATGAACAGTTGGCCACAGGTTTTTAATCAGAGGGCAGTACCATAAAATATGGAGAAGGTCCCCGTTTGGAGAGTTACAACACCAACAGTTATTGCTATTAGTGATTTTCATTTGTTGTAATACCGCCGGGGTCCTATACTATAAATGTAGAATTTTTATCTGTATAAGTGCGCTGCACGTATCCTTAAATGTTTTGTGATGTGATTGGCAGCATTTCTGTCATTGATTATCTGTAATGTTATAATTTAATAGTGTACTCCATTTATTTTTAGCCTTGATCAATTGGTCCGGTAAAGAATCTCTAATATTTTTGTAGATAATACTGCTTAGATGAGATGTTATTTTGGTCCAACGGGATACCTGGTGTTCTAATAAGGATTGTGTAGATGAATGTTGAAAGCATATGTTGCATGCAGTTCGAAGTTGGAGATAATTCCAGAACTCTGTTTTGGGAAGATTCCATTGGTTACAAAGATTAGAGAAGGTTTTAAGTTTTAGGTCTTTTGATTCAATTATGTCAGACAGAAAGAGTATTCCTTTGTTTTTCCAAGTCTGAGAGAAAACTGGGTGATGTTCTAGGCAGATATTGTTATTACCCCAAACAGGGGCATATGCAATGGGTGCTGGACTAGAATTCAGTTGTTTATGCAGCAATTTCCAATAAAACACCAAAGGTGCAATTGTAGGGTGAGATTTTAGATTGTGGGGTAGTTTATTATAGATATGGGAGGTAGAAACATTACCAGGACATAAAGAGGCTTCCATACTGACCCATAGGGGAGTTTGGGCAGACGGTTTACAAAACCATTTGATAGTTTGGGCTGCTCGATAAGCCCATATGTAAGCTTGGAACCAGGGTAGTCTGAAGTCACCTTTTGACCAGTGAGAGTGAAGTTTAGTTTGACTAAATCTTGGAATTTTCCCCTCCCATAGATAGTTACCAATTAGTTTGTCTAATTTGTTTAAGAAATTAGAGGGGAGAATTAGAGGGATATTGGCAAAAAGATAGAGTATCTTAGGTGAAACAGACATTTTGATAGAGGATATTTTCCCGATAAATGAAAGATTAAGAAGCTTCCACCTGTCTAGAGTGGATTTAATATTAGATAACGGAGGGGAAGGGTTAGGTTGGCATCCCAGATTTTATCTAGTTTAGGAGTAATTTGAATACCAAGATATGAGATACCTTGGGGTGCCCCACGAAAACCCAGAGTAGTATTCATAGAGGGTTTACATAAATTGTTTAGAGGCAATGTTTTGGATTTATTATAATTTAGAGCTAGACCAGATAGTAAGGTAAATTCCCTAAGTGACTGAATTAGTGATGAACCTGACATATCCAGATTCTCTAATAGAATGAGGAGATCGTCAGCATAGGAAAGAGAGGTGTAACAAGAATTACCAATGTGAATACCTTGGATATCTTTGGAGTGGTGAAGATGAGCAGACAGGGGTTCCATAGCAAGGATAAATAAAGGTAGAGATAAAGGGCACCCTTTCCTGGTACCTCTGGTTAATAAAAAGGAGGATGAAAGAGTAGAGTTTGTGAGAATGTGTGCTGAAGGGGAGGTATATAAACAGCTTAATCCAGTCACAAAATGTATTGGTGAAGCCGAAATGAGAGAGTACCAGATAGAGGTAATTCCAATTTAATGAAGTGATGCTTTTTCCAAATCGATAGCTATAGCAGCTGCTGGTGAATTAAGAGTTTTTGCTTTGTGAATTATATTGAATAGGGAATGCATGTGGTCAGAACCAGATCTATTCAAGAGAAAATCTGCTTGAGAGGGGTGAGCTAATTTAGCTATTAATGGTTCTAGACGAGAGGTTAATAATTTTGCAAAGATTTTGCCATCAGTATTAAGCAGAGAAATGGGTCTGTAACTAGAAGGGAGAAATAGGTCCTAGTTTTTCTTAGGCAAGACAGTGATAATGGCCTCAGTCATAGTAGGAGGGAGTTTACCGGTAATTGTCAATTCTGTAAACACACTGTAGTACAGAGGACAAAGGGTATCAGAGAGTGTTTTATAGAAATCTATAGTGAATCCGACACCCCGCCCCCGGAGATTTACCAGATTTTAAAGAAGATAGTGCTTTTTGGATCTCCTGGAGGGTGAAGGGTTCGTTGAAAGTTGCCTTATCTTGTTCTGAAAGTTGAGGGAGGTGAAGGTTGTCCAGATAACATTGTATTTGTTTATTGTGCGCAGTATTTTGTTGCAAGTATAACTTCTGGTAAAAAGTTCTCATAATGAGGTTAATAGATGAGTTATCAGAGTGAGTTTGACCTAAGTGGTCTTGTAGACCAGCAATATGTCTACTTGTCAGTTGCACTTTAAGTTGGTAAGAAAGAAGTTTGCCGCATTTATCACCTTGCTCCCAGTAATTATGCTTGAGTCTAAAAAGGGCCAGTTCTGCTTTGCGGGATATAAGGTTATTAATCTTAGTTCTTAATTGGAGAATTTCTAGATGAAGTTGTGAATCTGGATTGGGTTTATGAATATTGAAGTATTGACTTTCTTTTTCTTTTAAAAGTTTTTCTAGTTCTGTCAATTGTTGTTCTTTTTGTTTTTTTCTATGGGCAGCATAGCTAATGATTTTACCTCTAACGGTAGCCTTCAATACTTCCCAAGTGATACCTATGGAAGTATCAGATGGATTATTAAAAGAAAGATGGTCATGGATTTGATTTTTAACCCATGGAATAAAATCTGGGTCTTTCAGTAGAAGAGGATCAAGTAGGAGATTTGGATGGTGGGGGGGCCCATAATAGATGTAGTTGGATGGGGGAGTGATCAGAAATAGTGATAGGGAAGATGGATGTATTGATTGTTTTGTCTGTTACAAAGGGGGATGTGAACCAATAATCAATTCTGCTGTATGACTTATGATGTGAGGAGAAGAAGGAATAATCTCGATCTCTGGGGTGAAAAAGCCTCCAGATATCTGATAAGCCGAAGTCTTTCAGTAGCATTGATAGGGCTTTAATACTTCTGGGATGCGAGTCGAGGGGAGAGTTGCTTCTATCTAGGTGGGCTTCTAGAGCCAGATTGAAGTCGCCTCCTAATAGTATTGGTAGGTTATTACTATTGTTTAACAAGATATGTTGTGCTAGATTGTGAAAAAATTCTGGGGAGTCGGAGTTGGGAGCATAGACATTAATTAACATAATGGGACCTGTTGGAGTATTTAATATAACAATTACCCACCTACCTTCAGAGTCAGTTATTGTTTTTATTAGGGTCCAATTAAGATTCTTGTGTAATAAAATAGCTACCCCATGTTCCTTAGAAGAAAATGAAGAAGCATATATTTGACTGACCCAGTCCCTCTTGAGTCTATTAATGCCCTCATCCAGGAGTTTGGTCTCTTGTAAGAAAGCTATATGTACTTTATGCTTTTTAAGATAGGTAAGAGTTTGCTCACACTTACAACGAGAATGGACTCCCTTAATGTTCCACGAATAAAGTATTAAATCACTCATGGTATGAGTGGATAGAGTATAGGGATAGCCAGAAGCATAAGGGACTCCAATTGGTTATGGTAGAGGACGTCATACGGTCAAGTGGGATAAAAGGTATAGAAATGGAGGTGGGCAGGATCACTAAAATATATGGACTAAGAATTTTGCAATGGTAATAACTAGCATGTCTCTCTGTTGAATAATATAAGGAAGAAGATCTAAACATATTAATCTTAAAAAAAAAAAGAAAATACTTATCCTAATATATAACAAACTATGTCACACTACTTATACTGTGTAGTAGGATGTAAGTCAGCACAAGTGCCCGAGACTCTCCTACCACACAGCTAGGCGAGATATGTTGTAAGTAGATCTTAAGAGCAAAAAATACAGTACTGATATACTGTCTATAATCTTAAGCTACAAACTGTATGCACAGCTATATTAAATACTTGCAATATCAAATGGCTTATTGTTTAGTATAAGTCCCTGAAGGAGCAGAACCAATATGATGTGTTATCTAAAAGAGTTCCAGGTTGTACATGCAAAACCAGTAACAGTAACATACTCTGAGCATGGAGAAAAACATACAGCTCAGAATAAGAAAGTATTGCCAACTTAACAAGTAAGTATTATAACTTTATGAGTGAGTTTATAAATGGCCTTATGGAATGATTGATCCATCGTATCGAGCACAGTACTCATGTATTTAGTTGTGTGTTTACGTGTAGAGTACACACTAGTTATAACATTTATGCGTGCACATGCAAAAAATTGGTATACAAATATGCACACAAACATGTATACATACATGATGCACGTAAAAGCATGAAACAGATAGATGGACACATGGATATGTATAAACAGGAATATATATATATATATATATATATATATATATACACACACACCATATGCATATATAGTTCATAAAGAGGTAGGGGTATCCATAATGAGCTTAATTGAAGCTTAGTGAGGCAGTAATTCCAATTTGTCCTGATTAGAGATATGGGGGAAGGGGTAGGGGAAGGAGAAATAATAATGTAAAAGAAATCATAAAGAAGGAGAGTGAATATTCAAGTGGAGAGATATTATATTTATAGTGTTTATATATATTAAATACCCATAGTAACATTAGTAAGATAATAATAGTGATAGTAGTAAAAAAAAAAAAATAAATAAATAATGATAGTGATAATGATAATGATGGTTCAGGCTTTGAGACTCCAAGTTAGCCCCGATATAAGCACACAGGTTAGATGCGGGTGTCTCATGGCTCGAACATTGCCAAGGCTTGAAAGATAAAGAAATAAAGGAAAGATAATGTATAGTGGCGAAGCTGAAGCTGTGTGTAGCCCTAGCAGACCCCAACTGATAACATTTTACAATCCTCAAATGTTTGTTTTCAGCTCCATGCCAGAGTGTACACCCCATTATTAGATAAGTAAAGGTGCCATATTTATAAATCAGGGGATATTAGAGTCATGAAAATAGCCTGCAGCATGCTGGATAACGTAACCAAAGGAGGGGAGTACAAGGGAATAAACAGGACCAATAACCTAAAAAAAAAAAAAAAGGGAAGGAAAAGAATTAGAACAATGCTGTCATAATAAAATAGTAATAGCACTGGTGCCTCAAAAAGGAAGATTATGGATCCGGAATGGTGAAATACAAATATTGTTAAATATCAGCTATGATGTAGTTAGTGCTGGTAACGGGATATCCTTCAGTCTATGGACCAATAGATAAATGCCACAAATGCTAAAATAAGCATGGGAAGCATTACTATGCAACTTCAAGTTCTAATAGGCGGTGATAACACGGCTATGGGAATGGTGTGCGATCTATCATGCAAGAGATACTAATATCCTGAAAAAGAACTTTGCTATTCTGTGTGGAATATAGAAACATAGTAGTTGAAGGCAGATAAGGACTGCAAGGCCCATCCAGTCTGCCCATTTTGTCTACCTTATGAATGTGTCGTAGGCCTGTACTCTGTAAATGGCCTATCTATTCATACTCATCTGCATTGCTCCCTTATGCCTAACCCATGCCTGTTTGAAGCCCTGCACTATATTCATATCCCTCACTGCCTGAGGTAGGCCGTTCCATTCATCCACCACCCTTTCTGTGAAAAATAACTTCCTCACATTCCCCCTTAATCTGCCTCCCTCTAATCTCACGCTGTATCCTCTTGTCCAGCTATTTTTCTTATATTGAAACATGTTAGACTCTTTCACCTTGTTAATGCCCTTAAGATGTTTGAATATTTCAATCATATCAATTTCTCTAGCCACATACAGACCATTTGCAGCAAACTTTAGCCCAAACTTGCAGTCCTTTATCGCCACAAAGCCAGCCTTCCCCTCCACAACCAATGTAAATTACAACTAAAAACCATCCTGTCTGTGCTGAACTATGCCAGCGCAGTATACGACACTGATCCAGCCACCTCCCTCTCTAAATTTGACATTCTTCTTAACTCCTTTTGCCATTTTGCCACTGCCCCACCTTACCCATTACTGCCTCCTCTATGCCCCACTCTCTCTCATTACGCTATCTCACAGGCGTTTTGTCCACTGAGCCTCCCTCATAGCTAAGTATTAGTTTGATTCCCTTCCCCCATATCTTTCACACCAACTTACCCCTGCCAATTCCACTTCCAACTCTCTTCGCCACAGAGACTTGTGAACCTTCTCCATCCCTCGCCCTCACTCGTCAGCAGGCCAGTCCACTTTCTCGTACCGTATCCCTCTTCTCTGGAATAATCTACCCTCTAACCTTCACTTTGCTTCTCTGCTCTCTTCCCTCAAAAAAATCCTCGCACTCCTCCCCTCCCCTCAGTGCCCAAACTACTCCTAACCTCACCCCCATCTTGATTCTTATCCCTCGTGGGCTCTTCCCAATATCCTCCCAGGAGGATTGCTGTGAGCTCTCCCCCCCCAGCTCTACAAACTTTCCCTCATACTTACCTGTGACAAGTCCCCAGCTCGCTTGAACTGATTACCCTTCTGTTTTCAAGTGTCCCAAACAAAATCTGTCAATGTATTTTATGTACCCTATTTTATTATGTTCACCACTGTATATTTTGTGCCTGCATCTTATTATCATCTTGTAAAATGTTCTTTGTATATTATGTTTACTGTAACCATGCTCAACTTTCTGTGATTGTGATTGTTTTGCTTTGTACCCGGGTCACACCTGGAAATGAGCCTCAGCTCAGTGTGCCTTTCCCGGTCACCAGTTTTAAATTTATAGTAAAATATCATCTCTCACTCCTTTGCTCAAGGGGATACATATTGAGCTCCGTTAATCTGTCCTCATATGTTTTCTGATGCAGTCCCTGCACCATTTTGGTTGCATTTCTCTGGACTGCCTCCATTTTGTTAATGTCCTTGTGAAGGTGCGGCCTCCAGTACTGCATGCAGTACTCCAGATGGGGCTTAACTAGTGTCTTGTAAACAGGGATTATTACCTCCATTTTACGGCTTGCAATACCCCTACTAATACACCCCAACATCCCTCTAGTCTTACCTACTGCTTTAGTGGTCAGCTTGGATGATTTCAGATCATCTGTGATGATGATGCTCAAGTCTCTTTCTTCCCTTGTGAGTGCCAGCAACTCCCCTCCCAACCTATAGGTGGCTTCAGGGTTTCTCTTCCCTATGTGCATGATTTTGCACTTCTTTACGTTAAACCCCATTTGCCACTCTTCTGACCATTTTGCCAGTTTATCCAGATCTCTTCTCATTCTGCCCACTCCATCTGGATCATCTACTCTGTTGCAAATCTTGGTGTCATCTGCAAATAGACAAACCTTACCCTCCAGTCCATCTGTAATGTCACTGATGAAGTTATTGAAGAGGACTGGCCCCAGGACTGATCCCTGAGGTACTCCACTTGTGACTTGCATCTCTTCTGACTTTATACCATTTACCACCACTCCCTGTTTTCTGCCTGCCCACCAGCTTGCCACCCAGTTGACCAACTCCCCCTTATCCCCTTTGATCTTAGCAATACCCCCTCTGGACTTTCTCCTTTCACTAATGTATCTATAGAAAGTCTTGTTGCCTTCTTTTACTGTTCGTGCTAGTGTTTCCTCAGTTTGGGACTTTGCCTGCCTTACTGCCTTCCCTGCATCCCTTAGGGAAGTTTGGTATGCTTCCCTATCTTCGTCTCACCGCTTTCAATGCATGTGACTTTTGTGTCTATGTGCATTTTAAAAAATGTGATTTTTGTTTACTTGGGGTAGCTGCAGTTGCTGTATATTCTGACTGGCTCTGATGACTAGCTGCATTAAAACATTTGATTTTTGTTTATTACTCAGGGGAAGGGGTATCTGCAGTTGTATTGTGCTTTATCTGACTTTGGTGACTGCCTGCATTTAAATAATGTGATTTTGCATTTTGTACTTAATGAGGGGGTAACTGTAGATTGACTCAGTAGGTAGCACACTCGCCTCTGAGGCTGGGAGATCAGAGGGCTGTGGGTTCAGTTCCCATATCTGGCACTTGGATTAATATCCCAGTACTGACACTGTAGTGCAGCATGAGAGGGGTGCTGCACTTCTGAGGTGCCGTCTTTCAGATGAGACGTTAAACCGAGGTCCCATCTGCCTGGATTGGTGGCAGTTCAGGTGGATGTTAAAGATACCATGGGACTTATCGAAAAGAGTAGGGGAATTTCCCCGGTGTCCTGGCCAAATTTCCCTCATTCACTAAAAATACCACCAACAGCTTAATCTGGTTCAAGGTCAGTTGGCATTCATCTGTATCCCCCTTCCCTGGGTCATGCCTGAAAATAGGCAGGATTTGTCTAGTGCACTTACCCGGTCAACAAAAACTAAATAAATAAAATAAATAATATTTTACTCTGTCCTACCGTGACTGTAGTTACTGTCTGCATTTTGAAAATGTAAATTTTACATTTTTTTCTCTGCTCAGAATTTCCATGTGGTTCTGTCATAGTTGCATAATTATTTGTTGTCCTGGATCATTACTGTTTTCGGTTAGTATACCCCTCCTGCCATGTTTTATTACCTGTCAGCATATTCCCTTGTGACCAGGTGTCGACCAGTGAGAAGCCAGAACTACTGTAGTCAGTCTCATTCTATGAATATTATCAAGTAAAACAGTAAATTGAAATGTTGCAGAAAGAATATTTGAATCCAACATACAATATTTTAGAATGGGAATGTCTTAGAAACACATTTCTGAGGTTAAATCCCAAGAAAGTTAATGGAGCACTCAAAAATATTAAGATAAAAACAACTGACACATTTGTTTTCTTATTGTAAGGAAACACTAATTAAATATCTATTTTCAGTCAGCAGGAAATCTGAGAGCAATGACTGTTGGAGCCAGCAATCATCACTTGAGAATTGCCAGCTGAGTCAAACAGAGAAATCCCATCAGTATCCACAGTGCAGAAAGAATGTCCATGACTTACATCTTATCACTAGACAACAACAGATTTGTGAAGGAGAGGGGCAATTTAAATGTACCAAATATCAGAGAAGTTTAAGCAAGCTAAATGCAGTTAAATGTAATGACAAGAGTTTTACTGTATAAAACCAAAAAATGTAACACATCAAAGTCACAAGGACTCAAATAAATGTGTTCAATGCGACATGTGGTTTACAGCCCAGAATATCTTCATGAGGCATCAGCAAAGTCACTCTGGCATCTCGTGGCTGGATGTGAAGTACTCATGGCAGAAGGCCTGTATACTGAAAGACACAACAATGTAGCAAGATTGATTCACTGGAAACTGCAAACACTATGACATACAGGTAGCAGAGAGACACTGGAAACATGAACCACAAAGAATCACAGAGAATGAAGAAGTAATGATCACATGGGATCACCCAATGCCAACTGCCAAGAAAGTGGAAGCAAGAAAACCCGATATTGTAATACAAGAAAAGAGAACAAAGGTAGCATTGCTGATTGAAATAGCCACCCCTAGTGACTGCAGTGTGCTGCGTACAGAGAGACACAAAATCATGAAATACCAAGATATGCAGTCAGAAACCAAACTGATGTGGAATAAGGACACACAGATTGTTCCAGTAGTGCTTGGAGCAATGGGACTAATTAAAAAGAACTTTCAGGCACATTTAAATATGCTACCAATACTTGTGACACCTTATGAACTTCAAAAGGAAGCCATTTTGGGGACGTTGCGTGTGCTGAGAAGAGAGCTCTCCGCAAACATCAAAGATTAATACAGTACTAATTTCTTGAGTTTTGAATATGCTCTGGCTAAAGAATGGGGTCCATTCTTGCCACGGTATTAGAAATCCCTAAACATTTGGAGACACTAACCCCGAGAGAAAGATATAACAACATAGTGAGATTCATCCACTGGAAACTGTGCAACTAGTATTGCATACAAATAACAGAAACACTGAAAACACAAACCACAGAGAATCACAGATAATGAAGAAGTAATGATCACATGGGATCCCCCAATAGGAACTGCCAAGAATGTGGAAGCAAGAAAACCAGATATTGTAATATAAGAAAAAAGAACAAAAGTAGCATTGCTGATAGAAATAGCCACCCTTAGTGATTACAGTGTCTTGCGTACAGAGAGACACAAAATCATAAAATATCAGGACATGCAAACAGAAACTAAACTGATGTGGAATATGGACACACAAATCATTCCAGTAGTGCTCAGCGCAGCGGAGCTAATCAAAAATAACTTTCAGGCACAACTAATTAAGGGCTCTATGATGCCGGTTCGACAACAAACATGTTGACTGGCATCACAGTGCCAGGCTCCATGTTGACAATGGTGCAGTCAGCATGAGCTGCGTGTGTGTTTTTTCTTTGCGGGCTTTGCCCCCAAACCCCCCACACAGGGGGCTCTGCCCCTCACATCCCCCATACTATAGGATTATAACTCCAGGTTGGAGTTAGTTCAGGGACAGGGTGCAGGATGGGGAAGGGGTTGTCTGGTCCTAGCAACACTTCTACTGCAACATGGCACTGTTGATAATGAGGCATGTCACCGTAGAAATGTTGCTGTTCAGGGGGCATACCCTAATTAAGCTAACAATATCTGGGACACCTTATGAACTGCAAAAGGAAGCCATCCATCCTAGGGACTCTACACATGCTGAGAAAAACGCACTCAGCAAATATCAAAGATTAAAGGGGCATTGTCAGCTTTTCCCCAGTTTCCTTGTGCACTAATCTGATTTCTGTAGTTGTTGGTTTTCACCGATGCATGTTGCATTCAAGAAGTCCATGTTGTGTGAACATCGATATTTATGTGTAAAGTCAAAAAATAAGCTCTAAAATTCTCACATCTCTGGAGCTGGGTTTCAGGTCGCAAGTGCCAAGTGTGCTCATGCACGTTGCCGATCGGTATGCTGTAGGTGCTGGCTTCACGCACCTGGTCATCAATTTCCTGTCCTGTCTTCGGAGTGCTGCTCTTTCATGTCCCACTCTTCCTAGGATTTCTTTCCGCGGGTGGAGTTGTAGTGCATTACTTGTCCAATTTTGCCACGCTACTGTCTTCACCTTTGCCTGCCTACCTGCTTACCAAAACATGGATCCTGAACAGGTATAATATGTTGCTTACAAATTCGACATGGCATATGTTTTTGCACGGTGCGGGATTGTCTTTTACCTGCCAAACCATGAACGGTGGTCGGTGCATGTGAAGACAATACTAGACGCTTCAAAGTTGTGTAATTGTTCCTTGACATCACCCATGTTATATATTTCGTTTAGCACAAACAAAATGAAGCAAATTATATTGCCAGTTTGAGTTGTGTGTGTGTGGATTGGGGGATGGGATAGGCAGTGGATGTGCGATGTGTTTTTCGTTTTCCATGAACGAAATGAAACCAAAATTGTTGCCAGATTTTTTTTCGGCGGGGAGGGGCTTGGTGTCATACTATATGAAATAGGCAGAGCATGTAGTGCTCATAAAGTCCATTATGAGTTCTCATATTATTCTTCAATCAAATGAGTGTGTTTTGATGAACAAAATCAAACGAATTATATTGCCAGTTAGAGTTGTGTGTGTGTGTGGATTGGGAGATGGGGTGTGCAGTGGATGTGCAATGTGTTTTTCATTTTCGACGAACAAAATGAAATGAATTATATTGCGAGTTAGAGTTGTGTGTGTGTGTGGATTGGGGATGGGGTGTGCAGTGGATGTGCAATGTGTTTTTCATTTTTGATGAACAAAATTAAATGAATTTTATTGCCAGTTAGAGTTGTGAGTGCGTGTGTGTGTGTGTGTGTGGATTGGGGGATGGGGTGGGCAGTGGATGTGAGTTATTTTTTTTGTTTTCCATGAACGAAATGAAACCAAAATTGTTGACAGATTTTTTTTTGGGGAGGGGGCTTGGTGTCATACTATATGAAATCAATCAAATGAGTGTGTCTCAATGAACAGAGGTAAGGGTAATTCCTGAGGGGTGCCAGGGTGATGGGGCTGGGGCAGCCAGGTAAAAGGGTGCCAACCAGAGATGTAGAATCACAAATAGCAGTAGCTGCAAAAAAATAACATTTTACTGACTCCAGGAACAGCCTGCTGAGATGTACGGGGGCGGGCGCAAGGTAGCTAATTATCGAATTACATTATATTTGTAACACATTGGTTGTTAGGCTGCAAGGCAGAGAGGATTATGAGAGCGTGACAGGTGCCCAGTCCAGAGGTGTCGGTTGGTGGAGCACTGCTCCATTACGTGGGAGACCCAGGATGGTTTCTCATTCCCAGTTCCCTCACCTGGGCTAAAAGGGTCTGGAATGTAGTGCAGAGGCATTGTTTGCTGACCCTAGGTGGAGGGTGCCAAGTGTCCCATTTTCAGAGTACCACCTGTAGCTGAGACAGAGGGACTGCATTGATGCTGTGGGGGACCATGCAGTGTTGGCAGTTTCTCGCCTACAGGTAACGACACAGGTGCTCACTGGCTACTTACTGGGGAGGAGGGAGTGCCTTACAGGAAAAAAAAAATCCTTGGAGTGAAGCAGTACAATAACTGGCATATACGCAGAGAGATTACAGAGTGATGAAATGGAGACCCAGGTTCAAATCCTGTGAAAGTCACTTACTGTTTGACCTTGAACAAACTGCCTCTCCAGGCTGTAAAATTGGTAGAAGAAAGTGCGCCCCCCCCCCAATCTTAGCTAGATTATCCTGGGCAAAAATAATGGTAAAAAATAACTTTATTGTGTTAAAAAAAGAATGCCCAGAGATCGATACTTTTTTTTTTCATTTAAAGGAATGTGTTTAGTCGCCAGAAATGTAAAACAGTACAAAATCATTCTGGCCATCTGTATAGTGATCTTTATTTTTTTGGGGCTGGATGGGTGGCAATACTGTCATGTTTGATGCATCTTTCAGTCTGCAGTAATTCGAGACCCACCAATGTCAGAAAGCGCTACATGGCAATGTGTAGTTTATGCCACCAATTGAGAGATTAATATAACTGGTGAATACGTTTTCCTTGCCGGCGATACTACTAATTTCAGTTTTTTTCGTGATTTCTGTTTATGTCATGCTAGTTGAACATCACAGCATTGATAATCAGAGCTATTTCAAGTCTTGGGATTCTGATGCTTTGGGGGAGGTGGTATTGTCATCATCTCTTATTATCTCTTCATCTTTTGATGCTATTCCGGTCAGTAGCTTTTTTATTGAATTGCACTGCATTTCAGAATAATGAGGATCTAAAATACATGGAGCATGCCACTGCCAACGTTGTCTTTATTAGATGATGTCATGGTTTACCCCTGTCAGATGACATTGCGCCAAAGGTCGTTATTTTTTTTCCCCCATCACTAATTCAATTGGATTCTGTAAAACCCAAGTGTATGGATTGGGGGATGGGGTTGGCAGTGGATGTCAGATAGCTCTGAGTGCTCGTAAACTCCAGTTCTGAGTCTTCATATGACTGTTGAATAAGATACATTGCGTCACTACTATCTTCGTTATTCCCTGCCTGATCACCATAACGTGGATCCAGAACAGGTATAATAGGTCTCTTTCAACAGATGTTGACTTACTAAGTTGTTCAGTGTTATGATTTATGTGTTACAGGTTCACCTTTTTGTTGCCAAATCCTCTACATCGGGAGGTGCGTGTGAAGAAAATAGTTGTGACTTCAAAGTAATGATATTGTTCCTTTACTGCACTCACACTACGTATTTCGTTTTCCACCAATGAAATGAAACGAAAAATGTTGCCATATTTATTGGGGGTGGGTGGGGAGGGCCTTGGTATCAGAGGATATGACATAGCATGTAGTGATCACAAACTCCATCACTAATTCATTCGACTCCATGCAATCATTATGTATGCTTATTTTCAAAGGTGAGGAATGCTGGTCATGTGTGTAACATTTTCCCCTGCGTTTAGTCCCTTTATTTTACGGCATCCTACCTCAGTAGGCTACACACTACATTGCATCAGGCACTGCCCATGACACGCTCAGTGATGAGCAGTGCACTATGTGTGCATTCCAGTATTATAGTGCAGCTTGTACACATTTGTACTACTCAGGGACACTGGGGCGACTTGGTGATAAGCATTATCCAACCTCCAGTGGCCTGCTTTTGAACTTTCATGACAGGCAATATAATAAAGAAGCAGCTTCAATCTTTACATTTCATTCACTTACATTGCTACAGGATCACACAGCTTTTGTTTTCCACTTCTACATCCAAACAAGGAAGCAAGTCAATGTTCCCATTCAACAAACAAACACTATGCCTTATCTCCATCTCACAATGGGTTTTGTAAGGCTATTGCTGAACATCTATTGATTACTGGAAAGGTTTCTAAATGATCCTGCAGTTATGTCTGATCTGTGACACAATAGACCATGTGTTGTTGGGCACCTTGCTGTTTTCACCTCATCAGGGAAGTTTTACATAGTCTGACTGCCTGGGAGCTGTCTAAAGATCTTCGAAGGTGCCTTAGCATCACCATTTGAATTTCTCCTCCCCATCAAACAACTGTGCCTTTGCACTTGCTCAGCCAGACAAGTATGTAAGGCATACTTGCCATTCAACCCAAAATACAATGCCTTGTTTCCATCTCACAATGGTTGTTAGTCATACCCTTCCTGAAGTTGACTACTTGTAGCAAATGCACTTCTGACTGCTCGTTGCCTCTGTTGTCACTATGTTTGCAGCATAAAATGCTCTGTGGGCTATCTGACCTGGAGCGATGTGTAGAAACATAGAAGTTGACGTCAGATAACAACTGCTTGACCCACCTAGTCTGCCCATTTCACTACCTAATGGATAAGATTCAGACCATATGTGGCCAACAGCCGACTTCAGTGTGTGTGTGTGTGTGTGTGTGTGTGTGTGTGTGTGTGTGTGTGTGTGTGTGTGTGTGATGTCACTAATGGATGCAGTCACTACAGTTCCATCGTGCTGTGCACTGGCCATGACCATGGGAACTCATTTTTGCTCAACATGTATCATGTCCAGGCTGGCTCATCTGCTGCCATCTTCCACTCCTTGTGGTTGTTCCTTGAAAGCCCCCCCACACACACACACCTTACATAGTTTGTTATGTCAATAGTGCTCCTAGACTGAGATACCACTAAATGTTGTCACTCTTTCTGCTTTGCCTTTGTAGAAGAAACGATTCATCTATTTATTCTGATCTTTGCAGACGCAGTACACTTACTTGTCTCAGTCTGACAAAGGTATTTAGTAGTCCATAGCTTAAATTCTTTTGATGCTACTAAATGGGTGTGAATGGTTTGCAGTTATAGATGTTCTCAATGGGACTGCTATTACTTCTGAACTCTGCATTACTAAAGCATCTTTTTTTTTGGCATCATGCTGTTATCAACTCATCTAGTAACATGTTGTAGGGTTTGGTCACTTCGAAGCTATCAAAAGGAAACTTTTCCTTTGTCCCCATTCAAAGCTTTCACATTTACTTTGTGGTTGCATTGGTCATTACAGTGATCACATAGCTGTTCCTCTTCACTTGTCTGGCTACTTCTGAACTCTGCATTACTAAAGCATCTTTTTTTTTGGCATCATGCTGTTATCAACTCATCTAGTAACATGTTGTAGGGTTTGGTCACTTCGAAGCTATCAAAAGGAAACTTTTCCTTTGTCCCCATTCAAAGCTTTCACATTTACTTTGTGGTTGCATTGGTCATTACAGTGATCACATAGCTGTTCCTCTTCACTTGTCTGGCTAGACTAGGATTAAGGGCGCAATTGATATTCAACTGGCACTACACTGACTTGTCTCAGTCTTACAATGTTCTTTGTAGTCCACAGCTGAAAATCATTTGATGCAACTAAATAGGTGTGAATGCTCTGCAGTTATGTCTCAATTTTTCTATGTGGCCATTGTGTGTGAAGCAGACAACTGACAAAAATGTTTATCTCATTGAGTATCTTCCTACTGTGAATGTGGCTTGTTATCTACATTTCTATGCTCACATTTTTATAACAGCACAACACTGAATCATAGACAGCACAATACAAAACATTATTGGTGACCCTGCTTTACCTTTCCCTTTCATGTGTTTTGGATCTCACTGTTGTTTCACTGAAGTCAATGTTTTCAGATGCCTAATTTGGACCCCACTGCCCACAGTAGAATATTTACCTCAAGGAAACTACTGATGTGTTTGTGTGTGCAAAGAACACACTCTGTTTTGTGTTGGAGTGCATATGTATATCATAGCACATGCCTTTATGGGATACAAACAAAGTGTGACATTATGTGCAACAAATGGAAATTCCTGAACTATTAGTGGGTCTCTGCACATTGATGTTTCACTCATGGCATATGCCGTTCTATGATGCAAACAAAGTGTGAAAGCTTGCCATTGCAAATATGGGATGTAGCTTGACATTCAGATATGCCTGGTACCATGTATATTTCAAATTTACTCTGTCGGCAACTTGCTAACTGCACAGCACACGTTGTGTAATGAGGACCACTATAGTCAGTCTGAACTTGTATGTGTACATGTAAACATACTATAAAGCCAGCTGAATGTGTGCTATGGTCTTGCAAGTCTGACTAATGGTCACTGCATATGCTGGTCACCTTCTGTTGCCCCCCAACCACCCTTGACCCCTCTTTCCAAATGTGGCTCTTGTATGTACCCTCTGCCTACACCTATCACAGCCATAAATAACTCACCCACCATAGTAGCAGCCACCCATTCCCTGGTCTTTGCATTGCTGTTCTCCACCACTCTATCCGTGATGTACTGCCTTCATGTTGCCTTCCTCAGCATCCACCCATCAAACATCATTCTGTGTCTCCTGGTGTCCCCCCGGCTCCAACAGCAGAACTGTCCCCTACACCATTACCCTATTTATTGCCATGAAATTAGTGAATATAATGCCACCAGAATAGGCTTAACAGTTTTTCATGTCTGCTCATTTCGTCAGCCCCCACCCTGGGTGCTGACCTTGCTGCACCACTGTCCCTCTCTGGATTCTTTCTTCCCAGTCCTGGATATTCTCACTGCATTGGATTTTGCTTCCAGAACCCTACCCCTGTACCTATCCCACCCCCTCTTGAACCCCTCCACCTTGTCTGCCTCCCATGGGTCCACCAGCCTCCCAGTGAAGTAGCACCTCCTCCTTTCTCTCCTGAATCTCCCCCCCTCCAGCTTCCACCCATGCCCTCTAGTTGCCCCTCCCTCCTTCCTTCGGTGCACCCTGACTGCTCATCCCCTATTTACCCCTTCATGTACCTGAAGACCTCTATCATGTCCCCCCATTCCCTTCTCTCTTCCAATGTGTACATATTTAGCTCTTCGAGCCTCTCCCCATCAGTCCTGTCCCCAAGCCCCAAATCATTTTGGTTGTCCTCCTCTGGACCCTCTCCAGGAGTTCAATGTCCCTCTTTAAATGTTGCCTCCAAAACTGTATGCAGTACTCGAGGTGTGGCCTCACCAAGCAGTTATACAGTGGGAGTATCACTGCCCTCCTTCTGTAGGTGATCCCCGTTGCGATGCATCCCATTATCCTGTTGGCCTTTGCCACTGCTCCCCTACAAGTCTCCAAGTTGTTCATCTCAACATATACCACCACCCCAGGTCCCTCTCAGCCATCAAAACTTGTAGCATGTCCACTGTAGGGTGTACACTAGGCCCTGGTTTCTGGCTCCCAGGTGCAGTACCTTGCATTTCCCTGCATTGAACCTCAACTTCCACTTTCTAGACCACCTTTCCAGAGCCTCCTGGTTCCCCGGTAGGACCACCCTCCCCTCCTTCTCATCCACCACCACCCCCAGTTTTGAGTCATCTGCAAAGAGACTCATCTCACTGCTGATACTCTTCCTTATGTCAGAGATATAGGCGCTGACCAGGAGTGGCCCAAGGACCAATCCCTGAGGGAACCCGCTAATGACCCTCCTTGGGGATGAGACTATCCCACCAACCACTACCCTCTGGGTCCAGTCCTGCAGCCAATTTCCTATCCATCTGTTCAACTGGTTCCCCACCCCCATTTCTCCCAGCTTATCCAACAGGCCCCCATGAGGAACAGAGTCAAATGCCTTGCTGATGCCAATGATACTATCAATACCACTGGGCTAAAGGCCTTCAAATCCAGGCTCCGAAACACCCTGATCGCTTCCAGCATCTGTGACTGTCATGGATAATGTCTATGCAACTTAGATCCAATACCGCTCTTCTTATATCTAGCTCCTTACATAATGCACTTGCCCTAGTTTGGCCTCTGCCCCATGCGCTCCACAGCACCTGACAATGCCACCTTCCTGGCTGCTTCACCCCACCCCCTCCTTATCCTTACCTACCCCCCTCTCCTCTCTCTTCCCATTTTCTTACCTCCCGCCTTGCCCCTCCCATTTCTTTCTACCACCCCTCCCCTATTGTCCTCTTTCTTTCCACTTTACCCTCTCCCTGTCTGTTCGAAATTAATTTGATATCCTTTACCCTTATTTGTGTAACAATTTTATCTATTGTCATGTGATACCTATGTCTTGACGTGGAACCTTTGTAAAAGAGCCCTGGGCTTTAAGGTAATTGTAATCCTAGAATTGAAATAAATGAAGTATAAAAGAGGACAGCCACTGGTCTACCCAGGTCCAGGGCACTCATCACCCAGTCATCGAGCTCCACAAGGTTTGTCTCACATGATTTCCCCGGGACAAATCCATGCTGTCAATCATCCAGGCACCCACACTTTTCCGGGTGCCCACCTTAATCTCTTCTTGACAATGCACTCCATCACCTTGCTCACCACTGATGTTAGGCTGACAGGCCTGTAGTTCCCTGCCACCTCCCTTGCTCCCCCTTGTGGATAGGCACTATATGCACCACCTTCCAGTCCTGGGGCACCCACCCTGTCCTCAGACCGATGCTGAACAGGTCCACCAGGGGTTTTGATGGGATATCTGGCAGTTCCTTCAGCACTCTGGGATATCATTTATCCATTCCCTGTGCTTTCTCCATCTTGCAGGACCCGATGTCTTCCCTCACTGTCTCTCTCTTCCATGATTTCCACCTCTGCTACCTCATTCCCCTGCTTTGCCTCCTCCCCACCTGCCAGTGATGCCCCCTGTCCCCAGACCTTCCAATTGGTAACGTTCCCCCTCTCCTCTTCTGCAGTGTACAGTAACGCTGATTGTCTACATTTTATTTTCCTGTCAAATCCATAAGGAAATGTTGGCTTAGCATGCAGCATAAACCACACTGTACACTCTGTTGAAACACTCACAGTAGTGTCTATTTGGTGCAAGTGGGTGTGTTGGTGATGCTTGGTCTTGCTGCGTGTGTGGATGTGCATTGGTGGATGGATGTGTGAGTGTCAGTGGGTGTGTGTCCTATCTCCTTCCAAAACCAAGTCAATGCACATCCAAAAAACAAGAAACACACATTGACCCACAATAAAACAATAAATCTAGCACTGTCAAGCCCTCTAAGGCCTCAAAATGTCTACTGTAAAATCCACATTTTATGAATGTAAACATTTTTCAGAGGTTGCTGATGTTGCAGGTAGTTTGATTATCACTATTTTTTCCTTTCGACAATTGAAAAAAAGCCTGTCCACTATAATGCTGTGACCACACCTGAATGTGTTTGTTTACATTCCTGTATGCATGCCCACTGCAACTTTCCTCAACCTTTGGGACAGCCCAAGATAGGCTAGACACTCAAGCTGCAGTGAGATGAGAGGAGACTATTGCATCCTGAGTGACTGGTCTCTTTTATAGTGTTCCTATGTTCAGACAGTATGCAGTAAAAGTAAATCAAGGATTAGAAACATTAGTATGCATTCCAGTCCTATGAAGAAAGGAGGTAGATTATACAACCAGCTACTCCAATGAATTTGAGACAAAGTCAGCAATCATATAATGTGACTTTTCATCTAGAAATTGTCTGATGGAAAAAAGTTTGACAATGTTCAAGTATAAATAGTATGATGAAAACCTGTTAGACAGTGTCATAGAAGACTACATTCAAAAGGTATGTTTTCTGCATGAGTGTTGGTGTTGGGGTGGGTGTTTTGATGTGGTCTGGTGGTTCGGTGTGTTTGGTTGGTTTGGTGTTGGTTGGTGGGTGGCTGTGAATGGGTGGGTTGGTGGGGGTGTGTAGTTCTGTGGTAGATGCTGTGTGTGTGTATGTGTTATGTTTCACTTTTGCCAACATATTTTACTATTCTTGCAGTTCGTCTCTGCTTCTTCACCCTTGCACTCAAGTAGTGCTGGCTCTTCAGATGTTGAATCTGGCACAATTGTTCCTGCAAAAAGAGCACATTGCCTTGGACAACGAGGCACAGTGCGTGGAGGTGGAAAAAGTCATGGACGCGGTGCTCGAAGCAGGCGTGCATGCGGGTGTGGGGTAGTGTGTTCCATACCTGGTCAATCTAGATTGGATCCCTTGGCATGAATGACACAGAGATCGGAGGAAATACTGGTAAGAGAAAACTTTACAATATATCGCTACAGTGAACTGAATAGTATATCATGTCTCTCCCCTTAGCTGTATTGTTTTTGATATTTGTTTAGCATGGTCATATGAAACAACTGCTTCATTACGCATTACAGTTTTTGCATGGCCAAAACATAGAAACATAGAAGTTGATGGCAGATAAGGACCGCAAGTCCAATCCAGTCTGCCCATTTCTTTTTCTACCTTATAAATGTGCCATTGACCTTTGCTCTGTCAATGGCCTAACTATTTATACTCATCTGTATTGCTCCCTTATGCCTATCCCATGCCTGTGTGAATCCCTGCACTGTATTCATATCCATCACTTCCTGCAGTGGGCCGTTCCATGCATCCACCATCCTTTCAGTGGAAAAGAGCTACCTCATATTACCCCTTAATCAGCCTCCCTCTAATCTCATGCTGTGCCCTCTTGTCCTGCTATTTTCTTATATCGAAACATGTTAGACTCTTTCGCCTTGTTAATGCCCTTAAGGTGTTTGCATGTTTCAATCATAACACCTCTCTCCCTCCTTTGCGCTAGGGTATACATATTGAGCTCCATTAATCTGTCCTCGTATGTTTTCTGATGCAGTCCCTGCACTATTGTTGTTGCCCTACAGGTAGAGCAACTAAAATGATGCAGGGTCTCTTGAAAACAATTATATGAAGAGACAATGAGCTTAATATGTATACCTTGAAAAAGAGGAGAGAACATCGATGAGAAACTTGCAGAGTACCTCTGCAGCTTATCCATTAGGTATGGAAAAGGAAGACTGGGTGGACCAAGCAGTCCTTATCTGCCGTCAAATTCTATGTTTCTATGTCCTTGTGAAGGTGTGGCCTCTAGTACTTCATGCAGTACTCCAGATGGGGCCTAACCAGTGTCTTGTAAAGAATGATTATTAACTCCCACTTCCAACTTGAGATACCCCTACTAATACACCCTAACATCCCCCTAGCCATTTCCCACCATCACTCACCACTGGCGGTGACTGGAGCAACTACACTTTTCCATACAGTCCCTGATATTACAATTCAATGATGCCTGTGTAACCCCTAGGTGGCGCTATCCCAATGGCTACTATCACTGCCTGCTTGTCTAGTAGCAGGTTAAGGGGCCTGAGTTCTGAAACTGGTGCCTCCACCCAGAGGTCAAGGTTGGTAGTGGTTAAGCTAACCTGGGCACAGCCATCTGGGACACTGTAACCCCCCTCTTTCCCCTCCAGTGGCCTGAACACTGTACAATAATCACTTTCACAATACCACTGGTACACCACACAAGTACCCACACTGTTTGCACATACCACCAGGGCTGGTTCCTCTGGCTTGACCCTGGGGACCCCCCCGTGAAATTTGGTTATGCACAGCAAATAGCAAGAGTACAGTACTTTGAGCACAAACTGGAACCACAGTCAGATTACATGCAGAAAAAGTTAGATCTGATTTATTCAGGGGACTTGAACAAGGAATGGGCAAAATCTGGTTAATTAGCCTAAAGGTTATATCAATCAAGCAGTTATGCATGCACTTTGAGTCCCCCCCACACAGTCACACCTCTGGGTACCCAGGTGGAAAAGAGAAGAGTTAGCCAGGACTGTTGCCCAGGGTTGCAGCTGGTTGGGGCTCTGTGATGGAAAACGCAACATGCACAGTACACAATATTTTTAAATCGGGAGCCAGAGGGCTCATTTCGTAAAGGAAACAAAACAACATGATACCGAAGACTGGACACAGGCTGGATGAAAATTGAGACTGCAGTTGGTTTATCTGGAATGCCAGGAGAAGCAGGGCCCACACGAGTCGCAGAGGCATCGTTCCTGTTCAAGCGTGGAGCAGGGGGGCTGATCTCCAGGCAGGTCTCTCTTGTCAATGGCTTCTCTGTGCAGTGGGTATTCTTGCTGGGCCAGTCTGGCAAGGCCAAGACCGCATGGAGACTAATTCGGATGCAGTCCATTTTGGGTTGTATACAGCTTCCAGCAAGCAGAACAAAGTTCACACAATGGGGAACTAACTCACAACCCACTAGCAGCTCATAACACATTTACATGTACAGAAATTCTACCGTACCAGGCAAAGTGCTGCCCGGTCACAATCGCAAAGTCTCTGCACATACCGGGAGCTTAGGGGCAGCTAGAACTCCTGACAGGCCGATCGCATTCAGTAAAATCTTCTGTCTTCTTCAGGTTGAGCCATGCCCACTTCAGTAGCTTACTTTAGTCACACAAACTTGGATTTAGTCCCAAAATAATTCTCTTCTCTCCCTCTCAGGAGCAGCTAGCAGACATGCAAGCCAAAAACTCAGCCCTTTCACAGTTTTCCTATGTGAATCCACTCAAGATTGCTGCCCAAAATACACCTGAGATCTTCTCATTTCATTTCCCAGCTCAGAACTAACTGAAAACTGACAGCAGCCCGGGACTTCCCCAAGATCCAAAAGGTTTGGTTGGCTGATTTGGCTGTCAGTCAAAGCAAGAGCTCCCCCTTCAGTTGCAAAAAAGGTGCAAAAAAAAAAACCCAAACTAAATTTCATACGGATTTTGAATTCAGACAGTACCTGTAGTCAGGCTTCATTTTAGGTCCCACCAGAACTGATTGGTCCAATTTGCATTCCAAGACCAAGATAGTAGAGATAAACAAGACAGTCATTGCTACAAAGAAATCAGGTTAGACAAACTACATTATCATTATCATTATCATTCTAAATGGTTTTCGTTAAATAGTTACATCTTTCAACAGAGCTCCATCTCAGATTACTTAAACTGCAATTAAGCAGCTCTTAAAGAGACAGTACACAGAGGCTATACAGGCTCTGGTAATCACATTTAAACTGCTAAAATGCAGGACACCAGCCTGGCAGTGATCACTTAGGCAAGCTCAAGGAAGACTTTTTGGGAACCCCCATTTGTAGTGTGGTTACACCTGCCTTGGTCAATGAATGAGCACGTGGTTGTACAAGCATGTGCTCATTCATAGAAAACTCAATGAGGCTACTGGATGTTGAGGTGAGTGGGAACGTAGTTTAGTTGTGTGTGGGTGCTACCTTTCATGGGTAGTATGTTGTGTGTGAGACACCAGGTACATGTTGTTATTTTTTTATGTCATACATACATTTTTGAATGCCGAAATGGTGTACTTACTTTAGCAGGAGGGCTGTAATCACAGATCAGGATAGTCATTTTAGTCAGTGTTCTACGATGTTGGGAGAAGGAATCTGGAGCAAAGAGCGGGTATTAGGGAATGCAGCGAAGAGACTGAGTATGACTGCAGAGCTGCAGGGTGTGGCTAATCAGGAGATAGGGCACTGTGCTTGGGTCCTGTAATATTATTGGGCTTCCGGAGGGAAATAGAGGCTGGAGGCAGTGCAGCAGGTGGAGCCCAATCCAGAGTTTGGACAGTAGTACTTGAAAAAAACAAAGTGCAGAAGGCACTCTATAGGGAGGTAGTTTCCCAGAGGTAGTCTGGGAAGGCGGTGGAGAGTGGGCTGCAAACCAGGGCCTGACATCACACTTCCAAATCATTTTTGCCTGCTACATCTGGAGCATGAAGTGGAGCAGGAGGTTGGGTTGGCGTGTGGAGCTGCCATACAGGGATGGATTGGGCATGGACCATAGTAGAACATGGGGCAGAAGATAGGGTCAGATCCAAAGGCTGGTCGAGGCAGTATAGCAGGAGTCCCAGTCAGTGAATCGGCAGTGTGTGTCTGGCAGTTGCCTTGGGTTGAGGGGTGTACAGCAGATGCTGGTATCACGAGCTAAACTGTGTTGTCAGTGGGTGGGTCACTGGACTGGCCAAAATCAAGCCTCTATAAATGAGTTGTGGTGAGTGGCAGGGCATGGTGTGCTCTGGAGGCCATTTCTGGGCTGAAGAAATCAACCTGGGGTGGTAGCGAGTGTCATGGAGTGGTGGAAGCACTCTGGCAGTGGATTTGATTACAGCATTACCAAAGGGTGTGAGGGCGGACTGATTGGATAGTGCTGAATCTAAGTTGGGGTAGATAAAGATGGCAGTAGTGGAACTCCAAACTGAATTTTTTTATGGCTCAAGTTCCAGTGTGGTGATCCGGGAAGAGTTGGGTGGTTCCACTTGTGACACACAGTCTGTGGGTGTTGCACATGGCTTTCCATGCCATGTGTATGACACTATCTGTGTGCCACTTACTTCACAATAATTTACCTCACACATGGGCCTCACTGTGTGATGCTACATGACTTCTATGCCCATGGCGTATGTAAGCAATAATACACAATCGAGTGGGTGGTATTGGGCAATACTGGACTGCCCAGGGGGGTAATGAGGCACTAAGCCACAGTCGGATGGCCTTATGGCCCTTGGAAGAATAAAGTTCAGCTGAATAAATGAGTCAGTATTGTGGGACCTCCACTCTCAGTTTGGAATTCTTTATAAATCACACATTTCAGATGGACACTAGGGTAGTGATTGCATTAAGAGTTGATCCTCAGGAGGGAATGAAACATCAGAAGAGCCCCGTGCTGTACTTTAGTAGCAAGGTACCAGTGCGGTCACTGTGTTTTTGTTTACGGGTGTATTTGAGCATGGATACTTAGTAGTGCTACCATTTTTAACTGAGGAGAACAGCACAATGTGGTTGGGGAGCGATGGTGGCAGTTGAGTAAGTGTCAGTAGCCAGAGCTGGAAAGGCGCTTTCGGCATGTAGCAGGTACTGGTTTGCTTGCTTTTGGGGGACCACGAGCATCACTGGCACTTTCATATTACAGCATGTTGCTGTGGGTAAAACATGTTTAGGTTACATATACAAATGTATTTGGTTTGCCACTGACAGGTTTGCGATGCATGGGTGTGAGGAGGGTGTTACTGTCTACTATTTAGTTATGGGCCAGTCTCTGTTACTGAAGGAAAAAAAATGATGGACATTTCAGATTTAAATTTGCTGTTTGATTCAAAATAGGAGGAAGACTGGGCACCAGGATTTATGTGATGGGGCTGGCTGGGCTGGTACTTTTAATAGTTGTGCATCGGTTGTCTGATAGATGTCCAGCTTGAGTAGTCCCTCAACCAATCATAAGACTCACATTGTTTCACCCATTTTCTAAATGCACATAAAGGATAACATGTCATGCTTCCCCTGTAAATTCTCAGTGTCTACCCCTTTTCTCATGCTTACCATTAGTGTTTTTTTTTAATGACCATCTCCTCCACACAGCTACTACAAGTACCATGGCCATGACATGCCCATGGCACATGACTGTGAGACATACAGTTTGCCATTCATCCACAACATCATCAAAAGTTGTATTACATAACCACATTACACATCTCACTAGTTCCCTGTCTGTAGGTGTGTTCAATGAACATTGCTACCTTGTCACACTGAGGTATGTGAGTCATATGATCAGCACAGAGATGACACTGCTTCACTATTTATTCATTCTTCTTTCCTTACAGTCAAAGATAGACAACATGACCCTGGATGGGCTGCGCAACCTGTGCCGCCAATGTGCACTCCAAAATCCAGGTATGATTTTCAATATAATGTCTTCAAGGCAGCCCAATTTGAGCCAGTCTGAACATAGAGATGACACTGAAGCTCTGGATTGGTGTGTGTGCCACAAGTGTCGTGAGGTGCCTACAGCAGTGGAGAGTCTATGCTGTGGATATGGATCTGAGGATTGTCTTTCCGGTTTACAGGTATGTTGTTGCACTTTGCTTCATGTGTATATATACTGCAAAGCTTCTGTTGTTGCCTACTCTTACTTATCTGCAAGTCGCTGTCTGACACCACTATACATACAGTGTGGCAAACCAATACATGGCATGTGTAAAGCACTGATGTAAAAGACCATTATGTTACTAAGCGTGTATATTTATGCGGTAATCCAAGGTCCTGAATGGTTGTGCAATACACCGTCTGCTGCGGAGTACAGACAGTGTAACAGTGTATACCATTGATTTGTGCAATCCACTCTGTACTACAGCTTATTTTACACCTTAAATTTGAGGCAAAGAATCATCATGGTGCTCTCACTTGAAATAGGAAATGTTCAGATTGCAGTCATTAGACATTGCTTTTTTGATATGAAGACCAACAGCTTACTGTACATTACTGAAATGACCAATCCAGTTGCTGACAAAGGTACATACTAACTTACAGTACCTAAAGGCCATTAGCATCTTCCTAATGTTCTTTCATGTCAGCTTGTTTAGTGAACAGCAACCTTTGCACTGATCCATCATTCCCTGCCCCACCACCAGGCACAATATTGTATTGAGACAGTGTCTAAGGATCAAGGGTGCATTGTATGCCGTGACGAAGAGGCAGCATGGTATACAAATAGTGGGAATACAGGTGGTGAATCAGATAGAAGTAGCTATGGCCATTGCATCATCTTGTGGCTGTGAGACTACAATTGTTGCAAAGAGAAAGAGGTTGCATATGTGGATAGAGTCAGAGGCTACATACGGATTCATAAGGTTATTAATGTGGACTACTGGTAAATCGGTGGCAGGGTTTTAAGTTCATGAAAGCCTGTGATACAAAAGCACCTCGAAGAAGACTAACAGGGAGGGAGAGAGAGGGGCAGTCTTGGGGAGGGAAGGAGAGACAGACAGAAAGTGTGTGTGTGTGAGTGTGTCTGGGACAGGGAGAACAAGACAGATGGTCAGGGAAGGAGAGAGAGACAACAAGTTGTCAGTTGGTGTGTGAGAGAGAGACAGACACAATCTTTGACAGTGAGTCGTCTGGTAGAGAGAGAGAGGCCATCAGTATTGAAGAGGTAGAAAGTGTGAGGGGCAGAAGAGAGAGAGAGAGAGAGAGAGAGAGAGAGAGAGCACCAGGGCCACATAGACAGTGTGAAGAGCACACAGAGAGTGTGAGTGGCATTGAGAGATAGTGTAAGTGGTGCAGCGATCATGTGAGTGTCACAGACATAGTGTGAGGAAGACATAGAGAGTGTGAGGGGCATAGAGAAGGAGAGATTAAGTGAGGGACAGAGCATGGTAGATATACCGAAAGAAAAATAGAGAGAGAGAGAGAGGGAGAGAGAGCAAGAGAAGAGAAAGAAAGAGAGAGAGACAGACAAACAGGAAGAGACATAGAATTGGGGGCTCATCGAGAAAAATTAAAAGACAGCCATAGATGCAGCTATAGGGTCACATATAGCTCGATCGAGGGGTATAGATGCAACAAGAGATGGCAATGGATGGAGACAGACTGATAGTGAGAGCGACAGAGACTGAGAGACATGCAAGGGTTCAGCGAGGTGTCAATGATGCAGAGAGATGTGGTGGGCAGATATGCAAAGACACAGAGAGACACAACGGCAGAGATGCACAGATGTAGACAGGTTGATTGGCAGCGCTTCAGTGAGATTGAGGAAGAACTGCAGATGGATAGAGAGATGAAGAGAGAGAGAAACATATTAGTACAGGGATCATGTTACATAGTCTGAAAGTGTGACATATTCAGGTGGAGGAGGAGGAGGAAAGAGTCTGGGATTGGAGTTGTGTGTTTGGGGTATGGAGCGTTGTAGAGTTCTGATTCTGTATGGATGTTGACTGTTGTTGGGAGAGAGTCATTTAGAGACAGAGTGAAGGATGTAAATAGTTTTTCATTGATAGTTGTGCATTGTGAGCAGAAAAAAGAGTGGAGACACAGCTGGGCACAGGATGAGAGACAGTCAGGGAGGAGAGAGCATTTAGATGTGGTGGAAAGCAACAGGGCCATACAGTGGCATAAGTGGATACCGAGATGCACGTTTGGTCATCCAAGTGTCATTCAAATACTCAATGTTTAACGGGCCATAGTACCTGTTTTTAAGGCTGAATGGTCTCCAAAGTTCTGGTCCTCATGTCGAGAGCATTGTCGCAGACAGCATGTGCAACTGTGCGCCACTGATGGTCGTGAAGGTCGATGTATATGTTCAGTTTGATATGCTATGTCTTAATCGCTGTTAATGACTGTTATCTTCACTTGCAGATGATGCATCACCTGGTGCTTGATCCGGGTGTACTCACACTTGCATCGGCATATAGGGAGGATATCTTTGCCCTTTCACCTGATGCTGATCAAAACTGGTCATAACGACATGCAGCATATCAACAATTTATCCTGTGGAGATTGGGCCATCTGGGTAGTTGTAACCGTACCCCCATTCCAAGTTGCTGTGTATGGCGTATATGTGATGTTTACCCAGATTCTTCTGGACTATATATGGGTTATCGCACTGATTGCCTTTTGTAATTACTGTCCCTGTCATGCCGTGATCGGTCAATATTGTTTCTTTGCAGCAACACCAAAGCTGCCAGTGCCTTCCAGTAATGCCCATTCACTGTCAAATGCATGTTTACTCATATCGAATGATGCCCCATCCGTATCTTTCCATGCTAGTCAGTATATCAATTTTTTTAGCATACTCGTTTTTAAAATAAGTCATCCCATGTAACCACATGTCAATCCGTGATCCCACTGTGTGATATCTTTCCAATGACATACTGCCAACATAAGGATGTTAATTCAATAAATGGTTACAAAACTCATTGTCTTCTCTAACTACAATTGTGATCATGTGTTTTCCACACAAACACATACAGTATGTAGAAATAAAGAAGTCAGTACAACAAACACAGTGCAGTTGGTTGCTGCATCTTTACTATTGAGCAGGGGGTCACAAATGCTGAGTCCAGCCACCCTGGTGAGGCCCCAACCTGTTCCTGTCAAGGCTCAATCAAGTCAGAAAAAGTACTGTATTGAAATTTTCTGTTTTCTATATTTTGTGTGAAGAGATGAAGCAAACGGAAAGAGGAAAATAGTAGGTGAATTTTAAGTATTCATTTAATAAGATGCAACAAGGGAAGGTGAATGAGCCGAGGCTCATTTCAGGTGCAGCCGGGGAAGGGTAGGGAGGGAATTCATTTCTAGTGGTAATTGCAAAAAAAATCAATAAATACACAGTGAACAGTAGTGCAATCTAATATGAACAATAATGAGTGGTGGTAATTTATCAATATGTACACTGATGGCAGAACAGACCAAATACAAGCGTTGAGCATTGAAGTGCTAAGAGCAATAGCAGGAAGGAGCAAAGTAATCCCTGAGAAGTTGTTTAGGAGCAGGGAAGGAGTTGGAGAGGAAGTATGTAAGGAGAGGAGAGTGGGACCAGGACAGAGAGAGGGAGCTCATCGGAGCTCAGGGACTGGAGCAGAGAATTTGAATTTTATTTTCAGCGTCAAAAATGCTGCAGGCTGCTGCCCTATTTAATGGGTGGCCTGCAGCAGTGCCAGAAAGTGAGAGTGAGACCAGGACAGAGAGAGGGAGCTCATTGGAGCTCCGGTACTGGAGTGAAGAATTTGAATTTTATTTTCAGCGCCAAAACGCTGCAGGCTTGCTGGCCTATTTAATGGGTGACCTACAGCAGTGCTGGAGAGTGAGAGAGGGAACAAGACAGAGAGAGGTAGCTCATCTGAGCTCAGGGACTGGAGCAGAGCATTAGAATTTTCTAAACCCCTCACCCACCCTGCCACCTTCTTAAATAGTCTTTATGGGCTGGTAATAGGTGGGGATCCCTGGAAGTGGACTAATCACGACTTCCACCTACATAGAACTGTCTCATTCTGGGGCGAGTAGGGAAAAAGCATGGAGATACTGGTGGGGCTGTGATATTACAGGCAACTGGGTTGTGAAACAGAGCAGATATGTACTGAATGAATATATTGTTTATTCTGGGGCTGTGATATTACAGGCAGGTGGTTGAAAAAAACAGAGCTAACCTATAATATATGATTACACTGTTTAGTCTGTTTCTTCAGTTAGAGTTTGTGTCTATTTAGAGCCTGTTCACCCTGTCCCATCAGTAACAGTTTAAAGCGTCTGTAAAGAGCAGTGCTGTTTGTTGGAAGAAAACAAGACTGATCTAGCCTGTATCTTCAGTTATTAATTAAGCGTCTCACTTAAAAGCCTGTCTATCCTGTATCATGGTGGACCAGGGAGGTCCAGTAGGTGGTGAGGGGAAAGAATGCAGCCTATAGGCAATTTGAGTGCTCAAGGGGTGAAAGGGATTGAGGGGAGTACAAAATGATGGCAAGAAGGGCCACGAGGAAAGGAAGGAGCTGAACCTGGCCAGGGAAATTAGGAGAGGGAACAAGGGGTTCTTTAGATACATTGGGGAACACCAAAGTGTGAAGGGGCAGATTGGCTGGATTAAAACATGGGAAGAGATGGGCAAAAGATCTGGCGGAGCAGGCTGAGTTAGTAAATAAGTACTTCACCTCAGTTTTCACCAAGGAAAATGGGGGGCTGCATCATACATGGGAGGAGACAGTGATACTGAGGAGGGGGGACCCTTAACGATTGGCGGGTCTTGGGAAGAGGGGAAGGCATCACTGGCAGGAGGGGGGAAGGCTAAGCAGGGGGCCGAGGTAGTGGAGGTTGAAATCACAGCAGAGAGAGTGAGGAAATCCCTCAGGTACCTTAAGATGGAGAAAGCACCGGGGCTGGATAGATTACATCCCAGAGTGCTGCAGCAACTGGCGGATGTCCTGGCAAAACCCCTGGTGGAGCTCTTCAGCATCTGTCTGAGGACAGGGTGGGTGCACCAGGACTGGAAGGTGGTGCATATAGTACATATCTGCAAGGAGGGATCAAGAGAGGTGGCAGGGAACTACAGGCATGTCTGCCTGACATCAGTGTTGGGCAAGGTGATTGAGGGCATTGTCAAGGAGAGGCTGGGGGGAAGTCTGGAAAAGTCAGAGTGCCTGGATGACTGGGTGATGATTTCCTCAGACGTGGGTAGACCAGTGGACGTCCTCTTTCTCGACTTCAGCAAGGAATTTGACTCTGTTCCTCACAGGGGCCTGTTGGATAAACTGGGAGAAATGGGGGTGTGGAACCAGATGATCAGATGGATAGTCAATTGGGTCCAGGACCGGACCCAAAGGGTCGTAGTTGGCATGATAGTCTCATCCCCAAGGAGGGTCATTAGTAGGGTACTGCAGTGATCTGTCCTTGGGCCCCTCATGTTCAATGCCTACATCTCTGACATAAGGACAGGTATCAGGAGTGAGATGAGTCTCTTTGCAGATGACTAACAACTGGGGTCGGTGGTGGATGGGGAGAAGAGGCGGGTGGCCCCACGAGGGGCCTGGAGGCTCTGGAAAGGTGGTCTAGAAAGTGGAAGCTGAGGGAAATGCAAGGTTTTGCACCTGGGGGCCTGAAACCCGTGCCAAGTGTACACCCTGGGTGGGGGGGATGCTACATGTCTTGATGGCTGAGAGGGACCTGGGGGTGGTGGTGGATGTCAAGATGAACAACTTGCAGACTTGTAGGAGGACAGAGGCCTAGTCCAACAGGATGTTAGGATGCATCACTAGGGGATCACCTCCAGAAGGAGGGAAGTGATACTCCCTCTGTATAACTGTCTGGTGAAACCGCAAAGTGAGTACTGCATGCCATTTTGGAGGCCACACTTAAAAAGGGAAACTGAACTGCTGAAGAGAGGGTTCAGAGGAGGGCAACCAAAATGATTTGTGGCTTGGGGGATAGGACCTATGGGGAGAGCCTCGAAGAGCTAAATAAGTACACATTGGAAGAGAGAAGAGACCGGGTAGACATGATAGTGGTTTTCAGGTACATGAAGGGGCTAAATAAGGGAGAGCTAGGTGAATGGGTCCCCCGGTGTTCCTCTGGAGATAGGGGTACCATTATAAGGGGTGTGGAGGATGATGTGGTGGAAGGGGATATGTTCATCATCAGGATAAATGGCCCGGAAATGAGTGTGATTAAAGGGACACCAATACAGGGTGGGTCTGAGCCAAGTGGACAAAATGTTGAGGGAATCAATAAGGGTAGGGTGGCAATGGGGTCTCTCATAATAGGGTAGGAAGACTCCCACAGCATTTGGAGTTTGGATAAAGGGGGGGTGAGGAGGGGTTGAGAGGGCAGAGATGTAGTGTACATAACCATAAGGAAGATGGATGCGTTAAGGTTCTGTTACTGGGTGACTCAATGATAAAGGTTATTCAAAGGGGAGGGGGGAAGGGGGAGGGATGCCAAAACTGGGTGAAGGTAGTGGGTATCTCTGGGCAGATGGTGCACAGAGCTAAGTTCCTGGTATATGAGCTGGTAAGGGATTGTGGAGGGAAACCAGATTTCCTGGTGCGCTTGGGGACTAATGATATAGAGGGGCACAGTTTTAGGAGTAGCATGCTAAGCTGAAAGCTTTTTTTACATAAATGACCTGGTAGCACAGGGAAGTTAAGTGACTTGCTCAGGGTCACACAGTATGTAAGTGGAAGCTGTTGGATTCAAACCTAGGTCCGCTGGATGTCACCAGATTTGTAGCTCAGAGCCTTAAACCACTGTGCTATACTGCCTCCAGTGTCTTGGAAATCCAAGCAAGGGTTCCAAGAACTTGCTATGGTCTGTTGGGACAATGGATGCAACATTTTCTTTTCAGAAATATTGCCAGTACCTAGTGCCTCAATGGATAACAAAAGAAAGATCCCTGAGGTCAATGACTGGCTCTGGAAGTGGGGGAAAGAAAGGGGGCGGAGGTGTTAGGTAACTGGGATGGGGTTTGGGAGGATAAGGGACTGTACGCCAAGGACTGGCTTCACCTTACATGCAAGCAACATGGGGTTTAAACTTGTGAGTGTGGAGGGACTAGGGAGGGACCGGCCTGAAGACTCCTCCTCTAGATGAGGGGAGAAGCCATCAAACCCAATGGGAGGAGGGGGAAAGTAGTTGTCAGGGGGAGGAGGTTTCAGGAGGAGCAGATGTTGTCTGGAGGCACAAGGTACTTGGGTGTGATTCGACTGAGGGGTCCAGGGACAAGGGGTGGGTGGTGGTGTTAGTGAATGCCATGACCTTGGATAACAAGTAAACAGAGTTCCAGGCCATGCTGTTTGAAAGGGGTGGATGTGGATGTGGCAGCCGTCACGGAAACGTGGGACAATAACAAACATGACTTGGACCTAAACATGAGTGGATACGTTTTGCGTAGGAATGATAGAAATGAGGGCAGAGGGGGAGGAGTGGCTATGTACATTAGAGAGGGCATAGAAATAGCTAGGGTAGAAGAGGCAGAGGCAAACATGGAGGCCTTATGGGCCTCCTTACGAGCCCAAACTGGAGATGAAGTCAAGCTGGGTATAGTACATAGACCCCCCTGGGATGGGTGGTGTTCTGGTGGCTGAATTGCTGGACACCGTCATTGCCCAGTGTGGACCTCAAGGGGAGAGAGGGGGGATCTCAATATGCCTGAGACAAACTGGGAAACTATGTCCTCTAAGGTGACCAAGGAGCAGAGGATACTAGATGGTTTACAGATGCGTTCTTAGCACAGCATGTGAGGGAGCACACAGGCTAGGGTCATGTTCTGGACGTAGTTGCGGATGGGGACCTGGTAAGCAACCTGGTGGGAGAGGACCCCCTGATTGGAAGCGACCATGACACTGTATGGTTTCAAATTAACATGGAGGGGAGGATCTAGGACACTAGCAGTAGATTTCAGAGGAGCTGACATTATGGGCATGGGAAACATTCTAAAGGACCTCATGATAGGGATTATAATAATGATGGACGTGGAACAGAGATGGGAGGATATAAAAAGGGGACTGCATGAGGCAGTCAGGTCCTGTGTTAAGGTGCAGCGCAAAGGAGCAAGGTCACATAAACTGTGCTGGTGGACCAGTGAAGTTCAGGGAGCGGACATGGAGAAGAAGGTTGCCTACAAAAAATACTAAACATCGAGAGAGGAAAGGGAAAGGTACCACCTTGCATCTATAGTCAACCCCAGTGGTGATGCTGGCTAAGGCCAGTGAACAGTAGTGTCTGGGTCTGGAACAGGGGTTTCGGGGAGGGGAAAAGGTTTTTTCTAGTACATCGGGGTGCAGATAAAAATTAAGGGCAAGCTTGGCAGACTGGGAATGGAAGGTGGGTGGGTGGAAGAGGCGAGGGAGCAGGCAGAGTTATTAAATGAGCATGTCACCTTGGTGTACGCTGTGGAGGGGGATGGGATATTTGCTAAGCAAGCCACAAAGGGGGATAGAAGCAAAACTGAGAGGGAACAGGGGATTAACAGAAAGAGCATAAGGGAGGGAGTGGCACCCCTGGGATTTCTCAACAGGACATGATAGAAAGACCACCTAGGAGTTGGGGATGGATGAAGCTATCTCCACCGAACCGGTGTTGCAAGGTCTAAAGGCCCTGAAGAAAGATAAATCTCCGGGTCCGGATGGCATTCATCCACGGGTACTATGGGACTTGGCGGACACACTGGCTGCACCCCTGGCAGAGCTGTTCAATAGGTTGCTTGAGACAGGGATGTTACCTATGGACTCGCACGAGGCTCATGTGGTGCCAATCCATAAAGGGGGGACGTGGGAAGTACCTGGTATCTATACACCCATCAGTTTGACCTCGGTAGTGGGAAAAGTAATGAAGAGTTTACTGAAGGAACGAGTGGGGGTGTACCTGGAGGAGGGGGGAGGGCTGGACAGTAGGCAACATGGGTTTGTGCCAGGTCAATCATGTCAAACCAACTATCTGCCTCTATCTCTGAAATCAAATAAAGAGGCAGAAGTCACTGCAGAGCAGGACACTGTGGCACAGAAGCTAGCACAACAAAATTCACCCAAATCAGGAACCAAAACAAAACAAGCACAAAGGAAATCCAAAAAACTTCTGATCATAGGAGACTCCATGATTCGGGGAGTTGATACCCATCTCCAGCCAGGGGTGATGGTCAGATGTCTCCCAGGTACATCAGCATGGAGAGACACTGACCGCATTGCTAAATTGTTCACAAAGCAGGAGAAAACATTGATGTCCTAGTACACATAAGGGACTAATGATCTCACCAGCCTGTCAGTTGTGGAGACCAAGAACACCTGCCTAGGCTGGGTGACAAACTATCATCTATTTTGTCTGGCATCTCCTTCTCTGAGATCCTGCCAGTCTGGAGAGGGAGCAGATGGGCGGAAGGTCAGAAAGGGAGATAGAGGAGCTAAACACGTGGCTCAGGGCTGGTGCCAGGAAAAGGACACAGATTTGTAGAGAACTGGCAACAGTTCTGGGAGGCAAGTTCTTTAAATTTGATGGACTGCATCTGACTAAAGAGAGTCAGTGCATTGGGGCAGAAGTTTGGCGTCTTTGCAGAATATTTAAACTAGCAATGGGAGAGGGGTGCAGCACCCATACGTCCGAATGGAAGAGCACCCCTCCCCCTCAGCTAGTGGTCAAACAGGAATTCAGCACTCTTGCCGTTCATTTGCATCCTGAGGTAGAAAAAGGTTTGTCTCCCCATACGGCCTTTAAGGGGTAATGCCAAACTTCACCCAACAACTAACACACCAAAATCTGGCCAATGGAAAATCATGCACAAATGCTCACAGCCTGGAAATAAGATCCCAGACCTGCAGGCAATAATGTCAGAGCTAAACTGGACATAGTAGCAATTAGTGAGAGCGTGGTTTACCAAGTAACCACCAGGAGACTTCAGTACCTGGCTATGTATTGTTCAGAAGGACAAGAGTGCAAAAGGGGGAGGAGTGGCCCTGTATGTTAATGAAAATATCAAAGCTACAGAAATTCAGAATACACATAAGGAGCCAGAAGAACTGTAGAGTCCCCCTGGAAACAGGAAATGGGACAGCCATAAGAACTGGAGTTGTCTACAGGCCCCAGACCAGAGGAAGACATAGACACATTACTGTTAGAAGATATACAAAACATGACAGCTAAAGGGAGGTTCTGATAATGGGAGACTTCAACATGCCAGATACAGATTGGTCAATACCAGCAGGAACATCTGCCAGAACTAGACTCATAGTGGATTCCCTGCAGGGGAGGGCCTCAAACAACTGGTACAGCAACCCACAAGAGACAGAGGCTATCCTAGATCTAGTACTGACTAACAAAGGAGGATCACAGATCTCCAGGTAGAAGGTCACCTGGGGCCAGTGACCATCACATGGTATGGTTCAATTTGGCTACTACATCTAAATCATCCCATTCCAAGGCAAAAATATGGGACTTCAGAAGGCTGACTTTGATAAGATGGCCAACAGAGTTAAGCTAGCCCTGGCAAAAAAGAAACACAGGTGAGGAATACAGGCAAAGTGAGCAAGCATGAAGGATGCAATACTTGAGCAACATCCCATTGTGTTAGACAGAAAAGGAAGTGCAAAAGAAGAAACCACTTTGGTTCTCAAATACAGTAGCAGAAAGGTCAGAGCCAAAGGCTGGCCTTCAGGAAATATAAGGGAACACAGCGGGATGAAGATAGGGAGGCATACCAAACTGCCTAAGGGAAGCAGAGTAAGGCAGTAAGGCAGGCAAAGTCCCAAACTGAGGAAACACTAGCACGAACAGTAAAAAGAAGGTGACAAGACTTTCTATAGATACATTAGTGAAAGGAGAAAGTCCAGAGGGGTATTGCTAAGCAATGGAGAAAGGGACATTGAGAGGAGGACCCTGTAAGGCATCTATCCTAAATAGATACTTTTGCTCAGTATTTACTGAAGAGAAGGTGAGCAGGGCCCACAGCTCAGCATCATGGACACAGGGGAGGGAGGTGAGCACTACTCCCTTCACAAAGAAAGGGTCCTACAAGGCTTGCTAAGCTCAGGGTGGATAAGGCAATGGGACCTGATGGCATACATCCCAGGGCCTTAAGGGCTAAAGGAGGAACTATGCAGAGCCATAGCAGAATTGTTTAGTGAGTCTCTGAGCACAGGAGAGGTCCCAGAAGACTGGAGAAGGGCTCATGTGATCCCGCTCCACAAGAGTGGTAGCAGGAGAAGGCGAGAGACTACAGACCAGTCAGTCTTACCTCAGTAGGTGGGCAAGATTATGGCGGCACTCCTTAAGAAAGGATAGTGCAACACCTGGAATCCATAGGGCACAGGATCCAAGACAGCATGGGTTTACAAAGGAAGGTCCTGTCAAACTAATCTCATAGATTTCTTTGACTGGGTAACCAGGTGGTGGACAAGGGGGAGCAGTTGATGTCAGCCTACCTTGACTTCAGCAAAGCTTTTGACACTGTTCCACATAGAAGATTGATAAATAAGCTGGGTAGGCTCGGGGTGGGTCAGAAGTTGGTCAACTGGGTGTCAAACTGGTTGATGGGCAGAAAACGAGAGTGGTGGTAAATGGTATACAGTCAGAAGATGCAAGTCACAAGTGGGGTACCTCAGAGGATCCAGTCCTGGGGCCAGTCCTCTTCAACATCTTCATTAGTGACCTTGCAGATGGACTAGAAGGTAAAGCTTGTCTGTTTGCAGATGACACCAAGATCTGCAACAGAGTAGATGATCCAGATGGGGTGGGCAGAATGGAGAGATTTGGATAAACTAGCAGAATGGTCAGAAGAGTGGCAACTGGGATTTAATGCAAAGAAGTGCAAAATCATGCACATAGGGAAGAGAAACCCTGAAGCCACCTATAGGCTGGGAGGAGTTGCTAGCAGTCAAAGGAAGAAAGAGACTTGGGCATCATCATCACTGATGACCTAAAATCATCAAGCAGACCTCTAAAGCAGTAGGTAAGGCTAGGGGGGTGTTGAGTTATTAGTAGGAGTATCACAAGTCGTGAGAGGGAGGGGTATTAATCCCTCTGTAGAGACACTGGTTAGAGCCCCATCTGGAGTACTGCATGCAGTATTGGAGGCCACACCTTCACAAGGACATTAACCAAATTGAGGCAGTCCAGAAGGGCAACCAAAATGGTGCAGGGACTGCATCAGAAGACATATGAGGACAGATTACGAGAGCTCAATATGTATACCCTTGAGCAAAAGGAGGGAGAGAGGTGATATGATCGAGGCATTCAAACACCTTAAGGGCATAAACAAGGTAAAGAGTCTAACATGTTTAAATAAGAAAAAAGCAGGACAAGAGGACACAGCATGAGATTAGAGGAGGCCGATTAAAGGGAATGTGAAATTCTTTTTCACAGAAAGGTGGTGGATGCATGGAATGGCTTACCACAAGAAGTGGTGGCTATGAATACAGTGCAGGGCTTCAAACAGGCATGGGATAGGCATAAGGGAGCAATACAAATGCCTATGAATAGATAGGCCACTGACAGAGCAAAGGCCTATGGCACATTTATAAGGTAGAAAAAGAAATGGGCAGACTGGATGGGCCTTGCGGTCCTTATCTGCCATCAACTTCTATGTTTCTATGTTTCTAACCTTGTGGAGTTCTACAAATGGGTCACATCGGAACTGGTCAGGGGGAAGCCTGTGGATGTAATATTCTTGGGCTTCGGCAAGGCATTTGACTCTGTTCCCCACAATAGGCTGGTGGAGAAACTGACTATGCTGAAGTACCTAAGCACAAATCATTCTATACTACTAGTACCTGGCAAACATTGTCTTACTTACCAGCTGGCCTCTGTATCCAATCATAATCTACATCATCCAGCTACAGTATATAACATAAACATTGAGCTATGAACCACAATAATCTGATGCAAAGGCAGTAAGGCCAGTTCTGAGGGCACAACACCAAAAGAAATTGATTTGATGCAGACAGTCCAGAGGAGGGCAACTCTAAAGGTGCAGGCTGTGCAACAGAAGCCATATGGTTAGAGCCTTAAACAGCATAAGATGTATACCCTTGAGGAAAGGGTGACAATGAGCAACATGATGAAAACAGAAAAGTGTAAGTAGCTCATGCGAATTAACACAGTCCAAGAGAGTAGCATCTGTATCATACCATATCAGTACTGACAAGGACTTAACTGCTCAACTAAGGCAACGTCTTGCCTAAACAGAGACTTTAAGACGCACCCAATATGGAGGAGTTGTACAAAGGGATAAAACAAACGCCTGCAGGATACAAAATAGCAACCCCAAACAAAGTGTATCAGTTAGACAGCACTTAAATGTGAAACAAGAAGAGAAACCATAGAAACATAGACTTTGATGGCAGATAAGGACAGCGTGGCCCACCTAGTCTGCCCATTTCCCAACTTACAGGATAAGCTTATTCTTAACCCCCATAAGAACTGCCGTATGTCTGTCCCATGCATTATTGAAATCTCCCACAGTTTTACACTCCACAACATCCTCAATAAGGCAGTTACACACGTCCACCACCCTCTCTGTGAAAAAATACTTCATCACATTTCCTCTGACCCCCCTCCCATCTTCACACTGAGTCCTATTGTTCTTGCATATCTCTTTTTCTGAAAGATGCTACCCTCTTGGACTTTGTTGATTCCACTGAGGTACTTAATAGTTTCAATCATGTCCTCCCTCTCCCTCCTTTCCTCACGGGTATACATATTAAGCCCATTTTGTCCCTCCTCATATGTCTTCTGTTGCAGACCCTGTACCATTTTAGTTGCCCTCCTCTGGACTGCCTCTATCCCGTCTAATGTTCTTGCGCAAATAGGGTCTGCAGAACTGGACGCTGTACTCCAGAAGGGGTCTCAAATGGTGGTGGTTTGAAGTCACGGGGTCAGCTCCTCAAGTGGCTGCACTACAGAAACCGTTTGCATTTCTTGTAGGGTGGGACTGCATGGAGGAGACGTTGGTTGCAGTTGCCATGGATGGTGCGGGGGTAGGATATAACTTAGACTACAAGAGCAGTTTGAGAAAATTCACTAAGGACAGGCTCCCCCTTATCAATAAGGGAAATTAGTTGGCAGCTGACACTGGAAGCATTTGTCCTTACCAGGTGGAGTTTAAACTTGTGAGTGGTGTCGGCAAAAGGGAAGGACAAGTAATTCTCCCAACGGGGACAGGAAGGCAGTGGTGTATGTTACAGGGTGGTCCTCATCAACACCAGGTTAATGGGTAATAAGATGCCCAAGCTGCAGACGCTGATTATTGTGGTGGTGGATGTGGTGGCAGTCACAGAGAAATGGGCCCCTGGAGGCTACCATGGACATCACAAGTGAAAGACCAAAGGGTCTAGGAAGCAGAGTTGGTGGACAAAGGAGGTCCCGGATGCAGGATGCAGTGCCGTTAAAAACATTTTCTTATGGTAATTCTAACTGGTCTGGGTGGGATCTATATCCAAGGAGGATAATTATATATCAGCAAGGCGGTTCACCCAGGGGGTGACACTGGCTTTTGAGGGGTGGAGCTGAGGTTGGAACAGAGGATTAAGGGGTGGTAAAAAAAAGGATCCTTTGGTAAATCAGAGACAGAATAAAGTGGATGGGACAGTATGGGTGTTGAACGAGAGTGGTGTAACAAGATGGTGGTACTACTCCATTGACTTCCAACGTGGCGGTCATCTTGATTCAAATGTAGTCTGTTCACACTAGCCACAATGCAAGTTGACTGACATCGCATGCATAATTCTGCAGTGACATCGACCTGGTACTCTTGCAAAGAATTCGAGAATGTGTGATGTAAATACATAGAGCATACTCACATTTTAAAATGTGACTGTGCAGCACACACACTGATCCTATACCCATGAAGAATATATACCAAACACAATATGATCAACATGCATTGCAAACTTCACATTTAATTTACCTGTTTTTATTGATAATTTCCCAAGCATTGTTTTGCTAGTACGCTGCAACTGAATCATGTTACATCAATGTGTAAAGCACATGTACTGGTTCAGCTTTACAATGCTGAATTCACACAGTGTTTCTAAATTAATAACAATTTTGTGGGAAAAAACAAAACATTCTGGTTTATGGCAACTAAAGCATCACATTAGTTCAGAGTGACACAATTTGAAGTTTTTCTCAGGAAACAAATGCAGAGCCCTGTATGGCAGTATATTTATCTATCTATCTATTAATTTATTTATGTATGTATGTATTTGATAAGCAGGCAAGTGGACTGTTCATTAAGGATCAAGTTAGGACACGGCAATGAGGTAGCAAGGTGGACATCAGTAGTTGTACAAAAGTGCATATCCAATCAGTAATACAAGTACATGTACGGACAGTTAAACAGCAGAGAAGTGACTACATGATTGTTGCCGGAGGAGGAAATGTACAGAGGCATCTCTAGCGCTATCTAGTTATGTGTCCACCCTTTGTTTATAACGATGACCCCTAAAGGAGTAATACAGTGACATAAGGGGACGCATGAATGGGAGGTGAGACAACCACAGATGGGGTCACCACGGTGTAAAGGATGATGGAGGGCCTGAGAGCATTGAAGGTAGACAAGACACCAGAGCCAGATGGGGTACATTGCTAGGGTTCTGATGGTGCTGTCAGTGGTCCAGGCAAAGCCACTGGCAGATGTGTGGAACACTGCGCTAAATACGGGATGTGCACACAGAGATTGTAAGGAGGCACACTTGGTACCTCTCCACAAAAGTGTTCCCACTGATGAACCAGGGAATTACAACCCGGTGATCCGCAGCATACTTGTGTAGAAACAGATGAAATCTATGTTCATAGAAAGGCTGATGCAGTTTCTGGATGATAATGATCTGCAAGATGACAGACAGCATTGGGTTCATCACTGCCAGCTCCAGTAACACAAACTTGGTTTAGTTTTTTGAATGGGTTACGATAGCACTGGATGTGAGCCATGTGGCAGTCTTCCTGGATTTCAGCAAGGCCTTCGATTGAGTGCCACACGGAAGGTTGTCCCTCAAGAAGAGGAGTATTGGCACAGGGGGCCGGGGTAGAAGCATTGGAGCCCAGGGCAGAGGCACGTGCCCAAAGACTGAAGGACAGTAGATGTAGTTCACTTATACAAAAGTGGGAACAGAGAGGATGCTGGGAACTACAGACCAGTCAGCCCCACCTCGGTAGTGGGGAAGATCATGGAAGCACAACTGAAGGAGAGATTGGTGGAACATCTGGTTGTCAATGGACTACAGGACCCACGGCAGCATGGTTTCACCAGGGGGAGGTCATGTCAGACAAACCTCGTTGAATTTTTTTGACTTGGTGACTATGGAGGTGGATCAGGGGAGTGCAGTGGACATGGCCTATTTGGACTTCAGCAAGGCCTTTGCACTGTGCCACATAGAGGACTATTACACAAACTGGGAATATGGGTGTGGGCAGGACAGTAGTGTGGTGGGTTGGTAACTGGCTTGGTGGCAGGACACAGAGGGTGGTGGTAAATGGCTGTCACTCCACAGAGGGAAGAGTGACCAGTGGGGTACCACAGGGATCAGTGGTGGGACAGGTCCTATTCAACATCTTCATCAGTAACATTGCGCTGGACCTAGAAGGCAGAATTTCACTGTTCGCTGATGACACAAAACTCTGTATCAGAGTAGACACACCAGGGGTGTAGACAGAATGAGAAGGGACCTGCAGAAACTTGAATGGTCAGGGGTTTGGCAGTTGCAATTCAATGCAAAGAAGTGCAAGATAATGCATATGGGAAACAAAAACCCTGGCACAATATATCAGTTGGGGGTCAGGATATAGCATGCACTAAGCAGGAAAGGGATCTTGGGGTTATCATCTCTGATGACCTCACTGTAGGGAAACAGTGTGACAAGGCAGCAGGTAAAGCAAATAGGATGCTGGGATGCATAGGCGGGGCATCACCAGCAGGAAAAGAGAGGTCATAATTCCACTATACAAGACACTAGTGAGGCCCCACCTGGAGTACGGTGTACATTTCTGGAGACCTTACCTACGTAAGGACATAGACATGGAAGAGAAGGCTCAGAGAAGGGCAACAAAGATGGTACATGGATTGCATCACAAGTCCTATGAGGACAGGTTGACATATTTGAATATGTTCTCCCTGGAAGAGAGGAGGGAGAGAGGGGACATGATAGAGACATACAAGTATCTTACATGGAGGAACTGGGTGCAGGAATACACTATTTTTAAGCCAAAATTGATGTTACAGGACTAGAGGGCATGGGATGAAGTTGGAGGAGGACGATCCAGATGAAACTGTGAGTAAGAATTTCTCACAGTACGGGTGGTGGACAAGTGGAACACCCTGCCTGAGGAAGTGGTGGGAGCTGAAACAATCACAGGATTTAAAATGAATGGGATAGACATAAAGGAATTCTGGAGGTCTGTGGTAAGGGGCAACAGACTTCTAGGAAAAATAAACTGAACTTATAAGCTTGAAAGGGCAGACTGAGTGGGCCATAGGCCTTTATCTGCCGACACTGTCTATGTATCTATGTAAGTGAGTGTCTACAGGGTTCTTTACGGCACTTGTCCGGTTAGAAATTTTCAAGAGCAGACATAGCGGTTGGGATCAAGAATAAGATCAGCCTCATGCCGGTGACACCAAGATGTTGGGTGAGGAGAATGAGGAAGAGGGTGGCAATTTAGTGCTTGATTAATTGTTATAGGGGAACTGTTACTACTAAGAGCCACACACCTGAGAGTGGTGCTTTGTAAAAGCTTTACTTTGTGTGTAAAACATTACTGTTTACTGCATTATAGTAGTTTGTAATTCAGTTCACTTGAAAGCTGACAGTTTCCTGTAACAAAAATTCCACAATCCTGTCAGGTGGTCTAAACCTCACTCTCAGATAGCCAATCAAACTGTGGAAAAGGAGCCATGCCGTGTATCAATACACTGCAGGAACACTTTCGACACAGGCGGGCTACTGTATACCGTGAGGCTTGCTAAAATACATAGACAATATATATGTATTAGCAAGAAAAGTGTATTACAATAATATGCATGCATATCCTGACATCTACACTTGTACGGTCAATGCCCATAGCCCTATATCATATACCTAAGCAATTGCTGTCTTCGGTGTACCTATGGGGGAACCAATGAGGGTGCAGAGACCGCGTGTAATGATCCCCTACTGTTGACATCAGAGGAGGGCTGCAGCAGGGGGAGTTTCAATAGCCTGCAGTGCATCTTATAGTTTTATATGCTTTGATGTTTTGTTTCTTGTTCATGCTGTCCTCTCGAGGATAAGTACAGTCACAGATGACTGTGCATAAGCCTCGGAGAACAGCTGAGCTACCAAAACATATGATCAGAGCTTATAAATGCTTTAAATGGACTGCAGGCTATTGAATCTCAAACTGCTGCTGCCCTTCTCTGATGTCATCAGCAGGTGATTCTATGATTTGTAGTTACTGAAAATGGCAGCTTGCAGGTCAACATCGTTAGTGTGATACAATCTATTACACGGAAGCAAACAGTAATTATACAAAATGCTTTGTTTGCAGACTGCAAATGAGTACCAGCCCCGTACTTGGGTGTCAGGCTCTTAGTGTTGACAGATTGCCTTTAAGACTGTTAGTCATACAAAATGAAGTGGTTCAGCATGTGGATATAAATGGGCTATTCTCTGGATAACTACCTGGCTTCACATCAAGATCTTGATAAACCACCCTGATTGCTTTATTGCATATTATTATTAATGACCTGATGGAGTGTGTTAGCTGCAGGCTGCTGAGGTTTGCTGATGATGCTAAATTTGCAAGAACAGTGAACAAAGCAGAGAAAGGCATGCATGACTACACGAGGCATGCAAACATACGTACAATGGGATGCAAAATGGAAGCTTAGATTTAACATACATATATACATACATACATACACACATAACAGTGTCAGCACATAAGGATATTCATGATCCACGCAGTCTGCCCAGTTTCCCCTCTCTATTGAGCCCTCCCTCCACCCCAAGATCTTACATGTTCCCCCTTCCCTCCCAGGATACCCATGTACTGATCCCATGCGTGCTTGAAACCTGAGACTGTCTGTGCCGCTACTACCTCTTCTGGCCAGTGGGTCCAAGCATCTACCACCCCGTCCATGAAATAGTACTTCCTCATGTTACCCTTAAACTGTCCACCTTCCAAATTCACACTGTTTCACCTGGTTGCTGAACATCCTTTAATCTGAAATAGGTACCCCTTTGGCATCCTGTTTATAGCTTCTTGATGTTTGAACGCCTCAATCATAGCCCTCTGTCCTTTTCTCCAGTGTGTACATATCCTGCTCCCTCTGCCAGTCCTCGTATGCCTTTCCTGTGCATCTCCTGTACCATTTGAGTAGCCCTCTAATTGACCACCTCTACACTGTCTGTATCCATATTGAGGTGCAGTCTCCAGATCTGTACACAGAACTCGAGGTGCACAAACCAAGGATACATCGAATGCATGGATGGTATCAAACAGTCCACAACCAAATAGGAGAAGGATCCTATGGTGCTGGTGAGTGGGTGATTTAAACACTCTTCCCAGTGTAGGAAGGCATCAGCTACGGCGAACTGGATGCTAAGGTACATAGCAATGGTGATAACATCCAAATGTAGCAAAGTCATAGCACACCGCTGTATGCCAGTGCACTGAACTGTGTGCAGTTCTAGCATACATCCTTGAACAGGGATATCAAACTACTAGCGGCAGTCCAGTGAGGGGTAACAGAGATGATCCTGTGGTTGTGGGAGTTATATTACGAGGAAAGACTAATAGAGCTCAGCATGTGTACCCTGGAGGATAGAAGAGAGAGAGAGAGAGAGAGAGGGGGGACATGATCAAGACATTCAACTACCTGAAAGGCATGAACAGAGTCAGCTTCCATGGTGGGTTTCACTCCAAGTTGGAGTCACTACTGCAAAGAGTGTTATCAGGGTGTAATGCACTGGCCGAGCAAGGCGTATCTGTGCATACCGTATGGTGCTTCAAGAGGGTGGGACATTATGTGTTCATCGTGAGAGCAGAAATGAAACATTACAGAAAGAGGGACAGTGAGGGATTATGGAGGCATTACAAGAAGCAAAGTTTAGCGGTACAAACAAAACATGATCATTGCCATTCATCCAGATAAAACTAAGTTATTACAACACCTAACAATAGATGCAAAACCAAAAGCTTTCAAGAATCCCATACATGACTGAAATGGACACAAAACGGAATGGGTAGCATTAAGACTGTCATAAGTAGTGTTGATAACATCAGATTGCTGACAGTAACTGCTCATTATCATGTCAATAATGGAAAAGAAATGCAGGATATACAGTACTTTCTACACTCTAGTGCAACACCATTTTCTTCACTACAAAATGGGCAGTGTCACACGTGGAGCAGCTTACATACTATAATGTCACACCATAGACAAGCTGTATTCTCTGTGTGTTTCTCTGTATGGAACGTCTTGCATCATGCTGCCTTTCGCAATGTGATAAATGCAGATTACGAGTGCAAAATTAATTTGTGATGTCAATGTCCCGTGATTGCAGCTAATTATGCATCATTGTTTAAAAGTGAGACAAGTGCTGTGCAACAAGGTATTTAGTATCTGGTGGTTGAACCGCTGCTATTGTGTTTTGAATGGCCGTGGGTCATCATCTGGCAAGTCAGTTCTGGTTGTAACATGCACAGAACTCTCAACGACACATTACTATTTTAAGCATAATGTTGGGGATGTACGAATACTCCTTTGGTATCTTCTTGGCAACAACAGTCCATCTGCAGCTTTTCTTGTTGAAGAGATGCCTGAAACTGCAAAAGGGAACATTGTAAGACCATGACATTTACTCGATCATTGTATGATACGTTATTTGAAGCACAGATGGCACTTATATAATTATCAAAGCATAGACAATAAGACATGACCCAAATTTCTTCCACCCTCCCTCCAGTGATGAACACATTGTGTGTTTGTGCTAATGTAGCAGGCATCCAATGGTTGTATTGGCTATACAAAACAACTACTGTAGAACGGTCAAGCAACACAGCACAAGTGACATGCAGTAGTGGTTTACAATGATTTAAAGATTGAAAGTTACTTACTTCTCTCCTTTTTGTTGTACAGGTATGGTGCGTGACATGGTGATTATAGTCCAGCACTATCAGGTAGTTTCTGGCACAATATACAGGAAATGTATGCGTGTCTTTTAGAAGAATACATCAGTATGTGCTGTTGGAACTGTTCCAGTTGGTAGGTGCTCCTGTAAATGATTAGATACAGTAGGTGTGAATCATTCAGAAGGGTTTACAGAGCAACACAGTTTGACAGTGCACGATGGTCACAGCCACCATTCGCGCTGAATGCATGATGACTAGTACCTGAATGTAATATAGTAAGGAATAGATGCCAGGAAGCATTTGCTGAAAAGCACTTTACACAGTTCACGATGTGCTGGTGATGATGGAATCAGCCATTCTTTGTCCGTGGGAGTTCAAGCTCTGAATGGCTGCACACACCGACACCCTGGCCACTACCCAGTTCCCATTCATGCACATTCACCACGTGGTGGCAAATACCAACCCAGCACTCCTGCAAGAGATATGGCAAAATGTTACACTAACCACATGAGGTGGCACAACAACACAACTGCTACAGTGAAACCAAAATGTGTAACATACCATAAAATCATGGTAAGTATTGGATTCCTGGCAGCAGTGCCAGAAATGTTAACAATGTCACAGCACCATTTCCATAAAACCTTGCATCCAGCTTGTGTACCAGTCTAACAATAGAAATGAAATATCAAACATTACCACCAATAAATTTAAGTTATGTATCTTTATCTGCAGCAGGGTTGATTGTGCGGTCACTTACAGCGATAATGCGTTCCTAAGATTTTTGCACCATGCCAGATGTCAAAGGGTGTTTCACAGATGGGTATTGATTACCTGCAACAGTAACATTAGTTTACAAACGCGTATCAATCAAACAACTGTACAGTAAATAAAGTATGATTGCTATAGATTCAACATGTCCCAGTTCAAGAAAGACTACGACAAGTAAAGCCTGATTTGCAACAAATGACAGAACGCCACTAGATTGTCTGTAGAAGACTTCTGTACCTCAACCGTGCAAAGAAGCCACAACAGCACTCAACATTTTGTCTGATCTGTCACTCAGTTTTCTCCCCCCTAAACCTTCATCAACACCTAGTTTCACCACCTTCCTCTACCCTATGCCACTGCTTAATATTTCACAGTATATCAGATCTACGGTGAAGGATAGTCATCCCATTCCACAACTGGTTTCTGTGACAACCTGGGTTTGTAGATCACAGTCACAGTAGCGATTTTCACTGCCTCACCCCTTAACAGTGACACTGGGGCACAGCATGGATGAGTGTTGTGCCACAGACTCTTGTATGTTGTTATATCTGACTTGCCGTCTGTCTGCATATGTACCTCAATTCATATGAAAGCAGACAACACTGTTGTTTACTCTCGTTGCTTGTTAAAGTCTCAATATTTTTTACAGGTGCCACCAGATAACTCAGGGAATATAAGTGACTTGCTCAGGGTCACACAGTATGCAAGTGGGTGCTGTGGGATTCAAACACTGGTCTACAGGTTTTCAGGTCATAGCTGTAATCAACTGCGCTACACCACCTACCCTTGATAACAGGCGTCTACTCCACTGTGCTAAATTTGTCTGCAACTGTTGACTTTGTGCACTCAATACTGATCTCAGCTGTAGCATACCAGTACCCTCGACAAATACACTCATTCACTGAGGTACTCAGAGTAACGTACATGTGATGTGCAGCATAGTACAATAACTGTCGGCCTTGCCGCCTTCACAGACAGACTGTATAAACTGTGGCACCTCCCACAGAATTTCACTTTACTTATTGTTCTTCTACTACCTCATCAGCATTACACAATTATCTATCTGTGGACTGCAAATAGAAGATCATTTGCATTGTAAGGACTGCAGTAGGTATGCTATTACTGAATTTGAAGACCTTCGGTACTCATCTGGATTGTGATATACATAGCGACCTTCATGTCATGCAGCCATGTAGTATTTTCAGTTGTTTGCTACTTTGTGCCATACCCTATGCATAATTGGAACCATATGCTGTTTCTTGATTTGACTGCAAATATGTTGTCTTGAACTGACTGTATAATTGCATTGTGTACCATTCCATTGCTAATGTTTAATTGAATGCCTTACAAGTCACCCACTTCCCCAGACACACATTGTGTGATGAAACTTGTTGTGTAGTGTGACCGTCCTGGCATACCACTTAACTAAAATGATACATAAGTAAGTAATACTCACGCATTAGACTTGAAATGGGAACATGGGAATCAGTCACAACCTCAGTTAACGCCACATCATGTCTCTGGAGTGCATCTAGTGACCGTCGGAATGCGAGTGTCTCCATATTTGGTGACTTGAGGCCAGTTTCATGTTTATCAACAATCTTAACTGAAATTATTTCTTTAGTGTCATAGTCCATGCATGTATAAGTGCAATATTGTGCAGAATAGCCCGGGCTGTGCATTCGACCATCTCCTATCAAAGAAAACAGAGATGCAACTGTAAGTCATCATATGGCAACAAACCATATACTGTGATTATAATTTGCTTATGCAACAGAAAAATCGTGTTCAATGAATCAACGACTGTAATGTTTTACCCATCACTACCACCCGTTCTCCTGATCATGCAGTGAAAAGCTTGGCCTCCATTTCCTCCCATATATTCTCAATAACTGGCACAACGTATAGTTTTTGGAATCGAAAGAAGGAGGAAGGTCTAATCATTGCCAGGCAGAGGAATTTAAACATCAGGGATATTTTCCCATAATTATTCCCTGACAAGAGGATGGAGCTTGCTATCATTAAGTCCCAACATTAAATCCATGTTTGAGTTGTGGCTGAGTTGTCCATTTAAATCCAACATGTTTATTTTGCAGACCTGAAACAAAATAATAAACTGTAAGTGTTCACAATAGATATTTGTCATTTGCAGTTGATGGCCTAGTCATAAGGTAGGACATACCTACCCATGTCAGTGTAAGGCATGATCCACTAGTCCTAGAATGGATATTAAGTGAATGGCCACAGAACTGCAAGAGTTATGCACAGATGCTTTTGAAGGTCGAGCAAGTTATTGTAGTACCCAATAAACTTGTTTTGGTCAACAACAGACTTTGCAAGTTTGGTATCCAAAATGCTATCCTCACTGTTAATGACCTGTGCATCATGTGTTTCATGCTCTGTGATTGCTTCGTCAGTCACAGCAACCTCATCTGACAGGCCATGGGCATCTACTGCAAAAGATGCATCAGGCAGATCATGAATACTGTAAAGCAAGAGTAAATAACGTTATTGTTTTTGCTCTGAAAACCACCAGTTCTCTATCCTGCTCCCTCTATGTTTCTTGATACGTCTTGAATGCTATGTTTTTCTCCCTAACCTTGCCCGCCAATTCTTTTGATAACCATAGTGTTTTTTCTTTTGTTTTATTTGTTTAACAATCTTCACACAAAGGCTTGTTTCCTCGGTGATGGCGGTTTTGATGTGTCACCATTGCCATCGTAAGGATACCTTCTACCATTTGCTAGCTAGATTCTTCCATGACAGGGGATCTATATACAACATGTGTGGATTGTGGTGCCATTTCCAGTCTCCAGGATGACCCACAGTGCCTCCTCTCCTCCCTGTTTACTATGTAGTTCTGTTGCTTTGCTCACTTTACTTTACATAGACTTACCCTGATACCTCCCCAAAGTCTGTGGCCTCAGACAAAGTGGTAGAATCACAGAGGCTATCCGCATGATAGGTTTTATCCTTGGTATCATTGTCAACACACCTGTAAGAAAGATAGAAATGTAAGTATAACAACACTAACATTACAGAATGAGCAGGCCAATCTAAAGCCTGCATTGTAGTGTTACCACAACCACTAATTACAGGAGAACTCACTGAGAATTCTCATGTATGAAACCCATCACTGTTGCAGTGAGTTTCCGTGTATCAAAGTGTTGTGCCATGGTTCTCACTGGACTTCCGGTGGACAAACTGCATCATCAGACAGAGGTTCCATTTCAACCCTATAAGTAAAATGAAGTAAGGAACAATACTACATGGATACCTGAAAATAGCAAAGTTCTGACAACATGCATATAGCTTGCCTTTCCAATGACTGTATGTTGCTAACACTGGGGTTATTAGGGTACTTGAGTTCTCGTATCTATGCAAACATTGTTGTCCACGGAGTTTTGCAGACAGTGGTGTTGAGCATAAAAGCGGAGATGTCAACTGTTGGCCATATGTACTCTGTACGTTCATACCATCATAACTGCATTGGAGAACATAAATGACATAGGTCATACTTATTATTAAGTGGAGTTTGTTGAAAAAAGCCTTACATGCAAACTGATGAATGTAGTCACTCCATGTCAAGCAGTACACCAGCCACATCAGAGTGGAACTTAAAGTTGAGTGTATGTTTCAGTGTGAGCCAATGAGACAGTTGAGCACCAATGGAGATCCGGTACTTGTTGTGCTGATTGTCATTCATTTTCTTCTGTCTTTTGAATGCCGAATCTGTGACTGTCAGTGACGCCCTTCCTTGCCTTTGAGTCTCCATTTTGTTATATAATGCTGTGCTGACAAATGGAAAATGAAAAAATACATGAAAAATGAAATGAGAACATGTTTAGAGTAACAACAGTATCGCATAGAGTCATTGCCAAAGCAATTGTAGTGAAATTGTGGTGGAAACAAAGGGGCAAAACAATGGCCAACAGTGGAGAAGGGATGTAATGTACCAGAGTGGTGTGTTGCAATGTTTTCCATTTCTAGTGCTCTAAGTACAGGACACAGTGAAACAACATTGGAGACTTAGTAGCATTGCATTGCATGCAGACACAAACCAAGACATTTTCTAGTCTTAAAAATATAAAATTGGGCACAATGATGTTGCAAATACAGGGTTGGTATAAATGGAATAGTCTGTGCTAATCCATGATCTATAGGGAGTCAAAGTGCCTGATGTAATGACTGTCATATAGGACAGGGAGATGCAAGTTATACAGTTGCAATCTCCAGTTATCCAACAAGATGGAGTAGATGGATGGTGTAATAGCGCATGCAACACACATATTGAGATACAAGGATGCTGTGCTGTCATTGGAAGACTTCAGTTTGTCAGCTGCGGATGGTAGCATCAATGATGATGCCACAGAATGTGCAAGCATCCAAACTGTGTCGCCCACATCATTGTGGCACTGGACCAACAGTCCATGGTACACACTGACTATAAGTACTTAGTCAAAATTATGGCTGCAGGCCATCAGTGATTCAATGAATGTTTGCATAATTAAGGCGGATCAAAGACCTTTTGCTACAGTGTGGACTGGGGTCCAACATGATGGATACAGGACTACACTGACATGACAGATCAGCATCTGTCTTGTATATGAACCAGTGACTGTAGGTTAGAACCTAAGTTTGAAAGCTGTTACAGTGGACAATGGTGAGAGATTGAAAAGGAACATGCAATCACAAGCAGTATCACACTGAACAAGTATAGTTAGTGTTCAAAACTGAAAGGGGAGGTAGAGGAGATCAGAAGAGAACTGGAAGGATTGCAGTGGGGATGGTCAGGAAAGGAGAGGAAATGGTCCCATGAAGGGAGGCGAGGCCACTACAGCATACCCCAGGGAGCTGGTAGCCATGGGCCCAATGGAAATTCAGGAGTGGTAGGTTGTAATATGAGCAATGGATGGAAACCACCTCACAGCATGGGGTGGATTAGGTGGAGTGATGGAGGGAGGGGGTAGGAGACAATGTGCCAGGGGCAGGCAACACTCTTAGCAACAGATACACCATGCTCTACCCAGGAGAGGAGGAGGAGGAGGATGGTGGGGGGGAGTAGGCAGTCAGAGAGGGTTTGGTTAGAATGCCGAGGGGTGGGAGTAGGAGGGGTAGTGATACAGGAGAGGGGCAGGCAGGCAGTGAGAGTGTGAGCAGTAAGCCAGAGGAGGTGGGAGGAAAGAGAGTGAAGGGACAGAGGGGAGGGAACTGGAGACAGAGCAGGCACTCAGGCTGGGAAAGTCAGCCAAGGGGAAGGGAGTGGTAGGGGGAACTCTAGGAAGGCCAGTGTGGCTGAGGGAGATATCTCCTGAGGATGGGAGTGGGGTGAGGAGTGTAGGGTAGGGAGAAATATGCCAGAAGGGTGTGGAAACAAGACAGGAGGGGTGGTTGGAGGCAGGGAGGGAAGCAGTAGAAGGGTGTAGGGGAGGGGTGATCTGTGATTCTGGCACCAAAAGGTAGTCGGGGGGATGGGGGGGGCCGGCTCGGCCGACCAGGAGGTAGTGGGGGGAGAGTAAATTGGGAACCGCATGCAGAAGGAAGAGCAGGGTAGAATATGCACAGACTAGTGATCCCCGGACTAAAGGGCATTGGAGGAGTAAGCTGGGGGTGGTTAATGGAAGGAAGAGCCAAGAAGGGTCAAAAGGGCCAGTAAGGTGGGGGTGAAGGTGATCCTGCTGGTGGAATCCATGACCAGGGGCATCCATTGGGAGGGGGTAGGAGAGCGTAAAAGCAGCACGGTCAGGGCTAAATGCATTCCGGAACTATACATTCACAAGGCCCAATTATAGCTATATTCATTAGCATTGGAATGCACGGGATCCCCTGATTTCCTAGTACACCTGGGCACAAATGATTTGGAATGGAACAGCGATCTGGAAATCCAGGCGAGGTTTCAGGAACTGGCCAGAGTCTGCCATTCTATAGGGAGTTCAGTTTCATTCTCAGAATCCTGCCGGTGACTAGGGCATCTGGGGAGAACAAGCACAAACTCAGAGGTGTGAATCAATGGTTCAGGGATTGGTGCAGGGCAGAAGAGTATGGACTGGTGGGGGACTGGAGAGACACATGGGATGATAAGGAATTATATGCTAGGGATAGTATACATCTTAAACTAGAGGAAGGAGATCTTAAAACTGAAACTTGCTGAATTCATACATGAGAAGTGGGGTTTAAACTTGTAAAGAGGGAGGACTAGTGAAGGACTGGAGACAGGAAGACTGAACGAGGCCCCTGGTCTAGGGTAGCAAATGAGGGCAGGGGACTCCAATGTACACAAAGAAAGAGCTGTGCAGGAAAGGTCAAATAGGGAGTGCGCAGGGCGAAGTCAATTGTGTAGGGAAGGGTGGGGTGGAGGTCAGTCATGGTCAACGCAAGGAGTATGGGCAACAAAATGCCTGAGCACCAGGTGATGCTGGCAGAAGGATGAGCGCATGTGGCAGTGATTACGGAAACACGGGCCAACTAGAAGAATTGATTGGGACCTAAACTTGGAGGGCTACACAATATTCAGGAGGGACAGAGAAGTGGGTATAGGAGGGGGTGTAGCACTGATAGTCAAGGATGGCATATTGGTGAGTGGAGTGGAGGAGGCAGAAGGGGGAGTGGAAGTGATTTGGGTAACCCTACAATCGTGGGGAGGCAAAAGATTGAAAGTAGGGGTTGTATACAGGCACCATGCAATGGATGAGGAACTGGAGGGAAAATTGGTTGAGAACATCAAGGGGCACTGTGACCATGGAAAGGGTAGGGTGGTGGCCATGGGGGACCAAAATGTGCCGGTGGTAGACTGGAACACCATGACATCAGCGGTGGCCAGGGAGCAGAGGCTGATGGAAGTGTTTCAGGATGCCTTTCTGGTCCAACAGGTGGGGGAACCTACTGGAGGGGAGGATACTGGATGTTGTCCTTGCAGACAGCAACCAGATAAGGGGTCTGGAGTGTGTAGCCCAATGGCAGGAGGAGACCATGCCACGGTCTGGTTTCTGCTGTGTCTAGGGGGGAGGACAACTGCTAAAACACAGTAGTAGTGGATTTCAGGGGGCTGACTTTATGGGCATGGGCAGGATACTTTGATGGAGCTTGAGCCAGATTAGGCCAGACATGGGTGTGGGTAGCTTGTGGGAGACCATTAAAAAAGAGTTACAGGAGGCTACTAGTTTGTGTGCAAGGGTAACGTGTAAAAACGGTAGGGTCAACAAGCCATGCTGGGGGACCAGGGAGGTGCAATAGGCGGTGAGGGATAAGAAAGCTGCCTACGCATGTTTTAAGCACTCCTGGGGGGGAAGGAGAGAGGTGAGTACGAGTTGTCAGCTAGAAGGGTCACAAGGGTGGTGAGGGGAACCAAGGCGAGGATGGATCACAACCTGGCTAGGGATATCCGAAGGGGTGGAAAGGGATTTTGTAGATACATATGGGAAATAGAGGAAAGGGAGAGCAGAAATCTCCAGGATTAGCACTGGGGAAGGATGGGCTCAGGAGGCGGGGAGCAGGCAGAGTTACTAAACAAGTATTGTGCCTCAGTATTTAGAGAGGGAGACATGGGATTCATTCAACCGGAAGGGGGGGGCAGCTGAAAAGAGAGGACAGAGGGAGATGAGAGGATCAGAACAGGTTGTGGTACCAGGTGGGCCAAGCCCAGAGGGGGGGTTAGGGAGGGAGAAATCACAGAGGACAGCATGAGGGAGGATCTATGGGCACTGAAAACTGACAAAGCACCAGGAAGGGATGGGCTGCATCCAAGAGTGCTGAAGGAACTGGCAGACGAACTAGCAGCTCCACTAGCTGCGCTGTTCAAAGCCTCTCTCCAGACAGGAAGGGTGCCACAAGATTGGAGGGTTGCTCATGTGGTGCCTATCCACAAAGGGGGGTATAGGGAGGAGATGGGAAATTACTGGCCTGTCAGCTTAACATCAGTGGTAGGCAAACTAATTGAGGGCTTCATCAAAGGGATGTTCTGGAGGCAACTGGATACGCTGGTGCACATGGATGACAAACAATATGGTTTCATCCCAGGGAGATCGTGCTAGACCAACCACATAGAATTTTACGACTGGCTGACAGGGACCCTGGACAGACACAGACCAGTGGACGTCTTATATCTGGATTTCAGTAAGTCATTTGACTCGGCACCCCAGTTCGGGTTAATGACAAAGCTGGGGGTGATGGGGGTAGAAAGACAGTTGCTTAGATGGGTAGAAAACTAGCTTACAGATCGAACACAGAGGGTGGTGGTTGGTGGGATAGTCTCATCCCCTAGGAAGGTCTTCAGTGGGGTGCCCCAAGGTTCAGTACTGGGACCACTCCTGTTCAATGTCTATGTATCAAAACATAGGGATGGGAGTTAGGAGTAGGATGAGCCTCTCTGCAGATGACTCAAAACTGGGAGCACTGGCTGATGGGGAGGAAGTGAAGGTGGCAGTCCAGAGGGATCTGGATAACATGGAGGCTTGGTCAAGCAGGTAGGGGCTGAGGTTTAATCAGGGGAAGTAGAGGGTGTTTCATTGGGGGGTCAGAAACCCAGGTCATGTATATGCCCTGGGAGGGGTCTCACTGCAAGCCACTTTGAGTGAAAGGGACAGTGGGGTAGTGGTAGACACCAGAATAAACAACAGTAAGAACTACAGAAGATCGGTGGCAAAGGAAAACAAGATACTAGGCTGCATAGCCTGGGGATTAACAAACAGGAGGAGCAAGGTGATCCTACCTCTGTATAATGCCTTGGTCAGGCCGCATCTTGGTATGGCATGCAGCTCTGGAGACCTCACCTTAGAAAGGACATTGCACTGTTGGAGAGGGTCCAGAGGAGGGCAACCAGGATGATCTGGGCCATGAGTGATAGGACTAAAGAGGAAGGACTGAAGTCCTTAGACTGTACTCGCTGGAGGAGAGAGACAGAGGACATGATTGAGTATTCAAACATGTGAAGATTAAAAGGGCAGAGCCAAAGAAATATTCAGGCTAAAGCAAGGGAGCACAACCAGAGGGCATGAATGGAAGCTGGAGGGGGGGAACCTATAGGGGAGAACGTAGAAGGCATTACTTCACTGAGAGGGTGGTGGAGCCATGGAATGCATTACCCAGTAGTCTAGTCAAGCAAGGCACTGTTGAGGGCTTCAAGAACGGGTGGGACAGATGCATGGCTGTACTGAAGCCAAGGTTGACCCTCTCTGGGGCCAGGGAAGGAGGAGAAGCTAGCGCCCAATAGAGGCTGGCTACCGAACAGACACGAAAGACTGTCAGGACTATTCTGCTGGCTTTTAGTATGTTAGTATGCAAGACACACAAGAGCATAATCAACAGTTGTTGAACTGTCAGTAGTGCCGTGGAATGTTGAGTTACAGTTGGATTGCAGTTGTAGGAGGAGGAAACAGCTTGCAGTGCAGCTCCCCAGTCAACACTGGTAACGAGCTACCTCTTATCTTTTGTGTACTTTATCACGCAAGAGGATCAACAAAGATGACAGAAGTCAGAAGTGGAGAACACATGCCTTAGTAGGTTTTTCCGTTGCACCAGCTGCAGAGGGCAACCTCCGTGATTTTGGTGGCAATCCCCTCAATCCATTCTGACTGGTGAAGCAGCCTTGGACATCTTCAGATTTTAAGAGAGTACAACTGTGGTGTAAGCACAGGAACATCCACAAAACAAAAGGTGAAGTAATTAGAAAATGTGACTGTGTGTTAACTCCGATTCTAATTAAAAGATGATGCCTATCTTGGATGAAAACATGCCACTGTCCAAGTAGAGAACTTTCAGTCTGGGGCACCCAGGGATGTGGCAGTAGTTTGTTAAATGTGCAAAACATTTAAGCCAGAAACTAAAACATTTTCGATATGGGGGTACTTTAACAGATGATTGGGCAAGCAAAAACTTGGAAGCTAAATGTGGGAGACAGCCCATCTGGAGCAACCCGTTTTTCTCTCAGGGCTAAGTTTGGACACCAACTACATTTTAAGTGGAAGTAATGACACCAAGATGTGGCTGTGGAATGTCTACTTTATCCGTGTACCACAGTATAGTGGGTTGTGCAAGAGTCCAGCAAGGATGTGCTCAGTGTGGTCCAGGGTACTACTTTCTTCCTGTGGGAAATGGGAACAGTTATAATACAGCAGTGAGTGCCGATTGACATTTCATAAACAGAGAATTTGATGGGTTTGTGTTTTCTTTGATACTATGGTAAGCAAGGTCTTTGACTCTGTGCACCACAAAAGGTTGATCAGGAAGTTGGTGGATCTTGGAGTTGGAGAAAAGATGATCAGATGGGTGGAAAACTGGCTGAGGGACAGAACCCAGAGGGTGGTGGTGGGGGGAGAGTTATCTGGCACCAGAGAAGCAACCAGTGGAGTCCCACAGGGCTCTGTGTTGGGGCCAGTGTTGTTCAATGTCTTCATCAATGACATTGGGGATGGCATTAAAGGCTAAATGTGCCTATTCACAGATGACACCAAGCTTTGTGGGAGAGTGGACACAGCTGAAGGGATAAGTGACCTACAGGAAGATTGGGAAAAGCTGGGGAGGTGGTACAGGATCTGACAACTTGGCTTCAATGGCAAGAAATACAAAGTTATGCATATTGGAGCCAAGAATCCCAGGACAGAGTAATACCTGGGTGGAGTCCGAGTATCTGCATCAGATGAGGAGAAGGACCTGGGAGTGATGATCACTAGTGACCTGAAGCACTCCACGCAGTGCAAGAAAGCATCAGCAAAGGCAAACAAGATGCTGGGATGCATAGCTGGGGAACAGTAGTAGGAGAGAGGAGGTTATACTGTCCTTGTAAAGGTCACTGGTAAGGCCACATCTAGAGTATGGAGTGCAGTACTGGTGTCCACACCTCAAAAAGGACATTAACCTGCTGGAGAAGGTATAGAGAATGACTACAAAGATGATATCTGGTCAGCAGGGCAAGGCATACAAGGAGAGGTTGAGGGCACTGAACATGTACTCCCTAGAAGACAGGAGAGAGAGAAGGGACATGATTGGGAGATTCAAGTACTTGAAAGGGATAATGGGGGCACAGTCTTAAGCTGGAGGGTGGAAGGTTTAGGAGGGAGGTTAGGAAGCACTTCTTCACAGAGAGGGTGGTGGACACTTGGAATGCGCTGCCAGAAGAGGTCATCTAATTCAAGACGGTGGTCAGCTTAATGAGAGAGGCTGGGATAGGCATAGGGGGAAAGTAAGAATCATGGGTAGGGAGGATGGAAGGAGTGGGGGAGGCAGGGACATTAGCTTAAGCTGTGGACCCTGCAATATGAGCAGACTTGATAGACCAAATGGCCTTCTTCTGCTGGCTTCTTTGTATGTTCATATGGTAAATGGAATTTCATGAGCGTTTCGAACAATGGTGATATATGTGGCACCAGACTGTGTTACCACATGGGTGTCCATTCTCACTCTGTGAGTCATTCCAACTTAATGATTTGAATACATCAACACTATGGAATGAAAATTGGCTTCGGACAGTATCGATATTACTTCACTGCCTGTGTGATGAATTGACTGGGATGCCACTGTGAAGGAGTGAAAACAGCATAATTGCTGGCCATGGTAATTGGTCCACTCTGGTGTGTGCCAGGGTTGCCACTCCTTGAGTTTGAGACAGTCTGGTCACCTAGCCTAATGGTGGATATTCGATCTCCTACTCTCCACTTTTGCAAAGTTAGTCTGTATATAAACTCCCAGCCTCTCTGTTGCCCTGGATGTTTGGGTGAGAGAGAAGGGAAGCCGGTAACAAAAGGGAGGGGGTACACTAATACGCTCACATGGGGACAACAAAGCATATTAAATGTAGATGTTGGTAACCAGATGTATAGTACAGGTACCAAAATAATCAATCCAGGTATGGGAGGCTGATACCACTCATTTCGCAGATGAAGAGTTCAGAGAATAAATCCTACAAACAAACAAACAATTCCAAAATAGCAAAGGGAACAATAGTGACACCAATGACTAATAGGTATGGTAAATCATGGTGGTATGAAGGTGTGACAATTGTTGGCTGGTGTACTGTAGTATTTAGTCACATGCAGAACAGTGGGTACAAGGCAGAGACAGAACAATACAGACAAGCTAATTTGACATCAGTGGTAATGAAAATGAGGTGGACTTCTGGAAAAAAAAATTGCTGAGTGGATGATAAAAAAGTCTGGTTATTGGTGCACAGTACATAAGGTAGCATGGGTTCACAGTGGGATTGTCATGTTAGAAAAAGTGATTGATTCCTGTTGGTTTAGAAGTGAATCCACTGTTCTGCCTCATCCTTGTGCCAATTGTTGTTCACTGGAATTTATCCCAGCCCACATTATCACATTACTTGCCTAGCAGTACCTTATCTGACATGACTACCCCAGCTCTCGAAACATTTCAGTTGTTTCTACTGCTCCCCATTGTGATCACATATTCCACATTCATTCTAGGTGCATACACAATGTGCATGACAACCACAACAATGCAGAGCATTTGAACTATGAGAAAGAACTGGTGTCATCAAAGAAACGGAAAACTACCTTGGACCATAGAAAGGTCATTCAAGAAACCATGGTCCAGGTCAGTTTCCTATGATCAGACACAGCACTGGGATGTCACACTCAACACACAACTACTGACTCGACTGACTAAACCACCAAAAGAAGCAGTAGGGCAAGACACAGGGCACCGTTCAGAAGTATTATTCTTTTATGATTTACAAACACATAACATGCAAAAATGTAGATTCATTGGGAGACAGGGAATGACCGCAGACCAGAAGCTACAAGACGTAGTAGGATAACAAGTGTTATCAGTATGACATTGCTTGCAGGGAACGGTATCATTGACCGACTGACAAAAAACAGGCATCTAAATGAAAAAACTCAGAATTACCGCTGCTAACATAGTACCAGTGCATGACATCAACATTAGTGGAATTAGATGAGATAAATAATGACCACAGGTGAGAGCAAGCAAGTAGGGAACAGAAATGGAACAGTCAATGATACTTGAGCCTAGTGAGAGAGTGTAGAGAGGTGAGCAGCTCGCCCTCGCCCTTCCCCTCAGTGACTAGCACACAAAAAAAGAATGGGCAAGCATAACATCACTTTTATATTTTTGTTTCATTTCATTTCATTAAAATGAAAATGTATTTTATTTAGGCATGGAGGTGATGGTAGAAAGATTGATGAGATGGCAAGGAGAGCAAGCCTGAACGCTCACATACAAAAAATGGTTTTGCAGGATCCAGACTGTGGGGCCAGAAAGCAAAATAAGGAAACAGAAGTGTAGCGCCCAAAAACTGGATATAAATAAATAACAGTCGATGATGAGAAGAGTGGCCAGGAGGTGACAAACATATAATGCTGCTTTGCGGTCATGCCACATAATACAGCCAGACTGGGCAGCATGCATGTAATTACGGGGGCAAAAGGGAGACGCTACAATTTTTTATTTTTTTAAGTCCTAAGTGACCAGTGCATGAAGAATCACTGCTAACTCAATTTACTGCACTACACTTTCTCTGACCAGCTGTACTAATGGGGTTCTGTGTGATCAGAATGCTACAAGTGTATTCGGCTGAGATCATGTAATACTTGGTTGAGGTACAGGCTATACACCACCACATTTCCTAGACATGAATGTGATCAGGCACCACTACAGTAAGAAACAGTGGGTGATAATTAGCCTGCTTTGCTCCGTGAAAGTAACAGACATAGTTCGAGTGCAGGACATTACAGCAACAAGAAAAGAAGTGATATAACTTCTGAAATGCTGTAAGTAGCCACTTACAAGTGTTTTGCACAGGCAAACCAAAAAAACACCGCCTCCCCAAAACACATAACCATGATGCACATGTTAGGGCAGTACATTTGTGGGTGTGTGTGTGTGTGTGTGTGTGTGTTTTGAGGAGTAGAGGAACAGCAGATATGCAAGCAGCACCTCCAGGCTATGTAACAGACTAACTCAGAATTGATATCTCCTTTCCTTTGAGGTGGCTGAGAAGGATTTCAAAAGCTACCCAAGGCTAATTAGAGCAGCTGAAAGACAAGCAAATCACAAAATAGTGTGCTTTTCCTTGACAATTTCCTAAGTCCTTGGAACACTGTGTTTATTTACTGGCAAGGCTAAGCATTGACTTTGTAGGGATGGCATAAGGGTAAAATGACAATTCATTTTAGAACACTATAAGCGTGTCATTGAGGGCAGCAGCATGGTTCATGGCTGGGGATTCATTGGTTGTATCCTTGGCTCACAGTGAGTCGAAAGTCACAGGGAACACGGAGGAATGGAATTATACAGATGAGCTGCAGATCAAACAAACCAAAAAAGCCAGCCCTCAATAGACACCCAAGCGGTACTGAATACTTTGGTATTCAAGACATTGAGGACTGGGGTTCCACCTGGAGGGACACCAGCGTATACTGGCAGGATGGTCTGCATCTGTCCAGGAAGGAACAAGTCTTTTGAGCAATCAGTTTAAATGCTTCATTGGCATGCACTGGTCACTTAGTACTTAAAAAAAAACTGGTGTGGAGCACAGGGGTTTGGCTTCATTGGGACTAGGGTTCCACCTGAGGGACACCAGCCTATACTGCCAGGATGGTCTGCATCTGTCCAGGAAGGGAACAAGTCTTTTGAGCAATCGGTTTAAATGCTTCATTGGCAAGCTTTTAAACTAGTCAAGGGGGGAGGCACTGATAAGCAGCAGGAAAATCCCAGCCTCTCCCTACAAAACAGGGTACTAAATGAGAAAAAGACCGAGGTAGAAAGGTCAGTGGGGGATGCTGCAACAAAAGGTAAAGCCATCAAAAAATGGAGAGCAATGAGTACCAATGCCCGTAGTCTGAATAACAAGCTTCCTGAATTAATGGCCTTGATGGAGGAGGAACATCTGGATATCGTGGCAGTCACAGAAACATGGTACACACAAAACCATGACTGGGACGTAAACATACCAGGATACACTATCTACAGGAGGGACAGGGAGGGTAAAAGAGGAGGAGAAGGAGGAGCTCTTTACATAAGGGAAGGAATCAAAGCAACAGAACAAAAGGGTAAACAGGGAGGAGAAGAAGCACTGTGGGTAAATTTGGAGACCGGCAATGGCACCATAATCTGCACAGGGGTTTTATATAGACCCCCTTCTCAGGGGGAGGAAATGGACAAGGAAATGATAGAAAGTGTACTTAGAACGGCAGAAAAATGGGAGATATTGCTGATGGGTGATCTGAATATGCCAGATGTTAACTGGAGTGCAGTTGCAGCAGCCACTTCGAAGAGTGGGGTTATTCTAGATGCCCTACAGGGGCATGTCTTAGACAACTAGTATTGGAGCCCACTCTGAGAGGAGCAATACCAAAGTGGCAATGGGGTCTCATAATAGGGTAGGAAGACTCCCACAGCATTTGGAGTTTGGATAAAGGGAAATGAGGAGGGTTGAGAGGCAGAGATGAGTCTACATAACCATAAGGAAGATGGATGCGTTAAGTTCTGTTACTGGGTGACTCAATGATAAAAGTTATTCAAAGGGGGGGGAAGGGGAGGGATGCAAAACTGGGTGAGTAGTGGGTATCTCTGGGCAGATGGTGCACAGGCTAAGTTCTAGTATATGAGCTGGTAAGGGATGGAGGAAACAAGATTTCCTGAATGCTTGGGACTAATGATATAGAGGGCCAGTTTTGGGTAGCATGCTAAGCTGAAAGCTTTTTTACATAAATGACCTGGTAGCACAGGGAAGTTAAGTGACTTGCTCAGGGTCACACAGTATGTAGAGGGATTTGGTTCAAACCTAGGTCTGGATGTCACCAGATTTGTAGCTCAGAGCCTTAAACCACGTTATACTGCCTCCAGTGTCTTGGAAATCAGCAAGGTTCCAAAACTTGCTATAGTCTGTCGGGACAATGGATGCAACACTTTCTTTTCAGAAATATTGCAGTACCCAGGCATAATGGATAACAAAAGAAAGATCCCAGAGGTAAATGATGGCTCTAGAGTGAGAAAAAGGCGGAGGTGTTGGGTAACTGGGATGGGGTTTCGGGGAGGATAAGGGACTGTCGCCAAGGACTAGCTTCACCTACAGCCAAAAGCAACATAGAGTTTAAACTGTGAGTGTGGAGAGGACTAGGGAGGGACCGACTGAAGACTCCTCCTCTAAATGAGGGCAACAACAGGAGGAGGGGAAAATGGTGTCAGGGAGGAGGTTTCAGGAGGGAGCAAATGTTATCAGAGCACAAGGTACTTGAGTGTAATTAGACTGAGGGTCCAGGGACAAGGGGTGGGTGGTGGTGTTAGTGAATGCCATGACCTGGATAACAAGTAAACAGAGTTCAGGCCATGCTGTTTGAAAGGGGGTGTGGATGTGGAGGCAATCACGGAAACGAGGGACAATAACAAACATGACTTGGACCTAAACACAGAGGATACGTTTGTAAGAAGGATAGAAATGAGGGCAGAGGGAGGATATGTACATTAGAGAGGCACAGAAATAGCTAGGGTAGAAGAGGCAGAGGGCAAACATGGGACGTTGGGCCTCCCACAGCCCAGACTGGAGATGAAGTCAAGCTGGGTATAACAAGAAGACCCCCTGGGATGGGTGGTGGCCTGGTGGCTGAATTGCTGGACACCGCCATTGCCCAGTGCAGACCTCAAGGAGAGAGAGGGGATATCCAACAGGCCTGAGACAACTGGGGAAACATGTCCCCTAAGGTGACCAAGAGCAAAGGATACTGATGGTTTACAGATCGTTCTTAGCACAGCATGTGAGGAGCACGGGCTAGGGTCATGTTCTGGACGTATTTGCGGATGGGGACCTGGTAAGCAACCTGGTGGGAGAGGACCCTGATTGGAAGCGACCATGACACTGTATGGTTTCAAATTAACATGGAGGGGAGGATCTAGGACACTAGCAGTAGATTTCAGAGGAGCTGACATTATGGGCATGGGAAACATTCTAAAGGACCTCATGATAGGGATTATAATAATGATGGACGTGGAACAGAGATGGGAGGATATAAAAAGGGGACTGCATGAGGCAGTCAGGTCCTGTGTTAAGGTGCAGCGCAAAGGAGCAAGGTCACATAAACTGTGCTGGTGGACCAGTGAAGTTCAGGGAGCGGACATGGAGAAGAAGGTTGCCTACAAAAAATACTAAACATGCGAGAGAGGAAAGGGAAAGGTACCTTGCCATCTATAGTCAACCCTAGTGGTGATGCTGGCTAGGCCAGTGAACAGTAGTGTCTAGGTCTGGAACAGGGGTTCAGGGAGGGAAAAGGTTTTTCTAGTACATGCAGGTGCAGAGAAAAATTAAGGGCAAGCTTGGCAGACTGGGAATGGAAGGTGGGTGGGTGGAAGGCGAGGGCAGGCAGAGTTATTAAATGAGCATGTCACCTTGGTATGCAGCTGTGGAGGGATGGGATATTTGCTAAGCAAGCCACAAAGAGATAGAAGCAAAACTGAGAGGGAACAGGGGTTAACAGAAAGAGCATAAGGGAGGAAGTGGCACCCCTGGGATTTCTCAACAGGACATGATAGAAAGACCACCTAGGAGTTAGGGATGGATGAAGCTATCTCCACCGACCCGGTGTTACCAAGTCTAAAGGCCTGAAGAAGGTCGTCTCGGGTCCGGATGGCATTCATCCACGGTACTATGGGACTTGGCGGACACACTGGCTGCACCTAGCAGAGCTGTTCAATAGGTTGTGAGACAGGGATGTTACCTATGGACTCGCCACGAGGCTCGTAGCCAGGTGCCAATCCATAAAGGGGCGATGGGAAGGTACACAGGCATCTGCCACCCATCCAGTTTGACCTGGGTAGTGGGAAAAGTAATGAAGAGTTTACTGAAGGAACGAGTGGGGTGTACCTGGAGGAGGGGGAGGGCTGGACAGTAGGCAACATGGGTTTGTGCCAGGTCAATCATGCAAACCAACTATCTGCCTCTATCTCTGAAATCAAATAAAGAGGCAGAAGTCACTGCAGAGCAGGACACTGTGGCACAGAAGCTAGCACAACAAAATTCACCCAAATCAGGAACCAAAACAAAACAAGCACAAAGGAAATCCAAAAAACCTCTGATCATAGGAGACTCCTTGATTCGGGGAGTTGATACCCATCTCCAGCCAGGGGTGATGGTCAGATGTCTCCCAGGTACATCAGCATGGAGAGACACTGACCGCATTGCTAAAATTGTTCACAAAGCAGGAGAAAACATTGATGTCCTAAGTACACATAGGGACTAATGATCCAGCCAGCCTGTCAGTTGTGGAGACCAAGGAACACCTGCCTAGGCTGGGTGACAAACCATCATCTATTTTGTCTGGCATCTCCTTCTCTGAGATCCTGCCAGCCCAGTCTGGGAGAGGAGCAGATGGACGGAAGGTCAGAGAAGAGGGAGATGGGGAGCTAAACACGTGGCTCAAGGGCTGGTGCCAGGAAAAGGACACAGATTTGTGGGAACTCGCAACCAGTTCTGGGAGCCAAGTTCTTTAAATTTGATGGACTGCATCTGACTAAGAAGTCAGTGCATTGGGGCTTAAGTTTGACGTCTTTGCAGAATATTTAAACTAGCAAATGGGGAGGGTGCAGCACCCCATACGTCCGAATGGGAAGAGCACCCCTCCCCTCAGCAAATGGTCAAACAGGAATTCAACATGTTTGCCGCTCATTTGCATCACCAGGTAAGAAAAAGGTTTGTCTCCCCACTGACGCTTTGGGGGTAATACCAAACTTCACCCAACAAACTAACACACACAAAATCTAGCCAATGGAAAATCATGTACACAAATGCTCTCACAGCCTGGGAAATAAGATCCCAGACCTGCAGGCAATAATGTCAGAGGCTAAACTGGACATAGTAGCAATTAGTGAGACGTGGTTTACCAGTAACCACACTTAGGAGACTTCAGTACCTGGCTATGTATTGTTCAGAAGAGACCGAGGTGCAAAGGGGGAGGAGTGGCCCTGTATGTTAATGAAAATATCAAAGCTACAGAAATTCAGAATACACATAAGGAGCCAGAAGAACTGTGGGTCCCCTGGAAACAGGAAATGGGACAGCCATAAGAACTGGAGTTGTCTACAGGCCCCAGACCAGAGGGAAGACATAGACACACTACTGTTAGAAGATATACAAAAACATGACAGCTAAAGGGGAGGTTCTGATAATGGGAGACTTCAACATGCCAGATACAGATTGGTCAATACAGCAGGAACATCTGCCAGAACTAGACTCATAGTGGATTCCCTGCAGGGGAGGGCCTCAAACAACTGGTACAGCAACCCACAAGAGACAGGGCTATCCTAGATCTAGTACTGACTAACAAAGAAGGATCACAGATCTCCAGGTAGAAGGTCACCTGGGAGCCAGTGACCATCACATGGTATGGTTCAATTTGGCTACTACATCTAAATCATCCCATTCCAAGCGCAAAAAATATGGGACTTCAGAGGAGCTGACTTTGATAAGATGGCCAACAGAGTTAAGCTAGCCCTGGCAAAAAGAAACACAGGTGAGGAATGTGCAGGCAAAGTGAGCAAGCATTAAGGATGCAATACTTGAAGCAACATCCCATTGTGTTAGACAGAAAAAGGTAGAAAAGAAGAAGGAAACCACTTTGGTTCTCAATCACAGTAGCAGAAAAGGTCAGAGCCAAAGGCTGGCCTTCAGGAAATATAAGGGAACACAGCGGGATGAAGATAGGGAGGCATACCAAACTGCCCTAAGGAGAAGCAGGTAAGGCAGTAAGGCAGGCAAAGTCCCAAACTGAGGAAACACTAGCACGAACAGTAAAAGAAGGTGACAAGACTTTCTATAGATACATTAGTGAAAGGAGAAAGTCCAGAGGGGTATTGCTATCAATGGAGAAAGGGAGCATAAGGAGGAGGACCCTGTAAAGGCATCTATCCTAAATAGATACTTTTGCTCAGTATTTACTGAAGAGAAGGTAAGGCAGGGCCCACAGCTCAGCATCATGGACACAGGGAGGAGGTGAGCACTACTCCCTTCACAAAGAAGGGTCCTACAAGAGCTTGCTAAGCTCAGGGTGGATAAGGCAATGGGACCTGATGGCATACATCCCAGGGTACTTAAGGAGCTAAAGGAGGAACTAGCAGAGCCATTAGCAGAATTGTTTAGTGAGTCTCTGAGCACAGGAGAGGTCCCAGAAGACTGAGAAGGGCTCATGTGATCCCAGGCTCACAAGAGTGGTAGCAGGAGAAGGCGAGACTACAGACCAGTCAGTCTTACCTCAGTAGTGGGCAAGATTATGGCGGCCTCCTTAAGGAAAGGATAGTGCAACACCTGGAATCCATAGGGGCACAGGATCCAAGACAGCATGAGTTTACAAAAGGAAGGTCCTGTCAAACTAATCTATAGATTTCTTTGACTGGGTAACCAGAGTGGTGGACCAGGGGGAGCAGTTGATGTAAGCCTACCTTGACTTCAGCAAAGCTTTTGACACTGTTCCACATAGAAGATTGATAAATAAGCTGGGTAGGCTCGGGTGGGTCAGAAGTTGGTCAGCTGGGTGTCAAACTGGTTGATGGGCAGAAAACAGAGTGGTGGTAAATGGTATAACAGTCAGAAGAGATGCAAGTCACAAGTGGGGTACCTTAGGATCAGTCCTGGGGCCAGTCCTTCTTCTAACATCTTCATTAGTGACCTTGCAGATGGACTAGAGGTAAAGGCTTGTCTGTTTGCAGATGACACCAAGATCTGCAACAGAGTAGATGATCAGATGGGGTTGGGCAGAATGAAGAGATTTGGATAAACTAGCAGAATGGTCAGAAGAGTGGCAACTGGTTTAATGCAAAAGTGCAAAATCATGCACATAGGGAAGAGAAACCCCTGAAGCCACCTATAGGCTGGGAGGGAGTTGCTAGCAGTCACAAAGGAAGAAAGAGACTTGGGCATCATCATCACTGATGACCTAAAATCATCAAAGCAGACCTCTAAAAGCAGTAGGTAAGGCTAGGGGGTGTTAGAGTGTATTAGTAGGAGTATCACAAGTCGTAAGAGGAGGGGTATTAATCCCTCTGTAGTGAGACACTGGTTAGGCCCCATCTGGAGTACTGCATGCAGTATTGGGCCACACCTTCACAAGGACATTAACCAAATTGAGGCAGTCCAGAAGGGCAACCAAAATGGTGCAGGGACTGCATCAGAAGACAACATGAGGACAGATTAACGAGGGCTCAATATGTATACCTTGAGCAAAGGAGGAGAGAGGTGATATGATCGAGGTATTCAAACACCTTAAGGGCATAAAACAAGGTAAAGAGTCTAACATGTTTAAATATAAGAAAAAATAGCAGGACAAGAGGACACAGCATGAGATTAGAGGGAGGCCGATTAAGGGGAAATGTGAGGAAATTCTTTTCACAGAAAGGGTGGTGGATGCATGGAATGGCTTACCACAGAAGTGGTGGCTATGGAATACAGTGCAGGGCTTCAAAACAGGCATGGGATAGGCATAAGGGAGCAATACAAATGCCTATGAATAGATGAGCCACTGATAGAGCAAGGGCCTATGGCACATTTATAAGGTAGAAAAGAAATGGGCAGACTGGATGGGCCTTCAAGGTCCTTATCTGCCATCAACTTCTATGTTTCTATATGTTTCTAACCTTGTGGAGTTCTACAAATGGGTCACATCGGAACTGGTCAGGGGAAGCCTGTGGATGTAATATTCTTGGGCTTCGACAGGGCATTCTGACTCTGTTCCCACAATAGGCTGGTGGAGAAACGACTATGCTGAAGTACCTAAGCACAAATCATTCTATACTACTAGTACCTGGCAAACATTGTCTTACTTACCAGCTGGCCTCTGTATCCAATCATAATCTACATCATCCAGCTACAGTATATAACATAAACATTGAGCTATGAACCGCACATAATCTGATGCAAAGGCAGTAAGGCCAGTTCTGGGGAGCACAACACCAAAAGGAAATTGATTTGATGCAGACAGTCCAGAGGAGGGCAACTCTAAAGGTGCAGGCTGTGCAACAGAAGCCATATGGTTAGAGCCTCAAACAGCATAATATGTATACCCTTGAGGAAAGGGTGACAATGAGCAACATGATGAAAACAGAAAAGTGTAAGTACCTCATGCGAATTAACACAGTCCAAGAGAGTAGCATCTGTATCATACCATATCAGTACTGACAAGGACTTAACTGCTCAACTAAGGCAACGTCTTGCTTAAACAGAGACTTTAAGACACACCCAATATGGAGGAGGTTGTACAAAGGATAAAACAAACATATGCAGGATACAAAATAGCAACCCCATATAAAAGTGTATCAGTTAGACAGCACTTAAATGTGAAACAACGAAGAGAAACCATAGAAACATAGACTTTGGCGACGATAAGGACAAGCGTGGCCACCTAGTCTGCCCATTTCCCAACCTACAGGATAAACTTATTCTTAACCCCATAAGAACTGTCGTATGTCTGTCCCATGCATTTGAAATCTCCCACAGTTTTACACTCCACAACATCCTCAATAAGGCAGTTACACACGTCCACCACCCTCTCTGTGAAAAAATACTTCATCACATTTCCTCTGACCCCCCTTCCATCTTCACACTGAGTCCTATTGTTCTTGCATATCTCTTTTTCTGAAAGATGCTACCCTCTTGGACTTTGTTGATTCCACTGAGGTACTTAATAGTTTCAATCATGTCCTCCCTCTCCCTCCTTTCCTCACGGGTATACATATTAAGCCCATTTTGTCCCTCCTCATATGTCTTCTGTTGCAGACCCTGTACCATTTTAGTTGCCCTTCTCTGGACTGCCTCTATCCCGTCTAATGTTCTTGCGCAGATAGGGTCTGCAGAACTGGACGCTGTACTCCAGAAGGGGTCTCAAATGGTGGTGGTTTGAAGTCACAGGGTCCAGCTCCTCAACTGGCTGCACTACAGAAACCGTTTGCATTTCTTGTGAGGTGGGACTGCATGGAGGAGACGTTGGTTACGGATTGCCATGGATGGTGAGGGGGTGAGAGTATACTTAGACTACAAGAGCAGTTTGAGAAAATTCACTAAGGACAGGCTCCCCCTTATCAATAAGGGAAATTAGTTGTGGCAGCTGACACTGGAAGCATTTCTCCTTACCAGGTGGAGTTTAAACTTGTGAGCGGTGTCGGCAAAAGGGAAGGACAAGTAATTCTCCCACCGGGGACAGGAAGGCAGTGGTGTATTTTACAGGGTGGTCCTCATCAACAGCAGGTTAATGGGCAATAAGATGCCCAAGCTGCAGACGCTGATTATTGTGGTGGTGGATGTGGTGGCAGTCACAGAGAAATGGGCCCCTGGAGGCTACCATGGATCTCACAAGTGAAAGACCAAAGGGAGGCAAAACTAGGAAGCAGAGTTGGTGGACAAAGGAGGTCCCAGATGCAGGATGCAGAGCAGTTAAAAATATTTTCTTATGGTAATTCTAACTTGTCTGGGTGGGATCTATATCCGAGGAGGATAATTATGTATCAGCCAGGCGGTTCACCCAGGGGATGAGACTGGCTTTGGAGGGGTGGAGCTGAGGTTGGAACAGGGCATTAGGGGGTGGTATAAAAGGATCCTTTGGCAAATCAGAGACAGAATAAAGTGGATGGGACAGTATGGGTGTTGAACGAGAGTGGTGTAACAAGATGGTGGTACTACTCCATTGACTTCCAACGTGGCAGTCATCTTGATTCAAATGTAGTCTGTTCACACTTGCACCAACATGCAAGTTGACTGACATCGCATGCATAATTCTGCAGTGACATCGACCTGGTACTCTTGCAAAGAATTCCGAGAATGTGTGATGTGAATACATAGAGCATACTCACATTTTAAAATGTGACTGTGCAGCACATTCACTGATCCTATACCCATAAGAAGAAGAATACGTACCAAACACAATATGATCAACATGCATTGCAAACTTCACATTTAATTTACCTGTTTTTATTGATAATTTCCCAAGCATTGTTTTGCTAGCACGCTGCGACTGAATCATGTTACATCAGTGTGTAAAGCACATGTACTGGTTCAGCTTTACAATGCTGAATTCACACAGTGTTTCTAAATTAATAACAATTTTGTGGGAAAAAACAAAACATTCTGGTTTATGGCAACTAAAGCATCACATTAGTTCAGAGTGACACAATTTCAAGTTTTTCTCAGGAAACAAATGCAGATCCCTGTATGGCAGTACATTTATCTATCTATTAATTTATTTATGTATGTATGTATTTGATAAGCAGGCAAGTGCACTGTTCATTAAGGATCAAGTTAGGACACGGCAATGAGGTAGCAAGGTGGACATCAGTAGTTGTACAAAAGTGCATATCCAATCAGTAATACAAGTACATGTACGGACAGTGAAACAGCAGAAGTGACTACATGATTGTTGCCGGAGGAGGAAATGTACAGAGGCATCTCTAGCGCTATCTAGTTATGTGTCCACCCTTTGTTTATAACGATGACCCCTAAAGGAGTAAAACAGTGACATAAGGGGACGCATGAATGGGGGGTGAGACAACCACAGATGGGGGCACCACGGTGTAAAGGGTGATGGAGGGCCTGAGAGCATTGAAGGTAGACAAGACACCAGAGCCAGATGGGGTACATTGCTAGGGTTCTGATGGTGCTGCCAGTGGTCCAGGCAAAGCCACTGGCAGACGTGTGGAACAGTGCACTAAATACGGGATGTGCACACAGAGATTGTAAGGAGGCACACTTGGTACCTCTCCACAAAAGTGTTCCCACTGATGAACCAGGGAATTACAACCCGGTGATCCGCAGCGCACTTGTGCGGAAACAGATGGAATCTATGATCATAGGAAGGCTGATTCAGTTTCTGGGTGATCATGATCTGCAAGATGACAGACAGCACTGGGTTTGTCACTGCCAGCTCCAGTAACACAAACTTGGTTTAATTTTTTGAATGGGTTACAATAGCACTGGATGTGACCCATGTGGCAGTCTTCCTGGATTTCAGCAAGGCCTTCGATTGAGTGCCACACGGATGGTTGTCCCGCAAGAAGAGGAGTATTGGCATGGGGTGGGGCAGAAGCATTGGAGCCCAGGGCAGTGGCAAGTGCCTAAAGACTGGAGGACAGCAGATGTAGTCCCCTTATACAAAAGTGGGAACAGAGAGGAAGCTAGGAACTACAGATCAGTCAGACCCACCTCAGTAGTGGGGAAGATCATGGAAGCACAACTGAAGGAGAGATTGGTGGAACATCTGATTGTCAATGGACTACAGGATCCAAGGCAGCATGGTTTCACCAGGGGGAGGTCATGTCAGACAAACCTCGTTGAATTTTTTTGACTTGGTGACTATGGAGGTGGATCAGGGGAGTGCAGTGGACATGGCCTATTTGGACTTCAGCAAGGCCTTTGCCACTGTGCCACATAGAGGACTATTACACAAACTGGGGAATATGGGTGTGGGCAGGACAGTAGTGTGGTGGGTTGGTAACTGGCTTGGTGGCAGGACACAGAGGGTGGTGGTAAATGGCTGTCACTCCACAGAGGGAAGAGTGACCAGTGGGGTACCACAGGGATCAGTGGTGGGACCGGTCCTATTCAACATCTTCATCAGTAACATTGCGCTGGACCTAGAAGGCAGAATTTCACTGTTCGCTGATGACACAAAACTTTGTATCAGAGTAGACACACCAGGGTGTAGACAGAATGAGAAGGGACCTGCAGAAACTTGAATGGTCAGGGGTCTGGCAGTTGCAATTCAATGCAAAGAAGTGCAAGATAATGCATATGGGGAAACGAAAACCCTGGCACAATATATCAGTTGGGGGGTCAGGATATAGCATGCACCAAGCAGGAAAGGGATCTTGGGGTTATCATCTATGATGACCTCACTGTAGGGAAACAGTGTGACAAGGCAGCAGGTAAAGCAAATAGGATGCTGGGATGCATAGGCAGGGGCATCACCAGCAGGAAAAGGGAGGTCATAATTCCACTATACAAGACACTAGTGAGGCCCCACCTGGAGTAAGGTGCACATTTCTGGAGACCTTACCTACGTAAGGACATAGACATGGAAGAGAAGGCTCAGAGAAGGGCAACAAAGATGGTACATGGATTGCATCACAAGTCCTATGAGGATAGGTTGACGGATTTGAATATGTTCTTCCTGGAAGAGAGGAGGGAGAGAGGGAACATGATAGAGACATACAAGTATCTTACATGGAGGAACTGGGTGCAGGAATCCACTATTTTTAAGCCAAAATTGATGTTACAGGACTAGAGGGCATGGGATGAAGTTGGAGGGAGGACGATCCAGATGAAACGTGAGTAAGAATTTCGTCACAGTACGGGTGGTGGACAAGTGGAACACCCTGCCTGAGGAAGTTGTGGGAGCTGAAACAATCACAGGATTTAAGAATGAATGGGATAGACATAAAGGAATTCTGGAGGTCCGTGGTAAGGGGCAACAGACTTCTAGGAAAAAATAAACTGAACTTATAAGCTTGAAAGGGCAGACTGAGTGGGCCATAGGCCTTTATCTGCCGACACTGTCTATGTATCTATGTAAGTGATGTCCTACAGGGTTCTTTACCGGCACTTGTCCAGTTAGAAATTTTCAGAGCAGACATAGCGGTTGGGATCAAGAATAAGATCAGCCTCCATGCCGGTGACACCAAGATGTTGGGTGAGGAGAATGAGGAAGAGGGTGGCAATTTAGTGCTTGATTAATTGTTATAGGAGGAACTGTTACTACTAAGAGCCACACACCTGAGAGTGGTGCTTGTACAAAGCTTTACTTTGTGCGTAAAAACATTACTGTTTACTGCAATATAGTAGTTTGTATCATACTAATTCTGTTGACTTGAAAGCTGACAGTTTTCTGTAACAAAAAATTCCACAATCCTGTCAGGCGGTCTAAACCTCACTCTCAGGTTGCCAATCAAACTGTGGAAAAGGAGCCATGCCGTGTATCGATACACTGCAGGAACACTTTAGATACAGGTGGGCTACTGTATACTTCGTAGGCTTGCTAAAATACATAGAAAATATATATGTATTAGCAAGAAAAGTGTATTACAATAATATGCATGCATATCCTGACATCTACTCTTGTACGGTCGATGCCCATAGCCCTATAACATATACCTAAGCAATAGCTATCTACGGTGTATCTATGGGGGAACCAATGAGGGTGCAGGGACCACATGTAATGATACCCTACTGTTGACATCAGAGGAGGGCTGCAGCAGGGGGAGCTTCAATAGTCTGTAGTGCATCTTATAGTTTTATATGCTTTGATGTTTTGTTTCTTGTTCATGCTGTCCTCTCGAGGATAAGTACAGTCACAGATCTCTGTGCATAAGCCTCGGAGAACAGCTGAGCTACCAAAACATATGATCAGAGCTTATAAATGCTTTAAATGGACTGCAGGCTATTGAATCTCAAACTGCTGCTGCCCTTCTCTGATGTCATCACAAAGTGATTCTATGATTTGTAGTTACTGAAAATGGCAGCTTGCAGGTCAACATCGTTAGTGTGATACAATCTATTACACGGAAGCAAACAGTAATTATACAAAATGCTTTGTTTGCAGACTGCAAATGAGTACCAGCCCCGTACTTGGGTGTCAGGCTCTTAGTGTTGACAGATTGCCTTTAAGACTGTTAGTCATACAAAATGAAGTGGTTCAGCATGTGGATATAAATGGGCTATTCTCTGGATAACTACCTGTCTTCACATCAAGATCTTGATAAACCACCCTGATTGCTTTATTGCATATTATTATTAATGACCTGATGGAGCGTGTTAGCTGCAGGCTGCTGAGGTTTGCTGATGAAGCTAAATTTGCAAGAACAGTGAACAAAGCAGAGAAGGGCATGCATGACTACACGAGGCATGCAAACATACGTACAATGGGATGCAAAATGGAAGCTTAGATTTAACATACATATATACATACATACATACACACATAACAGTGTCAGCACATAAGGATATTCATGATCCACGCAGTCTGCCCAGTTTCCCTCTCTATTGAGCCCTCCTCCACCCCAAGATCTTACATGTTCCCCTTCCTCCCAGGATACCCATGTACTGATCCCATGCGTGCTTGAAACCTGAGACTGTCTGTGCCGCTACTACCTCTTCTGGCCAGTGGGTCCAAGCATCTACCACCCCGTACATGAAATAGTACTTCCTCATGTTACCCTTAAACTGTCCACCTTCCAAATTCACACTGTTTCACCTGGTTGCTGAACATCCTTTAATCTGAAATAGGTACCCCTTTGGCATCCTGTTTATAGCTTCTTGATGTTTGAACGCCTCAATCATAGCCCTCTCTCCTTTTCTCCAGTGTGTACATATCCTGCTCCCTCTGCCAGTCCTCGTATGCCTTTCCTGTGCATCTCCTGTACCATTTGAGTAGCCCTCTAATTGACCACCTCTACACTGTCTGTATCCATATTGAGGTGCAGTCTCCAGATCTGTACACAGAACTCGAGGTGCACAAACCAAGGATACATCAAATGCATGGATGGTATCAAACAGTCCACAACCAAATAGGAGAAGGATCCTATGGTGCTGGTGAGTGGGTGATTTAAACACTCTTCCCAGTGTGGAAGGCATCAGCTATGGCGAACTGGATGCTAAGGTGCATAGCAATGGTGATAACATCCAAATGTGCAGTCAAAGTCATATGCAGTGCACTGAACTGTGTGCAGTTCTAGCATACATCCTTGAACAGGGATATCAAACTACTAGCGGCAGTCCAGTGAGGGGTAACAGAGATGATCCTGTGGTTGTGGGAGTTATATTACGAGGAAAGACTAATAGAGCTCAGCATGTGTACCCTGGAGGATAGAAGAGAGAGAGAGAGAGGGGACATGATCAAGACATTCAAGTACCTGAAAGGCATGAACAGAGTCGGCTTCCATGGTGGGTTTCACTCCAAGTTGGAGGCACTACTGCAAAGAGTATTATCAGGGTGTAATGCACTGGTCGAGCAAGGCGTATCTGTGCATACCGTATGGTGCTTCAAGGGGGGGTGGGACATTATGTTGTTCATTGTGAGAGCAGAAATGAAACATTACAGAAAAAGGGACAGTGAGGGATTATGGAGGCATTACAAGAAGCAAAGTTTAGCGGTACAAACAAAACATGATCATTGCCATTCATCCAGATAAAACTAAGTTATTACAACACCTAACAATAGATGCAAAACCAAAAGCTTTCGAGAATCCCATACATGACTGAAATGGACACAAAACGGAATGGGTAGCATTAAGACTGTCATAAGTAGTGTTGATAACATCAGATTGCTGACAGTAACTGCTCATTATCATGTCAATAATGGAAAAGAAATGCAGGATATACAGTACTTTCTACACTCTAGTGCAACACCATTTTTCTTCACTACAAAATGGGCAGTGTCACACACGTGGAGCAGCTTTACATACTATAATGTCACGCCATAGACAAGCTGTATTCTCTGTGTGTTTTCTGTATGGAACGTCTTGCATCATGCTGCCTTTCACGCAATGTGATAAATGCAGATTACGGTGCAAAAATTAATTTGTGATGTCAATGTCCCGTGATTGCAGCTAATTATGCATCATTGTTTAAAGTGAGACAAGTGCTGTGCAACAAGGTATTTAGTATCTGGTGGTTGAACCGCTGCTATTGTGTTTTGAATGCGCCGTGGGTCATCATCTGGCAAGTCAGTTCTGGTTGTAACATGCACAGAACTCTCAACACGGCACATTACTATTTTAAGCATAATGTTGGGGATGTACGAATACTCCTTTGGTATCTTCTTGGCAACAACAGTCCATCTGCAGCTTTTCTTGTTGAAGAGATGCCTGAAACTGCAAAAGGAACATTGTAAGACCATGACATTTACTCGATCATTGTATGATACGTTATTTGAAGCACAGATGGCATTATATAATTATCAAAGCATAGACAATAAGACACATGTCAAATTTCTTCCACCCTCCCTCCAGTGATGAACACATTGTGTGTTGTGCCAATGTAACAGGCATCCAATGGTTGTATTGGCTATACAAAACAACTACTGTAGAACGGTCAAGCAACACAGCACAAGTGACATGCAGTAGTGGTTTACAATGATTTAAAGATTGAAGTTACTTACACTTCTCTCCTTTTTGTTGTACAGGTATGGTGTGACATGGTGATTATAGTCCAGCACTACCAGGTAGTTTCTGCACGATATACAGGAAATGTATATGCGTGTGTTTTAGAAGAATACATCAGTATGTGCTGTTGGAACTGTTCCAGTTGGTAGGTGCTCCTGTAAATGATTAGATACAGTAGGTGTGAATCATTCAGAAGGGTTTACAGAGCAACACAGTTTGACAGTGCATGATGGTCACAGCCACCATTCACGCTGAATGCATGATGACTAGTACCTGAATGTAATATAGTAAGGAATAGATGCCAGGAAGCATTTGCTGAAAAGCACTTTACACAGTTCACGATGTGCTGGTGATGTTGGAATCAGCCATTCTTTGTCACGTGGGAGTTCAAGCTCTGAATGGCTGCACACACCAACACCCTGGCCACTACCCAGTTCCCATTCATGCACATTCACCACGTGGTGGCAAATACAACCCAGCGCTCCTGCAAGAGATATGGCGAAATGTTGCACTAACCACATGAGAGTGGCACAGCAACACAACTGCTACAGTGAAACCAAAATGTGTAACATACCATAAAATCATGGTAAGTATAGGATTCCTGGCAGCAGTGCCAGAAATGGTTAACAATGTCACGGCCCCATTTCCATAAAACCTTGCATCCAGCTTGTGTACCAGCCTAACAATAGAAATGAAATATCAAACATTACCACCAATAAATTTAAGTTATGTATCTTTATCTGCAGCAGGGTTGATTGTGCGGTCACTTACAGCGATAATGCGTTTCCTAAGATTTTTTGCACCATGCCAGATGTCAAAGGGGTGTTTCACACATGGGTATTGGATTACCTGCAACAGTAACATTAGTTTTACAAGCACGTATCAGCCAAACAACTGTACAGTAAATAAAGTATGATTGCTATAGATTCAACATGTCCCAGTTCAAGAAAGACTACTACAAGTAAAGCCTGATTTGCAACAAATGACAGAACGCCACTAGATTGTCTGTAGAAGACTTCTGTACCTCAACCGTGCAAAGAAGCCACAACAGCACTCAACATTTTGTCTGATCTGTCACTCAGTTTTCTCCCCCCTAAACCTTCATCAACACCTAGTTTCACCACCTTCCTCTACCCTATGCCACTGCTTAATATTTCACAGTATATCAGATCTACGGTGAAGGATAGTCATCCCATTCCACAACTGGTTTCTGTGACAACCTGGGTTTGTAGATCACAGTCACAGTAGCGATTTTCACTGCCTCACCCCTTAACAGTGACACTGGGGCACAGCATGGATGAGTGTTGTGCCACAGACTCTTGTATGTTGTTATATCTGACTTGCCGTCTGTCTGCATATGTACCTCAATTCATATGAAAGCAGACAACACTGTTGTTTACTCTCGTTGCTTGTTAAAGTCTCAATATTTTTTACAGGTGCCACCAGATAACTCAGGGAATATAAGTGACTTGCTCAGGGTCACACAGTATGCAAGTGGGTGCTGTGGGATTCAAACACTGGTCTACAGGTTTTCAGGTCATAGCTGTAATCAACTGCGCTACACCACCTACCCTTGATAACAGGCGTCTACTCCACTGTGCTAAATTTGTCTGCAACTGTTGACTTTGTGCACTCAATACTGATCTCAGCTGTAGCATACCAGTACCCTCGACAAATACACTCATTCACTGAGGTACTCAGAGTAACGTACATGTGATGTGCAGTATAGTACAATAACTGTCGGCCTTGCCGCCTTCACAGACAGACTGTATAAACTGTGGCACCTCCCCACAGAATTTCACTTTACTTATTGTTCTTCTACTACCTCATCAGCATTACACAATTATCTATCTGTGGACTGCAAATGAGAAGATCATTTTGCATTGTAAAGGACTGCAGTAGGTATGCTATTACTGAATTTGAAGACCTTCGGTACTCATCTGGATTGTGATATACATAGCGACCTTCATGTCATGCAGCCATGTAGTATTTTTCAGTTGTTTGCTACTTTGTGCCATACCCTATGCATAATTGGAACCATATGCTGTTTCTTGATTTGACTGCAAATATGTTGTCTTGAACTGACTGTATAATTGCATTGTGTACCATTCCATTGCTAATGTTTAATTGAATGCCTTACAAGTCACCCACTTCCCCAGACACACATTGTGTGATGAAACTTGTTGTGTAGTGTGACCGTCCTGGCATACCATAACTAAAATGATACATAAGTAAGTAATACTCACGCATTAGACTTGAAATAGAACATGGGAATCAGTCACAACCTCAGTTAACGCACATCATGTCTCTGGAGTGCATCTAGTGACCGTCGGAATGCGAGTGTCTCCATATTTGGTGACTTGAGGCCAGTTTCATGTTTATCAACAATCTTAACTGAAATTATTTCTTTAGTGTCATAGTCCATGCATGTATAAGTGCAATATTGTGCAGAATAGCCCGGGCTGTGCATTCGACCATCTCCTATCAAAGAAAACAGAGATGCAACTGTAAGTCATCATATGGCAACAAACCATATACTGTGATTATAATTTGCTTATGCAACAGAAAAATCGTGTTCAATGAATCAACGACTGTAATGTTTTACCCATCACTACCACCCGTTCTCCTGATCATGCAGTGAAAACATGGCCTCCATTTCCTCCCATATATTCTCAATAACTGGCACAACGTATAGTTTTTGGAATCGAAAGAAGGAGGAAGGTCTAATCATTGCCAGGCAGAGGAATTTAAACATCAGGGATATTTTCCCATAATTATTCCCTGACAAGAGGATGGAGCTTGCTATCATTAAGTCCCCAGCATTAAATCCATGTTAGAGTTGTGGCTGAGTTGTCCATTTAAATCCAACATGTTAATTTTTGCAGACCTGAAACAAAATAATAAACTGTAAGTGTTCACAATAGATATTTGTCATTTGCAGTTGATGGCCTAGTCATAAGGTAGGACATACCTACCCATGTCAGCGTAAGGCATGATCCACTAGTCCTAGAATGGATATTAAGTGCATGGCCACAAGAACTGCAAGAGTTGTGCACAGATGCTTTTTCAAGGTCGAGCAAGTTATTGTAGTACACAATAAACTTGTTTTGGTCAACAACAGACTTTGCAAGTTCGGTATCCGAAATGCTATCCTCGCTGTTAATGTCCTGTGCATCATGTGTTTCATGCTCTGTGATTGCTTCGTCAGTCACAGCAACCTCATCTGACAGGCCATGGGCATCTACTGCAAAAGATGCATCAGGCAGATCATGAATACTGTAAAGCAAGAGTAAATAACGTTATTGTTTTTGCTCTGAAAACCACCAGTTCTCTATCCTGCTCCCTCTATGTTTCTTGATACGTCTTGAATGCTATGTTTTTCTCCCTAACCTTGCCCGCCAATTCTTTTGATAACCATAGTGTTTTTTCTTTTGTTTTATTTGTTTAACAATCTTCACACAAAGGCTTGTTTCCTCGGTGATGGTGGTTTTGATGTGTCACCATTGCCATCGTAAGGATGCCTTCTACCATTTGCTAGCACAGATTCTTCCATGACACGGGGATCTATATACAACATGTGTGGATTGTGGTGCCATTTCCAGTCTCCAGGATGACCCACAGTGCCTCCTCTCCTCCCTGTTTACTATGTAGTTCTGTTGCTTTGCTCACTTTACTTTACATAGACTTACCCTGATACCTCCCCAAAGTCTGTGGCCTCAGACAAAGTGGCAGAATCACAGAGGCTATCCGCATGATAGGTTTTATCCTTGGTATCATTGTCAACAAACCTGTAAGAAATATAGAAATGTAAGTATAACAACACTAACATTACAGAATGAGCAGGCCAATCTAAAGCCTGCATTGTAGTGTTACCACAACCACTAATTACAGAGAACTCACTGAGAAATTCTCATGTATAGAAACCCATCACTGTGGCAGTGAGTTTCCGTGTATCCAAAGTGTTGTGCCATGGTTCTCACTGGACTTCCCGGTGGACAAACTGCATCATCAGACAGAGGTTCCATTTCAACCCTATAAGTAAAATGAGAAGTAGGGAACACTACTACATGGATACCTGAAAAATAGCAAAGTTCTGACAAGATGCATATCGCTTGCCTTTCCAATGACTGTATGTTGCTAACACTGGGGTTATTAGGAGTACTTGAGTTCTCGTATCTATGCAAACATTGTTGTCCACGGAGTTTTGCAGACAGTGGTGTTGAGCATAAAAGCGGAGATTTCAACTGTTGGCCATGTGTACTCTGTATGTTCATACCATCATAACTGCATTGGAGAACATAAATGACATACATCATACTTATTATTAAGTGGAGTTTGTTGAAAAAGCCTTACATGCAAACTGATGAATGTAGTCACTCACATGTCAAGCAGTACACGCGCCACATCGGGGTGGAACTTAAAGTTGAGTGTATGTTTCAGTGTGAGCCAACGAGAAAGTTGAGCACCAATGGAGATCCAACACTTGTTGCGCTGATTGTCATTCATTTTCCTCTGTCTTTTGCCGAACCTGTGACTGTCCATGGCCTTCCACGCTTCCTTGCCTTTGGAGTCTCCATTCTGTTACATAATGTTGTGCTGACAAATGGAAAATGAAAAAATACATGAAAAAATGAAATGATAACATGTTTAGAGCTAACAACAGTATCGTATAGAGTCATTGCCAAAGCAATTGTAGTGAAATTGTGGTGGAAACAAAGGGGAAAAAACAATGGCCAACAGGGAGAAAGGATGTAATGTACCAGAGTGGTGTGTTGCAATGTTTTCCATTTCTAGTGCTCTAAGTACAGGACACAGTGAAACAACATTGGAGACTTAGTAGCATTGCATTGCATGCAGACACAAACCAAGACATTTTTCTAGTCTTAAAAAAATATAAAATTGGGGCACAATGATGTTGCAAATACAGGGTTGGTATAAATGGAATAGTCTGTGCTATCCATGATCTATAGGGGAGTCAAAGTGCCTGATGTAATGACCGTTCATATAGGACAGGGAGATGCAAGTTATACAGTTGCAATCTCCAGTTATCCAACAAAGGTGGAGTAGATGGATGGTGTAATAGCGCATGCAACACACATATTGAGATACAAGGATGCTGTGCTGTCATTGGAAGACTTCAGTTTGTCAGCTGCGGATGGTAGCATCAATGATGATGCCACAGAATGTGCAAGCATCCAAACTGTGTCGCCCACATCATTGTGGCACTGGACCAACAGTCCATGGTACACACTGACTATAAGTACTTAGTCAAAATTATGGCTGCAGGCCATCAGTGATTCAATGAATGTTTGCATAATTAAGGCGGATCAAAGACCTTTTGCTACTGTGTGGACTGTAGGTCCAACATGATGGATACAGGACTACACTGACATGACGATCAGCATCTGTCTTGTATACGAACCAGTGACTTAGGTACCTAAGTTTGAAAGCTGTTACAGTGGACAATGGTGAGAGATTGAAAAGGAACATGCAATCACAAGCAGTATCACACTGAACAAGTATAATTAGTGTTCAAAACTGAAAGGGGGAGGTAGAGGAGATCAGAAGAGAACTGGAAGGATTGCAGTGGGGATGGTCAGGAAAGGAGAGGAAATGGTCCCATGAAGGGAGGCGAGGCCACTACAGCATACCCCAGGGAGCTGGTAGCCATGGGCCCAATGGAAATTCAGGAGTGGTAGGTTGTAATATGAGCAATGGATGGAAACCACCTCACAGCATGGGGGTGGATTAGGTGGAGTGATGGAGGGAGGGGGTATAAGACAATGTGCCAGGGGCAGGCATCACTCTTAGCAACAGATACACCATGCTGTACCCAGGAGAGGAGGAGGAGGAGGAGGACGGTGGGGGGAGCAGGCAGTCAGAGAGGGTTTGGTTAGAATGCCGAGGGGTGGGAGTAGGAGGGGTAGTGATACAAGAGAGGGGCAGGCAGGCAGTGATAGTGTGAGCAGTAAGCCAGAGGAGGTGGGAGGAAAGAGAGGTGAAGGGGACAGAGGGGGAAGGGGAACTGGAGACAAGCAGCCACTCAGGCTGGGAAAGTCATCCAAGGGGAGGGGAGTGGTGGGGGAACTCTAGGAAGGCCAGTGTGGCTGAGGGAGATATCTCCTGAGGATGGGAGTGGGGTGAGGAGTGTAGGGTAGGGAGAAATATGCCAGAAGGGAGTGTGGAAACAAGACAGGAGGGGTAGTTGGAGGCAGGGAGGGAAGCAGTAGAAGGGTGTAGGGGAGGGGTGATCTGTGAATTTTGGCACCAAAAGGTAGTCTGGGGGGATGGGGAGCCGGCTCGGCTGACCAGGAGGTAGTGGAGGGGGGAGAGTAAATTGGGAACCACATGCAGAAGGAAGAGCAGGGTAGAATATGCACAGACTAGTGATCCCTGGACTAAAGGGGGTTGGAGGAGTAAGCTGGGTGTGGTTGATGGAAGGAAGAGCCAAGAAGGGTCAAAAGGGCAAGTAAGGTGGGGGTAAAGGTGTTCCTTCTGGTGGAATCCATGACCAGGGGCATCCATAGGGAGAGAGGGAGTAGGGGAGGGTAAAAGCAGCTCAGTCAGGGCTAAATGCATTCCGGAACTATACATTCACAAGGTCCAATTACAGCTATATTCATTAGCATTGTAATGCGTGGAATCCCCTGATTTCCTAGTACACCTGGGCACAAATGATTTGGAATGGAACAGCGATCTGTAAATCCAGGCGAGGTTTTGGGAACTGGCCAGAGTCTGCCGTTCTATAGGGAGTTCAGTTTCATTCTCAGAATCCTGCCGGTGACTAGGGCATCTGGGGAGAACAAGCACAAACTCAGAGGTGTGAATCAATGGTTCAGGGATTGGTGCAGGGCAGAAGAGTATGGACTGGTGGGGGACTGGAGAGACACATGGGATGATAAGGAATTATATGCTAGGGATAGTATACATCTTAAACTAGAGGGAAAGGAGATCTTAAAACTGAAACTTGCTGAATTCATACATGAGAAGTGGTGTTTAAACTTGTAAAGAGAGGAGGGACTAGTGAAGGACTGGAGACAGGAAGACTGAACGAGGCCCCTGGTCTAGGGTAGCAAATGAGGGCAGGGGACTCCAATGTACACAAAGAAAGAGCTGTGCAGGAAAGGTCAAATAGGGAGTGCGCAGGGCGAAGTCAATTGTGTAGGGAAGGGTGGGGTGGAGGTCAGTCATGGTCACATACAGGTATGGGCAACAAAATGCCTGAGCACCAGGTGATGCTGGCAGAAGGATGAGCGCATGTGGCAGTGATTACGGAAACACGGGCCAACTAGAAGAATTGATTGGGACCTAAACTTGGAGGGCTACACAATATTCAGGAGGGACAGAGAAGTGGGTATAGGAGGGGGTGTAGCACTGATAGTCAAGGATGGCATATTGGTGAGTGGAGTGGAGGAGGCAGAAGGGGGAGTGGAAGTGATTTGGGTAACCCTACAATCGTGAGGAGGCAAAAGATTGAAAGTAGGGGTTGTATACAGGCACCATGCAATGGATGAGGAACTGGAGGGAAAATTGGTTGAGAACATCAAGGGGCACTGTGACCATGGAAAGGGTAGGGTGGTGGCCATGGGGGACCAAAATGTGCCGGTGGTAGACTGGAACACCATGACATCAGCGGTGGCCAGGGAGCAGAGGCTGATGGAAGTGTTTCAGGATGCCTTTCTGGTCCAACAGGCGGGGAACCTACTAGGGGGGAGGATACTGGATGTTGTCCTTGCAGACAGCCACCAGATAAGGGGTCTGGAGGTGTGTAGCCCAATGGCAGGAGGAGACCATGCCACGGGCTGGTTTCTGCTGTGTCTAGGGGGAGGACAACTGCTAAAACACGGTAGTAGTGGATTTCAGGGGGGCCGACTTTATGGGCATGGGCAGGATACTTTGATGGCGCTTGAGCCAGATTAGGCCAGACGTGGATGTGGGTAGCTTGTGGGAGACCATATAAAAAGAGTTACAGGAGGCTACTAGCTTGTGTGCAAGGGTAAGGCATAAAAAAGGTAGGGTCAACAAGCCATGCTGGGGGATCAGGGAGGTGCAATAGGCGGTGAGGGATAAGAAAGCTGCCTACACATGTTTTAAGCATGCGGGGGAAGGAGAGAGGTGAGTACGAGTTGTCAGCTAGAAGGGTCACAAGGGTGGTGAGGGGAACCAAGGTGAGGATGGATTACAACCTGGCTAGGGATATCCGAAGGGGTGGAAAGGGAATTTGTAGATACATATGGGAAATAGAGGAAAGGGATAGCAGAAATCTCCAGGATTAGCACTGGGGAAGGATGGGCTCAGGAGGCGGGGTAGCAGGCAGAGTTACTAAACAAGTATTGTGCCTCAGTATTTAGAGAGGGAGACATGGGATTCATTCAACCGGAAGGGGGGGGCAGCTGAAAAGAGAGGACAGAGGGAGATGAGAGGATCAGAACGGGTTGTGGTACCAGGTGGGCCTGAAGCCCAGAGGGGAGTTAGGGAGGAGAAATCACAGAGGACAGCATGAGGAGGATCTATGGGCACTGAAAACTGACAAAGCACCAGGAAGGGATGGGCTGCATCCAAGAGTGCTGAAGGAACTGGCAGACGAACTAGCAGCTCCACTAGCTGCGCTGTTCAAAGCCTCTCTCCAGACAGGAAGGGTGCCACAAGATTGGAGGGTTGCTCATGTGGTGCCTATCCACAAAGGGGGGTATAGGGAGGAGATGGGAAATTACTGGCCTGTCAGCTTAACATCAGTGGTAGGCAAACTAATTGAGGGCTTCATCAAAGGGATGTTCTGGAGGCAACTGGATACGCTGGTGCACATGGATGACAAACAATATGGTTTCATCCAGGGAGATCGTGCTAGACCAACCACATAGAATTTTACGACTGGCTGACAGGGACCCTGGACAGACACAGACCAGTGGACGCCTTATATCTGGATTTCAGTAAGTCATTTGACTCGCACCCCAGTTCGGGTTAATGACAAAGCTGGGGGTGATGGGGGTAGAAAGACAGTTGCTTAGATGGGTAGAAAACTAGCTTACAGATCGAACACAGAGGGTGGTGGTTGGTGGGATAGTCTCATCCCCTAGGAAGGTCTTCAGTGGGGTGCCCCAAGGTTCAGTACTGGGACCACTCCTGTTCAATGTCTATGTATCAAAACATAGGGATGGGAGTTAGGAGTAGGATGAGCCTCTCTGCAGATGACTCAAAACTGGGAGCACTGGCTGATGGGGAGGAAGTGAAGGTGGCAGTCCAGAGGGATCTGGATAACATGGAGGCTTGGTCAAGCAGGTAGGGGCTGAGGTTTAATCAGGGGAAGTAGAGGGTGTTTCATTGGGGGGTCAGAAACCCAGGTCATGTATATGCCCTGGGAGGGGTCTCACTGCAAGCCACTTTGAGTGAAAGGGACAGTGGGGTGGTGGTAGACACCAGAATAAACAACAGTAAGAACTACAGAAGATCGGTGGCAAAGGAAAACAAGATACTAGGCTGCATAGCCTGGGGATTAACAAACAGGAGGAGCAAGGTGATCCTACCTCTGTATAATGCCTTGGTCAGGCCGCATCTTGAGTATGGCATGCAGCTCTGGAGACCTCACCTTAGAAAGGACATTGCACTGTTGGAGAGGGTCCAGAGGAGGGCAACCAGGATGATCTGGGCCATGAGTGATAGGACCAAAGAGGAAGGACTGGAAGTCCTTAGACTGTACTCGCTGGAGGAGAGGAGAGACAGAGGGGACATGATTGATGTATTCAGATATGTGAAAGGGATTAAAAGGGGCAGAGCCAAAGAAATATTCAGGCTAAAGCAAGGGAGCACAACCAGAGGGCATGAATGGAAGCTGGAGGGGGGGAACCTATAGGGGAGAACGTAGAAGGCATTACTTCACTGAGAGGGTGGTGGAGCCATGGAATGCATTACCCAGTAGTCTAGTCAAGCAAGGCACTGTTGAGGGCTTCAAGAGCAGGTGGGACAGATGCATGGCTGTACTGAAGCCAAGGTTGACCCTCTCTGGGGCCAGGGAAGGAGGGAGAAGCTAGCGCCCAATAGAGGCTGGCTACCGAACAGACACGAAAGACTGTCAGGACTATTCTGCTGGCTTTTAGTATGTTAGTATGCAAGACACACAAGAGCATAATCAACAGTTGTTGAACTGTCAGTAGTGCCGTGGAATGTTGAGTTACAGTTGGATTGCAGTTGTAGGAGGAGGAAACAGCTTGCAGTGCAGCTCCCCAGTCAACACTGGTAACGAGCTACCTCTTATCTTTTGTGTACTTTATCACGCAAGAGGATCAACAAAGATGACAGAAGTCAGAAGTGGAGAACACATGCCTTAGTAGGTTTTTCCGTTGCACCAGCTGCAGAGGGCAACCTCCGTGATTTTGGTGGCAATCCCCTCAATCCATTCTGACTGGTGAAGCAGCCTTGGACATCTTCAGATTTTAAGAGAGTACAACTGTGGTGTAAGCACAGGAACATCCACAAAACAAAAGGTGAAGTAATTAGAAAATGTGACTGTGTGTTAACTCCGATTCTAATTAAAAGATGATGCCTATCTTGGATGAAAACATGCCACTGTCCAAGTAGAGAACTTTCAGTCTGGGGCACCCAGGGATGTGGCAGTAGTTTGTTAAATGTGCAAAACATTTAAGCCAGAAACTAAAACATTTTCGATATGGGGTACTTAACAGATGATTGGGCAAGCAAAAACTTGGAAGCTAAATGTGGAGACAGCCATCTGGAGCAACCCGTTTTCTCTCAGGGCTAAGTTTGGACACCAACTACATTTTAAGTGGAAGTAATGACACCAAGATGTGGCTGTGGAATGTCTACTTATCCGTGTACCACAGTATAGTGGGTTGTGCAAGAGTCCAGCAAGGATGTGCTCAGTGTGGTCCAGGGTACTACTTTCTTCCTGTGGGAAATGGAACAGTTATAATACAGCAGTGAGTGCCGATTGACATTTCATAAACAGAGAATTTGATGGGTTTGTGTTTTCTTTGATACTATGGTAAGCAAGGTCTTTGACTCTGTGCACCACAAAAGGTTGATCAGGAAGTTGGTGGATCTTGGAGTTGAGAAAAGATGATCAGATGGGTGGAAAACTGGCTGAGGGACAGAACCAGAGGGTGGTGGTGGGGGGAGAGTTATCTGGCACCAGAGAAGCAACCAGTGGAGTCCCACAGGGCTCTGTGTTGGGGCCAGTGTTGTTCAATGTCTTCATCAATGACATTGGGGATGGCATTAAAGGCTAAATGTGCCTATTCACAGATGACACCAAGCTTTGTGGGAGAGTGGACACAGCTGAAGGGATAAGTGACCTACAGGAAGATTGGGAAAAGCTGGGGAGGTGGTACAGGATCTGACAACTTGGCTTCAATGGCAAGAAATACAAAGTTATGCATATTGGAGCCAAGAATCCCAGGACAGAGTAATACCTGGGTGGAGTCCGAGTATCTGCATCAGATGAGGAGAAGGACCTGGGAGTGATGATCACTAGTGACCTGAAGCACTCCACGCAGTGCAAGAAAGCATCAGCAAAGGCAAACAAGATGCTGGGATGCATAGCTGGGGGAACAGTAGTAGGAGAGAGGAGGTTATACTGTCCTTGTAAAGGTCACTGGTAAGGCCACATCTAGAGTATGGAGTGCAGTACTGGTGTCCACACCTCAAAAAGGACATTAACCTGCTGGAGAAGGTATAGAGAATGACTACAAAGATGATATCTGGTCAGCAGGGCAAGGCATACAAGGAGAGGTTGAGGGCACTGAACATGTACTCCTAGAAGACAGGAGAGAGAAGGGACATGATTGGGAGCATTCAAGTACTTGAAAGGGATAATGGGGGCACAGTCTTAAGCTGGAGGGTGGAAGGTTTAGGAGGGAGGTTAGGAAGCACTTCTTCACAGAGAGGGTGGTGGACACTTGGAATGCCTGCCAGAAGAGGTCATCTAATTCAAGGCGGTGGTCAGCTAATGAGAGAGGCTGGGATAGGCATAGGGGGAAAGTAAGAATCATGGGTAGGGAGGATGGAAGGAGTGGGGGAGGGCAGGGACATTAGCTTAAGCTGTGGACCCTGCAATATGAGCAGACTTGATAGACCAAATGGCCTTCTTCTGCTGGCTTCTTTGTATGTTCATATGGTAAATGGAATTTCATGAGCGTTTCGAACAATGGTGATATATGTGGCACCAGACTGTGTTACCACATGGGTGTCCATTCTCACTCTGTGAGTCATTCCAACTTAATGATTTGAATACATCAACACTATGGAATGAAAATTGGCTTCGGACAGTATCGATATTACTTCACTGCCTGTGTGATGAATTGACTGGGATGCCACTGTGAAGGAGTGAAAACAGCATAATTGCTGGCCATGGTAATTGGTCCACTCTGGTGTGTGCCAGGGTTGCCACTCCTTGAGTTTGAGACAGTCTGGTCACCTAGCCTAATGGTGGATATTCGATCTCCTACTCTCCACTTTTGCAAAGTTAGTCTGTATATAAACTCCCAGCCCTCTCTGTTGCCCCTGGATGTTTGGGGGTGAGAGGAGAAGGGAAGCAGGTAACAAAAGGGAGTGGGGTGTACACTAATACGCTCACATGGGGACAACAAAGCATATTAAATGTAGATGTTGGTAACCAGATGTATAGTACAGGTACCAAAATAATCAATCCAGGTATGGGAGGCTGATACCACTCATTTCGCAGATGAAGAGTTCAGGAAATAAATCCTACAAACAAACAAACAATTCCAAAAATAGCAAAGGGGAACAATAGTGACACCAATGACTAATAGGTATGGTAAATCATGGTGGTATGAAGGTGTGACAATTGTTGGCTGGTGTACTGTAGTATTTAGTCACATGCAGAACAGTGGGTACAAGGCAGAGACAGAACAATACAGACAAGCTAATTTGACATCAGTGGTAATGAAAATGAGGTGGACTTCTGGAAAAAAAAATTGCTGAGTGGATGATAAAAAAGTCTGGTTATTGGTGCACAGTACATAAGGTAGCATGGGTTCACAGTGGGATTGTCATGTTAGAAAAAGTGATTGATTCCTGTTGGTTTAGAAGTGAATCCACTGTTCTGCCTCATCCTTGTGCCAATTGTTGTTCACTGGAATTTATCCCAGCCCACATTATCACATTACTTGCCTAGCAGTACCTTATCTGACATGACTACCCCCAGCTTCCGAAACATTTCAGTTGTTTCTACCGCGTCCCCCATTGTGATCACATATTCCACATTCATTCTAGGTGCATACACAATGTGCATGACAACCACAACAATGCAGAGCATTTGAACTATGAGAAAGAACTGGGTGTCATCAAAGAAACGGAAAACTACCTTGGACCATAGAAAGGTCATTCAAGAAACCATGGTCCAGGTCAGTTTCCTATGATCAGACACAGCACTGGGATGTCACACTCAACACACAACTACTGACTCGACTGACTAAACCACCAAAAGAAGCAGTAGGGCAAGACACAGGGCACCGCTCAGAAGTATTATTCTTTTATGATTTACAAACACATAACATGCAAAAATGTAGATTCATTGGGAGACAGGGAATGACCGCAGACCAGAAGCTACAAGACGTAGTAGGATAACAAGTGTTATCAGTATGACATTGCTTGCAGGGAACGGTATCATTGACCGACTGACAAAAAACAGGCATCTAAATGAAAAAACTCAGAATTACCGCTGCTAACATAGTACCAGTGCATGACATCAACATTAGTGGAATTAGATGAGATAAATAATGACCACAGGTGAGAGCAAGCAAGTAGGGAACAGAAATGGAACAGTCAATGATACTTGAGCCTAGTGAGAGAGTGTAGAGAGGTGAGCAGCTCGCCCTCGCCCTCCCCCTCAGTGACTAGCACACAAAAAAAGAATGGGCAAGCATAACATCACTTTTATATTTTTTGTTTCATTTCATTTCATTAAAATGAAAAATGTATTTTATTTAGGCATGGAGGTGATGGTAGAAAGATTGATGAGATGGCAACGGAGAGCAAGCCACGAACGCTCACATACAAAAAAATGGTTTTGCAGGATCCAGACTGTGGGGCCAGAAAGCAAAATAAGGAAACAGAAGTGTAGCGCCCAAAAACTGGATATAAATAAATAACAGTCGATGATGAGAAGAGTGGCCAGGAGGTGACAAACATATAATGCTGCTTTGCGGTCATGCCACATAATACAGCCAGACTGGGCAGCATGCATGTAATTACGGGGGCCAAAGGGAGACGCTACAATTTTTTATTTTTTTAAGTCCTAGTGACCAGTGCATGAAGAATCACTGCTAACTCAATTTACTGCACTACACTTTCTCTGACCAGCTGTACTAATGGGGTTCTGTGTGATCAGAATGCTACAAGTGTATTCGGCTGAGATCATGTAATACTTGGTTGAGGTACAGGCTATACACCACCACATTTCCTAGACATGAATGTGATCAGGCACCACTACAGTAAGAAACAGTGGGTGATAATTAGCCTGCTTTGCTCCGTGAAAGTAACAGACATAGTTCCGAGTGCAGGACATTACAGCAACAAGAAAAGAAGTGATATAACTTCTGAAATGCTGTAAGTAGCCACTTACAAGTGTTTTGCACAGGCAAACCAAAAAAACACCGCCTCCCCAAAACACATAACCATGATGCACATGTTAGGGCAGTACATTTGTGGGTGTGTGTGTGTGTGTGTGTGTGTGTGTTTTGAGGAGTAGAGGAACAGCAGATATGCAAGCAGCACCTCCAGGCTATGTAACAGACTAACTCAGAATTGATATCTCCTTTCCTTTGAGGTGGCTGAGAAGGATTTCAAAAGCTACCCAAGGCTAATTAGAGCAGCTGAAAGACAAACAAATCACAAAATAGTGTTCTTTTCCTTGACAATTTCCTAAGTCCTTGGAACACTGTGTTTATTTACTGGCAAGGCTAAGCATTGACTTTGTAGGGATGGCATAAGGGTAAAATGACAATTCATTTTAGAACACTATAAACGTGTCATTGAGGGCAGCAGCATGGTTCATGGCTGGGGATTCATTGGTTGTATCCTTGGCTCACAGTGAGTCGAAAGTCACAGGGAACACCGGAGGAATGGAATTATACAGATGAGCTGCAGATCAAACAAACCAAAAAAAGCCAGCCCTCAATAGACACTGCAAGCGGTACTGAATACTTTGGTATTCAAGACATTGGGGACTGGGGTTCCACCTGGAGGGACACCAGCGTATACTGGCAGGATGGTCTGCATCTGTCCAGGAAGGGAACAAGTCTTTTGAGCAATCAGTTTAAATGCTTCATTGGCATGCACTGGTCACTTAGTACTTAAAAAAAAAAAACTGGTGTGGAGCACAGGGGTTTGGCTTCATTGGGGACTAGGGTTCCACCTGGAGGGACACCAGCCTATACTGCCAGGATGGTCTGCATCTGTCCAGGAAGGGAACAAGTCTTTTGAGCAATCGGTTTAAATGCTTCATTGGCAAGCTTTTAAACTAGTCAAGGGGGGAGGCACTGATAAGCAGCAGGAAAATCCCAGCCTCTCCCTACAAAACAGGGTACTAAATGAGAAAAAGACCGAGGTAGAAAGGTCAGTGGGGGATGCTGCAACAAAAGGTAAAGCCATCAAAAATGGAGCAATGAGTACCAATGCCCGTAGTCTGAATAACAAGCTTCCTGATAATGGCCTTGATGGAGGAGGAACATCTGGATATCGTGCAGTCACAGAAACATGGTACACACAAAACCATGACTGGGACATAAACATACCAGGATACACTATCTACAGGAGGGACAGGGAGGGTAAAAGAGGAGGAGAAGGAGGAGCTCTTTACATAAGGAAAGGAATCAAAGCAACAGAACAAAAGGGTAAACAGGGAGGAGAAGAAGCACTGTGGGTAAATTTGGAGACCGGCAATGGCACCATAATCTGCACAGGGGTTGTATATAGACCCCCTTCTCAGGGGGAGGAAATGGACAAGGAAATGATAGAAAGTGTACTTAGAACGGCAGAAAAATGGGAGATATTGCTGATGGGTGATCTGAATATGCCAGATGTTAACTGGAGTGCAGTTGCAGCAGCCACTTCGAAGAGTGGGGTTATTCTAGATGCCCTACAGGGGGCATGTCTTAGACAACTAGTATTGGAGCCCACTCGAGAGGGAGCAATCTTAGACCTGGTTCTCTCAAATGGAGATGAAGAGAGGATCACAGATGTAGAAGTGGGTAGCCATCTGGGAACTAGCGACCATCAAACAGTATGGTTCACAATAGACACAGCAATAGAGTCAAGCCATACAAAGGCAAAAGTACTAGACTTTAGGAGGGCTGACTTTGCCAAAATGGGTGAGTGCCTAACGAATGCACTAGCAAATGGGCAGGAAGGAGGGGTGGAAGAACAATGGGGAATAATAAAAACTGCCATCACAGAGGTAACAAGCCTTTGTGTGAAGCAAATAAACAAAATGAAATGATGTGAGAAACCACTATGGTTCTTAAAGGAAGTGGCAGTGAAGGTTCAAGAGAAAAAGAAAGCATTCAGGAAGTACAAGGAATCACAGAAGGAGCAGAACAGAGAACTGTATCAGTTAAAGCAAAAGGAAGCTGGGAAGGCAGTCAGAACAGCAAAGGCCCAAACCAAGGAAAAGATAGCCAACTCAGTTAAGAAGGGGGATACAACCTTTTATAGGTACATCAGGGAGTGAAGGAAGACCAAGGGAGGGATAGTGAGGCTTAATAAAGGGTGGGAGTGTGGGCAGAGGGTGACTGTGAAAAGGCAGAGATACTAAACAAATATTTTTGCTCAGTATTTACAAAGGAAGAGGGGGAGGTACCTAAAACAAACAGTAGAAGCACTCTGGATACAGAAGTTGATACCTGCCCATTTACAGAAGAAAGGGTTCTGAAAGAACTCTTAAAACTGAAGGTGGACAAAGCAATGGGGTCTGATGGGATTCATCCCAGAATTCTAAAAGAACTTAGGGTAGAACTAGTGACACCACTGACTACCCTCTCTTTAACAAATCACGGGAGGATGGGGTGGTACCCGAGGACTGGAGGAGGGCAGATGTGATTCCCCTTCACAAAAGTGGGAGCAAGGCAGAAGCAGGAAACTACAGACCTGTTAGTTAGTTAGTACCTCAGTGGTAGGGAAATGATGGAATCACTTCTGAAGGAAAGAACTGTCGAGTAACTAGAGGCCAGAGGGGCACAGGACCCAAGGCAGCAAGGATTCACAGCGGGAAGGTCATGCCAGACAAATCTGATAGACTTCTTTGACTGGGTGACCAAAGTAGTAGATCAGGGAGGGGCTGTGGACATGGCCTACCTAGACTTTAGCAAGGCATTTGACACAATCCCACACAAAAGATTAATATACAAGTTAGCCAGCCTGGGAGTGGGTCCCAAGATGACAGCCTGGGTAAAGAATTGGCTGGAGAATAGGACACAGAGAGTAATAGTAAATGGAGTCCACTCTGAAGAAAGGGGGGGTTACTAGTGGGGTACCACAGGGTTCAATATTAGATCGGTCCTCTTCAATGTCTTTATAAGTGACATTGCAGAGGGACTGGAAGGAAAGTATGTCTCTTTGCAGATGACACAAAGATCTGCAACAGAGTTGATGCACAAGGTGGGGTGGAAAGGATGAGAAGGACTTGGCCAGGTTAGAGGAATGGTCAATGTATGGCAGCTCAGATTTGATGCTAAGAAGTGCAAGGTAATGCACCTGGGAAACAAAAACCCAGGGAAGAGTACATAATGGGGGTGAGATACTAACAACAAAATGGAAAGGGACCTGGGGTAGTCATATCAGATGACCTAAAGGTGGGCAAGCAATGTGAGAGGGCAGCAAGGAGGGCTGGGGGGATACTGGGATGCATAGGGAGAGGCATCATCAGTAGAAAACAGGAAGTTATTATCCCTCTGTACAGACAGCTGGTGAGACCCCATCTGGAGTACTGTGTGCAGTTCTGGAGACCCAATCTCCGCAAAGACATAGACAGGATGGAAGCTGTCCAGAGGAGGGCAACTAAAATGGTGCAGGGTCTGCACTGGAAGACATATGAAGAGAGACTTAAGGAGCTTAATATGTATAGCTTCGAGGAAAGGAGAGAGAGGGGGGACATGATAGAAACTTTCAGGTACCTCAAGGGAATCAACAAAGTCCAAGAGGGTAGCATCTTTCAAAAAAAGGTGTGCAAGAACAAGGGGGCACAATTTGAAGATAGAGGGGCGGCCCAGAGGTAATTTAAGGAAGTATTTTTCACAGAGAGGTCTGTGGATGCATGGAACGCCTTCTGGAGGAGGTTGTGGAGTCAAAACAGTGGTGGAATTCAAGCATGCATGGGACAGTCATAAGGCAATTCTAGGGGGTTGGGGTAGGAAGAAGTAGGCTGCTGGTTAACTAGGATCTGCAGCTTATCCATTAGGTAGGGAAATGGGCAGACTGGGTGGGCCAAGTGGTCCTTATCTTCCATCAAATTCTATGTTTCTATTTGGGTCCTATCTTAAAAACACAGTTCGGGCGGCAAAGTACTCAGCGATCCACTGAGACTGGAGTATGTGCCCGATGTTACTTTACATCCCTGATTTGACAGAATAAAAAAAAAGCCAAATTTCACCGGCAGCAGTTAGTGCTTGCAATTTGAATGCCCCACTACAACTGCAATACAGCATCTGACTAAATACTGGGTTGTGGACCATCGTTCATCGGTGGTGACATTCTACAGCTCTGAGAGTGAGACTCCAGGTAGGAATATCCAATGAGTTACATGAAAGCCTTGCAACTAGATGGGGAGAGTATTTTGATAGCTGAGAGTTAGACTGCAAAATAGTCTGGCATTGGCAGCAGTGCTACAGGAGAGAGACAGTGTTACAAATGAAGCACATTGATGTGTACACTTTCCATCACTGAGAGTGAGCGAGCCACATCTGGAAAGAAAACAAACTCTCACCAGATATAGGAAACCCTTAGGGAGTCTGAAGCGGTGCAAGCAGGAACATCTGTTCATATGTGTGGTTTGCAGGTCGGCAAAAGAACGAAGACAGGAAAGGGGCTGTTAGCGTGCTAGTGCACATCGAGGTGGTTGGTCCCAAAGACTGAGCAAAGTAGCGATCGGCTCCAATTTCAGCTGTCCTGGAGGAAAATAAAAAAGTTCAAATTTAACTCAATTGCAAATGAAACCTGCAAACAAGAGATAATGGTGCAAAACTATGGCTACACTAGGTCTGAAGCTTTCCTTCCCTATAGGTAGTTTGATTTTTGTGACCTGTGGCTGACAGTGACCCTTTAACAAGACAAATTGATAGTGGGGGATAGAAAACCTGGGCAGACTGGATGGACTACACGGTTTCCTTCTGCCAGCAAATTCTTATGTTCTTATGTTCTAAGTCTAACCTTTCCAACACTGGGCTTTCAAACATATTATCATTTTAGTAGCCATGCATATCAACTGGTACAGTGCAGTGGTCTGTAGATATCCATGATGACTAGTGCACCAGTAAAGCAGGCATTATTTATATTGTCCCCTGCCTTGGTGGTATATTGACCCACCTCCTTGATCCCCGATGTTGGCAGTATTAATAATTATTTATACTGCCTCCTGCCCTGGTGGTATAGTGGCCCACCTCCTCGATCCCCGATGTTGGCATTATTAATAATTATTTATATTGTCCCCTGCCCTGGTGGTATAGTGGCCCTCCTCCTCCTTCTCCTCGATCCCCGATGTTGGCTGTATTAATAATTATTTATATTGTCTCCTGGTGTGGTGGTATAATGATATGATGTTTTAACAACACGAAGCAGTGAAAATTTTTATTTGTAGACTACTAAAACACTGATATAGTTGGCAGATTTTTTCTTTATGGATTATATTGACTATACATATGTATACCCTTGAGGAAAGGAGGGAGAGGGGGGACATGATAGAAATGTTTAAGTACCTCAGTGGAATCAACAAAGTCCAAGATGGTAGCATCTTTCAGAAAAAGAGATGTGCAAGAACAAGGGGACACAATTTGAAGATAGAGGGGACGCCTGGGGCAATGTGGAGGAAGTATTTTTCACAGAGAGGGTGGTGGACGATGGAACAGCCTTCCTGAGGAGGTTGTGGGGTCTAAAACTGTGGGAGAATTCAAGAATGCATGGGACAGAGATAAGGCAATTTTTGTGGGGGTTAGGAAGAAATAGGCTGTTGGTTAAATAGGATCTGCAGCTTATCCTCTAGGTAGGGAAATGGGCAGACTAGGTGGGCCAAGTGGTCCTTATCTACCGTCAAAGTCTATGTTTCTATGTCATTTTATTTTGTTTGCAAAAAACATTTTTATACTTATATGGTGCATCAATTGAAGCCATTAGAGAATTAATGAGAATTGTGGGGAGTCAGTTAAAAAAGATTAATAAGGACATATAGTAACATTGATTTATTTGCAAAGACTTGGCCCAGACCTATTTTCTTTTTAAATGTGATGTTTAAAAGCCATCAATATTGAATGTAGTGTATGGTTAAAACTCATTGTTCTGTATATTGTAGATATATGGCCAACACCATCCTAAGGAAGTTTAATTAAAATCACAAAACTCTGGGTTTGTGGAAGAATGGAAGCTGGCTGGCTGGTATTCAATACAAGACCCCCCATTTTCTCTTTAGTCAAAGGAATTTGCAGTCAAGGTTAGAGTCACTGAAGGGCACTCCCTCAGACATTGTTTAATTAATTGCTTACATGTCTGATCCCAGATGAAAATCCTGAGACCCTGAAATTAAATGCTTGCTGCAGTAAATCATAAATGAATGTTAGCTTTTCCCCCCCAAAAAAAAAGCCAACTGAACAATAAAGGCTTATGGAAAATGATAAAAAGATTGTTGCATGATGTTGTCACTGCAGTACACCTTAGGCAGAACACTTATGGGAAAACAGCTGAACAGCATGACATAAGTCGATATTCATTCTTCTAATAGTAGCAAAACTATATTTATGTATATGTTATTACGTTCATCTTCATCGCTGACTGAATATCCAGATTGTGAAAATAAAGTTGCTTCAGGTTGCTACAAACAAAGCACAAATGTTGTTATCAGTAGCATAGTGATACATTGTTGCAATAGTTCTCTTTGATCTTTGAAACAGTTAAATATTTTCAGATAGATACAATGTTGCAAATTTAACTACTTTGTACAATATATCAAGTTTCAGTGCCTGATACAAAATACAGTATATGCCAAACTTGTAGCAACTCTGCTAGACTTTTAATGTGTCTTCTGAAAACATACAGTACAGTTTACAAAGATCAGGTGGCCTTTTTCCTTTTTCATCCATGTTCACCCCACTCCTACAGTATGTGGAGCCTCCAACATGCAGTTTTATTTTTTAAGAGATGTGTTGGCATTATTTTTAAAATGAATGTGTGAGAGACATATCTCAAATGTCTACCTTACAAATTAGGGCCAAGGATTAAAAAAACAAGGGACAAGTGGCTAAAATCAGTGACACATCATCAGATAACTGGAATTCCATTGTACCTGAAAGGGAAAAGCCCATCAGATCAAACCCAACTTATAATACTGTCATAATAAATTCAGCGATACATTTTGACCATACTTGTTGATCTGTGCACATACCTTTTCAACACTGTTGGAAAGGGGCACTGACTTTCTGACTCTGACATCACACAACTACACACAGCCACAGTGCCAGTGAAAAAGGAAGGATCCAGTGTGTAGAACTACACAAAAATGAAGACATAGAAAGGTCAGTTTTATTCACTTTTTCCTCTCATTGAGAATGATCATGAATACAGAGTATGGGCTCGAAAGCCATCACTTACTTCAACTGCTCTTACCAACCTGAAAGCAACCCCTTTTACACATACCTGGGCCTGTTGTCATGGTGACTAATTGCTGCTTCTCAAAGGCCACTTGCTGCTTTTAACTTCTGACCAATATATATGAAGGGATTAGTCCACCTCTCCACCTACTGACTTGGTTTCTTAGACCAGTCAGTTTGAAAGGCTACAGTTTCAAAGTTCTGTTATACTGAAGGAAAAGTGCTATTACTTTTCACTATTTTGGACTTCTTTCCTCCTGCTCAGAATACCTCTTCCTATTTCTCCGTGTAACAGATTCTTGTTTTTATCTGTTTGTTTTTTACTTATTATTTATTGTAAAACTCAATAAAAAAATTATATATCTAAAAAGAGCATCCCTATCCTCTTTGGGAAGGTGGCAGTAGTTTCAATGGGCTGCGACTTCCCCAGAAAATGTATTGAACAGTTACAGCCGCTGGATAATACTATCTAGGCAGAAAGATGACATCATGGGTGCCTTTGTGTTCCAGTTTGTGTTTTCTGCTTCCATGGAACACATTTAATCCACTACGTCGTTCACGTCACTGAATTTAGTTTTGTTAGTGAAAACCAGAGCTCCAAGAAAACTGCACTACATGTAGCCATACAGGTACAGTATGATACTGTATGACAAATTAAATCTGATGCCCAGCAAAAGCCAGTGAGTTTCACTTGGTCAGCCAGGTACTTGGGGTGGGGGGGGACTGGGGTATGACTAGATCACCACCAGGGCACTTAACATACTGAGACCCAGTCAAAATGAAATGCCTCTCAGGTTTGTGTTTGGTAGTTCATTTTAATTTATGTCACTGTTTTTGAACAAACATATCCGAATTTGCAATACTGTTGTTGGGGAAGAAAAAGATCAGCTGAATATATTTCATACATAACACAGGCTACAGTGAAGAACAGACACGAGACCCCACTACTGTACTGATGTGCCAGGGATGTCCCCCTTTCATTGCAAGATTGCTTTAAAACTGTAGCACCCTGTTTCAGTTAGTTTTCACAGTCTCCTGTTATGTTTCCAATCCCCTGAAGGCAGTATGTCATGCTGACAATATCATATACAGTATAAGTTACCTCCCAAGTTGTTTACATTTTTCTGAGGAACATAGAAACATAGAATTTGATGGTAGATAAGGACCACTTGGCCCACCTAGTCTGCCCATTTTCCTACCTAACAGATAAGCTGCAGATCCTAGTTAACCAACAGCCTGCTTCCTCTTACCCCCCGCTAGAATTGCCTTATGTCTGTCCCATGCATTCTTGAATTCCCCCACTGTTTTTGACTCTATGACCTCCTCAGGAAGACTGTTCCATGTATCCACAACCCTCTCTGTGATGAAATACTTCCTCACATTACCTCTGAGCCATCCCCCCTCTATCTTCAAATTGTGCCCCCTTGTTTTTGCACATCTCTTTTTCTGAAAGATGCTACCCTCTTGGACTTTGTTGATTCCCTTGAGGTATTTTAAAGTTTCTATCATGTCCCCCCTCTCCCTCCTTTCCTCGAGGCTATACATCTTTAGTTTTCATAGGTTTCATAAGTTAAGCAGAGTCAGAACACCTTGGTCCATATTGCTCGCTAATTTATTAATTATACCCCTTAATTAAGTTTGTGCACAAAAAAGCATCCAATCGTTTTTTGAATAAATGCATACTTTCACTGGCCACCACTACAAATGGAAGGTCATTCCGTATTATAGACACTCTAACTGAGAACCATGAACTTCTCTGTTTTGCTCTGCAGTGTTCTACCATTAATTGTAATGGATGAGCCCTGGTTTCATAAACCACCTCTCTAAAGACCAATCCCAAGGTATCCCACAAACTATCATCTTGTAAGGCGTGATACACCAAACATAGATCTCCTCTCAATCTGTGATATTCCAGACTACAAAGTCCAAGTTTTAGAAGTCTATCATCATATTCTAATCCCCGTACTTCATCCATTTTTTTTTAGTTGCCCTTCTCTGGACTCATTCTAGGGCATTAATAGAACCCTTATCTCCTGGTGCCCAAAACTGGGCACAGTATTCCAGGTGTGGCCTAACGAGTGAGGAATATAAGGGGAGCAGGACCTTACTGCTATTACTTTTTATGTGTTTATTAATACAATGAGAATACCCCCAGCCTTTTTGATAACTTGTTGGCAATGTGGTCCAAAATTTAAATAATTTTTTACCCTGATTCCCAAATCATGTTCATCTTCAACTACTTCAAGCAATCTACCACCCATTGTATAATTTGCTTTTGGATTACTCTTTCCAAAATGCATCACAGTACATTTGTCTATATTAAACATGAGTTTCTTTACCTTTGCCCAACTTTCTAATTCACTTAAGGCATATTGTAAGGTAATTACATCTTCAGATTTATTAACTGTGAAACCAATACAGGTGTCATCAGCAAATTTGGTTAACCAAACATTCGTTGATGTAGTTAATGAAGAAGTATACATATTAAAGAGACAAGGGCCCAGAACAGATCCCTGAGGGGCCCCACTAGTCACTTGTTCACAATCAGAATAAAAGCCCTTTATACAGACCCGTTGAGTTCTCCCAGTTAACCAAGATTCAATCCATTTGGTAATATTCCCCTCTAGACCCATTTTTATAGTTGCATCGATTAATTCATCATGTGGTACCTTGTCAAAGGCCTTAGAAAAATCAAGAAGAATAACATCCACAGCTTCACCTTTGTCTAATGCCTCCCTGACACCACCATAAAAATGTAACAAGTTTGTCATACATCTAGATTTTACAAAACCATGTTGTGCAGTGTCTGGTTGCATTATGTTCCCTATATGACTTTTTACTATGCCCTCAAGAATCTTACCCAGGACAGATGTTAAGCCAATGGGTCTGTAATTAGCTACATTCTACTTTGATCCTTTTTTAAAAATGGGAATAACTGTGGCCTGTCTCCATGCTTCTATAACTTCTCCTTCTGTAATAGATTTTGTAAAGAGAGCAGCGATTGGACCAGATAAGGGAATTGCCAATTCTTTCATTATACGAGGGTGGAGTCCATCGGGACCAGCTGATTTATTGGGGTCTAATCTCAGAAGTAGTTTTTCCACTTCCGTTTTCTCTACTATATATTGTTTAATTGTTATTTGATCACTATGACTTTCATTTGGGATAGTATTTTTGTTAAAAACAGAGGAAAAATAGTTATTACAAGCTGTAGCCATTTGCGATTTATCAGTTAGTAAATCACCATTTGGGTTCCTTATTGGGCCAATAACAGGTGTACCTCCCCTCTTTTTATTTATATATGTATAAAATGTTTTATAATTATCTTTTACATTTACAGCTAACCTGTACTCATAATCGCATTTAGCTTTTCTAATACTAATTTTTGATAACCTTAATTGATATTTATAATCAGCCCAATTTTTTTGAGAACCGCTTAATCTGGCCTTCATGAATGCCCTGTTCTTGTTTTTTATATGCTTTTTAACTATTGCATTCATTCAAGGTGATTTAAATTTTTTACTTTCTGTTTTCATCATTTGAGGAATATATTTTTTTGTGGCAATAGTTAGTTTAATATTTAAAATCTGCCACATTTCCGAAAGTGACTTATACTTGAAATCTGATTTCCAATCCCAATTTGCCATTTCATTTCGAAAATCCCCAAAATTAGCCTTTTTAAAATTATATATTAAAATACTAATAGGGTCATATTCTAGGTTAATTTTATAAGTAAAGCAAACCATGGAGTGATCACTGGAGCCGGGGGAGGGGGGGATAACCTTACAGTTAATAATATTAGTACCCAAGTTGTTTAATACCAAATCTAAAATATTTTCACCCCTAGTATTTATCTTCACTATTTGTTCCATATTATTCTCTAGGAATGTTTCCAAATAATTGCTTTCAGCAAGGGTATTTGTTTGTAGTGTATTCCAATTTATACCTGGTAAATTTAAATCCCCCATAAGTATGGCACTAGTTGTTGATGAGAACTTATTTACAAATTTAATCTTTCTTCATATGTCTTCTGGTGCAGACCCTGCATCATTTTAGTTGCCTCCTCTGGACAGCCTCCACCCTGTCTATGTCTTTGCGGAGATGGGGTCTCCAGAACTGCATATAGTACTCCAGATGTGGTCTTACCAACTGTCTGTACAGAGGGCCAACAACTTCCTGTTTTCTACTGGTGATGTCTCGCCCTATGTATCCCAGTATCCCCCCAGTCCTCTTTACTGCCTTCTCACATTGCTGGCCCACCTTTGGGTCATCTGACATGACTACCCCCAGGTCCCTTTCCATTTTTGTTGTTGTCAGTTTCTCACCCCCCCCATTGTATACTCTTCCCCTGGGTTTTTGTTTCCCAGGTGCATTACTTTGCACTGTTTTGCACTGAATCTAAGCTGCCATACATTTGACCATTCCTCCAACCTTGCCAAGTCCCTTTTCATCCTTTCCACTCCACCTTGTGTATCAACCCTGTTGCAGATCTTTGTGTCATCTGCAAAGAGACATACTTTCCCTTCCAGTCCCTCTGCAATGTCACTTATAAAGACATTAAAAAGGACTGGCCCCAGTACTGAACCCTGTGGTACTCCACTAGTAACCCTCCTTTCTTCACTGTGGACTCCATTTACTATTACCCGCTGTGTCCTGTTGTCCAACCAGTGTTTTACCCAGGCTACCACCCTAGGACCCACTCCCCAGGCTGGCTAAGTTGTTTATTAATCTTTTGTGCAGGACTGTGTCAAATGCCTTGCTAAAGTCTAGGTAGGCCATGTCCACAGCCCCTCCCTGGTCTACTGCTTTGGTCACCCAGTCAAAGAAATCAATTAGATTTGTCTGACACGACCATCCCGCTGTGAATCCATGCTGTCTTGGGTCCTGTGCCCCACTGGCCTCTAGGTATTCAACAATTCTTTCCTTCAGAAGTGATTCCATCATTTTCCCTACCACTGAGGTCAAACTGACAGGTCTGTAGTTTCCTGCCTCTGTATTGCTCCCACTTTTGTGAAGGGGAATCACATCCACCCTTCTCCAGTCCTCAGGTACCACCCCATCCTCCCATGATTTATTAAAAAGGGTAGTCAGTGGTGTTACTAGTTCTTCCCTTAGTTCTTTTACAATTCTGGGGTGAATCCCATCAGGCCCCATTGCTTTATCCACCTTCAGTTTTAAGAGTTCTTTCAGAACCCTTTCTTCTGTGAAAGGACTAATAATAACCCCCCTATCCAGAGTGCTTCTATTGACCAGATTAGATATTTCCCTCTGCTTTTCCATTGTGAATACTGAGCAGAAGTATTCATTCAGTATCTCTGTTTTTTCACTGTCGCTCTCTTCCCAACCACCTTCCTCTTTGTTCAGCCTCAGTACCCTTGCCTTAGTTTTTCTTTGCTCCCTAATGTACCAAAAGGTTTTATCCCATTTCTTAACTGAGTTGGCTATCTTTTCTTTGGTTTGGGCCTTTGCTATTCAGACTGCCTTCCCGCTTCCTTCTGCCTTAACTGGTACATTTCTCTTTCCCACTCCTTCTGTGTTTTCTTATACTTCCTGAATGCTATCTTTTTTCCCTTACCTTCCCCGCCACTTCTTTTGATAACCATAGTGTTTTTTTCTTTCATTTTGATTTGTTTATTTGCTTCACAAATAGATTTGTTGCCTCTGTGGTGGCAGTTTTGATGTTTCCCCATTGTTGCTCCACTCTACCTTCTTGCCTGTTTGCTAGTGCTTTTCTGAGGCACTCTCCCATTTTGACAAAATCAGCCCTCCGGAAGTCCAGGGCCTTCACTTTTGTGTGGCTTGACTCTACAGCTAAATTTATCATAAACCACACTGTTTGGTGGTTGCTTGTTCCCAGATGGCTACCCACTTCAAGATCAGAGATCTTCTCTCCATCCCCATTTGAGAGTACCAGGTCTAAGATTGCTCTCTCCCAAGTGGGTTCCAAAACTAGCTGTCTGAGGCATAACCCCTGTAGGGCATCGAGAATGGCCCTGCTCTTGGATGTGGCTGCAGCAAAGGTGCTCCAGTCAACATCTGGCATATTCTGGTCCCCCATCAGCAATATCTCCCCTTTCTCTGCCATCCCAAGGATGCCTTCTATCATTTCCAGCTCATAGAAATGAACACGGGACCAGCATCTTGGTTCTGTCCCTATGATCAATAACTCATATTAATGCAATGTGAAACTACAGTGATAACATTACAAACCCATGTGTTTTGTATAAATGTAATCCCTCACCCCTGCCTTTTTAGCAAAACAACAGGTGGCATGCTGTTGAAGCTGACAGCAGCACCTGGTGGGGACTGGGTTCGGGGAAGATGAGGTTACTCGGCACAGGGGACCTAGGTTTGGCTACTCTGAACAGGGGCACACAAGTAAATCTGAACACAGGAAGCAATAACTGTAATGTCCAGAACCAGGAATGGGATTCTTCAGTGTGGCTTTTATTCACATCCTAGCTGAACAAAGCATAGACAGACCCCCACGGGGCTACATTCCTGGTAATGCAGATTAGAGACAACAGAACACTTTATCACTATTTCCAGCCCTCAGGCTCTAAACCCACCAGGCACACAGCCTGGACTTGCATGCAGCTTTGGGTACACAGCCTGACTTGTACACTACTTGGGTTTTCCCCACTGGTCCAGCTCCCCTGCCGGCCACTTGGTCCGCGGTCCATTTGAGGAATGAACCAATTATCCTGTTGTGGCTCCCCAAACCACACTAGAGTCTTCAACTCCTAGAGAGAATTTTCCTTACAATCCCACATCTGGGTACTTCCCTCATCACTGGCCAAGTGCCTGAGGTAAAGTAGAAATCCACAGAAGAAATCTGTAGAGGTGGACCTGGTCACTAAAGATGGGGGGCCACCCACCTCCAGCTCCCACAGCCCATACCCGGCCATTTCTCTGGAAACTGAACAATTCCTTTACTGAAAACTTTCAATTGTAGATTCTGGGTAGACATCTGTCACATCTCCTCTACCTATCATTTGCATCCCAACAAGCTCTGGACTTGAACCTACTTTTAATTTGCTTAGCCCATTACTCTAGGCTTCCCAATATTTAATAGTTCAATCCCCACATTGTCACACAAGTCCCAGGGTGAAAAACATGGGCCCTTTTAGCAAGAGCAGACACTCACCCTCACATTGCAGGTGCCCCACAGGTGACTCACAAATCTTCTTGCTCTCCCAAATAAACTCTGAAACAAACAGGCAGCTTCTCCTTTATGAGCAGAACTAGGGGGTTGCCCCAGGAATCTGCAGGGAACCCTTTCCTGCCCCCCCGAAGGGAGGGGGCACTGAGACCCGAAAACAGTGGTCTCCACCACTTCAATTATCTTCTGTGTCTCTCTTTAAGATGGAGACACACACCCTTTTTCACTGAAAAGTAGCCCTCTGTCAGGGCTGAGGCTCCTAGAGCCTTCACTGAGCTGCTTTCTCAGCAAGCTCCCAACTTCACACTGCACTGACTCACACTCACTGACTGAATTCAAAACCTCCCAATGTTCTATGCCAACTCCCTTGCTGCAGATTCCAATGTGGCTTATGCAACTGCGATAGTTCTATTGGTAATGTCATCCCTCAGTCTCAGCTGAGACTAAGAACAGAGTGAGACAGTGTGAAACCCATTTAACTGGAGTTTCACAAGCTGCCTTCCCTGCCTACCACTAGGTCTTACTGGGATTCTAGTAACCCTGGGTAACAAGGGGGTTACATAAACAAAAGGGTTACAAATGAAAATGAATGAAGCAGGTTTAAAAGCTTTTCATCACATAATACTCTTAATTGGGTAGCACAATGTACCTATGAGATAATGTTAGAGAAATCAAAAGCTGTACTTTCTGTATAAGTTATCAGCTATCATTTTGATACAAATATAAGATGAAGAAATGTCATGCTGAGTGAATTCAAGGAGAGAGGGAGAGGAGGAGTTCCATATATATTTTTTTCTTTATATAATTTCCCTATTGTGCTTACTCAATTCTCTCTCTGTTGTAGGAACATCAATCAGCTACTGTTAAAGTACATAGACACTTTAACCAAAACAATAATAGAAGGCAACTATTTACACACATGCACACACACACAAAAATAGGTTCTTAATTCATTATTCAGACACAATTAAAGCTGTAATACATCAATCTGTAAGATGGTTCTATGTGTGTGGCATTAGGGTATACAAACTATTTTATAGCATATTCAGTCTGGTGACTAATTCTGGCACATTTTCCATTACTCATACGCATTTTTGCAGTATAGATTCAGAGGAGTGCATTTTGGGTTGGAAATGTTAACAGACATAAAACTTATAAAAAATAAAAATAAACTGCATTCCTGATTAGAAGCAGCTATTTAATCCTGCTCAACCATTGTATTCAGTTGTTTGTAGGATGACATTGTCTAGGACCTGGACTAATTACTTATTTGAGAATTAATGCCTGTAAGGCTACAGTTATATGAAAACACATATTTTTTCATCCTAAAGATGCATGGGTGTGTAATGACCCTTTTTTATTATAGCATGCTTATTATATCAGAGTGCAAGAGAATCATACAGAGGCAGGCAATAAGACCGAGGTTCTTTTTGTTGTTGCTTTATGGGCACATTTTATAACTTTTATTTTCAGAGCCATAGAGTATCAAATCAGTAACATTTTATTAATTTCAATTGAAAGTGTGTACATTTTTACAGGCGCACACTTGATGTGAAGGAGAACAGATTTTTTTTTAATTTTTATCTTAAAAACGGTGTAAGATTTATTATGTGAAATTAAAGAAATAAAAAGCTGCATTTGAACTCACAGCTGTTTGCCAGACCATTTCCACTACTGAGGAGAGCAAGTGATAGTGAAATGGAGCAGTCTTAATTATTAACAATTACACTCACGCTTCTCAGCAGTGTGTGGTATGTAAAAAAAAAAATATAGTACACTGTCACATTCCTACTGTATACAAATCTCCCAAATTCTGTTTCATTGCACTGAACCTTTATTTGGCTAGCCCAGCCTGGATATTTCTTTTTATTTTTAGATAACACACATTGTTGAGGAGCGCAAGTGTTAATTAAGACTACCTAATTTCACTTTCCCTCGCTCTCCTCAGTGGAAATCGTCTGGGAAACAGCTGTGAGTTCAGATGCAGCTTTTTGTTATTTTTAATTACGCCTAATGAATGTCACACAATTAGCCTTCCCCGATGTGTGTTTTTTTTGGGGGGGGTTCCCAACATCTATTTTAAAATAAAGCTCTGTATCATGAACTCTTTACATTATACTTACACATGAAAAGCCTGGGCCCAATTCTCAAAGGGTAACGCCTGGTGTAAACTAACTTGTGCCAAAAGAAATGGTGCAAGTAGTGGAGTTGTGACATTTGGTATTCTGCAAAGCAGCCTGCAATATGTTACAGGCTGCTTGCACCAACGTGGACTTACACCACTGGTTACATCATAAACCCTCTGCAACATGGTGCTAGGGGATTTGTTGCAGCAGTTGCACCCTATTCTAGAAAGGCAGCCTCCTGTCAAAGTCCCAGTGGTTTACTCAGGCAACAAGTCTCTGATTTTGCTATTCACGAACAATCCCCAGAGGACATTCGCCAAAGTACAGTAAGTGTACTCTGCATCCACTGGGGGTTGTGTAATGTGCCACCAGCCCCAATCCTCTATATGTAACCCCCCAGCCCCATTCCCCAATCAGTAGAATAGCCCTGCAGGGCTATCTAACCCCCCATGCCCCCAGTCCCCCAAAATGATGTAATGAAAGTCCTACAGGACTATGGGACCCCCTGCCCCAATCCCCCAATACACAGTAAACAATGCCCCATAGGGCTATTGCACCCCCATGTCCCAGTCCCCAAAAATGCCTACTGTAAGCTCTGCAGGGCTAGTGGAACCCCCCAGCCCCGATTCCTGAACCCCAAGTCCAGGTGGTATTGCAGTAGACAAAAAACACATATCCCCATAATCCCTAGTAGTCTAGTGGCCCTACCCCCCCACCCGGCAGTGCCAGGCCACCCCGCTGCCCCCACCCATCCCCAGCAGGTGACTGGCACAGTCCACCTCTCACCACCATGGCCAGCTGCCGACTGAGTGTTGTATGAGCGTGTACTACCATAAATAGTACAGACTCAAAGAATGACAGGTTTGTGGTTATGAATGGTGCTGATTTTGTATTTAACATCAATGACTTCTTTATATAAATGGTATCTCATCTAGCAGATTTCAAATTTTTAGCGGTACAAGACAAGGTTGTCCTCTCTGCCCCTCTTATTCATACTAGCTTTAGAATCTCTCCTTATAAAATTTAGTTCTTCCACCACAGTAACTGGTATCAAAATAGGCAGAGACCAGAAAGTTTCAGCGTATGCAGATGACATTTCACTCTCAGTATCAAACCCAAAAACATCAGTTCCACACATTTTATCCATTGATCAGATATTCTCTACACTCTCAGAATTCCAGATTAACTTTGGGAAGTCTGAGGCTCTACCCTTAACCAACCAGTTTGACAGGTCCACCTTCAATACTTATAATATTTCCATTGCAACACTTAATATAACATTTTTGGATGTACTCATCACCCCTCCTATTGTTTAAATGATTTCTACAAACTTTAAGATAATCCTAGAAAAAAATTATACTAATTTCACAAGGTGGGGCAAAATGTTTTTATCACGTTGGGGCAGAATAAATATGTTTAATATGATGGTTGCACCCACACTATATTACTATTTACAACACCTACCAATTCAGATCCCTAACATCTTTTTTAATAAAATATATACTTTGATTAGAAAATTTATTTGGGACAATAAACCCCCAAGGATATCTCTGAGCAAACTCAGCAACAGAAATTTAAAGGAGGATTCATCCTACACAATTTCAAAGTGAGGCATAATGCCTTTATTGTTGCATAATGCATCAAGTCCCTCTGGCTAAACAAAAATCAGGACATATCTGGTTGGGTTCAAGTGGAGAAAGCTATACTTAAGGGCAACCATCCAAGATTAGTTCTCTTCTTGAATTCACCTAACATATTTGCATCAAACCCCATTCTACATCAGACTAACATCTCATGGAATTCAGTGGCTTCTGATCTAGAATGGGACCCTAAGTCCTCTCCACATTGTCCAACGGGTCAACCCCGTACTCAAACTTGAAGGGAGATGTACGGATTAGCATAGCTGGAAGAATAGGGGCATTTTATTTCTGGAAGATATTTTAGATCCTGGCACTGCTTCCTTAATGTCAGTTTGCCAAGTTTCCTCCAAATTTAAATTACCCAGAACCGATTTTTAAATATCTTCAACTAAGAGAAACTATGAGCATTAAGGGTAATCATGACCCCTCTGTTCCCCCCATCTCATTACTTAGATAAGGTCTGCACAACTAATAAAAGCCATAAGAAGTTATATTCCTTATTGATGAATACACACCCCAACCTAGTCCTAACACGTTTGGACAAATGGCAGCAAGAACTGAATATAAAGATTTCACCTGAGGAATGGAAACTTATGTGGGACATGACTTTGAAAGCATGCAAGGAAGCTAAGGGTAGACTTATGCAATATAAAATAATACACAGATGGTATTATACCCCCCAGCAAAATGGTTAAATGAGGCTTTCCACTGATGACAGATGTTGGAGGTATTCACTGGGTCAGGGTAACCTCTCATATTTTATGGTATTGTCCATGTATACAGCCCTTTTGGAATAACATTTTACAGATATGTAACAAGGTTAACAATTCCAATTTAATATTCTCAGCTAAGACTGTAGTCTTGGGGATCTGCACTGATCTTGATTTACCAGAATGTCAAAAACTATGGATAATAGCAGCCTTTATTACTGCCAAGAATACCATCCTCAGACACTGGAATAGCTCTGATATCCCTCTGGTTAAAGAATGTTTACAAGATTTAGCCACAACGGCCAGCTTTGAAAGGGCTGCTTATGTTAATTCCAACCGTATTGCTAAGTTTAATGACATTTGGGAATCATTTATCACCAGCTCTCTGACACAGTGTTAGGTGTTAGTTGCATAACAGATTTTATCCAGTAATACAATAGTTGATATTAATGTACAGTCTAGGGAATATCTCTGCTTTGATATTTTTTTAATCTCTCATAGCTATTTTATTATTTATGCTGCCAAATAAATGTTTGTTATTTAGTTCACTATAATTAATAATTTCTGATATTATGTTTATATTACCTAAGTTTTATTGGCAAACTGTTTAATGTTTTTACCATTTCCCTTATTCTGGTTTGTTATTGGTATATACTGTGTGTGTGTGTGTGTGTGTGTATATATATATATATATATAATATATATATTCATGAAAATTCAATAAACTTTGAATTATAAAAAAAGAAGAAATTGTTGGTGCAAACAGGACATGGGATGGTGAACTCATAGGGGTGGTAAAATATACACTAAACTGAGATTTTAATTCTCAATTTCAATCAAAGCATCAGTCAAAAGTAACTACAAAGTAGAACGAATATGATTAATTTATTCTCACAATGTGCAGCATGGCAGTGCTTCCCAACCAGTTCTGCAGTTGGTGCTGATCTGGCAGCTAACTTACATTTTCAATATTCAACAAAATGTTCTTGTTCACCCTCTCAGCACACAATTCTGCTTAAAGTTGAGCCAGTCCAAATTAATTAATGGACATTTGCATATGCTTCCCATGATGCTTTGCATTATTGGGGTATATGCAATTTGTGTTTCTTTAACATATGGATGGCTGTATTCTGTACTGTCAACTGTTCTATACTGCAAAACATCAGCAGAATATCAGCAAGGGAAGTGGGGGGATGACAATTTGAAGTCCTGTTCAGAGCGCAAACCATTACTGTTTTTAGTCAGGAGAATCATGGCTAGTACCGCGGCGCCTTGATTGGTACAGCAAAGTAAAGCAAAGCAAAATTGTAATGTGGACTAATGAGATACCTGGTGGAAAATGGGAAAGTAACAGGTGCATCATACACAAAACAGCGCCACCTGGTGGATTTTACCTGCTGAAAGGTTGTTTTATCAAATAAAGTCCCAAACACTGCATACCACTCAGCAAGCCATTCCGCATCATACCTATCACCACTACCACTACCTAGCATCACCAGCAGTACTGCTACCACTATTAACACATTATACCTCAGTAATGAGAAATTATTCTGTAACTACCACTGTAAATGGCACAAATATGTTCAAATACTACTAATACTACCAACACACTTTGTTTTCTTACCTGGAATTTACAAAGGAGCATGTAAGACTATGATTAATCATCATATATACCATATAATTTAACCCTTGCATCGCGTGTGCACAGCATCAGCCTTTGCTCTGAGGCAATCAAGATGTAACTTATCTGCTCAAAACCTGACTTTAAAGGGTCAATGCACTTCCTTGCTCAGTTTGCCTAAATAGTCAAGAAATCTCAGCAGTTCTTGTTATGTAGAAAGACTCAGGTAAAGAGTGAGGAAGATACACAGCTAGCTATAGCTAGTGCATGCTTCACTCTTAGCAATGTGACATGATGCAGCTTGCAAGGAAAATTGGATTATTAAACCTTCAAGCATGGCTTCCATGCTTGCATTTCCAGATGAACAGAGAAAGCTTTCCATAGAAAAGCAGAGCACACATTCAGTTTGGTTACTGCAGAGCTGTCATAAATCAGGATGTGACATTTTCAAGAAATCAGAGCAATTCATGTTAAGCAGGAAGAATCAGAGTAAGAGTGAACTTGAAGTGGGTACATATAAATAATTTTTTGTATTGACATATTAAGCAGTAAAAGGAAAAATGTTATTGGTCAAAGGTATGAATAAAACATTGATACCGTATGGAGATATGTGTGTGTGTGGTGGGAGGGGAGTTGAAATAAGATCATGGAGAAAGTTATTAAGAAACTACTAGAGTACAAATCTATTGGGGGTAACTTGACTGACACCACACAACATGGCTTTAGACAGGGATACTCTTGTACTACTAACTTGGTTTCCTTCTATAATCATGTCAGTACGGCATTGGATGATGGCATCCCTGTGGATGTGATACTTCTCAACTACAGCAGAGCATTCAACAAAGTCCCTCATGACATCCTATTCAACAAAATGAATGATATGGGTTTTTCTTACTACATAATTAACTGCGTCTCAGGTTGGTTGAATGGAAGATATCAGCAGGTCAGAATTAATGGCACACTTTCCCACTCACTGAGTGTGACCAGCGGGGTCCCGCAGGGGTCCGTGTTGGGACCCAGCCTGTTTAACATCTTTATTAGTGATCTGCAGGCTAGCCCCAAAATTGTTCTCTCAAAATTCGCTGATGACACCAAGCTGTGTGGCTCTGTTCTTACATCGATAAACAGAGATTCCATGAGGAACAACTTAAAATCCATCGAAGAATGGGCAGTTTTAAACAAAATGACACTCAACTCAGACAAGTGTCATGTTGTACACTTTGGTAAGAACAACCCTAGGCAGACTTATTTTCTGAACAGTGTTGCCCTTCATGTGTCACCATTAGAATGAGATCTTGGGGTAATCATTAATAATAAATTGTCATCTAGTGATCATTGCAGGATGATAGCTAGGAAATCTAATGCCTTGCTCACTCGGCTCCAATGTTCGTTTGTGTCTAAGACACAGGAACACAGGAATGCATAATCCCCTTGTACAGGGCTTATGTCAGGTCCCATCTGGATTATGGATCTCCCTGCTGGAGTCCCTACTTGGGGCAGGACATTGATAGAATTGAGAGAGTGCCGAGAAGAGGCACAAAAATGGTCCCTTATTTATCCAAACTTGACTACGAGGAAAGATTAAGAGTTACAGGGTTACACTCACTATGCACAAGATGTGCCAGAGATGACCTTCTCCTATTATACAAAATCCAGAATTCTCAGGAGTTAATGCACCACTGTGGCTTACATTTCTCTACCAGTTGGACTTCCCCACGGTATCATAACAACCAGATATTTGTATCTAAAGCTAAAACAACAAAAAGGTTAAACTACTTTACAGTAAGAACTCCCAAATTGTGGAATCTCCTCCCACAGTACTTAGTGGACAGTAGTTCTAATACAGTCTTCAAAAAAGGGCTGGATTGTTGGCTTGAGTTTAACAACTTCAAGGTATAATTATCCCACCAATGTGGTGGGGGACAATCTCGATGGGCAGTAGCCTGCTTTTGTCCTTTGAAACCAAGTAAACCAAGTAAACTGTTGACTTCTTTGAAAGCACATTCACATGAAAGAAAAAAATAAAATCATATGTGGAGTGCAGAAGCTTTGATTCTTTGAATAAATTAATACATATTTTGTTGACTACCTTTGACCCATAACCTTTTTCCTTTTACTGTTTAACATTATTTTTTTTTTTCATAACTTTTTATTGCATTTCAAAATTTTACAAAATCCAAGAACATGAGAGAGTCTCTGCACAGGTTACAGAGTGCAGAGTTTAACCAGAGGTTCAATGGCTTTCTAGACACTTATAACAAGTGTGTAATCTTAAAAGCATTGACTAGAATAAGAAAGTAATGTACAGTAGTGTACCAATAGCATACTGCAGTATTGTACCACTGTACAGGTTACATATAGACATTATCAACTGTATATAGAATGTATAAATCACCATGTCCATCCTACCATAAGGATAAGTGAATAACTAAGCCAGGGGGTGGAAGTGTACCTTGGTGGGATAATCCACTGGTTATAAAGTTAAGGGGGTTATGTGGTGATTGATAGGTACTTACTTCCCCACATGGATGAGTCCTGAGTGGAATTCTCCTGGTAGGATCCTGTTGTGTAAGCTTCAGAACATCCTGTAGGATCTAGCAGCAAGCTCAACTCCTCTCTGAACCTAGGCTTTGAGGGTCCTCTAGAACAAACAGACACACAAAGCATGCCAAACTCTGGGTAACTGCTGGATTACACAAACATCGCATCTGTTCCTGGACAGCTTGAGTCATGCAGGTGAATATTGACCTGCTGATTATTTCACCTGCGTTCAATACAATTTAACTGAGGGAAGGAAGATACCTTGGTGTGGAAGAAGGTTTAAGAGAGTTAGATGTGCAGCAGAGTTAGGCTACACCCTCAGCTGTGACTGATGGACCACTTTTCTATCTCCTTATTTCCTAGCTACTGTCAGGAGGTCTAAACCTCACTCTCAGGTTCTTGACAACAGTGGGAATGCAAGGAATCACAGACACATTGCACAAGAGTAATAGACATATTTAATACTACCAAAAAGGATACTTACAGTTGCCCTAAGCAGTTCTAACCAATATGAACTGGGAGTCAAATGCTAGCGTTCCCTATACCTCGAGGAGTCTCAGTGTCTCTTGGGGTCTCCGAGGTAGAAGACAGAATGTCTCACATTATACACCTATGATAATTACTATGGTTGCTGTAAGATAGAAACATTTCCAGTTACAGAGATGAGCCCTATTGGCTAAATTAGATGTGGCTCCACAGTCCAAAATAACATTATACAATTTTGTAGTAGTCATCACTTTGTGAAACAAAAGAGTACAGTTCTTACATATATCAGTGTAGTAGTACAAATCACCAAAAGGTGGCAATGCTGACTTATATATCATAATCATTACAAGGACACAGATGTCCTAACATCTTATAAGCAAGAAATACATATGTGTATTAGAAAGTAAAGTGTATAACAATAATATGCATACATATCCTGACATCTACTCTTGTACGGTAGATGCCCTAAGCCCTATATGTTAGTATAACATATACCTAAGTGCTAGCTGTCTACAGTGTACCTCTGGGGGTACCAATAAGTGTGCAGGGACCTCGTGTAACATTCCCTCCCTTGTTGCCTCTCAAGGCAATACAGCTAAAATAGAGAAATGGACAGGAAGCAGGGGTCATTTACAGACCCGACGTGTGAACCTTGTAAAGGAACTCCAGCTGCTCTCGGTGTTGACGCAGTTGCACCATAGGCAGCAAAGCATAATAATAAAAAAAAAAGATAAAACATGTTTGTATAATAACAAAACCTTTAAATGTAATCTCTAACTAAGTGTTAGTAAGTGCATTGTTCATATCACCATCATTAATAAGTGAAAGGATAGCTTTGTTAGCTTTAGTAATATTATTGCTGATATGGATGAGGTGGGTGTCTTTCCTTTCAAAAAGTGATTTTAATGTCAGTGTAAGGGGGTCAATGTGTACATTAAAATATGGTAAATACTCAGAAAGGGTGAGCAGATAATCAGGGTTACCACCAATGATATCAGCGTCCATAAGGGGGACAGGGGTAATAACAGTATGTCCAATAATTGATTTCTGGTGGGGGACAAAACAAAAATTAGGAGCATCAATAACACATGTCTGGGTTCCATATACAAAAGACTTTATATTAGTCATGATGCAGTATTCTCCATCAGAATTATATATCATTTTAACAGTGGGAAGTCTCCATTTTTGCAACTGTACCGGGCAGGTGTAGCTGGTCTTGGAAATCTGTATTGATAGGCTATGAACCTCCTCTCAATAGGGCTGGTAAAGTTTGTCTGGAGCCAATGCTGAATCTGAAAAGTCTGTGCCATTAGTGCTGATGTCATCGTCCATGGAAAAGGACCAATCAATACTGTCGGGAGAATAACCACATACAGGTTTAATAACATCAAATACAACACATCTACATAAGTAAATGTAGCCCTTCTTAGCACAGCAGAATGTGTGCGGGGCAACCCAGGCATCCAGGATAGGGTGGAAAACCAGTAGAGGAGGTGAGTCCAGGTGTTCTCTGTAGATGTCGTCATCAAGGTGCCCGATGGAGTGGATAGATGCAAGTTTGTCAAATAAAGCTGTAGTAGGATCAAAACATGGCAAAGAGACAGTAAAAGAAACAAACATTGTATACTTAATAGAACATTTCTTAGAAGTAAAACATAGACCAGTGTTAGGATGTCTGGTCACAAAACCCAGATTACTAGCTGAAGAAAGAGGAATGGTTAAAGTTTGTTGCATACACATAGCTATACAGCCAGGGGATTTACACTGTGGACGATACCATTTAGACATGCATCTGTCATGAATGATGTCAGAGATCCTTCCAGATTTGAGATCGCAGAAAAGATTATTGATGGTAGTGATAATGTATGAGCCATAGGCTGAGCATAAAATCTTACAGGCAATGTATTGTTTATCTGCTTCTTTGTTGTTTTGTGCAATGAGTGCATTAATCTTATCTTTAGAATCAGTAAATGCCTTAGCAATGTCGTACATGTTGTATACAGTGTATCTTTCTTCCTGACTAAGGCCATCCACACCATGCAATAATGGGGGTAAAATATTGTTAACCAAACCAGTTTGGAATTTAGCTGAATGAAATTTGATAGCAACAATGTCTGCCTTATTCCAAATAGACATAGCTGTACCAAAGAGGCCTGTGACAGTACCTGTGATGCCAGTGACATCAGACCTATCAATTTCACATGTATTACGTTTATGACTTTGATCATCAGGATTGGGTTTTCTCCTGATGTTGCCTCCATGCTCGGTGGTGTGTACCCCAGCAATAGGGTCCTGAGTATGAATCTGAAAAGCTGCTAGACTATCAAGCAATAAAGTACTATAAAATGCTGAAGTGTTAGTAGTATGACACATACCAAATTCTTTCATATTCCAGTAAGTCAAATTAAACACAACAGGTATATGCATAAACTGTAAGTTGTTAATAAGTGTACCAGGTAATGCAGTGGCTGAGACCACCACAAGGACCAGGGGTATGCTTTGGACATTCCAAAAGCTATTTCTCAGTAGGGGGTAACACAAAAAGATACATGGCGGCAGAGGCCATGTTGTGTGCAGCACAAAATTTCTTGGGAGAGTCCTTAGATAAAGAATTACAATATGAGGGATCAATTAAGGCAGTGATATTTAAGGATGCCTCACTTTCAGTAATGTGGGACAAATTACAAAATAAACTGCATGGCCTAGTTAAGTCTCATGTTCCATCCTCAAATAAATACGGTGCAGTAAAGAAATCTCTCCCTGTGTGGATGACAGCAAAAATTAAAAAGGAAATAAAGAAAAAAATAGAATGTTTAGAACAGCTAAATTAAATGGGGATGAGGGTAGTTGGGCAAAATATAAAGAATGTCTAAGGGTCACTAAAAAGCACATCGAACAAGCAAAAAAGAATTATGAATATAGACTGGCTAACAGGGTAAAGGATAATTATAAATCCTTTTATTCCTACATTAACAATAAAAGAGGTACTATAAAGAACATTGGCCCCCTTAAGAAAGCAAGATGGAACTGTTATAATGGATAACCAGGAGATGGCAGAACACTATAATAACTACTTTGCTTCAGTTTTTAATCATCCTACAATTACTACACCCCATATTAGTACGGCATCTAGGAAGCCAATTATTACCCTTATGGAATGTGATGTACAAAAAAGACTAAAGTCACTGAACCAGAACAAAGCCCAAGGTCCCGATAAATTGCATCCCAAGGTATTAAAGGAATTGGCAGATCAACTGGCAGGTCCTATCACTTGTCTGTTTCAACAATCCATAAGAGAGGGAAGTTGTACCAGAAGCATGGAAACAGGCAGAGGTTGTCCCTATACATAAAAAGGGATCTACACAGAATGTGGAAAATTACAGGCCAATTAGCCTGACTTCGGTCTTGGGTAAAGTACTGGAGGGTATTATTAAAGATTTCATTATGGTCTTTCAACAGCAAACTGGAAAAACAGATAATACACAACATGGCTGAAAGGGCAGATCATGTCAGACAAATCTCCTTGAATTTTATGGTAAAGTAAGCAAGGCCATGGACGATGGGAGATCTGTGGATGTGGTTTTCCTGGACTTCACCAAGGCCTTCGATAAAGTGCCACATGACAAACTGATTGATGCACTTAGTAATATGGGGATACATTCTGATATTATTCATTGGATTAGGTCATGGCTTATCGGAAGACAGCAGAGGGTTTGCGTAAAGGGAGAATATTCTGAATGGATAGATGTGACTAGTGGTGTCCCACAGGGCTCCATGTTGGGGCCATGTCTGTTTAGCATTTATATAGGGTCTATGCATTCTGCACTGGAAGTATGGCTATCAAAATTTGTCAATGATACCAGAGTGGGTAAGGTGATAAATGGTATAGAAGATGCTAATATTCTCCAGACCACCCTAAACAGCTTGGAAGAATGGGCACAAAAGCAAGGGTCAACTTTCAATGTAATGAAATGTACAGTTATGCATATTGGCAAAAATAATATGCATTATCAGTACAGGTTGGGAAATGAATTATTAAGGGTTGTCACCGAAGAAAGTGACCTGGGAGTTAAAATATGTAATAACCTAAGCTTCAGGCCACATTACAATCAAATAACAAAAAAGGCTAGCAACATACAATATTGCATAAACAAACACAATAAGAGCAATAATAAAGAAGTTCTCTTACCACTCTACACATCTTTGGTATGCCCTCAGTAGGAATACTGTGCCCAGTTTTGGCACCAGTAGGCAGGGGATATAAGATCTTTGGAGAGGGTACAAAGGAGAGCCACAAAGAGGATAGTGGGGTCCAGGGGCAGGAGTATGAACAGAGACTGACAGCTTTGGGCCTGTATACCTTGGAATATTGAAGAATGCGTGGTGACCTATGTTTAATATAGGGCACTAAATGACCCCACACTTTGGGAACAGCTAAATTTGGTATTAAGGGATAAACCCTATGGCACTAGAGCTCATCCATTGCAGATTAAATTAGATAGGTTTAAAACCCTCAGAAGAAAGTACTGGTTAACAGTGAGAGTGGTTAAGATCTGGAATAGGCTTCCAATTGAAATAATAGTTAGCAGAACAATGGAATCCTTTAAGAAGCTAATTGATCAATATATGATCAAAAATAATATTCTGGGATATACATAAATCAATGGCGAGTATATGGACTATAGTCTTTATAAACTCTGAAAACCTATGAAACCTATGAATATGAATATTGTATAAACCAGAACGTCTAAGAGCAGTTTGTAGCAAGGACAGAGAACCATAAGGGGATAATTTAGCATTGGGCCAACCATGGAAAGTTTCCTTGGAGAGCTTGGCCACAGGGAGAATTTGTCCTTTGCGACGTGGTTTGCCACTCAATTTGTAGGGTAGATTTATCAGGAGCAACAACTGAGGCAGTGATGTAGGCATCAGAACCTTCCTGGACAGTAATCAAATTGTTGGGTATATTGATGGAAACTCCCTCTGGGGCAGATGTTGGAGGATCAAGGTGAGGAAGGAGGTGTTTTACCGTGCCTTGGATGCAGGGGATAACTCCTGAGATGAGGAGAAAATGGAACAAAATAGCCATCTTGTCAGTGTATCCGAAAAGGAAAACCAAACATTAGTAAGTTAGTACTATTCCGACCAATGGGGTGAGGAAAAGTAATTATACTCCTTTATACAGTTTCAACTGATTTGCATGCATCCATTTGTCAGTCAGTTTGTTATTGTGCAAGAGTCTAACCAGATAGACTGCTGGACTGAGCTTGTTGACAATGGGATAGGGGCCTTCCCACTTCTTGGAGAAGGAGTGTGTGGGATGTGCAAATCTGAGAACCATTACTTGATCTCCAACTTGCCAATCCACTTCTTGTGCGTGTTTGTCAAACTGTATTTTGGACTGTTGCTGGGCCTTGTCCATGCAATTGGCAGCATACAAGTGTGTGTGTGTATGAGGTCTTGTCTGAGTTTCTCCACATATTGGTCTACAGACACGTGGTCTGCTGTGGGGGTATGCAGGTCAAACAACAGGTGTTCAGGTAATCTCATCTGTCTACCAGTCATCACCTCGAAGGGTGTCAACTGGGTGGTGGCTGAGGGTGTGCCCCTTATTGCCATAAGGAGTAACAACAACAGGGAATCCCAGGTCTTGGGATTGTCCTCAATGAATTTGGAAAGCATTTGCTTAATCTGTCTGTTGGCTCTTTCTACTTGACCTAAAGATTGCGGGTGATAAGGTATGTGGAATTTTTGGTGAACTCCAAGGAGTTTAAGTGCTTCTTTCATCAACTCACCTGAAAAACTGGTTCCTTTGTCAGAGTCTACCTTGAGAGGTAGGCCCTACCTGGAGAAAATCTGTTCCACTAGAATTTTGGCAGTGGTCTTAGCAGTACATGTCTTAGTGGGAAAGGCCTCAACCCACTTAGAGAAAAGATCAGTTACCACAAGAGCATACTTGTTGGTTCTGCTGGTATTGGTTAGTGGACCAATAAAATCAATCTGTATGGCACGCCAAGGACCAGAGTCTCTTTGTGGTAGTAGTTTGGCATTCTGTTTGGTGGGAATGGGATTGCTCTGTTCACAAACAAGGCAATTATCTATGTACTGTCTGACATCTTTGGTGACACCAGGTCACCAGGCGGTGGTCTTCAGCCTTTGGAGGGTATTCTCCACTCCCTGGTGTCCACCAGTAGGGGTGTAATGCACTTGGTGCAAGAATTTGGATCTAAGGTGTTTAGGAACCACCCACAGTTTGGTGGGGGTGTCATCTGGTTGGTACCAGATGAGCTTGTCATCTGGGGACAAGTGTAATTTACCTTCATGCCTCCGGTAAGGGTTATGGGTAGGTAAATTCTCTTCAGTGCTCTTGTCAAGGAATCTGAACACTTCTTTGAGTTCAGAGTCAGCATGCTGGGCTGCTGACAGGTTCAAGGGGGAAAAGGATTCAGGTTTCTTCCTAAGTGCTGCAATATGTACAGCCACTCTGGCCTCTGGATGGTCCATCATCCAGGTGTCCCCCCGTTGATCCCCTTCCTTGGCAAGGGTGTCCATTGTGTCATTGAGGGCATGATAGGGGCCATGTATGGAATGAGCTTTAACCTTGTGTACATAGAGTTTGCGTGCAAACCTTTGTGCCACTGAGTGTATGTATATTACCAGTTCTTTATGTTTCACTGGGCTGCCATCAGAGGAGAGGAAGGAGTTCTTCTGCCAGAAAGGAAGGACTTCTGTAAGAGAACAAACCCAGTTAGAGTCTGTGAAGAGGTTGGTATCATTGGTCCCATGCTGGATGAACCCGAGGGCACAGGCCACCGCTGCCATCTCGGCATATTGTGATGATGTTACACTGCAACGTTTAGAAATTTTGACAGTGTTACCATAAGGATAAATCACTAAGATACCCATCCCTGCAATCTGTTCTCCCTGGTAATAGGAAGCTAAACCATCATGACACAATGAGGTGTTCTCAAGTATTTGTGGCGTGGCAGGGAGAAAAGGACCTGGATCTGGAAGATCAAGTGATTGCTGTGTACAGTCATGAGGTTCTCCTTGGAAAAGGAGTCCATGTGCCAGCATGAATGGCATTTCGGTTGGGTGAACCTGTATGTCTCTATCCTGGAGAAGAAGTGACCAGTGTGTCAGCCTGGTGTTAGAGACTGACCCATCCTTCACTCTGTCTGATAGCAGAAAGGTAGTTGGGGTGTGGTTTGTGTTAATGATCCGAAGAAAGTGTCCAGTCATACACAAAAAGTGCTTAATAGCCCAGTAAGTAGCCAGAAGGTTCCTTTCACAAAGGCTGTACTTCTGTTCCACTGGTGTCAAGAGCTGTGATGCATATGCAATGGGTCTCAGGGTGCCATGAACCTTCTGGGCCAACACTTCTGACATAGTTATGTCTGAGGTGGCACACTCTGGATGGAATGGCAGTGCTGGATTGGGGTTGACCAGAGCTGGAGCTGAGGCCAAGGCCTGTTTCAGTGACGTCACAGCCTGGGTGTGAATGGGGCCCCGATTCCAGGGAATATCCTTTTTCAGTAATTCATACAGAGGAGCAGCTTTCTGAGCAAAATCACAAATAAAATCACTAGAATAATTCCCCATACCTAGAAAATCACCTAAGAGTGGCCACATTGGTGGGCAATGGCAAGTCTTGCAATCCTTGTATCTTCTTCCAGGTAGGGCTTTGGCCTTGGTCAGTTATTCTCAGGCCCAGAAAGAGTATCTCTTTCTGACATAGTTGTGCTTTTGCTGGGTTACACTTGAGGCCTGCTCTCTGAATGAGGGTCAGTAGTTCATCCAAGAGATCCAAGTGTTGTTCCTGTGTGGCTGTGGCCAACAGCAGGTCATCCACATACTGCAATAGACACTGGGGGTAGAGAAACCCTCAAGGGCATCCATCATGTGCAGATGGAACAGGGAAGAGCTGTTATGGAATCCCTGTGGTAAGCAGGTCCATGTGTACTGTCTACCTTCAAAGGTGAAGATGAACTTATATTGACTCTTGAGGGCCACTGGCAATGACCAGAAACCATTGGAGATGTTGAGGGCACTGAACCATATTTGGTCAGGGGTCAAAATTTGTAGCACATCAGGTGCTGATGCCACAGTTGGAGCACAACTGGGGGTGACCTGGTTCAGTCTCCTGTAGTCAATACAGTGCCTTCAGAAAGTATTCACCCCCCCCCTTGGATTTTGTCACATTTTGTGATGTTGCAAACTCAAATTAAAATACATTTATATGGGATTTTTTTGTCATGTATCTACACAAATTACTCTATAATGTCAAAGTGGAATGAAACTACTGGAATTTTTTGTACATGTAATTTAAAATAAAAACCTGAAATGTCTTGATTTGATAAGTATTCACCCCCTTTGCTATGACACTCCAAACTGAGCTCAGGTACATCCAATTTCCTTGTGAGATCACTCTAAAACTTGAAAGGAGTTCACCTGTGGTCATTTCAAATGGTTGACATGATTTCAGAGGAAATACACCTGTCTATATAAGGTCCCACTGTTGACAGTGCATGTCAGAGCAGAAACTCTACCATGAAGACCAAGGAGCTGTCTATAGAACTCCGTGATAGATTTGTGAGGAGGCATAGATCTGGGAGGTATAAAACATTTCAGGATGTTGAAAGTTCCCAGGAGCACAGTCAAGTCCATCATTAGGAAATGGAAAGATTATGGAACCACCCAGACTCTTCCTAGAGCAGGCCGTCCCTCCCAAACTGAGCAACCAGGCAAGAAGGACCTTGGTCAGGGAGTGACCAAGAACCCAATGACCACCCTGACAGAACTACAGAGTTCCATGGCTGAGATGGGAGAACCTGTCCAGAGGACAACAATCTCTGCAGCACTTCACAGATGTAGCCTCTATGGGAGAATGGCTAGACGGAAGCCACTCCTGAGAAAAGGCCACATAATAGCATGCCTGGAGCTTGCAAGAAGGCACATGGCAGACTCTGAGACCAAGTGGCAAAAGATTCTCTGGTCTGATGAAACAAAAATTGAACTATTTGGCCTGAATGCAAAGCGCTATGCCTGGCGCAAACCGAACACAGCTCATCACCCATGTAACACCATCCCTACCATGAAGCATGGTGGTGGCAGCATCATGTTATAGGGATGCTTTTCAGTGGCAGGGACTGGGGCACTTGTCAGGATAGAGGGAACAATGAATGGAGCCCAATACAGGCACATATCCTTGAGGAGAACACGCATCAGTCTGCAATAGACCTTGGACTGGGGCGAAGATTTACGTTCCAACAGGACAACGACCCCAAGCATACAGCAAAAGCAACACTGGAGTGGCTTCACAACAAGAAGGTGAATGTCGTTCAGTGGCCCAGCCAAAGCCCAGACTTGAATCCCATTGAGAATCTGTGGAAAGACAAAGATTGCGGTTCACCAATGCTCCCCATCCAACTTGACAGAGCTTGAGCAAATCTGCAAGGAAGAATGGGCAAAAATCCCCAAATCCAGATGTAGATACAGACATACCCAAGAAGATTCAAAGCTGCAATTGTTGCCAAAGGTGCTTCTACAAAGTATTGACTCAGGGGGGTGAATACTTAAGTAAACAAGATATTTCAGTTTTTAATGTTTCATAAATTTTTGTTACACAATATAAATATTTTTGTCTTTGTAAATTGTTGAGTATGCTGTGTGAATCAAGGGGGAAAAATCATTTCAATGCATTACAAATTCTGGTAGTAACACAACAAAATGTGACAAAATCCAAGGGGGGTGAATACTTTCTGAATGCACTGTAGTAAGTCTCCAGGCACTTGTGTTTTTTTTCACAGGCCACACTGGGGAGCTGGCAGTGGAAACACGTGTCCTGATCACACCTTGTTTGAGGAGTGATTTTATTGTTTCCCTAAGAGAAGGCAAGGCCTCTGGTGGAAAAGGATATTGCCTTCACCTCTCATGTGCTGGGCCTGGCACTTCGATGACAGTGTGCATTCTGCCACAGTCATGCTTGTTGGTAGAAAATGCCTCCAGATGTCTTTGCAGAATGGGGAGGAGCTTTGGGAAAAGCTTGTGGTTCTTGAACAAGTCTATAATGTCATACTCTTTATTGTTGGCAAATATTGCTGCCACCACATGTGCATCAGGGATCATGATGGTATGATATTGGCCCTGACTCTGTATCAATAGCATGTTAGCTAGGTCCACCACACAGCAGTGTGGTGCTAGGAAGTTAATTCCAATTATATTAGGATGATCATGCAATACCATTAACCGGAAGGTGTAATAGGCCTTCAGGTGTCCCAACTCTACAGGTAGTGGTAGAGAACGGTGTGCAGTTAACCTAGTACCATCTACTCCTGACATGTTGGTCCTCCATCCAGTGGACCAAGAAGATGTATCCAGATAGTCATCATGTAACACAGACACAGCCACGCCTGTATCCAATAGCACAGTAAGCAGGCGGCCCCCGACTTCAGCCTCAGTGCAGGGCCTTCGGTTTGTATCCAAGACCAGCTTGTTTACAATATGGACTGGGGCCTGTAATTGTCAATCTGTACTGGTAGGGGCATGATGAGTTTGTGCCTGGCTCCTGTGAACCACATCACCATGCTGCACCGATGCTATATAGGGAGACGCTTCTGGGTTCAGGCCTGTGTGGGCCTGAGGGCCTGTACTTCCGTTATCCCCATGGCCTGTTGAGGCCTGTGTTCCCGGTTGTATGGCTGCAAGGACCTGAGCAGGAACAGCATCAGCTACAGAGCGCCCTTGCCCCAGAAGTTCTCTGAATTTCCGATTCTCCTCGGCTATCTCCCTATATGAAGTGCCTGGTCTTTGCTGTTGTTTACCCTTGTTATTCTTATGGTGTTTCTTATTCTTATGGTAGTTCCAGTTCCCACCCCATTGCTGTTGTTGCTGTTGCTGCTGCTGTTGTGGTTGTTGGGCCTGCTGGGGGTGTTGATTGTCTGTGGGGAGGGGCTGTTCATGTTGGCACTGCCCTTCCACCATGTAGTGCATCATGGCCTCTGGCATAGGCTCCACGGCAGCTACTTTCTTGGATCACAGATCACAGATGTAGAGTTGATAAACTCTCTCAGTTTTCTGAAGGATGTCAGCAAACTGTTACATAGTGGGATAAGTGGTTGGCTCTACCTTTTCTCTTACTGCAGGAATCATGTTCCTAAGGAACAGGGTCTTATACTCGATAAGATCTACATCTGCAGCTTCTTGTGCGAGGTGCTTTCCTGCACAGTAGGCCATCCAAAGTCTCTGGTGGTAAGTCACTGGACTTTCTTTTGCATTCTGTTTCACAGGGTATGCAAGCATCACTTCTACTACACCTGGGCTGTGTGCAGAAATGAGTTCAGCTGCGAGGGTTAAAGGTGGCACGGCCATCCTGACAGACTGCATTGGGGAGTTTGGCCCACAGTCCAGGATCAATGGTCTGGCATAGGATCTGGACCTGGTAGTCTGCAACAAGACTAAGCATTTCACATTTAGCATGCACCTTTTCCAAGTGACAGCTGAGGCTGTCGGTTGGGCTCATCTGACCAATACTGTCAGCTATTTGCTGAACAGAGTAGGCCATTTGTAAGGGATAATTGGGCCTATCAGGCGGAGGTAGGTTGCCTCAAGCACCATCCAAGGCTTCCCGGGCTGCAGCCTCAGCTACGGTAGGAACCATGCCCTCCTGAGTGCCAGCCTTATGCAAAAGTTGCCTAATTTGGGTTTTAAGAATCTGTTTATTTCTCTCAGAGATAGGTACAGTGTCTATCGCATGTTCAATCATCGTCTCTATCTCCTGCCTGTCTTCCACATTAATAACAACCACTGGTGGTGCCGTCAGGGCTAGGCTTGGGCCTACTCCCCCCATATCATGGGGGTCACCATGTTGGCGTCACCCATGATGCACGTCATGACGTTGAGGAGTTATGACATGGTGTGTGTGTAAAGGGAATCTGCCATGTTGTGGATGGCAGGGAGGGGTATCTGGGCCATAGTAGGGGCGTGAATGGGCATTGTATTGGGAAATATCATCATCTGAGACCTCTCCTGCAGATGACGTTGTTAAGGCAGGGGCCACACCTCCCATTGCCTTAGCGTGTCTTGGATTCATATTCAGCATGACTCACATTTGCAACACTCACATCAATCTCATCCTGCATTTGTTTCTGCAGCACTCTATATGTGGTGCTCAATTCGCGATTGTCCCTAGTAGCCACTTTTAAGTCATTACGGACCTGGTTTATCTCATCCTGTATCTCTCCCAACTCCTCACTCAACTGTTCATTTGTTCTACTTAACAAGTCATTCATGTGCAAAGCCTGACCCTTATCCTGTCTCAAACTTTCACACTCCTGCTTCAACATACAAATTTCCTGCTCTCCTGCCTGGGTTGAATGATGCAAAAGTGAATCCTTTTCATTTTGCAGTGTTTGAAGTTCAGACTCCAAATCCTACTCATGTCTCACACATTATGTTTCCTGCAACCCCATCTCTTACTTAAGAGATAAGATTTGCAGTTCAGGTGTTTGAAACCTCACTTCAGAGGCTTCCAGAGCAGCATAGAGAGCCGCAACTAATAGCCCTTTAGCTTCTTGCTTTCTGGCTGTTTGTCTTGTCTCTGAGTACTGGGTTGAAATCCCCAGTATAGGGCTGTCAGATTGACTTGCGTCCTGTGCAAAGTCAGCCCATCCTCCAATGGAGGCAAGGAAGTTAGAGATATCGAGTCTCAGTTCTGCGGAGATATTTGATACAGTGGCCATTGTGTGGGCTGGAACAAAAAATCAAACTGTGAAAAAGGCGCCATGCTGTGTATCGATCCACAGCAGGAGCACTTCATACACAGTCGGGCTACTGTGCACTTGTAAGCTAGCAATTCAAAACTGCCGTGGAGTGGGTCAAGTTGGCATCGACCACACCCAGAAAGCAGCCAGACTTTGCAAGTGATTACAAAGTGGTCGTAAAATGGGAGAGGTGATGCGGGAATGCACACTTACGGTCCCCGATGGGAGGGGAAAAGTTTCAAGCAACAAGTGAAACCTTGCAAACACCAGGTATTGCCTGCCTGCGGTCGCCAATTGTCAGGAGGTCTAAACCTCTATCTCAGGTTCTTGGCAATAGAGGGATTGCAAGGAATCACAGACACATTTCATAAGAGTAATAAACTTGTTTATTACTACCAAAAAGGATAATTACAGTTGCCCTAAGCAGTTCTTACCAATACGAATTGGGAGTCAAATGCTAGCGTTCCCTATACTGCAAGGAATCTCAGTGTCTCTTGAGGTCTCCGAGGTAGAAGACATAATGTCTCAAATTATATACCTATGATAATTACTATGGTTACTGTAAGATAGAAACATTTCTAGTTACAGAGATGAGCCCTATTGGCTAAATTAGAGGTGACTCCACAGTCCAAGATAACATTATACAATTTTGTAGTAGTAGTCATCACTTTGTGAAACAAAAGAGTACAGTTCTTACATTTCTCAGTGTAGTAGTACAAATCACTAAAAGGTGGCAATTCTGACTTGTATATCATAATCATTACAAGGACACAGATGTCCTAACATCTGATAAGCAAGAAATACATGTGTGTATTAGAAAGCAAAGTGTATAACAATAATATGCATACATATCCTGACATCTACTCTTATACGGTAGATGCCCTAAGCCCTATATGTTAGTATAACAAATACCTAAGTGCTAACTGTCTACAGTGTACCTCTGGGGGTACCAATTAGGGTGCAGGGACCTCGTGTAACACTACCAAAACTTCTGTTACGTAACAGTTAACACTTTTCTCTTTGCTTTTCTTCTTTTTCCCCCACCCTAGGTTGGCCACCTAGCGTAACTCTTTACTAGCCCTACTAAACTTCCTACTAGTTCTCTGTTTTCATTCTTTTTCCATTTCTATCCACTTAGTCCCTGGAATGATGCCAAACACCCAAAGAGGTGTTGTATAAAGTGCATAAGTGCATTTTGTATACAAAAAGCATGAAGGCTATTTTAGATAGCAGGAATGAATACAGTTAATAAAGCATTTTTAAAGAAAGATGATTTGAAGCCATATAAAACAATACTAATTTCATGATTAGTTCAGTTATAAGAAATCCTTGAGGTAGTTTCATAAATTCACACTATAAACATGTTACTGTATAAGGTTCTATATATGAGAATGTGGTTATAAATGTGCTTAGTCACTGTGGATCAGAGATGTAGAGAGTCAATATCTGTGGAGATACACACTGTACCTTTAACTGAACCAGGAAATCCCCTGACACAACCCCCCCCCTTGGTTTTGAAACAACATGTCCAGACATGTAAATAGAAGGGTCTCAGTCAGGTGACACCACCAGAATATATAAAACCTCTTCACTTAGTTCACTTCAGTTCAATCCAGTAGAGTTCAGTCTTGACAGTGAAGGAGAGAGGTGCTACTGTAGACACGCTGTTGAATGCAGATGAAAAGGGTCTTAGGAGGTCTAAGATCCAGGACTGTATTATGTGAGAAACTACTAATGTTAAGTACTGATTTTTTTTGCAAATTTTTTTGTTTTTGTTTATTATTTTTCAAACTTTTGAAAAATAAATATCACACCACGGTGTGCTTTAAACCTGTAAATTTGCCTCATCTGAAGTTTATTCCCACTCGCTGTGACAAGGCACCAGACAGGGATGAAAGTCTTCTGGTTCTACTAACCAGGTGGGACTACTTAGTGTATGTATGGTGGATGGGTCAGTCAGTCCCCCACCTGGGGGGGCACGTAACCCATCCCTGCTGGGTGGCTGGTGTAGGCCATATACAGGGCCCAACACTCCTGGAATTTGTGCATTTGGTTGAGCTGTGAGTGGGATAATTTCTCCAGCCAGTAAGTGATGTAAGAGAGGTCATGATTCCACCCAAGATTGGGACAAGCAGAGATCTCCACTTACAAAGGATAGCTCTTTCAGCCTGTAGGGTGAGGAGGGCAAGTCATCTGTACTCTTGGGGGTAAGCTGGAAGGTTGCTGGTTTGATCCCCAAGAAGAAAAATTAGGGTGAACAAGAGACCTGTACCTGGAGTATCAGTCCTCCCACGTGGAAGACTTTTCACCATAGGTTCTGAATCTTGGGGCGCACCCAAAGTACATGGTTTAGGTCTCCCCCCTCTGCACTGCTCTGCAACTCCAGCATCTGTCACTATCTATAAACTTGGCTCTGAACAGGACGGTCAGGGTTCTGTACCATGAATGTGCAATTTTATTCTGAATTAGCCTGCTGCTGTTGTCTTTGTACCACTTGTGGGTGTCCTTCCATGCCCTACACCACTGTGCAGTAGAGATTTTGCAGCCCATCGTTCTTTCCCATTTACACCTGGATTCTTCTGATTGAGAGGGGAGGGCGTCTCTAAGTTTAGCATATATTTTGTCAGCTAGGCCATTTGATTGGGGTAGCCAACTGGAGACTTCACTGGGGAGTTGTTGTGTAGAGTAGCTTTTCAGTAAGGGCCGTACTGCTTCCCTGATTTAGAGATACCTCCAAAAATCATTCTTCTGGAGCCCCCATTCCCCCTGTAGTTTTGTGAATGCTGTGACCCTTACATAAGAGGGATCAAGAATATGCTGTACTGAAGAAATACATACGGCTAGCCAATGAGGCTGGATGATGGTCTTGTTTCCCACTAAGATGTTTGGGTTCTACCATAGTGGCATGATTGACAGGGGCAGTGCCGTAAGCCCCAGGTTCCTGTGAGTACAGTGCCAGCACTTGACAGAGGAAGTACTGGTGGGATGGAGGGATCCCAGGCTGATTTTAGTGCAGTATATTAGTGAGGTTGCCATGGGAACTTGTGCCACTGACATCTCCATATCCAGTCACTGAGGGGGAGGATTCCATCCAGGATAGGAACTAGTGCATTGTCTGAGCTGTCTGGAATGCCTATTTGTAGCCTTCCATCCATGGGAGGTTCCAGCCTCCTATCGGCCCGGGTGCCCTTAGTTTGTTGCGGCTGAAGTAAGGCTTTGTCCCTTCCCACAGGAAGTCCCCTATTAGTTTATCAATAGCTGGGGACCACTTACTAGGAATCTCTAGGGGAATATGGGGGAGGAGATGGGAAAACCTTGGGGTGATGATCATTTTGATAGCTGCGATTTTACCCACTAGGGTGAGATACAGCAGCCACCACCTGTCGAATTTAGTTTTGGTGGATTGTAAAAGAGGTTGAAGGTTGGCCTCCCACATGGAGTCCACCTTAGGGTTGATTTTTATACCCAGATAGGCAATCCCAAGAGGAGACCAGAGGAGCCCCAGGTCCACAGTGAGGCCCTGCTGACAGTGGGAATTAAGTGACATCAACTCAGTCTTGGTTTGGTTTAGTCATAGGCCTGAGTACTCTGCAAAGGAATCAAAGTGTTTCTGGAGGGGTGGGAGAGAAGCTTGAACATCCTCCAGTGAAATGAGAAGGTCACTGGCATGTATTAATGTTGGGTATCTCCTAGTACTGATACTCAGTCCTGTGATGCCCAGGTGCTGGCATATAGCAGCCACCAAGGGCTCCACCACCAGAGCAAACAGTAGCGGGAGAGGGGGCAGCCTGTCAGGTCCCTCTCTTCAGGGGGAAGGGGGCAGATAGTAGTCATTTAGTGCTTATCCTGGCCATTGGACCCATGTATCTAAAATACACCCTAGCCCTGTATCTTTTCCCCACTCCCAGGTGGGCAAGGACCATCTGTAGGTAGTCCTATTCCAGGGAGTCAAGAGCATTTTCAAACTCAACCTCTATGGTGGCCACAGGGGAACAAATATATTTTGCTCTGTGCAAGAGATTTAATAAAAACATTATGTGATCTGTACTTTGCCTCCCTGGAATGAAGCCCACCTGGGATGGGTGGATCAGGCCAGTCAGAAGAGGGCTCAGCCCAGTAGCAAGGATCTTGGCATAGATCTTGCTATCTACATTGATCAGGGAAATTGGTCTGTAGCTCTCTGCAGGTGTGAGATCCTTCTCCTTCTTAGAAATGACTGTGATCATGGCTTCGTGCAGCGTAAGGAGTAGGCAGCCTAGAATTTCAGCCTCTGCATACATCTGTGTTAGGAGAGGGGGCATCTGCACAAAGAGAGCTTGGTAGAAATCCACAATGAAGCTGTCTCCCACCACCCCGGAGACTTCCCCTTCTTTTTATTTATTTATTTTATTTATTGAATTCTTGGATTACAATACCTATGAGTCAATGAGTGAGATTCTTTTACACCAATTCCACGTCAATTTCAACAAAACATAACTTACAGAGAACAAAATAAGTATTTCAAGTAACAATTAATGATGACGTACAAGTTGCATTAGGAGGGTTAACAGTTAGCAAACTAGGTTGATTATGTAAAGATAAGAGCCAGTAGGTGTCACTGCTACAGTCAGGACTGTAGGTTACTAAGGGCAGCCAGGGGTTGGCTTTGTCAGGAGGCAGGGACAGCCAGAGGCTGGCATAGTTGAGGAGGGCAGTCCATTGGAATCACATGGAAGGGTGCAGTCTTGGGAGGTGCAGGGCAGGGGAGAAAACATGAGTGGGCATCGAGCTGAGAACAGAGTGGGGGTAGAATAGGGTAGGGGAAGGAAAGGAGGGGGGACAGGTGGTGATTGGCAGGGGGGTTAGGCAGTGTAGCCACAGCTGCTATGCATACCCAGGTGTTGTTTAAGGATAGCTTAAAAGGACAAAGCTTGGGTACATCTAGAGTATCAATCGGGAGACCATTCAGCCAGCTAGGTGCCTGAAAGCTACAGGATCATTGGGCTTGTGTGGTCTAGCAGAAGGGGTCAAGGAAGGCTTGTCTGGATGTATTCCTAGTGCTATGAGAGTAAGGTGCTGGAAGTTGAGGGGTTAGGCCCATGTTTATTTTCTTCGTGTAAAGGCAGGTGTGATACTTGATTCTGTCTTTGAGGTTCAGCCGTTTTGTCTGGAGTACAAGTCGCACGTATGTGTTGAGTTATGAGCACCTGATACCAGGTGGCAGGACTTGTTGAGGATGGTGCTAATTCTTGTGAGGGAGGTGTCTGTGGCGGCACCATAGATGACTAGACCACTGGCCACAATTGATAGTATTGAGCGGGTTACTACCATTAAAGGCGCTTCATGGGTCATGCAGCTTCTACGCTTGCAGACGATGCCTAGCCTATAGTTGACTGCATTGGAGACTACATTGATGTGTTCATTGAAGGACATTGCGCTGTCGCATGTACTCCCAAGGTATTTAAAGGATTGAACTTGCTTAATCGGGATGTTGACATTGTTTAGAATGGTAAGTGGAGTGGATTTATGTCTGTTGTTGGGGCTGGTGAACAGCATGGACTTCATTTATTTGTATTTCAGAATGAATTTGTGGTTTGTGAACAATTCTTCAGTGGCTGTGAAGTTGTTCTGTGAGCCAGTGACTAGAGAGTGTGGGTCAAAGTGACTAGAGAAAAGTCTTGCATCATCCACATAAAGGAATAGATCACCGGGGCAGGCTAGACGGAGGGAATTCTGAAAGAGGCTGAATAATACGGGGCCCTGAATGGAGCATTGGGGACCTCCTGAGCAGACAGGTAGGCTGTGCGGCAGACACCTTGGGCTTGACATTACTGCAGCCCACTCCACGCGGCTGTGCGGCAGACATCTTGGGCTTGTCATTACTGCAGCCCACTCCATGCGGCTGTGCTGCAGACATCTTGGGCTTGTCAATACTGCAGCCTACTCCGCGCGGCTGTGCGGCAGACATCTAGGGCTTGTCAATACTGCAGTCCACTCCACACGCCTGTGCGGCAGACATCTTGTGCTTGTCTTTACTGCAGTGAACTCTGCTACGGCAGACATCTTGGGCTTGTTATTACTGCAGCGCACTCTGCACGGCTGTGCGGCAGACATCTTGGGCTTATCATTCTGCAGCCCACTTTGCCACGGCTGTGCGGCAGACATCTTGGGCTTGTCATTACTGGAGCCCAGTCCGCACAGCTGTACGGCAGACATCTTGGGCATGTCATTACTGCAGCCCACGCTGCACGGCTATGCGGCAGACACCTTGGGCTTGCTATTACTGCATTGCACTGTGCATGGCTGTGCAGCAAAAACCTTGTGCTTGCTATTACTGAAGCACACTCTGCATGGCTGTACGGCAGACACCTTGGGCTTGCTATTACTGCATCGCACTCTGCACGGCTGTACGGCAGACACCTTGGGCTTGTTATTACTGCATCGCACTCTGCACGAATGTACAGCAGACATCTTGGGCTTGTTATTACTGCAGCACACTCTGCTACGGCAGACATCTTGGACTTTTTATTACTGCAGCTCACTCTGCAAGGCTGTGCGGCAGACATCTTGGGCTTGTCATTACTGCAGCACACTCTGCACGGCTGTGCGGCAGACACATTGGGCATGTCATTACTGCAGCGCACTCTGCACCGCTGTGTGGCAGACACCTTGGGCTTGCTATTACTGCAGCGCACTCTGCATGGCTGTACCGCAGACACCTTGGGCTTGTTATTACTGCATTGCACGCTGCTATGGCAGACATCTTGGGCTTGTTATTACTGCATCACACTCTGCACGGCTCTATGGCAGACATCTTGGGCTTGTTATTACTGAAGCGCACTCTGCACGGCTGTGCGGCAGACATCTTGGGCTTGTCATTACTGCAGCCCACCGCATGCACAGCGGTAGACATCTTGGCTTGCTGCTACTGTATGCGACCTAAAAAGGCTGTGCGGCAGTCACCTTGGGCTAGTCATTACTGTAGCCCACTCTGCATGGCTGTGCGGCAGACATCTTGGGCTTGTCATTACTGCAGCCCACTCTGCATGGCTGTGCGGCAGACATCTTGGGCTTCTCATTACTACAGCCCATTCCGCACTGCTGTGCGGCAGACATCTTGAGCTAGCCATTACTGCAGCCCACTCCACACGGCTGTGCGGCAGACATCTTGGGCTTGTCATTACTGCATTGCACTCAGCTACGGCAGACATCTTGGGCTTGTTATTTTCTGCATCGAACTCTGCTACGGCAGACATCTTGAGCTTGTTATTACTCCAGCGCACTCTGCACGGCTGTGCGGCAGAAATTTTGGGCTTGCAATAACTGCAGCGCACTCCGAAAGGCTGTGTGGCAGAAATCTTGGGCTTGTCATTACTGCAGCTCATTTCACACAGATGTGCGGCAGACATCTTGGGCTTGTCAATACTGCAGCCCACTCCGCACGGCTGTGCGGCAGACATCTTGGGCTTGCCATTACTGCAGCACACTCCAAAAGGCTGTGCGGTAGACATCTTGGGCTTGTCATTACTGCAGTCTACTCCGCATGGCTGTTCGGCAAACATCTTGGGCTTGTTATTCCTGCAGCCCACTCCACACGGCTGCGTGGCACACATCTTCGGCTTGACATTACTGCAGCCCACTCCGCATGGCTGTGTGGCAGACATCTTGAGCTTGTCATTATTGCAGCCCACTCTGCACGGCTGTGCGGCAGACATCTTGTGCATGTTATTACTGCAGCGCACCCTGCCATGGCAGACATCTTGGGATTGTTATTACTGCAGCGCATTCTGCACGGCTGTGCGGTAGACATCTTGGGCTTGTCATTACTGTGGCCCACTCTGCAGGGCCTGTGCGGCAGACATCTTGGGCTAGTCATTACTGGAGCCCACTCCGCACAGCTGTACGGCAGACATCTTGGGCATGTCATTACTGCAGCATGCTCTGCACTGCTGAGCGGCAGACACCTTGGGCTTGCTATTACTGCAGCGCACTCTGCATGGCTGTGCGGCAGACACCTTTGGCTTGCTATTACTGCATCGCACTCTGCTATAGCAGACATCTTGGGCTTGCTATTACTGAATCGTGCTCTGCACGGCTGTATGGCAGACACCTTGGGCTTGTTATTACTGCATCGCACTCTGCTATAGCAGACATTTTGCGCTTGTCATTACTGCAGCCCACTCTGCAGGGCTGTGCAGCAGACATCTTGGGCTTGTCATTACTGCAGCCCACATCGCACGGCTGTGCGGCAGACCTCTTGGGCTTGTCATTGCGCCCTCTCCGCACGCCTCTGCGGCAGACATCTTGTGCTTGTTATTACTGCAGCGCACTCTGCTAAGGCAGACATCTTGGGCTTGTTATTAGTGCAGCGCACTCTGCATGGCTGTGCGGCAGACATCTTGGGCTTGTCATTACTGGAGAGCACTCCGCACAGCTGAGCGGCAGACATCTTGGGCTGTCATTGCTGCAGCTCACTCGCACGGCGGTTTGGCAGACATCTTGGGCTAGTCATTACTGCAGCCCACTCTGCACAGCTGTGGGGCAGACATCTTGGACTTGTCATTACTGCAGCCCACCCTGCACGGCTGTGTGGCAGATATCTTGGGGCATGTCATTACTGCAGCTCACTCTGCACGGCTGTGTGGCAGACACCTTGGGCTTGCTATTACTGCATCGCACTCTGCATGGCTGTGCGGCAGACATCTTGAGCTTGTTATTACTGCAGCACACTCTGCACGGCTCTGCGGCAGACATCTTGGACTTGTCATTACTGCAGCACACTCTGCATGGCTGTTCGGCAGACATCTTGTGCATGTTATTACTGCAGCGCACTCTGCTAAGGCAGACATCTTGGGCTTGTTACTAGTGCAGCGCACTCTGCACGGCTGTGTGGAAGACATCTTGGGCTTGTCATTACTGCAGCGCACTCTGCACGGCTGTGCGGCAGACATCTTGGGCTTGTCATTACTGGAGAGCACTCTGCACAGCTGTACGGCAGACATCTTGGGCTTGTCATTACTGCAGTCTACTCCGCATGGCTGTTCGGCAAACATCTTAGGCTTGTCATTACTGCAGCCCACTCTGCCCGGCTGTGCGGCACACATCTTGGGCTTGACATTACTGCAGCCCACTCTGCATGGCAGTGTGGCAGACATCTTGCGCTTGTCATTATTGCAGCATACTCACACGGCGGTGTGGCAGACATCTTGGGCTTGTCATTATAGCAGCCCACTCCGCACGGCTATGCGGCAGACATCTTGTGCATGTTCTTACTGCAGCGCACTCTGCTACGACAGACATCTTGGGTTTGTCACTACTGCAGCTCACTCTCCGCACGGCTGTGCGGCAGACATCTTGGTGTTGTCATTACTGCAGCCCACTCTGCATGGCTGCGCGGCACAACTCCTGGGCTTGACATTACTGCAGCCCACTCCGCATGGCTGTGTGGCAGACATTTTGGGTTGTCATTGCTGCAGCCCACTCACACGGTGGTTTGGCAGACATCTTGGGCTAGTCATTACTGCAGCCCACTCCACACGGCTGTGCGGCAGACACCTTGGGCTTGTCATTACTGCAGCATACTCCGCACGGCTGTGCGGAAGACATTTTGGGCTTGTCATTACTGCAGCCCACTCCGCACTACTGTGCGGCAGACATCTAGGGCTTGTTATTACTGCAGCACACTCTGCACGACTGTGCGGCAGACATCTTGGGTTTGTTTATTGCAGCCCACTGCACGGCTGTGAGGCAGACATCTTGGCTTGCCATTACTGTAGTGCACTCAAAGGCTGTGTGGCAGACATCTTGGCTTGTCATTAGTGCAGTCTACTCCACACGGCTGTTCGGCAGACATCTTTGCTTGTCATTACTGCAGCCCACTTCTGCACGGCCAGCGGCAGACATCTTGGCTTGTTACTGCAGCCCACTCCATGCGGCTTTGAGGCAGACATCTTGGGCTTGTCATTACTGCAGCCCACATCGCACGGCTGTGCGGCAGACCTCTTGGGCTTGTCATCACTGCAGCCCTCTCCGCACGCCGCTGCGGCAGACATCTTGTGCTTGTTATTACTGCAGCGCACTCTGCTAAGGCAGACATCTTGGGCTTGTTATTAGTGCAGCGCACTCTGCACGGCTGTGCGGCAGACATCTTGGGCTTTTCATTACTGCAGCCCACTCTGCAGGGCCTGTGTGGCAGACATCTTGGGCTTGTCATTACTGGAGAGCACTCCGCACAGCTGAGCGGCAGACATCTTGGGCTGTCATTGCTGCAGCTCACTCACACGGAGGTTTGGCAGACATCTTGGGCTAGTCATTACTGCAGCCCACTCTGCACAGCTGTGGGGCAGACATCTTGGACTTGTCATTACTGCAGCCCACCAGGCATGGCTGTGTGGCAGATATCTTGGGCTTGCTATTACTGCATCGCACTCTGCACGGCTGTGTGGCAGACACCTTGGGCTTGCTATTACTGCATCGCACTCTGCATGGCTGTGTGGCAGACATCTTGAGCTTGTTATTACTGCAGCACACTCTGCACGGCTCTGCGGCAGACATCTTGGACTTGTCATTACTGCAGCACACTCTGCATGGCTGTGCGGCAGACTTCTTGGGCTTGTCATTACTGCAACCGACACTGCACGGCTGTGCGGCAGACATCTTGGGCTTGTCATTGCTGCAGCCCACTCTGCACGGCTGTACAGCAGACATCTAGGCTCATTAGCATTGCAGCCCACTCTGGCGCTGGCTGTGCATTTGGCTTGCTGATTACTGCAGCCCACTCCGCCCGGCTGTGCAGCAGACATCTTGTGCTTGTTATTACTGCAGGGCACTCTGCTATGGCGAACTTCTTGGGCTTGTTATTACTGTGGCGCACTCTGCGGCCTGTGGCAGACTTCTTGGACTGTATCATTACTGCGGCACCTCTGCGCGGCTGTAAACAGACATCTTGGACTTATCATTACTGCGGCTACCCTGCGCGGCTTGTGGCAGATATCTTGGGCATGTCATTATTGCAGCCCACTCTGCATGGCTGTGTGGCAGACACCTTTGCTTGCTATTACTGCATTGCACTCTGCATGGCTGTTAGCAGACATCTTGGGCTTATTATTACTGCAGCACACTCTGCTGCGGTTTAATGCGGCAGACATCTTGGGTTTGTCATTATTGCAGCCCTCTGTGACGGCTGTGAGGCACATCTGGGGTTTACATTACTGTAGTGCACTCCAAAGGCTGTGTGGCAGACATCTTGGGCTTGTCATTAGTGCAGTCTACTCCACACGGCTGTTCGGCAGACCTCCTGCTTCTGTCATTACAGCAGCTCCTTCTCCGCCACTTCAAGTGCAGACATCTTGTGCTTGTTATTTCTGCAGCGCATTTGCTAAGGCAGACATCTTGGGCTTGTTATTAGTGCAGCGCACTCTGCACGGCTGTGCGGGAGACATCTTGGGCTTGTCATTACTGCAGCGCACTCTGCACGGCTGTGTGGCAGACATCTTGGGCTTTTCATTACTGCAGCCCACTCTGCAGGGCCTGTGCGGCAGACATCTTGGGCTTGTCATTACTGCATCGCACTCTGCTATGGCAGACATCTTGAGCTTGTTATTATTGCATCGCACTCTGCACGAAAGTGAGGCAGACATCTTGGGCTTATTTCTTTCTGCATTGCACTCTACTACGGCAGACATCTTGAGCTTGTTATTACTGCAGCGCACTCTGCACGGCTGTGCGGCAGACATCTTCGGCTTGCAATCACTGCAGCGCACTCTGAAAGGCTGTTTGGCAGAAATCTTGGGCTTGTCATTACTGCAGCTCACTCTGCACAGCTGTGCGGCAGACATCTTGAGCTTGATATTACTGCATCGCACTCTGCTATGGTAGACATCTTGAGCTTTTTATTACTGCATCGCATTCTGCACGGCTGTACGGCAGACATCTTGGGCTTGTTATTTTCTGCATTGCACTCTACTACGGCAGACATCTTGAGCTTGTTATTACTGCAGCGCACTCTGCACGGCTCTGCGGCAGACATCATGGGCTTGCAATCACTGCAGCGCACTCCAAAAGGCTGTGTGGCAGAAATCTTGGGCTTGTCATTACTGTAGCTCACTCCACTCAGCTGTGCGGCAGACATCTTGTGCTTGTCATTACCGCAGTCTACTCCGCATGGCTGTTCGGCAAACATCTTAGGCTTGTCATTACTGCAGCCCACTGTGCACGGCTATGCGGCACACATCTTGGGCTTGACTTTACTGCAGCCCACTCTGCATGGCAGTGTGGCAGACATCTTGCGCTTGTCATTATTGCAGCATACTCACACGGTGGTGTGGCAGACATCTTGGGCTTGTCATTATTGCAGCCCACTCCGCACGGCTATGCGGCAGACATCTTGGGCTTGTCATTACTGCAGCCCACTCTGCATGGCTGTGCAGCAGACATCTAGTGCATGTTCTTACTGCAGCGCACTCTGCTACGACAGACATCTTGGGCTTGTCATTACTGCAGCCCACTCTGCATGGCTGAGTGGCAGACATCTTGGGTTGTCATTGCTGCAGCCCACTCGCACGGCGGTTTGGCAGACATCTTGGGCTAGTCATTACTGCAGCCCTCCACGGCTGTGCGCGGCAGAAACTCGGGCTTGTCACTACAGCAGCGTACCACACGACAGCGATAGACGCTTTGTGCTTGTTATTACTGCAGGGAACTCTGCTACGGCAGACTTCTTGGGCTTGTTATTACTGCGGCGCACTCTTCACGGCTGTGCGGCAGACATCTTGGGCTTATCATTACTGCAGCCTACCCTGCACGGCTGTGCGGCAGATATCTTGGGCTTGTCATTATTACAGCCCACTCTGCATGGCTGTGTGGCAGACACCTTGGGCTTGCTATTACTGCATTGCACTCTGCATGGCTGTGCAGCAGACATCTTGGGCTTGTTATTACTGCAGCACACTCTGCACGGCTGTGTGGCAGACATCTTGGGTTTGTCATTATTGCAGCACACTCTGCACGGCTGTGAGGCAGACATCTTGGGCTTTGCCATTACTGTAGTGCACTCCAAAAGGCTGTGCGGCAGACATCTTGGGCTTGTCATTAGTGCAGTCTACTCCACACGGCTGTTCGGCAGACATCTTGGGCTTGTCATTACTGCAGCCCTCTCCGCACGCCTCTGAGGCAGACATCTTGTGCTTGTTATTACTGCAGCGCACTCTGCACGGCTGTGCAGCAGACATCTTGGGCTTTTCATTACTGCAGCCCACTCTGCAGGGCCTGTGCGGCAGACATCTTGGGCTTGTTATTACTTGAGAGCACTCCGCACAGCTGTACGGCAGACATCTTGGGCATGTGATTACTGCATCGCACTCTGCTATGGCAGACATCTTGAGCTTTTTGTTACTGCATCACATTCTGCATGGCTGTATGGCAGACATCATGGGCTTGATTCTTTCTGCATTGCACTCTACTACAGCAGACATCTTGAGCTTGTTATTACTGCAGCGCACTCTGCACGGCTGTGCAGCAGACATCTTGGGCTTGCCATTACTGCAGCGCACTCTGAAAGGCTGTGTGGCAGAAATCTTTGACTTGTCATTACTGCAGCTCACTCTGCACAGCTGTGCGGCAGACATCTGGGGCTTGATATTACTGCATCGCACTCTGCTATGGCAGACATCTTGAGCGTTTTATTACTGCATCGCATTTTGCACGGCTGTACGGCAGACATCTTGGGCTTGTTATTTTCTGCATTGCACTCTACTACGGCAGACATCTTGAGCTTGTTATTACTGCAGCGCACTCTGCACGGCTGTGCGGCAGACATCATGGGCTTGCAATCACTGCAGCGCACTCCAAAAGGCTGTGTGGCAGAAATCTTGGGCTTGTCATTACTGCAGCTCACTCCACTCAGCTGTGCGGCAGACATCTTGGGCTTGTCATTACCGCAGCCCACTATGAACCGCTGTGCGTCAGACATCTTGGGCTTGCCATTACTGCAGTGTACTCCGCATAGCTGTTCGGCAAACATCTTAGGCTTGTCATTACTGCAGCCCACTCTGCACGGCTGTGCGGCACACATCTTGGGCTTGACATTACTGCAGCCCACTCTGCATGGCAGTGTGGCAGACATCTTGCGCTTGTCATTATTGCAGCATACTCACACGGCGGTGTGACAGACATCTTGGGCTTGTCATTACTGCAGCCCACTCTGCACGGCTGTGCAGCAGACATCTTGTGCATGTTCTTACTGCAGCGCACTCTGCTACGACAGACATCTTGGGCTTGTCATTACTGCAGCTCACTCCACACGGCTCTGCGGCAAACATCTTGTGCTTGTCATTACTGCAGCCCACTCTACACGGCTGCGCGGCACAACTCCTGGGCTTGACATTGCTGCAGCCCACTCCGCATAGTTGTGTGGCAGACATCTTGGGTTGTCATTGCTGCAGCCCACTCGCACGACGGTTTGGCAGACATCTTGGGCTAGTCATTACTGCAGCCCACTCCACACGGCTCTGCGGCAGACACCTTGGGCTTGTCACTACTGCAGTGTACTCCACACGGCTCTGCGGGAGACATCTTGGGCTTATCATTACTGCAGCCCACTCCGCCCGGCTGTGCAGCAGACATCTTGTGCTTGTTATGACTGCAGGGAACTCTGCTACCGCAGACTTCTTGGGCTTGTTATTACTGCGGCGCACTCTGCACGGCTGTGCGGCAGACTTCTTGGACTTGTCATTACTGCAGCACACTCTGCACGGCTGTGCGGCAGACATCTTGGGCATGTCATTATTGCAGCCCACTCTGCATGGCTGTGTGGCAGACACCTTGGGCTTGCTATTACTGCATTGCACTCTGCATGGCTGTGCAGCAGACATCTTGGGCTTGTTATTGCTGTAGCACACTCAGCACGGCTCTGCGGCAGACATCTTGGGTTTGTCATTATTGCAGCCCACTCTGCACGGCTGTGAGGCAGACATCTTGGCTTGCTATTACTGTAGTGCACTCCAAAGGCTGTGTGGCAGACATCTTGGCTTGTCATTAGTGCCGCCGCTTACTCCACACGGCTGTTCGGCAGACATCTTGGCTTTTCATTACTGCAGCCCACTCTGCACGGGCTGTGCGGCAGACATCTTGGGCTTATTATTACTGCAGCCCACCATGCGTTTTGAGGCAGACATCTTGGGCTTGTCATTACTGCAGCCCACTCTGCACGGCTGTGCGGCAGACATCTTGGGCTTGTCATTACTGCAGCCCACTCCATGCGGCTTTGAGGCAGACATCTTGGGCTTGTCATTACTGCAGCCCACATCGCACGGCTGTGCGGCAGACCCTTGGCTTGTCATTACTGCAGCCCTCTCCGCATGCCTCTGCGGCAGACATCTTGTGCTTGTTATTACTGCAGCGCACTCTGCTAAGGCAGACATCTTGGGCTTGTTATTAGTGCAGCGCACTCTGCACGGCTGTGCGGGAGTCATCTTGGGCTTGTCATTACTGCAGCGCACTCTGTACGGCTGTGCGGCAGACATCTTGGGCTTTTCATTACTGCAGCCCACTCTGCACGGCCTGTGCGGCAGACATCTTGGGCTTGTTATTATTGGAGAACACTCCGCACAGCTGTACGGCAGACATCTTGGGCATGTGATTACTGCATCGCACTCTGCTATGGCAGACATCTTGAGATTTTTGTTACTGCATCGCATTCTGCATGGCTGTATGGCAGACATCTTGGGCTTGTTTCTTTCTGCATTGCACTCTACTACAGCAGACATCTTGAGCTTGTTATTACTGCAGCGCACTCTGCACGGCTGTACGGCAGACATCTTCGGCTTGCAATCACTGCAGAGCACTCTGAAAGGCTGTGTGGCAGAAATCTTGGGCTTGTCATTACTGCAGCTCACTCTGCACAGCTGTGCGGCAGACATCTTGGGCTTGATATTACTGCATCGCAGTCTGCTATGGCAGACATCTTGAGCTTTTTTATTACTGCATCACATTCTGCACGGCTGTACGGCATACATCTTGGTCTTGTTATTTTCTGCATTGCACTCTACTACGGCAAAGATCTTGAGCTTGTTATTACTGCAGCTCACTCCACTCAGCTGTGCAGCAGACATCTTGGGCTTGTCATTACCGCTGCCCACTCCGAACCGCTGTGCGGCAGACATCTTGGGCTTGCCATTACTGCAGTCTACTCTGCATGGCTGTTCGGCAAACATCTTAGGCTTGTCATTACTGCAGCCCACTCTGCATGGCTGTGCGGCACACATCTTGCGCTTGTCATTATTGCAGCATACTCACACGGCTATGTGGCAGACATCTTGGGCTTGTCATTACTGTAGCCCACTCTGCACGGCTGTGCAGCAGACATCTTGTGCATGTTCTTACTGCAGCGCACTCTGCTACGACAGACATCTTGGGCTTGTCATTACTGCAGCTCACTCTGCACGGCTGTGCGGCAGACATCTTGGGCTTGTCATTACTGCAGCCCACTCTGCATGGCTGCACGCCACAACTCCTGGGGCTTGACATTACTGCAGCCCACTCTGCACGGCTGTGCACCACAACTCCTGGGCTTGATATTACTGCAGCCCACTCTGCATGGCTGTGTGGCAGACATCGTGGGTTGTCATTGCTGCAGCCCACTCGCACGGCGTTTTGGCAGACATCTTCGGCTAGTCATTACTGCAGCCCACTCCACACGGCTGTGCGGCAGACACCTTGGGCTTGTCACTACTGCAGCGTACTCCACACGGCTGTCTGGCAGACATCTTGGGCTTGTTATTACTGCAGCCCACTCCGCACTGCTGTGCGGCAGACATCTAGGGTTTGTTATTACTGCAGCGCACTCTGCACGGCTGTGCGGCAGACATCTTGGGTTTGTCATTATTGCAGCCCACTCTGCATGGCTGTGAGGCAGACATCTTGGGCTTCCCATTACTGTAGTGCACTCCAAAAGGCTGTGTGGCAGACATCTTCTGCTTGTCATTAGTGCAGTCTACTCCACACGGCTGTTCGGCAGACGTCTTGGGCTTGTCATTACTGCAGCCCACTCCATGCGGCTTTGAGGCAGACATCTTGGGCTTGTCATTACTGCAGCCCACATCGCACGGCTCTGCGGCAGACCTCTTGGGCTTGTCATTACTGCAGCCCTCTCCGCACGCCTCGGCGGCTGACATCTTGTGCTTGTTATTACTGCAGCGCACTCTGCTAAGGCAGACATCTTGGGCTTGTTATTAGTGCAGCGCACTCTGCACTGTTGTGCGGGAGACATCTTGGGCTTGTCATTACTGCAGCGCACTCTGCACAGCTGAGCGGCAGACATCTTGGGCTTTTCATTATTGCAGCCCACTCCGCAGGGCCTGTGCGACAGACATCTTGGGCATGTCATTACTGGAGAGCACTCCGCACAGCTGTACGGCAGACATCTTGGGCATGTGATTACTGCATCGCACTGTGCTATGGCAGACATCTTGAGCTTTTTGTTACTGCATCACATTCTGCACGGCTGTACGGCAGACTTCTTGGGCTTGTTATTTTCTGCATTGCACTCTACTACGGCAGACATCTTGAGCTTGTTATTACTGCAGTGCACTTGCACGGCCAGCGGCAGACATCTTGGGCTTTGTTACCATTGTAGTGTACTCCAGCACGTACAAAGGGAGACATCTGTTTATCATTACTGTAGCTCCACTCCGCCCGCTGTGCAGCAGACATCTTGTGCTTGTTATTACTGCAGGGCACTCTGCTACGGCAGACTTCTTTGGGTTTAGTTATTTCTGGGCGCCACTCTGCACGGCTGTGCGGGCAGACCCTGACTTGTCATTACTGCAGCACACTCTGCACGGCCAGCGGCAGACATCTTGGGCATGTCATTATTGCAGCCCACTCTGCATGGCTGTGTGGCAGACACCTTGGGCTTGCTATTACTGCATTGCACTCTGCATGGCTGTGCAGCAGACATCTTGGGCTTGTTATTGCTGCAGCACACTCAGCACGGCTCTGCGGCAGACATCTTGGGTTTGTCATTATTGCAGCCCACTCTGCACAGCTGTGAGGCAGACATCTTGGGCTTGCCATTACTGTAGTGCACTCCAAAAGGCTGTGTGGCAGACATCTTGGGCTTGTCATTAGTGCCGTCTACTCCACACGGCTGTTCGGCAGACATCTTGGGCTTGTCATTACTGCAGCCCACTCTGCACGGCTGTGCGGCAGACATCTTGGGCTTGTCATTACTGCAGCCCACTCCATGCGGCTTTGAGGCAGACATCTTGGGCTTGTCATTACTGCAGCCCACTCTGCACGGCTGTGCGGCAGACATCTTGGGCTTGTCATTACTGCAGCCCACTCCATGCGGCTTTGAGGAAGACATCTTGGGCCTGTCATTACTGCAGCCCACATCGCACGGCTGTGCGGCAGACCTCTTGGGCTTGTCATTACTGCAGCCCTCTCCGCATGCCTCTGCGGCAGACATCTTGTGCTTGTTATTACTGCAGCGCACTCTGCTAAGGCAGACATCTTGGGCTTGTTATTAGTGCAGCGCACTCTGCACGGCTGTGCGGGAGTCATCTTGGGCTTGTCATTACTGTAGCGCACTCTGTACGGCTGTGCGGCAGACATCTTGGGCTTTTCATTACTGCAGCCCACTCTACACGGCTGTGCAGCAGACATCTTGTGCATGTTCTTACTGCAGCCCACTTCGCACAGCTGTACAGCAGACATCTTGGGCATGTCATTACTGCAGCGTGCTCTGCACCGATGTGCAGCAGAAACCTTGGGCTTGCTATTACTGCAGCGCACTCCACATGGCTGTGCAGCAGACACCTTTGACTTGTTATTACTGCATCGCAATCTGCACGGCTGTACGGCAGACACCTTGGGCTTGATATTACTGCATCGCACTCTGCTATGGCAGACATTTTGGGCTTGTTAGTACTGCATCGCATTCTGCACGGCTGTATGGCAGACATCTTGGTCTTGTTATTTTCTGCATTGCACTGTGCTACGGCAGACATCTTGATCTTGTTATTACTGCATCGCATTCGGCACGAATCTGCGGCAGACATCTTGGGCTTGTCATTACTGCAGCCCACTCTGCACGGCTGTGGGGCAGACATCTTGGACTTGTCATTACTGCAGCCCACTCTGCACGGCTGCGTGGCAGACATCTTGGGCTTGTCATTACTGCAGCTCACTCTGCACGGCTGTGTGGCAGACACCTTGGGCTTGATATTACTGCAGCGCACTCTGCACGGCTGAGCGGCAGACATATTGCACTTGTCATTACTGCAGCACACTCTGCATGGCTGTGCAGCAGACATCTTGGGCTTGTCATTACTGCAACCGACAATGCATGGCTGTGCGGCAGACATCTTGGGCTTGTCATTGCTGCAGCCCACTCTGCACAGCTGTACGGCAGACATCTTGGGCTTGTCATTACTGCTGCCCACTTTGCGCGGCTGTGCGACAGACATCTTGGGCTTGTCATTACTGCAGTCCACTCTGCCTGGCTGAGCGGCAGACATCTTGTGCTTGTTATTACTGCAGGGCACTCTGCTACGACAGACATCTTGGGCTTGTGATTACTGCAGCTCACTCTGCACGGCTGTGCGGCAGACATCTTAGGCTTGTCATTACTGCAGCCCACTCTGCATGGCTGCATGCCACAACTCCTGGGCTTGACATTACTGCAGCCCACTCTGCACGGCTGCGCACCACAACTCCTGGGCTTGACATTACTGCAGCCCACTCCGCATGGCTGTGTGGCAGACATCTTGGGTTGTCATTGCTGCAGCCCACTTGCACGGCGTTTTGGCAGACATCTTCAGCTAGTCATTACTGCAGCCCACTCCACACGGCTGTGCAGCAGACACCTTGGGCTGTCACTACTGCAGCGTACTCCACACGGCTGTCTGGCAGACATCTTTGGCTTGTCATTACTGCAGCCCACTCCGCACTGCTGTGCGGCAGACATCTAGGGCTTGTTATTACTGCAGTGCACTCTGCACGGCTGTGCGGCAGACATCTTGGGTTTGCCATTATTGCAGCCCACTCTGCATGGCTGTGAGGCAGACATCTTGGGCTTGCCATTACTGTAGTGCACTCCAAAAGGCTGTGTGGCAGACATCTTCTGCTTGTCATTAGTGCAGTCTACTCCACACGGCTGTTCGGCAGACGTCTTGGGCTTGTCATTACTGCTGCCCACTTTGCGCGGCTGTGTGGCAGACATCTTGGGCTTGTCATTACTGCAGCCCACTCCGTCTGGCTGTGCGGCAGACATCTTGTGCTTGTTATTACTGCAGGGCACTCTGCTACGGCATTCATCTTGGGCTTGTTATTACTGCAGCGCCCTCTGCACGGCTGTGCGGCAGACATCTTGGACTTGTCATTACTGCAGCACACTCTGCACGGCTGTGCGGCTGATATCTTGGGCATGTCATTGTTGCAGCCCACTCTGCATGGCTGTGTGGCAGACACCTTGAGCTTGCCGTTACTGCATTTCACTCTGCATGGCTGTGCAGCAGACATCATGGGCTTGTCATTGCTGCAGCCCACTCTGCATGGCTGTACGGCAGACATCTTGGGCTTGTCATAACTGCAGCCCACTCCGCGCAGCAGTGCGGTAGACGTCTTGTGCTTGTCATTACTGCAGCCCACTCCGCCCGGCTGTGTGGCAGACATCTTGGGCTTGTCATTACAGCAGGCCACTCCACCCTGCTGTACGGCAGACATCTTGTGCTTGTTGTTACTGCAGGGCACTCTGCTATGGCAGACATCTTGGGCTTGTCATTACTGCAGTGCACTCAGCACGGCTATGCAGCAGACATCTTGGGCTTGTCATTACTGCAGCGCACTCCGCTCGACTGTGCAGCACACAACTTGGGCTTGTTTTTACTGCAGCGCACTCTGCACGTCTGAGTGGCAGATATCTTGGGCTTGCTATTACTGCAGCGACTTACACGGCAGTGTAGAAATCTGGGCATGTCATTACTGCAGTGCACTCTGCACGGCTGTGCGGCAGATATCTTGGGTTTGTCAATACTGCCACGCACTCTGCACTGCTGTGCGGCAAACATCTTGTGCTTGTCATTACTGCATCACATTCCGCTCGGCTGTGCGGCAAGTATCTTTGTGCTTGTCAATACTGCAGCGTACTCTGCATGGCTGTGCACGAGACATCTTGGGATTCTCATTCCTGCAGCGCACTGTGCACGGCTGTGTGGCAGACATCTTCTACTTGTCATTCCTACAGCGCACTCTGCATGGCTGTCCGGCAGACATGTTGGGCTTGTCATTACTGCAGCGTACTCTGTACGCCTTGACATCTTGGGATGTCATTACTGCAGCGACTTCGCACAGCTAGCGGGCAGACATCTTGGGCTTGTCATTACTGCAGCGCACTCTGAACAGCTGAGCTGCAGATATCTTGGGCTTCTCAATACTGCAGCGCAGTCTGCATGGCTGTGCGGAAGACATCTTGGGCTTGTCATTACTGCAGCACATTCTGCATGGCTTTGCGGCAGTCATCTTGGGCTAGTTATTACTGCAGCACACTCTGCACAGCTTTGCGGGAGACATCTTGGCCTTGCTATTACTGCAGTGCACTCTGCACGGCTGTGCGGCAGAAACCTTGGGCTAGCCTTTACTGCAGTGCACTCTGCACAGCTGTGTGGCAGACATCTTGGGCTTGTCAATACTGCCACGCACTCGGCATGGCTGTCAGGCAGACATCTTGGGTTTGTCATTACTGCAGCGCATTCTGCACAGCTGTGCGACAGATATCTTTGTGCTTGTCAATACTGCAGTGTACTCTGCGCTTCTGTGCGCCAGACATGTTGGCTTGTCATTACTGCAGCACATTCTGTGCGGCTGTGCGGCAGACATCTTGGGCTCATCATTACTGCCGCGCACTCTGCACGGCTGTGCGGGAGAAATCTTGGACTTGCTATTACTGCAGTGCCCTCTGCACAGCTGTGCAGCAGACACCTTGGTCTAGCCTTTACTGCAGCAAACTCTGCATGGGTGTACGGCAGACATCTTGGGCTTGTCAATACTGCAGCGCATTCTGCACAGCTGTGCGGCAGATATCTTTGTGATTGTGAATACTGCAGTGTACACTGCACGGCTGTGCGCCAGACATCTTGGGCTTCTCATTCCTGCAGCGCAATCTGCTCGCCTGTGTGTCAGACATCTTCTGCTTGTCATTACTGCAGCGCACTCTGCACGGCTGTGTGGTAGACATCTTGGGCTTGTTCATGCTGTAGAGCACTATGCACGTCTGTACGGCAGACATCTTGGGCTTGTCATTACTGCAGCACACTCTGCACAGCTGTGCGGCAGACATCTTGGGCTTGCCTTTACTGCAGTGCACTCTGCACGGCTGTGCTGCAGACCTCTTGGGCTTGTCATTACTGCAGTGCACTCTGCAAGCCTGAGCGGCAACATCTTGGGCTTGTCATTACTGCAGCGCAATCAGCACGGCTGTGCAGCAGACATCTTGTGGTTATCATTACTGCAGCGCACTCTGCACGGCTGTGCGGCAGACATCTTGGGCTTGTCAATACTGCAGCGCACTCTGCACAGCTGTGCGGCAGACATCTTGGGCTTGTCAAGACTGCCGCGCACTCTGCACAGCTATGCAGAAGACAGCTTGGGCCTGGCATTACTGCAGCCCACTCTGCACTGCTGTGCAGCGATATCTTGGGCTTGTCAATACTGCTGCCCACTCTGCAAAACTGTGCGGCAGACAGTTTGGGCTTGCTATTACTGCAGCGCACTCTGCATGGCTGTGAGGCAGACACCTTGGTCTTGCTATTACTACAGCGCACTCCACACGGCTGTGCGGCAGACATCTTGGGCTTGTCTTTACTGCAGCGCACTCTGTACGGCAGCGGCAGACATCTTGGGCTTGTCATTACTGCATCGCATTTTGTACGGCTGTGCGGCAGACATCTTGGGCTTCTCATTACTGAAGCGCACTCTGCTCAGCTGTGCAGCAGACATCTTGGGCTTGCATTACTTCAGCATACTCTGCACGTCTGTGCGGCAGACATCTTGGGCTTCTCATTACTGCAGCGCACTATGCACGGCTTTGCGGCAGACATCTTGGGCTTGTCATTACTGCAGCGCACTCTGCACAGCTGTGTGGCAGACATCTTGGGCTTGTCATTACTGCAACGCACTCTGCACGGCTGTGCGGCAGACATCTTGGGCTTGTCATTACTGCAGCCCACTCCAAACGGTTGTGCTTCATACATCTTGGGCTTGTCATTACTGCAGTGCACTCATCATGGCTGTGCGGCAGACATTTTGGGCTTCTCATTACTGCAGCCCACTTCGCACGGCTGGGTGTCAGACATCTTGAGCTTGTCATTATTGCAGCCCACTCCGCACAGCTGTGTGGCAGACATTTTGGACTTGTCATTACTGCAGCCCATTCCACACGGATGTGCTGCAGACATCTTGGGCTTGTCATTACTGCTGCCCACTCTGCACGGATGTGCAGCAGACATCTTGGGCTTTTTATTGCTGCAGCCCACTCTGCACGGCTGTGCAGCAGATATCTTGGGCTTGTAATTGCTGCAGCCCACTCTGCAAGGCTGTGCGGTGGACATCTTGGGCTCGTCACTGCTGCAGCCCACTCTGCACGGCTGTGCAGTGGACATCTTGGGCTTGTCACTGCTGCAGCCCACTCCGCACGTCTGTGTGGCGGACATCTTTGGTTTGTCACTGCTGGAGCCCACTCTGCACAGCTGTGTGGCGGGCATCTTGGGCTTGTCACTGCTGCTGCCCACTCCGCACGGCTGTGCGGCAGACATCTTGGGCTTGTCATTGCTGCAGCCCACTGCACGGCTGTGCGGCAGACATCTTGGGCTTGTCATTACTGCAGCCCACTTCGCACGGCTGTGTGGCAGACATCTTGGGCTTGTCATTACTGCAGCCCACTCTGCACGGCTATGCAGCAGACATCTTGGGCTTGTCATTACTGCAGCGCACTCTGCACAGCTGTGCAGCAGACATCTTGGGCTTGTCTTTACTGCAGCCCAGTCCACACGGCTGTGCGGCAGAGATCTTGGGCTTGTCATTACTGCAGCGCACTCCGCTCGGCTGTTCGGCAGGCATCTTGGGCTTGTCATTACTGCAGCGCACTCTGCTCGGCTGTGCGGCAGACATCTTGGGCTTGTCATTACTGCAGCGCACTCTGCACGGCTATGCAGCAGAGATCTTGGGCTTGTCATTACTGCAGCGCACTCTGCTCAGCTGTGCGGCAGACATCTTGGGCTTGTCATTACTGCAGTGCACTCTGCACGGCTATGCAGCAGAGATGTTGGGCTTGTTATTACTGCAGCGCACTCTGCACGGCTGTGCGGTAGACACCTTGGGCTTGCTATTACTGTAGCGCACTCTGCACTGCTGTGCGGCAGACACCTTGGGCTTGCTATTACTGCAGCGCAGTCTGCACGGCTGTGCGACAGACACCTTGGGCTTGCTATTACTGCGGTGCACTCTCCACAGCTGGATGGCAGATACCTTGGGCTTGCTATTATTGCAGTGCACTGGGCACGGTTGTGCGGAAGACTCCTTGGGCTTGCTATTACTGCAGCGCACTTGCACGACTGTGGTAGACACTTGGCCATATTACCAGAAGGCACTCTGCACTGCTGTGTGGCAGACACCTTGGGCTTATACTGCAGCGCACTCTGCACAGTTGTGCTTCAGACTTCTTGGGCTTTCTCTTACTGCAGCACACTCTGCACGGCTGTGCGGCAGGCATCTTGGGCTTGTCATTACTGCAGCACACTCTGCACGGCTGTGTGGCAGACATCTTTTGCTTGTTATTTCTGCAGCACACTCCGCACGCTCTGCGGCAGGCATCTTGGGCTTTTCATTACTGCAGCCCACTCCGCACGGTTGTGTGGCAGACATCTTGGGCTTGTCATTACTGCAGTGCACTCTGCATGGCTGAGCGGCAGACATTTTGGGCTTATCATTACTGCAGCCCACTCCGCACGGCTGTGCGGCAGACATCCTGGGCTTGTCATTTTTGCAGCCCACTCCACACGGCTGTGCAGCAGACGTCTTGGGCTTGTCATTACTGCAGTACACTCCACACGGCTGTGTGGCAGATATCTTGGGCTTGTCATTTCTGCAGCGCACTCCTCGCAGCTGTACGGCAGACATCTTGGGCTTGTCATTAGTGCAGCCCACTCTGCACGGCTGTGTGGCAGACATCTTGGTCTTGCCATTACTGCAGCCCACTCCAAATGGCTGTGCAGCACACATCTTGGGTTTGTCATTACTGCAGCCCACTCCCCACGGCTGGGCAGCAGACATCTTGGGCTCCTCATTACTGCGGCCCACTCCGCATGGCTGTGCGGCAGACATCTTCGGCTTGTCATTACTGTAGCCCACTCCGCACGACTGTGCGGCAGACATCTTGGGCTTGTCATTATTGCAGTGCACTGCGCACGGCTGTGCGGCAGACATCTTGGCGGTGTCACTACTGCAGCGCACTCCACACGACTTTGCTTCAGACATCTTGGGCTTGTCATTACTGCAGCACGCTCTGCACGGCTGTGCGGCACCTTTTTCCTTGTCATTGCTGCAGTCTACTCTGCAATGCTGTGCGGCAGACATATTGAGCTTGTTTTCGCTGCAGCCCACTCCGCACGGCTCTGCGGCAGACATCTTTGGCTTGTCATTACTGCAGCACACTCCACACGGCTCTGCGGCAGACATCTTGGGCTTGTCTTTACTGCAGCCCACTCCATAAGGCTGTGCGGCAGACATCTTGGGCTTGTCATTGCTGCAGTCTACTCCACACGGCTGTGCGGCAGACATCTTGGGCTTGTCATTACTGCAGCCCACTCCGCACGGCTATGCAGCAGACATCTTGGGCTTGTCATTACTGCAGCGCACTCCACACGACTGTGCGGCAGACATCTTGGGCTTGCCTTTACTGCAGCCCACTCCGCACGGCTGTGCAGCAGACATCTTGGGCTTGTCATTACTGCAGTGCACTCCGCTCGCCTGTGCGGCAGACATCTTGGGCTTGTCATTACTGCATCGCACTCTGTTCTGCTGTGTGGCAGACTCCTTGCGCTTGTCATTACTGCAGCTCACTCTGCTCTGCTGTGCGGCTGACACCTTGGGCTTGTCATTACTGCAGCTCACTCTTCTCGGCTGAGCGACAGACATCTTGGTCTTGTCATTACTGCTGCACACTGCACTCGGCTGAGCGGCTGACATCTTGGGCTTGTCATTACTGCAGCTCACTCTTCTCGGCTGTGCGGAGTCATCTTGGGCTTGTCATTAGTGCAGCATGCTCCGCACGGCTGTCCGGCAGGCATCTTGGGCTTGTCATTACTGCAGCATGCTTCATGTAGCTGTGCGGCAGGCATCTTGGGCTTGTCATTACTGCAGCACACTCCATGCGGCTGTGTGGCAGACATCTTGGGCTTGTCATTACTGCAGCGCGCTCCATGCGGCTGTGCAGCAGACATCTTGATCTTGTCATTACTGCAGCCTACTCCACACGGCTGTGCGGCAGAAATCTTGGGCTTGTCATTGCTGCAGTCTACTCTGCTCAGCTGGGTGGTAGACATCTTGGGCTTGTCATTACTGCAGCGCACTCTGGACAGCTGTGCAGCAGACACCTTGGGCGTGTCCTTACTGCACCGTGCTCCGCATGGCTGTGTGGCAAACGCCTTGGGTGAGTCCTTACGGCACCGCATTCTGCATGGCTGTACAGCGGATGCCTTGGGCTTGTCCTCACTGCACCGCGGTCTGCACGGCTGTGCGGTGGATGCCTTGGGCTTGTCTTCACTGCACCACGCTCTGCTCGGCTGTGTGGCAGGCGCCTTGGGGTTGTCCTCACCGCAGTGTGCTCTGCACGGCTGTGCGGTGGACATCTTGGGCTTGTTCTTACTGCTTCATGCTCTGCATGGCTGTGCGGCGGATGCTTTGGGCTTGTCCTCACCACACCGTCCTCTGCACGACTGTACGGCAGATGCCTTGGGCTTGTTCTTACTGCTTCATGTTCTGCATGGCTGTGCGGCGGATGCCTTGGGCTTGTTCTTACCACTTTGCGCTCTGCACGGCTGTGCGGCAGATGCCTTGGGCTTGTTCTTACCGCATCGCGCTCTGCACGGGTGTGTGACAGACACCTCAGGCTTGTTCTTACCGCGTTCTGCTCTGCATGGGTGTGCGGCAGATGCCTTGGGCGTGTCCTTACCACACTGTGCTCTGCACAGGTGTGCAGCCGATGCCTTTGGTGTGTCCTTACCGTACCGCACTCTGCATGGCTGTGCAGTAGACACCTTGGGCTTGTCCTCACCGCACCGCGCTCTGCACGGCTGTGCGGCAGATGCCTTGGGCTTGTCCTCACTGCACCGTGCTCTGCATGGCTATGTGGCAGACACCTTGGGCTTGTTCTTGCTGTACAGTAGACATCTTAGCCTTGTTATTCCTGTATCACACAGTGCGCTGCTGTACAGTAGACATCCGGGCATTGTTATTACTGTATCACACAGTGCGTTGCTATACAGTAGACATCTTGGGCCAGACTCACAAAAGTACTGGGAATGCCACAAGCCCCAGGTGCACCAAACATATGGAGCATGAGGTTGTGGGATTCCCCAGCTGGTAATCAGGATTCTCAGTCCCTTGTTCCAACTGTTGTAAGTTTGAGCAGCTATTTCTGGTCTGACACATGACATCCTCAGGTATCCTTTTTACAGGGCTTGTGCCAAAGATTTGGCTGAGTGTTTTGTGCAGTTGCATCAGAAGAACAGGTTTGTTGCAGAGCTTAATGCAAGTCTTGTGTTACCATCTGTGAATCTGCCCTTGTCTCCAGCCTGCACTCTAGAGTTCCTCTTGCAACTACACACTTCATTTAACACACATACAGTGCTGAAGTAGTGCCAACAAACTCTCAACTTTTATTAACTTTCATTATACCCAGGAAGGCAACTATCAGAGCCATATTTAAAGCTGACATTAGCACTAACTCTGCTACTTGCAGGTGATCAATTACTAATAAAGCTATGGTATTTGGTTAAACTTGGGCTGGTTATTGACTCCCCCTGTGGTAGAGAAATTAGAGGCTTCCTTGTCAAGTTAAAAAATAACCAGAACCCTTGTGGCTCAGTCGACTGATGTGTCTCTGGCATTTGCCACTGAACTGTATTTTACCAGACTGTACTAGCTTACCAAAGGTGGTGGCAGCACACATTTATGGCCCAGGCATGCCCAGCTGCAAGGTCTGTCACAGAAATATGAGGACACAATGCTTTTCTGCTATGTAAGAAAAGAAGGTATGTCCAAGGAGGGATTGTTAAATTGAGGAGGAGGGTCTAGGGCAAATGTAGACATAAGCTATTTGGTATGTCTGCTCTGTATTCACAATAGAAGACAAGGGTCCACTACCAGAATGTCAACTTAAAGACTGTTCGTGGAGCAGGGGAGAGCAATTTGGAACACATAACTGAGGAAGGGTTGCTATAGGGTCTCAAAGCTCTACACATGGATAAATCAATGGGTATGGCTGGGCCACATCCTACAGTGCTAAAAGAAGTGGGACAGGATCTGGCAGGACTCCTGAACAATCTAACAGATCACTGGAATTAGGGGTGGTGTCACCAGATTAGAGATCAACAAATATAGTGTCCCTGCAAAGGAGTGGGAAAAGGCACGAGCCAGAGAACTATAGGCCAGTAAACCTGATGTCCATCATTTGCAAGATGCTGCAGGCCATTATAAAGGAAAGATGAGTGGAGTTTCTGGAGGTAAATACATTCCAGGACAAAAGGCAGTATGAATTCACCAGTTGAAGGCATTGTCAGAAGATTCTGACAGACCTCTTCCAAAGGGCCACAAAAAGAGGTTGATAAAGACCAGGCTGTGGATGTGTTGTAACTGGACTTGAGCAAAACTTTGGACTCAGTTCCACATAAACAGCTGCTTAAAAAAATGAGGGACTTGGGGATAAAGGACAGAATTAGAAATTGGCTGGCAGGAGGGATGAAGAGTGTGCCTTTAAATGAAAATTTTGCAGAGGTTAAGAAAGTCACATGTGGGTTCTCCAGAGATTAGTACTGAGTCCAGTCTTTTTTAAGGACTGCAGGGAAGTGCTAGCTGCCCTGCTGACAGCATTGTTCAACAGATCACTGGAAACTTGTGTAGTTTCGGAGGACTGGAGAAGGACTGAAGTGATGACTCTACAGAAGGGCAGTAGCAAGGGAGTAGGCTAGCAATTATATGCTAGACAGCCAAAACGTCAGTGGTGGGGAAATTAATAGAAATGGTTGGTAGATTATCTTGAATGCAATGGGCCATAAGACCACAAGCAGCATTGATTCATGGGGTTGTGGTCATGACAAATGAATTTGATAGATTTCTTTGACTGGGTGACCAGGGAAATAGAAGACAGGAGGGCAGTGGAGGTAGCCTATCTGGACTTCAACAAGGCCTTCAACACTGTGCTACACAGGAATATGATTAGGAAGCTGACTAAGAAGGGAACGGTATGCCTTTTTTGTAGAGGACACCAAAATCTGCAATGAAGTGGTCACTCTGAAGTGGGTAGAGAGAATGCGTAGGGATATAGGGAAACTTGAGGAGTGGTCAAAGACATGGCAGCTGGGGTTCAATGCCAAGAAGTGCAAAATCATGCATCTCGGGCCCAGAACCCTGGTTTTGAGTATAGGAATGGGGGGGAGTACTGAAAGACACTAAACAGAAAAGGGGACCTTTCAAGTTATAGAAACATAGAAATTGTCAGCAGATAAGGACCGCTAGGCCCATCCAGTCTGCCTATAAGTTCTGCACTTGATTACAGCTTTTGACCCTTCCCCCACATACCTCAATGGTCCCCCTATGCCTGTTCCATGCATGTTTAAACCCAACCACATTGCTCACTCCCGCCTCCTGTGGCAGACCATTCCATGCATCCACCACCCTCTCCATGAAGAAAAACTTCCTCACATTTCCTCTTATCCTGCCACCTTCCAATTTCATGTCATGCCACCTAGTTCTTGTACTCCTCCTGTATTGGAAGATCCCCCCCGCACCTTGTTTATGCCCCAAGGTACTTGAATGTTTTTATCATGTCCCCTCTCTCCCTCATCTCCTCCAATGAGTACATATAAAGGTCCCTTAATCTCTCCTATAAGTCTTGTGGTGCAAGCCCTGTACCATTTTAGTCACCCTTCTCTGGATCGCCTCCAGTCTGTTAATATCTTTTTAAAGTTGAGGCCTCCAGAACTGCACACAGCACTCCATGTGTGACCTGACTAGGGTTTTGTATAACAACATCACTACCTCACACCTTCGGTTGGTGACACTCCTTCCTATGCATCCCAGCATGCCTCTGGCCCTCCCTGCTGCCTTTGGACTCTGCATTGACATTTTCAGATAATCTGAAATAGTAATCCCCAGGTCTTTTCCCTCTTTGGTGACTGTCAGCAACTCCCCCCCCCATCCTGTAGCTTTCCCCAGGGTTACTGCATCCCAGATGCATAATTTTGCACTTTTTTTAATTAAACCTCAGTTGCCACTCTGCAGACCATTTCTCAAGCTTCCCCAAGTCCCCCCCTCATTTTCTTCACCCCTTCAGGAGTATCTACCCTGTTACAGATCTTTGTGTCATCTGCAAACAGGCAGACCTTTCCTTCCAGCCCCTCTGCAATGTCACTGATGAAGACATTGAACAGAACTGGTTCAAGGACTGATCCCTGAGGTACTCTGCTGGTCACCTTTCTCTCCCCAGATTGTACTCCATTTACCACCACCCTCTGTCTCCTGTCCATTAGCCAGTTCCTAACCCAGTTTACCACCTTGTCTCCTATGCCCAGACTACCCATCTTGTTAACCAGTCTCCTATGTGGGATGGAGTTGAAGGCTTTGCTGAAACTGAGGTAAGAGACTTCCACCCCCCCAATTTACTTCCTTCATCACCCAATCAAAGAAGTCTATGAGATTTGTCTGACATGACCTACTCACTGTGAACCCATGTTGCCTAGGGTCCTAGGCACCAATGGCTTCTAGAAGTCCCACTGTCTTTTCCTTAAGCAGTGCCTCCATGATCTTCCCCACTACTATAGTTGCCCGCTTCTTCTTTACTACCTGCTTTGTGTAGAGGGAAGACATGTGCCTGCCTCCAATCCTCTGGCACCACTCCTGTGTTATGTGACTTGGTGAACAATGCTACCAGAGGTTCTGCTACCTCTCTTCACAGCTCCCGTAGTATCCTTGGGAGTATGATGTCTGGTCCCATTGCTTTGTCCACCTTCAATTTAGTGAGTTCCTGCAGGACTCTTTCCCCTGTGAATGGATTGTTGTCCACCTCTTCCCCCCATTGGTTAGTGTATCATAGGATTTCAATGTGGCAAGGGGCAGGGCTAATGGGATGCTGGGGTATGTAGGAAATGTACCTAAAGAAGGGGAAAGGAGATGGTGATGTTACTGTGCAATCACTGGTACATCTCCATCTGAAGTGCTATGTCCAGTTTTGGAGGCCACACCTTGGAAAGGACACAGGGTGGAGGCAACCAGAGGAGGGCAACTAAAATGGTACAGAGTTTATAGGGGAAACCCCAAGAGGAATGACTGAGGGATTTTAAAATGTACACCCTGAAAGAAAGGGGAGAGGGAGAGAGAGAGAGAGAGAGAGAGAGAGGGAGAGGGAGAGGGAGAGGGATAGATGTGACATGATCGAGACCTACAAGTAACTCACAGGGTGAAAAGGGTGTGGGGGGAGCCTCTCCTATAAAAGGATGAGCACTGTGAGCAGGGGGAATGCAATGAAGCTGGAGGGGAAAAGTCCAGGAAAGGTGTGAGGAAATATTTCCTCATTGAAAGGGTATTAGATGCCTGGAACAGGAAGATGCCAGAGTCCATCAATATTGAACTAGGAGAAAGGAGTCGATGAGTCGTGCTGGGGGTTGCTACAGGCAACCAAACAGCTCACTGCCAGGTCAATCAGAAAAGTGTGGTGGCATCCACAAGCAGAAAGAGTGTGACATCAGCTGTGGAGGTGGGGCAAACTGCTACACAGACGTGACCATGCTTGATCAAAAGGGGCAATATCCTATAAAGAACTGCATCGAGTTCAGCAGTACCTGTTACTGTCATCCATCTACTATTTTGTCACACTGTCCCCTCAAAATCTGAACCCTAGCTCTCTTGCCTGCTCTACCAGTGGTCCCATTGTCATGTGGTGGCAGCAACTAGCAACTGGAGAGTGAGATCAACTGTGAAGGTGGTGTGAACCACTCCAAAGGAGTGGCTGTGCTGCTGGCATTCCACAGAGTGACACTCCATATGATTGGCTCCCACAGGAGTGATGCAGCCTTCAGTGGAAGGCTGGAGGGGTTGGGATCTGCTTTAAATATTCTTTGATATTTAAATTGCTGCTTTTATTGTTGTGTAGCCATCCAGTGAAAGTAATAAGCAAGGGAAAATTCTGGTTACCTTTGTTTAGGCCCTATTACTGTTTTGTAATGGACTTTTACTATAACTTGTTGATATATCATAAGAGACAACATTTTTTTTTCCAGAGTGAATTCTCTGATGTAATATCAGGGTACCCTTTTGGGCAAAACTCTTGTCGGATGTAGCACATTTATATGGTCTTTTTAAGGGTTAGTGTCTCCAATATTCAGGGATTCATAGTGCCATGATGAGAATGAACTCCATTCTTAAGCCAGAGCATATTTTAGCAAATTGGTACTGTATTTAGTCTTTGACGTTTGCTGAGAATGTTCAAATCAGCATGCGCAGCATCCCCAGGATGGCTTCCTTTTGCAGTTTATAAGGTGTCATGGATATTGGTTGCATGTTTAGATGTGCCTGAAAGTTTTTTTTGATTAGCCCTGTTGCCCCAAGCACTGTTGGAATGATTTGTGTATCCTTATTCCACATCAGTTTAGTTTCTGTTTGCATATATTGGTATTTCATGATTTTGTGTCTCTCTGTAATCAATAGGGGTGGCTATTTTGATCAGCAATGCTACCTTTGTTCTTTTTTCTTCATTTACAATATATGGTTTTCTTGCTTCCACTTTCTTGGCCTTTGGTATCGGGTGATTCCATGTCTCCAGAGTGAATTTACTGACGTCTTTTCAGGTGATACTTCAGGCCAAAACTCTTGTCACATTCAACACATTTACTTATTTATTGATGACTTTGGTAACCGGATAGGTGTACTGGTCCCAGAGACCATTTTCGGGCATGACCTGGCCACATACTGTGGCGCAGAGTTAAACTATTACAGCAAACAAGTACAGAAGAGCAGTGGAACACATTGAATTAAAAGTTACAGTAGTGAAATTGAATATATAAATGGCAACCCTAAGAGACACAATAATAGGAAGTGGAAAAGAACAATGTATACAGAAGATACAGGTGCAAAAATCCAACTACGCTAAGCAGAAGGGTAGGAGGAGACAGAGAGCAGGCAAGAAACCAACAGGTTGCAATAGGATACACCAGTGGATAGCTCAGCAAAAGGTTGGAGGGCGTGAGAAGGAGGGGAAGGAAGGATATAGTAAGGAGGGGGAGGTGGGGGATGACAGCCAAGGGAAGAGAGCATGCAGGTGTAGGGGCTACCCAGGAAAACAGTGGTAGGTGAATGCCTTCAGAAGCCGGTCTTTGAGGTGGGTTTTAAACTGGCGGTGGGTATTGGTAGTGCTCAGTTCATCGGGCAGTTTGTTCCATAATGTGGGGGCAGCAACAGACAGTGCTCTAGAGCCCATATTTGTGGAAACCCTGGGAATGTTCAGAGATGGGATGCTAGTTGAGCGGAGGCTGCAGTGCGAGGTGTGGATATTTATATGGTTTCTCTCCAGAGTGACTTTGCAGATGCAATATCAGGGCTTCCTTACAGGCAAAACTCTTGTTGCATTCAGTACATTTACATGGTCTCTCTCAGGGATAGTGTCTCCAAATGTTCAGAGATTTCTAGTACCGTGATGAGAATGGACCCCATTCTTAAGCAAGGGCATATTCAAGAATCTGATTAGTCTTTGCTGTTTGCTGAAAGAGCTCATTTCAGCACACACCATGTCTCCTGGATGGCTTCCTTTTGCAGTTAATAAGGTGTTGGATGCATATTTAGATGTGCCTGAAAGTTCTTTTTGATTAACTCCCCGTTGCTCCAAGCAGTATTGGAATGATTTGTGTGTCCTTATTTCACATCAGTTTGGCTTCTGATTGCATATCCTGGTATTTCATGACTTTGTGTCTCTCTGTACACAGGACATTGTAGTTACTATCATAGCATCATAGTAATCACAGAGCATTAATTAGACTTTCATCCTTATTAGCTTGCCATGAATAAAAATGACCCAATTAACAATAATAATATCCAACCTTGGTGTTACTGAATTGATCCAATCTAATTTTAAAAATATCCAAGGTTGGACTATTAACTATCTCATGTGGGAGGGTGTTCCAACAAGAGACCACCCACTGACTAAACCAATATTTTCTTTTTTAGCAAGTTCCACTTTTGTTACTTAATCCATTTGCAATGAGTTCTAGTGTTGTAATTTTTTACATATAATTCTAGTTCTAAATCTTCTCTGAGTATGTTGTCTTGAAATGATTTGTAAACGAAGATCATATCACCCCTCCATCTTCTATATGCCAAAGAATATAGTTTCAAATCCCGCAGCCTCTCCTGATATGTCATATTTTTAAGTCCCGTTATTGATCTGGTTGCCTCTTTCTGTACTCTCTCCACTCTCTCTATCTCTCCTCTTGTGTGAGGGAACCAGACTTGAGAGCAGTACTCTAAGTAGGTTCTCACCATTGGCCCATACAACGGGATCAAGACCTCCCTACATCTACTTGATGTATGTCTCAGTATACAGTTTAGAGCTCTGTTGGCATTTTTTATAGTTTGATCACAATGGGAAGTAACAGGAAGGTCATTGCATATGATGACACCCAAATCCCTCTCTCTTGTGTAACATGCTTTAGGTGTTTGTTATTAATAATATAACTTAATTCCAAGTTCTTTTTGCCCATATGTAGGATTATACATGTGTCATTTAATTTAAGTTTATGCTCTGTTGTCTATTTCTCAATATGATTGAGAGTTTCTTGAAGTCCAATGTGGTCTGATTTTGAGTCTATCACTGCCTCCACTCTGCAGTCATCTGCAAACTTGGTTATCCATATATTATTCATGTTATATTTTAAAGATTATATATATACATATATATATATATGTATATATATATATATATATATATGTTAAACAGACAGGGACCCAACACCGAACCCTGAGGTACCCCACTTGACACAGAAAGCCAGTCAGATTGTACTCCATTTATAATCACTCTCTGCCTCCTTCATAACCATTCTGCTATCCAGTTAACAAGATGTTTATTTATCTTTAGAGAAAGAAGAGATTTAACTAACTCATCATGTGGTAATTTATCAAATGCCTTAGAAAAATCGAATTGTATTACATCCACTGACCTTCATTGATCCACAAATCTGCTTACTTTTTCATAAAAATGTAACAGATTGGTCTGACATGATCATGATTTTGTGAACCCATGCTGGCTATAATAATAATAATAATAATAATAATTTTATTTATAAAGCGCCTTTCATAATATCAAGGTGCTGAACAAATCCATAAAAACATCAGCATACAAGATAATAACAGACCATAAAAATTATAAAATATATTCTAAAACATAATAAATTACAATAAAATTATGCACACTATACAGTGTATTTAACTTTCAAAAAAAGGCTCTTCTCCAAAGATAGGTTTTTAATTCCTTTTTAAAGGTCTCCACGGAGGGGCATTCCCATAACCAGCAAGGTAGAGAATTCCAAAGAGTGGGTGCGGCATAGGAAAAAGCTCTACTGCCGGAAGATTTCAGACTCACTCTTGGAATCTCTAACAACCCCATGTCGGCCGAGCGGAGTGATTAGGGGCAATAAGGTACCAGAAGGTCTTTCAGATAGGCTGGACCCTGATCGTGAAGGGCTTTGAAAGTCAATAAAATGACTTTGAAGGTGATCCGCCACCAGTATGGAAGCCAGTGCAACTCAGGAGCACCGGGTAATGTGACAGAAGCTGCTTGTCCCAGTCAAAACCCGGCCGCCATTCTGCACTAGCTGTAGGCAGCGGATTTCAACCCCAGAAAGCCCAAAGTAAAGGGCATTGCAGTAGTCGAGGCGCGAGGACACAAAAGTGTGGACCAGAGTTGGCAGGGAGTCAGACGGAACAAGGTGCCTTACCCGGGCAATATTCCTAAGATGGTAAAATGAAGTCTTGACGATGGCTGACACCTGAGATTGAAGAGTCAGCCTATCATCAAGAATCACCCCAAGGTTACGCACCCATTCAGAGGCCAAAAGCGACACACCGCCGAGATAAATTCCAGACGGCGCGCCAGCACATGACCTCCCAATCTGACCACCTGGGTCCACTATCAAAACCTCAGTTTTCTCCGAGTTCAACTTTAGCCAACTAGAATCCATCCAGTCTTGGATCTCCCCCAGACAGTTATTAAAAACCGAGAGAGCTCCATCCTGGTCGGGTGCAAAAGACAGGTATAGCTGAGTATCGTCTGCATAGCAGTGAAACCTCAGCCCATCCCGTCTTATAATGTTTCCGAGGGGCAGCATGTACACTGCAAATAACATGGGCGACAGCACAGAACCCTGAGGCACTCCACACAACAAAGGGACTGGGCCAGAGGAAAAAATCCCTGACACAACTCTTTGTGATCTTCCAGTGAGGAATGACTCGAACCATTTAAAAACGGTTCCGGACATTCCACAAATTTGCCCCATAAGGCAGTTAGCAACACCGTAGGATCCACAGTGTCAAAAGCTGAAAAGAGATCAAGGAGAACCAAGATAGAACATCTCCTTAGATCTCGCCTCAGAAGATCATTTAGCACCCGAACCAGCGCTGTCTCGGTACTGTGTCTTTTACGGAAACCAGACTGGAAGGATTCGTAGATATTATGGATGGCTAAATGGTCATCCAGTTGGGCAGCCATGACCTTTTCAATGACCTTCCCAATAAAGGGAAGGTTAGAGATAGGTCGATAGCTGGAAAAACAGTCTGGGTCCAAGGAAGCTTTCTTCAAGAGAGGTGTCACCACCGCCTCTTTCAGGGAGCTAGGAAACTCACCCGACTCCAAGAAGCACCAGACAATTTGCGCTACACTGGACCTATGATGTCTACACAACCCAAAATTAGGGCAGTAGGTCCAGGATCCAAGCTACAGCTTGTGGGATGCACACTATGGATGATCCTCATAATATCCATGAACTCAGGTCGACAAAAGGAACTCCAGGAGAAATGAGGTCTTGTGCTCACGCACACTTCCCCCACAACATCCTTAGAGGTTGCCGGACTCAAGTCCACCCTGATGTCAGCCACCTTAGTTGCAAAGTATCGAGCAATCTGATCGCACTCACTTTGCGAAAAGGCTTTCCGAACTTGCAGACAGGCTGGGTTGCACAGTCTGTCTACAGTTCGGAACAGCTGAGCCGGTCGATTCTGAGCAACTGCAATCTCTCTGGACAGGAATTCTGCCTTCTTATGGGTGATTGCAGATTGATAGCTAACATAATGTTCAGTCAATCTAAGGCGGTCATCACCAAGACCGGACTTGCGCCAGCAACGCTCTAACCTTTGCCCTTGTCTCCGCATCTCCCTCAGAGTCCCATCAAACCAAGGGGCCCTGGGGCGATGGGAAAGAAGGGCGCACAGGACAGGAGCAATAGAATCCAGAGCAACCGCAAGCGCCCTCATTATACGCCTGGTCGAGTGCTTCTGGGCTACTGCCCACCAATGAGGGATGAAAGGTCAAGCACCACCATCAGGCCTTGTGAGTAACATTCCGTAATGGACGGTACCTGACCATCTCCAAAGGCTGGCCTTCTCAGGGGGTGCAAAATTGAACTCACGATGTGGTGGTCGGACCAAACGACTGGTTCCACCCCCATATCGAATGCATCAATCACAAGGAGGAAGACTAAGTCAAGAGAGTGACCAGATTTATGTGTAGCAGTGGAAACTACCTGTGTGAGGCCCAAAGAAGACATTAGTTGGAGGAAGTGTTTACCAAAATCTGAGAGTTCATCATCGACCCAGGCGTTAAAGTCGCCCAGCACCATCACTCTGGGCGCCTCAAACGACATGTCGACGAGGAAGTCTGCCACTTCCTATAAGAAACGTTTCCCATCTCCGGGTGGACGGTAGATGAGAACGATTCGAACGCCTACACCTGCTACTACTGTACACTCAAAGGACTCAGTCTCACCCACTGCCACATTCGAGAGGCCCAATTCAGTCTTAAAACAGACTGCAACCCCCCCGGCCCTACGGTCCAACCTCGGGCGATGTAACACTGAGTACCCAGCTGGACTCATGGCTTCCACTATAGGGCCAGAGTTTTCGTCCAGCCAGGTCTCGGTGATGCAAGCCAGATCGGCTGTGCCAATGAGGTCGGCAATAATAGCAGTTTTATTCTTAACAGATCTGGCATTGCATAACACCACCCGAGTTGGACAAACCTCGGAGGCTGTCGAGCCTATCTGCCTACTGTAATCAGTAGTGCCCTTGGGTATGGGAACCAGACAGGGCAAACCCGCTCTGGATTCCATTTCACCCCAGGGCACCTCCTGGACTTAATAGCCCCAATACGGTGACTCCACTCGTATCCCCACCCCTGTTCACGCACCCCTGCCCCCCTCACCCTCCGTCGGGCAATCCCCAATGCCCTACAACGTTGATATATCTCGAACTGTAAGGGAGGAGTACAAAAGGGGCGGAGGGCATGAAGAGAGGAGGGGGAATAATGCACCACCGTGGAGGAGAAAGGCCAACACATAATGCTGCTGCCCAAATTAAACACTAAAATAAAAATAAACCCAACCAAGATTTCCCAAAGCAAAAAACTCCTAGTTACCTAAAGCTAACAATTAAGCCAATAATTTACAAAACACAGCAAAACAGACCCTTCCAACCCCAGTCCTCTCAAGACCGGGGAGCAAGAGTCCAAGGCACTCTCACTGCCATAAAACAAACAAATGTTTAAATTCCCCAGTTCTCTCACAACAGGGGAGAAAAAACAAAAAATAAAAAGAAAAAGAAAAAACAAATAACAAAAAAATAAAACAAAATTTTGGACCCAGGGTCCTCTCACCACCCTGAAGACCAGGACAGAATCGACAAAACAAAAAACAGTTTCTCAAAGATCCAAAACAGTCCAGGACCATAAAAGGCAGTCACGCCAATCCAGAGGGAGGAATTAGTCCAAGGGAGATCCAAGAGGTTCAAATTACTCCAACAAGTTTAAATCCAAGGAGGAACGAGCAAACTCTACTCAGTTTACTCCCAGCCACCCCGCCCGGGCAATATATTGCTACTCACACTAAAGGGCCACACAAAGAGCTCAGAGCCCCTCCATGGTCCTGGTTGCAGCGGACGCCCCACTCAGCTCCCTGACTGGGAAACGCCCAACGACCTGCAGAGTTACAATGCCCAGGAGAGTGTCGGCCAGAGCAAACAAGAGGCAGGTAAACTCACAAAATTAAAGAGCTCAAAGGGCTCACAATCTCTTGGAGAAAAGAAAACCCAGTCCAAGATCTTCGGTCTCTCTTCAGTAACTCCAAAATCCAAGAGCTCCTCCAAACACATTGGATCCTAATTTCTCACAGTCTCCTCAGCCAGAACACTTCTTCATACAAGCGGCATACTCCAGACTAATCCAAGGGAACACAATACCACCCAAATTCCAGAGAGTCTTCAAAACATTAATCCCGAGTGCAGCAACGTGCCAAAATTCTCCCTATACTGCTGGCGCACGAGATATAGACCCTGCCATAGAATCAAACAATGCTATGATCAAACAAATCTTTTTCAGTCACATGAGCATTAATGTGATCTTTTATAATACTTTCTAATGTTTTCCCCATTGTGGATGTTAAACTAACTGGTCTGTAATGCTCAGGGGAATCTTTTCTTCCCATCTTAAAGATAGGTACCACATGTGCTTCTGTCCATTTTATCACCTCCCCGCTGTCCAACGACCTTTGAAAGATAAAGGCTAATGGTTGGGCTATCTCCTCTGCTATTTCTAAAATAAGTCTCAGATGAATATCATCTGGTCCAGGAGATTTGTTAATCTTAACCCCTCCTTAGTCTGTCCAAAACATCTTTTGTGTTGATTTTAATTAGCTTTTCATCAGTTATATTGTATTTAATATAATTTGTTAATATATCTTTGGGATTAAATACAGTGGCAAAGTATTCATTCTGTACCTCAACCATTTCCCTATCATTTAATATATTGCCTCTGTCATCCTTGAATGGGTCTACTGTTTGTTTATTCCCTTTTTTGTTATTGATATATGCATAAAAAGCCTTGTAGTTATCTTTACTTCTGATTGCCATTTTTCTCAAAATTTGTTTTAGCACTTTTAATTAATTTCTTTACATGTTTTGCCTGTTCCTTATACTTTTGAAAAAAGTTTGTATCAAGCTTTGATAGTTTATACATTTTGGGCCAGATATTCAAAGCTTTGCACCGGGCAAAAACCGTTTGAGCAGGTTTAGCACGGGGTTAGCGTGAGTCTGCTATATTCAAAAGGCCAAATAGCGCGGGCAAAGTGCATTAGCGCTGGGCAAACCAGTAATGTATGCAAGGGGCAAAAGGAGGCGGGGGCCTATGGGGGGACAAGGGGATATTCAAAGGTCCAGTACCTCGCTAGGGTACATAGCGCGGCCCCTAGCACGGCGCTAGTTACTGCCTATAAAAGGCTGGTCTAAACACAGAGGAGGAGGGACCAGCACAGGAAGTGGAAATGTGTGCAGTGCCAGTAGCAGTGATCCTGCCATTGATGGCAGCTGTAGTGGAGGAGGAGGAGGAAAGGGAGCAGGCACAACATGGGCCACAACGCAGGCCAAGGAGACAGTATGCTGCAAACAGGCTGTACCGGCCCAGGTCTCCTTCGAGACCCTGCCTGATGACCACATCGTTGGCCGGTACTGGATGAACAGGGGAATGTTGAGGCAGCTCTGTGAACTCCTGCATGAGCAGCTGCAGCCAAACACCAGACACAGTCATGCCATGACAGTGGAGGAGAAGGTGACAGCAGCGATGTGCTTCCTTGCCACACATACGTTCCAAAGACCAATGGGGGACACCATTGGGGTAACGCAGTCTGCCACCTCACGCATCCTGACCCAGTTCCTAGAGGCCCTCCTGCCACATGCTTGGGAATTCATAGTATTCCCCAGCATGGCAGCAGAGCGCAGAGAAACAATGCAGCAGTTCCATCGAGTTGTGCACCTACCATCTGTACTGGGTGCCATTGACTGCACCCATGTCCCCATCCGTGCACCACCTGGCGATGCCAGTGATGTGTATGTAAACAGGAAGGGGTACCACTCCATCAACTGCCAGGTGGTGTGCGATGCGGTGGGGCGCATCAGCAATGTCTATGCACAGTACCCCGGCAGTGCCCACAACGCCTTCATCTGGCACCAGTCTCAGCTGTGCCAGGCCTTTGAGGAGGGCAGGATACCCAGTGGGCAACTAATTGGTGAGTTGTAGCAGACAAGGCAAACACACAACAGCATGGATGGGGGCAGGCATTGCAGGCCAGGGAAGGGGTGTGGGAGGGCCACAGAGAGGTGCAGGACAGCAGCTGACAGACCGCAGTACAGAACTAACAGGTATATATGTTTTGACAGGGGACAGTGCCTATCCCCTGCGACCCTGGCTGCTCACACCAGTACTCCGACCGGCCACAGTGGCTGAGGAGCTGTACAACGAGGCACATGCCAGAACAAGGAACATCATAGAGAGGGTGTTTGGCATCTGAAGATGCGATTCAGATGCCTGGACACATCAGGTGGTGCCCTACAATATACACCTCAGAAGGTATGCGTATCTTCCTAGCCTGTTGTATGCTGCACAACATGGCAATGAACCATGGGATACAGGCACCTGAACCTGAGGGACAGTCTGACAGTGAGCCAGGCCAGTGGTCAGGGGATAATGGAGCAACTCGAGAGGAGGGACCTCGCCATAGCACGTGAGGGCCATACAGCACTGGGACAACATCATCAGGACACTGCAACAGACCAGAGGGAAGTACAGACTGCACAACAAACCTGAAAGAGTACAAGTGATTACCAATTTAATGTGCACAGACTAACATAACAGTGAAAACCACAATCACATCAGCAAACAAACCCAGTGTAATACACAAATAGTGTGTGCATGTGGTGTGAGTCCATGATTGTGCAGCACATATGTGGGGGGGATACACACAAACGGTGTAATCATGGTGGGGAGGTGCGATGTGTGTCATGAGGGTAAGGGGGGCAACTGTGTTGGTGGGAGTGTGTGTGTGTGTGTGTGTGCGCCTGCACACATCTGCCCATGCATGAGGGGGATGCATGCAGAGTACAGCAGACAGCCTGTGGGCATCACCGGCGACGACACCCACGCATGCGGCATGCACCCGTACCAGGAGTTATGGACCCTGGGGTGCTCTGTGCAGAGGACACAGCTGAAGTGGAAGGTGAGGCAGGCATGGTTGACCTCCTGTGCCCCCGGGGGTTGGTGGAGGCAGACAGGGTGGATGGACGGCCACGGCGCCGCTGGGTTGCAGGTGGAGTGTGTGATGGATCGGAACTGGTACCAGTGGCAGTCCTGCACCCACGGTGTGCCTGCCTGTGTGCCCCTCTGCCATCTGCACCACGGCCAACAAACCCATGCTGCCGACCAACAGGCACACCATGCATGACATCACCAATTGCCACCACTGCAGCAGTCAACCCAGAGAAGCCACGATCTATGGCACCCACCAGATGGCCAAACCTGTCCTCTGCCTGCTGCTCAGCACGTGCAAAGCCCACTGTTATTGCCTCCTGTATCTGACCCAGCTCATGTCGCAGCTCACGCCGTATGGCATGCAGGTCCAGACGGGCCTCCTGCTGTGAGGTGACAGCAGCCTGCAGGAGTGGCCGGGCACCATGGCCTTCGTGTACCAGAGGCACAGGACCCCCAGCAGCAGCTGGCAGTGGTGCCTGTGGCAATGCACCAACTGCTACATCCAGCTGCTGACTACGAGTGGTAGTGGTCTGTGACACCATATGGACTGTAACCCCAGCATGTGTCCGACAATGCACGCCCTGCTGTCCTGCAACACCACCCACACCACCCACCACCGTGTGTTCAGCCACACTGCTGACACCTACGGAACCACCCTGACCTGTTCCATGGCCTTCAGCAAGCCCCACCCCTACATCCCCTGGCACAGGAATGGCCAGCTGCTGTGAATATACAGAGACATCACTGTCATCCGCACTGGTGACAGTGACCAGCAGTACCTCTCCCACCCATCACTCGGTGCAACATCCAGGTGCCCACTGTACCCTAACACCCTAGTGAGGTGTGACCCCTCCCAGGCAGTTGCATGCCCTGTCCACGGGTATGCCCAACATGCATTGGGCCCATGTGGCCCTGAGATAGGACAAGTCCAGATGTTGATGGCTGATCATCATCAAACCTCCACGACTGGAACCTGGCTGGACATCTGTGGATCATGCTGTGGTGGTGCAGGCCTGTCCGAGAGTGCTGTGGAGAGAATAGGAACAGGGTCAGTCACCCATCCATGGACACTGTGGCAAAATACCACCACTACCACCACCACCACCACACCATGCAGCCCTCAGGACAGGTACCCACCTCACACAAGCCTGTGACAACATGCACCCACCCACCCCACAGTGACCTTGACCATGCCAGGCATCATTTTGGCAGGATACAGTGCACCTTGTGCAGGACACCAAAAGCAGGACCATGCACCCTTGCCTGCACCACATACAGGGGTTACACATGTGAATACAGACCTGGCCTTGGAAGTGCGAGGGTCGTCTCGCAACCACCACCTGGCACACCTGTCACTGCCACCATCCACAGTGTCGAGGCCACCACCACCATGTGTGGCTCCTGCACACGCTGCTGGTGTTCCAGCGGACCACCACCAGTCCTGGTCCTGTCTCTGTGGCGGTGTGCCTCCTCCTCCTTTGCACGCCGCAGGAGGTCATTCCAACATTTCCAGACTGCCTCAGTTGATCTCCCACGGCCACCAACCACATTCACTGCTGCAGTCACCTCCTCCCAAGCCTGCCGCACAACAGCATCGGTGGCTCTGTGTGCGAACACCTTCTTTCACCTCATGTGCAAGGGGGTGTTCAGCTCATCTTGGAGAATTTATGTGCACGGACAGGCCCTGTTGGGCCTGCACACCTATGGGATAATCAAGAGTGGACAGGTGTCAGTGGCTGTGTCGGTGCTGCAGTGCATCACACAGTGGACAGCACGATATCATCCCCTACAGTGCTACAGGCCACATGGACATATCAGATTGCTGCATGTGCCTGTACGGTGCACATGCCCACATTGCCACTGTCTGTCCTGTGTCTGGAGTGGTGTACACACATGTGCACTGCTGTAGCTTGTGTGTGCCATGAACCCCCATGACTGTTTTGTGGCCCATTTCAGCATGGGAGCGCACATTGCTGGTACACTGTGTATCGCCGGGGGCAGAGGCCATCACACCACACATCCAGGAAGACAAGACGGTGCACTGTCATGGTACAGCACCAGTGCACCTGGCTTGCAGACACAATGTGCATGCATTGGCACATGGCACAGTTAACTGCAGGGGGTATGTGCACAATGCAGTGGACGTTTGTGGTCCCACGGTGGTCATACATACCAGAGTTTAGTGAATATATCCATTTTGTACACAGTCTCCAACCATCCCCATTACATAATGTACACTTCCTATCCAAATGGCACCCCCTTCCAAACAAGTTGTCAGATGATTCCTCTACACTCTAAAGAGATCATACATGCATCACACAGTCCTCAGTGGCCAACACTAACCCAAATACTACAGATTAGATTGATAATTGTAACCGAGTGGCGTATGGTTTGTGACAGGCAGTCAACCAAACTGGACACAAATGTGTACACTGAGTGTGCCTGTCTACACCCTTGATACATACCTGGCTCTCGCTGCCCATCCCCCTGTTGCATGTCTCTCTCCATGTTGTTCACTGCTGTATTCCCGCCGCAGTTCCACAACACAACACTGGTGGTGCACTGCTTGCCCTTTTATAGCCCAGCCAGGCAATCCTGCCTGTTAGTCATGTAAATGAGCGCATAATGATATGCTAATCACACAGTTTGCCCCATGCATACACTAGTACCCTCATTTACATACAGCCATTGAATATGGCTCTGAAGAGCCCCGCTCTAGCACAGCAGCACTATTTGAGGGTCAGCGCCGTGCTATGTGCAGTACGCATGCTCATGGTTCCCCTTGTCCGTGCTGTCATAGCGCGGTCTAGCACTGCGCTAACCAGCTTTAGCGCGGCGCTACCCACATGCGCTGTATATCGGCCCATGGTCATGGTAAGGGTCATGCATGCGCATTACAAACACTTCCTGTTACCGCGGCGCTACGGCATACGTCAGCGCGGCGCTAGACTTCAGTTCTAGGAGGTGTCAGGGTGTATGCACAGTCATTGTTTAACTGTTTACCGTGATTATTTGCCCCCTTCCACAGTACCAATGTCTGTGAGACGTAGGCAAAGGGCAGTGGTGGGCCGTGACAGGTGGTGGGATGAGGCTGAGACGGCCAACCTGGTGCAGTTGACGGAGAGGCGCCATCGCCGCCTATTTGGACCTGTGCGGGAGGGCAACTTGCCCCGTACGCAGGTCTGGGCTTCCATTGCCCGTCGACTAAGTGCCATCACAGGTATTCCACGTGTTGGTGAAAAGTGCCGCCATCATTACGTTGACATCAGGCGCAGGCAGCGACCACTGCTTGAACGCTGCAGGGCCATGGTTCACGAGGGGACTGTGCCTGTGCCAGGTAAGAGATGACTGTAGCGCCACTGCTGGCATGGGTGGTGGGGCAGTGTGTTCCGTGGTGTGCTTATGTGCATGGGTGTTGCTGAGCTACACATGTTGCTCATGGAGTCCACCAATCCATTCGGTGTGTACTGTGTGGGACAGGGTAGACAGTGTCACGGACCCCGTCAGTGCTTGGCATGGCTTTGGTGGTGCACTGCACCCGTCTGCCACTGTTGCGTGTGTTGTGCTGCACCACTGGGGTACAGGGTGGTCTTTAGCGTACCGTGGTGGCTGATATTGTAGTGCCGCTGCTGTACCCTCATCTCACTGCAGAGCGACGAGGACACACCACAGACAGGAGGGACGTGACACAGGTTGGACAGGGGCCGTCAACCGACAGGCGCAGGGTGCCTCCAATGGCACAGCACACAGCGGAGAGCAATGACGGTGACAGGGATGTTTTGCCTGAGTACTGTGTGATGTTATGCTTTTCCACTATGAGTCTGGCTTTACAGGCAGGCAGTTGAGCAAGTGTGTATGTAGGCATACGCACTGTACACATTTGTGTACACTTTGGTGTACTGCATGTCTGTCAACTGTTCCTAGGTACACCAGACATTTTGGGTCACTGTAGGCCACTGGGGTGTGGCCCTGTTTGAAATGCTGTTGTGTAGGAGACTGATACATGTATAACCTCATTAGAGAGTAGGGGAATTATCTGACAAGACATCATACCCTTTTGGAAGGGGTGTACCATTTGGAGTTGCTGAGTACAGCATTTATAAGGGGAGTGTGGCTGTTGGGGATTGTGTGTAGAACATGTGAATGTCTGGCTACACCCCTGTACTACAGTGCTGTGTCGGGTGTCTTGGCCCAGTTGGCTGGGTAATCCAGGCCACATGTGGGATGTCTGTGTGCATTTCCATTGTCCCCCTTTCCTCCATTGCCTTGCCTGCTGCTGTGAGGCCTGAGACATGGCTCGCTGTGTGTCTTGCATTGTTGTTGCCATTGCCGCTATGTGTACTGATAGCAGCCTTGTACTGCCATGTGCATCATGTTGCTGTTATGCCCACCATTTGTGGAGGATGATGCGTGTCTCTGCATGGCTGTGGGACAGTCGTCATGCCTTGGGGTGGGGATTACTGGGGTTGGCCTGTCGTGCCACCTGTTGCTGCTGCTGATGTTGGCCTGTCTGCCATAGCAACAGTGTACTCCACCTCTCATGGCATGTGTCATTTACAGTACCACGTATAACATGTCAGTATCTGTGCAGGACATGTTGTGAATACATTCCAGGGCTATGCAGACCATGGCATGCAGAGGGATACTGTGTCATGTGGTGCAAGCATTTCCCTGGCAGTGTACTGTCATGGTGGTGCAGACACAGGTATGTTATAGTGTGTCCCTGTCCGACCTCTGTGGTGGACATGCAGGGAGCTGTGTGGGAGGGGTCCTTTGGGACTGTGGTGCTACACAGCTCTGTGTGGCTGTACATTGCATGTGTGCCTGTTGTGGCATGTGTGTTGGCAGGCATCCTCCAAGCACTCAATGGTGGGCAGTTTGATGTCTGGTGGGGAGTTGGCCAATGGCCATTGAACTGCTGCTTAATGTCTGACACCTAACAAAGGCAATGTTGTACCTTTCTGTGTTTCATTCATTGTGGTGTACGCTAGAGGGCTGTTCACTATGACTGTCTGTGTATCCCATGGCCATTACAACTGTACAGGTTGTGGCCTTGTATGTGGGTGTCTTGGCTTTCATGAATTGTATCTTGCAGGCCACTGGCGGCCAGCACAGTCATGGTGTACATTGGTATGTTTTCATGCTACACTCTGGGGTGGGTAGCCCACCTAACAGTGGGGAGGTGTCAGTGTGTCACATGTGTGCAGTTGTGGCCTCCTGGCTACACCCCTGCCTGTGGGCTCATGCTCTGATGTGGGGGCCATTGTCCCTAAGAGGTGCTGTCCTCTGTCCCTGTAGTGCACAGTGTTTGTGCACATGTTATGCAGGTGTGTTGCAGGAGTTGTTGTGTGGTAGCATGGTGTGCTGGTTGTCAGCCCCTATGGCAGATGCTGCTCCCACAGGTGTGTGTGTGTGCCTCGCCATGCCTTGACCACCAGGGTGACACTGTCCTGTGCATGCCTTTGGCCTACCGCTGCAGTGCCACTGGTGGACCATGCCCAGTGTCTGTGTTTCACATGTGTGTGTCTTCTTGCATGGGTGGTATCACGGCACTGTGCCATTCTCTACACCACTGTGGGCCCCTCACCCTTCTGTTGCAGCAAGTGGTGTGGCTGGGCATTGGCACTTCCCCTGGTTGTGTACTGCTTGGTTACCTGTCCTGCAGTCCCTACTGTTCTGATGCCAGTGTCATTGTCCTCTGTGGTCATTGGGTCTCTGTGGTCCATGTCGAGTCTCTGTCTGTGTCACTTGCCACTATTGCACACTTATGTCAGTCACCCACCCACCTGTTCAGGGTTTCCTGTCATCATTTGTACAGTTGCTGTGTTATGGCATTGTGGGTGGCAGTTTTGCTGGGTGTCTGCAGTTCTCGTGGAGGGCAGCAGTGAGGGTGGGCCACTGTTGGGGGTGTACATGACAGGCATGTGTGGTTACACACATGGTTGGGGCTGTGGCAATTTCTCCAGTTGGTGTCATCTGTATTTTGTATCATAGCTGTGTGACCGTGGGCAGCATGTCCCACCATGTGTCATCCCATGTGCATATCAGTCAGTGTCCACTTGTCGTTCACATCTCTGGAGGTGGCTGTCTGTTTGCACTGTTACAGTCTGCACGCCACTGTGCTGGCTGGCCTCCATGTTGTTGGGTTTCTCAGCATACATCCACGCATGTCGATGTACACTGGGGTGTTGCATGCTGCCTGTTATGTACTGCCTTGTCCTGCAGGCACGTTAGTGTGTGTTGTGGTTTGTTACATACTAGCACATGGGCATGGTAGTTGGGGCATGCTGTCCACCATGTGGTGGTACATGGTGCCTTTGTGTCATTGTCATGCCCTGATGTGGTCCCCCTTTCTCCTGTAGGTCCACATTGGTCGTCACTGTGGGCCACCCGTCCAGAAGAGGGTGAAGGTACGGAGGAGCTGTTAAGGAGGCTGGTGCGCCAACAGCTGCACTTGCAATCGAACAGCAAGCAGTCTTGATTTCTGAGACAAGCGAGGTTATGGCCATCCTGGATGAACGACACCAGCGCCTGCCCACACCTAACCCTGCATACTTTTCCATTAGCCTGCTTCCTGTCCCTGGCCCAGTGTCCCTAGCCCTGTTTCTGCCATCCTGTTCCCCTCCATTGCTTTCTATTTCCACATCCCTCTCCCAACCACATTCTTACCCCATTGTTCTGTTGCTATATTTACCATTTGCCTGTTTGCACTGTTACTGTTGTTTTCCCCATTGTTTTCAATCCCTTTGTTACGCCTGCCCTTTTCCCTTTCATTATGTTTTTCTTGCACCCCATTTTTACAAACGGTGTTCTGCTGTTTTGATTTGTTTTTCTGCATATATATTCATGTTGCCTTTGTGCCTTAGATGTTCACGTTTTGCATTATACTTTTTTATGCTTGACATTCCTGTGTCCTGTGTCTTTTTGGGGTGGACTTGGGATTTGACAGTGTTCTGTGGTATTCTGATTTCACTTGTGGTTCTAGGTTATTCCATTCCTTTCACTAGTACTGCAGTTGTGTCTGGCTGGGCTGTTTTGCTTTCCTGTGTTCCTGGACAGCTGCTTACACCTCTGACACTTTGTTTCTGTGGGTGTTTGTACTGCCTCTGTCTGATTGCTATATTCAGTGCTGTCTTCTCTGCTATATTCAGTGCTGTCTTAATCCTGGGCAATGTTTGCCCTGCACTCCTGGGCCTGTTTGCCCAGCTTCCTTCACTTGCTATATTCAGCTGGTTTTGCACCGGGCTATTCATTTTGAATATAGCTAGGTTTTTGCTCTGGGCACAGTTTGCCCACCGGGCAGTGCTAATTTTGCCCCGGGGCAAAGTTTTGAATATCTGGCCCCTTATGTTTTATTTTTATCTGTTTTTTCAGTTTACAAGTTAACCATTTGGGAGAAACACCCTGTTTAGAGTTTTTGCTTATATATGGTACATTTGATTCTGAAGTCTCAATGATTTTGTCTACTAATGTGTCCCACATCTCCTCCAGTGTTAGCCCAATGAACTCAGATTTCCAGTCCCATGAAAGCAAAATCTGCTTAATTTTGTGAAATTTAGCTTTTTTAAAGATTGGGATTTTTATATTACTACCTTGCTGAATAGATACTTTACTCAATTGAAAGAAAACAGTATTGTGATCACGATTTGCAATTGGGGGTTTGATCTCAATATCAGTTAATTTGGGCCACATATTTGATAATACAACATCCAATATATTATTTGCCCTTGTTTTGAATGGATTAACTGTTCCAAGCCCAATTGGTTAAACCTTTCTAGGTAATTTCTTTCATTGCTGCCAAATGTTTTCTGGTTTGCCCAGTCAGTACCTGGAAGGTTTAGATCCCCTGCTATAATGATGTTTCAGCTGGATTTAGTAGATCTGGATAGTTTACGATTTCCTTGTCCATTTCCCTATAGATTGAGGGGGAGCAGTACAATGCCCTCAAAATAATCTTTGGGGTGTTGTGGGGCATGATTTTTACAGTTAAATGTTCTATGTTCAATTTACCATCATGTATTTCCATACTATGTATGGACTCATGGACATAGATTGCCACCCACCACCCTTCCTATGTTTCCTAGATTTATAGTAAGTACTAAATTCAGTTAAGCTTTTTTCCCATGTATCATCCTCCTCCCACCAGGTTTCTGTGAGAACTGCTATCGTAATGTTTTTTCTTTCATTAAGTATGTAAATTTGTTGTCTAAGCTCCTCACATTTGTTAACAAGCACTTAACTGACTCTAAACCCTTGTTTTGGAAAATGTGTTTACGGGTATCAGTTTTTATCTTGATATATCCCCCCCCACACACACACATGTTCTAGTTTAAATGGTTCTCAATAACTTTGTTAAATGTATTCCCCAAAATTCTTTCTCCCATCCTGTTTAAGTGAAGCCCGTCCTTCCTGTACAGTGATCCATGTCTGAAAATACAGAGGGCTGGATATTCAAACTGCGCTATTCTGTGGTGCAAGCCCTTGCGCTGCACAAAATAGTTGTGCAGGAGTGTGGCCGGGGCGATATTCAAAGGAATTGCGCTACTGAGCAACTCCTTTGAATATCACCCCCCCGGCCACAGCCACTGTGCATGGCGCAATGGAACTTGCGCCACCACAAGTGGTCAGAGTGGAGCATTCAAGTTGCGGTGGCACAAGTACCATTGCGCCATGCGCACATTTCCCATATTCAAAAGGTGACATGCAAATGGGGCCATAATTCATGCAAGGTGCAGGGGGGCCATTTGCATCTGTTTATAGCCCCATTTGCATGCCATTGGCATGCAGGTGTGCCGATCCCCAGGACTTACGCCTGGCCCTGCCCAGGCAGCAGCCATCGAGGACTAGCGCCCCTGCAGCCCGATCACGGGCTATAAGTTAAAATCCCCAACCTCCGACTGACGATCGCGGGCATATGTAAACAGCCCCCACGCTCGACTGGGCCCGATCTCGGCAAAGTGAAAATGAAACCCACCCCCACCAGCCCGATCGCGGCACCAAAGTGTCCAACCCTCAAGACCATATCCCTGGTGGTCCAGTGGACCGCTAAGCCCAATCACGACACCAAAGTGTCCAACCCCTCAAGAACCACCTACCCTGGTGATCTAGTGTCCCCCACCCCACCCACCACGCCCCACCACCCGCTCCCCGGCAGGCGGCGGGCAGGCAGCATCCCATCCGCCTGCCACCCTGCCGCCTGACTGCCCAGTAGGGCTGCACGCTCATTGGTGCAGAGCAAGAGCCAATGGGCATGCAGCCCATACTGTACAAGACAATCCAGATATGTGAATGAATATGTTGCTTCTTTTGGTATACAGGCCTTCTGCCATGAGCACTTCACATCCACTGTCTTGGGCTGCCATTATCAATCTCTCATCTTGGGGTTTAAATTCACCTCTTTTTAACCACCTGTGGGTCAGTTCTTGATCAACCTGTGGTTGTTCCAGCAGATCCCTGTATTTTATGCTGTAATTATGGGTTTCATGTTGTCCTTTCTTCTCTTTTGATCTTTGTCTTTAGATTCTTTTTTCTGTTTCTTTGCACTTTCTGTTGCTGGTTGTTCCTTATCTACTGGCAGCTTAACACCCATCTCTGTTATTCTCCTAAAGGCTTCTCCTAATTTGATTATGGAAGTCATTTTTGGCTTATTTCTTTTATGTATGACCTTGACTATGTTTGGGTCCAAGGATGTCTGTATGCATGCAGCTGCACTATTGTGGACCTGTGTGTATAATCAGTCTTGAGGAGGCCCTTGCTTCCCTCAGACATTGGCATTCACTGTTTTTTGTATATTAACTGGTAGGCATGGAGTAGTTTTCTTGTTTTATATCTAGCTGGTTCAACACTTTCTGTGGCCAGTCTATTACCCTGAAGCTATATGATATCACAGGAAGGACAAGTTGATTTACAGCTTGCACTTTGTTTCACAATGTCAAAGCAGTTTTCAATATAAGCTTCAGTCTTCTGAAATATTCCTTGCTGATTTTTGCTCTCATTTGTTCATGTTGTATTGTTACTCCTTCTGCTATTCCCAGATATTTGTAAACTCCTTCTTGCTCAAGTTTTTTTTATGTCACAGCCCTCTGTCAGGTTGATGTTTTCTTTACAAATTAACTTTCCTGCTGTAAATGTTGCTTTGGCACATTTATCTAGGTCAAATGTCATCTGTATGTCATCAGAGAAGGTTTTGACAACTTATAGCTGTGTTTTCAGGTGTTTATCTGATGAACTGTAAAGCTTTAGGTCATCTACAAAAAGGAGGTAAGATGTTAGTTGCTGATCATTCTGGTTTCTGGCATTCAGGTTGTATCCATAGCCTAGGTTATTGATTAGGCTATTTAATGGGTTTAGGGCAAGGCAAAACAGGAGTGGTGGCAAGGAGTCACCTTGAAATATCCCTCGTTGGATTTTTATGCTTGGAATGGTGATTTGACCTTTCTCATGGTTTTATTGCAGTGTGGTTTGCCACTTTCTCATAGTAGCTGTGATGAAGTTTATCAGTATGGGATGTATCCTATAGATTTGTAAACACTCAATGATCTAAGAGTGTGGGATGCTGTCAAACACTTTTTTGTATCCGATCCATGCTACACCAAGTTTTTGGCAATTTTTGCAGCTCTCCATTATGGCTTTATTTAGCAGAAGGTGGTCCTCTGTACCATATGATTTTCTTTTATTGCCTTTTTGTGTCAACGCCATGAGCTTGATACAGTCTAAATGGTTATAAACTCTATCTGCATCAATTCCAGTGTATAGTTTATATGTTGTTGGCACACAGGTTATTGGGTGATATTTCTTAGGGAGACTGGATAGTTCTGATTTGTCAAGAGTATGGTATTCCCTGTTGTTAGCCAGGTGGGTGTTGATGCAGGATGTGCGTGTAAATTGTTTTTACAGGTGATAAGTCATGTTGTAGGGATGTTAATGCCTTTAGCCAGAAGTTGAGTACAGCATCTGGGCCTGGAATTTTCCAATTGGAAGCCTTCTTAAGCTTTGCTTCTATCTTCTTAGTTGTTACATCAGGCCATTCCTTGGTAGCAACATTTCTCAAGCTGTGTTTCACTTCCTGTATCAACTTTGCATCTCTTTTGTGTTTGACTGGGTCTTCGTAGTTGCTTCTCCAAAATTCCTGAATTTCTTTCTTATCCAGTGGTATTGTTACTTTGGTTGTTTTCTTTCCCAGTTCCCAATAAAACTTCTTTGGGGCTTCTCTGAACCATCTGTTTTGTGTTTTTTCTTTGTTCTTTTCCATATATTTTCTGAGCTTCTTGGCTCGAGCAGAAATTTTGAGTTTGTTATTAGAGATGGTAAAATTTAGGTCCTGGTCTATTTTAATGCAGTATTTTTCTTTGATTTCATCTACTTTTCAGAGTACTTTCATTGATCTAGTTCCCTTTCTGAACTCCTCTAGCAGTGATACTTCTGATCTTAGCTCCTTCACTGTCCTCTCTAACTGCTGTTTCCATGGTGATGTGTTGCATTTTCCTTTCTTTTTTTTCTTCATTCCTTGTTTTTGTGGCACTACTCTATTTGTTATTAGTCTGGCTGCATAGGAGTGTATTCTGTTTATCTCAGTGATATCATATGGATCCCTTTGAATGGTTTCAGTAACCTTGTTTATCGGTTTTGTTTGTTTCCTAACTCTGTGTGTCGTGTGTAGTTTTTGCAATCTTTCCCTTTGATATGTTTTGATATATTTGTTCATTTTAATTAAATCCAGCAGGTCTTCTCTCATGTTTTTTTGCTCTTGATTGAGGGTTGTTCCTGTAGTTGGCAATTCCTGCTCTTCCACTCCCTGTATGGGTTGAACTAGGGAAATCTGTTGTACTGAAACAAAGCACTTGGTTTTCACTTTGCTGACTGTGTTTAGTGAGTGTGTTTTGTTTTGTGTGACTGCATTTGCTGAGCAGTTGTCTCCTGTAGCGTCATAACAGATGGCAATGGTGGATGTGGCGTCCAAGGGTGCAGCCAGAAATTCCCATTCTGTACACACATTCTCCAACAGTTACACCCCCATTAAACAATGTACACATCCTGTCCCAAAGGTACTCCCTTCCAAACAAATCACATTGTTGTCAGATGATTCCTCTAAAGAGGTTATACATGTATCTGTCTCCTAAACAATAGAAGTTTAAACAAAGACACTCCTCAGTGGCCTAAACTAACCCAAATACTACAGATTAGAATGAAAATGTTAACAGAAAAGCATATGGTTTGTGACAGGCACTCAGCAAAACTATACACACATGTGTACGGTGAGTATGCCTGTCTACACCCTTGGTGGAGTCCCTTCCTCAAATTCTTCTTTCCTTAGCTGATCAAAGGCTTCTATTTCAGTTCATTGCTTTTCTAAATCACTAAACTGTGTACTTTGCATTACAATCCATTTCTGTGTGGTTATTCTTTTCTTTGTGACATTTGCCATATCTGGATGTTTCTGTCTATATATCTTTTTGAATATATTTGCAGTTTTTTTTACAGTGCTGGTAAGAGCTGCTTTCTTTTCTGCATACATGCTGCACTATATCAGATCCCTTTACTTTGCTCGGACCCATGGATCTGTCTTTTCATCTTTAAATACCTCTGGTTCCTCTTCCTTTTCTCTTGTTACTTCTTCACCCGCTACTTTCTGTAGCCTGTTCAAGCTACTATCATCTACATACTTTTTTCTTTTAATTTGTCCTGTCAGAGATCTAAGGTTGGCATCTGTAGCATTGTTCAGTTTGTCTGGGGCAACTATTCCTCTTTGCTGCAGTTTAGTGCGAAGTCTGTGTATATCTTCTCACTAAATATTTGGGGTGCATTGCATAGTAGTAATAGTACATGATTTCCTGTTTGTCCTCATAAGTCCACTTAACTGTTGCCAGTCCCCTGGGCTGGCCTGTCAGTCTTTTTAATCTTTGTGGCCTGATGACCTCTGCTGCCGCAGTGGGACTCTGGTTCATAAAATACAGCTCTAAGAATTATTGGAACAATTTGTGTGTCCTTATTCCACATCATTTTGGTTTCTGCTGCATATCGTGGTATTTCTTGATTTTGCATCTCTCTGTACACAGGACACAGAGTGAATTCGCTGATGTTTTGTCAGGTTACTCTTATGGAAAAAACTCTTGTCACATTCAGCACATTTATATGGTCTCTCTCGAGGTTAGTGTCTCTAAATGTTTAGGGATTTCTAATACCGTGGCAAGAATGGACCCCATTCTTTAGCCAGGGCATATTCAAAACTCAAGAAATTAGTACTGTATTAATCTTTGATGTTTGCTGAGGCGCTCTTCTTCCAGCACACGCAACGCCCCAAAATAGCTTCCTTTGAAGTTCATAAGGTGTCACAAATATTGGTGGCATATTTAAATGTGCCTGAAAATTCTTTTGATTAGTCCCATTGCTCCAAGCACTACTGGAACAATGTGTGTGTCCTTATTCCACATCAGTTTGGTTTCTGACTGCATATCTTGGTATTTCATGATTTTGTGTCTCTCTGTATGCAGCACACTGTAGTCACTAGGGGTGGCTATTTCAATCAGTGATGCTACCTTTGTCCTCTTTTCTTGTATTACAATATCAGGCTTTCTTGCTTCCACTTTCTTGGCTGTTGGTATGGGGTGATCCCATGTGATCATTACTTCTTCATTCTCTGTGATTCTTTGTGGTTCATGTTTCCAGTGTCTCTCTGCTACCTGTATGTTATAGTGTTTGCACAGTTTCCAGTGGATCAATCTTGCTACATTGTTGTGTCTTTCAGTATACAGGCCTTCTGCCATAAGTACTTCACATCCAGCCACAAGATGCGCAACTGTTTCTAATTCTGTACTACAGAACCTACACTTGTCTGTTTCTCCTGTTTTCTATGGATTTTGTGAACCATCTTGTCGTAGCCCACTATCTTGGGCTGCCATTATTAATATCTCATCTCGTGGCTAAATTCACCTCTTTTAACCAATCATGGGTCAGGGCTTGATCGACCTGTGGTTGCTCAGTAGCTCCTGTATTTTCCACTATAATTATGGACTTTCCAATTGTTTTCTTTTCTGTTGGTCTTTATCCTTATACTCCTTTTCTGATTCTTTGCATTTTCTGTTGCTGACAATTCCTTATCTACCTTTGGATTGACATCAATCTCTGCTACCCTTCTGAAGGCTTCTCCTAATTTGATGAGTGAAGTCATTTTAGGCTTATTTTCTTCATGATGCAAGACCTTGACTATATTTGGGTCTAAGGATGTCAGTAAGTATGTATGTAGCCCCACTATTGTGGATCTATATGTGTAATCAATCTCAATGAGGCCCATGCCTCCCTCTGCCCTTGGGATGTATAATCTTGGCATACACTGATTTTTGTATATTAATTGGTGAGCATGTAACATTTTCTTGTTTTATATCTAGCTGGTTCAACACTTTCTGTGGCCAGTCTATCACACCAAAGCTGTATGATATCACTGGAAGGGCAGAGTTGATTTATAGCTTGCACTTTATTTCGTGTTGTCAAAGCAGTTTTCAAAATTAGCTTTAACCTTCTAAAATATTCCTTGCTTATTTTTACTCTCATTTGTTCATGTTGTGCTGTTGCTCCTTCATCTATTCCCAGATATTTATACCTCCCTCTTGCTCAAGTTCTTTTATGTCACAAACCTCCATGAGATTCATGTTTTCTCGAAGTTAACTTTCCTGCTACAAATGTTGCTTTGGCACATTTGTCTAGATAACGTCATCCGTATGTCATCAGAGAAGGTCTTAACAATTTGTAGTTGTTCTTTCAAATGTTTGTCAGATGAACTGCAAAGTTTTAGGTCATCTACAAATAGAAGGTGAGATGTTAGCTGTTGATTGTTTTTGTTTCTGGGGTTCAAGCTGTATCCATAGCCTAGGTTGTTGATTAGGCTACTCAAGGGATTGAGGGCAAGGCAAAACAGAAGTGGTGACAAAGTGTCACCTTGAAATATCCCTCGTTGGATACTTATATTTGGAATGGTGATTTGACCTTTCTCATGATTTAATTGCAGGTGGTTTGCCACTTTGTCATTGTTGTTGTGATGAAGTTTATCAGTGTGGGATGTATCCTGTAGATTCGTAAACACTCAGTGATCCAGGAGTGTGGGATACTGTCAAATGCTTTTTTGTAGTCGATCCATGCTACACTAAGATTTCGGCATTTTTTGCAGCTCTCCATAATGGCTTTGTTCAACATGAGATGGTCCTTTGTGCCATATGATTTTCTTTTATTACCTTTTTGTTCTATTTCCATGAGTTTATTGCAGTCTAAATGGTTGTAGACTCTATCCGCATCGATTCCAGTATATAGTTTATATGTTGTTGGTAAACAGGTTATTGGGCGATAGTTCTTGGGGAGACTGACAGGTTCAGATTTAATAAGGAGTGTGGTATTCCTGTTGTTAACAGATGGGTGTCAAGTCAGGGTGTCGTATAAATAGTTTTTGAGGTAGCTAAATCTTGGTGCAAAGATGTTAGTACTTTCAGCCAGAAGTTGGGTACTGCATCTGGACCTGGGTTTTCAGTTGGAGCCTTCCTTATCTTCATTTCTATCTCCTTAGCAGTTCGTCAGGCCACTCCATATCTCTAGTAGTACCATTTTAATGCTGTCTTTTATTTCCTGTATCCACTCTGCATCCCTATTATGTTCAACTGGGTCTTCATAAATACTTCTCCAGAATTCCTCAATTTCTTTCTTTACTGTGGAGTTTTTATGTTAGCTGTTTTCTTCCCAGCTCCTATAGAATTTCTTGGGTCTTCTCTAAACCATCTATTTTGCATTTTTCATTGTTCCTTTCTCACGATCTCTGAGCTTCTCGGCAGGCAGAGATCTTAAACATTATTTGAGATGGTAAATTTAGGTCTTGATCTGTTTTAATACAGCATTTTTCTTTGATTTCACCACTTTCTTGATGACTTTCATTGATCTATTACCTTTTCTAAACTCCTCCAGCAGTGATACTTCTGATCTTAGTTCCATAATTGTCCCTTCTATCGCTTTTCCATGGTGGTATGCTGAATTTCCTCTTTTTGTTCCTCATTCCTTGCTTTTTGGCACTTCTCTATTTGTTATTAGTCTCGCTGCACAATAATGTATTCTGTTTATTTCAGTGACATCATATGGATCCTCTGGATGGTTCCAATAACTTTGTTTATCTGTTTTATGTGTTCCCTAACTGTGTATGTCAGGTAATTTTTGCAGTCTTTCCTTTGATGTATTTTAATATATTTGTCCATGTCAATTAGGTCCAGCAAGTCTTCTCTCATGTTTTCTTCCTCTTGGTTAAGGTTGTTCCTGTAGTTGGCATTTCCTGCTCTTCCACCTCTGTATGGGTTGAACTGGAACTTCAGCTGTTTTACTCGGATATGTCTTGATGTGCACTTTGCTGGGTGTCTTTAGGAGATGTGTCATGTTTCGTTTCATGTACCAATATTGGCTGAGCAGTTGTCTGCTGTAACGGCTTACCAGATGATATTGGTGGAGGCTGAGTCTCTACCTCAAATCCTTCTTTCTTTAACTGTTCAAGGACTTCTATTTCGATGTGTTGCCTTTCTAGATCATTAAACTGTGCACTTTTCATTACATTCCACTTTTGTGTGGTTATTCTTTCTTTGTGATGTTTGCCATATCTGGATGTCTCTGTCTATATGTCTGTCTGAATATGTCTGTAATTTTGTTGCTGTGCTGGTAAGAGCTGCTTTCTTTTTGGCATAAATGCTACACCATATCAGATCCCTTTTCTTTGCTGTGTCCCATGTATCTGCTCTTCCTGCTATGAAAGCCTCTGGTACCTCTTCCTTCCCTTTGCTACCTCTTCACTTGCTTCCTTCTGTAGTCTGCCCAAGTTAATCTCATCTATGTATTTTTGTTTTTTATTTGTCCTATTAGGGATCTAAAGTTTGCATCTGTCACACTGTTCAGTTTGTCTGTGGCATTATTTCTCTCTGCTGCAATTTGTTCCAAGTCTGATGGTATATCCTCTTACTGGAAACTCAGTCGTGTATAATAATAACAATACATAATTTCTAGTTTGTCCTTGTAAGTCCACTTAACTGTTTGCAGTCCTCTGGGCTGGCCTATCAGTCTTTTTACTGTTTGTGGCTTGCTGGCTTCTGCTACCACTGTGGGACCATGCATTCCATGATCTGACACTGTGGCAGGGATGGTACTATTACTCGAGGATACGGCACTATCACATCGTCCAACCCTTGCCCTAGTGCCTAGGCTAGGGTTGGGCACTTTTTTATGCTGGGATCTGTGCGCCCAGCTTTCAGTTTCATTTTTGTCTCTTTCCATACTATATATTGTCTATACAGTAGTATTGCCTTGGTGAGATTCTCTCGGAGTTAGTGTCTCCAAATGTTTAGGGATTTCTAATACCGTGGCAAGAATGGACCCCATTCTTTAGCCAGGGCATATTCAAAACTCAAGAAATTAGTACTGTATTAATCTTTGATGTTTGCTGAGAGCGCTCTTCTCAGCACACGCAACGTCCCCAAAATAACTTCCTTTTGAAGTTCATAAGGTGTCCAAATATTGGTAGCATATTTAAATGTGCCTGAAAATTTTTTTGATTAGTCCCATTGCTCCAAGCACTACTGGAACAATCTGTGTGTCCTTATTCCACATCAGTTTGGTTTCTGACTGCATATCTTGGTATTTCATGATTTTGTGTCTCTCTGTACGCAGCACACTGTAGTCACTAGGAGTTGGCTATTTCAATCAGTAATGCTACCTTTGTCCTCTTTTCTTGTATTACAAATATCAGGCTTTCTTGCTTCCACTTTCTTGGCTGTTGGTATGGGGTGATCCCATGTGATCATTACTTTTCATTCTCTGTGATTCTTTGTGGTTCATGGTTCCAGTGTCTCTCTGCTACCTGTATGTTATAGTGTTTGCAGTTTCCAGTGGATCAATCTTGCTACATTGTTGTGTCTTTCAGTATACAAGCCTTCTGCCATAAGTACTTCATATCCAGCTACAAGATGCACAACTGTTTCTAATTCTGTACTACAGAACCTACACTTGTCTGTTTCTCCTGTTTTTCTATGGATTTTGTAACCATCTTGTCGTAGCCCACTATCTTGGCTGCCATTATTAGTCTCTCATCTGGTGGCTAAAATTCACCTCTTTTCCAACCAATCATGGGTCAGGGCTTGATCGACCTGTGGTTGCTCAGTAGCTCTCGTATTTTCCACTATAATTATGGACTTTCCAATTGTTTTTTCTTTCTGTTGGTCTTTATCCTTATACTCCTTTTCTGATTCTTTGCATTTTCTGTTGCTGACAATTCCTTATCTACCTTTGGGTTGACATCAATCTCTGCTACCCTTCTGAAGCTTCTCTAATTTGATGAGTGAAGTCATTTTAGGCTTATTTTCTTCATGATGCAAGACCTTGACTATATTTGGGTCTAGGATGTCAGTAAGTATGTATGTGCCCACTATTGTGGATCTATAGGTGTAATCAATCTCAATGAGGCCCATGCCTCCCTCTGTCCTGGGATGTATAATCTTGGCATACTGATTTTTGTATATTAATTGGTGAGCATGTAACATTTTTCTTGTTTTTATATCTAGCTGGTTTAAACTTTCTGTGGCCAGTCTATCACACAAAAGCTGTATGATATCACTGGAAGGGCAGGTTTGATTTATAGCTTGCACTTTATTTCGTGTTGTCAAAGCAGTTTTCAAAATTAGCTTTAACCTTCTAAAATATTCCTTGCTTATTTTACTCTCATTTGTTCATGTTGTGCTGTTGCTCCTTCATCTATTCCCAGATATTTATACACTCCCTCTTGCCAAGTTCTTTTATGTCACAAACCTCCGCCAGATTCATGTTTTCTTCTGAGTTAACTTTCCTGCTACAAATGTTGCTTGGCACATTTGTCTCAGGCAAACGTCATCCGTATGTCATCAGAGAGGTCTTAACAATTTGTAGTTGATTCTTTCAAATGTTTGTCAGATGAACTGTAAAGTTTTAGGTCATCTACAAATAGAAGTGAGATGTTAGCTGTTGATTGTTTTTGTTTCTGGGGTTCAAGCTGTATCCATAGCCTAGGTTGTTGATTAGGCTACTCAAGGGATTGAGGGCAAGGCAAAACAGAAGTGGTGACAAAGTGTCACCTTGAAATATCCTAGATTGGATACTTATATTTGGAATGGTGATTTGACCTTTCTCATGATTTAATTGTGGGTGGTTTGCCACTTTGTCATTGTTGTTGTGATGAAGTTTATCAGTGTGGGATGTATCCTGTAGATTCGTAAACACTCAGTGATCCAGGAGTGTGGGATACTGTCAAATGCTTTTTTGTAGTCGATCCATGCTACACTAAGATTTCGGCATTTTTTGCAGCTCTCCATAATGGCTTTGTTCAACATGAGATGGTCCTTTGTGCCATATGATTTTCTTTTATTACCTTTTTGTTCTATTGCCATGAGTTTATTGCAGTCTAAATGGTTGTAGACTCTATCCGATCGATTCCAGTATATAGTTTATATGTTGTTGGTAAACAGGTTATTGGGCGATAGTTCTTGGGGAGACTGGCAGGTTCAGATTTAATAAGGTGTGGTATTCCCTGTTGTTAACCAGATGGGTGTCAAGTCAGTGTGCGTATAAATAGTTTTTGAGGTAGCTAAATCTTGGTGCAAAGATGTTAGTACTTTCAGCCAGAAGTTGGGTACTGCATCTGGACCTGGGGTTTTCAGTTGAGGCCTTCCTTATCTTCATTTCTATCTCCTTAGCAGATTACGTCAGTCCACTCATATCTCTAGTAGTACCATTTTAATGCTGTCTTTTTATTTCCTGTATCCACTCTGCATCCCTATTATGTTCAACTGGGTCTTCATAAATACTTCTCCAGAATTCTCAATTTCTTTCTTTACTGGTGGAGTTTTTTATGTTAGCTATTTTTCTTTCCCAGCTCCTATAGAATTTCTTCGGGTCTTCTAAACCATCTATTTTGCATTTTTCATTGTTCCTTTCTCGTATCTCCTGAGCTTCTCGGCTTGAGCAGAGATCTTAAGCTTGTTATTGAGATGGTAAATTTAGGTCTTGTCTGTTTTAATGACAGCATTTTCTTTGATTTCACCACTTTCTTGATGACTTTCATTGATCTATTACCTTTTCTAAACTCCTCCAGCAGTGATACTTCTGATCTTAGTTCCATAATTGTCCCTTCTATCCGCTTTTTCCATGTGTGGTATGCTGAATTTCCCTTCTTTTGTTCCTCATTCTCTTGCTTTTGGCACTTTCTATTTGTTATTAGTCTCGCTGCACAATAATGTATTCTGTTTATTTCAGTGACATCATATGGATCCCTCTGGATGGTTCCAATAACTTTGTTTATCTGTTTTATGTGTTCCCTAACTGTGTATGTCAGGCGTAATTTTGCAGTCTTTCCTTTGATGTATTTTAATATATTTGTCCATGTCAATTAGGTCCAGCAAGTCTTCTCTCATGTTTCTTCCTCTTGGTTAAGGGTTGTTTCCTGTAGTTGGCATTTCCTGCTCTTCCACTCTCTGTATGGGTTGAACTGGAACTTCAGCTGTTTTACTCGGATATGTCACTTGATGCACTTTGCTGGGTGTCTTTAGGAGTCTGTGTCATGTTTCGTTTCATGTACCAATATTGGCTGAGCAGTTGTCTCGTAATGGCTTACCAGATGATATTGGTGGGGCTGGTCTCTACCTCAAATCCTTCTTTCTTCTTTGTTCAAGGACTTCTATTTCGATGTGTTTGCCTTTCTAGATCATTAAACCTTGCACTTTTCATTACATTCCACTTTTGTGTAGTTATTCTTTCTTTGTGATGTTTGCCATATCTGGATGTCTCTGTCTATATGTCTGTTGAATATGTCTGTAATTTCGTTGCTGTGCTGGTAAGAGCTGCTTTCTTTGGCATAAATGCTACACCATATCAGATCCCTTTTCTTTGCTGTGTCCCATGTATCTGCTCTTCCTGCTATGAAAGCCTCTGGTACCTCTTCCTTCCCTTTGCTACCTCTTCACTTGCTTCCTTCTGTAGTCTCTGCCCAAGTTAATCTCATCTATGTATTTTTTGTTTTTATTTGTCCTATTAGGGATCTAAAGTTTGCATCTGTCACACTGTTCAGTTTGTCTGTGGCAATTATTCTCTCTGCTGCAATTTGTTCAAGTCTGATGGTATATCCTTTACTGGAAACTCAGAGCGTCGCATAATAATAATACATAATTTCTAGTTTGTCCTCTAAGTCCACTTAACTGTTTGCAGTCCTCTGGGCTGGCCTATCAGTCTTTTTACTGTTTGTGGCTTGCTGCTTGTGCTGCTACCACTGTGTAGGACCATGCGTTCCATGATCTGACACTGTGGCAGGGATGGTACATACTCAGGGATACGGCGCTATCATCGTCAGCCTTGCCCTGGTCTGCCTAGGCTAGGGTTGGCACTTATGCTGGGATCTGCGCCCAGCTTTCAGTTTCATTTTTGTCTCTTTCCATACTATATATTGTCTATACAGTAGTATTGCCTTGGTGAGATTCTCTCGGAGTTAGTGTCTCCAAATGTTTAGGGATTTCTAATACCGTGGCAAGAATGGACCCCATTCTTTAGCCAGGGCATATTCAAAACTCAAGAAATTAGTACTGTATTAATCTTTGATGTTTGCTGAGAGCGCTCTTCTCAGCACACGCAACGTCCCCAAAATAGCTTCCTTTTGAAGTTCATAAGGTGTCACAAATATTGGTAGCATATTTAAATGTGCCTGAAAATTCTTTTTGATTAGTCCATTGCTCCAAGCACTACTGGAACAATCTGTGTGTCCTTATTCCACATCAGTTTGGTTTCTGACTGCATATCTTGGTATTTCATGATTTTGTGTGTTCTCTCTATGCGCTTTTCTGTAGTCTCTATGGGTGGCTATTTCAATCCAGTAATGCTACCTTTGTCCTCTTTTCTTGTATTACAATATCAGGCTTTCTTGCTTCCACTTTCTTGGCTGTTGGTATGGGTGATCCCATGTGATCATTACTTCTTCATTCTCTGTGATTCTTTGTGGTTCATGGTTCCAGTGTCTCTCTGCTACCTGTATGTTATAGTGTTTGCACAGTTTCCAGTGGATCAATCTTGCTACATTGTTGTGTCTTTTCAGTATACAGGCCTTCTGCCATAAGTACTTCACATCCAGCCACAAGATGCACAACTGTTTTCATTCTGTACTAAGAACCTACACTTGTCTATTTCTCCTGTTTTTCTATGGATTTTGTAGACTCATCTTGTGCGTAGCCCACTATATCTTGGGCTGCCATTATTAGTCTCATCTACGTGGCCTAAATTCACCTCTTTTAACCAATCATGGGTCAGGGCTTGATCGTACCTGTGGTTGCTCCAGTAGCTCCCTGTATTTTCCACTATAATTATGGACTTTCCAATTGTTTTTCTTTTCTGTTGGTCTTTATCCTTATACTCCTTTTTCTGATTCTTTGCATTTTCTGTTGCTGACAATTCCTTATCTACCTTTGGTTGACATCAATCTTGCTACCCTTCTGAAGGCTTCTCCTAATTTGATGAGTGAAGTCATTTTAGGCTATTTTCTTCATGATGCAAGACCTTGACTATATTTGGGTCTAAGGATGTCAGTAAGTAAGTATGTGTCCACTGTTGTGGATCTATAGGTGTAATCAATCTCAATGAGGCCCATGCCTCCCTCTGCCTTTGGGATGTATAATCTTGGCATACATGATTTTTGTATATTAATTGGTGAGCATGTAACATTTTCTTGTTTTTATATCTAGCTGATTCAACACTTTCTGTAGCAACGTCTATCACTTCAAAGTATGAGATATCACTGGAAGGGCGAGTTGATTTATAGCTTGCACTTTATTTCGTGTTGTCAAAGCAGTTTTCAAAATTAGCTTTAACCTTCTAAAATATTCCTTGCTTACTTTTACTCTCATTTGTTCATGTGTGCTGTTTATCGCTCCTTCATCTATTCCCAGATATTTATACACTCCCTCTTGCTCAAGTTCTTTTTATGTCACAAACCTCTGCCAGATTCATATTTTCTTCTGAGTTAACTTTCCTGCTACAAATGTTGCTTTGGCACATTTGTTCAGGCTTAAAACGTCATCCGTATGTCATCAAGAGAAGGTCTTAACAATTTGTAGTTGTTCTTTCAAATGTTTGTCAGATGAACTGTAAAGTTTTAGGTCATCTACAAATAGAAGGTGAGATGTTAGCTGTTGATTGTTTTTGTTCTGGGGTTCAAGCTGTATCCATAGCCTAGGTTGTTGATTAGGCTACTCAAGGGATTGAGGGCAAGGCAAAATAGAAGTGGTGACAAGTGTCACCTTGAAATATCCCTCGTTGGATACTTATATTTGGAATGGTGATTTGACCTTTCAGATTTAATTGCAGGGTGGTTTCGCACTTTGTCATTGTTGTTGTGATGAAGTTTATCAGTATGGGATGTATCCTGTAGATCGTAAACACTCAGTGATCCAGAGTGTGGATACTGTCAAATGCTTTTTGTTGTCGATCCATGCTACACTAAGATTTCGGCATTTTTCTGCTCTCCATAATGGCTTTGTTCAACATGAGATGGTCCTTTGTCCATATGATTTTCTTTTATTACCTTTTGTTCTATTGCCATGAGTTTATTGCAGTCTAAATGGTTTGTAGACTCTATCCTATCGATTCCAGTATATAGTTTTATATGTTGTTGGTAAACAGGTTGTTGGGCGATAGTTCTTGAGGGAGACTGGCAGGTTCAGATTTAATAAGGAGTGTAGTATTCCTATTTGTTAACCAGATGGGTGTCAAGTCAGGGTGTCGTATAAATAGTTTTTAGGTAGCTAAATCTTGGTGCAAGATGTTAGTACTTTCAGCCAAGTTGGGTACTGCATCTGACCTGGGGTTTTCCAGTTGGAGGCCTTCCTTATCTTCATTTCTATCTCCTTAGTAGTTACGCCAGGCCCTCATATCTCTAGTAGTACCATTTTTAATGCTGTCTTTTATTTCTGTATCCACTCTGCATCCCTATTATGTTCAACTGGGTCTTCATAAATCTTCTCCAGAATTCCTCAATTCTTTCTTTACTGGTGGAGTTTTTATGTTACTGTTTTCTTCCCAGCTCCCTATAGAATTTCTTCTTCGGTCTTCTAAACCATCTATTTTGCATTTTTTCATTGTTCCTTTCTCACGTATCTCCTGAGCTTCTCGGCTTGAGCAGAGATCTTTAGCTTGTTATTTGAGATGGTAAAATTTGGGTCTTGATCTGTTTTAATACAGCATTTTTCTTTGATTTCACCCACTTTCTTGATGACTTTCATTGATCAATTACCTTTTCTAAACTCCTCCAGCAGTGATACTCTGATCTTAGTTCCATAATTGTCCCTTCTATCCGCTTTTCCATGGTGGTGCGTTGAATTTCTTTTGTTCCTCATTCCTTGCTTTTTGGCACTTCTCTTTTGTTATTAGTCTCGCTGCACAATAATGTATTCTGTTTATTTCAGTGACATCATATGGATCCCTCTGATGGTTCCAATAACTTTGTTTATCTGTTTTATTGTGTTCCTAACTGTGTATGTCAGGCGTAATTTTGCAGTCTTTCCTTTGATGTATTTTAATATATTTGTCCATGCAATTAGGTCCAGCAAGTCTTCTCTCATGTTTTCTTCCTCTTGGTTAAGGGTTGTTCCTGAAGTTGGCATTTCCTGCTCTTCCACTCTCTGTATGGGTTGAACTGGAACTTCAGCTGTTTTACTGGATATGTCATTGATGTGCACTTTGCTGGGTGTCTTTAGGAGATGTGTCATGTTTCGTTTCGTGTACCAATATTGGCTGAGCAGTTGTCTGCTATAATGGCTGACAGATGATATTGGTGGAGGCTGAGTCTCTACCTCAAATCCTTCTTTCTTTAACTGTTCAGGACTTCTATTTCGATGTGTTGCCTTTCTAGATCATTAAACTGTGCACTTTTCATTACATTTCCACTTTTGTGTGGTTATTCTTTCTTTGTGATGTTTGCCATATCTGGATGTCTCTGTCTATATGTCTGTTCGAATATGTCTGTAATTTTCGTTGCTGTGGCTGGTAAGAGCTGCTTTCTTTTTGGCATAAATGCTACACCATATCAGATCCCTTTTCTTTGCTGTGTCCCATGTATCTGCTCTTCCTGCTATGAAAGCCTCTGGTACCTCTTCCTTCCTTTTGCTACCTCTTCACTTGCTTCCTTCTGTAGTCTGCCCAAGTTAATCTCATCTCTATTTTTTGTTTTATTTGTCCTATTAGGGATCTAAAGTTTGCATCTGTCACACTGTTCAGTTTGTCTGTGCTAATTATTTCTCTCTGCTGCAATTTGTTCGAAGTCTGATGGTATATCCTCTTACTGGAAACTCAGAGCGTCGCATAATAATAACAATACATAATTTCTAGTTTGTCCTCGTAAGTCCACTTAACTGTTTGCAGTCCTCTGGCCGGCCTATCAGTCTTTTACTGTTTGTGGCTTGCTGGCTTGCTGCTACCACTGTGGGACCATGCATTCCATGATCTGACACTGTGGCAGGATGGTACTTATTACTCGAGGATACGGCACTATCATATCGGTCAACCCTTGCCTAGTGCTCTGGGCTGGGGTTGAGCACTTTTTATGCTGGGATCTGTGCGCCCAGCTTTCAGTTCTTTTTTTTCTTTCCATACTATATATTGTCTATACAGTAGTATTGCCTTGGTGAGATTCTCTCGGGTTAGTGTCTCCAAATGTTTGAGTTTCCTAATACCGTGGCAGAATGGACCCATTCTTTAGCCAGGGCATATTCAAAACTCAAAGATTGAGTACTGTATTAATCTTTGATGTGTTTGCTGAGCGCTCTTCTCAGCACACGTTAACGTCCCAAAATAGCTTCCTTTTGAAGTTCATAAGGTGTCACAAATATTGCAGTATATTTAAATGTGCCTGAAAATTCTTTTTATTAGTCCCATTGCTCCAAGCACTACTGGAACAATCTATGTGTCCTTATTCCACATCAGTTTGGTTTCTGACTGCATATCTTGGTATTTCATGATTTTAGTCTCTCTGTCGCAGTTACACTGTAGTCATTAAAGTGTAATTACAATCCAAATAATCACTACCTTTGTCCTCTTTCTTGTACACAATATCAGGCTTTCTTGCTTCCACTTTCTTGGCTGTTGGTATAGGTGATCCCATGTAGATCATTACTTCTTCATTCTCATGGATTCTTTGTGGTTCATGGTCCCAGTGTCTCTCTGCTACCTGTATGTTATAGTGTTTCTGCACAGTTTCCAGTGGATCAATCTTGCTACATTGTTGTGTCTTTCAGTATACAGGCCTTCTCGCCATAAGTACTTCACATCCAGCCACAAGATGCACAACTGTTTCTAATTCTGTACTACAGAACCTACACTTGTCTGTTTCTCCTGTTTTTCTATGGATTTGTAGAACCATCTTGTCGTAGCCCATATCTTGGCTGCCATTATTAGTCTCTCATCTCGTGGCCTAAATTCACCTCTTTTTAACCAATCATGGGTCAGGGCTTGACTCGACCTGTGGTTGCTCCAGTAGCTCCCTGTATTTTCCACTATAATTATGGACTTTCCAATTGTTTTTCTTTTCTGTTGGTCTTTATCCTTATACTCCTTTTCTGATTCTTTGCATTTTCTGTTGCTGACAATTCCTTATCTACCTTTGGGTTGACATCAATCTCTGCTACCCTTCTGAAGGCTTCTCCTAATTTGATGAGTGAAGTCATTTTAGGCTTATTTTTCTTCATGATGCAAGACCTTGACTATATTTGGGTCTAAGGATGTCAGTAGTATGTATGTAGCCCCACCTATTGTGGATCTATAGGTGTAATCAATCTCAATGAGGCCCATGCCTCCTCTGCCACTTGGATGTATAATCTTAGCATACACTGATTTTGTATATTAATTGGTGAGCATGTAACATTTTCTTGTTTTTATATCTAGCTGGTTCAACACTTTCTGTGGCCAGTCTATCACACCAAAGCTGTATGATATCACTGGAAGGGCAGTAGATTTATACCTTGCACTCTATTTCGTGTTGTCAAAGCAGTTTTCAGAATTAGCTTTAACCTTCTAAAATATTCCTTGCTTACTTTTTACTCTCATTTGTTCATGTTGTGCTGTTGCTCTTCATCTATTCCCAGATATTTATACACTCCTCTTGCTCAAGTTCTTTTATGTCACAAACCTCTGCCAGATTCATGTTTTCTTTATCGGTTAACTTTCCTGCTACAATGTTGCTTTGGCACATTTGTTCAGGGCCAACGTCATCCGTATGTCATCAGAGAGGCGGTCTTAACAATTTGTAGTTGTTTTTCAAATGTTTGTCAGATGAACTGTAAAGTTTAGGTCATCTACAAATAGAAGGTGAGATGTTAGCTGTTGATTGTTTTTGTTTCTTGGGGTTCAAGCTGTATCCATAGCCTAGGTTGTTGATTAGGCTACTCAAGGGATTGAGGCAAGGCAAAACAAGTGGTGACAAAGTGTCACCTTGAAATATCCTCGTTGGATACTTATATTTGGAATGGTGATTTGACCTTTCTCATGATTTAATTGCAGGTGGTTTGCCACTTTGTCATTGTTGTTGTGATGAAGTTTATAGTCGTGGGATGTATCCTGTAGATTCGTAAACACCCAGTGATCCAGGAGTGTGGGATACTGTCAAATGCTTTTTGTTGTCGATCCATGCTACACTAAGATTTGGCATTTTTGCAGCTCTCCATAATGGCTTTGTTCAACATGATGGTCCTTTGTGCCATATGATTTTCTTTTATTACCTTTTGTTCTATTGCCATGAGTTTATTGCAGTCTAAATGGTTGTAGACTCTATCCGCTCGATTCCAGTATATAGTTTATATGTTGTTGCAAACAGGTTGTTAGGCGATAGTTCTTGGGGAGACTGGCAGGTTCAGATTTAATAAGGAGGTATTCTGTTGTTAACCAGATGGGTGTCAGGTCAGGGTTGCGTATAAATAGTTTTTGAGGTAGCTAAATCTTGTGAAAAGATGTTAGTACTTTCAGCCAGAAGTTGGGTACTGCATCTGGACCTGGGGTTTTCCAGTTGGAGGCCTTCCTTATCTTCATTTCTATCTCCTTAGCAGTTACGTCAGGCCACCTCCATATCTCTAGTAGTACCATTTTTAATGCTGTCTTTTATTTCCTGTATCCACTCTGCATCCCTATTATGTTCAACTGGGTCTTCATAAATACTTCTCCAGAATTCCTCAATTTCTTTCTTTACTGGTGGAGTTTTTATGTTAGCTGTTTTCTTTCCCAGCTCCCTATAGAATTTCTTCGGGTCTTCTCTAAACCATCTATTTTGCATTTTTTCATTGTTCCTTTCTACGTATCTCCTGAGCTTCTCGGCTTGAGCAGAGATCTTAAGCTTGTTATTTGAGATGGTAAAATTTAGGTCTTGATCTGTTTTAATACAGCATTTTTCTTTGATTTCACCCACTTTCTTGATGACTTTCATTGATCTATTACCTTTTCTAAACTCCTCCAGCAGTGATACTTTGATCTTAGTTCCATAATTGTCCTTCTATCCGCTTTTTCCATGGTGGTATGCTGAATTTCTTTTTGTTCCTCATTCCTTGCTTTTTTGGCACTTCTCTATTTGTTATTAGTCTCGCTGCACAATAATGTATTCTGTTTATTTCAGTGACATCATATGGATCCTCTGGATGGTTCCAATAACTTTGTTTATCTGTTTTATGTGTTCCTAACTGTGTATGTCAGGCTAATTTTGCAGTCTTTCCTTTGATGTATTTTAATATATTTGTCCATGTCAATTAGGTCCACAAGTCTTCTCTCATGTTTTCTTCCTCTTGGTTGAGGGTTGTTCCTGTAGTTGGCATTTTCTGCTCTTCCACTTCTGTATGGGTTGAACTGGAACTTCAGCTGTTTTACTCGGATATGTCACTTGATGTCACTTTGCTGGGTGTCTTTAGAGATGTGTCATGTTTGTTTCATGTACCAATATTGGCTGAGCAGTTGTCTGCTGTAACGGCTACTAGATGATATTGGTGGAGGCTGAGTCTCTACCTCAAATCCTTCCTTTCTTTAACTGTTCAAGGACTTCTATTTCGATGTGTTGCCTTTCTAGATCATTAAACTGTGCACTTTTCATTACATTCCACTTTTGTGTGGTTATTCTTTTCTTTGTGATGTTTGCCATATCTGGATGTCTCTGTCTATATGTCTGTTCAAATATGTCTGTAATTTTCGTTGCTGTGGTGGTAAGAGCTGCTCTCTTTTTGGCATAAATGCTACACCATATCAGATCCCTTTTCTTTGCTGTGTCCCATGTATCTGCTCTTCCTGCTATGAATACCTCTGGTACCTCTTCTTTCCCTTTTGCTACCTCTTCACTTGCTTCCTTCTGTAGTCTGCCCAAGTTAATCTCATCTATGTATTTTTTGTTTTATTTGTCCTATTAGGGATCTAAAGTTTGCATCTGTCACACTGTTCAGTTTGTCTGTGGCAATTATTTCTCTCTGCTGCAATTTGTTCCGAAGTCTGATGGTATATCCTCTTACTGGAAACTCAGGGTGCGTCACATAATAATAACAATACATAATTTCTAGTTTGTCCTCGTAAGTCCACTTAACTGTTTGCAGTCCTCTGGGTTGGCCTATCAGTCTTTTTACTGTTTGTGGCTTGCTGGCTTCTGCTGCTACCACTGTGGGACCATGCATTCCATGGTCTGACACTGTGGCAGGGATGGTACTATTACTCGAGGATACGGCACTCTCTCCAGAATGAATTCGCTGATGTCTTATAAGATCAATATTCTTGCCAAAACTCTTGTCACATTCAGCACATTTATATGGTTTATCTCCAGAGTGAATTCTCTGATGTAATATCATGGTATCCTTTCGGACAAATCTCCTGTTGCAATTAGAACATGTATATGGTCTCTCTCGGGGTTAGTGTCTCCAAATGTTTAGGGATTTCTAATAGCGTGGCAAGAATGGACCCCATTCTTTAGCTCAGGGCATATTCAAAACTCAAGAAATTAGTACTGTATTAATCTTTGATGTTTGCTGAGAGTGCTCTTCTCAGCACACGCAACGTCCCCAAAATAGCTTCCTTTTGAAGTTCATAAGGTGTCACAAATATTGGTAGCATATTTAAATGTGCCTGAAAATTCTTTTGATTAGTCCCATTGCTCCAAGCACTACTGGAACAATCTGTGTGTCCTTATTCCACATCAGTTTGGTTTCTGACTGCATATCTTGGTATTTCATGATTTGTGTGTCTCTCTGTACGCCTTTACTGTAGTCACTAGAGGGTGGCTATTTCAATCAGTAATGCTACCTTTGTCCTCTTTTCTTGTATTACAATATCAGGCTTTCTTGCTTCCACTTTCTTGGCTGTTGGTATGGGGTGATCCATGTGATCATTACTTCTTCATTCTCTGTGATTCTTTGTGGTTCATGTTTCCAGTGTCTCTCTGCTACCTGTATGTTATAGTGTTTGCACAGTTTCCAGTGGATCAATCTTGCTACATTGTTGTGTCTTTCAGTATACAGGCCTTCTGCCATAAGTACTTCATCCAGCCACAAGATCGCAACTGTTTCTAATTCTGTACTACAGAACCTACACTTGTCTGTTTCTCCTGTTTTTCTATGGATTTTGTGAACCATCTTGTGCGTAGCCCACTATCTTGGCTGCCATTGTAGTCTCTCATCTCGTGGCCTAAATTCACCTCTTTTTAACCAATCATGGGTCAGGGCTTGATCTGTGGTTGCTCCAGTAGCTCCTGTATTTTCCACTGTAATTATGGACTTTCCAATTGTTTTTTCTTTCTGTTGGTCTTTATCCTTATACTCCTTTTTCTGATTCTTTGCATTTTCTGTTGCTGACAATTCCTTATCTACCTTTGATTGACATCAATCTCTGCTACCCTTCTGAAGGCTTCTCCTAATTTGATGAGTGAAGTCATTTTAGGCTTATTTTCTTCATGATGCAAGACCTTGACTATATTTGGGTCTAAGGATGTCGTAAGTATGTATGTAGCCCCACTATTGTGGATCTATATGTGTAATCAATCTCAATGAGGCCATGCCCCTCTGCCCTTGGGATGTATAATCTTGGCATACACTGATTTTTGTATATTAATTGGTGAGCATGACACATTTTTCTTGTTTTTATATCTAGCTGGTTCAACACTTTCTGTGGCCAGTCTATCACACCAAAGCTGTATGATATCACTGGAAGGCGAGTTGATTTATAGCTTGCACTTTATTTCGTGTTGTCAAAGCAGTTTTCAAAATTAGCTTTAACCTTCTAAAATATTCCTTGCTTATTTTTATCTCATTTGTTCATGTTGTGCTGTTGCTCCTTCTTCTATTCCCAGATATTTATACACATCCCCTCTTGCTCAAGTTCTTTTTATGTCACAAACCTCCGCCAGATTCATTTCTTTCTGAGTTAACTTTCCCATGCTACTAGATATTGCTTTGGCATTTGTCTAGATAACAATCATCCATATGTCATCAGAGAAGGTCTTAACAATTTGTAGTTGTTCTTTCAAATGTTTGTCAGATGAACTGTAAAGTTTTAGGTCATCTACAAATAGAAGGTGAGATGTTAGCTGTTGATTGTTTTGTTTCTGGGGTTCAAGCTGTATCCATAGCCTAGGTTGTTGATTAGGCTACTCAAGGATTGAGGGCAGGCAAAACAGAAGTGGTGACAAAGAGTCACCTTGAAATATCCCTCGTTGGATACTTATATTTGGAATGGTGATTTGACCTTCTCATGATTTAATTGCAGGTGGTTTGCCACTTTGTCATTGTTGTTGTGATGAAGTTTATCAGTGTGGATGTATCCTGTAGATTCGTAAACACTCAGTGATCCAGGAGTGTGGGATACTGTCAAATGCTTTTTGTAGTCGATCCATGCTACACTAAGATTTGCATTTTTGCAGCTCTCCATAATGGCTTTGTTCAACATGAGATGGTCCTTTGTGCCATATGATTTTCTTTTATTACCTTTTGTTCTATTGCCATGAGTTTATTGCAGTCTAAATGGTTGTAGACTCTATCTGCATCGATTCCAGTATATAGTTTATATGTTGTTGGTAAACAGGTTATTGGGCGATAGTTCTTGGGGAGACTGGCAGGTTCAGATTTAATAAGGAGGTGGTATTCCTGTTGTTAACCAGATGGGTGTCAAGTCAGGGTGTGCGTATAAATAGTTTTTTGAGGTAGCTAAATCTTGGTGCAAAGATGTTAGTACTTTCAGCCAGAAGTTGGGTACTGCATCTGGACCGGGTTTTCCAGTTGGAGGCCTTCCTTATCTTCATTTCTATCTCCTTAGCAGTTACGTCAGGCCACTCCATATCTCTAGTAGTACCATTTTTAATGCTGTCTTTTATTTCCTGTATCCACTCTGCATCCCTATTATGTTCAACTGGGTCTTCATAAATACTTCTCCAGAATTCCTCAATTTCTTTCTTTACTGGTGGAGTTTTTATGTTAGCTGTTTTCTTTCCCAGCTCCCTATAGAATTTCTTCGGGTCTTCTCTAAACCATCTATTTTGCATTTTTTCATTGTTCCTTTCTACGTATCTCCTGAGCTTCTCGGCTTGAGCAGAGATCTTAAGCTTGTTATTTGAGATGGTAAAATTTAGGTCTTGATCTGTTTTAATACAGCATTTTTCTTTGATTTCACCCACTTTCCTGATGACTTTCATTGATCTATTACCTTTTCTAAACTCCTCCAGCAGTGATACTTTGATCTTAGTTCCATAATTGTCCCTTCTATCCGCTTTTTCCATGGTGGTATGCTGAATTTCCCTCTCTTTTGTTCCTCATTCCTTGCTTTTTGGCACTTCTCATTTGTTATTAGTCTCGCTGCACAATAATGTATTCTGTTTATTTCAGTGACATCATATGGATCCCTCTGGATGGTTCCAATAACTTTGTTTATCTGTTTTATGTGTTCCCTAACTGTGTATGTCATAATTTTTTGCAGTCTTTCCCTTTGATGTATTTTAATATGTTTGTCCATGTCAATTAGGTCCAGCAAGTCTTCTCTCATGTTTTCTTCCTCTTGGTTAAGGGTTGTTCCTGTAGTTGGCATTTCCTGCTCTTCACTCTCTGTATGGGTTGAACTGGAACTTCAGCTGTTTTACTCGGATATGTCACTTGATGTGCACTTTGCTGGGTGTCTTTAGGAGATGTGTCATGTTTGTTTCATGTACCAATATTGGCTGAGCAGTTGTCTGCTGTGACTTACCAGATGATATTGGTGGAGGCTGAGTCTCTACCTCAAATCCTTCTTTCTTTAACTGTTCAAGGACTTCTATTTCGATGTGTTGCCTTTCTAGATCACTAAACTGTGCACTTTTCATTACATTCCACTTTTGTGTGGTTATTCTTTTCTTTGTGATGTTTGCCATATCTGGATGTCTCTGTCTATATGTCTGTTCGAATATGTCTGTAATTTTCGTTGCTGTGCTGGTAAGAGCTGCTTTCTTTGCATAAATGCTACACCATATCAGATCCCTTTTCTTTGCTGTGTCCCATGTATCTGCTCTTCCTGCTATGAAAGCCTCTGGTACCTCTTCCTTCCCTTTGCTACCTCTTCACTTGCTTCCTTCTGTAGTCTGCCCAAGTTAATCTCATCTATGTATTTTTTTTTTTTATTTGTCCTATTAGGGATCTAAAGTTTGCATCTGTCACACTGTTCAGTTTGTCTGTGGCAATTATTTCTCTCTGCTGCAATTTGTTCGAAGTCTGATGGTATATCCTCTTACTGGAAACTCAGTGCGTCGCATTATAATAACAATACATAATTTCTAGTTTGTCCTCGTAAGTCCACTTAACTGTTTGCAGTCCTCTGGGCTGGCCTATCAGTCTTTTACTGTTTGTGGCTTGCTGGCTTCTGCTGCTACCACTGGGACCATGCATTCCATGATCTGACACTGTGGCAGGGATGGTACTGTTACTCGAGGATACGGCACTATCACATCGTCCAACCCTTGCCCAGTGCCTCAGGCTAGGTTGGGCACTTTTTATGCTGGGATCTGTGTGCCCAGCTTTCAGTTTCATTTTTGTCTCTTTCCATACTATATATTGTCTATACAGTAGTATCGCCTTGGTGAGATTCTGTTAAAACAGGGCCCACCACGTGAAGGTACTCACCAAGACTTGAGCACGAAATAACTGTGGCTTGTCACTAGTGTCACAAATTGCTCCACCAACGATTCGTCACTCTCACTTCATCACTCCATCCGAGCCCTTCATCACTCTCTCCAGAGTGAATTTTCTGATGTCTTTTCAGGTGATGCTTCTGGCTAAAACTCTTATCACATTCAGCACATTCATATGATCTGTCTCCTGAGTGAATTTGCTGATGTATTATCAGGCCACTCTTCTTGCCAAAACTCTTGTCACATTCAGCACATGTATATGGTTTCTCTCCAGAGTGAATTCTCTGATGTAATATCATGGTATCCTTCCGAGCAAAACTCCTGTTGCATTCAGCACATTTATATGGTTTCTTTCCAGAGTGAATTCTCTGATGTATTATCAGTTTACTCTTATCACAAAAATGCTTTTTGCATTCCTCACATTTATATGGTCTCTCTCCAGAGTGAATTTGCTGATGCCTTTTTAAGTGATACTTCAGGCCAAAACTCTTGTCACATTCAGCACATTTGTATTGTCTCTCTCCAGAGTGACTTTGCTGATGCCTCGTGAAGATACTCTGGGCTGTAAAACTCTTGTCATATTGAGCACATTTATATGGTTTCTTGTGAATTTGGTGTGTTATAGTTTTATGCTGCAAAGTAAAAACATTGTCAATACATTTAACTGTATTTAGCTTGCTTAAATGCCTCTGATGTTTGGTACATTTAAATTGCCCTTCTCCTTCCTGAATCTGTTGTTGTACAGCACTGAGATGTAGGTCATGGAAACTCTTCCTGCACCGAGGACACTGATGAGGTTTCTCTGTTGTATGACTCAGCTGGCAATTCTCAAGCAATGATGGCTGGTTCCAACTCTTATTGGATTCAAATGTTCTGCTGACTGAAAATAGGTATTTAATTAGTATTGTATTACAATAAGGAAACACATGCATCATTTGTTTTTATCTTCATCTTTTTGAGAGCTCCGTCAGTTTTCCAGAGAATTATCCCTAGAAATGTGTTTAAGCCATTTCCATTTTAAAATACTGTACTTTAGATTAAATTAGTTTGTCTGCAACATTTCAGTTTATTGTTTTTGTTGATAATATTTCTATTAATGGATCTGACCAATTCTGGCATCTCATTGGTCAGCTCCTGGTAACAAGGGAGTATGTTGATAGGTAATAAAGCATAGCAGGAGGCCAATGCTAACCAAAAAAGTAATGATACAGGACAAAAGATCATTAAGCAACTCAAACCAAACCATATGCAAACTTTCCAGCAGAGGAAAAAAAATTACATTACATTTTCAAAAACAGTAACCAGAGTCAGAGTAGGACTGAGTAAAATATTAATCTGCAGCTACCCCCACCCAAAGTAAAAAAAAAAAAAAAAGGAAAACAAAAGCAGATTTTTTAAATGCAGGCAGTCACTGATGTCAGGCAAAGCACATTACAACTGCTGCCACTTCCTTCACAGAGTAGAAAACAAAAATCACATGTTTTATGCAGGTAGTCATCAGAGCCAGTCAGAATACAAAGCAATTGCAGCTACCCCCAAGTAAAAAACAAGAATCACATTTTTAAAATGCAGACAGTCACCAAAGTCAGACAGAGTACAATACAACTGCAGCTACCCCTCCTCTGAGTGGACAAAAAATAAAAGAAATCACATTTTTGTAATGCAGACAGTCACCAATGCCGGTCAGAATACAATGCAACTGAAGTTACAGCACCTTCAAGTAAAAATCAAGAATCATATTTTTTTAAGACAGTCACAATACAATGCAAATGTATTCTGATTGGCTCAGGTGACTGCGCTATAAAAATGTGATTCCCCTAAGTGAAAAACAAAATCACATTTTTAGAATGCAGGTAGTCACCAGAACTAGTCACAGTACAATGCAACTGAATTCTTATTGACTCTGGTGACTGTCTCCATTATAAAAAGTTGATTTCCCCAGAGAAAAAAGCATATTTTTAAAATGCAGAGTTACTAAAGTCAAACAGAATAAAAAAACAAAATCACATTTTTATTCTTTATTTATTTGAAATTGTTCCAAGTGGGATAAACCCATGAGATACAGCATCTCATTTTCATGGGGGTCCCAGGGAGGATAGCAGCAGTGAGCAGGTTTGATAATAATGATATTTGCACATGTTCATGTTAAATAACTTTTCTTCTTTATGTTTTATGTATTTTTGTATTTTTTTGTGTGTGTATTATTATGTATGTATAAGTATGTTTTGTAACTTGTCGCTGGTGAAAATGGGCAGTTTTTTCTCATCCTGCTTACAAGAATAAAAAATAAAAATGAAATGAATGAAAAGTTAACTTAGTCCACCAGGAATAGTTACCCTAAAGACTGAAGTATACACAGGAAAGATAAACAAGTTCTGAATGTACGTATATCCAAACAGTAAGCAAAACAAGCATACAAAGTGGGTTCAATGCTTTTTATATAGTAATACAGTAACAAGTCACTAAAGCCAGACAGTACAGCTTCAAATATCCCACCTAAATAAACAAGCATTTATCAATGCCAAACATTTTTGCTTACATGATTCATAGTGTCATAGTAGTGTACAAGTCATTAGCTATTGGCCATGTGACTCACCAGTTTTCAATCATGATAGATAAACTTTCTTTCCCTTATAAATGTATCCAATGAGTTCTTGAAGGATTCCATTGAATCAGACATTACTGTGTCTTCAGGCAGGCTGCTCCATACCCTTACAACCCTGTGAGAGAACCAGTTCCCTCTCTTTTCTGTTTTGCGCAAACCCCTTTTGTCTCTTTCAGATGTCCTCAATGCTAATCCAATGCATCCCATTATCTCCCTATTTCTTAGTGCTCTGTATACAATACAAAGATCGCCTAGGATGCTCCCGTACTCCAAAGAGTACAGGTTTAGTTCTACCAACCATTCCCTATAGGGTCTAGTAGATAAAGAGTTTTATTTTTTTGGTGGCTTTTCTTTGTGCACTTTCCAACAGTTTGATGTTCTTGATAGATATGGGTGCCCAGTGCTGCACACAGTACTCCAGGTGGCAGTGTGCCAAAGAGCTCTACAGGGGAATTAATACCTTTTTTCTCTGCTCACTATGTTTCTATGTTGCTCCTACTGACTGCCTCCCTACATTGCTCATCTTGAGACATCTTGTTTGTTGTGATAACTCTTAGGTCTCTCACTCTGCATTACCTCAATCTCTTCCCCATACATGTAATACACCACACTTTTGGTTCTGCAACCCACGTGCATTACCTTGCACTTATCCGTGTTGGACTTGAGTTTGTGTGACCTCTCCCACACCTCAATACTATCTATCACCCCTTGGAACATTTTAATTGTCTCCTTACTGTCCACAATTGCTCCAACCTTAACATCATTTGCAAATTTTGAATTCCAGCAGCTACTGTTAGTTTGCAATGTAAAGATAAATATTCCAAAAAGTGTTGATCCCAAGACTGACCTCTGAGGTACTCCACTCATGACTTCAACACATGAAGACAAGTGTCCAGCTATGCAAATCCTTTGTCTTCTTCCTTGCAACCATACAAACATACGAACATATGAAATTTGCCAGCAGATAAAGGCCTAGAGGTCTATCAAGTCTACTTGAATGTGCAGCTAGCACCCCTTATTCTGCAGCTGCCCCTCCCTTCCACCCTTCCCCTTTATTGACCCTCCCCCTTGTCCTATCCCATCACCTTTTGAAGCAGTCCACTGTTCTACTGGATACCACTTCTGCAGGTAATGCATTCCACCCAGCCACCACCCTCTCTGTAAAAAAGTGTCTCTCATCTCCTCCTGAACCTTCCTCCTCCAGTCTCATATCATGGCCCCTGGTGTCCCTCCCTCCCTTACTTTGAACAGCCCCTCTGTACCTGTCTTGTTTATTCCTTTCATGTACTTAAAGGGTTCCAATCATGTCCCGTCCTCCTCTCCTCCAGTGAGTACATGCTCAACTCCCTCAGCCTCCTCTCGTATGATAAGTCCCCAGCTCCTTGATCATCTTTGTCACCCTGTGCTGCACCCTCCAATAACTTAATGTCCCTTCAGATATGGGCACCAGTACTGCACGCAGTACCCAGGTGCGGTCTAACTAATGACCTATACAGTGGCAGAATCATCTCCTCCTCCTCGAGGATATACCCTTGCAATACAACCCAGCATTTGTTGGCCTTGCAGCTGCCTTCCCACATTGTGCTGAGTTGTTCATTTTACCCTGTAATGAGCACCCCAGATCCTTCTCCTCCTCTGTCTGGGCTAGCTGCACTTCAGCTGGTAACTCCTCCTTGGGTTCTTCATCCCAAAATGCAGCACCTTATACTTTTGGCATTAAACCCCAGTTGCCAGGTGTCTGACTAGGTTTCCAGCTTTGCCAGATCATCCTGAAACCCCTGCCATCCCCCTAGGTCATCTACCACTGCTCCTACCTTGGTATCATCAGCAAACAGTCTGATCTTGCTCTTGATGTCCAATGATATGTCTGCAATGAATATCCCAAAAAACACTGGTCTCAACACCGAGCCCTGTGGAACACCGCTCGGCACTACCCTTGGGTGTGAGAGCTCCCCATCCACCACCACCCTCTGTTGCCTTCCCTGAAACCAGTTCCCTACCCATCTCACCAGCTTTGCACCTGCCCCTGTGCCTACTCACTTACTTCCCAGCCTTCCATGTGGCACTGAGTTGAATGCCTTCCTGAAGTCCAGATACAGGACATCCACTGCATGGCCCTTGTCCAGTTGCCTAGTTACCCAGTCATAGAACTCCACCAGGTTGGTTTGGCAGGATCTGCCCTGTATGAAGCCATGCTGTCTGCTGTCCTGTAGTCCTTTGGCCTCTAGGAGGGCCACCAGCCTTTCCTTCAGGATAGTTTCCATCAGCTTACCCATGATGGATGTGAGGCTTACTGGTCTGTAGTTTCCCGGTTCATCCTTGGGGCCACTCTTGTGGAGGGGCACCACATGAGCCATCCTCCAGTCTTGAGGTACACACCCCAAATGTAGTGAGGCATTAAATAGGTCTGCCAAAGGTCCTGCAAGGACCTCTGCAAGCTCCTTCAGTACCCTGAGGTGGATGCCATCTAGGCATGGCACCTTATCCACCCTCAGTGCCTTCAAACCCTCCCAAACTCTGCCCTCCATGAGTTCCCCATCTGTCACCCCTGACCCCCTGTTTCTGCCATTTCTCCCCCCTTGGGTGTCACCCCCTCTTCTCTTTAGTAAATACTGAGCAGAAGTACTCATTTAGTGCTTCTGCCTTATCGCACCCTGCTTCCACCCAACCCCCTCCTTCCTAATCCCTACTATGTGGTCCTTACAGCTCCTTTTCTCCTAATGTACCTAAAGAAGTCCTTCCCCTTTTAATGCCTTGTGCCAGCCTGAGTTCCGTAGATACCTTGGCTCCCCTTACTGCCCTTGTCACCTCCTTCGATTCCATCAAGTACTCCTCCCTGTCCTCCCCTCTCCCTGTTTTCTTGTACTTCCTAAAGGCAGCTCTTTTCCTCCTTACCTTTTCCATGACCTCCTTGCTCAACCAGCTCAGTTTCTTAGCCCTTGCCTTCTTGCTTTGGGCCTTGCAGCAGGTTTTGGTTGCCTCCACTATCCCCAGCTTTATGAGCTCCCACCTCTGGTTAATGTTCATACTAGACTGAATTCTGGCCAGGTACCCTTTTACCACTGCCCCCATCCTCCCAAAGTAGGCCCTCCTGAAGTCCAGCACTCTTGTGCTAGATTCCACTCCTTCCTTGCCCATATCCAATGTGAGCCATACTGAGTGGTGGTCACTCCCTGACAATGGTTCCTCCACTGTAAGTTCTCTTACAAAGTCCCCATTTGCCAGCACAAGGTCAAGGGTATTCCCTAACCTGGTTGGTTCACTGACCATTTGCAGCAGGAGACTGTCCTAGAAGGCATCCAGCAGTACCTGCTCCCTTCTGTTCCTGGTTGTTGGGGTACTCCAGTCCACTCCTGGCATGTTGAAGTCCCCCACAATCACCACACTATCCTTCTCACAGGTCCTCTTGATCTGTCCTACTAGTTCCCTGTCTAACTCCTCCGTCTGTGATGGCAGCCTGTACACCACTCCCATTCTAAGAATCCTATTCTTGGAGTCCTGGATTTGCATCCAAATTGACTCCGTACTACCCTCCTCCCCTTCCTTCTTTACACACTTCAGTTCTTCCTTCACATATAGTGCCACACCCCCTCCTTTCCCAATCACCCTGTCCCTACAAAATTACCTGTACCATGAGTCCATATATTTAATTAGATTTATTGGCATCTTCATGTCCTGAAGTTCCTTTATCAAAATGTCATGGGGCATGCTGTCAAAGGCCTTTGAGAAGTTCAAAAACAACACATCTATGGGGAGTCCTACATATAGGGCACTACTAACAGGCTCAAATAATTGTAAGAAATTAATCAGGCAGGACCTTCCTGCCCTGAACCCATGATAGTTTATATCTTAACCCACCCTCTGTTATATGTACCATAATTTCATTTCTGACAAACTCTTCCATCATCTTGCCCACAATGGAAGTTAGGCTTATAGGCCAATAGTTGTTCGCTTCAGCTTTAGATCACTTTTTCTGTACTGGGATGACTGTTGCCTCTCTCCATTCTTTAATTATGGTCTCCTGTAAAATGAAAGTGGAAAATATATCTGATAGGGGGCCTGCTATTTTGCCTGCCAGTTTCTGCAATAATAGGGGATGAAGGCCATCCAGACCAGGGGATTTATTAGTTATTTGATGTTACTACTTCTAGTAGCCACTGTCTTGTGAATTTTGGATTCCACAGAGCTAAGTGGTATAGGTCCCCATATTCAGAGCCAGCCATCTGCACTGTGCTGGCAGGAGCACTGTGTGGCAATTAGTGCATAGTCAGCTCAGGGTAAATATTCAGACAATTAGTACATCCCAACATGAACGCGCTAAATGTTTTAATATAGGTACAGGTCAGCACAGTGCATCATAACTATGCATTGTGTTAACACATCCCCAGACAAAATATGTCCCACAGGAGGCTGATGAGGATAGCACAGCCCAAACAGGAATGCGCCAGGTTCCCTGTGGTCCATATTCAGCCCTAATATGTTAATAAGACCATTGGGCATGAAAAGATCTAGGAGCCATTTGCATGTAAATTATGGGCTCATTAGCATGTATGTACATTTCCCTCATGAACACCAATTCTGTAGTTGTCTTGAATTATAGTGGTATGGTAGTGCCACTATAGTTAGGGTTGAGTAGGCAGTTTAATGTTAAATCCCTAGATTTGCACTTTAACAGCTTCGTCCCCATTCAATGGAATTGCAAAAACATTTGCATGCACAGTCTGTGGGTAAAGGTCTCTTGAACTGCCACGTTTCATTCCAGTCAGATGTCCAGATTCCTAGATTCAGACAGAGCAAAAATTGAATATCTTTTTTTTTTTTGTCATGATCTACAGCCCAGATGGTTTGGAATTTTAATCTAAAATTATCAGGATGGAAAGGGCCTGTTCCAGAATGGTGTCTTTAATTGGCTTGTTAACAAATATTAATCCTTTTCAGAGTTATAAGGATTTGAAATTTCGGTTCTGAGCATGCTCAGGTATTTTAGATAAATGTTTGACACAAAAAAATCTGGCCATACAAAAGAGGATTCTCTTTCATGAAGGAGGTAATCCTCTTTTATAAGAAAAAAATCCTCTTTCATATGGTGGCTATCTTGTTTCTGTTTTTTTCAAATTTTTTAAAAACCCATAAAAGTGATACCCTGCAAAGATACCAACACATGTATCTTGCTAAACGGGGTCTGTTTAGCACCATTCTGCAATTAGTTTTTTTGAAAAATGACCCAGAAATGTGTTTTTAAAGCTTACCAACATTTTTCTTTTGTGAGATGTTTTTCTCTCATATGGCCATATGAAAGAAGAATAGGGCATGCTAAAGAAGATTAGGGCCATACAAAAGAGGATTTTGTACTCAATTTCAGATTCTTCTCTCATATGAAGGCATCTTCCTCTGTGAGCTCATGAAAATCTTACAAAAGAAAATGCCTTCATATGAAAGAAGAATTTGGATTTCGTTCTTTTTTCAAATTTTTCTTTTGTATGAACCAATCTTCTTTTGTGGGTTCATGAAAATTTTACAAAAGATCAGTTCATATGAAAGAAGAATGTGGACTTAGTTTTTTTCACATTTCAAAATTGAAAAGTCATAACTCTGTGAACATATGGAGTTAAGGGACAATCTATAGGTCAAATAAAAGATGTCAGTTAGTGCTACAAGACTAACACATAACACCCCCCTCAAAAATATGGGCCATATAATAACTATAACAAGCATTTGTCAATGCCGAACGTTTGCTTGTAGGTATTTGCAGTGGTGTTTGGCATGTATGGTGCTTTAACCTAATGCCCTGTGCGATTGCTGGTATTTGCACAATAAATTGTCAGCATGACCTTTTTGTTACCCCCATTGTGCGCTACATAGGCGGAAACACGTTTTGGGCAGGATGTGAAAAATGACAGCTGTACTGCTCATAAGGAAGTGTGGTAAAATGGCAATGTTGAAAATCTGGAGTGGAAATATTGAAAATTCGCAAACCTAGGAGCGTGCATGGGAACTGTGCAATGCATGCTGGCAAAACAGTGATTGTTAGGAATTTTTTCTCCAAATTGTCAACATTGGCATTTTAAAACCTCTGCTAATGAACAGTGTCACTGTGATTGTCTTACTGTGTGCCATACATTGATTTTGCACACCGACTGCGCCATTGTGCAGTACATGGGCGGAAACACGTTTTGGGCAGGATATGAAAAATGACAGCTGTACTGCTCATAAGGAGGTGTGGTAAAATGGCAATGTTGAAAATCTGGAGTGAAGATATTGAAAATTTGCAAACTTACGAGCGTGAGTAGGAACTGCACAACGCACGCTGTAAAACAGTTATTTTTAGGAATTGGATTCACCAAATTTTCAACATAGCCATTTTAAGATCTCTGCTCATGAACAGTGACACTGTGATTTTCTTAATGTGTCCCATACACTGAGTTCACACAGCGACTGTGCCATTGTGCGCTACATGGGTGGAAACACGTTTTGGGCAAGATGTGAAAAATGACAGCTGCAGTGCTCATAAGGAGGTGTGGTAAAATGGCAATGTTGAAAATGTGGAGTGAAAATATTGACAATTCGCAAACTTACGAGCGTGCATAGGAACTGCACAATGAACACTCGTAAAACAGTTATTTGTAGGAATTTTTGCCAAATTTTCAACATAGCCATTTTAAGACCTCTGCTCATGATCAGTGTCACTGTGATTTTCTTAATGTGTCCCATACATTTAGTTGGCACACCGACTGCGCCATTGTGCGCTACATGGGCAGAAACACATTTTGGGCAGGATGTGAAAAATGACAGCTGTACTGCTCATGAGGAGGTGTGGTAAAATGGCAATGTTGAAAATCTGGAGTGCAAATATTGAAAATTTGCAAACGTACGAGCATGCGTAGGAACTGCGCAATGCACGCTCGAAAAACAGTAATTTTTAGGAATTTTTTCACCAAATTTTCAACATAGCCATTTTAAGACCTCTGCTCATGAACAGTGTCACTGTGATTTTCTTAATGTGTTCCATACATTGATTTCGCACACCGACTGTGCCACTGTGCGCTACATATGCGGAAACACGTTTTGGGTGAGATGTGAAAAATGACAGCTATACAGCTCATAAGAAGGTGTGATAAAATGGCAATGTTGAAAATCTGGAGTGAAAATATTGAAAATTTGGCGAATTTACAGCCTGTGTTGGAACTGCGCAACGACGTTGTAAATAATATGTTGATTTTGATACTAAATTTCATTGTTTTTAGACCTTTTCATATCGATAAACACTGTCATGGCATTATTCGAGCCCGCGTTGATTTCACGCAGTGACTGTGCAGTGCCTGCGAAATCACCCTTCGGGCCTGAATAACACCATGACAGTGACATCATTCATGAGAAGGGGTCCCAAAAACCCCATGTTGAAAATTTGGTGCAAAAATTCCAAAAAATGACTGAGATATGCAATCAAGTTGAAACCCCCCTATCTAGCCCATTATACAGCTTACCGGCATTTCCTCAGTTCACGGTCACCTTTGAAGAGTACAGACGTGTTCCTGGTCCACCAAAGATCATTGCGCCCAGAGTCCAGAGGTAAGTATGGGGTGAGGGGTGTGGGAGGCTGGTGCGGTGGGTGGGTGCTGGCTAGGGGCGTGGCTGGGAGATCGCACACGGACCGTTTTATTTTACAGGTTTAAAAAAACGACGACATGGACATTTGCCACGCTGGGGTGGGCCTCAGCATGGCAGAAGATGGCGGCTGGAGGAGCCGACAGGGGATTGGGCACCCCATCGGCAAACTACACGGGGGCCGAGAGCTGACGGGGATTGGGCACCCAGTCGGCAAAAAACCATTTGCCACACTGGGGTGGGCCTCCCAGCGTGGCAGCAGGATGGCTTGGGGGCCGTGAGTCGACGGGGATTGGGCACCTGTCGGCAACAACGCTTGCCATGCTGGGTGGCCTCAGCTGCGGCACCAAAGCTTTGGGGTCATGTGATGCGCTGCTGGGGCAGCGCGTGACGCGAGGGGGAACGGCATGATGGCGGCACTCAGTGTGGCAGCAGTGCTTCCTTTGAAGCAGAGGAACACTGTTATCATAGAGCTCCTGCACCCATTGGTGCAGGACCACATGCCTGCTCAAGGGAGCAGTGCATTGATGGAGAGGCACACTCCAGTGCTGCTCTTCCCTAAACGCTCCTTTATGCATGCGCAAGCTAACGTAAAATGAAAAAAAAAGTCTCTAGAGGACAAAATTTCAATTTAAAGGCATAACTCTGGATCCAGTCAATACCATGCCAACAAAACGGTGCAGTGAAAAAACAAGCTGGTATTATAGCATGCACAGTTTTGGAGTTAGTATATCTATATATATATGTATGTGTGTGTGTGTATATATATATAATATATATATATATATATATATATTTATACAGTGGGGTGAAGCATACCTCTCAACCTCTTGTCTCCTGAATCAGGGACAAGGCTTAAAAAAATCAGGGACAAAGACCCAAAATCAGGGACACATCTTAAGAATTGACTCAGTTCATTCAGAATGCAGATAGAATAAGAGGATTTGTGTTAAGATGCATTTTCTGAAGAAAAACAAGTCTGAATCTTTAATGTTTGACATTATTTTGTTATTTTAATCCCCACTCTTCTGCCACAAAAACACAAATTTTACTAGGGACAGAGGAAAATTTTGAGGCAAAATCAGGGACATCCCTGAAAATCAGGGACGGTTGAGAGGTATGGGGTGAAGTGATATGCTATGAAGTAAATGGTGTTATTTTCACAGCCATTGTATAACCACTGTGATGACATCACCACTGTGGATTTATTTCCTGATAAACCCACAGTGTCTACATCACTAGCAAATATACAAGAATGGTGATGTCACCAGAGTGAGACCATCTACACTGCAGCCTGCATTTAATAGCTTCACAGTTTCTCTTTGTCACTGAATCCTGCAACTAACTCAATTAGCATTATAAAAGGCAATCACCTGTGTCTCATAGTTATTCTGACAATCCTAGCCCATTACTGTGCTGCTCTAATCTTCAAACCAGCCTCTTTCATAAACCAGTTTCTCTTTCTGAGTGAAGCCAGCAACTTACTGAATAGTCTGTTTCTCACTCCTAACTGCAGGTAACACAATTATCATTGCAAATCACATGCACCTGTTTCTCATAGTGTCTAACAGTTTCAGCCCATTCAGAAACACTTACACACACTCAGACCACACATAAACAGTGCTGTCAGTATACCCTAGAGTTTAGAGTAACAAGCAATGAACAAACTTCCTACATCCAGCAGCCCAGTCCAGTGTTTGATTCTCACAACTTCCATTTCAATACTGTGTGACTCTGAACAAACCACTTAACTGCCCAGTGCTCCCAGGTCCCCCCTTAAAACTTACCCAGTTACCAAAATAAGAGTAAACAGGGAGAAAACACAGACAAAAATGTTCCCAATGGATAGTAGCCCTATTGTATAAATCGCACACATGATGTGTGACTTGTGGAATATGGCAAACATTTGCACTCGTGCAGAGTGAACTGCAATAATATCACTTGTGCCTTCGGTACTCGTGATATTATCACAGTCCACTCTGCACTTGTGCAAGTATTTTCCATATTCCACACTCGCCCATCATGTATCCCCATATATATATATATATATATATGCAGTATTTTTCACCACACCTGCTTTTTGATGTCCACATAGTTTTGTTGGTGTGATTCTGACCTACACCCAACTCTGTCACTAGTTGGAGTTAAGAGATATGTCAAAATAAAAGGTCTCATTGAGTACTACAAGATTAATACAAGATTAATAAGATTACTAAATAATGCCCAGCACCCCAAAGTTACCTCCCAACTTCACTACAGTGCCAAATCCGCAATTAAAAACTGATCATAATCAAAAATGCACCAAGGGTGTATATCCCCTTGGAATAGAACCATAGCAACTTTCGTACCAAACCAACAAAAATATACATAGTTATGGCTACAAAATATCAAACACACATTTCTGCCATTATATAATGAGCTGCCATAAGTTAAGAAAAGCACACTTAATATATTTTTTCTTTGACGAGAGCCCCACAAAAACAATTACAATGAAGCAGATAAATTGTTTTCCTCAAGGCACTGAAGCTGGGTTCTGCACTCCCACATCCACATGAATGTGTGAATCTAGGAAGGCATGATGGAAGTGAAGGCCTACAGTGCCCTGCACTTCTGCAGTGATATGGATGTGTTCACACAGGTCCAAATGAGGACACGATTTTACTATCAGAAAAAGTAAGGAAATTCTTTGCAAAAAACTGTTGATGCATTAGTTAGGATTCAAATTAAAGTAGGGAAATGTGGAGTTAGCGTTTCCAACCCTAACTCCCCACCCACTACCCCCCAAGCAGCAAAAGGAAAAAAAATATTATAGTTTCGGCTGTCCTGAGTCTTGGTAATTCAGGGGAAGGCTCTTCCTTGGGATTTCAGCCCAAATGCTCACTCTAGTCTGATATTGCCTTCAAATATACATATCTGTGTCTTCCTACATGCTGCAAACAAACTGTGGGCCTTGTCTTCAGAAAACAGATCACATCTGATGTTATTTGATAATGCAATGGAGGGAGCATCAGCAGGGTTTGACCTTAACATTGTTTTACTAGCCCCAAACCTAGTGTAAATTGGTCAGGGCTAGTGCAGCTAACCCTCTACTTGTCCGCCTTGACTAGTGCAGGTTTTCCATGGCTGTTAATGAAGTTAACAATGTCACCACTTTAGCAGGCTCTAGTCATCATGCTGATCTAGCTGGTGTGATTAACACCTCATTAAGAACTGCAGGTATCTGGCAGTTCAAGAAGGGGATCCCACAAAAGGTTCAATGTGTGAGCATTTATCACTCCACTGTCAGAATTTTCAGCTAGTGTCCAGGGTGTGATCAAGAGTAGAAGCTGTTAAGTCACTAGCTTCTAGTTTTCTGAATATCTATCTGATAATTTGTCCCAAATTATTAAGACCAGTGCTCCTCATTTCTCTACATTTTAAGTATCTGTATCCTAAATTTCAGTGAGAAAATGCTAAAAGGCATACAGGGTCTGCTCTGCAGGTGGTGGATTTTATCCCAGCCTCACCACAGGTGCTCTCTCTCCTATTCAAATCTATCAACCCTATTCTTTCACTTCTTTTTTACTACATTTTGGTGTCTGTATCTAATACTGACCTTCCCGCGCCACTTCTGGAACACAAAAATATTGGCCCTTATAAAAATGCCCTGCACATCCACCTGGCCCAAGAACTCCAATGTGTCTGCTAAATTGATGTTTTGTGCTGTCTTACATTTATTTTGCCAAGGAACCTTTGTAAGAGAGTCATCCTGACTCAAAGGTATTAATCTGCCACAGAAATAAATAAATATTTCAGTGATAAAATGCTTAGAGGTATATAGGGTCTGCTCTGCTGGTGGTGGGTTTTATCCCAGCTTTAACATACCTGCTCCTCTCCTCCTCTCCTCTCCTCTCCAAATCTCTCAACTCTGTACCTTCCCTTGACAACCCTGCAGACCATACTCTGAAATGACTATCCATATACACATTGCTTCCCTTACTGGCAAATGTAAGGGTCCCCAGCTCTTCAAAATGGACCATGCCAGCCAGCACTATCCATACAGTCCACCCATATCCTACTCAGCATGTCCCTTTATCCTAAAAACAAAGCTTTGGAGGCATGTATGGTATAAAATACTTCAATAAAACATATAATTTGAAAAGTTAAAATAAGCTTTCCTGGCTCCTGGGTGCATAGATCATCATATATAGAAACAGGGGTAGTATAGTATCATGCCTGTGCAGTGCTTACCCTGGTCTGATGAAAGGAGAATGTTTAAGAAATGTTACTGTTGGGGCATAGCATGTTAAAGCCAATACTTTTAAATATAAATGTCAAAGTTTTCTGTTTCCCAGTCCCCTTAAGCTTGTGTAGCCCCCTTCCCAAAGAAATCCTAGATGTGCTCCTGACTCACTTGACACCGTGTGAAAAGTTCCAGAAGTGCTGGGCTCCAGCAGATCTCAGGGTGGGGTCTGAAAGTGTCTTTCTCTACCAGAATCTCTATTACAGTGTGGGTGGTGGTGAGAGTTTGATGAGGTGCATTATGATGCAGCTATTGTGTGTGCAGAGCAAGGCCTACCTTGACTGAACATTTGTTGCTGTGAGATCCTCTGGTTCAGGGGTTGCAGAAAGAAGAGAGGAGGACAAGGTACAAAACAATGGGGGGCACACTGTGTGTGTGATGGCTCTGCAGTCTTTTTTTCAGCTGGGCCAGAAGCAATATAAGAGCAGCATACATATGAAATAATTGGAGTATTTTCTTGGCTTTCATTTTTTCCTGTATAAGTGATCAACATTTACAATTACAATTGTGGGCTAGTGCAACCATCTGCTACTGCAATTTTGAATCAACTTGTCCTGCTGGCTAGTGCAAAGAAAAGTAAAGGTTGACCTCTGAGCATCAGTGTTGAAAGCCCCAAAGAACAGCTCACCCCTGATTCACCAAGATTCAGGACAGCCGAAACCATATTTTTTTTCCTTTTGCTGCTTGGGTGGTGGGAAGGGGGAGTTAGAGTTAGAAACCCTAACACTTCATTTCCCTACTTTTGTCGCTTTAAGCTGAACCCTAACCGGTGCATTAACACAGCTTTTTATTTTTCAAAGAATATTTAATATAACGTGTCAGCAGGTGTCTACAGATTGGCCACAGTTCGCAAGAGGTTCTGCTGGGGAGACACACACACAGTAATGTGCACACTTATCCTATATAAAGGTGCCTACCTCCTGCCACTATATTGTTGCACTTATTGTATATACCTACCTGTTTTCTGTTGCAATCTGTATATTATATTCCAGCTCTGTACTCATTACGTTCTCTGTATTTCAGTTTGTGCAATTGTATATAGTTCTCTAGAATGTTCTTAAGCTTATCCGTCTCCCCTTCCCCCCAGGACACATCTGAAAATGAGCTATTTGTGACTCAGTATGTTTTTCCTGGTGGAACACTTTAATAAAAAAATTAAACAGCAGGACTTAACTACATGCAGCTGCAAGCAGAAGGAAAGCAGGAGATGCTCTATCTAGAGTAAGGTGATAAAACCATTTTAAGGAGGGTGAGGGAGAGAAGAAGGTAGCCAGACATAAAAAGGAAGCAGCAGATTACTGGAGAAGTGCAGCTAATGAGAATTATGGTAGAAGGGAAAACAGGAAACAACATAGACTTTGATGGCAGATAAGGACCGCTTGGCCCACCTAGTCTGCCCATCTTCCTACCTATTGGATAAGCTAGTTAACCAACAGCTTATTTCTTCCTACCCCCCCATAAGAATTGCCTTATGTCTGTCCCATGCATTCTTGAATTCCCCTACTGTTTTTGACTACACGACCTCCTCAAGAAGGCTGTTCCATGTATCCACAACCCTCTCCGTGAAAAAATACTTCCTCACATTACCTCTGAGCCATCCCCTCCTCTATCTTCAAATTGTGCCCCCTTGTTCTTGCACATCTCTTTTTCTGAAAGATGCTACCCTCCTGGACTTTGTTGATTCCTTTGAGGTACTTTAAAGTTTCTATCCTGTCCCCCTCCCCGTTCTTCAAGGGTATACATATTAAGCACCTTTAGTCTCTCTTCATATGTCTTCTTGTGCAGACCCTGCACCATTTTGGCTGCTCTCCTCTGGACAGCTTTCACCCTGTCTATGTCTTTGTGGAGATGGGGTCTCCAGAAAATAACCTAGCCAGGGTAAGGTAATAAATCATTTTGGATACTCTAAGGAAGAGGAAGTAGATAATAATCATAGATAGAAAGAAGGAGCAGACAAGGTAGCTTCAACAGAAAAAAAAGAGTTAATGTGTTCCATGCTTAACAGCCATGGAGCCACAGTCTTTGTGGACATCTTCTAGAGACTGCAGTGCTGCCCCATTTGCACTCATCTCTCTGAGCTGAAGGCAGAGGTCAAAGGACTCCAAGACAAGCTGGCAGGATGCTGAGGACCCTTTGCCCCACCCAAGAGCTACCAAGGATGCCACCACTACATCTGAAGATGCCTAGACAGAGGCCTAACGGCTGTATCCTTGTGGGCCCTGGAAGGGTGGGGGTAATGATTAGGGCACACATTCCTCAACCTGTGCCAGTACAAAATTCCTTCACACTATTGGTGGAACAGGACTGCTGGGAGGAGGCACTCAAGGTAAGTGGCTAGGGAGGATGTGGGGGTCCTCAGAAGGGGAGGCCCCGAAGTGGGAGGAAAAGGCCCCCAGTGAGGGAGGGAGGAAGAAACTGCTGGTAGGGGACTCTACTGTTATGGAGACAGACTTAGTGGAGAGAGCTGGAGAGTAGAGAGAGATAAAGTGCCTCCTGACACTTTGGCTCGGTGGAACAGTGAGTTGATCAAGTGGATTACTAGGCCAACAGGTCACAAATGGCAGCAAGATGTCATTAGAAAAGCAGTACAAAAGACAAGAACCCCTAGGCAAATGCCCTGAAGCAAGGGTTACTCTAGAAGGGCATTGGCCATACAGCCAAATTTCAAAGAGTAACACAAAGTACAGTTACATAGGTACTTACCATAACAGAAGATCTTCGAGAGAATCTCTTGCAGCAGGTCACACATATAGGAATCTTCCCAGCCACAGGTGTTTCCAGCTGGAGGATTTTACCAGCAGTTGACCTGGGACCACCTATGATGACATCACATATTGTGCCCTGAGACATACAAATGTGGGTGGTCCCAGATGCTCCTCAGTTCTTTTCCCTGTCAGTGACTGTATATGGTTGATGTAACCCAAGAGGCATCCAAGGGGAACTGAGGAGGAAATAGGAGTACCCCGTTGTGATTTAGAGAGCAGGAGCAAGTCTCCCTCCTAGAGCAGGAAGCCAGGGAGCCAGAGGGAGGGGCAGCATGACCTGCTGTAAGAGATTCTCTTGAAAATCTACTGTTACAGTAAGTACCTACAAAACTGTACTATCTTCATCGAGGATATCTCTTGCAGCAGGTTACACATATAGGAATGAATCCACAGCAGTTGGGATACAAATTGGGTGGTGGAGAGATAAACAAGAAATTAAGGCAACAGTCCCTGCAGGACTGCTCGACCGAAATTGGTCCTTCTTTTGGATGCTATGCCCAAACTATAATGCTTGGTAAAGGTGTGAACCTTTGATCAGGTTGCTGCTTCACAAATTCCTGCTGCCGAAATGCCTCTAAAACATGCTGCTGAGGCTACCATCCCATGAGTGGAGTGAGGTTTTACCACACCTGGGAACTGTTTATCATATTTTATGGAGGGAAGCCGTCTATGCACCAGAGACTTGCCAGAGTCCTAGCTGGAGGGTTTCCCCAGCATATTATGAAACTATTCCTGCAGTCTTCAAGTGTGTTCTATCCGGGCCCATGCCATCGGAGGCCCAAGACCATCTATTCCTGTACCAGCAGATCATCCATGCAGTGAAAGACTGAGTTTGGGGAGTCAGCCCCTGCATTCCTACATCACGCAGGTCGCGGCCACCTGGTGGGAAAGGCTGTGAAGAGGAGGTGAGTCATGTCAGCCTTGGTCCCCATTGTCCAGATCAGCAGCTTAAGGTCTTCATTTCACCAGCCTGCCTTCTTGCCATTCTGGGTACAGTGAGTACATGAAACCAGGTGACTCCCTGCAACTGAAAAATCAATGTTTGCCTGTGATGCCAACTAATTCTTGTTCACCAGTTAATGTGGATAAGTGAGACTGGGTCATCTGGCCAGGAATACAATTTTGGGACTGGGGTTTACAAGTGTTTGTTCATACAAATAATCATTTTCCTTCCAACAAGGGCCCCTATGTCAGCTGCATCACTGGCCCCCTGTGACAACAGTCAGGCATGCCTGCACCTTAACCTGGGTACCCAGTGTTTGCAAACTGAAACAGTCAGGTGCCAATTTGCATGCAACTGATTTGTGCCTTCCATAGTACAGTAATTTTTTGCCTTGAATCTCACCCCACTAGCCTTGTTAATTCCCCCCCCTAATAAATCTGATTCATTGTTTACTGTTAACTGGGCCCGTGAGCATATTATTACCTGGTATAAAGGTGGCACAGTATGTGTCAGGGGTTGAAAGTACTGCTTTATGCTTGAAAACTGTCTTTACAGGAGGAGTACAGGGCACATGCCAGAGATCCAGACCGTGTTGGTAAGTGGGCTGAGCATGAGCATATCATTAATGGCCAAACTGTTTGGTGTTCTAATTGTTATATACTGCAGCTGTTCAGCTTTTTGTTAAAGGTCATTAGGTAGGATTGTGGGTGGTATTAGCTTCCCAGAGGGCTGTACCTACTATGATAGTTACCCACGTAAGAATTACTTTGGGCGGAGGTACCACAATCATAGCACTACTACTGACAGGGGATCACCCATACTAGGTAGTAATGAACCCAGGCCCCTCAACCTGTTATTAGGGATAGTAGTCCTTGGTATAATGGTGCCAGGGTTACATACTTATCTGCTGTCATCACCAGTCTTCATCTAGCTGCACGCCAATCCCCCTTGCCTTGTTCACTTTCAGAGCTGCAAGTTCCTTCACAACTCTTTTTTCTGAAAATGAACTCATCCACCCCCTTTAGTTCCTACTGTTCCCTGATAGTTCTTCCCACCTTCCTCCACTGTGAAGACTGAGCAGAAGTACATCTTCAGGATGTCTGCTTATTTTTTTGGTCCTCTTCTGTGTAGTCCCCCACCCCTGCTACTGCCCTACTTATCCTCGATGTCCCTCCCCTTGCTTTCCTCTTCTCACTTATGTACCTGAAGAAAGTCTTATCCCCATTGCTATCCCCTTAGCTACCCTTTCCTCTGTCTGTAACTTTGCTCTCTTCACTGCCTTTCCTACTTCCCTCTGTTTCACTTGGTACAGCCCTCCCAGTCTTCCTCCCTCTGCATTTCCTTCTACCTCCCAAGTGCCTCCCTTTTTTCCTTTACCACTTTGGGAACCTCCCTAGAGAACCCTAACAGTCACTTTTCCCTTCAGCCTTTATTCACTTCCTTCACACAGAATCAGGTTACCTGAATTATGCCCCCCTTGTTTTTCTTCACCGTACCTCCACCTTTCCCTGGCAATCCAACCCTATGAGGCAGTTTCTGAGGCAGTCTCTCATTTCTTTAAAACCTGACCTCCTAAGGTCCAGGACCCTCATACTCATTTGGTTTTCCTCTGTTCCTTGACTTAACATTAAACCACACTGTACAGTGATCACTGGTACCTAGGGGACTGCCCACTGTGATGTCTGCAATGCCATCCCTGTTTGTAAGCACCGTGTCCAGCACTGCACCATCCCAAGTGAGCTCATTCATTATACACCTGAAAAAGCCCCTTGCAGGGAGTCAAAGATGGCCCTGTTCTTTGCTGAAGTTGCAGTTGGAAGACTCCAATCCACATCTGGCACACTGACATCACCAATTAGCAATATCTGCCCCCTGCTTGCCACTGTAATGATGGCTTTCCCAAGTGCCCCTATCCCAACTCCTTTCACTGAGCTGGAAGTTGGTATACTGCTCCTGTGTAGATAGTGGCTCCAGTGCCTGACTCCAGGATGACCCACAGCACTTCCAACCATTCCTCTTCCTCTGGGTGCTGCTGCACTTCCGTGGCTTTGTTTTTCTCCCTTACATATAGTACAATCCCTCTTCCCCACCTCCTTTCCTTGTGTCTTCTGAACAGAGAGTAGCTCGGTATGGCCATGTCCCATTCATGGCTGTCAGTGCACCACAGCTCTGTTACGGTGACTAAATCCTGGCTAGCCTTAGCTATGATGGCTTCCATGTCTGTAATTTTATTTCCTAGACTCCTTGCATTGGTACACATAGCTCTCCATGCATTTTTCCCTCCCTGCCTCTTCCCTGTCATTGTTACTGTCTCCATTACCAGTCTCATTTGCTCCTTCCTTCTTACTTCCCTGATTTATAGCCACTTCGTCCTCTTCCTTGACCCCACTCCTGTCTACTTGCACTTCTGCCCTGGAGGAGTTTATCCTCCCTCTTGTGAATCCATGTTGCCTGCTTTCCTAGACATTGTTTGCCTCCAGGGATTCTATTGTTTGCTTTAGGATATATTGCAGCACTTCCCCTATTATAGATGTCAAATTCACTAGTCTATAGTTTCCTGGAGCATTCCTACTGCCACTTCTGTGCAGGGGCACAACATCAGCTGCTCTCCAGTCTCTCAGTACCACCCCAGTAATTACAGAGCAGTTGTAGATATCTGCTAGCGGTGCTATGTGAGAACCTGCACCATCTCCCTCAGCTCTCGTGTGTGTGTCCTGTCTGTTCCCACAGATCTGTCCATTTTAGCACTCTCAGTCCCTCTAGCACCCTGCCTTTACTAATGAGAACCCTACTGTACCCCTTCCCCTACCCCTCCCAATCCTTCAGTTCAGTTACACAGTCAGACAGTGGACCATTATCTTCTATTGTGAAAATTGATCAAAAAGTGATTCAGTATGTTAGCCTTACTCTTGTCCCCTACCTCCCATTCCACTACTTAATGTAATCTAACTATCTGTTCTTTAATCTTGCACGTCTCCTATATATACCATAATAATAATTTGTCTCATTGCTTGACACCCTATGCTAATCTGAGGCTGACTTGAGTGAACAGTTGGGCTCAAGCAGGTGGGTGGAATGATCTGGAAGAAAGATCAAGCAGAGGCAGACTACTTATGTATATATTCTGAATCTTCTGTAACAAAAAGAAAGGTGCATGAAGAGATGTTGGCAGTTACTGAGTATAACGGATGTTGCCAGTGTATGTGTTAAGGTCTGAATTTTCTTTTTTATTTTTTTTTAATCACAGTAACAATGGCAGTCCTTAACATTCTAGAAAAACTAATATTTGAAATTGGGTTCACTGATTTTATGTGTGCTGCATGCACTCTGTCCTCATTTGCAGTACTTGTTTTACATGGGCATTAAACAGATCCAATGCACAGGTAACAACCAATCAAGATGTAGGAATCTCCCAACCCATTTCATAAATGTTATACATATAACATTTACCAGATCATCTACTTACCATTGACAGTGCTTTCTTCAGCAGACTGCTGGTGTACGGTCCCATTCCTGTTCCCTGACAGCAATACTGGGGGTTCTTCATCTTTCATAATCACTGTCACGTAGTTTTCTGGGGCTAGAAATTCTGCTTCTGAAATGAGAGGTCAATCAGAGGTGATTGCACAACCACTGGCATTAGACCTATGACAAAGACATAACCCCCTGTATTGCAACTGGGGAAATCAGAGTCTGAGAATGGACTCAGGTTTCCCACCCAAGTATTATACCAATTATAATTTCCAGGTCGCCCCTGAAAAAGGGATCTCTGGTCTCAGTGGGCTTACCAAAATCCAAATAAATAATAAATAAATATAGACATAAACTGTGCACTGCAGCTAGGTAAGATCAGAGCCTGAAAATGGGTTCAGTTTATACACCCTGCAATGATACCAGTGATACACACATAACCTCATACCGTGCCAGCTGGGAGTCCCAATCTGAGAATGGACTCAAGTTTCCCACCCTGGTATTATACCAATAATGCAGACACAACCCCCTGCTCTGCCACCTGGGAGTCTCAGGTTTGAGAACAGACTCAGGTTTCACCCTGGTATTATACCAATGGTACAGAAACTCACAGAATCTTGCTGAATTTAAGTAAATATTGTTATTTTTACTTCGCGCCGAAACTGGAAGTGAACGGACGCTTACTTCCGTTTTTTTGGCTTAAAACCTGCCCCTCTAGTGAGCGGGGCATTTAATAGTGGCATTGCTAGTGATATAGCGAACCTCTGGTGAGAGGTGGAGTAGTGCAGTGCACCAATATACTTTGATATACCATTAATATATTTGTTTTAACTGTTGCTGTATTGTGTGTGGTACCATTTGCTTGTAACTGACTCTTCAGTGAATAGCAGAGCATTGTAGGAACCTGCAGGACTAGCAATAGGCTAGTATACCTCCTACCCCAAAACAACATCTCTCTGTTAAAAGCACTGTTGCCTGGTGGTTCTCTTGCCCTTTTAAGGGCTTGTAAACCTTCAACTCACAGACTCTTGCTGAATTTAAGTAAATATTGTTATTTTTACTTCGCGCTGAAACCGGAAGTGAACAGACACTTACTTCTGGTTTTTCAGCTTAAAATCTGCCCCTCTAGTGAGTGGGGTGAGCGTGCGTGGGGCTGCACACGGAGACGCGTGCACAGACACGAGCGTTTGCGCATGTCTGCTGTGTCTGCTGGGTGCGCTGAAACTGCTGGCATTAGACAAACTTGGATAAGATAATTTAAGCGTATCCTCTACTTAGTAAATATACACATTTAATAATGGAAAAAGAACTTAGTAAGTGTATGCAATGTTTGATGTATAGTGAGGGAAAGTATGGGAGCGAGTATGTATGTGCTAATTGCCATCTGATTGCTACTCTTGAAGCAGAGATAGCATTTCTGCTTAATATTAAACCAGTTTCTACTGATATTAGGGGAACTGGAAAGTTACATTGATCTTATGGATGGACAACTTCATTCTAATGAACAATTTCCTTTACAATTAGGTAGCATTTCTATGCCTCCCGAAGAGGAGACAATTGTAACGACTAGTACTAGTATACCTGTTGCCTCTGCCCCCTCTTATAAGGTAGATGATTATCTGCCCTCTTCTCATGATAATGATGACTGGACCATTGTCACAAAGCCTCTTAAAAAAAGGAGGGGTGGTCAAATACACAATAGTGCCCCTATTGAAACTCGTAATAGGTTTGAGCAATTGACTGTATCAAATAATGAAGTGCTACATGATTTATCCTGTGCATCACCCTCTGTTGATAATAATGGTTTAAAAACACTTTTCAGTCAGGAGTTAATGCCCATGAATATTTGTCCTAGTAAGTCTCAAGCTACCAAATCAATACCTAATAAGTTAATCGCTCCACAGTGTGTTAAACAATCACCTGTTTCTGATTCTTGTACCCCTGCTGTCTCAAAACAAGTTTTAGTCCTGGGAGATTCAATCATTGAGTACATTGACAGGGCAGTATGCAATAGTAACAAGAGCAACCGCACTTGTTCTAGCTTCCGTGGGGCCAGGGTATCTGACATTACCTCCATGATGCCTAAAATTTTACAAAATGTGGGGGAAAATCCATTGGTTATCATACATGCTGGTGTTAATGATTTAAACAACACCCCATTTAATCAGTTACAACAGGACTATGTGGTGTTATGTAACCTGTTACTTGATAGGGGATGCTGTGTATGTATATCTGAAATTCTACCTGTCCCGAGAGCAACATCTACCATGAAGCAGAAAATCAAAGCCCTAAATGAATGGCTGAGAAAGTGGTGTTTTAAGCAGGATATACTCTGTATTACCCACTGGGAATCATTTTCAGATTGTTCTTCCTTGTTTTGCTGGGACAGTTTACATCTCAGTCGTAGGGATAGTACACTTACGGGGAAAAGTATCACTAAAATCATAAATCATTGTTTAAGCTAAAAAACAATGGGGGATAATGGGTCTATTCCCAAGTCTCTGAATACTTACCAAAATATTATTACAACTAAATGTAAATTCCTAGCTTTGAATGCAAGATCTTTAAACCAACTCAAATTAGCAGAACTCGAAGCCAAATGTAAAATTTTAAATATAGGTGTGGTGGGAGTAACTGAATACTAGAGAATACTAAAGAAGAAACCCAAGCATGCTTTAAGCCTCTTAGATAGATCCTCGATGTGGTCATTGAAGGAAAGCTCGTTGTCTATCCACATACCTAGATATTTAAATTTAGGTACGACTTCCAAGGGTTCACCTAGGGAGGTAACTATGAAGTTTTTAGGTGGGGTAGGTAGGGCACCAGACAAGGCAAGTCTCGAGAAAATCATTGTCTTGGTTTTTTTTGGCATTTAAGAGAAGCTTGGCATTGATAAGGTTGCTTTCTAACTGGATAAAGTCAGCTTGGAGTGCTTCCCTGACTTCAGTTAAGGACGAGCCTGATGCGTACAAAACCATATCATCCGCAAAGAAATGTATGCTAGAGTTCTTTATGTGGGAGTCAAGGTTGTTGATGTACAGGGAAAAAAGGATTGGTCCTAGGATGGAGCCTTGAGGGACTCTTCTGGCAATTAGAAGGGGGGCAGATATTAGGCCATCAGCTTTGACTTTTTGTATCCTTCCTGTGAGATAACTGTTAAACCACTGTAAGGTAAGTGGAGTTGCACCTATGTAGGCAAGACAGGTGATTAGGAGGTAATGGTCTACAGTGTCGAAGGCCTTACTGAGGTCTAGAAAGACTGCACCAGTAACCTTCTTGATGTCCATAGCATGGATCCAGTCATTAGAGACTTTAGCCAAGGCTGAGATGGTACTGTGCTTTGACCTGAAGCCAGATTGGGCTGGGTTTAGGAGTGAGTGTGCTTCGAGGTGATTTTTTAGTTGGTTGTATATAAGTTTTTCCATCACTTTGGAGAGAATGGGCAAGATAGAGATAGGATGGTAGTTGTTTAAGTCACAAAGATCTCCTGATTTGAAGACAGGAAGAATATGGGCAGATTTCCAGCAGGATGGAACAGTGGCTGTGGTAATAGAGAGGTTGAAGATGTGAAGGACGGGGGCTGTGAGCTGGGCATAGCCTAACCGTAAGAAAAATGATTCAAGGCCATCATCCCCTGCACTTTTCTTGGTGTCAAAGCTAAGAATTATGACTTCGACTTCTTTGTAGCTAAACAGGCACAACTGGAAGGGATGAGGTGGAGTAGCATATGGGCTAGTGTTGCTATTCACTCAGCTAGCGTATGGGGAGGAGTCGAATGCCAACCTGGCAGTGGCAAAGTGAAGGTTAAGTTCTTCGAGGATTCGCAGTTTATTTTCAACCATCCCGTCCTTGGCCAGAATCTTGGTGGGAAGGGAGGAAGCAGCAGGATGGCCTTCAATGGATCTCAGTGTCTTCCAGATTTTTTGGGAGTTCCCTTTGGCCTGCTCCAGAGTGGAGATGTAGAAGTTTGCTTTAGTAGCACGTACACTTTTAACACAGGCATTTCTGGCAGTTCTAAATGCCTGCCAGTCTGTCTGGGTCCTTTGTGTGCCTGGCCCCAGCCCATAGCTTGTCTCTATTGGTAAGTGCAGATTTGAGCTCTTAGGTGAACCACGGATGTAGATTTTCTGCACCCTTATTTTAATAGAGGAGCATGCTTGTTAATTAGGGTGGTGAGGTTGTCATTTAGGACAGAGATGGCGGCATCAGCAGATTTGGCAAGATATAGGTCTTGCCACCTGATCGTAGCTAGATCGGTTAGGAAGTTTACTGAGTTGAATTTACGGAACGAGCATTTAATTCTGAATTTAGGGTGCTGCTGGGTTTTAGATTGGAATCTTGTACATACAACGATACTGTGGTCACTCATGTCATTATGGAAAACTGCAGAATGTGAGATTTTATGGGGATGTGAAGTTAAGATGACATCTAAGAGTGAGCTGTTGGCAGAGTTAGAAGCATTGATTCTTGTGGGTTCAGTTACTATCTGTGTAAGACCCAGCTCATCACAGATGGCTTTTAGGGAGTGGAATTTAGCAGTGAGCCAATCCATATTGAAGTTCCCTAAGATTATTGTTTCCGTGTTAGCAGCCAAAGTTATGGATTTCAACACATTAAGAATTTCTGTGCCTCCTGATGAGGGTCTATAGCCACCAATGATTGTGATGCACTCTAAGGATGGAAGGTGAAGTTTAAGCAAGACAATCTCATATTCCTTGGGCTTAGTTTTACAGCAAATGCTGCTAACATCAAATTTTGATTTGGCATATACAACCCCCCTCTGATCCTATCAGCCCTAAAGAGCTTGAAGCCCGGTATAGTAATTTGTGGATCAGTGTTGGTCTTTTTAGCCATGACTCGGTAATTATAATCAGATCTGGGTCAGTGTGGGCTGCCCAAACTTGAAGATGATCAAGTTTTTGAGCAGGCTTAGAATATTGACCATCATCAGTTTCATCCAGGAGCAGCTGCAAACTCCGGCAGAAGTGATTTGAGTTGGGGACCTGGATTTAGTTCGGACATTGCCTGAACAGAAAGGAGAATTAGAAACATTTTCTTGAGGGCATTTATCAGGTAAAGTGGGCTCTTTTAGTATGGGTTCTTGTGTGGTGTTCAGTCATTGAGGTACATCTAGCCAGGGCATAGGAGATGCTGACATTGGCTGTTCAAGGCTAGCAGGGAAATGCACGGAAAGACATTGGTGAAGGGAGGAGGGCCAGAGGAGAGGGATGAGAATTAAAATGAAAACCCGACAGATTTAGAGTAGGGAAGCAGTATGAAGCTGCAGCAGGAACTATGATTGTGGGTTCCCAGGCTGGGATGACTTCTGACTTAGCAAGGATCAGTGCTTTATGAGTCATAATTTTTGTCAGGAATAGAAGTAGAATGATAATGCAGGCCATATTGCCCACGATTGAGTACAGTGATTTGTGTAGAAAGACCAAGAATCCCTCTAGTGGCAGGTCTGTATAACCTGCTAATGGAAAACTAGCCACTTAAAAAAAAAACTTCTATTACACAGTTTATAGCACCTAGAAGGTCCAGTATTGCCCAATACTGCCCACCCTGGAGGGTATTATTGCTTAGAAAATGGGCACTGTATGTTATATGTTTGAAAAAAAAATAGGTTTATGCTTAGATGTTGAAACTCTTAGATGTTTCATTTATTTTATAATAATGTATGGTTAAGTGTTATTAACCATCAAATTCAGCAAGTTAATAAACTGATAATCCCATTGATGTGACGTCTGCAGTCTGTAAACCCTCTATAAGGAAGTCACATCAATGAGATTACAGCTTACAATGACAGCTGTTATCAGCATTCTTTAATCAGAATGTCCGTGCTGAAAATTTCAAAGCAGCTTACATTCTACACATACCGTATTTTAATTTTTCTGAACAATAGTTTGCTGGAAGTTGTATTTTTTCAGCCCTGAATTATAGGGTACCTTGTAAAAAGAAGTAAAAGAAGAAACACAGCTCCTCTCTGTGCCGAGCATCCATGTCCTCGCAGGCCTGACCCACCAAGCGGACAGGGATGCTGATGCTGAGTCATGAGATGTGGTTTGACCAACCGGAAAGAGTTGGTCTTGTTAAATGAAAAATATTAAACAGAAAGTCTTATTTTATTAACGCTAAGGATACGATTCACTATAAAACATAATGCCTAAGTAAAGGTGGTCAACCATGAACATAATCACCTCTCACAGTTGTCATGACAACTGTAAACTTCTCAAGCTGCACTCTCAAGGTTTACTAGGTTGTCATAACAACCACTTGAGGCAATTACATTGTGGTTAACCACCTTTACCTAGGCATTATCTTCGATATAAAATAGTTCCTCTGCCTGTATTTCAATCAATCAAAACTTTATTTTTAAAAGGCGCTTTTCTCAAACCAAAGCGCCTGTACAATTTCATAAAACAATAAATAAACCAGATTTAAAACTAATGTAAATCATTAAAAGCTATATTAAAAAGGTGGGTCTTCAGAGCTCCTTTAAAGCTTAGGACAGTCGGGCAATTTCACACCTGACGAGGTAGAGAATTCCACAAGGTCAGAGCCATAAAACTAAATGATCTAGCCCCTGAAGTTTTCAAACGAACCCTGGGATTCTCTAGCAATCCCTCGTCAGTGGATCGGAGGGGGTGGGAGGGACAGTAGGGGCAAAGCAGCTCTTTCAGGTAAGTAGGTCCCTGATCATGTAGGGCTTTACAGGTCAGCAAACCGACCTTGAAGGTGATTCACCAAAACACTGGCAGCCAGTGCAGTCCAGGGAGCACAGGCATTATATGGCTGGATCTGGAAGATCCGGTCAATAACCTGGCCGCCACATTCTGCACTAGCTGCAGACGGCGACGTTCAACCCCCGATAGCCCTAGCTACAGGGAGTTGCAATAGTCAAGGTGGGAGGTAATGAAAGCGTGGATCAACATTGGAAGATCCTCTGGAGGAACCAGGTGCTTAACCCTAGCGATGTTCCTCAGATGGAAAAAGGAAGTTTTGACCACCGCTGACACCTGAGATTTAAGCTTCAAGCGGTCATCAATTATTATGCCAAGATTCCGCACCTGATCTGAGGTCGTCAGCTGAACGCCCCCAAGCCATAAGTCTGAGGGTGATCCATCCAGCAGACCCGCCTCACAGCAACCCTTGTCCACGACCAACACCTCAGTTTTCTCCAGGTTTAACCTCAACCAACTCCCATTCATCCAGTCTTGGATTTCGGCAAGGCAGTTATTAAATACCGACAAGGCAGCATCCTGGCCGGGCACAAAAGACATATACAGCTGGGTATCATCTGCATAGCAATGAAAACCCATACCGTGAATGTTGTATTTTTTTTAAACTAGGTACTCTTGTCCTAGTGGAGCCTCCATAGTTTTAACTTTTGACCTTGTTGTCATGGGTACCTCATGCTCCCTCCCCAAGACTGAAGCACAGCTGGGAGAAAGACTCTGATATTTTCTCTACCAGACTACTGATCAGAACTGGATTGTGTTTTTTTTTTTTACTCTCTTTAAATTTCTTTTCATTTTTACTGTGAGATGGTTGGTAGATTTGCCGTCAGAGGGACACAGACAAAATGTCATGAGTCGGGAGTCACTTATGGAGTGAGGTCGGGTGAGCTGTCAGCAAAAAAAAAAAACCAACAATGTAAGTTTGAAAAAGAGCTTCTTGTTTTTGCTTGTGACCAACATGTAAGAGAGCTAGTTTGAGAGTGTGTAGCAGTGAGACCCGATGACAGACAGTGGACCTCAGTTGTATGAGAGGGTGATGAGTAGCAGTGAGACCCTATGATGGACAGTGGAGCTCAGTTGTATGAGAGGGTGGTGAGTAGCAGTGAGACCCGATGACAGACAGTGGAGCTCAGTTGAATGAGATGGTAGCAGGGATGGCAGAAAACACAGGTTACTTACCTGTAACAGTGGTTCTAGGAGTGGTATATGATGTTCATCCACACTTTCTAGCAGTTGCCTTTCCCCTTAAGACTTGACGAAAAAATCCTCAAGCTGGCTTCTCCCGTCCACCCGGGTGGTAACTCTCTTGGCTCCACCCCATGATGCCAGATCTTGCCCGCAGGAAGCAGAGTGTGTTTGCTGAAGCTGGGGAGGTCAGGTGGGTCCATGTGGATGAACATCATATACACTTCTAGAACTACCGCTACAGGGGAGTAACCTGTGTTTCTAGTAATGTGGATATGATGTTCTATCCACATTTTCTGGCAGACTCCTAGCAGTTATCCGGGAGGAGGGAGGCAAGGTACACACCCCCTATTTAGGGAACAGAGACTGGAAAACTGAGGCCCCAAAACCAGCATCCCGGCATGACTCGAGGTCAATGTGGTAATGGGAAATGAAGATGTGTGCTGACTTCCAGGTAGCAGCGCTGCAGATTTCCTGGATAAGGATATCCCTAGAAGCAGCCACCGTCACAGTGGTAAGGTGGGTGGAATGAGCCTGTAGCCCTCTGGGAGGCTCCCTACCCACCAACCTATTACAGAGATCAATACAGGATATGATTCACCTGCCAATCGTCTGCTTGGCTGCAGGTCTGCCAGGTGTGGCTTTGGTATAGGTGACAAACAGCTGGCAAACTTCTCCCTGAACTCCAGCCGTGCACTTTTTGTAATAAGTGAGCCCTCGACTCAGGTCCAGAGTATGGAGCCTGTGTTTGGCCTCTGAGGTGTGATTGGTGAAGAACAATGGAAGAGCCATCACCTGGTTCAGGTGAAACTTCGACACAACCTTCAGGAGGAACTTCGGGTTGGGGTGCAGGACAACCTTGTCCCTGTGTAAGACCAGGTAAGGAGACTCCACTGAGAGTGCCTGGATCTCACTTATCCTTCTGGCTGATGTGATAGTCACCAGGAAGGCAGTCTTCTACAACAGGTGAGACATCTCACACCTGTGCATCGGTTTGAGTGGCTTGCCCATGAGCTTTGCCAGAACCAGCATCAAGTCCCATGGTGGTGGTGGTTCATACACCGGAGGGGAAATGTGGTCAAGGCCTTTGAAAAAGTGCCAGATCATCTTCTCCTGTGCCGACTGCTGACCAGCTTGCACCCAGTAAGCAGAGATGACTGCCAGGTGCACCTTAAGGGTTGTCGACTGAAGTCCCCCTTGGGAGAGAGACCACAGATAGTCCAAAATGCTAGCCACTGGACAGGATGAAGGTCCAACCCTTGCTCTGACACCAAATGGAGAATCTCTTCCATTTGAAGGCATAGCATTTTCTGGTCGATTTCTTTTTAGCTGCCTCCATGACAGTGAGGACATCTTCAGAGAGACACAAAGCCTGGAACTCTAGCTAATCAGAAACCAGGCTGTCAGGTGCAGGGATTGAAAGTCTAGGTGGAGAACCTTCCCCTGATTGATTGAGAGCAGGTCCGGGCATATGGGAAGATGCCTCAGAAGCCTGTTGCTGAGGCTGAGGAGATAAGGGTACCGAAGCTGGTGAGGCCAGTCTAGAGCCACCAGGATCACCTGGCCTTGTCCCTCCTGACCTTGAGTAACACCTTGTGGATCAAGGGAAGTAAAGAGAAGGCACATAAGAGAACTGGGGTCCAAGACATTGAGAAGGCATCCCCCTGCAGCATTCCTTGCTGAGCGGGGTGGGCACAAAACAGCCTCAGCTTTGCGTTCTCCCTGGAGGCAAACAGGTCCACCTGAGAGGTGCCACACTGGGAGAACAGACTGTGAACTACCTCTGGAAGGAGGGACCACTCATAAAACACCTCGACCATCTGGCTGAGGGTGTCCTCCAGCTGACTGGAGGCTCCTGCCACATGGATGGCTAGGAGATCCTCCGTCAGGCTGTGCGCAAGAGTCCAGATGCAGAGGGCTTCCTTACACAGGGGCATGGAGTGCATTCAGCCTTGTTTGTTGAGATGGTACATGGTCGTGGTGTTGTCCATCTGGAATTGGACCACTTGGCCCCGAACAAATGGAACGAAGGGAGTCAGCTCCAGCAGAACTGCTCAGAGCTCCAGCAGGTTTATGTGGCATCGGGACACCTGAGGGGTCCAGAGCTTGTGGACTTTGTGTTTCCTCAGATGAGCACCCCAGCCCATGAGAGAGGTGTTGGTTGTCAGGATGACCATTGGCTAGGGGCAGACAAATGGGATCCCTTCCTGTAGATGCTCTGGGACAAGCCACCACTGGAGGGCATCCCACATCCTCTGGGTCACAGTGACCAGCTGGTCGAAGTGACCTTTGCACTGAGACCACTGGCTGGCCAGCTCCCACTGCAGTCAATTGGCCCATCAGACCATGCTGGTGCAGGTTGCTATGTAATCTAGAAGACACAGGAAGTCCCAGGCAGGGCACAAGTGTCCAACCAGAAATGACTGGGCAAAGGAGGAGAAAAACCTCCACCCTGTCTGCCAGGAGCTGAGCTCTGGTTCAGCACGAGTCGAGCTCTGCCCTGATGAAGCTGATCACCTGCGAGGGCATGAGTTCCAACTTGGCCTCATTGACCAGGAGGCCAAGGTCGATGCAAGTCTGGAGGACCAGGCCCCTGGAGTGCTCCACCTCCTGCCTGGAGGGACCTGCTATCAGCCAGTAATCCAGGTAGGGGTACACCCGGACCCCTCTGTGCCTCAGGTAAGCTGCCACCACTGCTGTGCAATTGGTGAAGATCCTGGGGGCTGAGGAGAGGCTGAAAGGCATGGCTTGGAACTCATCACAGAGTAGCATTGCACTTTTCAATGCACTGGAGATGACCCTCCACACTGGGCCCAAAGAGGTCGGCACTTAAGAATGGTACATCCGCCAGCTTGTGCTGTGTGTCTGCCATGAAGGTCAAGATCCACAGCCAAGCTCTATGGTGCATGGCAACTGCAGCTGCAACTGAGCAGGCACAGGAATCTCCGATGTCCAGGGCCATCTGAAGTTGCTGTTTAGTCACAGCATGACCCTGGTCACGGACCTGCTTGACCGTAGTCTGGAGGTCTGCAGGAAGATGTGGAATCACCTCATCCAGAGAACCCAGAAGGGCATGGGTGAAGTATGCCATCATGATGGCCAAGCTCGCCTGGTGGAGGCAGAGTGAGGAGGCAGCATAGGCCTTTTTAGCCGAGTGGTCCAATTTCTTGGATTCCTTACCCGGTGGTCTATTGATGCCCCCGATATTGTCTGAGTGCCTAAACATGGAGTAAGCCACCAACCCCTCAGTCAAGGGATGCTCCATGAACCCTGAAACAGAACCAGTGGGCACTGCATATTTGCGGACCATCCATATCAAGGGTGCAGGACAAGAAGTGAGGCACTGCCAGAGCTCCAGGGCAGGTCCAACAATGGCCTCAGCCACTGGGAAGGCCTCTGTTGGAGAGTCCCCTTTATCCAGAATTTCTGTAAGGGGGTAGCGAGCCCAGTTTCATCCCCATGGACTTGAGATGAGGCAGAGAATGCCCATGAATGAAGTGGGGCCTTCTTCTGTCAACAGATCCCCCATCAACTCCATATCCAGTGCAGAGAGGAATCCTCATACTCCAAGGAGTCCACATAAAGTGGGCAACCACCTGAGTCTCTCTCAACCAATGGTGGTCAGGCATGAGAGTGATCAACAGCCAATGGGGAAGCCCCTCAGCTGACCGAGACTCCTTGGTCAGAGCCCTGGTCAATAGCTACTTGGGTGGTGACTCCACTACAACTGGTGGAGAAGCCAGCTGTGGCTGAGCTGAAACAGTCTGGACTGGCTCCACGGGGGGGATGAATGGTGTCGACCAGCCCCGGTTGGGGAGTCGGCCTTTTGGGAGACAGCCAGGTGATGACCGGGGTGACAGCTGGCATCGGCTTCAGCTCAGTCAACCCTAACTGTTGCCACATCAGGTCTTCATAGTGTCAATGCAATTTGCACTGAAGCCTCTCCTCACTCAAGGAGGATGAAGATGAGCAGCAATGGTGCTGCTTCCCATGGTGCCTAGAGTAAGACTGTGCAGGTCAGTGAGAACTGTTCAACCCAGAAGAGGAAGATGACTGAGACCGAGACCTTAAACGCTCCCAGTCCCAGGATCATCGATGATGAGCCTTCTCTTTATCTATCTTGGACTCCTTCTTGTGTGACCAGGAACTGTGCGACTTGGAAGTGCCTTGCCCCTTAGTCTGGATGGACTGGCACAGCTCCTTGAAGGAGGCTGAATAAGTGAAGCCCAACTGGAGCAGAACGAAGGCTGAGACAGAAGAGGATTGAGCGGTGGACTGAGCTGCCTCCTACTCAAAGGCCTTGAGTTGCTCTAACTGCTCAGTGGACCCCGGAGCTGCTAAGACTACCCAACGGGCATCCTCAGATTTGACCAGTGGATAACATTTCTCTGGATGACCCAACTTCAGGTGGGCAGCGCGTTATCAAGGACATTTGGGTGGAACGATCAACAAATGTCACAGGCCTACAGATCATGATTGTGGCCCAGACAGTAGACGCACAAGGCCTAAGAGTCTGCACTCAACATCTTTTGCCTGCATGGGCACCGATGAAATCCAGGTGAAGTTTTATCCTTCATCACAGTCGCAATTGAAGTCGAGCTGAAGACGAAACCCGAATGAGTTTTAATTTAAGTTTTGAAAATAAATCCGAAGATGTAAGCACCAAGGCCTACTCAACCCGGGAGTGGTAAGGAGGGAACCTGCTTCTTCCAGCTGAAAGGATAATCTGGCATCATGGGGTGGAGCCAAGGAAGTTACCACCCGGATGGGTGGGAGGAGCCAGCTTGAAGACATTTCTGGCAAATCTTAAGGGGAAAGGCAACTGCCAGAAAGTGTGGATGGAACATCATATCCACATCCCTAGAAAGGAAGTTTGTTTGTTTGTTTTTTGACTTTACATCAATGGAATATTGTGGAGTAAGGTTATCCTGCGCAGTTATGCACAGGAGTACAGAGCAGAGCTGGCGAGGTGAATCTCACTAAATGAGGCAAAAAACCATGGTGGCTAGTCAGTTTGAAAATTTGGGATGCCCAAGAATACCCTAAGTAATGAGACACCCTGAATTGGAACTTTTTTCAGCGGGCCCTATTGAAAAGTACCCACACAGCAGTGGAACTCTGCTAGTCAATCACGATGATAGCATTTCCATTGCCACTTTCTAAACAATGGTACACACACAACTTCCTTCACTGCCACCTGGGAGTCCAGGTTTGAGCACAGACTCAAGTGCCCTACCCTGATATTATACCAAAGATACACACATAACCCCCCTGCACTGTCACCTGGGAGTCCCAGGATTGATAACTCAGGCTTCCCACCCTAGTATTATACCAAAGATACACATATAGCCCCCTGTACCTCCACTTTGGAGTCGTGGGTCTGACACTGGACTAAGGTGCACCACACCAGGCATTATACTAAAGATACTTATAACACACCTTGCACTGTCACCAGGAGTCCCAGTTCTGAGAACAGACTCAGGTTCCACACTCAGGGATCATCAGGGCTTCTTGGCATCTATGCTACACATAACATTTACCCAGGCCTCTACTTACTGATGCTGGTCCTTTCTTCAGGAGGATGCTGGTGTACGGTCTCATTCTGGTTCCATGACTCCAATACTGAGGGGTCTTCATCTTTCACAACCACTGTTACATAGTTTTCTGGCATGGGAAATTCTGTTACTGTTTAGAGAACAAAGGTAAATCAAAGATAAGGGCACAACCACTGGCATTGGCCCTGTGATACAGATGAACCCCCTGCACTGCAACTAGGGAAATCAGAGTTAGAGAATGGACTCAGGTTTCCCACAGTGATACCAATGATACAGACATAAACCCCTGACACTGCCACCTGAAAGTCTTGGGTTTGAGAATGCAGTAAGGTGTTTCTCCCTGGTATTAAACCAATGATACAGTCCCACAGCAGAGACAGGGACTCTTGCATTGTTGACACTGTAGCTCAGTACTGAGGGAGAGGTTGCTGCCCTATTAGATGCTGGACAAAAGCCCCACTGCAGGGACACTGACTTCTTACATTACTGACACTGCAGGGCAGCACTAAGGGAGAGGTTGCTGCCCTATTAGATACTGGATAAAAGCCCCACAGCAGAGATATTGACTCTTACATTGCTGACTCTGCAACTCAGTTCTGGGGGAGAGGTTGCTGCCCTATTAGATACTGGCTAAAGGCCCCACAACAGAGATGTTGACTCTTACATTGCTGACACTGCAGGTCAGTACTGAGAAAGAAGTTGCTGCCCTGTTAGATGCTGAATAAAAGCCCCACAACAGAGACGTTACCTCTTACATTGCTGACTCTGCAGCTCAGTACTGAGGGTGAGGTTGCTGCCCTATTAGATGCTGAATAAAAGCCCTACAGCAGAGAAATTGACTCTTACATTCCCAACACTGCAGCTCAGTACTGAGGAATATGTTGCTGCCCTATTAGATGCTGGATAAAAGCCCCACAGCAGAGACACTGACTCAGATTGCTGACACTGCAGCTCAGTATTGATGGGGAGGTTGCTACCCTATTAGATGCTAGATAAAAGTCCCACAGCAGATATGATGATCTTTACATCACTGACACTGCACAGCAGTACTGGTGGAGGTGTTACTGCACTACTGGAGGTTGTGTTTAAGGCCCACAGTGTAGCTACACTATTGGAGGTTGTGTTTAAGGCCCACAGTGCAATCTTGGGCTCATACATCACAGACACTGCAGAGCAGCACTGGGGAGGCGTTACTGCACTACTGGAGGTTGTGTTTAAGGCCAACAGTGTAACCTTGGGCTCACATATCACAGACACTGCAGGGCAGCATTGGGGGAGGCATTACTGCACTACTGGAGGTTGTGTTTAAGGCCAACAGTGTAACCTTGGGCTCATATATCACAGACACTGCAGGGCAGCACTGGTGGAGGTGTTACTGCACTACTGGAGGTTGTGTTTAAGGCCCACAGTGTAGCTACACTACTGGAGGTTGTGTTTAAGGCCCACAGTGTAGCTACACTATTGGAGGTTGTGTTTAAGGCCCACAGTGCAATCTTGGGCTCATACATCACTGACACTGCATGGAAGCACTGATGGAGGTGTTACTGCATTACTGGAGGTTGTGTTTAAGGCCCACAGTGTAGCTACACTACTGGAGGTTGTGTTTAAGGCCCACAGTGTAACCTTGGGCTCATACATCACAGACACTGCAGGGCAGCACTGGAGGAGGCGTTACTGCACTACTGGAGGTTGTGTTTAAGGTCAACAGTGTAACCTTGGGCTCACATATCATAGACACTGCAGGGCAGCACTGGGGGAGGCATTACTGCACTACTGGAGGTTGTGTTTAAGGCCAACAGTGTAACCTTGGGCTCATATATCATAGACACTGCAGGGCAGCACTGGTGGAGGTGTTACTGCACTACTGGAGGTTGTGTTTAAGGCCCACAGTGTAGCTACACTACTGGAGGTTGTGTTTAAGGCCCACGGTGTAGCTACACTATTGGAGGTTGTGTTTAAGGCCCACAGTGCAATCTTGGGCTCATACATCACTGACACTGCATGGAAGCATTGATGGAGGTGTTACTGCATTACTGGAGGTTGTGTTTAAGGCCCACAGTGTAGCTACACTACTGGAGGTTGTGTTTAAGGCCCACAGTGTAACCTTGGGCTCATACATCACAGACACTGCAGGGCAGCACTGGGGGAGGTGTTACTGCACTACTGAAGGTTGTGTTTAAGGCCCACAGTGTAACCTTGGGCTCATATATCACAGACACTGCAGGGCAACACTAGGGGAGGTGTTACTGCACTACTGGAGGTTGTGTTTAAGGCCCACAGTGTAGCTACACTACTGGAGGTTGTGTTTAAGGCCCACAGTGTAACCTTGGGCTCATATATCACAGACACTGCAGGGCAGCATTGGTGGAGGTGTTACTGCACTACTGGAGGTTGTGTTTAAGGCCCACAGTGTAGCTACACTACTGGAGGTTGTGTTTAAGGCCCACAGTGTAACCTTGGGCTCATATATCACAGACACTGCAGGGCAGTACTGGGGGAGGTGTTACTGCACTACTGGAGGTTGTGTTTAAGGCCCACAGTGTAGCTGCACTACTGGAGGTTGTGTTTAAGGCCCACAGTGTAGCTACACTATTGGAGGTTGTGTTTAAGGCCCACAGTGCAATCTTGGGCTCATACATCACTGACACTGCATGGAAGCACTGATGGAGGTGTTACTGCATTACTGGAGGTTGTGTTTAAGGCCCACAGTGTAACCTTGGGCTCATACATCACAGACACTGCAGGGCAGCACTGGGGGAGGCGTTACTGCACTACTGGAGGTTGTGTTTAAGGCCAACAGTGTAACCTTGGGCTCATATATCACAGACACTGCAGGGCAGCACTGGTGGAGGTGTTACTGCACTACTGGAGGTTGTGTTTAAGGCCCACAGTGTAGCTACACTACTGGAGGCTGTGTTTAAGGCCCACAGTGTAGCTACACTATTGGAGGTTGTGTTTAAGGCCCACAGTGCAATCTTGGGCTCATACATCACAGACACTGCAGGGCAGCACTGGGGGAGGTGTTACTGCACTACTGGAGGTTGTGTTTAAGGCCAACAGTGTAACCTTGGGCTCACATATCACAGACACTGCAGGGCAGCATTGGGGGAGGCATTACTGCACTACTGGAGGTTGTGTTTAAGGCCAACAGTGTAACCTTGGGCTCATATATCACAGACACTGCAGGGCAGCACTGGTGGAGGTGTTACTGCACTACTGGAGGTTGTGTTTAAGGCCCACAGTGTAGCTACACTACTGGAGGTTGTGTTTAAGGCCCACAGTGTAGCTACACTATTGGAGGTTGTGTTTAAGGCCCACAGTGCAATCTTAGGCTCATACATCACTGACACTGCATGGAAGCACTGCATTACTGGAGGTTGTGTTTAAGGCCCACAGTGTAACCTTGGGCTCAGATATCACAGACACTGCAGGGCAGTACTGGGGGAGGTGTTACTGCACTACTGGAGGTTGTGTTTAAGGCCTACAGTGTAGCTACACTATTGGAGGTTGTGTTTAAGGCCCACAGTGTAGCTACTCTATTGAGGTTGTGTTTAAGGCCCACAGTGCAATCTTGGGCTCATACATCACAGACACTGCAGGGCAGCACTGGGGCCGGTGTTACTGCACTACTGAAGGTTGTGTTTAAGGCCCACAGTGTAACCTTGGACTCATATATCACAGACACTGCAGGGCAGCACTGGGGGAGGTGTTACTGCACTACTGGAGGTTGTGTTTAAGGCCCACAGTGTAACCTTGGGCTCATACATCACTCACACTGCAGGGCAGCATTGGTGGAGGTGTTACTGCACTACTGGAGGTTGTGTTTAAGGCCCACAGTGTAGCTACACTACTGCAGGTTGTGTTTAAGGCCCACAGTGTAACCTTGGGCTCATACATCACAGACACTGCAGGGCAGCACTGGAGGAGGTGTTACTGCACTACTGGAGGTTGTGTTTAAGGCCCACAGTGTAGCTACACTACTGGAGGTTGTGTTTAAGGCCCACAGTGTAGCTACACTATTGGAGGTTGTGTTTAAGGCCCACAGTGCAATCTTAGGCTCATACATCACTGACACTGCATGGAAGCACTGCATTACTGGAGGTTGTGTTTAAGGCCCACAGTGTAACCTTGGGCTCAGATATCACAGACACTGCAGGGCAGTACTGGGGGAGGTGTTACTGCACTACTGGAGGTTGTGTTTAAGGCCTACAGTGTAGCTACACTATTGGAGGTTGTGTTTAAGGCCCACAGTGTAGCTACTCTATTGGAGGTTGTGTTTAAGGCCCACAGTGCAATCTTGGGCTCATACATCACAGACACTGCAGGGCAGCACTGGGGCCGGTGTTACTGCACTACTGAAGGTTGTGTTTAAGGCCCACAGTGTAACCTTGGACTCATATATCACAGACACTGCAGGGCAGCACTGGGGGAGGTGTTACTGCACTACTGGAGGTTGTGTTTAAGGCCCACAGTGTAACCTTGGGCTCATACATCACTCACACTGCAGGGCAGCATTGGTGGAGGTGTTACTGCACTACTGGAGGTTGTGTTTAAGGCCCACAGTGTAGCTACACTACTGCAGGTTGTGTTTAAGGCCCACAGTGTAACCTTGGGCTCATACATCACAGACACTGCAGGGCAGCACTGGAGGAGGTGTTACTGCACTACTGGAGGTTGTGTTTAAGGCCCACAGTGTAGCTACACTACTGGAGGTTGTGTTTAAGCCCCACAGTATAACCTTGGGCTCGTCCATCACAGACACTGCAGGGCAGCCCTGGGGGAGGCATTACTGCACTACTGGAGGTTGTGTTTAAGGCCCACAGTGTAACCTTGGGCTCATACATCACTCACACTGCAGGGCAGCACTGGTGGAGGTGTTACTGCACTACTGGAGGTTGTATTTAAGGCCCACAGTGTAGCCTTGGGCTCATACATCACAGACACTGCAGGGCAGCACGTGGGGATGTGTTACTGCACTACTGGAGCTTGTGTTTAAGCCCCACAGTATAACCTTGGGCTCGTCCATCACAGACACTGCAGGGCAGCACTGGAGGAGGCATTACTGCACTACTGGAGATTGTGTTTAAGCTCCACAGTGTAACCTTGGGCTCGTATATCACAGGCACTGCAGGGCAGTACTGGGGAAGGGGTTGCTGCCCTACTGGAGGCTGGGTTCAACTCCCACAGCAAAGACTTGGGCTCATAACCCATAGCTAACACTGAAGGGCAGTTCTGGGAGAGTTTTAATATTTATGTATTAATTAATTACAACTTTTGGCCAGGAAAGACACATTCAGCTGATGACCAAGGCTTCTTTTAATGTCCAGGAACTTACTGGGAGCACAGGGGAAGCAGAGTATGCAGGTGGGGACTGCGAGATTCAAACCTAGTTTTCCAGGTTTGCAACTCAGTGCTTTTAACCAGATATTGCCTCTTCTAAAGCTGTTATCCTACTGGGGGCTGAGTTCAAGTGCCACAACAAAGACTTTGGCTCATTAGTCACAGACACTACAGGGTGATACCAGGAGAAGGGTTGCTGCTCTAATGCAGGTTTGGGTTATGTGCCATACCAAAGACATGGGATCTTCCCTTGCTGGTCCTGAAGGGCACTACTGGAGATGGGTTGTTGCCCTATTGCAGATTTTGGCTAAATCCTACACCAGCTGCATGGGATCTTCCATTGATGGCACTGCAGAGCAGTACTGGGGAAAGTGTTGCTGCCCTATTGCAGGTTTGGGTTAAATCCTACACCAGCGGCATAAGTTCTTCCATTAGAGGCACTGCACGGCAGTACTGGTGGAGGGGTTGTTGCTATATTGCAGGGTGGGGTTAAGTGCTATACCTGAGACTTGGGATCTTCCATTGGTGGCACTGCAGGGCAGTACTATTGTGTGTTACTCGACTGCCTGACAGAGAGTATTATGGACTCACTGGCACTGTCATCTGCTGGTTTGAGTCCTATCTCACAAATAGGAGGCAATGGGTGATAATGGGGAATTTCTCTTCCTCCCTGAGCCTCTTGTCTTTCGGGCTGGCTCAGGGTTCGGTCCTGTCACCAATGTTGTTTGCCATGTACATGCTGCCCCTGGGTGAGCTCATTAGGAAGTACAGCTTGGGTTTTCATTGCTATGAAGATGATACGCAACTGTACCTCTCCTTTGCCCCTGGGACATCCAACACAGTGGAAGTGCTAAATAACTGTCTCATCAAGATTAATGACTGGATGGCCTCCAGCTGGTTGTGACTGAACCCTGATAAGACGGAGGTGCTGGTGGTGGAGTCGAACAGAGGGCATGATAGGATGGCCTCTGGCGTGGCAACAGGATTATTCCAGGGGCCTACACCATTGATGGCCTCCTCTCTAGGGTGCACAATCAGGGCTTTATTCTTGACAGCAGGTTGACATTTGAATCTTGGGTGTCGTCCATTCCAGTTTTTACCATCTGAGGAATATCGCCAGGATCAAGCCAGGAGCCGGGAGGCAGTATAGCGCAGTGGTTTAAGGCTCTGAGCTGCAAATCTGGTGACATCCAGCAGACCACACCTGGGTTTGAATCCCACAGTTTCCACTTACATACTGTGTGACCCTGAACAAGTCACTTAACTTCCCTGTGCTCCCAGCTCGTGCCTGTAAAAAACTTTCAGCTTAGTGTGCTACTCCTGGTTAAACAACTAAAAAAAAAGCCCTTAGTTCTGCCCAAGATCTCCCCACCTTAGTGCATGCCTTTGTGATGTTGAGGCTTGATTACTGTAATACGCTCTACTTAGGATTCTCTGTGGGTACCTTGTGCTGGCTGCAGCTAGTGCAGAATGCAGCCCCTAGGCTGCTGATGGGGCAGCCTAAATACTGTCATATCACCCCCGTACTGCATGAACTGCACTGGCTGCCAGTCAGGTCGAGGGTCCTCTTTAAGGTGGGCTTGCTCACTTTTAAGGCCCTATGCAGACTTGGCCTTGGCTACTTGACTGACCTTCTAAAACCTGCTGCATTGGTCTGCTTCCTCCGCTCCTCTCTAGGGGCCTCCTTGCGATGCCCAGAATGAGGTTAAGAACTGCCAGTGACCGAGCTTTCAGTGTCGCTGAATTCGTTTCCTCCAGCTGTAAGGGAGGCCCCTTCAGTTGACGTATTCAAAGCCCACCTCAAGATCTATTTATTCAATCAGGCATTCCCAGACGCTGTCTTTTAAATGATAGTTCTGAGTTATACTATCTGTCTTGCAGGCAGCTGTTCTTATCTCTGTTATAGCCTGCTGTTCCATTATATTTCACTTAAGTTATTTATACCTATGTATGTTTTATATCCATTTTATTATTTTTTAGTTTGTCTATTCTGTGTTTTAATTGCACAGTGCCCAGAGCCTCCAGGATTGGATGCCTTAAAAATAAAAGTTAGTGTCAGTGGTTCAGTAGGTAGCACACTCGCCTCTGAGGCCAGGAGATCAGAAGCTGTGGGTTCTATTCTCACACCAGGCACTTGGGTTAAATCCCAGTACTGACACATGAGAGGGGTGATGCACTTCTGAGGTGCCATCTTCCGGATGAGATAGTAAACCAAGATCTACCTGTTCTGGTGGTAGTTCAGGTGGATGTTAAAGATGCCACGGCACTTCTTGAAAAGAGTAGGGGAAGTTTTTACTTAAAAGATAAATAATACATAATACAAACATAAAAATATCATTTTATGATTTCCATAAAGCTTAAATTAAACCCATTTTTTGAAATCCTGTTGTTTGTAATTCAGTTGCTCTATTCCCTTCTTTTAACATAAATTAATCATGTAATAGGTGCATCATTGTCTGTTACCCAAGGCAACCCTTTCCACAGAACTGTTAACTCTTCCATTGGAAGTTCCTTTAATTCTTTATTATATATTTTCTGAAGTCTTGCACAATTTTATTCAATAGTTCTCTTTGGCTCCCCTCTTTTTGCTGTAAAGTAAACCCATATCTCAATAACCAAATATTCCATTTCAGTACTGTCGTTAATACTTGTAATGCATTTTTCCATGTTTTCCAAGCCCCAATAAAAGTGCAATACTTAATATTTCCACATGTTAAAGTACTAAAAATAGCTACTCCCCACTGTTGTGCAATGTATTGCCAAAATCCTAGACTAAAAGTACGTGACCAAAGTAGATGTTCTATAGTTTCTTCCTTCTGGATACAATCCAGCCTACTACATGACCGTTCCTGCTGCTGCTTGTGTTTTGGGTTTGCTTTTACATTTATTTTCTCATGACATGCCAACCAGTGTACATCCCACATTTGTTCTGGAATTCTTTTGTTATTTAACAGTTTTCTTAGTGACTCCCTATGTTCCACTGGATATTTCTCAAAAACGATATCTCCTGTACATAAAGAAGAAAGTAAATGAAAATTAAGTTGTTTTCTTTGTAGAAATACAATATGTTGTGTAGTAACATTCCATCGCTTCAATCTCAGAAAGGAACTTCTCACATATTCTGGTACAAGTATCGATTTCTTAAATGTCTTAAAATTTTGTGTTTCCCACTGTTGTATCCAGATTTTACATTTCTCATATAACAAAGGCTCCCTCCCTGTGTTCTGCCCTGTAAGAAGGGGTTTTAGATTATTATATAAGAAAAAAGTATTGAAAAACAATATTGCATTAGGCATGTTTAGGCCTCCTTTCTTTACAGGTAAGTATATTTTTTTTCAGGGGATTCAAGCGGCTTCTCCAACATGCATGAAAAAATAGACTTAAAAGTGTGGTTTCCATTTTCTTTGGTGGAGGTAATATATAACTAATGTAAAGAAATACAGGTATCAAGTATGTCTTTATTAAATTTATTCTTTTCTTCTTGCTTAGCTTCCACCTATTCCACTGTGTTACTTTTTGTTTCCCTATTTCTATTTTCTTTTCCCAGTTCAACTCGTCCAATTCTCCCATCCCAAAATATACATCTAAAATATTTATTGGGTCTGACTTAAAAAGAATCCCTTCAATTCTACTTTTAAATTTTATGGTATGATATAGACGCTGGCCTACACATTTTTGTAAATTCAGAGATGCCCCAGATCCTTTTCCAAAATTATTACAAATTTCAATTACTGTTTTAATAGATTCTTTATTCTGCACTATGATATTCATATCATCTGCATATGTTATAATTTTGTAAGGGAAATCCTGACCCTTTATTTTTATTGCTGTCACTGTGGTTGTACTATTTATTTTCCTTAAAAGAGGGTCTATAAAGAACCCATATAAGATAGGGCTAAGTGGTCATCCCTGTCTCACCCACCCTTGTAACCTAATTACTGGACCCTTCCAATCCTGTACTATAGGTACTGCTGTAGCAGTATGATAGATGTTTCTAAGCGAGCCTATCATTTGTCTGGAATCTTATATATTTTTAACACCTCCCATAAAAAATTATGACTGATGCAATCAAATGCCTTTTCTTGTTCCAAAGAGACCAGATAACCATCTAAATCTCCTATTTTTCCTCTTTCTACTACTTCCCGTATTACAGCAAGGTGGCTCTGTATTCTTCTTCCTGGGATGGCATATGCTTGGGTTGATGAAATTAAATCTTGGGCTGCTATTGATAATCTTTTTGCCAGAACTTTAGTTAAGAGCTTAAAATCTGAATTTAGTAGGCTAATTGGCCTCCAATTTTGTATTTGAGTTTTGTCCCCTTTTTTATAAAGGTATATTAATACTCCCATATCCATACATAAATGAACTTGTTCAGTGTCCAATATTGCATTAAAAACTTCTATTAATTCCAGCCCGCCGGCGCAGTGGTTGGATTTTCCTAGCCCAGAGCAGGATTTTTGTCCTGTTGACCAATAGGAGGGTCCCATGAACCATTCTTTAGAGGTCTTTTGTATTTCTCATAATGTATGTATCTTGTAAGAAGATTATATCTAAATGTAAATAGGTATGGAAAAGAAAACACTGTTTTCTGTTTTTCTAGCATTTTTATACTACTGACATGCACAGTGTAAAAGGGGAAATGCTCATTCATCTTCTGTTTGCTCCAGAGTCCTCTCCCCCTTGCAAGAAAACACACCACAGCTCGTATTTTCTTTGGTTGCTCAGTTGATACACCTTTTATTAATTCTTCACATCCAAACATTTATTTACAATATGAGTTATTTTATCTCATTTATTTCCATCATACAATCATTTACAGTGTCCATTATATACAACCTTCCGTCATATCTCATAACTTCTTCTGTTCCCTGGGTGTAAACCGCAGGGCTCTCCTCTTCGTTCTTCTTCTCTTTCACCACCAGGTGTCAACCTGGGGTGGTTCACTGTCTCTCATCTGGGGCAGGTCCATTTCTTGCCCCCCTTTTCTCCTTCTGGGATGTCCATACCCCTTTTCCTTTTTCCCCTTTTTGTGTCTTGCTCCTTTTTCCCCCTACCCTCCCCCATAGGCTTTTTTCTTTCCTTTGCATTCTCCTCCATCCTCCTTTATTGGATGGTGGGTGGGAAATAAAATTCTTGCCCTAGCAAATGAAGTGAGGGAAAGCTCACCTGGGCTTCCCCTTAAAACCCCTTATTTCCCCACCCCCTCTGTCTCTCACCCTCTCTGTTTCCCTTTAACTGATCCCTTGCCTCCTTGGTCCAGGCCCGTCCTGCCCCTTTTGTGATATATTTTCCTACCCTGTCCATCACTTCTGTGGCTCCTCCCCCTTTTCTTCCTCCTCCTCCACCCTTTGCCTCTTGCTGGGTCCTCAGGCCTGGAACAATGGGGCCTGTCCTTCATTGACAAACCTACTTGTTCCAGAGCCCTCTCCCCCTTGCAAGAAAACACACCACAACTCATATTTTCTTTGGCTGCACAGTCGGCACACCTTTTATTAATTCTTCCCATCCAAACATTTATTTACAAAATGAGTTCCTTTATCTCATTTATTTCCATCATACAATCTTTTACAGTGTCCATTAAATACAACCTTCCGTCATATCTCATAACTTCTTCTGTTCCCCAGGTGTAAACTGCAGGGCTCTTCTCTTGCATTCTTCTTCTCTTTAACCCCCAGGTGCCAACTTGGGATGATTCTCTGTCCCTCATCTGGGGCAGGTCCATTTCCTGCCCCCCCTTTTTCTCCTTCCGGGGTGTCCATACCCCTTTTCCTTTTTCCCCTTTTTGTGTCTTACTCCTTTTTCCCTCCTGCCCTGCCCCCCATTGGCTTTTTTCCTTTCTTTTTTCTACTAGCCCAACTCCAGCCTGCGTTTGGATAATGGGCTTCCCCCTTTCACTTTCCTTCAAACTGAGGTCTCACACCAGGCATCTATGCCTCTCCCCAGTTCCATAATAAAAAAAATGATTCCCAATATCTGCCAAATGCACCCCATCAGATCTGTATAACCCTGCTATCTTCTCTATTATCTTGTCATGCCATATGACTCCACCCCCTATTTATCTCACACTTCTTTCTATCCTCCCATTCATTCTCTTCCTCACCCTTTCGATGGCTTTCGGATTCTTTGTATACCACCATACCCTTCTGGCCACTATTTCTGACCATAGCACTTTAACCCTGGGCTTTAATACTGCCAAATCCTCCTGGATATGATTGAATATATCCAACCAGAGTGAGTACCCAAATCATTGCCCCTAGATGTATAATTATCAATTGTGGCTCAGGGTGACTTCTCCTTATCTATTCCATCAATGGCATGAATTGCCCCCATCTCATTCCTCAAATTCCTTTCCAATGCAGTCTTATTTTATGATGGTCCAACACCAGCTGTTTTCCCCCATGCTTCCATTCGGCTTATCTTTCTGCCCAGTATACATATGAATGCCTGATGATCCAGATGTGCTTTTTGCCTTCCATCAGTACAAAGACAAAGAAACATCTGGATGAGTTAAGTTCACTCTCTGTTACCCCTTGCCACCCTCTCCTTTCACCTCCCCCATAACCCCCCCATACTGACCCTCCTGTGGAAAGAAAAAGAGACACATCATTAGCACTTGTCACTGTCACAGATTCACTCAGCAGGTCAGCCCTCTACTCCCAAAGTGCCAACCTCTGAGCGTAGTCTTGTGAACAATGAACAGAACAAGGTAGCCCTCTTGTCTGTTTTGTGGATTCGAGTCACCTTAGTCCCAAGTTCTGGAGAGATTCAAACTTAACATCTTGTTCGCATACCCAATTGTCAGGCTCAGATAATTCTGTCTTTGGGGGGGCAGATATCTTTGCCTAAGGGCACCTAACCAGGTATTACAAAATGAACCCTTTTTGAACTTTATACAAGACCCAGAGAAACTCTTAAACTGTTTCCCAGTTTGGTACACCCATAAACTCATGCACCGTGTCAGTTTTAAAACAATCTAACTTCACTTAAAACCAAAGAAATGTTTCAAGGCACACCAGGCAGTTTCTGTTTTTAAAATATATCTTTACTAAACAAAAGGTAAAAAAGTAAACAATAATATACAGAACTCTTATCACAAAAACATACAAGTCATTAAACAAAAAGGTGTAAAAATGCAACTATATTTTCTTATCCACTAAATACTTATCTTCTAAAGGCTTGATGCTGCATTTCAAAGTCAGGTAAAGAAGTCATTCTATGAAACCAGAACCAAAGTTTTAAAAGCTGCTTTCTCCAGCCCCCTGGATGAGGTCACTGTACTTCCTCCCTATCAGGTTATTATTACTAAAAATATATCGCTACCGGAAACAGGATCCTTATAAGGCAATATGATCCTGTTTTTCTCAGCATAACATCAATTCTCAAATGAAACCTCTTTGATGAAATAGGGTCTTCCTGATCTTCACAGATATCAAAGCCTTTTTAATTTCATAGAGAAGTGTCAGACACTGCTTTCCTTTCCTGTAAACATTGTAAAATGAATATGTTCTTTCCTGCCAACTCGGCTACTGATAAAAGAACTAGCTAAACAGGATGTCCCTGATGTTAGGTACCTTTTAGCCCTGCAATTATCTTGGCCTTGCAGTTGTTAGATTTTTTTAATCTAAGTTCCTGTGTGTGGTCATCTCACATACTGAGATCTGGGGGGGGGTGTGAGTGAAGGAGGTCACTCCAAGCACATTGGCATTTCCCACAGACAAATTCAATACCACATTTCTGTTATTTTTAAGAAATAAAAAATGATACAGCACTCAGAGCTGGCTGTCTATGTCACAGTCACTTCTCAAATATTTCTTGTAGCAGTTCGATGTCCACTGGCCCAAAGCCTTTAGCCCTACCTCAGGCACTCCTCTTGCTGCTGCCCCCGAGGTCGCCCCAATTCTCAATGAATGTGAGGAATATCCATTGGGTCCTCACCCATGGCTACGATGGTCTTCTTCAGCACCCCCAATATCTAATTGTAATTCACCCCTTTTCCATCCTTGTGAACGAAGAATGTCCCCCTCCCATTGTGCCTGACAGCATGGTATTGTTGCAACACTTGGATTGGGCAGATGGCTCCCATTGGGTGCCAGTGTAGCAGCACCCTGGTGTCCTTTCCTATCTGGTCTGTCTTCGACTTTCTCAGATAGACCCAAAGATCTCCCCTTCCCACTTTATATCCATCTCCTGTAAACCTTGCCCTTCCACTGACTTTTTTTGCCCTACCAATTCACTAACTCTAAAAGCCCCACCAAACAGCAATGTGAAAATTGCTTTGAATAAACTAGCTTCATAGCCTGAGTGACACACCCTTGGCAGGATCCCTACTAGCCCCATCAACATCTGCTCCATGATGGGTCATCTTTTATCTGGTACGCTGCCCCTTACCCTTTGCCAACCCATCATCATTCTTCTACCCAGAACCCCTCTTGTGGGGTCTCTCCAGCCTTTCATGGTGCACACCCAACCAATGGCTGCCAGTGCACCCCACAGAGCATGAGTTCCCTGTTTCTGCCATCCCTGTACCACAAAACTGGCCACTTGCTGCTCCATGATCATTCTACTTACCTCCATGCTGTGCAATGCTCTGAAGGCCTGGAACACCCTCCAAGAACTCTCATAAGCCTTTATTGTGCTGTCTGCCCAAAAGCTCTGGAAGATATATTCTGCTCCTTCCAACCAATCTCCCACAATACCGCTGGTATCTTGGTCCTCACCGGGTCTGCCGCTGCTGCTTCTGCTCAAAATTTGTACATCTGCAGATGGGAGAGGCTGTCAGCCACTGTATTCTGAACCCCTTGCTATGTACCTGGCTCTAAAGCTCATATTGAGCTTCAAACTCTACAATACTAGCTGCCACAGCACCCTCACAACTGTGTCAGACTTGGCTCCCTTGCTGTTCAAGACCTCAACCACTGCCTTCTTATCACACCAGAAAGTTACCTTCTGGTTCCTCAATGCCTCCCCCACAGTACTGTCAACACCCATATAGGGAATACCTCCAACATGGTGATGTTGCGTGTGCGTCCTCGCCTCACCCACTCTGTTGACCAGGGTTCTGAAAACCATTTTCCTTTAAAATAAGCTCCTACCCCATACCCCCTGTGGCATCAGTATACAGATCCAGGTCAGTATTGAACAACCAGTCCTTCTGCCAGAATGCAATTCCATTATGCATTGCAAGGAATTGTTCCCACACCTTCATGTCCTCCTAACCCCGGCTCTTAAATCCCCCAATGGTGGCAAGCATACCCCCACTTGGCCTAATAGCGACAATATGAAACGTGCATCCTGGTCCCATAGCCCTGCAGACAAAATTCAAATGACCCAGCACCTGTTACACCTTCTTTAAAGTTACCCTCCTCGTCTGAGCCACTTCCCCAGCAGCTTCCTTATCTTTGATATCTTCTGTTCTGGCAGTCTGAACAGACCTTGTTTGGTATCTACCTCTATCCCCAAAACCTCTAGGCACCTACTTAGTACCTCCGTTTTATCCCTGGCTAGTGGTACTCCTAACTCCCAGCGCATCAATTCAAAATCCACCAGCATGCGCTTGACCCCTGTCTTTCCTTCTCCAATGAATAGGAAATTGTCTAAGTAATGGACTACTGACCCGTGCCCATCTCTCTCCTGGAAGACCCACTGCAACCAAGTACTGAACATTTCAAACGTGGAGCATGCTACCGAACAGCCCATTGGCATGGCTTTGTCGAAATAGTACTTCCCTTCTACCTGGAAACCCAGTAAGTCCCATTCTTCCCTCCTGACCGGCAAAAGTCTGAAAGCTGACTCAATATCCATTTTTGCCAACCAGGCTTCCTTCTTTGTCCTGATCAAACTGACTGCATCCTCCAGGGTCCCATAGGACACCTTGCTGTCCTCCTCCCCAATAAAATCATTAACCGACTCTCTGTCCAAGTAGGACAGGTAGTGAAGTACCCTGAATTCTCCTTCCTGTTTTGTAGGCACAAGGCTCAACAGTGACACCCAAGGTGCCTAAAGGGTGGTGCCCAGAAGGAACCTTCCACTCATCCTGCTAGTCTTTCCTTCCATATCTTCCGCATCAGTAAGTGTTCCTTCCCTTTTATAGACTTGATATTCTCCACCCACATCCCCTTCCTTGGCCCCGGTACTGTAAATTAAAACCATATTTGAACCCTTGGACAATTGTGTCCCTGGCACCCGCATCTGGGTACCCCTTGGTCCATCTCTCCACTATTTCTGGTCTTACGGGGGTCCGGACCATCGGGAAGGTTCAAACTCCCTCTTTACTGCCTCCTCCCCCCTGCTGGAACCCCTGACTTCCCCCCTCCATATCCCCTCCCTCTCCCGGTATTATCCCAGTGCTCACCTCTGTGCCCTCCCAGGGTCCCCTGAAAGGAATGGCCCAATTGTGAGTCCCTTCTGCTGCCCTCATATGATCTACACTTTGCGACTGGATGGGCTCCCCCACACTTGGAGCAGGCATACTTAAACCTACAATGAGGAATAAACAATATGCAAGCAATAATATCCAAAAGGGTAGGCAGTATTGGGCAATACCGGACCACCCAGGGACATAATGAGGCCAGATGCCGCAGGCGGAGGGCCTTATAGCCCCTGGAAGGTCCAGTATTGCCCATACCACCCACCCTGGAGGGTATTATTGTGATTAGAAAATGGGCTTCTGTGTACATTTTAATTCATTGATCAAATAAGTGAGGAAATGAGTTTAAACAAATAGAAAAAATATAAAAAAAGATAAAATAGTCCTTCCATTTCAAAGCGGTTCCATCTGTGGTTGCTGCCCCCCCCGCCATTCTCTTCTGCTTATCCCCCCATGTTTAGGAGAAGAGGGAGTTAATGGAAGTTTCACCCTAGCAGTTTGTTGTCCTAATTTTTGTGCACCGCGTTCTCTGCCCTTCCTGTATGGAACAGCTTTGCTTTTGCCGGTTGGTATATGCCCCTGTGCTTCATTAAACTCCAGGGTTAATCCGCAAAATTTAGAGCCACAAGTAAGTTATTTATTTATTTTTTTAAGTCTGACCAGCAGCTGCTGTTTGAGTCAATTACTGCGTACAAGAAGAAGCAGCCTGGTTTGAAAGGCTCAGCTGTGAAGAATGCAAGGCACGAGAATGGGAAGCTGCATTAGCCGATCGGAAAGGCAACCGCAACAGAACTAAGACGTCGGCTGAAAAAAAGGAGGTATTTAAAAAATTGAGGATGCTGATGTGGGGAGTATTCTATCTATGAAGGATTGTGAGGGACAAGACCTGTATTGGGATAGAGGACAGTGGGGGGCTTTGAGATGTCTGCCGCATTCCTGGTGAGTACCGGAAGTGCAGGACAGTAGGAACCGACACTTCTCTCTAAGCATTTTTTTAATGGACTGAAGAAACGGTGTGTATTTCCTGGATCAGGTTATGTTTTTTTAAAAGACAGTGGCACTGGAGTTGTTGACAGGGTGTCTGTCTGTGACATGGGGGGGTTACTCGATCGCTCGCTTAAGAGCGGGGAAAAAATGGCATGTTCGATTTTTCAAATTCTGGGTGCCCTAGGATACACAGTGGGGCAGCCTGAATTGGCACTTGTTTTGTTGCAGGCATCTATTGTAAGTTAATGTACCTCCCCCGTTATAGCTCTCAGCCAATCAGAGAACTGATAGTGTCTAGCCCATTTTCTAAGCCCTGTTGTACCCCCAACAACACTTCTGGTATCTCTCGGTCCTCTTGGACCACTCTCCTTCTCCCTCCCGGCTACCGTCATAGTTTCCCACCACAGGTCATTATGTCAGGAATCCCACCGACAGTTCATTCCATAGTTTGCCATCCTGGTCCTAAATTTCTCGTTGTATTGCAGCCAATTCGTGCCCCCCCATCATCTTATATGCATTCCTGATTATCAAAGAGTATGCCAACAGCGGAATTCCCATTTCCATTTTTTTCTCCTGTACTATTGCACTGTAATATGTAAAACCCAGTGACCAGGCGTCCCATGTTTTTCCCTTATAAGTAGGCCTTTTTGGCTCTTCCTCCTTTTTGACTAAAACTACCGCTGCAGAGAGCTCTTTTTTCCCCAAGCCTTCTTTTTCTTCATACTGCTCTGCTGTTTTCTTGTCAATCAAAGCAAAAATGTTCGCAAACTCAACCTTTCAGATCTTCTCCTTTGTGGTCAGTGGCACATGGTCACCTATTCACACTCCTCCCCCGCCCCCTCCCCTTCCGTCTTCCCTTTATCCGAGCCCCCCTCCCCCTGTGCCTTCTCAGTGGCCTTCCCTTTTTCCAGTTCCCAAAAAACCTTTTGCAACCTGTTAATCCCATCTCCCCGTGCCCAATAACAACTGCTCCACATATTCTTTCATAGTGCTTTCAACTGTTGTACCATTGTTATTATCTGAAACTCTCACTGGCCCAGGTAGGGGATCCGGGACCGGAGCTAACAGGGTCGGCATCGGCCATGGGTTCGGCATAGGAACTGGCTGTGGAACCTTTGGCGTTGGCACTGGAGATGGCCCTGGTTGGGGTTCTAGGTTGGGAGTGGGTGCTGGCCCTGGAGCTGGGCTCGGCTCCAGAAGTGGTATGCCAGCGGGAATGGGGTCTGGAGTTGGGACTGGTTCCAACCCCAAGGGTTCAGGCCTGGGCAATTTCGGGGTGGGAGCCCTTGGGGCCCCCCTTTTTGTTACCCTTCCCCTTTCCACTGGACCCTGCCCTGTCCTTCCTCTTCAAACCTGTTCTGGGCACTGCATCCACCCCGGAATCATCCACTGCATACAGCACCTTGTGTGCCCTGTCCACCAAATCCATGATCAGTTTCATTGCATCCACCTTCATAACTGTTGCGCCCCTTGTATTCATTTCTGTAATGATAAAGTCAAGTCAGCCTGTTGTCCCACTCAAGTGTACCCCTGTGTTCATTCGGGGCCTCTGCATGTCAACAATGCATCAAGAGTAGCAGTCTGTGTCCCCTAGCCCCCCCCTTTCAGCCTACGTAGGCCCTTCGTTCTGGCTGATATCTCAAAGTTCATGTTTTTTTTTTTTTAATCCTTATCCTTCTGAAAATCCCTCATTTTGGCCTTTCCATGAATAAGTCCACTACTCGGCTGTTCTTTCATCCTCCTTTTATCATTTTCAGTGTCCAGTTTAAACACTGGCCGCCCAAAGCCCCTATTGCCACCAGGGTATCAGTGTGAGGCCCCTGCCTCCGATACACCCCAGTTCAAACTCCACTCAGCCTCTGTGCCCTGCTTATATGCTGCTCATAGCCGCAGTGGAGACCGTCATGCTGTAATTGTCAAGATGGCAGCCAACCTGCGGCAGTTACAAAATGGCGGCCTATTACTAAATGGCAGCTGCCACGTGGTCACACTACAAAATGGTGTCTGCCATGCGGTCACTTCACTGTCCTGGCGGCCCTTCATGACCCGCTCAGCTAGGTCCCCGTTCATCAGATTCCCATTTCTTACCCCTAACTGACTCCCAGTACGAGGGGAGCCCCCTATTTTGCCGGCGTCGACCCACAGAATCTCCTTGCATGCCTCTATGGTCTCGCAAGTAATTCCAGCCTGTTACAAAATGGCTGCTGCCACGCGGTCACACTACAAAATGGTGGCCACCACGCAGTCGCTTCACCATCCTGGCTGCCCTCCGTGGCCCACTCAGCTAGGCCCTGGTCATAGGATTCCCTTTTTTTGCCCCCAAATGGGTCCCAGCATGAGGGGCCCTCTCCTCTTTGCTGGCATCACCAAAAGACTCTCCTTGCATGCCTCAATTAGTCTCACAAGTAAGTCTGCTCGCATACTGCCTCCCAACCAGCAGTTTCTCACTCTGCAGGAATTCTTTGCTGACTGGTGATACCCTTCCCCGCTTCCCCTTGCAGGGGCGAAGGGTGGCCCAGTTCTGCTGCAGTTCACCTCCCAAAATGCTACCCTTTTTCTTCTCTCCTCCCCCCCGTGAGCCGGCACCATGCCGCTCGCTCTGCTCGCCTGTCTCCAAACCGGCCCAATCGCCCCCACCCACTCAGGCTCCCTAGCACTTGCTTTTAAACCCAACAAAAGATATATTTTTTTTTAACATGCCAAAGGCTTTCCCACCACAAACGCTCATGCTGCTGCTGCAAAAACTGTCTCTGTTCACTGGCTGACCACTGCTCAGCCTCTCAGATGAGCCTCCTGGCTGGCTCGCTTCAATTTACAAGCCACGAGCCTGCTCAACGAATGCTGCTCCTCACTTAACGCATGGCGACCTAACACCCCTGTTTAAACCATTCCAGGCCTGTTTGCCCACACCCTCACCCCACAGACACCACACTCATGCTGCTGGCCCTCTCGAGCCCAGAATCTGCCCCAGTTTTCCAGGCTCAGCAAAACTGCTTCCCAAGCGCCCGAAAACCACAACATGGTTCTCTGGCTCACCCCTTTCCAGATCTTCTCCAGCAAACCAGTGACACCTACCAAACCAGGGGTTCTGCTGCCCCCTTTCACCATCAACCATGCACCTGGCTCCAACCCAACTCTGCTATCACAAATGCACCCAAATTAATAGTCACACCAGATGCATCACCTTTCTACACCTTAGCTATATCCATATTATATATATATTTTTTTGCTACATTCTCCAACACAAAACACATCATGCACTTATACTTTATCATTAAAACCATAGCTTCTCTGCACAGAAATCACACTGAAAAAAACTTACAAACAAAAACCTGCTGTACCTTACCAATTCCTAGGAACTCTCTGACTGATGTGCTAAGACTTGAAATAAAATTATTGTCCTAGCAAATAAATGCAATTTAGCACCCATACAGCAATAAACCGGACAACACTGACAGAATGGAATTGGATATACGCTTTAGGAGCTTGTTCCCATATGGGTCTCAATGAAAATATTGAGCTTTCTGTGTTTCTGAAAAAGTATAAATGAAGATATAGTAAACAACAAGATGTTTTATTTTCAACTACTGTTGCTGTGATTTAAGGTAGCGCCTGGTGACCCCATGCAGTTTTTCGTTTTGTTTATAATATCAAAAAGATACTTGTCCTAGAAATGTTACATATATAGATTTGGAAAATTATTGGAACAAATTTGTGAAAGAAATATGAATTGGTAATTTATTTGCCACAAAATAGTAATAGCATAACTTAACATTAAGATTAAGGACGTATTTCTGAGGTCACCAAGTTAAAATATAAAACATGGTTTGAATGTGTTAGAAAAATGAAACATGGAATTAAATAGTTAATGAAATGAACCAAGGATCTAATTAATGGTCCTTTGATTTTAAAGAATCAATAATGACCTATTTAATGAATGTTTAAAATGAATTGGTTGGTTTGGGTCACATATTTAATCATACTATGTATTTATTGAAGCACTTTTTGACTGATTTTTTCACTCTGATGAAGCCTGGCAGTGTACCAGATGAAACGTTAGTACTTTTATAGTCACTATTTCTACTTGTGCACATCTGCATTTATAAACATTGAATTTTCATTCTGGCAGTGTTGTCCAGTTTATTGCTGTATGGGTGCTAAAGTGCATTTTTTTGTTCACGCTTTTTATTGCAGCACCATACTTGTCCTGGTGCTCCTCAATTCTGCTTTTTTTCCTAGCAAATGAAGTGAGAGTGAGCTCACCTGGGCTGCCCCTTAAAAAAACCTTATTTCCCCACACCTTCTGTCTCTCACCCTCTCTCTCTCTATCTTTCCCTTTGACCTGTCCCTTGCATCCTTGGTCCAGGCCCATCCTGCCCCTTTTGTAATGTCATTCTTTCCTACCCTGTCCATCACTTCCATGGCTTCTCCCCCTTTTCTTCCTCCCCCTCCCCCCCTTTTGCCTCTTGCTGGGTCCTCAGGCCTGGAACAATGGGGCCTGTCCTTCAGTGACAAACCTAGTTATTTAAATTTTCCCCTCCTTGTACTTGGTTCTTTATGCTTTGTTTTCATTTTAGCTTTCCTCTTCTGTGGTCCCCTAGGTATTTCTTGCATCTCAGTGTCAGTAGTTCCTTCTGGAAAGGAGGATGCTACTGATGAAGCATCCGACTCATCTTCCATATTTTCCGACGGCAAAATTTCATATTTATTTGCAACAGTTACTATACTTTGTTTCTCAGGGGGTTTCAGAGGGGCTGCCTTTGCCTTTTGTCTGGTAACCCTCCTTACTTCATCTTTCCCTGGAGTTGGGGGGGGGCTTACTTCTCCTATTGTCACATTATCTCTATTTGGGGTTATCCCCAAAGATTCTCCTAGTTTATTCCTCTTCTATATGTGTACTCTGTCTCAGTGAATTTGGTATTGAATCTCTCAACTCCTGCTGGGGGGGTCCTTGTGCAGTAGGACTGTGTTTGTGTGGGATAAGAGTAATTTATTGAGGTGGAAGGAGGGGCTTCTCTATGTTCTCCTAGTTCTCCTTGCCCTGGTGTCCTTTGTTGTCTTTGATTTCCTACTCGATTTTTCTGTGTCAATGTTATGAGGAGTTTCTGTTCCTCCCCATCTGCATGATTCACGGTGTTGTGTATGGGCCACGTACAATTCTGGAAAGTGTAACCTGCTTCCTTGCACAAATTTCACCTACATTCATTTATACAGTCTGATCCCACGTGTCCCAGTTTCCCACACACTGTGCATTTTGACTTATCAGATACTACTTAAATGTACTACTGACCCACGTTTATAACACATTTTTGGTTGACCAGGGTAGAATAATATACCTCTGTCTCAGCCTAAGAAAAAGGAGTTTGGCAGATGCACTACCCCAGTGTCTGTAGTCTTAAGGATCACTTTCACCCTCCACACTCCACCCCCCCAGTCCAAATATTTTCAGCATCTAAGATGGCTCCTGGGTCTTCAATTACAGAACATCTCTGCTTCAGCCAATATGTTAAAACTTACATGCTCATTCCCTCATTTCTGAAGAGTACAATTATTGTCTTTTGAGCCGGCTTTGGTAATGGTATGGCCACAAAAGGTGACTATAGGGCTGATTTTTTCAGTGTGTTATATTTAATTCAGAATCTTTCCAGCCTATTTAGTGTTTTAAAACTCGCATCGACAGTAGTCTCTCCCGAGATATGAATAAGTGCATATATCTCATGTGAAAAAAACTTCATTGAATCCTTCAAAAGATTTCTTCCTACAAATATTCTATCTGGGGGTTCTGGCATCCCTCCTGTATATGATAACTTTACCGCGTTGTGCCTTTTAGCTGGAAATATTGGCATTTTGAACAGAGAAGCATATGATTTTGGACTAGATTTGTTCACAATATTCAAAGGCCTTCGAGGGAGTTCTGTTGCAATGTTGGGGCGTCCCTCAGGTTGCCGGTCTTGTATGGGCTCACCAGGCCCTTTTAGTTCTTTATTCAGTTGTAGCTGAGGGTTTTGAGTTAAAGCAAATTCTGGAGGCACAGCTAAATCTATCACATTGTCAGGGTTACTTCTTATATTTACATTCTCCTTTAAAGTTCCCATTTCTGATGGCTTTTGTTGGGGAATCCTCAGATATCCACTGACCTGTGACAGGATCTTGCAGCCATCATGCAGCTTGTAATGCTGATGTCACAGTCCAATCTTCTAGTCCTGAAGTTTTTGTTTCCCCAGAGTGTCTTAGGCCAGGTTTACGGAGTCCTGTTTTTGCCATTCCGGATGCAATTTCTGGGGTTTCTCCTTCTGTATTCTTCTGTCTAGTAAGCTCTGCATTCTCTACGGCCTCCGCTCAGCTTGCAGCCGAATCCTTTGATGTTGCTGCATCATTGTTGCTCAGCTGAGTTGGCTTGACAGGCCTCTGTTGCTTGACATTTTTTAGCTCCCTGAGTTTTTTCTCCAACTGTATTTTCTTAAAGAAAAAGAGTCTCTCTTCTTTTGCAAATTGTTGTTTTAAAGATACAGCTTCAGCAGAAGTTGTGTTTGACTCAACAAAGTCTTTTTTCAATGTTTTCTCTTTTTCCTCCATATCACAGGTATGTGATATATTTTCCTCCATAAATTCAGGTAGAGTATCTGAATCATTGGTTTCTTTTTCAATATTGCTTTCCTCATCCTGGCCATTGTCTGGCGTATCCATATGTTCATTAGTTTCAATCTCTATTTTGCAAAGTGGGGTAGGAGGCCATCTCCTCTGCCACATCAGCACTTCCTCCTCCTCCTCCTCCTCCTGTATCCGGCTGCAAACTGGGTCCCTCCATCCTGTCCACAAGAAGTGACAGCACCCCTGCAGGCAGAGTAGGGGAATTTCCCTGGTGCCCTGGCCAAATTCCCCCGCATTCACTAAAAATACCACTAACAGCTTAATCTGGTTCAAGGTTCATTGGCATTCATCTGTATCCCCCTCCCCCGGGTCGTGCCTGAAAATAGGCAGAATTTGTCCAATGCACTTACTGGTCAATACAAACTAAATAAATAAATAAAATTTGCCTTGCCTTACTAGTAGTGGGTTGCTGCTACACTGTAGGTTTGGGTTAAGTCCTATACCAGAGACATGAGAGCTTCCATTCCAGGGCAGTACTGGGGAAGAGATGCTGCTCTATTTCAGGATGAAGGTAAGTCCCACACCAGAGATGTGAGCTCTCCCACTGCTGGCACTGCAGGACAGTACCAGAGGAGAGTTGCTTCTATATTGCAGGTTTGGGTTAAGTCCTACACCGGAGATGTGGGATCTTTCATTGCTGGCAGGTCCTAATGAGAGGAATTCTGGGCCCTGGGAAAAGTTCAGACTCTGATGACCCTATGCAGCTGTATACATCTGTATGCCAGGTGGCCTGCTCCCCCTCTTTGGTGCTGGACCTGGGAATTATTCCCAGCTCCCCCACCCTCTCAAGGGCCCTACAGGAGGGGTTGCTGCTATAGTGCATGTTTGGGTTAAGTCCTACACCAGAGACATGGGATCATCCATTGCTGGCACTGCAGGGTAGTACAAGAGGAGGGATTGCTGCTATATTGTAGGTGTGGGTTGCATCCTACACCAGAGATGTGGGCTCTACCACCACTGGTACTGTAGGACAGTACTGGAGGAAGGACTGCATTCTCTGTTCCAGGTTTATCTTAAATGCTACACTAGAGACATGGGATCTTTCATTGCTGGCACTGTAGGATAGTACAGGAGGAGGATTGCTACGATACTGCAGGTTTGGGTTAAGTCCTACACCAGAGACATGGGATCTTTCATTGCTGACACTGTATGGTAGTACAGGAGGAGGACTGCTGCAATATTGCAGGTTTTGGTTAAGTCCTACACCAGAGATAAGGGATCTTTCATTGCTCGCACTGCAGAGTAGTACAGGAGGAGGACTGCTGCGATAATGTAGGTTTGGGTTAAGTCCTACATGAAAGATAAGGGATCTTTCATTGCTGGCACTATAGGGTAGTACAGGAGGAGGGGTTGCTGCTACATTGCAGGTTTGGGTTAAGTGCTACACCAGTCATGTGGGATCTTTCATTGTTGGCACTGCAGGGCAGTACTGAAGGAGGGTTGCTGCTATATAAGGGATCAGGTTGAATACTACACCAGAGGTGTGGGAGCTGTCATTGCTGGCAAGTGGCACTGCAAGGCAATATTGGTGGAGCACTGCTGCCCTATTGCAGATTTTGGTTAAGTGCTACACAAGAGACATTGGATCTTTCATTGCTGGCACTGTACTAGGGGAATGGTTGCTGACCTGTTGCAGGTTTGGGTTAAGTGCTACATCAGAGATGTGGGCTCTTGCATAGCTGGCACTGCAGGGCAGTACTGGAGGAAGGTTGCTACCCTAAGGTAGGTTTGGGTTAAGTCCTACACCAGAGACGTGGGACCTTCCATTGCTGGCATTCCAGGGTAGTATTGGAGGAGGGTTGCAGTTCTACGGGTTTGGATTAAGTGCTGCACCAGAGACATGGGATCTTTCATTGCAGGCACTGTAGAGGAGTACTGCAGGAGGGCTGCTGCTCTACTGCACATTTGGGTCAATTCCTACACCAGAGATATGGGATTTTTCATTGCAGGCACTGTAGGAGAGTGCTGGAGGAGGGCTGCTATTCTATTACAGGTGTGGGTTGAGTGCTACACCAGAGACATGGGATCTGTCACTGATGGCACTGTAGGGAAGTACTGAAGGAGGGTTGCTACTCTATTACAGGTTTGGGTTGAGTGCTACACAGAAACATAGGATCTCTCACTGCTGGTACTGTAGGGGAATACTGGAGGATGGTTGCTGCTCTATTACAGGTTTGGGTCAAGTCCTACACCAGAGACATGGGATCTTTCATTGTTGGCACTATAGGGTAGTACAGGAGAGGTTGCTACTATATTGTAGGTTTGGGTTAAGTCCTACACCAGAGACATGGGATCTTTCATTGCAGGCACTATAGGGTAGTACTGGAGGAGGGTTGCTGCCCTATTGCACATTTGGGTCAAATCCAACACCAGAGACATGGGATCTTCCATTGCTGGTACTGCACAGCATTACTGGAGGAGGGGTTGCTGCTATATTGCAGGTCTGGGTTAAGTCCCACACAAAGAGAAATTGGATCTACCACTGCTGGCACTGCAGGATAGTACTGGAGGAAGGGTTGCTGCTCTACTGCAGGGTTGGGTTAAGTGCTACTCCAGAGATGTGGGATCTTTCATTGCTGGTACTGCAGGATAGTACTGGAGGATTGGCTGCTGCTATTTTGCAGATTTGGGTTAAGTGCTATACCAGAGACATGGGATCTTCCATTGTTGGGACTGCACAGAAGTACTGGAGGAGAGGTTGCTGCTATATTGCAGGTTTGGGTTAAGTCCTACACCAGAGAAATTGGATCTACCACTGCTCGTACTGCAGGACAGTAGCGGAGGAGGGTTTGTTGCTATATTGCAGGTTTGGATTAAGTGCCACACCACACATGTGGGATCTTTCATTGCTGGTACTGCAGGGCAGTACTGATGGAAGGTTGCTGCTATACAGCAGGATGAGGTTAAGTGATTCACCAGAGATGCGGGCGCTTCCATTGCTGGCACTGCAGGGCAGTATTGGTGGAACACTGCTGCCCTATTGTGGATTTGGATTAAGTACTACACAAGAGACATTACATCTTCCATTGCTGGTACAGTACCAGGGGAATGGTTGCTGTCTTGTTGCAGGTTTGGGTTAAGTGCTACATCTGAGATGTGGGCTCTTGCATAGCTGGCACAGCAGGGCAGTACTGGCAGAAGGTTGCTGCCCTATGGTAGGTTTGAGTTAAGTGCTACACCAGAGACGTGGGACCTTCCATTGTTGGCATTCCAGGGTAGTACTGGAGGAAGGTTGCTGCTCTACAGCAGGTTTGGGTTAAGTCCTACACCAGAAACATGGCATCTTCTATTGCAGGCACTGCAGGGCACCACTGGAGGAGGGTCACTGCTCTACTGCAGGTTTGGGTTAAGTGCTACACCAGAGATGTGGGCTCTTTCATTTCTGGCATTACAGGGGAACACTGGAGGAGGTGTTACTGCCCTACTGAAGGTTGGGGTTAAGTACCACAGCAGAGTTGTGGGGTCTTCCATTGTTGGCACTGCAAAACAGTGCTGGGGGAGTGATTATTGTTCTATTGCAGGTTTGGGATATGTCCTACATCGGAGATGTGGGTGCTTCCATTGCTGGCACTGCAGGCAGTACTGGCAAAAAGGTTGCTACAGTATGGGTTTTATGTCCTACATCATAGTAATGGGAACTTCCATTGCTGGCACTGTAGGGGAGTACTGGAGGAGGGTTGCTGCTCTATTACAGGTTTGGGTTGAGTGCTACACCAGAGACATGAGATCTTTCCTTGCAGGCACTGTAGGGGAGGTACTGGAGGAGGGTTGCTGTGAAATTGCAGGACTGGGTTAAGTCCTACACCAGAGACATGGGATCTTTCATTGCTAGCACTATAGGGTAGTACAGGAGGAGGGGTTGCTGCTATATTGCAGGTTTGGGTTAAGTGCTACACAGACATGTGGGATCTTTCATTGCTGGTACTGCAGGGCAGTATTGATGGAGGGTTGCTGCTATACTACATGATGAGGTTAAGTGCTACACCAGAGACATGAGAGCTTCCTCTTCTGGCACTGCAGGGCATTATTGGTTGAACACAGCTGCCCTATTGTGGATTTGGGTTAAAGTGCTACACAAGAGACATTGCATCTTCCACTGCTGGCACTGTACTAGAGGGAACAGTTGCAGTCCTGTTGCAGGTTCGGGTTAAGTGCTACATCTGAGAAGTGGGCTCTTGCACAGCTGGCACTGCAGGCCAGTACTGGAGGAAGGTTGCTGATCTACTGCAGGTTTGGGTTAAGTCCTACACCAGAAACATGGCTCCTTCTATTGCAGGCACTGCAGGGCACCACTGGAGGAAAGGTTGCTGTCCTATTGCAGGTTTGTGTTAACTGGTACACCAGAGATGAGATCTTTCATTGCTGGCACTGCAGGGCACCACTGGAGGAAAGGTTGCTGCCCTATTGCAGGTTTGTGTTAACTGGTACACCAGAGATGTGGGATCTTTCATTGCTGGCACTGCAGGGCACCACTGAAGGAAAGGTTGCTGCCCTATTGCAGGTTTGTGTTAACTGGTACACCAGAGATGTGGGATCTTTCATTGCTGGCACTGCAGGGCAGTGCAGGAGGAGATGTTGCTGCCCTATTGGAGGTTGGGGTTAAGTACTACACCAGAAACATGGGGTCTTCCATTGCTGGCACTGCAAGACAGTACTGGGGGAGTGGTTATTGTCCTATTGCAGGTTTGGGTTATGTCTTACATTAGAGATGTGGGTTCTTCCATTGCTGGCACTGCAGGGCAGTACTGAGGAGGGTTGCTGCTATGTTGCAGGTTTAGGTTAAGTCCTACATCAGAGATGTGGGCTCTTCCATTGCTGGCAGTGCAGGGCAGTACTGGAGGAAAGATTGCTGCCCTATTGCAATATGGGTTTTAAGTCATACGCCAGAGATGTGGGAACTTCCATTGCAGGCACTGTAGGGGAGTACTGGAGGAGGGTTGCTGCACTATTGCAGGTTTGGGTTGAGTGCTTCACCAGAGACATGGGATCATTCATTGCAGGCACTGTAGAGGAGTACTGGTGGAGGGTTCCTGCTGTATTGCAGGTTTGGGTTGAGTGCTTCACCAGAGACATGGGATCATTCATTGCAGGCACTGTAGGGGAGTACTGGAGGAGGGTTGCTGCTCTATTGCAGATTTGGGTTGAGTGCTTCACCAGAGACATGGGATCTTCCATTTCAGGTACTATAGGGGAGTACTGAAGGAGGGTTGCTGCTGTACTGCATGTGTGGGTCAAGTCCTATACCAGAGACATGGGATCTTCCATTGCAGGCAGGGAAGGGGAGTGCTGGAGGAGGGTAACTGCTCTATTTCAGGTTTGGGTTGAGTGCTTCACCAGAGACAATGTTTCATTGCAGGCACTGTAGGGGAGTACTGGAGGAGGGTTGCTGCTGTGTTATAGGTTTGGGTTGAGTCCTACACCAGAGACATGGGATCTTTCATTGCAGGCACTGCAGGCCAGTACTGAAGGAAGGTTGCTGATCTACTGCAGGTTTAGGTTAAGTCCTACACTAGAAACATGGCTCCTTCTATAGCTGGCACTGCAGGGCAGTACTGGAGGAAAGGTTGCTGTCCTATTGCAGGTTTGTGTTAACTGGTACACCAGAGACGTGGGATCTTTCATTGCTGGCAGTGCAGGGCAGTTCTGGAGGAAAGGTTGCTGCCCTATTGCAGGTTTGTGTTAACTGGTACACCAGAGATGTGGGAACTTCCATTGCGGGCACTGTTTATTTTATTTATTTTTATTTAGTGTTTGTTGACCAGGTAAGTGCACTAGACAAATCCTGTCTATTTTTAGGCACAACCCGGGGTAGGGGGATACAGATGAATGCCAACTGACCTTGAACCAGATTAAGCTGTTGGTGGTATTTTTAGTGAATGATGGAAATTTGGCCAGGACACCGGGGAAATTCCCCACTCTCCAGCAGGGGGACTCCTTGGCCGACTGTTCGCAAGATAGCCAGTCCAGCTGAACCTTTGGAGGAGATGGATGTAGCAAGTGCTGGGGAGCAGGCCTCCTCTCCATGCACTGATTTGCAAGAGGCTGTGGATGCTGCTTTGACTGCGGCTCATTTGTTGGACTTTGATTCTTCTCACCTACTGGAAGAGCTTGGTTTGGATAACGATTTGCATGACACTACAGGTAAGGAGTTGGAATCTCTGACTCCTGATAAGCAACGCCTTGTACTTCAAAAGAAGAAGGCACTGTTACTTGAATTGAAACAATTGGATGCTTCGCTAGAGCGTGGCATTTGTGACTTTGAATCAGTTTTTATGGTTTCTTCTGGCGTTGTGAGTCCGCAGCCTGCTGCTGTGGTGTGTGCCTCAACACGGCAGGCCACAGGCCTTGTACAGGAGTTGGCTCTACCTGATAGACCTGACCCCCTGGAACTACTTGTGAGTACTGCCGTGTCTTCTGAATCAACGGTTTGTGCACTGACAACTCAGGATGTGCTTGTATGCCCTGATACTACTGTTCAGGCTGGCAGTTCTAGCAGCATTAATGCTGTGTGCTGGGAGCCTGAGACACACGTGGTTGCTAGCAAGAAGGTACAGCCCAAGCAGCTTGGTGTCAGCCGTTGTCTAGATCCACCCAACTTGCGAGTTCTTGCTGGGACTTCTCGTGAGCAACAACAGGGACAGGAGTGTACTTTCCCTCGGCACAAATCACGGCGGGGTTGGAGTAAGTCAGGTGTGCTTCCTACACAACATTTGCCAATGCCCCAGGATAACTCTACTGTTTTCAACTCAGTTACAGATCAGGATATGGTGGATGGCTCTGAGTGGTCTCCTAGTCAGACATTACAGAATGCAGGTTGGGAACAAAAAAACGATGGGACTTGTGTTCCTGATACCTCGGCCCCTACCTGTCCCGTGTCCAGTGTTTTAACAAATCTTCCTGTGGCTACCAACAAACTTGTCGACATGAGCTCCAACGATCCCCGGGGTAAGAACTGTAATACTACTGATGCACAAGTGACTGTTACTGCTGTAGCTGATGCTGAGGTGCAGAATATATCTGTGGGCCCACTTAGGTTAGGTCTTATTTACCAAATGTTGAATGCTGAGGGCAGAGAGGATGGTCCAGTGTTGAAAATGGCTGATTTATTTCAGAACAAAGGTGAGCCAGCTCCACGACACAATGCAGTGAGGTTGGTTGTATAAAGGAGGTATGGTGGAGCCTCCAGACAGAGTTTTTATTGCTAGACAGTTATTGAAGGGCTCTTTAAAGTTTTTTTCCTCTGAAAGTTTTGCACTCCTGCATTTGGGCAATCATAATTTTGATATTAGTTTTAAAAATGTGTCAGGTTCGGATAGATTCTGGGCCCATTATGATAAGTTAAAAAATACTCCTTTATGGGTATGTTTTTATGCCATACCTTTATCCAGGCCAGCAGTTAAAACCATTACAATTATGTTTAAAAATGAGGAAGTGAATATCGAGCATATTCTTTATTGGTTACGGCAATGTTGTGAGATATTAAATAGGCCTAGTCCTACTCTTGATAGTGAGCAGATTTGGGATGGTGGGTGGAGGGTTCAAGTTAAACTGATTATGACAAATACTGGCCCTGTTCACCTGCCTAGTACTTTTTATTTGGGTAGGGATAGAGGTGCTATTTTTTATGCAGGTCAGCCTCGTTCCTGTTTTAAATGTGGGGCTAGAATACACCTGAGTTCAGCCTGTAATACAGTAAAATGTAGTCACTGCTTAGAATTCGGTCATGTTTCAGGGAAATGTTTACACTTGTTTCACTGTAATCTTATGGCAGGTGTCCCTGGGCTTCACATAACAGGGAGGACTGTCCCTCTCATGAAGGGCTTATAAACATAGCCCAGCAAATTCATGCTAAGAAAATTGCTGACTCAAGTGCCAGGAATGAGGTGAGAGCACAAGGACAGGACACTGTCTTGGTTCCCCAAGAGAAATGGCCCTCTGTGTCTGTGGCCCTTGAGCCTGAGATGAGACAGGATTCTATACCAGCTTTCAAGGGAGACCCTATTTTGGAACCTGTTGTTCCTCTGGTGACTGAAAGCACTGGTTGTTCTCCTATAGTGATGTCCCCCCTTCCCCCCAGATGGTGATGGGTTTAAACTTGTTGTTCAGACTAAGAGGTCTATGATGGGTAAAATGTCTAAAAAGGTTGGAGGGATGGACAGAGTTGCATCTCCTGGGTCCTGGAAAAGTGGTAATAATTTTGCGGCTTTGCATTCAGAGGATGGGGATTCAGAAGGGGAAGGGACCGACTCCTCTTCTGTTGTTTCTTGATGCTGAAAAGGGCAGGGGTGTGCACTCCATAGCCACTCGGACAAGGCACAGACAAAAGAAACAGGCCTCATAATTACCTTGTATCATGAGATATTCTGCTAACCTTTCTGAACAACTTTCCATTACTTCTGTTAATGTCAATAGTATTAAAGGGGACAGGAAACCGTGGGGTACCTTGTATTCTCTTCAAGACCATGCTTCTGACATTACCTGTGTTTTGGATACCAGATTAAAAAGTGGGGGTGAACTTTCCCGGGCCTTGCATGCGTGGCATTTAGGGCCCTCTTTTTGGTCCATAGGACAAGATTTATGTAATGGTGTGGGGATTCTATTGGCTAATAATGATCTCATAGTCACTAGATTGGCAGACATTAGTCCGAGGCGGGCTTTGTTGTTAGATATTTCTTATTTTTTTGATATGTTTCGGTTAATTCCGACTTATGCCCCTCAGACTAAGGCTCTTAGAGCTGCTTTATTTAAAGACATTCATCCATTTTTGCATACTTCCAGACTTGTCCTATGGGCAGGAGATTTTAATTGTAGTTTGCACCAAAAAGATAGGGGGTTACAGACGGACAAGCTCTTTTGTGACTCTGTAGCATTGTTAAATGTCATTTCTACTGCTGCATTGCAAGATTCCTATCGCAGTTTGCATGCCTCAGGGGGTTTTACCTTTTTTAAAGGCAAATTAAAGACTTGAATAGATTTTATTTTTGTGTCCAAAATTTGTAAAGTATTGCCTAGTAAGACTATACCTGTGGAATACTCGGATCATGTCGTTCTTTGTACACGGATCTCCTGGCAGGACACCCTAAAGTGTAGAAAGCTTAAATGGAGGTTGAATGAGTTTGTTTTATCGGATCCTAAAACTCAGAAGTTTTGGCTACGAAACTGGAAAGCCAGATTGTCAGCAGCTGACTGCTATGAGGATCTTACAGAGTGGTGGGAAGATACTAAAAAATCTTGGCAGGAACTATTCAAACATAGATCGCATCAGGTGCATACGGACAAATATTTAAACTATTTACAGTTGAGACAGCAGTTGCACCGACTGATTTCATTATCAGAAACTTCTTCTCAGGATTTTGGGTCACAAATCCAGATTATTAAGACACAGTTATAAAAGTTTCAATATGACAGAGCACAGTCTTTGGGGCAGGAGGCTAAATTTGGGATGCATGCTGGGAAACATAGTATTGACCCTTACAGGGATTGTAAGGAATGGGTAAAAGATAGAATTATTATGGAATTACTTTTCTCAACAGGTGTACCTGTTTCCTCTCCTTTAGGCATTTTAGGTATTGTACAAGCTCAGGCTCAGAGGATGTTCGGTGAGAAAGTTCATGCTACCACTGATGGTGGCTTTTTGGATGGTTTGCATCTTCCACAGGTAGGCTTAGAGGATCTTGCCATACTTACTGGTGAGGTTACTATCAGGGAAGTGGAGCAGGCAATTGATAGTTTAAAAATAGGCTCTGCCCCGGGTACTGATGGCATAGGTGCAGGTCTTTATAAAATGTTTAAAGATCACCTAGCTCCAGCTTTGGTGATTTTGTATAATTATATGTTACATGACGATAGATTGGCTTCCTCTATGAAAGACACTGTACTAGTGCCGATACACAAGAAGGGCCCTTCTGTGAATATAACTAATTGGAGACCTTTAAGTCTGCTGAATACAGATGTTAAACTTTTAGCTAAACTGTTATCAGGGCAGCTTAACAAAGTAGCACAATATATAATTAGTGATGTACAGACTTGTGCTGTTCAGGGTAGACAACAAAAGGATAACTTGATTTTGCTTTGGGAACTGTTCTATCAAGGAGAACGGGGGTGGGGGGTTGTCTGGTTGGATAATTAGTATTGATCAGGAAAAAGCCTTTGATCATCTCTCCCATGATTTTTTTGTTCCTGGTATTAAAAGCTTTTGATTTTCCAGAAATGTTTATAGGTTGGATTAAATTATTGTACAGGGAAGTGGTTGTGATTCCTAATATGAATAGTTGGTATGGAGATACAATTATTGTACAACAGGGTGTTCGGCAGGGTTGTCCCTTGAGCCCCTTACTGTATGTTTTCTGTATGGATATTTTTATTAGGTTATGTCTGCACAATCATGGGATAATAGGAATAGGGTTGCCACATTGTTCACAGCCCATAAAAATTTTGACCTATGCAGATGATGTGGTGTTAACACTAGCCCCCTAAACAGATGACTATGCTTTGAAATCTGTATTTCAGGTTTTTTCTGCAATTTCAGGTTCCCGAATTAATTTTGTTAAAAGTAGAGGGGTACCTTTGGTTCAGACTCTCTTACCTACCTCAGGTACCATTGCAGGAATTCACATTACTGCAGAGCCTCTGAAAATATTAGGTGTTGTGTTTGGTTCACCTAATGCTGCTGTTTTAAACTGGGAGGCAGTTATTGCCGGAGCAGACAGGGTGCTTTTGGGATGGAGACAGAAAGTCACTGGTAAATTGAAACATGTTTGGTTGATTAAAACTTTATTGGTTCCTATTTTTTTGTACATTGCTTTTGTTTACCCTCCGCCTAAGGAAGTACTAACTAGGATCTATAGTTTATTTTTCCAAGCTCTCTGGGGTTCCAGGCTTAATCCTGTGAAACGTAGCTTCACTTATCAATCCAAAGCTGAAGGGGGGTTAGGTATGATTGACCCCATTGCCTTCTTTTATAGTATTTTTTTTGGACTATAACTTTGGGAAGTGTCTCCGACCTGGAGCTATAGTTTGGAAAGAATGGTTAGATTATTGGGTGGCACCTAATGTTGAGACATGGCAACAGATGAGGCCCAGATTGTTAGGTAAGACACGGCCCATGCCCAAGTATGATTTGGAGGGCATTAAATGGGCTCTACAAAGGAAATAAACTCCAGATGTTATACTTAGTGGGGACAGAAAAAAGTTGTATCAACACATTTTAAATTATGAGACTACAGATGTTCTGGAATTTCCCTTTTGTCCAGCACAATGGAAGCAGTATGTCCTAAAACAATTACTTAATCCTAGGATTCCATCGTATGCATGGGACTGTGTGTGGTTGGGGAATTATGGGAGACTAGGGGTAAAGGGCAATAATAAACATAAGCAGCTTGCAGACAGATATTGTCCGAGGGATACTTGTACTCAGATATTAGAAACCCAGAGTCATTTGTTTCTAAAGTGCAGACTTGCTTAGTTGTTTGGGGATATTTTAGCTAAAGAGGGGGGAGAGCAATTGTTTTTGAAGTTGGGGTACACTGAGATTATGTATGGTAACAATCCAGGACTGCTTGGAAAATATCATAAGGATACCATCTATGTTCTATTTGTTCTGATTAGATATCATTTATGGCAAGCTAGATGCCTGTGGGTCCTACAGCAAAAATGGATTCATCAGAATGCAGTATTTCTGAAAGTGGAAAAGGCTACACAACTATTGTTTCATGATGATTTGTATAAATATCCTCTATCTAGAGTTGCTCATTTATGGTTAAACTGTAGACATTGGTGTGACTGATTTACGTCCTGTTTTTGTTCCTGGCACATGACTTGGTTTTATGTATGTCTTATTTAAGATTCTGTATTCTCTTTGTGTTGTTTGTATGTATTGTAATGCAGTCCTCCTTTTCTAATAAAAATTTCCCTACTCTTTTCGATAAGTGCCATGGGATCTTTAACATCCACCTGAACTACCACCAATCCAGGCAGATGGGACCTCGGTTTAACGTCTCATCCGAAAGACGGTATCTCAGAAGTGCAGCACCCCCTTCATGCTGCACTACAGTGTCAGTACTGGGATACTAACCCAAGTGCCAGATGTGGGAACTGAACCCACAGCCCTCTGATCTCCTGGCCTCAGAGGCGAGTGTGCTACCTACTGAGCCACTGACACTGCTTGACACTGTAGGGGAGTACTGGAGGAGGGTTCCTGCTGTATTGCAGGTTTGGGCTGAGTGCTTCACTAGAGACATGGGATCTTCCATTTCAGGTACTATAAGGGAGTACTGAAGGAGGGTTGCTGCTGTACTGCATCTTTGGGTCAAGTCCTACACATGTCACAGAGACATGGGATCTTCCATTGCAGGCAGGGAAAGGGAGTACTGGAGGAGGGTTGCTGCTCTGTTATAGGTTTAGGATGAGTCCTTCACCAGCGACATGGGATCTTTCATTGCAGGCACTGTAGGGGAGTACTGGAGGAGGGTTGCTGCTCTGTTATAGGTTTGGGATGAGTCCTTCACCAGAGACATGGGATCTTTCATTGCAGGCACTGTAGAGGAGTACTGGAGGAGGGTTGCTGCTGTACTGCATGTTTGGGTCAAGTCCTACACCAGAGACATGGGATCTTCCATTGCAGGCACTGTAGGGGAGTGCTGGAGGAGGGCTGCTTCTCTGTTATAGGTTTGGGATGAGTACTTCACCAGAGACATGGAATCTTTCATTGCAGGTACTGTAGGGCAGTACTAGAAGAGGGTTGCTGCCATACTGCAGGTTTGGGTTAAGTCCTGCACCAGAGAGGTGGGATCTTCTATTGCTGGTACTGCAGGGGAGTGCTGTAGGAGGGAAACTGCCCTACTGCAAGTTTGTGTTAAGTCCTACATCAGTGACATGGGATCTTTCATTGCAGGCACTGAAGGACAGTACTGGATGAGATTTTGCTATCCTATTCAAGGATTTAGTCAGTTTCTGCACCACAGATGTGGGATCGTCCATTACTGGCACTGCAGGACAGCACTGGAGGAGGGTTTTTGCCCTATTGCAGGTTTGGGTTATGTCCTACACCATAGACATGGGCTCTTCTCTTGCTAGCATTGCACAGCAGTACTGTAGGAGGGGTTGCTGCCCTCCTCGAGGTTGGTGTTAAGTCTTACACTATTGAAACATAGATTGTGGCCCACTTAATCTGCTCTATAAAATTCCCTACCTACTGTGTTACCACAGATCCTACTAGATCTCTGGCTCACCCCACCCTCAAGCCCTGCAACCAAGATTCCCTTGTGTCTGTCCCATGCATCTTGAATGCTGCTACTGTTTTGGCTCCTACTGTACTACCTCTGCTGGGAGTCTGTTCCAGCCATCCACCACCTCTTGATGAATAAGTACTTCCTCGTACTCCCTCTAAGCCTGCCCTCTTCCAGTTTTAAATCATGGACCCTTGTCCATGTGCATGTCTTATTATGAAAGATGCTACCTTCCTGTACCCTGCTGATACCCTTGATGAACTTGAATGTCTCTATTATGTCTCTCCCACCCCTTCTATCCTCTAGAGAGTCTTTCCTCTTAGGACTTTAGTTGCAGACCATATATAATTTTAGTAGCCCTCCTCTCAGTCGATGTCCTTCCTGAGATGTAACCTCCAGAACTGGACACAGTACTCCATGTGAGGCCTCGCCATCAACCTATACAAGGGTTAACAACATATCCCTCTTTCTACTGGTTATCCCCCTCCCTATGCACCGCAGCATCCTACGTGCCTTTCCTACTGCCTTTTCACATTGCTTTGTTACCTTCAGGTGATCCGATATGATGATTCCAATGTCCCTTTCCTGTTTTGTTATTGTCGCATCTTCCACCCCCCCAAAAAAAAAAATATGGTATGTTGCCCTAGGGTTCCTGTGCTCCAAGTGCATAATTTTGCACTACTGGGGATTGAAGCCCAGCTGCCATACCCTTGACCATTCTTCCAACTTCTTTAGATCCTCTCTCATGTTTTCTAACCCCGCCCACTACCCCAGTATGTCCGCTCTGTTGCAGATTTTTGTGTCATCTGCAACAGGCATACTTTCCCCTTTCAGCCCCTCTGCAATGTCATAGATGAAGACATTGAAGTGGACTGGTCTCAGATCTGACCCCTGTTGTACCCCGATTGTTACTTGGCCCTCCTCTGAGTGAACGTCATTTACCACCACTCCCTGGCTTCTGTTACTCAGCCAGTACTCTAACTGGAGCACTCAGCACTTGAACGCAAAGGCGCAAATGAAATCGCTGCATTGAAGCATCAATGCATTTTATTGTGTCAAGAATTGCACAGGACAGCTCCCTATATCCCCAGTGCTTCAACCAGACACAGGGCCTATGTGAGGGGGTGGGTCTAAGGAGTAACAGACATCACCATATTTAATAGCCTAACTTAAAGACACATTCACCCAATGTGACAAATGAACTTAGTGATTACATTTCTACAAAACTGCATACAAAATGAACGTTATTACAGTCATTAACAATCTTAGCTGTGCATAATCAACAAATCAACAATGTTTATACTTCACTGTATTTTAACCATTGTGGCATTTATTTAGAGAATATACAAAACTGAAAAGCACACTGCATACTTGTTAGTTTCCATAGTGTGCAAAAGAAGGGGGATATAAAAAGAATGGGGAACTGGGGTATATGTAAAGTAAAGGCGGGGGAGTGGAGAGGCTTAGTGATCAATTTATTAATTCATAAATGGAAACAGATGAAGCCATATAATCACAAAACAAGGAAATTTATAAACAAACCAGCAGATAGAATCAGAAGGAAAGAAAGTTGGGAGGGAAAAACCGGGGTAAGGAAGCGGGATTGTGGAAAAGAGGATCTCGGAAGTCAAAAATACAGGCAGAGGTCAGATTCTTTAACAGAAATACTTAGTTTTAGATGCTGTGTAGGAAGGTTATGCACAGCTAAGATTGCTAATAACTGTAATCATTTTCATTTTGTATACAGTTTTGTAGAAATGCTGCAATCACTCAGCTAATTTGTCACATTGGCAGAGTGTGTCTTTAATTTAGGATTTTAACCACGGTGATGCCTGTTACTCCTTAGACCTGCCCCCTGATGAAGAAACATAGAAACATAGAAGTTGACGGCAGATAAGGACCGCAAGGCCCATCCAGTCTGCCCATTTCTTTTTCTACCTTATAAATGTGCCCATCGTCATTTGCTGTCAGTGGCCTATCTAGTCATACTCATCTGTATTGCTCCCTTATGCCTAACCCATGCCTGTTTGAAGCTCTGCACTGTATTCATAGCCACCACTTCCTGAGGTAGGCCGTTCCATGCATCCACCACCCTTTCTGTGAAAAAGAACTTCCTCACATTCCCCTTAATCGGCCTCCCTCTAACCTCATGCTGTGTCCTCTTGTCCTGCTATTTTTCTTATATTGAAACATGTTAGACTTTTCAGCTTGTTAATGCCTTTAAGGTGTTTGAATGTTTCGATCACATCACCATTCTCCCTCCTTTGCTCTAGGGTATACATATTGAGCTCCGTTAATCTGTTCTCATATGTCTTCTGATGCAGCCCCTGCACCATTTTGGTTGCCCTTCTCTGGACTGCCTCAATTTGGTTAATGTCCTTGTGAAGGTGTGGCCTCCAGTACTGCACACAGTACTGCAGATGGGGCCTAACCAGTGTCTTGTAAAGAGGGATTATTACCTCCCTCTTCTGACTTGTGATACCCCTACTGATACACCCTAACATCCTCCTAGCCTTACCTACTGCTTTAGAGGTCTGCTTGGATGATTTCAGGTCATCAGTGATGATGATGCCCAAGTCTCTTTCCTCCTTTGTGACTGCCAGCAACTCCTCTACCAGCCTATAGGTGGCTTCAGGGTTTCTCTTCCCTATGTGCATGATCTTGCACTTCTTTGCATTAAATCCCAGTTGCCACTCTTCCAACCATTTTGCTAGTTTATCCAGATCTCTTCTCATTCTGCCCACCCCATCTGGATCATCTACTGTGTTGCAGATCTTGGTGTCATCTGTAAACAGACACACCTTACCCTCTAGTCCATGTGCAATGTCACTGATGAAGATATTGAAGAGGACTGGCCCCAGGACTGATCCCTGAGGTACCTCACTTGTGACTTGCATCTCTTCTGACTGCATACCATTTACCACCACTTTCCATTTTCTGCCCATCAACCAGTTTGCCACCCAGTTGACCAACTTCTGACCCACCCCGAGCCTACCCAGATTGCTTATCAATCTTCTATGTGGAACAGTGTCGAAAGCTTTGCTGAAGTCAAGGTAGGAGACATCAACTGCTCCCCCTTGGTCCACCACACTTGTTACCCAGTCAAAGAAATCTAGGAGATTAGTTTGACAGGACCTTCCTTTTGTAAACCCATGCTGTCTTGGATCCTGTGCCCCTATGGATTCCAGGTGTTGCACTATCCTTTCCTTAAGGAGTGCCTCCATAATCTTGCTCACTACTGAGGTAAGACTGACTGGTCTGTGGTTCTCTGCCTTCTCCCTGCTACCACTCTTGTGGAGCGGGATCACATGAGCCCTTCTCCAGTCTTCTGCGACCTCTCCCATGCTCAGAGACTCACTAAACAATTCTGCTAATGGCTCTGCTAGTTCCACCCTTAGCTCCTTTAGTACCCTGGGATGTATGCCATCAGGTCCCATTGCCTTGTCCACCCTGAGCTTATTGAGCTCTTGTAGGACCCTTTCTTTTGTGAGGGGAGTAGTGCTCACCTCCCTCCTCCCTGTGTCCATGGTGCTGAGCTGTGGGCCCTGCCCTATCTTCTCTTCAGTAAATACTGAGCAAAAGTATCTATTTAGGATAGATGCTTTTACAGGGTCCTCCTCCTCACACACCACTTTTCTCCTTTGAGCTTAGCACCCCCTCTGGACTTTTTCCTTTCACTAATGTAGCTGTAGAGTCTTGTCACCTTCTTTTACTGTTTGTGCTAGTGTTTCCTCAGTTTGGGACTTTGCCTGCCTTACTGCCTTCCCTGCTTCCCTTAGGGCAGTTTGGTATGCCTCCTATCTTCATCCCGCTGTGTTCCTTATATTTTCTGAAGGCCAGCCTTTGGCTCTGACCTTTTCTGCTACTGTATTTGAGAACCAAAGTGGTTTCCTTCTTCTTTTGCACTTCCTTTTCTGTCTAACACAATGGGATGTTGCTTCAAGTATTGCATCCTTAATGCTTGCCCACTTTGCCTGTACCCCCTCACCTGTGTTTCTTTTTGCCAGGGCTAGCTTAACTCTGTTGGCCATCTTATCAAAGTCAGCTCCTCTGAAGTCCCATATTTTTGCCTTGGAATGGGATGATTTAGTTGTAGTGGCCAAATTGAACCATACCATGTGATGGTCACTGGCTCCCAGGTGACCTTCTACCTGGAGATCTGTGATTCCTTCCCTGTTAGTCAGTACTAGATCTAGGATAGCCCTGTCTCTTGTGGGTTGTTGTACCAGTTGTTTGAGGCCCTTCCCCTGCAGGGAATCCACCATGTGTCCAGTTCTGGCAGATGTTCCTGCTGGTATTGACCAATCTGTATCCGGCATGTTGAAGTCTCCCATTGAAGGCCCTAAAGCAATGGGGATGTAGGGTGCTGTTCTGAGCAATCCTTGCCACAATAAAATGCATTGATGCTTGAACGCAAAAGCACAAATTAAATTGCTGGATTAGAGTGCTGAGGGCTCCAGTATCTTATATGTTTGGGCTGGCCGCCCTTTTCTCAAGCACCATTGAGCCATTCCTGGCTGTGTGCACCTTTCACTGTTTTCAGCCAGTACTGCACCCACTTAACCACCTTTGGACCCACACCTAGACTGCTTAGCTTGCTTACCAGTCATCTGACATCATGGACAGTGCTGAAGGCCTTGTTGAAATCTAAGTAGGCCACATCTACTGCCCCTCCCTAAGCCACTTACCTGGTCACCCAGTCAAAGAAATCAATCAGGTTTGTCTGGTAAGATCTTCCCCCGTGAACCCATGCTGCCTCGGATCCTGCAATCCAGATTGGTTACAAGATATTCCACAGTCCTTTCTTGTAGTAGTGCTTCATAACTTTGCCCACCACTGAAGTCATGCAGACAGGTCTGTAGTTCCCTGGCTCCTCCCTACTCCCACTTTTGTGAAGCAGGACCATGTCTGTTCTCTTCCAGTCCCATGGGACTACTCCTTATCCAACGATAGGTTGAAGAGAGCCATCAGCAGTGCAGTGAGCTCCTTCCCGTGTTCTCTCAGTATTCTGGGGTGCACCCCATCTGGCGCCATTGTCTTATCAACCTTTTCTAGTTCCTTGAGGACTCTCTTCTCTGTAAAAGAGCTAGTACCCACTTCCCTTCCCTTCCTTTCATGCTCTTTTCTCCTATCTGTGGCTCATCACCTACCCCATCCTTAGTAAATACTGAGCAAAAAGGTGTAATCTTCAACTGTTAACTGCAGGGTGGTACTGGAGGTAAACCTATTGAAAAGTCCAAGTACTGAACCATGAGTCATCCCACTTCTCATCTTCCTAAACCTTGATTGAGTTTTATTTGCCACCACCCTCTGTATTCTCTTCATCAGCCCATTTCTTATCCAACTGGATAATCTTTCTCCCCCCAATCCCAGGTCCTTCAGCATCTTCACAAGTCTCCTGTGCAGCACCAAGTGAAATATATTGTTGAAGTCCAAGCAGTGGTCATCCACAGATTGGCCTTTGTCCACTGCCTGTGACACTGAGTGAAAGTAGTCAGTGAGATTTGTGTGGGACATCCTCACCTTAACAACAAGTTAGCTTTACTTGTTTATGTCTTTCTGACATCACTACCTACTCATAATCCCAAATGCCCTGCTCCTCCAACTGTACACTATTTTTCTCTTCCCCCAAGAAATCCCATTTATTTAATTTTGTTAACTGGGTAGGTTCACTGAGACATACCAGTCTGTTTCTCAGGGGTGACCCAGAACTCATGACATATAACAATCAGACAGTACATTGTCAAAATACATGATCAGGTAACAGTCAGATAGGTTAGTAAAAACCCACGACAGGGTATGGGGTTATAGGCATTTAATCCACACCTTGGGTGCATTGTGAGGCCCGAGTCCACAGGCCGAGAGTCCTCACAGCGCCCAAGGTGTGGATTAAATGACTATAACTCCATACCCTGGAGTAGGTTATTGCACTTATAACATGGGTTATGTGCAAAACAAGGGAACCCCCACAAAAAGGGGGGGGGGTTCCCCTGTTTAAATAGCAAGAAATGGACTATATCCTTCCACCTTGCAAAATAGTTTTGTACCTAATAAAGCATGTTCCATTGCTTCTACACACATAGAAATGTCACACTTACAGTATTTTGATGATCTGTGACATTTCTTGTGCAGAATACAGTACTGTCTGCTATCTTGACTACAACGTAGGTTAGCCACCATGAGATCCATGGTTTGACACACATAATATAGGGGGCTGCTCACAGTCACAGACACAGAGAAATGGACTTTCTGTGTGCCTGTTACAATCCTGCTTTCCTCTCTCTCTCTCTGTCAGCAGCGAGTTGCGATCCTCACTGTCTGCCTTTCTGTGTCTCTGTCTTTATCGCCATTTCACCGTGCCGACAGCTGCTGGTGGGGAGCTCAATCAGAAGGGCACTGAGGCACTGGAATAAGTGTTTCCACATGTGGGAGTTCAGAAAAAAAGGAGTACTTTGTCTACCATGAAAAGGCAAGGGAAACAACAGCACTGACAGTTCTCTCACTGTCTCTGGTATATACAAACTGTTTGCAACAAGTCACTCCTGCAAAGCTCAGTGGAACTGGGTATGTGTTGTCCCCAACTTTATAGCATTTGGCTCTCTATTTCTCTATCCCCCCACGGTGCACTGCTTACTTTTTCTTTGGCTCATCTCTCTCTTGCCCAAATAACAGCTGCCCAGGGGGGATGGGCATCCTGTGAAACCCAGTGGCACAAAAATAAGGTGCCAGAATTTTAACACCACACTGCTCACTAGTTTGTGGTGCAAGTAAGGCAGGGGAGAGATGCGAGACTGAGCCGCAGGATACATGCTTTCCGAATGAAACCTGGTCTCTCTCTCATCTCGGCCTCTCTCTCCCTCACTGTGGCACTGTGGAAGCTGAAAGGGTAAACTACTGGGCAAATTGTCTCCTGCACTTGACCTAGTCACATACCTAGCCTTTGGGGATGGTAATGAAATGGTAATGAAATGTTTTTGTTCACTCACTACAGCCTGCAATCCGTTATTATGGCCAGTTATTATTGTTCTACTTAACATGTGGGATCTCTATATAACACAGGCTTAAACCCATGTTTCGCTCTATGCCTCAACACTCTCTCATGGAGATAATGGGGGGGTTCTTTCTGGGGAACAAAGTGGCACAACAGTAAGGTGTCACAATTAGAAAATCTTCTGCAATGGTCTGGTGCAAGGCACGGGATGGGGCAGGGTGCCTGAGCTGTCTCTCTCTCTCTCTCTCCTCATTACAACTAACTTTCAGTCAGTAGCCACTTAGTGACTTGTGTCTGATTTCCCATCCCCTTCAGGCTCAGCACTACCTATTGGGTGACCGCCGAACAGGGCAGCTCCCCATTGGCTGGCTGTCATAGCCAGGCTTGTGAAGCCCAGAAGTGGCCCATTATGGAACTGCGGACAGGCACAGAACTCTCCTGGTCAGCTGCTGTCTTAGACCCAGCCATGGCCTGCCAGTAGCAGTACTTCTGCTCAGATTCAGCACTAATTTTCAGTCCACCCACCCCACCCGCCCCCAGCCTGTCTTGGATCCAGCCACGGCCTGCCAATAGCAGTACTTCTGCTCAGACTCAGCATTAATTTTTCAGCTCGCCCACGCCCCTGGCCTTAATTAAATACACGTTAGCCACCTCTCACTGCTTCCCTCTTCACCGGGTACAACACTCCTCCCCCTGAGAATATTCTCTTAATCTAGCAGGTTCCTCTCTTCTTGCCATAACAAATTATACCAGCCATCTTCCCTCCTGATTTTGTACCTGCTTACATTCATTAACCACTTGTCTCAAAATACAATAACCCCCAGGGTGCCAAGAGATGGTATCCCCCCAAGGCACTCCCCCTCTCAATTGCTAATCCCTTTTGAGAATCACCCCTGCCCTCTTCCTCTCGTAGGTGACAATATGCTCCTCCTAAGAACCCTCTGCCTTATACTCTCAGTGCCAACACTGGTTCCCTCAACAGCAAAGGATCCTTCAAAATGCGTGCCACAGTATGACTATGACCCCGCATTTTGGGCGCCTCAGAATGATAATGACCTTTCAATTTACGGCCTCCAGAGAGTAATGTTACAGGAACAAAACTTGAAAAACTCAAAAATCACTACTACACCAAGCCATTAACCCTAAGCCACATACCCCTCACTACATGGGACAATACGCTTAGAAACCGTAATGGGTATCCCCTCCCATCACCTATCATTGACATGCTCCTAGCCTGCCCAAAAGACAAGCACAAAAAAAAACTGCTATATCAGTTGATCGCAGGCACCAAAGTACCTGAAGAGGCAGGCAATAAGACTAACCTGGTTGCTCCTGCCAATCTCAGGAAACATACACCCTAATCCAGGCCCAATGACCTGCACTACAAGTCTGCATAAAAAACAGAATGGTCTAACCATAGCATCGAAATATCTGCAGTCTTCTGGCAAAAATCGACACCCTCCAAGTATGGGTCACGCAACACCAGCCTGATATCGTCACAGTGGTAGAGACCCGACTATTGCCCAGGGTGCCCAACTCTGCTGTACAGCTCCCTGGTTATGCCTCTTTCAGACCAGAGAGACTTGGTAAAAGAGGAGGATGTCTTATCTATGTCAAAGATCACATCCAGGGCCAAATGCTAAATCATTATGACATCAAATGTGGTGCTCAACTGCTGGCCATAAAAGTAATACTTGGCATGAATAGAAAAACTCTGATCATTGTCTTGGTCTATATTCTTCTGAAGGAACAAGCTGTCGGCTTCAAATCTGTCATCGACTACCTCTCAGATCAGAGGCTAAACACTGAGCTGATAATGGTCGAGGACTTTAATATTAATTGGTCCTCCTCTAATGCTGGCCCCTATAAGGACTCGTTATCCTCAATCAATCTCATGGAACTGATAGACACCCTTACACGACTTAATTACCAGACAGGCACAGGTACTATAATCGACTGGCTGGTCACAAATCAGCATGGTAGAATATCCTCTGCTTCAGTTCTCCAGGACTCTCTCAGTGACCACTCCAGTATAATATACAAATGGTCTAATAAGGCCCCAAAGGCTCCAGCCAAAACTGTCAATACCAGACTCTTGAAGAAAGGCAAACTGGAAGCTCTCAGAGCACACCTCAGCCTCCAAGATTGGAGCTTTCTTGATTCCAGCACTGACATCAACGCTGCCCTTGAAAGCTTCATATACAAGTTCAATGAAGTATGTAATTTTCCATGCCCCCACACTAAATGAAAGATCCATAATTACTACAGGCCCTGGATCACACCCCAGCTACTAGACCTCATGAAACACAGAGACACCCTGCAGTGCAAAGCTAGAAACTCTGGCACCCCGGCAGACTACCAGAATTATAGAACCTCCTGAAATAAGTACACCTGGGCTATTCATAAGGCCAAAAACAATTATTTTAAAAGTGAGTTGACAAACTCCTGGGGCGACAGCCATCAGCTGTGGGAGAACATCAAGACTCTATCCAGCAAACCTAATAAAACTCCTCCCACCTTTTTGAACACTGAGGGTCATCCCATGCAGGATCACAGTGACATAGCCAATGTTTTAATAAGGCATTTACCGACCTCAGCGGTGTGCTGCCTCCTAGCTTCCTCCTACCCCCCACAAAACCCAGGGACCCAATCAAACTCCCACTTGCCTTTCTACCTCACAGTTCTCAACACTCATGAGGCTAAAAAATACCTCATAAAAGCTCTCAGTAATTCCAGAACCAGAAGTGATCAGCTTGACCTCAAACTAGTTAGACTCACCCTAGACAAAACTCTCACTCCCCTCACCAAAATCCTAAATCTTTCCCTGATATGTGGCAAATTCCCATGGATTTGGAAGGCAGCAGTAGTCACCCATGTCTTCAAAAGTGAAAACAGATCCAGTTTTGCAAACTACCTTCCAATATCAATCTTACCCCCTCTCTCAAAGGCATTAGAGCGCATCATTTCTGACCAACTGATAGAATATCTAGACAAATACAAACTGCAATGCCAGCAACAACACAGCTTTCACAAACAACACAGTACTACAACCACACTAGTGAAGTTTACCAGCTTTACTCACAATGCCTTAGACAGAGGGCTCTTGGTGGGGGCAATGTACATTGACCTCACCAAGGCCCTCAACACTGTAAACCATAATCTGCTCCTGGATCAACTTTTCCATACCGACCTCTCCTCCGAATCGGTAGCCTGGTTCAGAAGCTACCTCACCAGGCCCAAAAAGTGAAAATACAAGACACTTTCTCTGAAAACCATAGTGTCACCACAGAGGTTCCCAAAGGCTCCATCCTTGGCCCCCTACTGTTCAGTTTATTTCTAAACAACCTTCCACAATCTGTAAATCACCACGTTCTGCTTTACGCAGATAACGTGGTCCTATATTCATGCAATGCCGACCCCACTATGCTTGAAAAGCAAATGCAGGCTAACTTCACCTCTGTAGAACATTGGTTCCTTCAATCCAAATTACTCCTTAATTACAAAAAACCAAGTCCATGTTATTCGCATCGTCACATAACAAACACTGTATTCACCACCCTCACACTCTTAATAGACAGAACTCTCCCCTTGAAATGGTCCAAACTTTTAAATTCTTGGGAGTGATGCTAGACTGCACCTTCTCATTCAGCCACCATATTGACTTAGTCACAAAATTGGTTAATGCAAAACTGGGACTACTGTACAGACATCAACAATGTCTTATTGCTGAAGCACTAAAAACAGCAGTAAACAGTGCAGTGCTCTCAGTGATCGACTATGGGTTAGTAGTCTATGGGGCTGCCTCCCAATCCTCACTAAAATGTATCAGAACAATGCTTAACAAAGCATGCCATCTAGTTCTAGGAGTACTTAGCCTCACCCACACCTGTGAGCTATACACTCAGACAGGATGGCTCAACCTTGATAGCCGCATTCAGTATCAAGTATGCCTTCTCTCCAAGAAATCTACAATTGGACTTACCACTCCGGGTCTGCAAAGCCTCCTTAACTAACCTAATACCACTAGATGCACCAGGGGGTTAAACAATTCAACCCTAAGCATCCCCTTCCACCAAACCACGCAAGGTGAATGGTCCTATGAATACTGGGCACCACTATGGTTCAATGCGCTTGATATAGGCATTACGAAAGAAGTAAAGTTAGGACCTTTTAAATCTAAACCCCACTTGGCCCTAGCCTCAGATAGCAACTGCGATTGTGGGACCTGATCCCCTCCCATCTACTCTTCTCTCATCAGCCTCCCACCTTCCGACTTGCCATCTGGTCTTGCTCCCCTTCCCTCCCCACTTTCTGTTCTACCCCCCAGCTCTCCCCTCCTTTCCCTTCTCATTCCCCCTTATCTTCCCTCCCCCTTAGACCTGTTCCCAGTGACTCTCCTAATCCCACATTCCCTCTCCTCTCCTGCCCCTGTGTACCTCCTCCCTGTTTTTTTCCCTTGGTTTTCCCCTTCCTCTGACTCCCACCCTCTTCTCTGCCCCTGGCTTTCCCCATGCTCTCCCTCCCTCCACCCTCCCCCTTTCTCGCTCCTCCATCCCTAGCCCCTTCTCCTCTCCCCATGTCGCCCTCTCTTAACCCTACCCTGAATTGTCTCCCACCTCCCTCAATATACTCTTGTTCCACCTCCCCTCTCCCACCCTTGTTAATCACTCACCACCTATAGGCTCCAGGGTCTCTGCCTTGCACTTCTCACCCTGGTAACACAGTCCTCCCAGCTGTCTATTTTTATTTAGCACTTCAGACAACAGAATGGTGCTTTAACATGTTCTGGCTACCTAGATAGGAGTTTACCTAGATTACTTAACTTAGTTCTGATACTCACCGTGCTTTCTGAAACATCCTATATTGCTAACTGCCTTATTTTCATTACTGGGCCAAGTGGACTATACCTGGTTATACTACTGTGTGATGCCCTCACACCAGTGCAGCTGTCTATATCTGCATAACTGTACCAATTGAACCTGTTCTTGTATTTTTCTACACAGTATTTAGTACTTTTCATTTGATATTTTTTTACTGTTTGTAACATGGCTCCTTACTGTAACCTAAACCATTTGCTTATTGTGTATGTGGAACATCTGTATTTTGAATTTGTACCTATGTGACTGCTGTGATGTGGAACCTCTGTAAAAGAGCCTTTGGCTCACAGGTACTTTCCTAGAAACTAAATAAATAAATAAAGTAGCCCACCATGGATGAACAGCGGCTAAACAACCACACACCAGCGGGGAGTGGGTGAGACACAACAATCTGCTGTTCTGTATCGCTGTGCAACATGGGGATGGGAAAGCAGACACAAGTCACTAAGTGGCACAGTGCAGACACATGCTGGCAAACCTCTAGTATGATTACTCTGTCTGCACGGTGGTCCGGGTGGGTGGGTGGGGAGACAGCACAAGAAGTGTGCTATGCATGCAGAGAAGTATCAGGACACAGCATTCCCGGGAGCATGTTGCTGTGTGTTCTGCCATGGGGAACTGTACCTCGGGGAGGGGCAGGGAAGTTCATTAAAATATAGGAGTGCTGCAATACTGTGGTACTTCTCCGTGTCACTTACACAGGTTTCAATATGCCTGTCATTCACAGTAGAATTCCCCTAATAATAATAATAATGAGTACCACACTGCCCTGGGATACTGCTCTAGGGAGCATCACCCTAACTGTGTGTGTATACTCATTTAATCCATGGTCAGATGATGTTCTTCTACCAATGCCATCACTCCCTCATCTGCACCCATGTTATAAGACATAATTAATATACAAGATCAGAGAAGAAATGCATGGCAAAACATGGAGTACCAGGACATAACAAAGTATTAATAACAACCTTTGACTACCCAAGGCAGGGAAAATAGATTAATAGGTGTATAAACACGATCCAAGCTAGGCAAGCAGAAGCAGTTATGATAACACAAGTAAGAGTCACTGATTACAGGGGCAGAGGCTGCACTCCAGCAGGACAACTTTAGAGTTCTTCCTTAAATCCACCAAGTGAGGAACATTCCAGAGATTAGGTACGGAAGTTGCAAATAACCTCTTTCCCACACAGGATCTAACTCTAGTATCTCTGACAGGGTAGTGCTGGAGGAACACAGGACCACCCTGGAGGATTTAACTGTGATGATGTCACATAGACTAGTGGAAGGGGAGGGACAACTGAGAAGCTTAAAATCCAGACAGAGGAGAAGGTACTCTAACCAACTCTCCAATGAAGACCAGTTAGGTAAATGCAACACATCACAACCATGCTTCCTGGGTGGGGCTCCAGAGTCTAAATGACCAATATTATTGTAGAGTACTCCAAGTTTGTTGAATTCAGAGCATCTCAGGGATTGCAAGATGGGGGTGCCTTATTACAGAAGGGCTAGCTGAGAGTCCCCAGTTAGGAAACTGCCATGGTGGTACAGTAGACCAATTTATTTGGTGAAGAAGGGGCTTAGTTACATAGTCAATGTAGGTTCCAAATGAATGTTTCTGGTCCACACAAACCCCAAGGTATTCAGAAGACTCCACTACTTCTATAAGTGTTCTGGAGCAAGTAGAGATGAAATAGGTGTTGTCTGGTCAAACCCACATTTCTAGGGCCAAACAAAATTACCTTGGTCTTTTTTGCACTGAGAACCATTTTACTGGCCAAGAACCAGTTTTCCAGTTCTAGGACTTCTCCAGCAATCTGTGCACTGAGACAGCTGGGATCTCTATAAAGTCTATAGAGAACAACATTATCAGCATAGAGCACTATATAAACTCATTATCTAGCTGTCCACTTACTACAGATAGTGTCTTCAAGCTGCTCCTTCTGCAGTGTGTCTTTATTCCCCTTCACATCACCACATGGGCATTCCTCATCCTGCATAAACAGCAACAGCAGATCCTCCTTTGGGATGTTGTATCCTGAGCATTACAAAGAGCAGAAACTCATTTAATATGAAAGTAATTTATAATCACAGCTAGATATAGATAAAAAAGAACAATTCAGGGAATGTCTGACTTGTACCTAGAGTAGCTCATACTTGAAACTAACAGATGATGATGCATAACTACACCGGTATTACATCATAAATTATGGATAAAGATTGGCCATCTCTGAAGCCAAATTATTACTCTGTAGAAGTTCATATTCCTGATTCCCATGTTCTCTCCTTACCTACATATTCCAACACACCCTTTTGTTTCCATACTTACATATTCCTGCAACCCTGTTCTCTTACATATTTACACAATCCTGTACTATATATTCTCTCCATACTTACATGTTCCTGCAGCCCTGTTCTCTCACACATTTACACAATCCTGTACTATATATCCTCTCCATACTTTGATATTTTCACACACTGTTCTTTCTATTATTACATTTTCTACACACTCTGCTCTCTCCATACTTACATATTCCTACACACCCTGTTCTAACTTATCTTACTGTATATATCTCTGTACTTGATGTTTATACTTGGAGTGTATGATATAGAAGGAGAGGTAAAAAGTCAGTTGTTTCTACCTCAGAATTAGTTAAAGTAGTCATTTGAAAAGTCCCTGTTCTTGAATGCATCAAGAGTATCTTTAAAGAGTTGAATGTTTCTTCTGGTGATTACTTCCTCAGTAATAAACCGCATATATTATGATTGTGTGGAAAATATCTACCTATTATTTTTTTTTCAAGTTAGTATTATTTATTTCATATGACTTCTTGTATGATGTGGCTCTGAGCAAAATGTTATGTTTAAGTCCCTTAATACTTTGTTTAAGTCCTTTAACCTTGCATGGCCGTGGACTGATATATCAGTCCAAAATCCCTATACATTCTAATTCTGTCGGCAGCCTAAGGATTAATTACTATGTTTAATAGATCATTGTCCTTATGAAAGTTACAGAACAAAAGTTCCCCTCTAATTCTCCTCCTGTATAGAATGCACAATGATAAACTTTGTAATCTCCTATCATAAAACATACTTTCTACTCCACCCATCGTCTTTTTTTTTTGGTTTTGTTTTTTTGCCTTGGCCTTACCAAGGATCTGTAGAGAGATATGATCATGCTCTACAGTACTGCTAATGAATTTCCAACCAATGTGTTCTGCTGGCATATCTCTTGTTACTCTTGGTTAATGTGTTGAGGGTATTATTTGTTTATTTTATTTGAATTTTGCTAACCGGGTAAGCCCACTGAGACAGTTCAGTCCCTGTTTAAGGGGTGACCTGGGACAAAGTTACAATGCAATAGCAAAATGTGACAAAAATCAACAGAAAATGAATGATACAACATATGTACAATAAATTAAAAACAAGAGAACAAAGTATACAAGTAAAATATACCTGAGTGGAAAAAGTACATGAAGATCCCTTTCCTACATTGTTTGGCCAACTGTGACACCTTCTATGTGATATTATATTTTGGGGTTGCAGGGATTTATTTAACTCCAAAAACTGATTAGCGTTTTGCTCATAAAAGTGCTAAAACATTGTGAAAATGCATAGCACTTGCTTCACTGTGTTTAACAAACATAACACTTCTAGAAAACCTATATAAATATTTTCTGTACAGCTAGCATTGTCCCAAGAAAAAAACTGCTAATCAATTATTTAAAACCCTGGTTTGTTTCTGTCAATATGCATAACCTTGCATTTCTGCAATGAATTTTAGCTGCCAGAACTTGGGCACATGTTTCCAGCCCATGCAGCTCCATTCTCATAGCCATAATCCCCCTCCTCCATCTCTACCCTGCTATACATTTGGTTTTATCTGCAGATAAATTGATCTGTACCTCTTAAGTTTCAAGCGAATATACTGAAAAGTACCTGTTCAAGTACAGAACCCCGTGACACCCCAATCGTCACCTTCCTGAACCCTGAATTAGTTCCATTTACCAAAACCTTATATGTTCTCTCCCCTTAGCCCACTGCTTACATACTGCAGAAACATAGAAATTGTCAGCAGACAAGGACCGCCAAGTCCAAGCAGTCTGCCCATAAGCCCTACATTAGTCCAGTCAGATAAGCTCTCACCTGATCCCATACCCCTCTGCTTCTTTGCAAGTCACCTGTGCAGCACCAAATCAAAGACATTGCTCAATGGAGAATTTATATAGGTTTTAAATGCCTCTTGCCTTTCCCCACCTTTTCATGCAACATCTGGAAACATCCAATACTGCAATACTATATTCACAGTGCCCTCTCATTTTGCTTCTACCCCATCCAGTTGCCCTACCCCCTTGAATATAACCTGCAGTAATCTCTCCATCCTCCCAAAGCCTACCCTCCTAAAGTCTGGCACTAGCGTCTTGGTCCTGGGACAGTTGGCCCTATGGGTTATGTTAATTCACATAGTACTGTGATCACATGACCTCTGGGGGTCTTGACCTTTACTTCCTCAATAAATCATGGTTTGGGGTACCATGTCAAGGGTGGCCCCATCTTTACTATGTTCCCTGACATGATGTACAATGAAGCAGTGCCAAAAGTTCTCTATCAGTGCCTGGTGCCATGCACTCCTTGCCCCGAGTGTATCCCAATACATGTCAGGCAGGTTTAGGTCTCCCATCAGAACAATGTTCCCTATTTCAACAGCCTTCCAAAATTCCTCTTTCAACAACCTTTCTTCAGCCACAGTCTGGTTTGTGGCACCTGGCAGAAATCTATTCTGTCTGACAGATTGGAACACAATAGGCCCACTCACCCAGATCTATTCAAGATATATTCTTTTTCAAATAAGTAAAAAACCAAGTGCATCAAGCTAGAAGTAATTCTAACTTTTCTTTCCTGTGTTTCAGATATTCTCCTTCCTCAGGGAATGCACAGTTTTTTTGTATAGAATAAAATACATATTGATATATTTCTTATGTATTCTTGAATTTTTTTCACATTTGTATTTAATACAGTTTCATACGGTACTTATTAATACTCACTTTTAAATTAGTTTTTCAATGTGCATCTCAATGTATGTAGTAAAATATTTTTATATATTCATAAATCTAACTCAATATTTATAACCAAATATAACATGTCTCATACACCAAATGACTCATGCTTACAATGCTTCATATGATAGTGCTATATATTCAGTGAACACAGCTGTATCCTTGTTCTATTTCTTTTCTGTAAATAAACAGTTTATGCTTTTCATGATTTTTATATTAATTCCGGTAATGCTCAGAAAAATTTGTTATACATCATTATTAGTTTATTTCATAATTGTATACATCGTATCTACCTTAGTATATGCTCCTTCTTTTTTTTTTCTGTAAAATAATAGTATGCATTCTTGTCATGATTTTTATACTCTGTGGCCCAGATATTCAGACTGCACCAGGCCTGTGCAAGCCTGGGCGCAGCGCAAATGGGCTATGCAGGGGCATTGCCAGGGTGATATTCAACAGAGCTGTGCCATGGCACAGCATTGTTGAATACCGCACCCTGGCCACCCCGCAGTGCGCATCGCACAGTGGCACTGTGCCAGCACAAGTGGCCAGAGTGGAGCAGGGGGATGCGCTAGCGTAAGTTCCATTGCAGCTTAGGCACAACAACCTCGCGATATTCAAAGGCACATGCAAATTAAGCATATCGTATGTAAGGCGCAAATGGAGCCATTTATATGTCACATGGTCCCCATTTGCATGCAGGTGCACCAATCCCAGGTGACTTGCACTTGGCACCCTGCCAGGCTGCAGCCGTCGGGGACCGATGCCCCCTGCACAGTGCAGAAAAGTGCCCCACCGCCCGATCGCGGGCATCTGTTAAAATAAAACACGTCCTATATCTCTGGTGGTCCAGTGGACCACTCGCAGCCCGATTGCGGGCATCTGTTAAAATAAAATACGTCCTATATCCCTGGAGGTCCAGTGGACCGCTTGCAGCCCGATCATGGGCATATGTAGTAAAGAGTACACATCCAATATCCCTGGTGGTCCAGTGGACCACCTGCAGCCTGATCACAGGCTTAGGTATAAAATAACTGTCCCATATCTGGTGGTCCAGTGACGCTTGCAGCCATTCTCAGGTAGTCAGTAACACACTTGCACAGCACCACCCCTGGTGGTTCAGCAGTACCCCTCCCCATCCACCCACTGAGCCCCACTGCCCTGCTCTACCCCGTCGTGGCAGGCAGCAGCTCCTCACTCCACTTGATACCCTGGCCGCTTGTCGACAGACACCGGGGATGGTAGTTGTACGCCCATTGGCCCACAGCATGAGCTGATCGGTGTGAGCCAGACAGACATTGTGTCCAGAGGTGAATGGATCCATTCACAAATCTTGACTGTGTAGTATAGCATGGAGGCTGCATGCCCATTGGCTCACGCGTGGACCAATGGGCGCACAGCCCTACCATATGGTGTCAGTTGGCGGGCGGCAGGGCAGCAAGTGGGTGGGGAGATAGCCCGCCGCTGACCGGGGGCAGCGGGGTGGGACTCAGTGGGCTGGTGGGGAGGGATACCACTAGACCACCAGGGTTGGGTTGCTGTGGCATTATCGTTTTACTGACGCCCGTGATCAGGCTGCGAGAGGTCCACTGGACCACCAGGGATATAGGATGAATATTTACATCTATGTATGCCCGCGATCGGGCTGCAAGCGGTCCACTGGACCACCAGGGATATTGGACGTTTATATTCTTCTACATCTGCCTGCGATCAGACATGGAGGGGCGCCACCACAAAGGTGCAGCCGGAGCTTGGGTGGCCACCCACAGGTGGCAGCTGCCATGTTGCACCCTGCAATAAGGCAGCTCACCTGTGGGTGACCAGCCGTTGTTCCTTTTTTTTGGCTCACCTGTGTGCAGTGCAAGTAGGGGTTGCACATGCATGGGCTCAGCACATCCTGGGCTGAATATTGGGATGTGCAGAGTATGCATGGGCAAACCCCCCCTACCTGCACTGCATACATTACTGATGTGCTCCGACGCATCGGGATTTGTGCCAGGCACAATCTCCATTTGAATATCGTGCTGGGGCACATCAGTGGGTTGCACATGATGCAACAGTGTTGTGCCATGCGCAACCCTTCTGAATATCTGGGCCTATGTTTGTATCTAACATATTTTTCATTATTTTCTAGGGTCATTCTGTTTTTATAAATGAATTTATTCTACTCCCCAAATCTTATGTAAGCCCATGTGTTTCACTATGTCACCAAGTGCCACTAAGTGTGCATTCAATTTTATTATCTGTTGTAAACTATTCATTGAAACAGATCCACATCAATTCAGCAAAAACAAACACAGCTCGGACAATCACCTGCGATGGGATAATCCACCAAAAACAAAGACTCTGCAATGCAAACACCTCACCGAACGTACGTGGACAGGTTATGTGAGTTGTCGCAAATGAAATGATAATAAATGAAAATAAAATAACTATACCACATTAAGATGCAAACCCCAGTCAGCAGCACCACAGCCCATCACTTTACCACTACTCCATGCCCACAGCTCAGCGGAACTCAGAAATTCAGCACCTTAGAGTACTACTACTGCAAAACACTGAAGGGTACTTAGACACTAAATAGCTCTACACAATTTATCACAAACGTGTCTCTGCAACAGTTTTACTGCAGGAGGCGGTGCCCCCCACACCCCCTGTTTATTTTATTTATTTATTTTATTAAAATGTTTCACCAGGAAAAGCACACTGAACAACAAGTTGCTCATCTTATGGTGCGTCCTGGGGGAAGGGGTACATGGGAATGAAGATACATACATACATTATGATAGATACATACATACAAACATGCATCCAACATCATTAATTACAATTTGTACAGTAATGCATGACAATACAATTCAAGAATTGGAGATGGTAATGTCATTTAAGTGCAAATAATGATGTCAATAGTGTTAACAGTCTCAAGGGAACTGATAAGTGCAAACCTAGTAGAATGCCAGCTTGGTCGAAGGAGGTCAAAAATACAATTAGCCAGATTAGCAAGAGGTTTAAACTGGGTAGGGGTTGGAAGAGGGGATACTAGCCACAGGTACAGTTTACTGAGAGGAAATTTTGTAGGGCAGTAGAGATGGAGTTGGGGGGAGGATGAGTGGTGAATCTGGTGAGGAAGGGCATTCCATAGTTTAGGGAAGTGATGTGAGAAGGCCAACTGGCCTACAGCAGTTGAACAACAAGGAACTACCCTATCGGGGGGCTTTTCCCCCAAACCTCCCATAAATATATCATAAATATAATCAATTCAGAGGCTGTACATATCTCGGAGTAAAGGGGAATGTCCTAAACCTTGTGCAGTTGTAGCCCCCCCTCGTCCGAGGTATGCACATTCACACTCCTTCCCTTGAAGCTCAAATCCTTTTAGCACTATTCACTGTGCTGTAAGTACTGTGCAGTAACAGCGCTCGCTCAGCGGACATCCTAGCCATTTAAACATTTTTTTGTTATTATTTACACAGGATCTAATGTTTATCCATATCATGCTTCTTGTTCTTAACCAAGAGCATATTCATTTTTACGTTCACTTACGCACATGCGCAAGGAACATTTTGGGAGAGTAGCACACTTTGGAGGTGTGCCTCTCCTTTCAATCCACTGCTCCGTTGAGCAGGCGTGGCGGTCCTGCACCAATGGTGCGGGGCTATGTATGGCGGTGGTCTTCACTTCAAAAACCACGCGGCTGTTCTGATACGACGCAGTCACCGCCCCCGCGCTCATGCCCGCCTCACGCCCCCAAAGTTAGGTGCCGCGCTGGGAGCCCACCCCAGCGTGGCAAACGCCCCGCCAGAGTTATTGCGAGGTGTCCAATCTCCGCGCCTCAGCCCCTAGTTATTTCTGCCATGCTGGGAGCCCACCCCAGCATGGCAAACGTCCCACATGGTCTTTTTTTTTCACCTGTAAAGCAAAACGGTCCCACTGCACTTCTCCCAGTCCCCCCACAACCCCGCACCCACCCACTGCTCACCCAGCCTCCCACATCCCCCTCAACCCATACTTACCTCCGGAGCTCAGCCGACTATCTTCGTGGACCAGGAACACGCCTGCACTCTTCAAAGCCGACCTCGAACTGAGGAAATGCCGTAAGCTGTATATGGGCTAGATAGGGGTTTTTCAACTTTATTTCTCGGCATTTTTTGATTTGGCATCAATTTCATCATGATGCGACCCTTTTCATGAATGATGTCACTGTCATGGCTATTGGCCAGAAGGGTGATTTTGCAGTCACTGCATGAAATCACCCTTGGGTCCAAATACCATGACAGTGACATCATTCATGAGAAGGGTCCCAAAACCCCATGTTGAAAATTTGGTGCAAAAATTCCAAAAAATGACTGTTTTACGAGCGTCCATGGCGCAGTTCCTACACAGGCTTGTAAGTTCACGAATTTTCAATATTTTCACTCCAGATTTTCAACATTGCCATTTTACCACACCTCCTTATGAGCAGTACAGCTGTCATTTTTCACATCCTGCCCAAAATGTGTTTCCGCCCATGTAGCGCACAATGGTGCAGTCGGTGTGTGAAATCAATGTATGGGACACATTAAGAAAATCATGGTGACACTGTTCATTGGCAGAAGTCTTAAAATGGCTATGTTGAAAATTTGGTGAAAAAATTCCTAAAAATGACTGTTTTACGAGCGTGCATTGCGCAGTTCCTACGCACACTCGTATGTTTGCGAATTTTCAATATTTGCACTCCAGATTTTCAATATTGCCATTTTACCACACCTCCTCATGAGCAGTACAGCTGTCATTTATCACATCCTGCCCAAAACATGTTTCCGCCCATGTAGAGCACAATGGCGCAGTCGGTGTGCGAACTCAATGTATGGGACACATTAAGAAAATCACTGTGACACTGATCATGAACAGAGATCTTAAAATGGCTGTGTTGAAAATTTGGTGAAAAAATTCCTAAAAATGACTGTTTTACGAGTCTGCGTTGCGCAGTTCCTACGCTCGCTCGTAAGTTTGCGAATTTTCAATATTTTCACTCCAGATTTTCAACATTGCCATTTCACCACACCTCCTCATGAGCAGTACAGCTGTCATTTTTCACATCCTGCCTAAACATGTTTCCTTCCATGAAGCCATAATGGCACAGTCGAGTGTGTGAACTCAGTGTATGGGACATTAAGAAAATCACAGTGACACCGTTCATGAGCAGAGGTCTTAAAATGCCTGTGTTGAAAATTTGGTGAAAAATTCTAAAATGACTGTTTCTGTATGTTCATTGCGCAGCTCTATGCACGCTCGTAAGTTTACGAATTTTCAATATTTTCACTCCACATTTTCAACATTGCCATTTTACCACACCTCCTTATGAGCAGTGCAGCTGCCATTTTTCACATCTTGCCCAAAATGTGTTTCCGCCCATGTAGTGCACAATGGCGCAGTAAGTGTGCGAAATCAATGTATGGGACACAGTAAGAAAATCAGAGTGACACTGTTCATTAGCAGAGGTTTTAAAATGGCAATGTTGAAAATTTGATGAAAAAATTCCTAAAAATGTTTTACGAGCGTGCGTTGCACAGTTCCCACGCACGCTCATAGGTTATGAATTTTCAATATTTCCACTCCAGATTTTCAACATTGGCATTTTACCACACCTCCTTATGAGCAGTACAGCTGCCATTTTTCACATCTTGCCCAAAATGTGTTTCCGACCATGTAGTGCACAATGGCGCAGTCGGTGTGCGAAATCAATGTATGGGACACAGTAAGAAAATCAGAGTGACACTGTTCATTAGCAGAGGTTTTAAAATGGCAATGTTGAATATTTGGTGAAAAAATTCCTAAAAATGACTGTTTTACGAGCGTGCATTGCACAGTTCCCACGCACACTCATAGGTTTGCAAATTTTCAATATTTCCACTCCAGATTTTCAACATTGCCATTTTACCACACTTCCTTATGAGCAGTACAGCTGTCATTTTTCACATCCTGCCCAAAATGTGTTTCCGCCTATGTAGCGCACAATGGGGGTAACAAAAAGGTCATGCTGAAAATTTATTGTGCAAATACCAGCAATCGCACAGGGCATTAGGGTAACGCACCATACGTCCCAAACACCACTGCAAATACCTGCAAGCGAACATTCGGCATTGACAAATGCTTGTTATACTTGTGCTAAACTTTTTACTGTGAAGATTTGCTTTCATGGTTATTCATAAATTTAGACCAGCATTGCTCTTTACCTGTGCACAGCTGTTTTATGTTAAAAGTCTCGAAGATACATTTGCAAAACATTTTTCAATTATTCTTTAATTTACTAGCAACCGTAGTTCTACCAGTGTACTTACATGTTGAATTAGCTTCAGTTCGGTAGCAGAGCATGGCCCAAGTCTGATTCTTTGCTTGTGGTAGTGTATTCATGTTGCAGACACTCTTTTATACCATTTCTGAAGCAGAGAAATTGGACGCACACTTCCATGTCTGTACACGACTAAACTCTGTCATGTGGTAGATGCTGTCACCCTGTGTGCCCATCCTGTTAATTGCAGCTCCTGGCAACTATAAACAAAACAAGCCAGACATTCCCCAATGTTTTTCCCTTTGCATTTTAGATGTTTTGTACATTTGTTTCATTTTTTGCGGTCTCCATTTAGTAAAATATTCCGAAGATTCGTACCATATGGAACCTGGGCATGAATAAAGGATGCAAATTTCTTATTTATTTATAATGCTATCTCAGGATTAAAGGAGGTCATGTGCTCATGAAGCTGAAGATGGGAGGTTATTTTTGGTTGCTTTATACATAATACCTGGCCCATTTGAATATTGAGTGCCTACACAGGAAAAGTTGAGTAGCCATGGACCACCACGATGTCTTTTGGAGGAGGGGAAGGGAAGATAATAGCTTTTGATCTACTGGTCATATAGCACCTGTCTACTGATATGTAAATCTCTTTATATTATCGGCTGCCAATCTATGCAGTCGGTCAATCTGTACCTAGGGTTAGTAGTCTTAAACCTATCTACTTAATAGGACTCTCAGGATAATAATTTAGTACGGTAATCACCCCCTCTGGGGTTCAGTTCTACTTTTTCCAGACCAAAAAATCTAAGGTATGGTAATTGATAATTTTGCTCTATAAAAGGACATGTCACATGTGATGTCATGCAAGGTGTTCCAATATCACTTTTATGTTCACCCACTCATGTTTTTAACATAATTTCAGTCATACCAATATAGATTTTGTCACATGGACACTTCAGTAACTAGACCACCCCATGCTCTGGCAGTTGATAAATTGTCCTATTTCAGTGTCTTCATCTCTGGCAGTGTTTATAATTTTTTTTAACTCTGTAAGTTTTGTTACAGTGAGTACAATGCCCACATTATTAATTACCTCTAAGATCTAAAGTAGATAAAAAATGTGGTCTCTTATTGGGTATCCTGTGGTCTGTGTGTGTGTGTGATCCTGTGCCTTACTGTATTATTCCTTTCTGCCACTACCATAGGTCCATCTCAGAATATTTTTAACCTCATCTGTGTTGCCTGTAACACATCCCAATGTTTGTGTACTACATTTTTGATTTTAAAAAAAGAGTCACGGTATCCTGTGGTTAACAGTATCTTGTTCCCATCTCTGTCCCCCTTGGGCATCATTTTACCCCTCAAGAGTGTTGTTCTGTCCTTATTCTCAGTTTTATGTTTGACCTATTTTAGAACCTGTTTATTATAGCCTCTCTCCTCAAACCTATTTGTCATATTCAAGATTTCATGTTTGAAGCCAGTATTATCTGTACAGTTTCTTTTGACTCTAAGGTATTACATAGAAACATAGACTTTGACAGCAGATAAGGACCAAGTGGCCCACCAAGTCTGCCCATTTCCCTACCTAACGGATAAGCTGCAGATTCTAGTTAACCAACAGCCTACTTCCTGCCACCCCCCACTATAATTGCCTTATGTCTGTCTCACGCATGTTTGAATTCCCCCACTGTTTTAGACCCCACAACCTCCCCAGAAAGGCGGTTCCATGCGTCCACCACTCTCTCCATGAAAAAGAACTTCCTCACATGCCCTGAGTCACCCCCCATCTTTAAATTATGCCTTGTTTTTGCACATCTCTTTTCTGAAAGATGCTACCCTCCTGGACTTTGTTGATTCCCTTGAGGTACTTGAGAGTTTCTATCATGTCCCTCCATCCCTCCTTTCATCAAGGATATACATATTAAGCTCTCTCAGTCTCTCTTCATATGTTTTCTGATGCAGACCCTGCACCATTTTATGCCCTCCTCTGGACTGGTTCCATCCTGTCTATGTCCTTGCATAGATGGGGTCTCCAAACTGCACCAGTACTCCAGATGAGGTCTCACCAACTGTCTGTACAGAGGATAACCACTTCCCTTTTCAACTTGTGATGCCCTCCCTATGCATCCCAGTATCCCCCTGGCTCTCCTTACTGACATTTCACATTGCTTACCCACCTTTAGGTCATCTGATATGACTACCCCCAGGTCCCTTTCCATTATTGTTGTTGTTAGTACCTCCCCTGCCATTATGTACTCTTCTCCTGGGTTTTTGTTTCCCAGGTGCATTACTTTGCACTTCTTTGCATTGAATCTAAGTTGCCATACGTCTGACCATTCCTCCAACTTTGCCAAGTCCCTTCTCATCCTTTCTACCCCCCTTGTGTATCAACTCTGTTACAGATCTTTGTGTCATTTGTAAAGAGGCATACCTTTCCTTCCAGACCCTCTGCAATGTCACCTATAAAGACGTTAAAGAGGACTGGACCCAGTACTGAGCCCTGAGGTACTACACTAGTGACCCCCCTTTCTTCGGAATGAGTTCCATTCATTATTACCTTCTGTGTCCTGTTGTGTAGCCAGTTTGCTACCCAGCCTACCACCCTGGGACCCACTCCCAGGCTGGCTAGCTTGATTATTAATATTTTGTGTGGGACTGTGTCAAATGCCTTGCTAAAGTCTAGGTAGGCCATATCCACAGCCCCTCCCTGGTCTATTACTTTGGTCACCCAGTCAAAGAAATCAATTAGATTCATTTGACATGATCTTCCTGCTGTGAATCCATGCTGCTTTGGGTCCTGTGCCCTGCTGGCCTCTATGTACTCAACAATTCTTTCTTTCAGAAGTGATTCCATAATTTTCCCTACCACTGAGGTCAAACTAACAGGTCTGTAGTTTCCTGCTTCTGCCTTGCTCCCACTTTTGTGAAGGGAATCACATCTGCCCTCCTCCAGTCCTCAGGTACCACCCCATCCTCCCATGATTTGTTAAAAAGTGTGGTCAGTGGTGTCATTAGGTCCTCCCTTAATTCTTTTAGGATTCTGGGGTGAATCCCGTCAGGCCCCATTGCTTTGTCCACCTTGAGTTTTAGGAGTTCTTTCAGGACTCTTTCTTCTGTAAATGGACTGGTGTCAACCAACCTACACAGAGTGCTTCTATTGTTTGGTTTAGGTAACTCCTCCTCTTCTTCTTTTGTGAATACTGAGCAAAAGTATTCATTCAGTATCTCTGCCTTTTCACTGTCTCCCTGTGCCCACCTGCCCTCTCCTTTATTAATCTTCACTATCCCTCTCTTAACCTTTCTATGCTCCCTAATGTACCTATAAAAGGTTTTATCCCCCTTCCTAACTGAGTTGGCTGTCTTTTCCTCGGTTTGGGCCTTTGCTATTCTGACTGCCTTCCCCACTTCTTTCTGCTTTAACTGATACAGTTCCCTTTCGTGCTCCTTCTGTGATTCCTTATACTTTCTGAATGTCGCCTTTTCCTCTTTAACATTCCCTGCCACCTCTTTTGAGAACCATAGTGGTTTTTTACTCCGCTTTGTTTTCTTTATTTGTTTCACACAAAGGCTAGTTGCCTCCATGATGGCAGTTTTGATTTTTCTCCATTGTTCTTCCACCCCTCCTTTCTGGCCATTTGCTAGTGCATTCCTCAGGTAGTCACCCATTTTGCCAAAGTCAGCCCTTCTAAAGGATAAAGGATACTGGTATCCTTGTTTTTGTATTGCTTGTCTCCATGGTTGTGCTTATTGTGACGCACACTGTGTAGTGGTTGCTTGTTCCCAGATGTCTACTGACTTCTAAATCTGTGATCCTCTCTCCATTTGAGAGTACCAGGTCTAATACTGCTCCCTCCCGAGTGGGTTCCAACACTAGCTGTCTAAGGCATGCCCCCTGTAGGGCATCAAGAATGACCCTGCTCTTGGATGTGGCTGCAGTACATGTTGTCCAGTTAACATCTGGCATATTCAGGTCCCCCATCAACAGTATCTCCCCTTTTTCAGCCATTTTGAGAATGTCCTCTATCATCTTCTTGTTCATTTCCTTCCCTTGAGACAGGGGTCTGTATACAACCCCTGTGCGGATTGTGATGCCATTCCCTGTCTCCAAGGTGACCCACAGTGCCTGTTGTCCTCCCCCTTTACTTTTTAGTTCTGTAGCTTTGATCCCTTCTCCTATGTAGAGAGCTAGTCCACCTCCTCTTTTGCCCTCCCTGTCCCTTCTGTAGATTGTGTACCCTGGTATGTTGACATCCCAGTCATGTTTCTCCATGTACCATGTTTTCATGACTGCCACAATATCCAAGTGTTCCTCTTCCATCAGGGCTACTAGCTCAGGAAGCTTATTTCCCAGACTACAGGCATCGGTACCCATTGCCCTCCATTTAATGTTGGCTTTATCCTTTTTTCCCCCATCCCCGCTCTCATTGCTTTTGTCTATTTCTCCATTTACCCCGTCCAGCCCTCTGTCAACCTCTGTACCTCAGTGTTTACTTTACTACCTGCCATGTTTTGTGGGAGGAGGCTTGAAATGTCCTGCTTCCTATCAGCACCTCCCCCCTTGGCTAGTTTAAAAGCTTGCCAAGGAAGCATTTAAGCCTATCACCTAGAATTACCCGTATGGAATTAATTCAGTTAGTTTCTTCAAGTGGAAACTGTCAGCTCTTAATAATGAATTTTTGTCAGTTGGGTTCCAGTATAATTTAATAGCCAGTTTATCACCATTTTTATAAATCATAAGGTCTAGAAAGGGAGCTTCAGTGTTGCCCACATTCATTATGAAAATAAGATGATCTGTCCTTTCTTTCATTTAAATATTTGTGGAAGCTTTCTAGCTGTTCACTTGAACCTTTTGAAATGACAATAACATCGTCGATAAAGCATTTCCAAATACAAATGTATTCTCTATACTTGTTTTGTTCATTAAATATAAATTCCTGTTCATACTAATCTATATACAGATTAGCGTATGAGGGTACCATTCTGGAACCCATGGCAGTCCCCCTAAACTGCAAGAAATACTGTGATTCAAATTTAAAATAGTTTTGCATCAGTACTATTTCTGCTATTTTAGTTAGTTCTTATGAGTTTTTTCTTCTTGTCTCCGAGAATCTAATACCTATCTCAGTACTTCACAACCTTTCATGTGTGGTATAGAAGTGTAAAGGTCTTTCAGGTCCCAGGTCACCAGTAAACAATTCTCTGTATCAAATTCTGTATGATTTAGTTCTTCTATCATATTTATAATGTCTGCCAAGTATTTTATGTATGCCTCAGTACTTTCAGCCAGAGGCCTTATATGATGGTCTATGTATACTAATAAGTAATAATGGTTCTAAGATTGCATTTATACCTGTTACAATAGGCCTACTCTATGGCAGATTTTTATGTATTTTAGGTAGACTGTAACATAATTGTATTGATGGTGTTTTTTTGAACAGGGCATCTTTTTCTCATTCTGTGAGCCTTCTTTTTTCATATGCATCTGTGAGCATTTTTGTAGTATGGTTGGATTGTAATTTTAAATAATAATTATCACTCAATAATAATATTTCACACATCTCCTGTACCGGCTGTAATCCATAACAACCACAGCTTCCCCCCCCACACACTTTTCAGCACTCTTAATCACAGCGCTGGTGTTATTTTCCATATTCCTCAATGCTCCAAATTGTTCTGATGTTAAAGTTATATTTAATTCTTCTATCTAGATGTCTTTCAGTTTCCAAGGCTCTCTCTCTATGTCCCTATTATAACAAGTGTAATGTAAGTTTGTATGTTATGGGGTATTGCACCTGGAGGTATAAATGTAGGCTTAAGTTTTAATTTTTGTCCCAACATCATTCTTTTCTTTTTTCCTGTATATTTATATCAGTCTTATCTGGCTGTGTTCCAAAATAATATTTAAGCTTGATTTTCCTATACATTTTTTTAGGATCAAGCTTTAACTCAAATTTGTTTATTTGAGAATGTGGATAAAATGAGAATCCTTTGGACAGTACATTTATCTCTAAGTTGGACAAATTTCTTTTAGAAATGTTATAGACTTGCTGATTTTGTCTGATCTGGTTACCACTCATATCGGTTCTGGTTGTCACTTGTCCTTTCTTTTTCCTATTATCCCTGTACTGTCTCCTATTTCTGTTCATCTGAGGGTCCTGCTTCTTGGTGACCTCTTGCACCATCTCCTGGGCTGGCCTCTCTGCTATATTGGTATCCTCTCTTGCCTCTGTTCTGAAACTGTCTCCTCCCCTGGTACCCTTCTCTGCAAAAAAACAACAACGAAAAAAGCTTACCTCTACCTGCATTGTCCCTTATTTAGTTCTGTTTCACTGCTTGATGAATATACTGACGACTCTGAGTCTATATTATATCTGTAACCTCTGTCATAACTGGGGAACTGGAAAATTCTGGAGAAATGTGGACAAACTTGCGGAACTTGTGGGGTCAAAGTTGCGGAGCATGCGTGGTGCCATTTATGTTAGTCAGTAGTTCAGTTTTTGATATACAAAAAGCCACACATTATTTTTAAAGCACACACACTTTATCTTTGCAAACAATACATTTTACACAATTACTGCACTAACAGCAGTCTTAAAGGACCTTTATTAGTGACATAATATTTCCACTCACTTCCCACCCTACATTCCAGACAATATATATTCAGCTCTGTTCCTTGCCCCAAATCTACCCACCATAAAACTATTACAAAAAAAACTATACAAAAATTAGACGCTCCATCCCAATTGCATAATCCCAGCCAAACATAGAATGAACACATTTACACACGCACAATAAGTTACATCATTTGTTCCTCAATTTTCACTGTCACCGAGGTCCTCCTATCTTGAACCAGCAGAAAACAGTTACAGAAATGTACATATTGCTCTGTCTGTATAGCCCAGAGTGTGGTATATCTGGCAGACATGGACTGGATTCCCACAATCTCCACTAGTATACTGTGTGAACCAGGGCTGCTCCCTTAACCTCCTTCTGAAACCAGGCCTTCTGCTTGGTTTGCCAACCAACTGAAATAGTTCAAGCATAATATTCAGCAATATTTAAAAATGTTTGTTGTATTTTAGCATTAACAGCAATTTGACATTATTTTCTTTTAGAGTTCTTCTATTGTCCTTCAGAAGGTCTGTGTACACAGAAAATGTTCTTTCTCTATCAACAGTGCTGACAGGCATCCAAATGTAAGCATTTTGCCAAGGCTGCCAGTTTGCTCAGTGATGGTGACTGAGACTCCCACCAGGCTGCAATTTCAAAGTCTGGTGGGACTGACTTGGCAGCATTAGTATAAACCTGCCACTCAAAGGGCGAAATGTCTGCAAGCCCCAGTATGCCAGTGATATAGCTGTCTTTTTGTTTGTCCAGCATAGAAAGTTGTAGCGGATCAAAGACACGGGCTGCCTGAAAAACATACATTGAGGGGTGTCCTTTGATGACATTGTCCAGTTTTTGACTGCTCTCCAACATCACTTGTTGGAGCAGATAGACACAAGCAGCTCTCTCGCCCTCTTGGCACACAGAGTTTTTCCACAGTCTTAGGCCTGTATTCGTCTATGCCAGCTGTGGCACAGAAATCCAGAAATAAGTGGAGGTGATTCAGTCGGGAGAAAATGTTGTGCCCTTAGGGTACCATCATTGCTTGCAGCTCTTCAATGAGTTGCACAAGCTCACTGGAGTGTTCTGACACAAATGTGGCTTATGCTACAAGCACATCATGTCTACTTGACAATAGCATTTTGAGTTTTTTAAATGAAGCTGCATCTGATGTAGTATTGTTTATGAAGTCTGCCACGAGAGGCAGATAGTCAGCTAGATAATTGACTGCCTTTACCCAGGACCACCAGCAGGTCAACACAGCATATACAGGCATCTTTGGAACAATGCCATCCTTTGCCTCTAGAAATCCTAAATATTGATGGCGCCACATGGGGCTCTGACAGAAAACCTTTTTGATCAAGTTGACCACAGTATTAAGGTCTTCCAGTACTGTGAACCAGAGTTCCAGAATCAAATTTAGCAAATGTGCAATGCAAGTTGCATGCACAGCGTTAGGGAATATGCCAGAAAGAATAGTTTTAAATGCTTTCTGCATATAGCTGGCACTGTCTGTAATCATAACACCTTGTCAAAATTTATGCCATTCTCATTTAAAATATGAAGCACAGCTTGGGAGACAGTGGTGTGATTCACACGATCCAAAAACTCAAGTCCTATCAACACCGGCTGTTCATTGACCCTTGTCAGAGGCTGTGCCAGAACTCCAAAAATGCTACGTCCACAGGCATCTGTAGTTTCATCCAATATTAAGGAGAGGTCAGTGTCCTCAACCAGCTTTCTTACATAGTCCTCATGCTTGGGGAGAAGCTCCTAAAGGTATGTAGTGCGTAGCTGTGCAGATCCAGGAAGACTTCCATCATGTTTTGTGTATTTGCAGAGGAACTGTTCAAAGGCTGGAGCTTTTCCTATGATCCTCAGCAGCGGATGTTGCTCCCGCTAAACAAGACACCAGTGACTGCTGCTGTTGTATGGTACTGCCTGTAAAGTGAAAAAAAGAGTAATCTAAAAAAGTGATAGATCCGACCACCTAACCCACACACAACCTCACCCATCCACCCACCCTCCTCACCCACATACACCAAACACCCACACACCCTCACACACCCTCACCCCCACACACATTCACACACACCCACACCCACCCTCATCCACTCTCCCACACGCACAGATAAATGTGAAGCTTGTATATAAATACTGTATACATACCACATACCATCTTGTTTTCTCTTCATTTCTGCAGCTTTATGATCCACATGTTTTTGTGTTCTCATGTGCAGGTCAACTGTATGCTTGTGAAGATGATCCACGCCTTGACAGCAGAACTTGCAGAATAGCTGGCCCCATCCTCATACAGATCACCAGGATACAGAGCGACCCAATCAATGGCGTGCACAGTGTAGGAAAGATGGAGCTGTTTGGCCTCCTCGCGAGATAGACGTGGATGCTTGGCATTTGGCTGAGACATATTGATGTTGATTGATTCTTGAAAGCACTGTTACAATCAAATAAAATTGATGATTGATTCTTGCAAGCACTGTTACACTGTTACAATTAAATAAAATCGATGACTGATTCTTGCAAGCACTGTTACATTGTTACAATTAAATAAAACTGATGATTTACTTGTGATGCTTGCAAGCACTGTTACAGTTAAATAAAACTGATGTTGATTGATTCTTTTTTTTTTTTTTAGACTCTCTTTATGTACCCCAGAGGACAGGGCATACTTCCAGAGTACTCACTGGGTGAAGGCTTCTCACTCCCTGCCTGAACCCCCATGACTGGATCTCCCCACCTGCACTACTCTAAGCCAGCCCCCAGCCCCCTGACATGACTGGGATCTGCGCAGCCTATGGGTTAGCGCCCAGGGAGATCACAGCGAGCTGGGCCGGCATTGGGATGTGGGCCATGCTGTGGGAGTCCCCATCATCTCCACTGTCCTCCAGAGGGGGGTTCTTCCCTTGTTCCTTTCCCGCCCCCGAGCGCGACATGCAGTGACGTCATGGAGCATGACAACCCTGCCTACATCATCACGCTCGCCCCATGTTACAGGACGGTCATCCTGCAATATCCCGATCTCTATTAGGGGCCATTGGGACACTGGGTAACCCTATGCCCTCCCCCAGGAGAGGAGAGCAGCCCATCAGAAGTTCCATCCTCTCCTGCCCCTGCCGCCTCCCGGCAACCCGAGTCCACTACCGAACCTGGGTTGCCGGCATGGTGCGAGGTGTTGCACGGACCTGGTGGACTGGTATACATAGATACATAGATAGTGTTGGCAGATAAGGGCCTATGGCCCACCCAGTCTGCCCATTTGAGCTTGAAAGTTCAGTTTATGTTTTCCAAGAAGTCTGTTGCCCCTTACCCCTGACCTCCAGAATTCCTTTATGTCTATCCCATGCATTCTTAAATCCCGTGATTGTTTCAGCCCCCACCACTTCCTCTGGCAGGGTGTTCCACTTATCCACCACCCGTTCTGTGTAGAAATTTTTCCTCACGTTTCCTCTGAATCATCCTCCCTCCAACTTCATCCCATGCCCTCTAGTCCTGGAACATCTTTTTCACTTAAAAATAGTGTATTCCTGCACCCTGTTCCTCCCTGTAAGATACTTGTATGTCTCTATCATATCCCCTCTCTCCCTCCTCTCCTCCAGGGAGTACATGTTCAGTTCCTTCAACCTGTCCTCATAGGACTTGTGATGCAATCCATGTACCATCTTTGTTGCCCTCCTCTGAACCTTCTCTACCCTGTCTCATGTCCTTACGTAGGTAAGGTCTCCAGAACTGTACACTGTACTCAGGTGGGGGGCCTCACCAGTGTCTTGTATAGTGGAATTATGACCTCCCTTTTCCTGCTGGTGATGCCCCTGCCTATGCATCCCAGCATCCTATTTGCTTTACCTGCTGCCTTGTCACACTGTTTCCCTGCCTTGAGGTCATCAGAGATGATAACCCCAAGATCCCTTTCCTGCTTGGTGCATGCTATATCCTGACCCCCCAACTGATATATTGTGCCAGGGTTTTTGTGCCCCATATGCATCATCTTACACTTCCTTGCACTGAATTTCAACTGCCAAACCCCTGACCATTCTTCAAGTTTCTGCAGGTCCCTTCTCATTCTGTCTACACCCTCTGGTGTGCCTACTCTGTTACAGAGCTTTGTGTCATCAGCGAACAGTGAAATTCTGCCTTCTAGGTCCTGCGCAATGTCACTGATGAAGATATTGAATAGGACCGGTCCCAGCACTGATCCCTGTGGTACCCCACTGGTCACTCTTCCCTCTGTGGAGTGACAGCCATTTACCACCACCCTCTGTGTCCTGCTGCCCAGCCAGTTACCTACCCACTACACTGCTGTCCTGCCCACACCCATATTCCCCAGTTTGTGCAATAGTCTTCTATGTGGCACAGTGTCAAAGGCCTTGCTGAAGTCCAGATAGGCCATGTCCACTGCCCTCCCCTGATCCACCTCCCTAGTCACCCAGTCAAAAAATTCAATGAGGTTGGTCTGACATGACCTCCCCCTGGTGAAACCATGCTGCCTTGGGTCCTGTAGTCCATTGACAACCAGATGTTCCACCAATCTCTCCTTCAATAGTGCTTCCATGATCTTCCCCACTACCGAGGTGAGGCTGACTGGTCTGTAGTTCCCCACTTTCTCTTTGTTCCCACTTTTGCATAAGGGGACTACATTTGCTATCCTCCAGTCTTTGGGTACCTCCCCTGTTTCCAGTGATTGGCTAAACAGGATAGCCAGAGGTTCAGCCACCACCTCTCTTAGTTCTTTAAGGACCCTAGGGTGCACCTCATCTGGCCCCATTGCTTTATCAACTCTTATTACTTCCAGTTCCTTCAGGACCCTTTCTCGTGTAAAGGGACTTGTGTCCATTTCTACACCATTCTCACCCCTTGTACTCCCTTCAGACCCATTACCTCCTCTTCTTCAGTAAAGACCGAGCAGAAATACCTGTTCAATATGTCAGCTTTACTGTTGTCATCCTCCACACAGCCCCCATCCTCCCCCTTCAGTCTCACTATCCCTCCCTTTGTCTTTCTTTTTTCACTTATGTACCTGTAAAAGGTTTTGTCCCCTCTACCCACTGATTTTGCAGTGTGTTCTTCTGTCTGAGCTTTGGCTTCCCTTACTGCCCTCCCTGCCCTTTGCTTCTCCTGGTACTTCTCCTATCCCCTTCTGCCTGTGTCTTTTTGTATTGCCTGAATGCAATCTTTTTGCTTTTCACTTTCTTTGCTACCTCTTTGGAAAACCATAATGGTCTCCTCTTCCTTTTCCTCTTGCTAACCTGCTTAATACATAATTCTGTTGCTCTTGTAATCCCCATTTTAAATACTGCCCACTGTTCCTCAGCCCCTGATTCCTGCCCCATTCCCCTTAATGCCTCTTTCAAGTATCTCCCCATTTTCCCAAAGTCTGCCCCCCTAAAATCCAGGATATGTGTTTTTGTGTGGTTTGGTTCTGCTCTTTCTAGGATTTCAAACCACAGTGACTGGTGGTCACTGTTCCTCAGGTGCTCCCCCACTGTTACCCCACACATGCATGTGTACCAAGTCTGCCGGGCCAGACCCTCTACTGACCATCAACAAGAAGTGACTGGAGCTTGGCACGGACCTGGTGGACTGGTATACATGCAGAAAAAAATTGTTCTGGGCCAGCCTGCCCATCCACCCTAAGCCCACCATCACCCGAAGCCAGAACATTTTTTTCTGCATGTCTACCAGTCTGCCAGGCCTGACCCTCCACTGACCATCAACAAGAAGTGACTGGAGTTTGGCATGGACCTGGCGGACTGGTATACATGCAGAAAAAAATTGTTCTGGGCCAGCCTGCACATCCGCCCCATGCCCACCATTACCCGAGGCCAGAACAATTTTTTTCTGCATGTTTAACAAGTCTTCCAGGCCCGGCAGCAAACCACAAACATGAGCATAGCATGGACCTGGTGGACTGGTATATATGAAAAAAAAAAATTGTTCACTGCCCACCGGTTCGGCTACCCTCCCTCTTTAATTACCAGAGCCCAGAACAATTTACTTCATTATGCATGCTACACCATGTCAGCCTGCACCCTCCCTTCACCCATCAACTACATATATTATGGTAGCACGGTAGCACTACCATAGTTAAGGTTGAGGAGCCATTTACATGGTAAACCTAAAATTTTGCACCTTAATAACTTTGCAACCGTTCAATGGATTTGCCTGAAATTTGCAATACACGATCAAGAACCATACATCTTGGGATCTGCCAACTTCGAACTGTTCGGATATACGGCTGCAGAGTTATTAAGTGTGATCTGCATGCGTGTTTACGCTTTTTTGCAATTCTATGGTCATCACCACAGGTCACACGGTTTGCACGACCGGTATGAAATCTTCAGGGAACGTGCGACCAGGGACCCGATGTGCCTTTTGACGATTTCGTGAAAAAATATTAAACGGTTCAAAAGTTATTCAAAAAACAAGTTCCCATTATAAGTCAATGGGAAAAGTTAACAAAAAGTTCAACAGTGTCGCAAATGTAGTTTTTACTTTCGCAAATGGCCCTTTTACTGTCGAAATCCACCATTTTTTTCAGTTAGCGATCAGAAAAATGCTTGGCATTTAAATTTGGGACCCTCTAGCAACCTAATTATTTTTGTATTCGCTTAGTCGGACCCTGAGGATGCTAGGCATGTCTTTTATTTTGGGTAAAACACCTCAGAAATATGTTTTTCACATTTCTGTAAAAAGTACTTTCATAAAGTACTGTCGAACGTGAGACACTGTTGAATGAATTTGCGAAAGCTTTTGCAGAGTTCGACAATACTTTTCCAGGCTGTGTGAAAATGACAGCAATTCTTTGGCACTCTGCTGCAAAAGAATGGTTTGGTCTTTTGGGCTAAAATTTGCAGGGAATACAGCCAACATGGCACAGATATGCCTTTCAGTGATTTGGTGAAAAATTATTATATGGTGGCAAAGTGACGGCATTCCAAAATTGATGCTTTTTCCCATAGGATAACATTACGGCGTCCACCGCATTACAGGAATCCTTTGGCGCCCTGCTGCAAAATAACGGTTTGGTCTTTTGGGCTGAAATTTGGAGGGAAGAAAGCCAACATCCCACAGATGTGCCTTTCAGTGGTTTGGTGAAAACATATTACAGGGAGCCAAAGTTATGTCACTCTGAACTTCTCTTTTTTCCCCATAGGATAACATTACGGCGTTCCCCAGCGCCTTTCAGGGCCCATATCTCGGAAACGGTGCGAGATACAGACTTTTCATCAGAAAAATGCTTAGCCCCAGCCCAAATCTAGCCAGGAAAGTCATAAATCATATGACTTTTAAATTTTTTTTCCACGTCGTATGGTTCCTGAGCTATAAGCAATTTAGTATTCCAACTCCTTATTTTCTGCTCTGATACCCATTATTATGCATACATTCTTTGTACTCACGGTCTTTCTCTATGCAGCTTTTGGGGAAAACCAGCCTGTGGGCTTACATTACTGTTATCGTTACCATTTCTGCTTGCGGTTCCATACCCGTTTCACTTACCGTTCACTTCTATGCCATCATGTGTGTTACCCTTTGCGTTTTCATTTGCGCTTGCATTTGCATTATTTTTACCATTTGTGTCTACAGTACTGTTTCTCTTTCTGTTTCGCTTTGCATCACCATGCGCATTACCATTTGCATTTGCGGGCACCATGTTACTATGTGACAAGACATCACGTGGTGGAGCGGCAGCGTTGAATTACATTCACTATTTCTCATTATCATTCTCAAAAAGAAGGGAATTAGAGGCAAAAACTCCATTTAATGCATTAGTTAGGGTTGTTCCACAGCGACAAAAGCAAGGAAATTCGGTGTTAGGGTTGAAAAGTCCCCTAGGACCGCCACACTCCCAACTGGCATCGGGGGTGCGCATTGGGGTTTTCGGTCCAACTCGCACCCCATTTTCCTATACCTCTGCTTCTTCACACATCTAATGGGTGAGAGTTAGGGCCGGCAACCCCAATGCGCACCCTGATGCCGGCTGGGAGTGTGGGGGGGGGCCTGGGGGGCTTTCAACCCTAACACCGAATTTACTCACTTTTGTCACTGTGGAACAACCCTAACTAATGCATTAAACAGAGTTTTTTGCCTTCTAATATATATATATATATGCATATAAATTCATCATGCCAACCTACTCACTGCAGACAACTCTCGGAGACCTTTACATGCACATTTTTGTTCCCTCATTCACTTTGTCCCTTCCCCACAATATACAAATATTTGTTTTTACAGACTTACCAGTTGCAGTCACTAAAGCAGGGCAGTCCTCCAGGAGTTCTTCTCAGAGGCTAGAATCAGCTGGCAGCAGACAGTAGAGGACAGTCCAGTAGTTCTCCCAGAAATCGGAATCCTTCCAGGAGCACACACAGAATGGGCCCAAATCTGACTAAATGGACCAGATCAAAGGAACCAGTGCCTGAGCAGGTGGAGGGATCAAAATAGTGCAGCTGGAGTAGTAAAGCCACAGCAAGTTTTAAACAAGAGTGAATTACAGTTCTGTGGCTTGCGACTGCTCAGCTGTTTGGCGAGGTGGGTTTGCTGTGCTCCCCGATGTCTGGTACCCTTCACGGAATCACAGGGGCAGCAGTAGAAGCTAGATGGGTTCACCCCACCACCACCAGTAAAGCCCTGCAGTTGACTCGGTGTTTGCAGATGTTGGGCAGTTCAGCAGCTCCAGGTAGATCTTTTCTCTGCATTCAGGTGTGCTGTCCCTCTCACACAACCCCGCAGCATATATAAGGGGTTAGGCAGACCTGGGGGGGCAGGATTTCACAAAAAGGTGCGATTCTTTAAAAACAAACTCAGGATTTGAATGGCGCAGAATGTGTTCTGCCCCTCATGAAACGTCATGCACACGCACACTGGCTGATGCTGAGGGGCAGAATTTACTGTTTCTTGTATCTAGGACGCCAAAACCATGCGGCGAAAAGGGGGTCACAGAAATAAACAAAATAGCAGCCATTTAAGGCTATTACTTTCATAGAACCACAGAGGGGAGTGAAAAATCACAGAGGGGAATGAAAAATCACGGATTAATTGTGGAGGAAGGCAAAAATCATGGAATTAATGCCAAAATTGTGCCTATGATTTTCCAGTGCCCCTGGTCATAACCCTTTGCATTTTTGTTATAAATACAGACTTTAGTTTCTTTATAATCATTTAAGACCCTCTAAAATGATTGCAGTTTGGTGGCTCTCAATTCCTGTTCAGATTCTTTAAGCTGGACATTTATTTTACTTAAACATTGTTTTAGCTCTTCTACAGTGTATTTAGATCTGACCTCAGCATCATAGTGTTGTATATCTACCCTGACCCTTTGGAGTTCTTTTGTAATAGATACTAGAATAAGCAACATGAAATCCCTGGAACATCTGTTCCTTACTCCATCCCATTTTCCATCTAAATCTGGGTCCACATATCCCAGATTGACCTCTATAAATATTCTCAGGCCCCTGGGGATGCATTTCTGTTAGAGGTATTGGGTCATTGTCAACACATGCCATTCTAATTTAGTTTGCTTCTATTTGACATATTCCTATTGATTTGTTACTGACCTTACTGGGATTCAGCCACAAAACTGCCAATTGGTTTTAAACTTTTGCAATATCATCTGTTCTTCTGCATCTGTAATCAACAATGGGTGTGACCCATGTACACCAGCAGAACTACGGTTGTTAGTAAATTAAAAGAAGATTTAAAAATGTTTTACAAATGTACCTTTGAGACTGTGCCTTCAAGATTTTTAACATAAAATGGCTGCGCACAAGTAAAGAGCAATGCTGGTTTAAATTTATGAATAACCATGAAAACAAAGCTTCACAGTAAAAAGTTTGACACAAGTATAACAAGCATTTGTCATTGCTGAATGTTTGCTTGCTGGCATTGACATTGGTAGTGTAGGAGTTGGAGAGATACATAATAGGAATGGCAGTGAAGTACTGAATTGAAGACAACCCCACCACCACCCTGCAGATAGTGACAGGCATTGGGGTGTGCCTTTGGGTCATCAGGCATAACGACCACGCCATTTCACCACACCCCACCCTGCAAACACTGACAAGTGTCAAGGTGTGGGTGGGCCTTGGGGTCTTTGTGCCTTATGCTCACCCCATTCCATAAGGAAATATGGTGAGATGGGCACAGTATAGGAGAATGGAGTGAACTTAGGGGTCGAAGAGTCCAAGGCACACCTCGATGCTTGTCACTGGCTGCAGGGTGTGGGTGGGGGTGGAATGGCATGAGCATTACAGGCGGCAATCCCAAGTCACATCCCTGATGCCTCTCAGTCTCTATAGGGTGGGGCGTTATGGTTGGAAACCCTAACACCCCAGGGATTCATTGGTACTTTCACTCCAAATTGTCAACATGGGTTTTTTGCGACCCCCACCTCATGAACAGTGGCAATATCAGTTTGTTAGTCGAAAGCTGATTTTGCACAGCGACTACGCCATTTGGCAACACAGGTGAAAAAACACATATTGAACAGGATGTGAAAAATGACAGCTGTACTGTTCATGGGGAGGTGTAAAAAATGGCAATGTTGAAAATCTGGAGGGAAAATATAAAAAAACCTGAAGTCACGAGCATGCGTAGAAACTGCGCAACGCACACCCGTAATGTAATTAGTTTGGGGATTTTTTACAGGAGATTGTCAACACAGGCATTTTGGGACCTCCACTCATGAACAGTGTCACTGTGATTTTTTAATCTGCCCTGAACACTGATTTCCCACAGCGACCACACATTTCTGCGCCAGAAGTGCGAAAACACATTTCAGCAAGAATGTGAAAAATGACAGCTGTACTGTTCATAAGGAGGTGTGGAAAAATGCTAGTGTTGAAAATCTGGACTGAAAATAGTACAAATTTGTGAACTTATGAGGGTGCATGAAAACTGTGCAATGCACACTCGTAACAAGAATAAAAAAAAAAAAAAACACAGTCACTTTACGGACTTCTGTCACCAAATTTTCAATATAGCCATTTTAAGACCACTGCTCATGAACAGTGTCACTGTGATTTTCTTAATCTGTCCCAAACATTGATTTCTCACACCAACTGCGCCATTGTGCACTACTGGCACACAAACACATTTTGGGTGAGATGTGAATAATGACAGCTGTACTGCTCATAAGGAGGTGTGGCAAAATGGCATATTGAAAATCTGGAATGAAAATTTTAAACATTTGCAGGGTTATGGCGTGCGTGAACTGCATAGCACTTTTTCATAAAACAGTCATTTAGGAAATTTTTCACCAAATTTTCAACATAGGGTTTTGGAGGCTACCTCATGAACTGTGACACTGTCATTTTGTTACCAGTCCTGAAAGGTGGTTCCACGCAGTGACCGTGGAAATCACCTTCGGGACCAAATGACAAAATGACAGTGACTGAGTTCATGAGGTGGGGCCCAAGAACTCCATGTTGCAAATTTGGTGAAAATTTCCCAAAATAGCTGAGATATGCACCAAAGTTGAAAAAAATGTATGCCATTATACAGCTTACCAGCATTTCTTCAGTTCGCAGTCGGTTTTGAAGAGTGCAGACGTGTTCCCAGTCCAACAAGATCATTATGCTGACTCCAAGGTAAGTATAATGGGGAGAGTGGGGGATGTGGGGAGGCAGGGTGTTCAGAGGGTGGGCTGATTGGGGAGGGGACAAGGCAGTCAATGAGGGACATTTATTTTTTTTAATTTAGGAAGATGATGCGGGACTTCGCCACACTGGGGTGGACTCCCAGTGTGGCAGCTGGAAAGTTATTTGGGGGGCACTGGAGCCAATGGGGGATTGGGCACCCCCATTGGCCAAAGCGACTTTTGCCACACTGGGGTGGGCTCCCAGCTTTGCACCTAGAAGTGTGTGTTTTTTTTGGGGGGGTACTGTGGAGCCGATGGGGGATTAGGCACCCCCGTCAGCCATAAGGACTTTTGCCATGCTGGAGTGGGTTCCCAGCGTGGCACCTAGAAGTCTGGTTTTGGGGGGCAATGGAACCGACGGAGGACTGGGCACCCGGTCATACAGTGTGGGGGGTGTGGAGGGGAGCACATGAGCATGCTGGGGTGGGCTCCCAGTGTTCTACATAGTGTTCGGAGGGGGTGGATGATGAACTGTCTATGACAGTTCAGATGCAGTGCTGATATACGTGTAGGTAATTTGCATACTACCAACGGCAGTATGCAAACTGCCTACACATTACCACTGTTGATTATGGCGGTATTTTCTTCAGAAGTGTATGCCACTGCATCTGAATGGCTATCATAGACAGCTCAGACATCCATTGGCAAGGTGCAGCAGCTCCTGCAAAAGGGAGCAGGGCATTGGGAGTGGGGGAGGCACACCTATGAAAACTCGTATGGTGTCACTATGTTTCTTGCATATGCGTGCAAGCAAACATAAAAATGAATATGCACTTGGTTAACAACAAGAAACATGATATGGATAAACATTAGATCCTGTGTAAATAATAACAACAATGTTTAAATTAATAGTTTATCACAGAAAATAAAACTGAATGTGCACATAGTGGCACTTGGTGACGTAACCGAGTGCACGGGCTTACATAAGATTTGGGGAATAGAATAAATGAATTAATAAAAACAGAATGACCCTAGAAAATAATGAAAAATATGTTGAATACAAACATAGGGTATAAAAATCATGGCAGGAATGCATACTATTTTTTACAGAAAAAAGAAGTAACATATACTAAGGTAGATATGTTGTGTACAATTATGAAATAAACAAATAATGATGTATAACAAATTTTTCTGAGCATTACCAGAATATGAAAATCATAAAAAAGCATAAACTGTTTATTTTGAGAAAAGAAATAGACCAAGGATACACCTGTGTTAACTGAATATACAGCAGTATCATATGAAATATTCTAAGCACAAGTCATTTGGTGTATGAGACATGTTATATTTGGTTATAAATACGGAGTTAGATTTATGAATACATAAAAATATTTTTCTAGATACATTGTGAGATGCACATTGAAAAAAGAATTTAAAAGTGTGAGTATGGATACATTTAGTGTAAAATTGTATGAAATACAAATGTGAAAAAAAAAATCATGAAAAATATTTAAGAAATACAGTAGAACCCCAGTTACCTGAACTTTGGATAACCAAAACCCTCACTTAACCAAAACTTAGTCATGCCCCCCACTATTTTCTGACTGTGATCTGGTGTTCCCTTTGAACCACGTTTTATGATAAGCACTCCTGCTTAACGATTTAGCACCGATCATTAAGTAGGTGGCCTGACCAAACAACAATACAGTGTGTTGCCACTTAATTAGTCTTGAATGAGCTGTTTTAACATAGCTTTAACATAGTCATTTACACCTCGCAGTCACATCTAGCACTTCGTAGTACTGTAGCAGTCTAGAAACATGGCTAAGCGTAAGTGCGCTGTTTTGGATATTACCCAGAAGCTCAGAGTTTTGGAATCCCTTGAGGCTGGTGACAAGGTTGTTGATGTAGCCCGCCGTTATGGTACTGCAATGCAACTGTCTGTGACATACAGCAGGCAAAAGAAAAAATTACAGTAGACAGTTTGCAGCTACAATGGACTGTAGTGCCAAAGCCTCAGTGAAGAAAACTATGTATGCATGCAGAGATGAGAACCATGACGTGCTTGTGCACATGTGGTTCATTTAGAATCATTCCAAAGGAACACCAATTTCTGGGACTATTCTAAAAGAAAAGGCTAAGCAAGTCTACCAGCAAATGTGTGGTGACACAGCCTCTGCTGCAAGTGAAGGGTGGTTTGACTGGTTTAAACACCAGCATGGAATCCACCAGCTGCCCATTGTTGGTGAGAGCCTGTCCTCTGCATGTGGGTCAATTGATCCATTCATGGAGAAGTTAAAGAACTTGATGTTTCAAGAGGGGTTAGCTGTGAGAGAGGGGAGCGACTAGGTGACAGAAGCAGAAGAAGAACTGCAACACTTAGCAGAACAGGTAGAAATCAACTCGGAGTCTTGGCAGCCTGGTTTGGAGGATCCAGGGCATGGTGAGTTGTTCAACACTGATATTACTTCCTGTGTTTTGGCTGACTCAGTAGGACAAGCCGACAAGGAAAGTGACAGCAGTGATGATGATGAAGAAAAGAGCCAACCACCCATCCCTACAGATGCAGAGACAGTCCAGACTTTTGAAAATTGTATGTGCTGGATGAAAAGTCAGCCTGAAACGGTTCAATTGCACATGTTTTTACTTTGCCTGCTACAGGGAAAGGTGATTAAAGCTGCATGAGCAAAAAAGCGTCAGAGGGCAATTAAAGATTTCTTCAGCGTGGTGACGAGAAAGCGAAGTAACATTCTCCTACTGTATACAGTAACACTTTCAAGCATTTCTTTTGAGAGCATAAACAATTTTATTTTGAATTTTTTATGTACTGAGACTAAATAAAAATTGTGGTTCTGAAGCATTAACTTTGTCTTGTAGTGGCATTAACTTTTTCTCATTCAGGCGTCACCTAGCACTTGCTCTCCTGCTTAACCAACCCCCATTTACCCGAATGTTTTTTATGTCCCCCCCCCACATTTGGATAAATGGGGTTCTACTGTATATCTAAATATGTATTTTATTCTATACAAAAAAACGGTGCATTCCCCGAGGAAGGAGAATATCCAAAACATAGGAAACAAAAGTTAGAATTACTTCTAGTGTGATGCACTATGTTTTTTATTTAAAAATAAAAAAGAATACTGTAGAACACCAAATATTAGCAGGTAAAAAAATGTTGCTATATTCACGGTGTAAACGGAAGCACAAAATTAATCAAACAGCTATCTATGTACTCAGCGATCTTTATTTATAGCATCATTGAAATCGAGCAAAAAAAAAAAGGATTCGGATAGCATAATTCATAAACAGGATATTTTACAGGCATCTGTGCAGGAGGCAGGGTTCAGTCAGTTTCACTGCAGATCACCTGTAATAAAATAAGCTAATGTCAGGGCTTGCTCTGGAAAATCTAAAACAATTTAAGTGATAGCTTAGTTAATTACAGTAATTTGCTTACCATATTCAGGCATTGACTGTGAGCCTCAAAGATGCTGGCTTCATGAAATCCATACATGCAGTCCTCCCTTCAATCTTTTGGGCTGTTGAATGCATGTAAAAAGTCATTCAGCGTCTTTAGCTTTGACTGATGTCATCCGCAGATCCACTTTTATATCATCGGACTGTGAGCCAGCGTTCAGTTGTTCAGTTATAAGTCCAGCAACTCTGTTAAAGCCTGTTTTAGGAAGTCCTTAAGGAGTTTGTTAATGGCAACATCAAATGGAAGCAGGAGGTCAGTGCAAGGTGCTGGGACAAATACTGGAATAATACCCTCACTCTCTAATTTTTCAAGAACTGCTGGGGTTGTGCGGGCATGATACAAATCCATAAGCAGAACAGAATGCTGCTCTGGTGGAAGGTAATTTCTTTCACACACATTTTTTATGCGTGGCTTCAGAATGTGATCTATGTACAACAAAGCTGATTCAACATTGGCCCAGTGATTGTCAGTATACGTTAAGCTCCATTCTGGTGGAAAGCTATACTTTGGTAAGCACCCTAGTAAATAACCTGAGGCAGCAGGTAATCACCTCCAAGAGTGCACCCCATCACCAGAGAAACCTGTCTCTTATCGCCCAAGCCAGCAACCTCTACCTGCCTAGCACCACACTCTGCCATGGTCCACTGGCTACCATGGCTGATTAGTGCACACTAGTCTTGTCTATGTTTATAACTAGGTCTAGTGGCACTAGCTCCTGTCTCGCAGCCTTGCTGATGTGTTCATGAAAGTTTGAGTCCAGCTGTTCAAAATCATTGGGCATCTTAGCACCAGCCTTGGTGCCCTTGTGCTTCACAAACTCCATGTGGTTTAGGAAGTGCCAGGCCCAGTGCCTAGTGATTCTTATGTGCTCTCCAAAATCCGAAAGCAGTTTTTAATCAGTGACTTTAACAACCCCAACTGCAATGGCTGCCACTACCCTCGCATTGACAACTGCACCCTCATTTCGGAGACTGTGGATAACTTTTTTCATTTCAGTCTCCACTTCTTCTAATAAAAGTGTTGGCCTGCCACAGGGTTTGGTGGGTAATGTTGGCAGAAGCAAAGATGGGTCATGCACAGTTTTCAGTTTCTCTAGATAGTCTTTCTTAAAGTTATGAATGGTGTTCTCATTTATGCTTTGTCCATACTTGGGCTTAAAGAGGTGGACAGCATTCATTACACTGCTGGTTGCAGTGTCCTTCCCCAGGTCAAATTGAACCTCAGGGCTGTAGTGTGCGTAATCACTAATCCATCATTTGGGGGGGGAGAAGCTTGCTGAAGTTCACTGACCACACTGTTCGAGTTGTGATTGAAACACCAGCGCGCTCACTAAGTGAGGCTGGTGTGATGTCCCCAGTTAAGAAAAGATTTCTCTTGACATCCTTTCTTTGCAACCACTGAACCAATGACATCTTCAAGGACCATAGAACCACAACCAAAACAACACTACATAATTCAGAAATGAAGGCAGACCAGGTATGCTCGCTGACCTGCTAGTACTAGTGTAAGTAATTACAGGTGCTAAAAAACGAAGCAATTAGCAGTGATTTCCAGTGATAGCAATTACTGTAATTCAGTCAATTGCAGTAACAATTACCTGTGAGATGGCACGAGGTGCGAGGGGCAAAGGAGAACCAAAGCGACTGACTGCAGCTGTAATTAAGTGACTGAAGTACTAGCAGTGGTTTTAAGTTTTTTGTAGCTCATGGCTTGCCTTGTTTAAGTACAATTATGAGACTGCAAGACTGTGTGACTTGTGATACTGATACCACACAAAGTTAAAGTACCGCTAATGTGTGCACACAGATCGCTAAATAAAGCTAATGTGGCACTTTTGTATTTTACAGTATATCTTTAATGCATCTGGGTGAGTAGGCCTATTGTGTTCCAATCTGTCAGATAGAATTTTATGGTGCCTTGATTGGGATCTGCTACTCCCTAATAGCCTTGTATTTATTTTACCAGAGGTTGGCTAGACTGGACATTCCATTGGAGCCAGTAAGAACCCCCCAACCTCATGTTCTTCCCCCTCCAGAACCAACTATACTCACAGTGATTCATTTGACCCAGATGGAGTCTCTCTTCATCACCATTATGTATCCCCTTGCTTTCTCAATCTTTCTGGAAGAAAGTGTAGCCTGGGACTGAGAGGTCCCAATCATGATCAGGTGTAACCCACATTTCTGTTACAGCTAGAAACCTGGCCCTTGGCAGCCAATGCCTATATGTCCCCATTTTGTTTCCGGGGCTCGTGGCATTCCTGCTACTTACCATCCATGCTTCACTTCCTCAGTCTCTGTCCTGAGCTTTCCGTGTCCCATCTCCATCATGTTCATTATCTTCCCCAACCCCTTGCTTTCTGCCTACCATTATTCCCCACTGCCTCTCTCCCTTAGTTGGTGGAGTGCTAACTAGGTCTCCTACACTTGCCACCATGCCCTGGTCCTTTAAACTTAGTTATTTATTTATTTAGATTTTGGTAACTGCGTAAGCCACTGGACCAGAGATCACTTTTTTCAGAGGCGACCCAGCTAACTTCAGCCTTGCCTGCTCCTACTTTCAATATTTCACAACGAAGGCATCAAACATCTGATCCAGAGCATTTGCCCCTCTTTAGTGGGATTGGCCATCCTTTATAAAAATTATTTTATTCCAGAAGCATCCCCCAGTCTCCTACATATCTGAACACCACCTTCTGTACCACTCCTCAGCCATGATGATGAGATGAACTTGTACATCTTCAGAAGTCTTTCATTCCCCATATGTCACACCAGCAGAATCTCAGAAAAGGCCATGAACATGACTACAGCCCTCAGCTTGCCTCCCAACATCCAGAAATTAGCCTTGATCTCCACAGCCTCATAGATGGTGAGGTCATTGGTCCTTATAAGGACAATCACATCTGACAGTTTCACCAGGTGCCCAAGTATCCCCACTGTTCTACTGGTAACCCTCCTTTCTGTGGATACCATTAATGAACTATATGCAAACAAGCAAAGTAGCCATAATATTCCAATGAGTTATATACAGATAGTATAACAGTAGTAAACATGTCTCAAAAGTTGTGATAGTCCATGGAAAAAAAAAATTAAAATCAGAAATGGGGCTTACTTGTAGGTATCAGTAGTTATTATGGCCTCTGAGGGCTGTCTAGTATGGTATAAGACACTTTGAGCCAGAGATTTGGTCAAGAAAACCAGGAAATAAAGCAGAGTGGTTCTGTCTGTTCAGACCTTATGAGAGAAGTCCTATACCACAAAAGATACCCCACAGAGGCCATATTTTATCCCACAAAGGCCATATTTTCTCAAAACAAATCACTGGAGTTTAGCTTGAGTGATTTATGATAAAAGTGGGATCTTTTTAAAACGTATTATGCCTTCCTCCCCCAGCACTAAAGTGGAGCACTCTTTCCCAATGGTGCTGCACCAAAGCACATTGTACACAGGATAAGAGGTACAATAACTCTCTCCCAACACTGCTGCACAAGAGCACAGTGTACACAGGATAAGAGATATACAGTAACTCTTTCCCAACACTGCTGCACAAGAACACACTGTACACAGGATAACAGATACAGTAACTCTCTCCCAACAGTGCAGTACAAGAGCACCCTGTACACAGCATAAGAGATACAGTGACTCTCTCCCAACACTGCTGTACAAGAGCAGACTACACCAGGATAAGAGATACAGTAACTCTCTCACAACACTGCTGCACAAGAGGGCACTGTACACAGGATAAGAGATACATTAACTCTCTCCCAACGCTGCTGCACAAGAGCGCACTGTACACAGGATAACAGATACATTAACTCTCTCCCAACACTGCTGCACAAGAGCACACTGTACACAGGATAAGAGAGATACAGTAACTCTCTCCCAACACTGCTGCACAAGAGCACACAGTATAAAGGATAGGAGATACAGTAACTCTCTCTGAACACTGCTGCACAAGAACACACTGTACACTGGATAAGAGGTACAGTAACTCTCTCCCAACACTGCTGCACAAGAGCACACTGCACACAGGATAACAGAGATACAGTAACTCTCTCCCAACACTGCTGCATAAGAGCACACTGTATAAAGGATAAGAGATACAGTAACTCTCTCCGAACACTGCTGCACAAGAACACACTGTACACAGAATAAGAGGTAAAGTAACTCTCTCCCAACACTGCTGTACAAGAACACACTGTACACAGGAGAAGAGAGATACACCAACTCTCTCCCAACATTGCTGCACAAGAACACACTGTACACAGGATAACAGATACAGTAACGCTCTCCCAACACTGCTGCACAAGAACACACTGTAAACAGGATAACAGATACAGTAACGCTCTCCCAACACTGCTGCACAAGAGCAGACTACACCAGGATAAGAGATACAGTAACTCTCTCCCAACACTGCTGCACAGGAGCACACTGAACACAGGAGAAGAGAGATACAGTAACTCTCTCCCAACATTGCTGCACAAGAACACACTGTACATAGGATAAGAGAGATACAGTAACATCTCCCAACATTGCTGCACAAGAACACACTGTACACAGGATAAGAGGTACAGTAACTCTCTCCCAACACTGCTGCACAAGAACACACTGTACATAGGATAAGAGATATAGTAACTCTCCCAACACTGCTGCACAAGAGCACACTGTACACAGGATAAGAGAGATACAGTAACTCTCTCCCAACATTGCTGCACAAGAACACACTGTACACAGGATAAGAGGTACAGCAACTCTCTCCCAACACAGCTGCACAAGAACACACTGTACATAGGATAAGAGATATAGTAACTCTCCCAACACTGCTGCACAAGAGCACACTGTACGCAGGATAGGAGGTACAGTGACTCTACGTGCGGATTGGCTGAAATCACATTAGTGATCTATAATAGTACATCATTTAATTTATGGGTAGTGTAGATAGTTTATAACCACAGCCATTTGATGGGATCCTGAGCAACAAGCTGAGGTAATAGACAGGACACGCAAGCTGTATGTTGCTTTGCAAATCTGCCCCTCAGTGATACCCATTCTTATCTGAAGATTCCATGAAATGACTGTTTCCTGCATTTATGGTTACTTCACATACTGATGTCTGTGGACTGTTGACACCACAACTTAAGCTCTTTGTCTCTTATGGAAAATCATTGGCTTCAGGATGCAAAGGATCCAGCACACTTACCTTCTGTTTCAACAACATTAACCACCACATTTGTACAGTTTAATAAACATAAGTGTGCTTTAATGCTCTTATTACCTGTGAAGTCTTACCTCTCTTCAATGACACAGAGTGTCACAAAATGGAAGTGGCGGGGTAAGCTCAATATACTTCGCATACTGCTTAAGTTCACAAAACAAGTGCAAGAATATTACAGTGGAACCCCTTCACCAGTCCATTCATCTATTCCCCATAACACAGCATCAGGCTTTCAGGTTGCAGAAAAACTAGAAGGGAGGGTATGCCTTCCTGCAGATGACACCAACATCTGTACTAGGGTGGACACTCAGGAGGGGATGGAGAGAATGCACAGGGATCTTGGGAAACATGGGGAGTGATAACGAGCATGGCAGCAGGAGATCAATGCCAAAAAGTGCAAAATCATGTGTCTTGGGTAGAGCTATGCAGAATATAAATTCCGCCTGCAGAATGCCCGCAGAATTACCATTCTGGTTCGTAGAATTTTGTGGAATTTGCATGAAAATTCCACAGAGTTTAACTTAATTTTAAATTTCAGTTAGTTTGCTCTAATGTTCAAACCATGTATCAAACGGGCACCAGATATGGTATGTGGATGGCTAGGGACGGTTTACTTAAGTGTAACAATTTGTAGAGTCCTAGGTTGAAAGGGGTGGAGCTATGAGTGGCCAAACATTTAATCAACATTTTAATTTCAGTTATTTTGATATAATTTTAAAATTTCTTATCCAATCTTCTCCACTATTTCAGGATTTAGAAAAACATGCAACCTGAGTATGTGAATCATGTGTTAAGTCTCAAGTTTCAAAGGGGTCTGCAGAGAAGTTACGAACATCCACATTTTTGAGTTTTCACAAAATTTTGCAAATATTTACACAGTAACATTTTGAACCATTGTAACAAAAAAATCTCTAATCCACTTCTCTCCATATTTAGATAATTCAATAACCATTGCAAAATAGTAATTTATGCTAATTTACACATGGCTATCTCCAAAGGTGTCCGAGTTATATGCAGATAAAACCTTTCATAACAATTTCCCGCAAATAATAAAATGACACACTTTGTACACATAGGGCTGGATATTCAAAGCAGTTGTGCATAGTGCAACTGAGTTGCGCCACCAACGCTAGTGCGGAAATGTACCAGGGAGCCATATTCAGCGGGAGCCAATGCGCAGCGTAAATATCATTGCGCCAATGCACAACCATAATGAATGCAGGCGCAACCGCAGGGGGCGTGCCCATGAATAACCAACACAGTGCGATATTCAACCATGGAACCATGGCACAAGTGGGGAGCAAAACCAAAATGCACCGAGCAGACTTGAGCCTATAAATACCAGGCGCAAGCACACAGACAGCACTTGCATCAGGTGAGTGAGAGGGAAGGAGAGAGAGAGAGAGAGAGAAAAAGAAAAAGAAAGAAAGAAAGAAAGAAAGAGGCAGCCACAGAGGGAGAGTGGCAGAAGTGGCAGTGGAAAGGGAGAAGGGGCAGAGAGAGTGAGAGGGACAGGCAGGCAGAGTGCCAGACAGTACACCAGGGTGCCACACAGCCTGCAGAAGCCATCCACCCTGGGGGGACAAGACAGCAGGGGCCATGGACAGTGCACCATACATGATGGAGGCCATAATGAGGGGTGTGAGGGGGCAGGTGGAACAGCGACATGGCCGAGGAAGGGCCCGTCGGCGGTATGCCCGACACAGGTGGTACTATGCCTGTACCACCTTTGAGAACTTCTCTGACATGGAGATAATGGGCCAGTACCACCTGAATAGGGCCATTCTGAGGCAGCACTGCGAGTTGTGCAGTGACGAGATGCAGGCACCCACAAGACAGGGCCATGCAATGTCTGTGGAGACGATAGTCACAGCAGTCATGTGTCTGCTCACCACGGGCACCTTCCAGAGACCAATAGGGGACACCACAGGCATAATCCAGTTGGCCACGTCACACCTCCTCACACAGTTCCTCAATGCCCTGCTGCCATGTGCTTCGGAATACACCTATTTCCCCAGCACACAGGCAGAGTGAACAGCAGCCATGCAGGACTTCTACAGGGTAGCACATATGCCTGGCATGCTTGGGGTCATTGACTGCACCCATGTGGGCATCCGCATGCCACCTGGCCCTGAGGAGCTAGCATAAATCAATAGGAAGGGGAGCCCAAATAACAACTGCCAGATGGTGTGCTATGTCACGAGGTGCATCACCAATATCTGTGCCACACACCCTGGGAGTGCACACGATGCATTCATCTGGCACAGCTCCATGCTGTACCACAGATTAGAATGTGGGGACATCCCCACAGGCCACCTAGTGGGTGAGTATGGGATGAGCAAGGGGTGACGGGCAGGGCAGGCCATGGAACAGGGGAGGGCAAGCAGGCAAGAGCACCAGGGCAGACAAGGGGCACAGCAAGGGGAGGCAGAGAGCTAACTATGTCACTATACACACAGGTGATAGCGCCTACCAACTGAGGCCCTGGCTGCTCACCCGCTACCGGCGCCCATCACCCCCAGCCGAAGAACACTACAACAAGGCACACGTCAGCATGTGGAGCATCATTGAGCGTGTATTTGGAATGCTGAAGGCACATTTCCATTGCCTAGACAGGTCTGGTGGTGCCCTACAGTACAGCCCTTCAAAAGCCTGTGGCCTATTCCTGGCCTGCTGCATACTGCACAACATGGCCATTGACCATGGGATAGCTGTCGAGGCTGATGAGGGTGACAGTAGTGGGGACAACAGAGGCAATGTGCCAAAGGGAGGTGGACAGTCCCCCTCCCAGGCGGAGGGATCCATGGCTGATGAGGCAGGCCCAACAGCACCATGACACCATCGCACAGGAGCACTACAGTGCATGCAGGTAAGTGGCATCAAACCCATGCATGAGCCACACACACAGGCATAGTACATATGCAGAGGTGTGCATGGCAATGGACATGCACACACAGAGGCGTGGTGCAGGGTCAGGGGAGTCGGTGGCACACTACCACACACAACTGCACAGAGCAGCAAACAGCAACACACACACGCACACACACACACACACACACACGCACCCACACGCCCAAGCACTGGCATGTGGTGAGGATCAGATGTGTAGCACTGGTGCACAGGCACAACCAGTGCAGATCTGCCCTTATCACGCCCACGCCACATGGTCCAGCGGCTGGGCAAGCATGCACACAGGCGGCATGCGGCGTGACACACAGGTGCCACACCAGTGGTATGCACATGCACACACCACTGCACAGGGCAGCAGCAGCAGACTGCGGTCAGGGCGGGCCACATATCAGGGCCGCCGTATGGAACCCTGGCCACCACGGCCATGGGGGTGGCTACGCTGGGGCCGATCAGCAACCATCAGCCACAGGGGGTGTTTGCCACAGCCCCCCGGGGGTTGACCCACAGGACTGTAACCAGGTCCTCACGGGGGGTGTGTAGGCACCCAAACAGGCCCGTCCCAGGCGTGTCTGGGATGCCAACAGCAGAGCCCGGTGTCAACAGTGTGGTTGTCACCCGATTCCCGGATCATGGAGTGGACAATGCACTGCGTGGGGTCTGCTGTGGCCAGCCACACCCTGTGGCAGCCAGCAGTGTGAAGCCATCTGTGACTGCCTGTGCAATGCGATCCATGGATGCAGTCGTGGCCTCCTGCATGCAGTGAGCAATGTGATCCATGGAAGCCATCGTGACCTCCTACATGCACTGCATCCCCACTAGGAGTTGCGCAATGCCCCTCTCGTGCTGCTCAGCCAGCTGGTGGACCTCCATGTGCAGTGCATGCAGCCCAGTGGCAATCAGCATCTGTTGCTCAACGGAGGCCTGGAGCAAATGGGTGTACGCTGCCATTGGGTCAGCATCCTGGGGATTCTGGGTGGGATGCCGACCCTCCTGTGGTTACTGGTCACACTGCACAGTCCCCCTCTCAGGTGGACGCTGCACAGTGGGGTCCTCTTGGGGTATGTCCCTAGCTGGTGCCCCAGCGATGGACCCTGCGTCTGGCTGCCCTGTGGCACCAGCAGCCAGCTGCCATTGCCCCTCCAGCCACTGAACACCACCCAGCACCTGCGTGGCTACACCACCACCACACGGCACAGCTGTGGCACTGCACACAGTGGCACCCGCAGTGGCGGCAGGCAGCTGTTTCCCCACTGTCAGGTCACTGGACGTGCTGCCTGTGCCTGATATGGGTGTCTCCTCCACAACACTGCCCATGCTGTCCAGGATTATGGTGAGGTCATCATTGGTGTTGGACCCAGCCCTGATCTGTGTCTCCACACACAGGATACTGAGACTGGCATCCTGTAGAAACACATCCAGGGCTTTGTTCGGCCCTAAGCCCAGGACATCCGCTTGGACAGTGGTGGTGTGCTGCGGCCTCCCAGGCCCCCGGATGCCCGTGGAGGTGGATGGCTAGTCGTCCGGGGTTGTCCCTGCCTCCATGGCTGCTGCCAGTGCCCCATCCTCTGCTCACAGGCGTGCTGTTGCTGGCAGATAAAACAGGTATGTCAGTGAAGCAATGCCCACACGTGCCCCCCTCAACTATGCCACAGCATGCTGTGCATTGCCCCCATATGTATCATGCAGGGATTGGCTGCCACCTGTCTGGAATCCACCGCCAGGCACACCCTCCACAGTGCAGCAGTGGAAGGTGGCTACCACCAGTTCCTCCTGCACCGTGAGCAGTGGCGCATCTGCAGGCCCCCCTCCTGTGGCATTCCGGGCTGCATGGATGGCCACCACCTTCTCCTTGATCCACCTCTTGTCAGTGCCCACCTTCTTGTGGCACTCCTATACTGACCGCTGGTGGCTGCCCTGCTGGTTGACGCATTCTGCCACCTCTACCCAGGCCCCAGCCCTGGCCTGTGGTGTGCCCGTGACACCACTCAAGAGACGCTTCCTATCGAGGTAGGTCTCAAACAGGGCCTCTGTCTCTGTTTTTGTGAAGTTGGGCCTGCGCTTGCAAGCAGGCTCACACTCTCCACCCTCCTCAGGTTCCAAAATGTCGCTTCATGTGGAAATGGACAGCACAGTGTGTCAGTGGCAGCAACACCCATTGCCATCCCCCTTGTTGTTCCCTCTGTGCTCAGTGTGCTCCAGCAGCACGCACAACCCCCTACCTCACAAGGATGCAATACCAGTCCATGCCCTGTGCCATTCCATGGTGCTTTTATGGCACACTGTATGCAAATGGGCTTTGGCACAACAGTAATGATATGCTAATGCCCCCATTGTGCACGCATTGGCTGATGAGCTCATTAGCATGTGGTGGCTGAATATCGCGTATATGCACCGTGCGTAATGTGACTGCTCCAGAACAAATCATTTGATTGCTCCGGAACACGAGGTGGTTCAATACACACGCATGCGTGGTGTGCATTGGCGCTGTGTGCAGTGCACCACCACCTATTGAGCATTGAGCGCGCAATAGCAGTCATGGAGCACAGTGCACCATGGCTGCTATTGCGCAGTTGGCGCACAGTGCGCAGCCATGCCCCGACCTCTGCAGTGACCTCTGACCCTAGATGACCACACACACATGGACCTGCCCAGCCACGCCCTTGCTACGCATCTCCACTGTTGCACGATGGGTGGACACAGCGCATATCCCCTCAGCCTGCGCATCTGATGCATGCTGTGACCACGTGCAGCTATGGCCACGATTTTGCTCCATGGCTCAAGGCAGGGACATGGCGCCAGTGCAGGTCTCATCGGGTGAGTAACTGGATGCAGGTGGAGCTGGCCAACCTCATGGCCTGCATCCAGCCCCACGCACCCCAGCTGTTCAGCTAGGTGCCACTACAGCAGTCTCGTGTGGCTGTGTGGCAGGATATTGCTGCCACACTTGTGCAGTGAACTGGGTTGGCCAGGACTGGTAAGCAGTGTTGGCATCATTATGGGGACCTGCTGCGGAGGGACCCAGGTCACCTCCAACAGCTGGAGGTGTCTGTCAGGTGTGGGCATGTGCCACAGCTAGGTGAGTAGGCCCAGAATGCATGTGTGCCCTGGTGCTGTACTGTGGTGTTGGCTAGGCTGCCTGGCGTGTCCTGCAGGGTGGTGTACTGTCATTGTGCACATCGCAGGGTTGCATCACCCACCACCTCTTGCATTGTAATGCCGCCTTGTGGACCGTGCCAGGCAGGGGCCCACACTGTGCAGTGGGGCAGCTGCTGTGGTTGTGTACTAATGTGTTGCTGTCTATGTTCCATTCCCAGGCCCTGAGAATCACGGAGGCGGCAGCGGCGGTTGCCGCAGCAGGACAGCAAGCTACAGCAGGACAGCAGGCCGCAGTGGGACCCAGAGGTGGTCCCAGAGTGGCTCCAGCACCAGTGGGGCCACAGAGAGCAGGTAGGCACTGTCATGGGCCTTCACACTTGTCTTGGGGGTTAGCGGGGGCATGTGTCTGGGCATGGCCGCCTGTGCCGTGTGCCATGGCAACTGTGTGTGTTGCACTGTGCGTGGTGCCCGCCACTGTGGTGCGTCCATTGTACTCATGTGCCAGCTGTTGGTGGGGTGGTTGTGCACCCGGCTGCCACTGTCGATGCTGTGGTGCTACTTGGGCACTGTGCCATGTGACTGGCATTGTGCAGTTGTGTGGCTACTGTGCGGCAGGGACCACCATTGTGCACTGTTGTGGCATGCCACATTGCTGGCAGACATTGGTCCATCCCCCTGCGGGTGGCCTGTTCAGGCCCTCTGGGGGTGTTCCCGATGCCCTATGCAAGCAATGGTTGGGCACGGTTCCTTGGGACACTGCACTGATCACCTGTCCTGTCCCTTCTCCTAAGTGTCCAGAGGTGGAGGAGGATGCCCCTGTACTGCAGGCTCTTGTGGCAGATAATACTGATTGCATCAACCACTATGGAGGCGGTGCTCCAGACACACCGGTGGGTGTTGGGAGGTGGATGCCGTGGACGACAAGGGGCGGCACAGCATGGCTGCCCTAATGTGCACCCTACCGTCTCCTGTTTCCCCTGCTGTACCTCCCCTACAGTCCCCCTTCCCACTGTACAGTCCCTGTTCCATGTCCCCATCCCTCACATTCCTACGCCTTCCCACCCCCATTGTTCTGTATATAGGTTACTGTTTTTTTCTGTATTACATTATTTTGACTTACCTGCCTGTGTCAGTGTCTGCTTTGCAGGTGGTGTGCGGCACCATGCTGCAGTGGCCCAGTGCCTGTCTGTGTGGTGTGCATGTGTCAGGGTGCATGTTGTGCTGCTGTGGTTCTCTGCTGTATGCCGTGGTGTGTCCCACTGTGGTGGTGTCCCTGCCCTTGGTCAGTGGGCTTGTCGTGGGGGTGCCCATGGGTGGGCTGTCAGGGGCGTGTTGTGGGTGTGTGTGATTGGCTGCATGGTCCTGGGTATATCCTGCTCTGGTCTGGCTGTGTTGGGGGGGCACAGCATGCAGCCTGTGGGGGTTCCCTTGGTGGCCCTCTGTTGGACATTGGCACATCCCGTTGCCTCCCTTCGGTGCCACTGTTGTCATCTGGGGCAGGGAGGTGGGTGCCTGTTCACACCCTGCTGTGCCCAGCTGGTGGTGGCCTCCTATGGCCTGTCAGTGTGCATCCCTGGTTCTGTCCCTGGGTCACCTCTCTGTGCCTGCCCCCCACCATCGCTCTGCTGCTGTGGCGCAACTGTGTGTGTGTGTGCACCATGGTGCACCTCAACCTGTGCCATGGCGCCCCTCTCCTTGCACCATGGTGCATTCTCAGTTGCACCATAACGCAACTGTGCCATATTCAGTCAGGTTAAGCTGGCACACTATGGCATGCACAATCTCTGAATATCGCTCCTGTTGCACCAGTGCACATTGGATTTGCAATGTGCCGACTTGCGCTGGGCTCTGGTGCATTTCTGAATATCCGGCCCATATAGTTTTGTTACAATGCATCCTAATTTCATGAAATCTGGCCCCTTTTAGAACACCTATCATGAAGTAATCATGCCAAATGTAAGATCCCTGACCCAATAGGCAGCTGAGGAATATGCAGATAAACAATTTAATGAAAATTCCCACAAAAAACAAATGACAGACTTTGAGCGCCTGTAATTTTGAGACACTCCAACCTAATCTCATGACATTCCGCTTTTCATTAGCCCTCCTCCCAGAAAGTAAGTCTGCCAAACTGCAGTGCTCTATCTCAATAGATAGCCGAGTTATGACCACATCGATAAATTAAAAAAAGTCATTCCAACAAAATTCTAAGGAATTTCATGAATTCACAATTTTCTCATTCCGCACAGCTCTAACCTAGGGAATAGGAACCCCAGTGCTGAGTACAGGATGGGGGGAGGTACTGACACTCACTAGACGGGAAGGAGACCTTGGGGCTATCATATCTGAATGCCTCAAAGTGGCAGGGCAATGTGACAAAACAATGGGGTAGGACCAGTGGCATGCTGGGATGTACAGGGAGTGTTATCTCCAGTGGGTAGGACCAGTGGCATGCTGGGTTGCATAGGGAGCAGTATCTCCAGTGGGTAGGACCAGTGGCATGCTGGGATGCATAGGGAGCAGTATCTCCAGTGGGTAGGATCAGTGACATGCTAGAATGCATAGGGAGCGGCATCTCCAGTGGGTAGGACCAGTGGCATGCTGGGAAACACAGGGAGTGGTATCTCCAGTGGGTAGGATCAGTGGCATGCTAGAATGCATAAGAAGCAGTATCTCCAGTGGGTAGGACCAATGGCATGCTGGGATGCATAGGAAGCGGTATCTCCAGTGGATAGGACCAGTGGCATGCTGGTAAGTATAGGCAGTGGTATCTCCAGTGCGTAGGACCAGTGACATGCTGAGATGCATAGGGAGTGGTGTCTCCAGTGGGTCAGACCAGTGGCATGCTGGGAAATATAGACAGCGGTATCTCCAGTGCGTAGGACCAGTGGCATGCTGGGATGCACAGGGAGCAGTATCTCCAGTGGGTAGGACCAGTAGCATGCTTGGATGCATAGGGAGTGGTATTCTCCAGCAGGAGGGGAGAGGCAGTGTTGCCACTGTATGGCTCACATGTGAGACCCCACCTGGAGTATTATGTTCAGTTCTGGAGGCTGCACCTCAGAAAGGACATAGACAGGGTGGAAGGAGTCAGAGGAGGGCAACTATAACAGTATAGGGGTTGCATCAAAAGCCCTATGAAGAGAGTATGAGGGATCTCACCATGTACACCCTGGGTGAGAGGAGACTGAGAGGAGACATGTTAGAGATCTACATGTACCTCACAGGGGAGAACAGGCTGCAGGAGGGGAGTTTCTTTCATATATGAAAGAGCACACGACCAGAAGGCATGCAATGCAGGTGGAGGGTGGGGGGGAGTTTAAGAGGGATATGGGGAAGTACTACTTCACTGAAAGAGTAGTGGATGCCTGGAGCAGCCTGCCAGCAGAAATGGTGGCAGTTAAAACAGTGGGGGGCTTCAAGCATGTGTGAGATATCCATAGGGGAATATTAGTAAATAGGCAGAGAGAAGAGGGATCACTGGAGACCAGTTACACTCTGCAGAGACAGACTATGCAGGAACCATCTGGGCAGACTGGGTGGGCCAAGCAATCCTTTTCTGCTGACAAATTCTATGTTTCTGTGTTTCTAGGCTTGGCATTTTAAAAATAAGCTCACCCCTCTCAGAATAAAGATCCCAGTTCGTAGACTGTGACTACACTTACCTACTGAAATCATGGTTTCATAATTCTGCACCATCACTTCCTTGTGAAGCTCCTTCTCTTGCTTGGTTAACATCTTCCACTCCTCTTCTGAGAAAGTGACAGCAACATCTTCAAAGATTTCTGGTACCTGAAAGGACACGAGATGTGTTTAATTGATCTTTGTTTCACTGCACACACTGAGATATCTGCAACTCTTCAATAAGATGGGAACAGGCAAGGTTAACATTTGTAGCCTAAAGTACAAGGATGAATCGGTCACCCATTCACCAAGGATGACTCTCGTCTCCCTTTCATCCTAGTGGGTGATAGAGTGACTGCAGTTTAATGATCTGAAGGGTGAGCTAGCAGGCAAGACTAAATCTCTTGAGTTTTTGTAGCACCAATGTAAAAGAAACAGTGGCCTGGTAGTACAGGACTTTTAGCTTTTATTTAATTTATTTATTTATCTAGTACTAGTAATAGTAATAAAGTTTATTCAGCAACACGAGTGAGGCAAGTCCCACTGAGCAAATGCTCGTTTACACAGGATACCCAGTCTGCATACTCCAGGCTACAGAGAAAGGAAACATAGTCTGCAATATGTACTTATAGAACTACAAAACAACACAACAGAAACAATCATATAACATTTACATTCAATACTATATGGAATATGCACATAATAAGATGTATGGTTATGTGGTATGTCCGCACATTCTAGAAAGAGGCAGCAGAAGTGTAATAAGTTCGACAGCATATAAGGTTAATCAATTCCAGTGATGGGACAGCACTTATGGTAACGTGGCTTGTTGTACAAATCAGTTTTTTTATTTTTCTAAGATAACATGTTGTTATATAACCTCAGATTTTTAGGAATTATGTTCCAAGTTTGGGGTCCCACGTAATAAAAGGACGATCGTCCTATATTAGATTTTCTTTGGGGAGCTTCAAATTCAATCCAGTTTGCTGATCTCAGCCCAGGCCTCGAAATCCTTATGGAAACATTATTACATATTTAATCAGGGATTTTCTTTTTAAGACATTTGAAGCTCAGTCAAATAATATAAAGTTGTCTTCTGAAGTCTAAACGCAGTCAGTTCAACTTCCTGTATGAGAGGCAGTGGTGAGTATGTCATCGGACATTGAGGACAAACCTGGCAAAGCGGTTGTGCATGATGTTCGCCTTATTTATGTAACAAACCCCTCCTAACAGTAGGGGGAGGAGGTTGTTACCATGTGTGGCCAGCAGGGGGATGTTGCCCTGACTTCATCCCCTATGGTGAAGCTGATGTGGGAGGAGCTAGAAGGAGTGTATAGACACGGTACTCTCAAGGTGCAAGCATTCTTGAGGTTCTGTGTTCTTGAGGCTAGCAATTGGTGCTCTTGTGAAGGATGAAGAAGCAGCTAGGTGCTAGAAAGCTGGTAAAGGACGAACATGAAGTGTCCCCTGTGGGTATTCACCCTGAGGTGCAGGCGAGGGGTCAGCTGGGGCACTCAAGGGATGGGTGCCAGCTGAAAGGAGTAATCAGGCATTGCCATCAAGGTGCTGAGGAGCCAAAGATACTCCTGCATGCCTGGCTGAAGTGGGGACACACCATGCCCACCAAGACGATGGCTAAAGGTCTTGGGCAAGGGGCGCAGGAGATCCTCAAGGTATATTCTTATCTGGAAGTCTGATCCTGGGAGTGGCAGGAGGTCCTGGACACCTCACTGTAGTAATGGCATTGGTGTAACATTGCGTGGGACCCTGGAGGATGACAGGGAGGGACCTAAGGTCCCCATGAAGTGTCCCATATCACTGGGTTTAGTGGGTGAGGATCTGGAGTTTGTCACAGTTTGGGAGTTTAGAGGGACCACTGAGAAGGTTCAGGAATCCCAAGGGCTCTCTCCTCAAGGTACATTTCCTTAGGGGTTTTAGGCTCGAGACAGGTTCCCCTGAAGTTCACTGTGGCCATCCTAATGGACGGGGGAACCCCAAGACCAGTGCACTGATACAATCGACAACCCTAGAAACAGGTGAAGTAGGTACTGCATACAGACAGCAAAAGCCAGGTAAATGACTCATCTCCATAACTTATATGGGAAGGACAAACTCCCCAAATAATGTTAGGGGATCTTAACACCTGCATCTCCAGAATGCCATCCTCGTAGAGGGGTTGCAGTGTTACCTTGGTATGCAACACAAAAGTGATGTGGGTGATGCCCAGGAGGTCTTGAGACCTGCTGAGAGAAGTGCCAATAAGATTCCTTAGGCTGAGAGTCCATCCTGATATTACTGGGTGCTGTGGCAGCGTGCCACATTCTGTAACACGTAATGGGCTATGTGTGCAGGTAACACAAGTAGAAGAAAGAGCAGAGAAGCCAGGTTTTAGTACAGAAAGGGGATGGGGAATCCCTGGGTACCCTATTACTCAGGAAGTAGAGAGAGGCTACACAAAGGCCCCTTGCATACTGAACTGAAGAGAACAGTGTGTGTCAGAGACCATGCCATGAGGGAGAACTTCTGAGGGCAAGGAATGGATAGAATGCACCACAGCAGGCAGCTGCTATGCAGTCATCATGCCATATAGGCAGACAATGGGTGACATGGCTACCCAGAAAAACTGAATAACCATACTGAATTGTGTAGGAGCTGAAGAACTGGGTCTATTGGTCCGTAACTACTCATTGTGCAGATAAACTTTGGCCTGAAGCCTTTCAATAATGTCAAGTTCTTGGAATCCAATGGTCTAGAATATTTTGCTCCGCTAGCTAAGGTATAAGAATAACAACAAGAAGATTCAACTCCTGGGTAATTCCAAAACTTCTCTTTATTTTATCCTTCATCATAAATATCAAAGTTTCATGGCTGGCTTCTGACAGTGGGGAGTCGGCTGGTCCCGAGATCGAAATGCTTTTCATAATAAGTAAACGTGATGGCAGTACATAAACACAAGGAGATGCCTCTGAGGTCAGGAAAGCTGACTAGCCTCATAAGTTATAATCCAGAAAGATTTTCCAGGAGGCTTGTACTGGGTAAAGGTAGAGACACCACCAATCTTGAGGAAGTGACATGGCAATGACTCGTTGATATTTATGGTGGAGGATAAATGAAAATATGTTTAGGAATTAGCCAGAGGTTGAACCTTCTTTTTGTATCTTGGGGACTAATAACTGCTTGGAAGAGTTCCTCCAATCCTACCTTAGTCCTCTTTAGACTAAACTAAGCCCTGGACATCCTGATCCTTATCAGTAGGTTGCCACGGTCTAAGATGCCCACATCCATCAACTCTAGCAGACAGTCAAGCAACCCATACTGCTGAGTGCAAGAGCCATCCAGCAAACAGTTCCACCATATAACTCTAGATTCAGGCATTCACTGGGCCATGCCCACCCTCATCCAGGGCAGTGATGCAGGGTGGTCATGGTGCTCCCTGAATGGGGGAGGTTGCAGTTACAGTCTTCACAAAGCTTTAGACGGGACAGAGTGATGTTAAGCATCAAACCTAGGGTAAGTATGCCGGCCTGTCAGTGCAGTGGGAGTGCTGCTGCTCACAATGCCAGTGTCCCAGCAGAGGAAACATACAATGTTAAACATTAAAACCTAGTGTAAATATGCCGGCCTGTCAGTGCAGCAGGAGTGCTACCACTCACAACGCCAGTGTTCTGGGATAGGGAACATACAATGTTAAACATTAAAACCTAGTGTAAATATGCCAGCCTGTCAGTGCAGCAAATCCTCAGGATTGTGGGAGCAGCAGCATGGGACAGGGAGCTGGACGTCATTGTCCACCTAGGGAATGGGATCAGAGCAGTGCAGGAAACGTTTGTGGAGTTGGGGAGGGGTCTTAGACAGGTAGCATGCACGGTAACCTTCTTGGAGGTGCTGTCTGTCTATGGCATGGGTGAGGCTAGGGTACTCTATACCATGGGATTCAATGTATGGTTGAAAAACTGGTGCGGAGCTGAGGGTTTTGGCTTCATTGAGGACTAGGGTTCCACCTGGAGGGATACAGGCCTATACTGGTGCGATGGTCTGCATCTATTCAGGAGGGGAACTAGGACACTAGGTGATAGGTTTAAATGCTTAATTGGTAAGCATTTTAACTAGCCAAGGGGGAGGCACTGAAAAGGAGCAGGGAAGTCCCAGCCTCCCCCCACAAACCAGGCAGTTAGCAAGGTAAAAACCAAGGTATAGAAGTCGATAGGGAGCAGGACAGGGGTAAATGGAGTAAAAGGCAAAGGCAATAAGGACAGGGATGTGGCTAAAAGGGGTAAGGCCATCAAAAACTGTAGGGCAATGAGTACTAATGCCCATAGTCTGGGTAACAAGTTCCCTGAACTAGTGGCCTAGTGGCTTTGATGGAAGAGGGATGCCTGGTTATCGTGGCAGTCACAGAAACATGGTACACAGAGAACCATGACTGGGATGTGAACATACCAGGGTACACAATCTACAGAAGGGACAGGGAGGGTAAAAGAAGAGGAGGAGTAGCTATCTACATAAGGGAAGGGATCAAAGCAACGGAACTAAAGGGTAAACAGGGAGGACTGGAGGCACTGTGGGTCACACACATGGAGGTTGAATACAGACCCCCTTCTCAGGGGGAGGAAATGGACAAGGAAATGACAGAAGGAATCCACAGAATGGCAGAAACAGGAGCAATATTATTGATGGGGGACCCGAGTATGCCAGATGTTAACTGGAGCACCTTTGCTGCAGCCACATCCAAGAGCAGGGTCATTCTCAATACCTTACAGGGGGCATGCCTCAGACAGCTCATGTTGGAGCCCACTCAGGAGGGAGTAATGTTAGACCTGGTACTCTCAAATGGGGGTGGTGAGAGGATCTCAGATTTAGAAATGGGTAGCCATCTGGGAACAAGTGGCCACCAGACAGTGCGGTTCACAATAAACACTGCTGTAGAGTCAAGCCATACAAAAGTCAGGGTATTGGACTTTAGGAGAGATGACTTTGGCAAAATGGGACAGTACCTCAGAAAAGCACAAGTAAACGGGCAAGAAGGAGGGGTTGAGGAACAATGGGGAAAAATCAAAACTGCCATCACAGAGGCAACAAGCCTTTGTGTGAAGCAAATAAAACAAAATGAAGGAAAAAAACACTATGGTTCTCAAAAGGAGCAGCGGGGAAGGTTAGGGAGAAAAAGATAGCATTCAGGAAGTATAAGGAAACACATAAGGAGAAGGACAGAGCAGGAGTGTAGCCAGAAATTTCCATTTTGTACACAATCTCCAGCAGTTACACCCCCCCAATTAAAAAATGTACACATCCTTTCCAAATGGCACCCCCTTCCAAACAAGTCAGATTGTTGTCAGATGACTCCTCTACTCTCTAAAGAGGTTATACATGTATTGGACACTCCTCAGTGGCCTACACTAACCCAAATACTACAGATTAGAATGATAATATTAACAGAGTAGCTTATGGTTTGTGACAGGCACTCAACAAAACTGTATACAAATGTGTACAGTGAGTATGCCTGTCTACACCCCTGGGACAGAGAACTGTACCAGTTAAAGCAGAAGGAAGCAGGGAAGGCAGTCAGAATAACAAAGGCCCAAACAGAGGAAAAGTTAGCCAACTCAGTTAAGAAGGGGATAAAACCTTTCATAGGTACATTAGGGAGCATAGAAAGACCAAGGGAAGGATAGTGAGGCTTAATAAAGGGGAAGGGAATGGGCAAAGGGTGACAGTGAAAAAGCAGGGATACTGAATGAATACATCTGCTCAGTATTCACAAAAAAGAGGAGAGGGAGGTACCTAAACCAAGCAATAGAAGCAATCTGGATGGGGGGGGGGTCGATACCAGTCCATTCACAGAAGAAAGGGTCCTGAAAGAACTACAAAAACTGAAGAATGGACAGAGCAATAGGGCTGATGGGTTTCACCCCAGAATTCTAAAAGAACTAAGGGGAGAACTAGTGGCACCACTGACTACTCTGTTCAACAAATCATGGGAGGATGGTGTGGCACCTGAGGACTGGAGGAGGGCGTATGCGATACCTCTTCACACACATGGGAGCAAGGCTGAGGCAGGAAACTACAGACCTGTTAGTTTGACCTCAGTGGTAGGGAAAATGATGGAATCACTTCAGAAATAAAGAATTGTTGAGTACCTAGAGGCCAGTGGGGCACAGGAGCCAAGGCAGCATGGATTCACAGTGGGAAGGTCATATCAGACGAATCTAATAGATTTCTTTGTCTGAATGACCAAAGTAGTAGACCAGGGAGGGGCTGTGAACATGGCCTACCAAGACTTTAGCAAGGCATTTGACACAGTCCCACACAAAAGATCAATAAACAAGTTAGCCAGTCTGGGAGTAGATCCCAGGGTAGTAACCTGGGTAAAAAATGACTGGACAACAGGACACAAAGGGCAATAGTAAATGGAGTCCATTCCGAAGAAAGTTGGGTTTTTAGCGGGGTACCACAGTGTTCAGTACTAGGACCGGTCCTCTTTAATGTCTTTATAGGTGACATTGCAGAGGATCTGGAAGGAAAAGTATGCCTCTTTGCAGATTACATAAAGATCTGCAACAAGGCTGATACACCAGGAGGAGTGGAAAGGATGAGAAGGCACTTGGCCAGGTTAGAGGAATGGCCAAATGTATGGCAGCTTAGATTCAATGCAAAGAAGTGCAAAGTAATGCACCTGGGAAACAAAAACCCAGGGAAAGAGTACACAGTTGGGGAGGTACTAACAACAGCAAAAATGGAAAGGGATCTGGGGGTAGCCATATCAGATGACCTAAAGGTAGGTAAGCAATGTGAGAAGGCAGTAAGGAGGGCTGGGGGGGATACTGGGATGCATAGGGAGAGGCATCACCAGTAGAAAATGGGAAGTTGTTATCCCTCTGTTCAGACAGTTGGTGAGACCCCATCTGGAGTACTGCGTGCAGTTCTGGAGACCCCATCTCCGCAAGGACATAGACAGGATGGAGGCAGTCCAGAGGAGGGCAACTAAAATGATGCAGGGTCTGCACCAGATGCCATACAAAGAGAGACTAAAGGAGCTTAATATGTACACCCTCAAGGAAAGGAGGAGGGAGGGGGACATGATAGAAACTTTCAAGTACCTCAAGGGAATCAACAAAGTCCAAGAGGGTAGCATCGTTCAGAAAAAGAGATGTGCAAGAACAAGGGGGGGCACAATTTGAAGATAGAGGGGGGATGGCTCAGGGGCAACATGAGGAAGTATTTTTTCAAGGAGAGGGTGGTGGATATGTGGAACGGCCTTCCTGAGGGGTTGTGGGGTCAAAACAGTGGGGGATTTCAAGAACGCATGGGACAGACACAAGGCAATTCTAGATGAGGGGTACAGTAGGAGGAAGTAGGCTGTTGGTTAACTAGGATCTGCAGCTTATCAAATAGGTAGGGAAATGGGCAGACTAGGTGGGCCAAGTGGCCCTTATCTGCCGTCAAATGTCTATGTTTCAACCACTCACAATGCCAGTGTCCCAGAATAGGAACATACAATGTTAAACATTAATACCTAGGGTAAATATGTTAGCCCAACAGTGAAGTGGGCACAACACCAGTGGCCCAGGACATTAAACATCAAACTTAGGGCAAATATGCCAGCCTGTTAGTACAGCGGGAGTGCTCCCACTCGCAATGCCAGCATCCCAGGATTGGGAATATATAATGTTAAACATCGAACCTAGGGTAAGTATGCTGGCCTGCGTGTCAGTGCAGTGGGAGTGCTACCACTCGCAATGTCAGTGTCCAGGGATATGGAACACACCTGGGTAGGCAGGAAATGGCTGGGGAGGAGGATCATGCATCACAGAGGATGCTCTCAGGGCTGCTACCTCTGCTGGTATACTACCAACTCTGGGTGATCACAGGTGGCAGTGAATCTGGAGCAGTTCAGGGAGAGGGGGAGCACTGGCTGGTGCCAGGCTACTCACTCTTGCATCCTGAAAGTAAGGAATGAAGTAATGTGAAAAACCCCAGCTGGTAGACTGATGATGATCCAGCATCCCACAGGCTCCACGCCAGTGACATGGACCTCCTCCGAGCTGGATCCCGAGTTGTGATGGGAGTTGGGGAGCTCCACTACTCCCACCACAGGAGACAAGCCTTGAGGAATGGAATACTGGTAAGCCTGCGAGACGCTGGGTAATGGTGTAACACGAGCACCATGTAGCAGTGGGTTACTACCCGTGCCTGATGGCCACAATACAGGTCAAGGGGCCTGGGCTCTGTTCTGATTGTAACGGGGGGGTCTTTCCCAAACAGAAATAAGTAATAGTGTGGGACTCCACCCACAGTAGGTATAGTGGGCCAGATATTTGTAGGGTATAACCCCCCGGGATACTGTATCTACCCAACTCCCCTTCCAGTCACCCCACACACGGATTACCAACTTAAACTGTAATATTTTACTATTAATGCAATTATTGACTATAGATAATAATATGCTCACAAACAGTTTTAACCAATAACAATAAAAAAAATGCTTTGTTTTTTTTAACTTAATTTTATTAGAAGCCTGGTGGCCACAGTTAGAGTACATATCATTTGGTAAAAGCAACAGGAATAGATTGCATACATATTGTACCTGGAGTGCATACATTGTTCATGTGATCGGTGGCAGCTCAAAAAAGTTAATAATTAGTCTGGGTCCTCTAAGGGTGACCCTAAAATCAATCCCAGACCAGAACTTGATGATGTGTAAGCTGATGTTAAAAAAAACCAAAAACTAATAAAATCAACTGTGATCTCAACATAGGCCTCAACAATTAGGCTGCGTGTCACTAACTCTCCCTGCCTCCTAGTGATATATGTGGGAAGATAGCTGACGATACCATGGCATACCCCATTTGAAATGCCTTTTGTTCAACCTAAGAGAAGAGGGTCACCCTAGAGCTGTCCCTCATGTTGTAGTATCCAGGCCTCCCATCACTGCAAATGACGATCATGCTGCAGTCGCAGCTTAGCTGTCAGGGACTCCATCAGTACCACATCTCGGACCATAATGATCCAGTGAGACAGACTTAGAGGCTTCTTATTCAGCCATCTAGAAGTGATACACTTTAATCCCACTGCTAGAAGTATGAGGGCCACCTTTCGAGAATCACCATTTAAGCAAACTGCTGCAAGGGTCCCCAAAACCCAGTCCTCAAAGGTGTGGGGAATAGTCACCCCCAGTATTTGCCTTAATGCTTCCTCTAAGTTTCCCCAGAAGGTGGCTAGCTTTGGGCAGACCCATAGAATGTGTCAGTGGCTGCCCTCCCCCCACATTCCCTCCAACATGAGGCATCTCCTCCTGCATAATGTTGAGTAACCAAGGGTACCCTAAAGTATCGAATAAGCATTTTCCAATAAAACTCACGCCACGCCGAGGAGGAAGTCACCTTCCAGCCCAGTTTCAATCTTTGGTTTCAGTCAGACTCTCTGATGGCAATACCAGCCAGTTGTTTTTATGTTCAGCCAAAGAGTCCCCCCCTTCTCTCCAATAATAATTTGTATAAGTTTGTCACAGGTTTGGCCTTAGCGGATATAGTAACCACCCCATATAAAAATTGTTCCCAAGTCAAATATGGTCTAGTTAACCTCATTAGGTGATCTGAAGAGTGTATGAAGTGCCTGACCTTCATGTACCTAAAACATTCTCTATTGTTCCAGTTAAACTTATCTTTCACCCTCTGGAATGAGCTACAGTGTTCTCCCTCAATTAACTGTGTGAACCTGGTGATCCCTCGTACATCCCATCTAGCAAACCACAGATCCAGCATGGGGGGGGAGTTTGGTTTGTGTTGAATGAGAGACAACAGGCCCATCCCATCAGGGACATCTGTCAGCTTCCTGACTCTTTGTAGGATAAATAATCCCTGTTTCACCCACCTATTTTTAATTAGCCGGATGTATTCTGGGGGTGGCGGGGCCAGTGCCATGGTGTAAAGTGGTCTTCCCTCTGGTAGTCTGTCCTCCATCTCATACCATCATCTTGATTCAACCCTCTGTTTGGCCCATGAGAGAACAGGGACCATCTGAGCCACTAGATAGTAGAAATAAAAGTTGGGTAAGGCCAGGCCTCCCCTCTCCCGGGGAAGGAAAGAAAGCGCCTGGCCACCCGAGGTTTCTTATGTTGCCAGAAAAACTCCTGGGTCTCCCTCGACAGCTTGTTCCAGAAGGAGATAGATTGGCAACCATAGCGGAAGACTCCGGAACGAGAACAAAAATCGGGGGAGAATGTTCATTTTAAGCACCAAAATTCGGCCCACTAGAGAGAGGGGAAGGAGTCGCCATCCAGCCAAATCTCTGCTCACCTGGTCCCAGAGTCTCCCGTAGTTAAGAGCAAAAAGTTTGGAGTGGTCAGTGGACACATGGATGCCTAGGTATCGAATTTGGCCCCTTGGGGCCCATTTGAAGGGAAAGCTGTCTTTAAACCCCCGAGGGGCTGTTCCACTTCGGACTAGGGCCTCAGATTTTGAAAAGTTGATTTTACAGCCTGAGACTTCTCCAAAGGTTCACAGCATGTCACACAAGACCGGGGTTGATGCTTCTGTGGAGGACAAAAAAAAGATAGAGTCGTCCACGTATAGGGAAAGTTTTTGCTCCAGTCCTCCCCTATGACCCCTGAGATCTCAAAACTCTGTCGAACTTTGGTGGCGAGGGGCTCCAGACAAAGAGCAAAGAGTAGCAGAGAAAGAGGACAGCCCTGTCTGGTGCACCTAGTTAGGGGGAAGAAGGGGGAGCTTACTCCATTTACCCTCACCAATGTTTGTGGTCTGGAATATAATTAGTAGATTGTGTGCGAGAATTTAGGGCCGAAATTCATTTTTTCCATGGATGCTTTTAGAAAATTCCAATTAACCCTATCAAATGCTCTTTCTGCATCCATGGATATAGCTATGTGGAACTGCCTCTGGTCGGCTTGGGAGGAGATAATATTAAGAAGCCTCCTAATATTATCAAATAGATATCGTCCTGTGATGAAGCCCATCTGGTCTTCATGCACCAGTGAGGTGACCTGAGTCTGGAGTCTCCTCACCAACAGGCCTGTGAATAACTTCAGGTCCACATTCAAAAGGGAGATGGGCCTATATGAGCCGCATTCCAGTGGGTCCTTACCCTCCTTATGGATTACTGAAATGTGGGCTAGATGCCAAGAATCAGGGGTAACTCTGCCATCCATAATCTCCTGACAAACTGGCAGCAGGAAAGGTAAAAGAAGATCTGCAAACATTTTAAAAAACTCAGGGGGGAACCCATCAGGCCCTGGAGATTTGCCATTCTTCAGGTTGGTGATTTGTGCAAGGAGTTCAGGCCTGGAGATGGTCCCATCTAGACACTCAAGAGCCAGCTGGGAGAGATCCTGCAATGCCAGACCCTCTTAGAAAGAGGAGACCTTCTCATCAAAATTTGGGGTGGGGTCTTAGGAATATAGATTTCTATAGAAATCTGCAAATCTGTTAGTTATTACCTCTGGGTGACAAATTGTTTTCCTGGGGTCTGACTGGCCTCTAAGTCTCAGAATCAGCCTACTTAGCTGCTGTTGCCTGAGGGTGGCTGCCAGTTTTATCCCCGCCCTGTTGCCCCCCTCGTAGTAAGTTTGACAGACCCTTCTGTAGGAGGCCTTTATGTAGGCCATGAGTAACCTCTCCAAGGCTAGGCGTTTCTTAGCTAAGAGTTTCTATGTCTATTTGTCCGGTGAGATTTTATGTTAGAACTCCAGGTCTGCCAGTTTCGCTTCTAGCTTCACCCTCTTCTGTGCTCTGCACCGTTTGTCAGCTGAAGAGTACCCTATGATAGCGCCACAGAGGACGGCCTTTAAGGCGTCCCACCTAACTGCATGTAATGTCACCCCTACAGGGTTTTCTCACTCATAGGATTGAATTATGGTGGCCACTGGGTCCTTAAACTCTTGGTCATTGAGGAGACCTACATTGATCCTCCAGTGGGAGTTTTGAATTTGGGGTGACAACCTCAAAGCTAGCCTGACTGGGGCATGGTCAGAAAGGGTACGAGTCATTATTCGACAAGATGTTACCGTGAGCATCCACTCTTCTGTAAGGAAGAGCAGATTTATTCTGGTGTAGCAGTTATATCGCTCTGAGAAGTGAGAGAAGTCCCTTGATCTTCCATTCATCCTCCTCCATGCATCCACCAAGCCTAAGTTTTGTGATAGACAAAGCAAAGAGTGCCCCGCCGAACCCAATCTGGCTTTCAGGGACCTCCCCCCCCCGTCTGTCCAAGGATGTGGACAAAATTGTGTTAAAATCGCCCCTAAAATACATAGTTGGTCAATGATGTGGAGGGTGTCTAGAAATAATTCTTTGAAAAAAGAGGCCACTTCTTTATCATCATTTGATGCGTATTGACAGATGATGGTGCAGGGGGTGTCCATCAACAGGGCCTGAAGTATGACATACCGCCCCTCTGAATCAATTTGGGTGGCAGTGATCTGACCAGGGCACAACTTGTGGATAAGGATAGCTGTGCCCCTACGGTGGGGATGGGCCACGTATGTGGAAGCATAGACCTGACCCACCCAGCTGTGGCAGAGCTTTTGATGTTCATTATCATTAAGATGGGTTTCCTGAAGTAATGCAATATGAGTTCCCATCCTGCTCAACTCTCTGATTACTCTCACTCTTCTGACAGGACTATTTAGTCTCCTGACATTATAGGTTGTGATAATTAAGTCACCCATGATATCCAATTAGAAGGGTCCATAGGGGCTGTCAACGGGATCCCTCCCCCAGACAAGTTTTCAGAGAAGACAAGCAGGAGGGGACACGCAGCCCAAAAACATAGGTAGTAACTTAAAACTCTAAATAACCATTGAAGAACCACAAAAATTACTCAGGTCAAACTGATTCAACTAACAAATAACAAACTTGCTAAAGCAACATTCTGCTTCAAAAGTATCACGCTGATCCCCCCACTCGGTACATGTAGAGTGGTGGTGGGGGGGTGCTGAATTAAATCCAGCACCATGTCACCCAACCTCACCTACGGGGTCTAAAAGCAACTGGCATGGTTGCACATGTGCCATGATGCAAGCACCAAAGCATTCCCCCACAATTATGGTGCCAAAATAAGGGCATTAGGACAAGAGGAAGGAGACTCCACTAGAAAAGGAGAAAAAGAAAAAGAAAGCAAAAGAATAAAGCCCCTTGAGTCTCCGTAACTCATCCCTTGAAATGACTGCACTTCCCATTTCGTTTAATTTTAAAAGGTTTTGGGATGGGGGGGAAGAGAGGTAGCAGGGCCCTCCCTCATAGGCAGGTTGGAAGTTTTACCCATTACAGCTGAGCCAAGATAAAAGGCATGGGCCCCAAATGCATTCAAACAGATGAAAAGCTCTAAGCCCCCCTCCCATCCGGCTGATTCACCAACCACAAATTTGACTATTAGTCATTATAAAGTTACCAAGTGTCTTTTTGTTAAAGAGTTCAGTCCTTAGGAGGGTTAGTATTGTCCCTTCTGCCATCAGTCACCTGGATGTCTTCTCTGTTTCACTTCCTCGCTGTGGCCTCAGCTTAAAGCCTAGACCACGGTTCAGGACTGGTATCTGTAAAGGTCGTGAGGAACTTCTTATTAGCTGGGTGCCATTGCCTGTGGCCTATCTCCTTCAACAGACCTGGGGCAATAATCTCATCCACCTCAATGCCTAAGGAGGCTAAGTATTTTTTTCTTCAGCCGACGTTTCATAGGTTTTTACCCCACTGTCTGAGGTGATTCTCAGCTTCTCGGGAAAGTCTACACGAGCTTTCAGGCCCTTAGCTCTAAGCTCCTTGATGACTGGGAACCACAGTTTTCTCCTCGCCATGGTCACAGGGGCATAATCTGGTTCAGTGTAGAACCTCTTTGTTGCCAAAAATAATCTCTTTCTGTGACCAGGCTTTGCGCAGTACCATCTCTTTCATGCAGTAGTCCAAGAACGCGAACACCACGGATCGTGGCCTAGCTTTTGGGTCTTTTGGTGGGGCCGCTAAAGCACAGTGGGCTCGAATGATATATAAAGGCAGGTCTTTATCAAGATTCAGCAGTTCTTTGAGTAAACTTTCAATAAATTCTGGCATATTTCCCGATTCTGTGTGTTCTGGTAGCCCATGGATCCTTAAGTTTACTCTCCTCGATCGATTTTCCAGATCCTCTATTCTCTCTAAGAGGAACTGGGATCGGTCATGCAGCTGTATTATAGCTCCGTTATGCAGATCCATTGTGTCCGGCTGAGTAGACAAGGATTCTTCTATGGCCTGAATTTGCTGGTCATGCTGAAGAAGCTTCACTTTGTTTTCTGCTACCTCCTGTCTAAAAACAACATCCATGGAGCAGGTAAGTCAGCGTAGCTCTCTGCAGAGCTGCTGAGAGGTAATTGTAATGTCCTCTTCATCTTCCAAGGAGTTACCATCTGACTCTGGCACCGTGGTCTCAGGCGGTCTGGTTTGTGGAGGTGCCTTATGTGGGTCCTGAGAGTGTAGATCAAGCTTTTGTTGTTTTAAACAGCCTAGTGGTCACGGTTTTGATTTCGCTCGGCTGACCATTCTTCCTGAGACACCCAAAATGATTTTTGATGAGCAATATACTACTGAGGAAAGCTATAATAAACTTTTAAATCATGGGGGTACGGCGCTCCACTTCAGTGCAGCCGCATGGCATGGTGACGCTACCGAAGTCCACAATGAAAAATTTATTAATGGAGGAAAGGGAAATGGAATGTAGAAATAAACTGCAGCTGGCAAATTTGTCAGACAACTGAAATCAGAAAATAGAACGTAAACAATGCCCCCGCCCCCACCCCCAACAGCAGCAGCAGCATATTCCAATGAGCTCACCTCCCCACTGGTACCAGTGCTCCTTACAGTCTATTTGGGTACTCAGGTACAGAACGGGCAGGCCTGAACGCTGCCATGAGTTGGCCAGCGTTGGTGCACTTTAAACAAAACTGTAACTTGTCGCACAACTTTAATCCAACTCTCCAAGTCAGGGCAGGCACAGTTTTACTCACGGTTCTGTTGCTCAGTTCAGAGGGTCTGGCAATGAGTGCAGGTGCAATTTCTTGAGCTGGGGTCCTCAAGCTGTACAAGTAGTGGCAGCTGTCTTGGCTGTGGCAGGGTCTTGCAGCTTGTCACCTTCTGTATGGACCCTCTGTGAACGCAACTCTTCTAGCTGACAATTCTCTATCACGGCTCTTCCGAGTCACCCAGGATACAGGAGCACTGTGCAGCTGCTTCCCCATTCACAAGGACCCCAGACTCAGGAGTGACCCCACAGTCCAATTCCCCCAAATGGGTCAAGAGTGCACCCAGTATTCAGGCACATGCCCGTGGCTCCCTGTTCCCAAATTCACCCCACTTGATAAGAGCTAGCTGGCCCCTTACCTGGCTCCAAGGCACCTGAACAGGATACTGTTTCAGTGGCTTCCCTGGACGTGGTCAGAAGCACTGGCACAGGTGAATCTGAGCTCCTCCAGGCTGAGGAGCAAACAACCTCTGGCATGGTGACCCAGCTTCCAGGCTTTTGTGGTTTCTCAGCTCCCAAAGGCATCAGGGACTCAGCAGGCTTTTCCCACTCTGCTGCAGGTCACGGGCCACTATTTCAGTCTCTAGCAGATACAGTCCAGCCCCCTTTGTGGGCTGAGGGCTTCACTCCTCCAGCATACTCTGGCTCTCCAGATGAAGACAGGCTTCCACAAGTCACATTGCCTTTTGCAGTGGAAGCCATAGTCTGACGTCCTGTCTCTCTCGCTCACACATGGCTCCCCTATGCACTCAGAGTGCCTCCACCACCAACTGCCTTGAGCTATAACTGTCCCTGGGGTTTCAGGGGGAAATTATCTGATTGGTTGCCACAGCAGTCAGTCATAAACATTAATAAACATTAGGTCACTTTGAGGTCCAATTGGCTGGCAGTTTGGGCACCAAGACAATGTCCTTATCCCCTTCCCAAGAACCACAGCTGCAGGTCCTTAGGCTCCTTGACTACTGATTGGCTGGCTTAGGGTCAGAGGCAACACAGATGGCTGCAGACAAAACAGTGTATACAGAGTCCCAACTTCAAGTTCTTTTTGCAGCCCAACAAAATAGTTTTACTTATTTATGCCCACAGTCTGTTAGTTGCCCTTCCGCCCTGTCATCCGATGGCAGAGTGGGGCATGCATTTCTCTTCCCCTGCCTGTTGCTGCTGCTGAAATATACTGTCCCCAGGCAGCAGGCAGGGCTATTCATTCATATGGCAGCTGCGACTGCTTTAAAAGGGCAGGACCCCATTTATTATCTGAAAACGTTCATCCCCCGGTTTATCTACCCCCTCCCTTGTGTCTCTGGACCCTGATTAACCTCCCTGGAGTCTGAGCACATGGAAAGGAACAGTCTGCAGAACCGCCACAGCGGCTTTAACTTTTGAATGCTGTAACACTAACTGACATTCAAGCTGGCCACAGTCAGCTCGCATATCTGAGCAGGCATCCTGCTCAACAGCTGCACATTGCGCCGTGTGGCATTTACAAAAACTGTAAGGTGGGTGGCTTACTTCTACATGCTCCTTCGGTCCCCTACACAGGGCTTGAGCTCGCATGGCTGGCAGGAGCAAACTGAAGAATAAATGGGACCTTGGACTGGTGGGACTAGCTGGAGGACAGAACAGCACACTTGGGGAGATAGGCAGGCAGAGGAGCTTTAGAATTGATTAATGTAAGCCCCACCTGTGGGGGTTTACAATGGGGCTGTGAGGATGGACTAAAAGTGGGCATGGCCAGTGCAAGGGGGCATTAATAGAGCAAGGCAAAACAACTAAGTAAATACTATTACAGCTGTCCATAGGGTACACTGATATGGGACGGTTGGTAAAACGATGGACCCTCCACAAATTACCTATTTAGATGTCCTTAAAGGGCCTAAACCAGCTCATCGACTTTGCACCGGTCAGAGGGATAGTCTGGATCAGACAAGTCTATCAGTAAGCCCCCAGCTGTTAGCAAAGGGGGGGGAGTTACACTGGTATTTATTGTCTCAAAATGTACCTGTTTTAACAAGCATTTGCTGACTAACTCTGAAATCCTAATGTACTCTTTATCATGTAATTATGTTTATAACATGGGTTCACAATAGGGGGAAGCTAATTGGGCAAACAGCATCACCTGACCATGCATTAAATTAACCAGTGCACATTTGGGGTGAAATGCCCAGCCAGTAAGATCCCTGGGTAGAGTGGGACTTTTTATCTGTGGGAACAGTAAGCACTGATAGGCAGCCATTAACAATACATCTAAGTGAGAGAGACCTGCAGCAGTTGGTTGCTGAGCGTCTGTCAGTGCTGTTCCCCATTCTCCTGTTATTCTGCATGTACATACTCAGGAGAAAATTTGCCCAAATAAAGCCATGTTATAAAGGGCAGTACCCCATGGTGAGGTGCACTTGTGGTTCCTTCCTCTGTGAAGCCCCCCCACCACCATTAACCAGACTGAGAGTGAGAGATCAAGACAGGCAGATACAATTGAAAATATGTACGGTCTGCAAGACCCCCCCAACACACACACACACACACCAGCCACACAAGGCAGAAAGGCAGAGAGAACAAGACAGAGATGGACACGTGAAGCTAGCTACAGCACCCACCTCCTCCCTGCCCTCAGCACATCATGGGTGAGGGACAGAGAGAAAGAGAGAGAGAGAGAGTAACAGCAAGATCGGGAAGTCATAACTCTGTGTCAGGGAACATAATGTTGACAGCTCCAACTGGTTGTCACTGTGGCTGGCTGCAGTGCAACTTGCAATGAAGGAAGCAAGGGCAGGCTGTGCAGTCTGAGCACACCCACCCACAGCGAAATAGAGACAGTAGCTCAGAGTCCCCCCCTCTACCACTAAACAATGTCAGGCACTGTCCCCCACAAGGGCATATCACTGCAGAGAGCAAGAGTGCCATCTGGAGCGAGCTGTGCAGCAAGACTCAGGATAGTGGATGCTGCACTGCCTAGGACATACAGACATGCCAGTATGACCCACGGCCACAATGCACATCTCTAACACCACATTCTTCCTTGCTGTGAACCGCTGCCCCATGCCCCATCTGTCAGAACCCAGTATTATCTTGCTGTCAGTCGCTGCCACACTGCCCATTTGTAACAACACTGTGCGGAGGGACAAAGTGAGAGAGACCAGCTGCAGAAGGCACGAAGTGTAGTGAAGATTAGAATGTTCACTATATTAGAAGTTTGATGTCGCTGACGTCGCCCCTCTGTGAATCATGACAATGTCGGAGTATGTGCAGATGTCTATTGTAGGAGACAGGGAGATTCAAACCAGCATTCCTGTTCTGTGTCTGTCTGTCTGTGATCAGCAGCTCAGTAGGTCAGATATCTGTCTGTGTCTATGTCTGTGTGATCAGGGATGTAAAGTCATCATAGCTGCCAGTTTGAGCTCCCAACTGCATGTGTCTGTGTGGGGAGGTGAGACAGCAGACTAAGCGGGTTGCAAGTCCGAAGGCTATTAGTTAGCAACACAAAAAACATCAGAAATATATGCTGCATTCCTGTTGTTGGTGTCTCCATCCTCACAGGTCTGTGTGTGTGTGTGTGTGGGGGGGGCACATCAATGTGTTAGGAAGTGTAGGAAATGTCATAAAGCATGTCAGTAGTGTATGTGTGACATTTCAATGTGCATAACAACAGTGACCTATGCAATTTTTGTCAGTGACTATTTTGCAGGGTGGCAGGATACAGTACCTTTTTTGGTATGTAACCTGGTGTCATTATACCAAGGGCTACTATCCCTGCCTGCTTCTCTGACCGCAGGTTGAGGGGCCTGGGTTCGCTATCAAGGGTCATTGTGGTGTCACTACCAACACTAGAACTACAATTATGGTGCCTCTACCCAGAGTAATGATTTAGTGGGTTAAACCTGAACTGATACAGCCCTCTGGGAAGCTATACCTACCCATAGCCCCACCTAGTGGCCCCACACTTGAAATTACAATAAACACCTTTCTTTGCATTCAATTCACAATTGATGAAAATTGCTAATAATATGCTCACAGTGACAACTTACCAACAGGGTCCGACAATCTTACATTCACCCTGTGCACCTGAAAAGAATAGTTGCCAGCAATAACAACACTGTACCTTTCAGTTGCTTGCATTACACCAGCACTCAGTAATAATATGCTCATGGACCACATTAACATTTAAACAACAAACAGATTTATTTAGGGGTTTAAACAAGAGGTAGGGGATGCAAATTAAAGACAGATTAATTGATACTTTTGGTTTTAGCAGTATTTTGGCTTTGTGCAACATTCAACCAAATGCATTAACCCCTCTGGACTGTCCAGTTAATCTCATTGGGTACCCAGGATAAGCTAAGTTGCAGGCCTGAAGCAGAGCTGTGGGTTGGCTGGCGTTGCAGCTGGTTGGGGCCCTTAAATAAAGAAACGGTTAAGGCTCTACTTTGTACTTGGCTGTAGCAATCATAAAACACCTTTCTGAAACCCAAAATATGTAATCCCCAGGCCCGATGGCCTGCAAAACAGTCTAAACACCAAGCAAACTTGAAAGGCAAATCGGTTGGAAAAACAGGTTAATTGGTGTTGCAGGGTAGAACCCTGTTTTACTCACTGAGCCTTGAACCTCAGGATCTGGGCTGATTTCCAGGATGTCTCTTCTTTAGGCAGGATGTGGCTGCAGGCTGCAGGACTTCGTCCTTTCTGGCAAGGACCAGGATACAGGGACCGGAGCTGACACGACTCACCCCCTCATCAAGGCGTAGCCCCCAAAGGTGGCCGAAATCCGAGATGAACTTCTCTGCAGAAGCTGATTCCCTTCTATGGTCATCTGGCGGCTTGGCTTTTATAGGTAGCAACAGTCTCTTAGGCACATTACTTGGCATCACCAGTTCAGCTTGGAGACAGTTCTGTAATAGGCTGCACAGCTTACTCTCTTGCAAAATGCAGCCCTGGAAATGTAAGCTGGCACACAGCAGTTCAGGCCTCACTCTAGCAAATTGGATGGAGACAATTCCGGTGACCACAGGCATTAACTTTAGATGCAGTCCCTGAGGCCATAGCAGCTTCTCTCACCAGAATACAGTTTTAGGGTTCTTTGGCAAACTGATCCACTTTCAGTCTGGAAATTCTGCCCTGGGGAAAAATCTTCTCTTTTTCTCCCTCCTGGAGAGTGGCAGTTGCTCTGGAGACTTGGCAGTCCCAACAATTAAACAGCCAACGTTCTGGCTGAGAAGAGGCAAAACAGGCCTCTCCCCAAGTTCTCTGAGCTGCTGGGAGCCTCCTGACAGTCCTAAGGCTCGACCCAGACTCACTCAAACTGCCTACGAACTGCCCAGTTCAAACTGTCCCTCCTTTTATAAAGAGCAAAATTCCTGTAATCCAATTGGCTGCCCAAGCTGTCAGAAACAGTCCCAGTCCCTTGATTGGACAGCATTTGGGCACCCAAATTTGCAATTGCCTTTTTTCCCACAAGTCTTTGGCAATGTTCCAAGAGCCCCTTTGTTAAATTCTGGCTTCCCATTAACTGATGGCTGCTGTATATACAGTTTGTAGCAGTCTACACAGATTACACAGAAATTTGATGGCAGAAAAGGACCACACGACCCTTCTAGTCTGCCCTTACATCCTCCCCTGCTCCCCCCTACTTTTTATATTTCCACCCCCTTTCCCAACCCTTATTTCTGTCCCATGCTCTCTTGAAGCCCTCCACCGTTTTGGCTCTCACTACCTCTTCTGACAGTCTGTTCCAGGCTTCCACCACTCTCTCTGTGAAGAGCTGCCCTCTGACATTACCTCTGTATCTCCTACCTTCTAATTTGAAGCTATGTCCTCTCGCGTTTGCTTCTTTCTTAATTTTGAACAAACTTCCTTCCTTCACCCTATTTATTCTCTTAAAGTACTTAAAAGCCTCAATCATGTCCCCCCTCTCCCTCCTAGTCTCTAGTGGGTACAGATTCAGCTCCCTCCATCTTTGCTCATGTGGTATATCCCGCATCCCTCCTACCATCCTGGTCATTCTTCTCTGCACCCTCTCCATCTTCTCAATATCCCTGCATAAGTGGTCTCCAAAACTGCACCCCATACTCCAGGTGTGGCCTTACCATAGTTCTGTACAATGGCATTAGCACTTCCCTCCTTCTACTAGTAGAGCCCCTTGCAATGCAGGCCAACATACCAGTCGCCTTACCCACCGCCTTGCTACACACTGGTTCCCCACCTCAAGATTCCTTGATACCATGATCCCCAGGTCCCTTTCCTTTTCCTTGACCTCCCCCCCAGGAAGTAAGTTGCCTTCATGTTCTTATGCCCCAGGTGCGTCACCGCACAGTTCTTTGCATTAAATTTTAGTTGCCAGGTTTCAGACCACTTCTCCAGCTCCCACCTCATGGCCTCCACTCCCCCTTGTGAATCCACTCTATTACAGACCTTTGTATCATCCATGAACAGGCACACCCGACGTTCCAAACCCTCCACTAGGTCACTAATATAGACATTAAAGAGTAGTGGTCCCAGCAATGACCCCTGTGGCACTCCGCTGATCACTGCCTGTTCCCTGGAATGTGTCCCACTTACCACCACTGTTTGACGCCTTCCTGCCAGCCAGTTCTCCACTCACCCAGTGATTTTGTGGCCCACACCCAGGCTGTCCAGCTTATTCACCAGCCTTTTATGCGGAACAGTGTCGAAGGCCTTATTGAAATCCAGATAGGCCAAGTCCACTGCTCCTCTCTAGTCCACTATCTGCATCACCCAATCGAAAAACTCTATCAAGTTAGTCTGGCAGGATCTACCCTTAGTGAAGCCATGCTGCTTTTTGTCCTGCAGACCACTGGCCTGCAGGAATTCCACCAGACTTATCTTTAATAATGTCTCCATTACCTTCCCTACCACCGAGATGAGACTAACAAGGCAGTGGTTTTTGACCTTGTCCTTTCTTCCTACCTTGTGTAGTGCAACCACCTCCACCCTCTTCCAGTGCTTTGGCACTATGTCTGTGTCCAAGGACAAGTTAAACAGTCTCACAAGATGTGGTGCCAGAAAATCCCTCAGCTCCATGAGTACCCTTGGGTGTAGGCCGTCAGACCCCATTGCCTTATTTACCTTAAGTCTACCCAGTTCTTCACTTACTCTATCAGCCGTGAACTCTATAGAATCCATTTGCCTGTGTTTTTTCCTTTCTCTTCCTGCACTGACCCTCTGCCCTCACCCTCCTGCATGAAGATTGAACAGAAGTAGCTGTTCAATGCCTCCGCTTTTTCAAAATCTCCCTCCAGCATTGTTCCGACTTCCCCCTTTAACCTCCCAATTCCTTGCTGTGCCTTCCTTCTTTCTCCAACATACCTAAAAAAGGTTTCATCCCTCCTCCTGGCCTGTTTTTCTATCCTCTCCTCAGTGACCTATTTAGTCCTTCTTATCTTTTGCCCTGCCTCCCTCCTCTTTTCCCTATAGGCCTCCCTATCATCAGTCTTTTCTGTCATCCAGTACCTCCTGAAAGCCCTAGCTTTCTCCCTGACCACCTTCGCCACCTCTCTAGTAAACCAAAGAGGTTTCCTCTTCCTTCTGTTCTTCCTGACTTTCCTGATGCATGTGTCCATGGCTTTCAGCACCCCTTCCTTAATGGCTGTCCATAATTCCTTCACATCGCTTATGTCTCCCAACCTTGACATTTCTTCACAAATACCCTCCTCATCCTGTCAAACGTCTGCTTTCCTGAAGTCCATTACCCTGGTTCTCATCTTATTCCTTTCCCTGCCCATTCTCACCTTGAATTTGACCACTCTGTGTTTACTTGTTCCTAATTCTTCCCCCATCTCCACCTCCTCAACACTGTCTCCATTTGTGAGGACTACATCCAATAGGTTTTCACCCCTAGTGGGTTCCTTGACCTGTTGAAGAAATATGCCTTGTCTTGCCTCTAAGATGCCCCTGCTCCTAGTTGATACTGCTGTTGTGCCCTCCCAATTGATGTCATGGAGCTTTAGGTCCCCTACCAGCAGAATTTCCCCTTTCTGTGCTATTCTCATTACTGATTTTGCAAAGTGTTTATCCCCCTCTTCCCCCTGTGTTGGAGGTCTGTAAACTACCGCAACTCTCAAATGTTCCCCATTTTTCCTATCTAAGGTGACCCACATTATCTCCATTTCCCCTTCCTCCTCCTTCCCCTCCATGGCCCCAATTTCTTCCTTGATTTACAATGCTACCCTTCCTCCCCTTTTCCCTGCCCTGTCCTTCCTAAACAATTGATACCCAGGAATCATTGTCTCCCAGGTGTGATGCTCATTCCACCAAGTCTCACACACTACTACTATGTCGAGACTCTCGTCCACAATGGTGGCCTCTAGTTCCCCCAGTTTATTCTCCAGGCTCCTGGCATTTGCCACCAAACTCCTCTGCCATGGAGCCCCATCTTCCCTATCCTCTTTTTCCAACCCCTCCCTGTTGCTACCTGTTCCCTTTATGTCTGCCTTGTCCTGGGGGGGGGGAGGCTGATAGCCTCTCAGTTCTTTAACCCATAAGGGAGACCCTGTTTGTAACCCCATCCCGGTTTAGTTTAAATTGATCCTCCATACTATGAAGTCTTCCAGTTTATTCTTTAGTACAGTTGCCCATTGCAGTACTCAGGTGCAGCCTGTCGGGAGCATACAGCCCCTCCTCTTCCCATGTAGATCCCCAGTCACCTATCCAACAGAACTCCTTCTGCCTACACCATCCTTGCAGCCATCTATTGAATTCCACTATTTTTTCCTTCCTGGGTGTGCTTGCTCTTGGTAGAAGCAACATCTCCGAGAAGGAAATGGAAGGAAAAACTGTGTTACTGCAGAACCTAGCAAGCTCCTTGAACCTTGCCTGTACCTCCATCAGACTGTTTCCTTCCAGGTCATTGGTACCTAGGTGAAACACCAGATGCATCCTCTCATCTTGATGCTTTCCCCAAGAAGGAATATGGTGCCTAACCTCGAAAGTTGTCATACCTGGCATACACTGTACCCATACTGCACTGTTGTTTGCTCCCTTTCTCCACCATCTGAATCCCTTGATTATCGAGTCCCCTAAGAGTGCCACCTTTATGCTCTCTTCTTCCTGAGTGTCCTGTTGGTATTCAGGTTTACGTCCTAGGACTCGACTCCCCATGGCCTCCTTGTTTCTAATGTCCAACTTGTCCTAATTCCTGCCCTAAACCCAGTATGGCTTTCCCACCTCCTCCCCCCTCCCTTGGACCTTCCCTCAGACCCTTATACACCCTCTTCCCTTGTACTGCCTCTTCCTTGTTCACAGTGGGCCCGCATCCCCTGCCTGTATCACTTTTGGAGAATTTTCTAACCCCCATCAACTCCACATTGGCTCTTACCCCACCTGCTCCTGATATAACTACCTATTTCTAAATGTTCTGAGCTCAGTGTCCCCCGTGAGGGAATTCTCCTCCTCACCACTTGCGCTGTTTGCATATCTCCCACCACATGCACTTTATCTAGAGCATCACCCATCACCTTATTTCCACTTACTCCTTGCTGTATGCTCCCATTTTCATTGGTGACCTCCGAAGACCCCATCACTAGCTCTTCTGGTTTCCCTGCCATTGTCTCTTTCCTGCTTCTTGTCCCATGCCTCAGCTCCACTCGTGCCCCACTCTGGTGTGTTCCCAAACTATCCGTCCCCTTTTCAACCATCATCCCTGCACCTGAGAGCTCTTTCCCAGTTTCTCCCAACCACCTTGCCCCCACTTCCTCCTCTAATGGCTCCTCGAAGTCATTCTCCACTCCAATGTCCTTGACTAGTATATCTAGAAGAGTAAATCTGTTTTTCAGTTCTGCTCCCATGCTGTTTTTTTCTATGCAGGTTTTGCCCTGAGTTTCAGGCATCTGCCTTCTTTTTCTTGAGCCTACCATCTTCTACACCTCCTGATCCCCAGCTATCTCATTACCTCCTGTCTTGAGCGTCCCCGTCCCACCTCTGGATTTACTGCTATCATCTCCCATTGCACTCTCTGGGCCTCCTCCTGTCCTCCTTCTTCCAAACCCTTGTCCTCTCAAACCTTGTGTCTGGTCCTCAGGTGGATCCCCCTAATTCCTCCCTCTCTTTCCCCGGCTGGTAGTGTCTCTGCTTCACACCCCCTCCTCCCCTTTGTTGTCCCCCCCATTTAATGCCCACCTCAGCCACCCTACTTCCTCCCTCAGCTGTGTAAGCTGCTTACACATCATGCATCCTCCCATCCTCCAAGCCCAATTTAGAACCATAGCTGCTCCACATCTGCTGCACCCCACCACACTGTCAAATAATCCCCTCCTATGGCTGCCCTGCCCTTCCATTGTTACTGAAGCACTGTCACAGGTTTGGGATATGAAAATACCTAGTCTTTTCAGACAGCACAATACCTAAACAAATACCTAAATCTTAACAGTCCATTAACCGGCAGCACAGTACAGTACCAATCCCCACTGTATGGAATTCAGCCCCAAGACCATCACCCCACAGTAACCAACTGATAGGTTAAATAATCACAGCAAAACAGCCCAAAGACAGTCACCCCACAGTAACCATCCTATAGGTTAAATAAGCACAGCAAAATACCTAACCTTAACAGACTAATTGGCAGCACAGTATAGTACCAAGCCCCGCCGTATGGACTTTAGGCCCCAGACCTCCACCCCACAATAACAATCCCTTAGGTCAATAAGTTTGGAATAAACCCAATAGTCACTAAATTGAAGTATGCTCAGCCCAGCTCCCTATGCAACTTCCCTTATGTATTGTCCAAAGAGATTCGCAATTACAGCTCTGTTACGTTGATTTCTGTAGGTCAGACCAGAGTACAGGTGAATCCCATCTAGAAGTTCTAGCAGTTGCAGTAAATCCCATTGTCCAAAGAGATTTGCAATTATAGCTCCCTTGCATTGATTTCTGTAGGTCAGACCAGAGTACAGGTGAATCCCATCAAGAAGTTCAAGCAGCTGTAGGTCCCTTCTGGGTGGAGCTTCCTGCTCATCAGCTGCCCTCTATGCTCCTTGACCACTCCCTGATGCTCCAGTATTTGGCAACTCCACCCCTGGTTGTCATGCTCCTCCTACCTCCTGCATGAGGCCAGGGTCGGGAGGTGGGTGGGAAGAAACCAATCCCAGCAGCTCTCTGAGAACAGCTTCCATGGTTTGGCTGGCTTTTAAAGCCAGGCCACGTTGGCACCTCTCACAATTGACTGGCCAGTTTCCTTCAGCCACTACTTCAGCCAATCAGGGGCACCCTCTGTCCTCCACAGGTCCCGGTCTAGCTACCACTGCTGACTGCAGTGGACCCCCTCCTTCAGCCACTGATGTGGCCGCTAGCCCTGCCTCCGTTCACTGCCAATGTGACCGTTTTCCTCTACCCTGCTGCCGACTATGGCAAGACGTACCCAATTCCTGCGCTCTGCTGCCTACCACAGCCTCTGAAAACCAAACCCAGCAGCTCTCTCAAACCCAGCAGCTTCCCACTGGCTGATGGCTGCAAACATGACTGCTGTATATACAGTTTGTAGCAGTCTATTTAGTGTCCCGATATATATAAAGTCCTGATGCAGACAGCAATATTTCTTTTATTAAATAATATTCCCATGAGTACGTAGCCCCAACAGTGCCCTAACACATTCATTTATTTAATTTTATTTCCAGTTGTTTTGCTGCCGCCAAAATACTGACCCCTAGGTGCCAGCAGCAACCTCATTAATATGTAGGTATGCGGGGCTCATTAATATTCACGAGCCCCACTTTTGCCCCGTTTTTAACTGTATTTAAAAAAATGTTCAAGGTGCTTTTTGCCCACTTTGACGTGGTTGCCATTCCCATTTAGCTAGCAGGGCAGAAGGACCAAGAACACTTCTGGATTTGAATGCAAATGGCGGTCAGCAACAACAAAGCACAATTGTGTATAGCGCTGGCTGCGCTGCACAGGAAGAATGCCGGGCGGTTTAATTAAAGTTTTAAGCTGGGCTGAATTAAATTACTGGGGCTGTTTGGGGCTGAAGGGGACAAGAATGGACTCGGGCTGCATTGGGAGTGCAGAGGGAAAAGCAGTGGACACTGGAGGCAATGGAAGCATACCGGGAGGCATACAAAAGGTAAGCCACATTGGGGGGGTTACAGGTATTTAAATGGGGAGGGCCTTTCTGTGGTTTTCCTCCTGTTTTCCACATAACCCGTATTATAAGTGCAATAACCCAATAACCCACAACAGGGTTTGGGGTTATGTAAGCAATAATTCCCAACAGGGTGGGCATTATTGGGAAATACCGGACCACCCAGGGGCGTAATGAAGCCCGACGCCACAGGCGGAGGGCCTTATAGCCCCTGGAAGGTCCGGTATTTCCAAACAATGCCCACCCTGGAGGGTATTATTGCACTTAGAAAATGGGCCATCGGAGAATGTTACTCTGTGAAGCGGCACTTGGATTGGCTCTTATTTTTAGCTGGGCATCTATTGAAAAATAAATGCCCAGCTTAGAGCCTGTCTCAGCCAATCAGGTTTAAGAATTGATTGTTGCCATTTTCTAAAGGCATTTAATGCACGGCTGGGATGCTGTGAGGACTCTTGGCCTGCAGCCTCGTGCCTCACAACGTAGCCCAGGCGTGCATTAAATGCTTATAACCCCATATCCTGCTGTGGGTTATTGCTATCTTATTTATCCTTTTGTACAGTAAATTCTTTATGCACGCAAGTGGGTCACTCCTCCAAAGGAACCCCCTGTTCTAGTCCAACACATGTAAAAATAAATAAATATGTCACAGTGTTTCTTTTTTAGTTTTATGTATGAAAATGTCCTATAATTGTTTTTCTGCATATATTTAAAAAACATTCGATTATAAAGGTGAAACATCATTTCCCTCCTGAATATTGATAATAAAACTCAGAACGAAACAATAACATGAAAACAGCCAGACTTTATTCTCTGACCTTGACTCCACAGTACTTTGCCCGCCACTGACTTTCTGGTACAACCCCATCTCTTCTCTTGATGACAGCAGACAAAGGTGGAATATCTAGTTCAGTCCTCCAAAAGAGCTAATCCATGCATTTAAAGACACATCAAGTATTTAAACATAACACTCAGTTCCCTTTATGAGATTCACCATACACTGGCATTTCAAAGTGACTCCATTGTTGTCTTGTTTACATTTCCCTCAGCGTGCCTTACCTCCAGCTTCATGATCCTCTTTTTCAGTATCCAGCACCACAAACAGCACTGTTCAGAAATGCAAGCAGCTGCTGCTCTTCAGAGTTTGAGATTAGGATAACAAGAAAAACAGGTACCTCTGCAGCTCCCCTGCACTCAACTTTGTGTTTCTGTCAATAGTAGCTGTCAGAGGTTAAAATGCACTTCCTGTCTCCCTCTGAACTATGTCTTGCTACAGCATTCTAAACAACTCATTAATATTCATAGTGTACAGCAGCATGGGAGGAGCAAGAGAAAGGGATTGCTTAACCTTTAAAGGCACACTGTCAGCCTTATAGTGGCAAGATGGTAAAGATCAGAGTTCATAACATGTGTGTCGGTAAATGTGTATATAATACTTTTTCTCTTATTTTTTCTGCTTGCTTTGCAATAATATGTAGAGTTTTCCCTGAAAAAAGAAATATTTTCTTGGCTCGAGAAGACGCCTTTGCTGCAGGAGGACCACCCATGATACTCAGCACATTTGAGACCACCCACGGTATGTACACCAGCACACTCATACTGTGAGTGACTGCGCATTCCATTTGCCTTCGTTTGCCGATTCATAAACATTTGCACTGCCTTTCTAGTTCCATCTGTTGTTGGTGCTCAATTTTGAAACATAAAAGCACAGACAATGATGGCAGAAAAAGACCCACAGTCCACCCAGTCTGCCCAAGTTCCCAATTTAGGCTTGGGACCTACTGTCCCTCCAGGGTCCTAGCCCTCCCTACTCTTCCCACCATTCTCCTCCCAGTTCCTGCCACCCCAAGCAAGCACTACACCCTTCATTCTGTCCCAACCATGCTAGAAACCACCAATGACTTTTCCATGTACCACTTTGGCTGGTAGACTGTTCCATGGCTCTACCACCCTTTCTGTAAAATAATCCTTCCTCATGTCCCTCCAGAACCTCCTTTTTGTTAAATCTCACTCATGTCTATATGACTGCCAGCTAGTATTCAAACTAAATAGTTCCCTGCAGTTCACTTTGTTAATTCCTTTTAGGAACTTGAAGGTCTCTGTCCTAGCTCCCCTCTCCCTTCTGGTCTCCAGCGAGTACATCTGCAGTGCCCTGAGGCACTCCTAATAGGACCTGACCTGTTGGCACGGAAACATTTTTGTCCCCCTGTGCTACTTGATCTCCAGTCTATCTCTCTCTTTCCTGAGGTGAGGACATGGTAAGTGCCTGATGAGATCTCCCTGTTAGGATTCTTCTGTCAGGTGGTTTTTATGTTTTTTTTCCCAATGCAAGCACTTAGTGTGTGCTGTTTGTGTTCCTTTTCCTCTTCCTCCTCCTCCTGTTATAGCAACAGTAGATTTGGGATACTGAATCTGAGTTTACACAGGTGGCTCCAACACTCCCCCTGGCTCCCTGCCACAACCAGAAGGGCATGAGTGCTGCAAAACTTACATGCACGAACATACAAAATTGCCAGCAGATGCAAGCCTGTCGGTCTATCTAGTCTGCTCGAGTGTGCAGCACTTCAGTCTTTCAGACTGCAGCTGCCCCCTTCCCTTGCCTCCCCCCCATTGATTTTGCCCCATGTATCCTTCACTTCCACCCAACGGGTTGAAACCTCCCTCTGAACCTGTCCCACCCCCTTTTGAAGCTGCCCACCGTCCACAGTGATATCACTGTTTCCGGCAGTGAGTCTCACTCTGCCACCACCCTTTTGGTGAAATAGTGCCTCCTCATTTCCCTCCTGAGTCTGCCAGGAGGGACTTTCCAACTTTAGACTGTGCCTCCTGGTTTCCCATCCCCCCTTTAATCTGAAAATACTTTCGGTGCTTACTCTGTTCATACCCTTCAGTTACTTGAAAGTCTCAATCATATCCCCTCTCACCCTTCTATCCCCTAGGGAATACATATTGAGCTCTTTCAGTCTCTTCTTGTAAGGTTTATCTCCTAATCCCAGGATCATTTTCATTGCCCAACGCTGTACCCCCTCCAATAGCTTGATGTCCTTTTTCAAGTAGAGGTACCAGAACTTCAAGCAGTACTCCAAGTGCGGCCTCACCAAGGACCTGTACAGGGGCAGGATAACTTCCTCTCTCTCTCTTAGAGGTAATTCCCCTTGCGATGCACCCCAGCATTCTGTTGGCCTTTGCAGCTGCCTTCCTGCACTGGGCTGAGTGGTTCATTTCCCCTCTCACTAGTACACCCAGATCCTACTCCTCCTTTGACTTGGATAACTGTACTCCCCCACAACCTGTAACTATTTCCAAGGTTCCTGGCTCCCAAGTGCATGACTTTGCACCTCTTGGCATTGACCCCAAGTTGTCACATGTTAGACCATTTCTCCAGTTTTTCCAAATCCTCCTGGAGTACTGTACTGCCTTCCCCACCGTCAACTTCCACACAGATCTTGGTGTCATCAGTAAAGAGACTGATCTTACTCTTTATCCCTTTTGTGATGTCAGCAATGAAAATGTTAAACAGCACTGGTCCCAGCACCAAGCCCTGTGGTACCCCACTTGTTACTGCCCTGGGCTCAGATACCTCACCCCCACTACTACCTTCTGCTGTCTATCCTGCAACCAGCTCCTGACCCATCTAACCAGTTTCCTCCCTGCTCCCAGGTTGCTCAGTTTGCTGGTCAGCCTACCATAGACCCCGGAGCCATCGTCGGCCATCAGAATCGTGAGCTACAATTCAATGCAGTTGCAATTAGTTGCAATTGCTTTGAATTGCAGTTATATCATGCTGGAGTCATATAATTAGTGAGTCGGCAATTCCGTTATAAACACAGTACAACACTGAGTGAATTTGCTGCCCCAGCAGTTTCTTTCTGTGAGCGGCAAGCGCACTAGCGCAGAAGACAGGGGGGTGGAGGACGTGACTCTTAGTCTCACACAGTAATCAGTAGTCAGTGTTATTTTTGGCGCCTATGTTTTTTTTTTAACAAAGTTTGCCTCGCACCGTGACCACTTAAATGGCCCAATAATGCTCCTTCAGGGTGCTGCGGCGCGAATTATGCACCAATGATTGAGTCGGAGGAGGAGTCCAGTCAGGAGAGCTGATCAGATGCATGAGTTGGCGCCTTTGGCAGGAGAGTGTGCGACTACGAGCAGTCGCGGCGGAGGAACGTGGCGGCGAGCAACAGCAAATTAAATAAAGCAATTGAATATTGTTGTTAGATCGGAGTGGGTGAGTGATCGAGTGCGAGACCCGAGTCGAAGTGTGTCCCGGATCCAGAGACAGCTGCTGGGATAGTGAAAGTCCGGTCCAGTTCGTTCAGCATCAAAAAGTAAGTTGTAGAGCACTGGAGCATATGATCTGTGTGTGTCGCCCTCTGCATCTGAAATAAATACATTAACCCAAGCAAATACAAAATGTGGTCGGTACTCTACTGCCACTGCAGACAACTAGGCAATTGTGAAGCACTCCGGACAAGTCCTGCCCTTATTTTTGCAGAGTGCTTCACAATCATGTAAAACAGACACAAATGGAAATCTTGCAACACGTTTTAATGAATCTTCAAATTCCAGAAAGCTCCGTCTTTTTGTGAAAGGCATTTTCTAACTTGAAACACAGAAACGCTGCCTTGCACCCTCTCCGATCGACTAGTCCCGTAACTTGGTGCCCATGCTTTGTTTCCTGCTGTCAGGGACTGTGCTCCTGAGAGCAGAGATTGTAAAAACTCTGCAGCGCTCTGCTGGGGAGAGTTGCCGTTTGGTTCCCTTCCATCTAGTCTAGTGGCGACAGCAGGTACTGTCTGTCCCAGGAGATGGGTTACTAACCTCTCCGAAAATCATTTCCCAAATTTCATCCCATTGTCCAGGTTCCTTGGGCGGATCGCGGATGCCTCACAGAAATTGTGGGTTATCACCTGCAAGAGCCCTATTTTATTACTATAGCGTGCACCGCATAAAATACCCGAAATGCTGTTGTTCAGTAAGCACCCCCAAACCACATGTGCTACTGATACTGCAACCACAAGGCCATAGCCATTCAAAATGGAAGAAATCAGCAGTAGGTGTGATCACAGTAGTGGAATTAAAATGGTAAAAAAAGTTTGAAAGTAAAAGACAATCACGATCAGAGCGAAAACTAAAGTTACCATAAAAAACTGTTTAGTATCTGAAAAAATGCTGAAATCCAGTGTAAAATAAACAGTTTAAAGAATTTCGACCCTGTGAAAATAAAAAAAATGAAAGCTTGCAACCCAAACTAAAAAATCAATGTGTCCCAAGAATAGAAACCTCGACCAGTTAAATTACCTATAAACTCCACACTCTGTCGGTAAATGCCCTCATGTTGTAAAACAGTTGGGCGGGAGGATCCATGTTGTACAGTATTGTAATAGCAGCAGTGCTTGTTGAGCAGATAATCTTAAATCACTTTGAAGGGTAGGGCTGGGATGGAAATGCTCGGCTGTGACAGTTACTTCACAATTTTATTTTCATATTCTAGCCACCACTTTGATCAATATGTGCATTAAGAACAGTTGCTTGCTATCAGTGAAATAGTGTGTACTCCTGCAGGCAGACCCTCCATTTCAGTTTCGGTCTAGTGCTAAGGGGTTCAGCTTGGGGTGCCTGGAAAGGGGCTTATTTTGTGAGTGTTAACTTGCAGTGGTCATCATAACCGCACGGTAGGCACTAGGCAGATATCGTACAGGAGGTGTGGGCATTTTTCTGTTTCTGTTTCTAAATGACTGTGAATGGGTGATGTATGGTTCAGTATTCCTTATGTACCCAACAGGGCAAGACATTATCTGGGACCCGACCAAATCACAACATGACATAATATATTTTATTGGGGGGGATTATAGCTATCACTTTTTATCGTATTTTTATCTCCACTGGTGTTGTATTAGCTGTTATTACTCAAATGCAATATTTTCCGTTTTACTTCTTTTTAGTAAAGCGTTTTAAACAGTGAGTGCTATTTCCCAGCTCTTGTTTTTTTTTTTTCTTCTGGTGAATGTGAATCTGTTTTTCTCCTTGTCACTGGGCAGTCCCCATCTGCCAGCCATCCCAGCCATGTCTGTCACTTGTCACCCTAATATCTGTACTGGGACATAACTGCCTGCCATGCTCCCCCCAACCAGGGCCAATGGGGTTGCGCAGCCCCCGTCAAAGGATCTAGCTCCTGGCTGGTGAGCCCAGCTAGTCAGGTGTGGGGCCACTGGTGTTATTTTTTCTTCCTGTAGTGCCCCCTGAGGAGTGTGCCATGCAGTGATGCAATAGTGTGCGCTGGGCAGTGCCTTGCACCGCACATCAGTGTCTTCCACGCCACCCAAGCCCACTATGCAGTCCCGGGTGCCTAAGTTTCCCCAGCTTCAGCTAGGGGCCAGGCGAAGACCAGGATGTGCAAGCTGTCCCCCACTGACTAGAAGAGCAGCAGTCCATCGGATGCTTGCCTCGAGCCTCGGCCTCCTCCCCCACGGGTGTCCTTCTGCCCCGACTTCACTTGTGAACCCGGGTCATTGGCACTGCAAGCAGTAGCGCTCTACTGCTGTGTCAGTGGGCTGGCTGTCTGATTAATTATTTAACAAATTCTGATTTCTTTTTGATAAACTCATGAATAGTTCTGTGGTAGAGCAACCTGCTTGAGGTGATGGGACTAAATAAAACATAATAGTATTATAGAAAAGACATAAGGGTTATACTTACAGTTGCAAGGGTTGCTCTGTGTGTGTGTGTGTCTCTCTCTCTCTCTCTCTCTCTCTCTCTCTCTCTCTATACCCACACAGTGTGTTATCATCTGTTCCTGGTGGAGAGCTTGAGTAGTTGGTGTCATTGATTTCTTTAAGGCCCTGATTAGGCAGTGGGGTAAACAGCTGTCATGACCTTGCTTAAGAGTAAGCTCATCACAGGAAGAAAATTATGTGCATGCACTGAAAACTGGAACTTACATAGAAACATAGATTTTGATGGCAGATCAGGACCGCTTGGCCCACCCAGTCTGCCCATTTACCTACCTATTGGATAAGCTGCAGATCCTAGTTAACCAGCAGCCTACTTCTTCCTACCCCCAACCCCTAGAATTGCCTTATGACTGTCCCATGCATGCTTGAATTCCACCACTGTTTTTGACTCCACAACCTCCTCCGGAAGGCCATTCCATGCATCCACAACCCTCTCTGTGAAAAAATACTTCCTTAAATTACCTCTGAGCTGCCCTTCTATCTTCAAATTGTGCCCCCTTGTTCTTGCACACCTCTTTTTTTGAAAGATGCTACCCTCTTGGACTTTGTTGATTCCCTTGAGATACTTGAAAGTTTCTATCATGTCCCCCCTCTCTCCTTTCCTCGAGGCTATACATATTCAGCTCCTTAAGTCTCTCTTCATGTCTTCCGTGCAGACCCTGCACCATTTTAGTTGCCCCCTCTGGACAGCCTCCATCCTGTCTATGTCCTTGCGGAGACTGGGTCTCCAGAACTGCACGCAGTACTCCAAATGGGGTCTCACCAACTGTCTGTACAGAGGGATAATAACTTCCTGTTTTCTGCTGGTGATGCCTCTCCCTATGCATCCCAGTATCCCCCCAGCCCTCCTTGCTGCCCTCTCACATTGCTTGCCCACCTTTAGGTCATCTGATATGACTACCCCCAGGTCCCTTTCCATTTTTGTAGTTGTTAGTATCCCACCCCCCATTGTGTACTCTTCCCCTGGGTTTTTGTTTCCCAGGTGCATTACCTTGCACTTCTTAGCATTGAATCTAAGCTGCCATACATTTGACCATTCCTCTAACCTTGCCAAGTCCCTTCTCATCCTTTCCACCCCACCTTGTGCATCAACTCTGTTGCAGATCTTTGTGTCATCTGCAAAGAGTCATACTTTTCCTTCTAGTCCCTCTGCAATATCACTTATAAAGACATTGAAGAGGACCGGTCCTAATACTGAACCCTCATGGTGCCCACTAGTAACCCCTTTCTTCAGAGTGGACTCCATTTACTATTACTCTCTGTGTCCTATTCTCCAGCCAATTCTTTACCCAGGCTGTCATCTTGGGACCCACTCCCAGGCTGGCTAACTTGTATATTAATCTTTTGTGTGGGACTGTGTCAAATGCCTTGCTAAAGTCTAGGTAGGCCATATCCACAGCCCTCCCTGATCTACTACTTTGGTCATCCAGTCAAAGAAATCTATCAGATTTGTCTGGCATGACCTTCCCACTGTGAATCCATGCTGCCTTTTGGGTCCTGAGCCTCTGGCCTCTAGATACTCAACAATTCTTTCCTTCAGAAGTGATTCCATCATTTTCCTACCACTGAGGTTAAACTAACAGGTCTGTAGTTTTCTGCTTCTGCCTTGCTCCACTTTTGTGAAGGGGAATCACATCTGCCCTTCTCCAGTCCTCGGTACCACCCCATCCTCCCATGATTTGTTAAAGAGGGTAGTCAGTGGTGTCACTTGTTCTACCCTTAGTTCTTTTAGAATTCTGGGATGAATCCCATCAGGCCCCATTGCTTTGTCCACTTTCAGTTTTAAGAGTTCTTTCAGAACCCTTTCTTCTGTAAATGGGCTGGTATCAACTTCTGTATCCAGAGTGTTTCTACTGTTTGTTTTAGGTACCTTCCCCACTTCCTTTGTAAATAGTGAGCAAAAATATTTGTTTAGTATCTCTGCCTTTTCACTTTTGAACTGTGTTATTTCTGTTCTTGCATGGTAAGCTTACTACGCTGCAGTGACTCTGCAGTCAGGGCTGTGCTCTGCCGGTCTCGGACTCTGACTGCAGCACGGTAATTGTGCACCTCTTAGTTTTGCAAATGCTTCATCTCATTATTTACACCTTTTTAAATATACAGTGTCATTTGTGCTGAGGTCAGGTGGGTGCGATTAGTGTAAATGCCTTTGTTCGGCAGCTGTTTTACATTGGATCTCTGTTGGGTACAAGCTTTTGGTAGAAAAACACATTTCCCCTTCAGCCAGCTTAGTATATTTTTATTGTTGCACAAACCAAAGCAGAATCATTTTATTTTGCAAATTTGCATCGTGGTGAGGCAGCGGACTCACAGTAGGGGCTAGGCTAGTCAGTGGTCACCTTATGGAGAGAGCATGGCATGGCACAAGTTACAACTGAACTTTCTGGAATACTTGCAGGACAGGTAGGTGACGGGACTGCTGCCCCACTAGTGCAGGACTTGGAGCTAGCTACTGAAAGGTGTGGTGGACTGGTGAGGGGGCCCCAGGTCGGCAGGTCCTCGATAGTTTTTACAGGTCGGGCGAAAAAAAAGAAAATATCCTTTGAGTGCAAGACTTGCAGTTTGTAAATTTTGTTTTCATTCAGTTGTTGGACTATAGCATTACTATTTCAGGTCTTGACTTGTACAGTATATCTAATCTGAAACTTTTCTCACTGAAATGTGGGTCAATCTGGCACTCATGATGTGGGACTGGGACACATCATCAGACATGCATGGAGATACAAGTACATCGTGAACACCACCAGTCCTGGAGTGAGAATTTCTATTGAAAGTCTGAGTTTACAACACCTGCTCCATATGGGTGGGACATTTTCTAGTGTGGGATGAATGTGGGACAGAACAATTTTATGGGGAAAATGAGGACTTAGTGAAAACCACACCTTCAGACTGGTAAAACCTGGACTGGCTGGACCAGGTGCAAGTTGTGCAAATATTGCTGGTCCAGACACTCTGGATGGACAGACGGTGGTCTGGCATACTTATCTGGGGCAGTCTGGTTTTCACTCAGTCCTGGGCAAGGTTGAAAACCAGAGGGCCAGAAGCAGACCTGACCTAGGTAAAAGCTGGACTAGTCCATCCAGCCAGCCCAGAAATATTCATGCAACTTATGCCTGGTTCTGCCAGACCAGCAAGTGTGGATTTTACCAGTCTGGGTCTGGAGGTGTGGTATTCACCCATACCAGGAAAAATGAGAACGTCCTCCATAATGAGGGGCAGTTGAGAGGTATTTTTTTACATAAAACTAGTTAACTCTCAGGGTTGGGTACTAGCTTAAAAGGATGAGTGTATATAGAAAAATAGCGTGTGTACACCGTAACCTTGTTTGTTGTCTCAGATTTGTTTGTTGCCCTCAGTTGTACCCTGTTTGTTGTTCTACAGCTGTATACCCAAACCAAAAGCTGTATTAGGTATGGGAGAAAACTAAAACTAAAATACCACTCCGTTTTATGCATTTGCATAGTGGCTTACTTACGTAGAGCAAAACAATCATATCATTGCTAGTTTGCATTAATATACACATAGCTGTAGTTATGCATTACAATTGGTCATGTGTACGTGGGACCTGTCAGTCAAATGTGTGGTTGTAAACTGCATGGCATAGTCTCACAATTCAAATAAAAATGTTACCCGGTAATTATAAGAAATCAAAACATGGGTTGGCATGTGTAGCTCAGAATTTTATACATATCCTTGGTTAGAGTTGGGCAAGCCAGAGCATTTCACTCTCTGCTTTCTGGCTACCGTACTCATGGCAGTCTGGTCACTGCACCACTCATCATCATCTGCTTGCTCTGTTGCTCACCATCATCTGGTAGCTCCGTCTGTTGGGCCCACCAACAAAATGTACAGGCATCAAGGACCCTATCTAAAGACCAGGACAGTCTCTAGCTATCACAGCCACAGTTGGTCTTACGATGAGGAATACAAGCCCACCCTGCCTTGCAGTAGCCCCCACTTGTAATGGATTTTGCACTGTCATGTAGACTGGGTGGAGTAAAGAAAGGTGGATTAGGCTGGACCAGGTGGGAGAAGGTATATAACCAGCACAACCACTCCCCTGTGAGACCTTCACAGGTGAAACAACTGGTGTATCTTCTGGGTATGGGGCATCTGTTTCTGATCAGCATAATCCCATCACAGCTACCCCTACAGCCACAGTCTCCCCCCCAACTTGACCCACTCTTATAGCTGGTGCAATTGAGCTGGGGTTGTGATCTTCCCACTGCCGTTTTACTAAATCTCCCCATTGTCCGACTCATTCCTTCCCCCTGCAGCTTATCTGTGCTGCTCAAAGGCTGAAGCAATTAAACTGCTGCCTGTATGATGAGCACTCTGCTTTTTCCCCTTTCAGTGCTCACTGCTTCATAACTGAAAATGCCACACTGGTGATACTTTAAAGCAGCCACCCACTGCAAGTAATGGTGGCACACCAGTAGTACTTCAAAGGCCTGATTGCCTGCTGGCACCAAAACTACAGTGCTGGTGCTACAAAGTCATGCTTTACTCCCCCTGTATCAAAAGCAAGGGTAGAGGAGAGTACCATGTGAGTGTGCCTTTTTAAGTAAGCCCTCACCTCATACTAACAAGGGACCTAACTGGTCCCATTTGGCAGGTCAGCTAACTGGAGGAGCCACTGGAAGCATTCAGACAAGCTGGAAAAGGGCTCGACTATGTTACACTCCCCCCCAGCTAGAACATATGCCATCCGTGACATAGCAGGCAGACATGGACTTGCTGAAGACCCCTATTCTTTAGCACAATATTTGAATAACATTAAAGCATATAAAGTGCTGTACATAAAGTTAACATCTTCATGCATCAACTCAGTTTGAAAAGATGTCTTGATGTAATAGAAATATGGTGCAGGACCTCTAATAATGTACCACATAACTTGAGTGGAATATGTAAGAACATTGCACTCTAGTCTCCCTTTCTATCTTGTGAGCTAGAACACTGGGTCAAACCTTACCGTGCTTGACACTGGTGGAAATACCTCATGTAGCAAGTATCCTGAGTCCAGTTATCTCCTGTCTAATAGACACTGCCCATCTGGACCTGCTGGAAGCCTTCCTGAACCCAGCCTTTGGAATCCCTGGATTTATTGCTTCCTCCACTGAGGACACTCATACTTCAAACCTGTTAGGGCCCTGCTGCACTCCTTACACCCACTGCATCCATGTGCTACAAGGGTAACCACCCCCTTGTGAGACCTTTGCAGGTGCAACAACTGGTCTCACTTCTGGAGAGATGGCACCTGTTTCTAATCAGTGTAATCCCTCTAATCCCACCAGGGCCATACCCATGTGTAGGTCTCAATTTGGACTCACTATCATAGTTGGTGCAGTTAAGCTGGGATAATTGTCTTCCCACTGCCCTCTAATCAAATCTCTCTCTTAGTCTTATCAGACCCCCCTGCCCCTTGCAGCTTATCTTTTCTGCCCAAGGAATGAAGCACTTAAACTGCCATCTTTATGAGGGTAAGAATGCCTGCACCGAATAAGAAATATGTTCGGATATTCTGTGTCACTGCAAAAATGTGTGTAACTCCAGACATAAAAAGTCTAGATGACTAATTGCCCTGGCGCCTTGGTCCTCAGCTGACCTTTGTTAGGGACTGTCCTTTTTTGCAGTAACACAGGGTGTCCGAATATATTTCTTCTTTGAGTGCTGGTATTTAGCTTATTCTGGTTTGTTGTGCTGGTTGCCCCATTCCTGGAGTGCTTCCCATCCAGGATGCACTGCTATTGGTGTGTGGACTTGTCTTTGTGACAGGCACTCTGCTTTCTCCCCTTTCAGGGTTCACTGCTTTACTACTGAAACCATTACATTGGTAGTGTTTTAACAAAGCCACCCACTGCAACTAATGCTGCCACAGCTCTGGTATTTCAAAGGCCTGGCTGCCTGCTGGCACCAAAACTGCAATTCTAGTGCTCCAAAGCCACACCAAACTCCCTCAGCAGTAAAAGCAAGAGAGAAGAAGAGAGAATGTCACATCATGGTGCCTTTTAAGTGGACCCTCACCATCAGGGGTGTAGCCAGGGATTTCAGATCTGCACACCAAGTGGACTCACAGAATGAAGAGGGGAAGCTGAATCTATGCAGGGTTCTTGGTTGCTGGTACTGTGTAAAGTGTTGCCAAAAATAGCAATTTCCATCTATATTTAGAAGAAGGGATACAGCAAGTGTTACAGTTCCAATGTTTTAATGTTAGTCTTTTAACCACAATAATATTTCCTTTAAGAATTAATGTATCTTCTGCTTTTAGCCCTCTAATACTGTACATTTCCAGACTTCGTGTTATGGTTGCCACTCAGCTTAAAGACACTCCTTATCAACCTTATTTATCCCTTTCAAGTATTTGCAAGTCCCAATTAATGCCCCCCCTTCTGTCTTCCAGGAAGTACATGTTCAGTGCCGTCAACGTCTTTTCCTGCTGACTGTCATCGTTGTAACCCTGCCTCCTGTGGACCATCTCCAGCAGGTTAATGTCCTTTTTCAGGTAAGGGCACCAGCACTGAACTCTATACTCTATATGAATGCTTACCAGTGACCTGTACAAGGGCAATATAACCTCCTCTCTCCTACTACTGATTCTCCTAGCTATGCATCTCAGCAAGTTGTTTGCCTTTGCTACTGCAGTACTACAACTACTACAGCACTGTGTGTATAAATAAAACTATCTTTTTTTATTGAGGACCCAGCTGCTAACAGAAGTAAAGTTGTTCAGCTGGGGGAGTGTAGGCCAGTAGTCTTTCTGATTTGGGGTAAAATTTGTTGCATGTACACACCTCTGGGGAGGACAGCAGTAGTAAAAGTGATATTTTTATTTAATATTATATTTAGGGCACCAGTTCCAGTACTGTCATTGATTGGGAGGCCTGAAGGCAAGAAAGATCCCAAAGAGAAGAATAATCATGACTACAGTGTAGTGGGAGTTCTCAGTCATCAGATGTGTCGTTCAGAGCTGGATACAGGAGACTTGACATCAGCTGCCTCTTTGAGACTTCTGTTTTGGGTATCAATGGAGTCACCACGGGGTAAGTAAATGTCTATCCATCATTCCTGGCTCAGTATCTGTCTCACCTTGGGGGATAGTACTTGCTAGACAATGGGAACACACACTACAAAAGAAAGTTAGACTTTTAAAAAACTAATGCAGTTGATTTCTATGCATGTGATGGTAATGTACAATAGTATTTGGCAGCAGCTGCAATGCTGAGTTAGGCTATACTACCCTTCTGTTATAAGAATAATATAGTGTGGGGTAGTGAGGCCTGTATTACTATTTAGCAGTAAGTAGAGAGTGACTCTTCCAACCTTGTTATTCATTGATATGAGAGCACTCTGTTGTTATACCTTCTTAACTATGTCATATCAGTGGTATAACAAAGTGGAAACTCACAGTAGTCAATGTTCAGCTTTTAGAAAAATATTGAAGATAAAAAGAAGTTAAAGTCAATAAATGTTGTTGAATCAATCTTCCTCTTTGATTTCAGCCTGCTTAAAGGAAAGCTGTCGAAATCAGGTGAGGGTGCTCCAGCCTTCACCCTCCGGGCCCCGGCCTGAAGGCCTACTCCACTTTAGCAGTTATATTAACAACAGTGTTTTTGTCATGCCACAACTTACTGTATTTTACTTTTGAGAAGTCTGTGACCCGGAAGTATTGTGGGGAGGGAGGGCTGCATTTTCTGTATGTAAGGTGCGACACGCACTGTTCACTGCCATTGTTGTATGGAAGCGAACAGTGCGTGCCGCACCTATACAGTCCAGGACCACCCTTGACCCCATCCACCATACTTCCGGGTCACAGACTGCCTTTCCAAATTAAAATACAGTAAGTTGTGGCACAAGAACAATGCCATTTTCACTATGAAAAGCTAAACCAGGTAATCCTTAAATTAAGAATCAATCTTCCCTAGCTGATCCTCTGTTAGGGATACATGACTTATTCACTCCGCAGATTTGTTTATTGGGGGATTACACAACAGTTACAGTGAAGGAAAGAAGATATTATATTATTTTAATGTCACTTATGGTTAAGGCCTTAGTATTAAAGCATTGGAAAGATCAGATTGCCATAACTTATCAAGAATGGTTAGCTGGGCTAAGTTGATGCATATTTCTCCTCTTTAAGTGAGGTATGGTTGCAGTCTATAACAGATGGAGACCAATAATATTCCCCTGGTACAATTTTCTTTCCCCCTTACTTCCTTATTGTGCTTGGGCAAGTGGTGATACTTACCTTCTAGTTGCTTTCCTGATAGGGTTAGGGATGTGACAGAATTCTAATATCACAGGTATAGGTGATGTTTAAATGCAATTACACACTTGTTTTTAGCTATGAAATTGGCTGCTGCAGGAATACTGCAACATACACTACCTATACCTGGGCCTTACAAGAATACTTTGTATTGTAGGATGAGGTAGATTACCTGAAATGTAAGCTGGAGGAAGCAATGAAGGCTCATCTTGTTGATTGGACTGACACTTTGTATTGAGGAAGTGAAGTGGGAAAGACAGGCCGGAGTCTACAACATTAATTCATCAAGAAATAGACATTTTCTGAATGAATCAGATCCAGGAAGACTTGGTGGTGTATATCCAGCTGTGCAAAACCCCTTCCCTTACTGGGGTCTATGTTCTACTTTGTCGGGGTGGGATGGGACAGGCACTGTAGGGGAACATGCAGCATTTATGCAGGTAACCAAGAACACATTGGTGGTCATGGCATGAGTCACGACCGTGGTCTTTTACTTTCACAGTGCTGATGTGTTGTGTGCTACTGGTACTGCACTGCAGCATCATTCTGTTAAAGTTCTGTGTATGCGCTATGCCATGTCTTGTCATGGAACTGTGTTATGTTGATTGAAATGTGCATTAACTTCCTGGTTGAATAACAGTTTTCTTGTCTATGCTGGACATCGCATCCTGTTCCTGTTTTTTCAAGTGTTGACTTGGTGGTATTTTACTGTATACATATATCCACTACTTATACCATGTGCATTATCCTATATCATAATACTGTGGTTTTGTTACAAATTAATTTGTTCCAGTTTGTTACAGAAAGGCCAGTACTGAGTGGTTGTACTGTAGTAGTGTAGCAGCTGTCAAAGTTAAATATGGCTGGTGCATCACCTCATAAAAACTAACAAGTATGTAGGACATCACTACTGTCAGAAGTGAGAAATCTGAAATATGCAATCTGTTTGTCGCTCCAAAATTGAGGTCTCACGGCAATAGTAAGTCTATTGTTTGGAAGTACTTTGGCTCACTGTATGTTAAAACACAGGTCCCAGGTACATCTTCAGGAGACCCAGGTTCAGTTTCTCTGATCTTGCTTGATGACAGTAGATATTTATGTTCCCTTTGCTTAGATGCACAGCAAGCAATGTACGCAAAAGCTCAGTCTACTGTGCACATTAGCAAAGTTAAAAGTTATGCCTTGCAGACAGCTACTACATCCTTAATGGAACATTTAATCCACATTCATAACATAGATGTACATGAGGGTAACAAACTACAGAAACTGAAGCAGACAACTATTAATTTAAGTCTTGGTGGTGGTACTGGTAGTGTGCGGCCAGCTTCCTCTGATTTTGAACTGGTTCACGATGTCTTGGTATGGTTTTCTTTGGATATGATGCCTTTTGAGTCAGTCAACAAACAGGGATTCCAACTTTTCTTCTCCAAGAATTTCCCAAGTATGAAAATACCTAATGAGAGAAGCTTGCATGGTAAAGCTGTACATAATGTATACAGCATATTAAAAAGCAAAGTAAAGTATGACCTCTGTACAGTGCGTTCAGTCTGTATTATGTTTGATGGATGGATGGATAAATAAAAATGTTGCCCTTACCTTGGTATCCACCTGGCCTATATTAATGTGGGTTGGGACTTTCGCATTGTAACATTGTCTTGTAAAGTGTTGCCTAACCACACCGGGGAAGCAGTGGCACAGCATGTCTGCAGAGAACTTGAGGATTTTGCGATTGACAGAACAGTGAAACTTTTCTCGACACATGATGGAGCAGAGAACATGAAGAAAGCTAGTCGCATGCTACGGGTGGAACATTGTAATCACTGTTACGCATGCATTGCATCAGTTGTTGATGACGGATTCCATGAATCGTGTCAATGATGTACAAGACTTGATTGAGAAATGCAAATCCATAGTGACCACATTACATTTCAAAGGGCATCTCATTGAGGAGGAAGTGGCCAACAGTAAGTGATGGACAGCCTCCTGGAGAAGATCACAAATACGCAAAACATTCTGTCATTGGATTCCGAGAACCCCGTTGAAGACAGTGGAACTGGGACAGATGATGAGGATATGCATTCACCTTTAGGACTCTATCTAGTGATGATGATGATGATGATGCAGCACCAGAACCCATTCACAGTGGCACACAGGAAAGACACAGTCGTGATAATGATTCAGTTAAAGGAGCAACATCCTCCAGAATTGTGCAACACAGACAAAGGCATCACATAACTTTAAAACAACAGGTTGTAACTAGGTGGAACTCTGTACTTATTATGTTTGAAAGCATTGTAGATCTTCACCGGGAGGCTGAGCAAGCTTTGAAACGTACTGGACACAGTGAGCTGTGCCTCACAACTGAGGAGTTTGATATTGTTGAAGAACTCAGACATTTTCTTCTCCATTTAAGGAGCTGACTGATCTTGTCAGTAGTAATCAACCACACCTGGCACTCATACCAGTCATAAAAAATGAGATTGTGGAAAAATCACAGATAAGTAAAAAAGATCATCCTACTGTGCAGCAGGTGAAATGGCTAGTGCTGAAAAATGTCGGGAGGCGCTTTCCAGAAAGTGATACTGTCAAACTGGCATGCTTACTGGATCCAGCCACCAAAGATGCTTTGCAGCTGTCTAGGGAGGAGCAAACATCAGTACTGAAGCATGCAGTGGAAGAAATGAAGGAATTTGAAACTATGACAATAAAAGTACTCCAAGGAGACATCCCAGAGCCAGCAGCACACCATCAGTGACATCTCCACTTTCAAGTGTCTCCTTCAGTGATGAAGAGACAGAGGATGAGGATCCAAACTGTCATGCCGATGAGGATAAAGGCATTCCTATGAGTAAGAAGAGGAAACTGCTTCAGAAGATGAAAGTAACCTTGCATCTTAGTGATGATAGCTCAGCTGTGGAAGAAGAAATAAACAGATATTTGACGGTGAAACCTACAAGTGAGGAGGAAGATTTCCCACTGACATTTTGGAAGAATAACAAACACAGATACCCTACTCTGGCTCAGCTTGCAAAAACTTACCTTGGCGTAACAGCATCCAGTGTGCCAGTGGAATGCATGTTCTCAGTGACCGGGTTATTGCTGAATGGTAAACGGTCGAGCATTGCCCCATGTCATCTGAACTATATGTCATTTATTCATGATAACTATCCACTCTTTTTTCCCATTGCCAAATAAAAAAAAAAGGAAGACCAACCCCAACAATCGTGTGTGTGTGTGTCTGTCTGTGTGTGTGTGTGTGTGTGTGGGAGGGGAGGATATAAGACATCTGGTGTAGTACAACTCTACAAAAGTTCTTGTGGCTGCCTACTGCCAATACTATCTCCCATCAACTACTTGTCTTGCAGTGGCTCACAATAGACACCACCCATACACCCACCATTCCACAGCACCTTCAACCACTATACCTGTTACTGTTTGTATGCTGCTAGGTATATATGTGCCAACAACATAAATACTAGTCATGTAAATATGACATCAGCAATCTGAGTCTTTCCTTTGTCTACCCTGAGTTCCTGTTACCACTTGACTTAAAGAGCACCTTTCATCACTGGCTTCAATATTTTGCATCACATGTACCTGTCTTGGACTGCTTTCTCCACAATTGGATACATCACCCTAGGCACAGTACTAACAACGTTCAGCATACGGCACTCTGTGTCACTGCTGTTTTGTAAAAGGAAATTACCAGTAGTCACTGAAGTTTGTGTTCCCCTTCCCCAACACACCCATCTGTTGCTGTCAGCTGTTCATTGTGCCTGCCAAATCATCCATGTCTTGTCACTCAGTTTACTTGTAAAGTTTTCCACTGCCTCTGCATGGCTGTGAATAGTACTTACCCTAATAATTTGACAGCAGCAATGTCTCCTTCGTACCCATGCCATAGCAGAGCCTTACTTGTCTCTCTGTAGTACAATGTGATAGTCACTGCAATGCAATGTGGATGTGAGGCAGTAGTAAAATGGCATGATTCAGGAGGAATTACTGCTTTCAAATTATCAACATAGGATAAACTGATAGCTGGGGCCTGGGTAGACTGACATTGACAGCAACTTTTGATGAATTATCATTTTCAGTGGGACCTCAGACAACAGGTACCACTGCTGCTCTTCTCTGCAGCTGTCACATGGAGGGTTTGGGTTGCACCACTTCGGCATGGACTGATGCCAGCTGCCCAGCTCAGTATCAAGGCTTTCTGTTTTAAGTTTATGAAAGTCATTGAGTGCACAGAAGGTTGTTATACATCATCACATCTCCTACCTTAAGTTTATAGAGATCACTCCTCACAGCATCACCACTTATTTGTTGTACATGCTTGAGACTCATTCCTAAATGGTACCTGATGTCTAACATCCCCTCAAGGATCGACTTTTTTTTTCCTCACCCAACTATTTTTATGTTCCTTCGGTTTTCTGAGGCATCTCTCAGAAGAACCTGCTTGACTCAGATCTGCTACTCCGTAGTGAGACTACCCCCAAGTGACCCCCTCCAACAGACATATCAGCCCACTGGATCCCCCCTGGAGGGGCCTACCTCTCCTGTTTTTAGTGGCATCTATCTGAAGTTACAGGGATCATCTCTGTAGGTGGTGCCTGTGGATCAGTGGTGCAGCACTCCGGTGTTGGGGATGTGCGGCCTGGTTCCCTAGGCCCTCGTTGCCTCATCAGCCATCCTGTGATTTTTCCTTGTGTGTTGTCCACTGGAGTCTGGATGTGCAATGACATCCAGTGCAATGCAGGTAGGCTCCCTAACCCACTTGCAGGACATCCACCATTGCTCCCATATCACCAATGTGTGCTGTGCATCTTGCTGCAGTCTATGAGATTTCACCAGGAACAGCTAGAGCAGCGAAGAGCACCAACAACCCAACCCAGGAGAGGAGAGCAGTCTTACAGATGCTCAGTCCTCTCCTCCACCTGCTGACCTCTGGCGCTCAAGTCCATTTCCGAACAAGGTTCAATGGCACAGCACAAGGCAAGGTGTCTGGCCCACAGATCTATTGTTAATGGTAAGTTGTTGTGTAACTGTTCTTCTTAGGGATGTGGCTATGTTGTTCTTATCCACTCTTGTTGACATGCCCTTTCCCTTTAAAAATCTTGCCAGAAGGTCTAAAGCTGGCTCCTCCACCCACCCAGGTGGTACAAGGCAGACTCAGACACATTTCTGCTCCACTGCATGAACCACCACCTCCTTGGGGACTTACTGCTGGTTTGGGCAAAAGTCATGGACAAACAATTTGAACTGATGTACAGGTGTGAGATGTCACATCTGTCATGGAAGACCACCTTCTTGGTGGCTATCACATCAGGCAGAAAGACTGGGGAGCTACAGATGCTTTCTGAGTCTCCCTATCTGGTGTTCCACAGGGACAAGGTTGTCCTGTGCCTCCACCCAAAATTCTTTACGAAGGTGGTGTCGGAGTCCCACCTGAACCAGGTGTTGACTTGAATTTGCTGGTGTACCATCACAATTGCATTTCAGAGGCAGAGTACAAGCTCCATATTTTGGACCTGAGATGAGTGCTCTCTTAATATAAGGAGTGAACAGCTGAAGTTTGGGGAGAGGTTCACCAGCTGTTTGTCCCATATGCTGAAGCTGCACCTGGCAGACCCACAGCAAAGAGGATGATTGGCAGATGGATAACATCCTGCATTTATCTCTGCTACCGGTTGGTGGGCAAGGAGCCTCCCATACGGATAACAGCTCATAGTACCTGACATACTGCTGCGTCAGTGGCTGCTATTGGTGAGTCCCACCCTATCCAGAATATTTGCAAGGCTGCTACCTGGAAATTAGCAAACACCTTCATTACTCAGTTCCACATCAACCTAGAGTCACACAGGGATGCTGATTTTGGGGCCTCAGTTCTACACTCTCTCTTCCACTCAACCTCCATAACTTCAATGCACAACCTCTGCTTCCAGCAGGCAAGATCTGCCATCATGGGGTGAAGCAGAGGCCTACATATTTAACCCGGGTGGCTGGGTAGGAGGAGCCAGCTTTTAGACCTTCAGGTAATATTTAAAGAGATTCTCCCAAGATAAAGTACTGGGTGTGGTTCCTTACCTGAGTGGCACGCCATCTGGGTATAAGTAGCCTAAAACATAATCAATATTAAACAGTGAAAGAGATCATACATTTGGGAATAGCCAATTCTCTTCAACTTCCTTGTGCTGGAAGCTGATTAAAGACATGCCCCCGTGCTCAGGCACATAAAGATGTGTGCCCAGGGAGAGTGCGGGGGCTTGCTCCATTATTCTCTATGGAGGCTAAGGTTTAAAAAATTTTTTTATACATTTGAGGTCATTTTGTCTTTAACCATTGACACCAGTCAAGTCAAGCCAACTAACGAGGTCCTTGTTGGTCACCCACTGCTCATGGTTAATGACAAAATGACAGCGAATATCTTGAAAAATGTTTTAAAAGTCAGCACCCATAAAGAATAATGGAGCACACCCCTGCGCTCTCCCTGGGCACACGTCATTACATGCCTGAGCGTGGGGGTGGGTCTTTAGTTAGCTCCCAGCACCGGCAAGTTGAAGGGGTCATCTGCTCACAAATTTACAATCCCTTCCACTCTTTAATATGGATTATGTTTTGGGCTCAATATAGGCAGATGAGCGGGTACCGGGTGCTGCTCAGGTAAGGCACCATACCATGTGGTGCACATGATATTCTACATGTCCAGGACCCGCCACTCCTTTGGGCAACCACAGTCTCTGACATCCCCCCACTACTCTTCCCCCTGGAGCCCCCTTAATTCATATTTGTAGCCTTACCCCAAGGTAGCCCTTCAGGGGCACGGTAGGCTCTGCTGGCTGTCATCATCAAGTCAGTCCTAAGCAGTTTGCCACTTTCTTGGCACATCCCTCTGTTGCGATGCTCATGCAGTGCTCCCAGTCTCCACCGGGGGCTGTTGCAGAGTGATGTGATCCTGCTCCTACCCTAAGAGAGGAGAGCAGTGAGTGCAATGGACAGCTTGGACACTCAATCCTCTGCTCCCCTTGCCGACCCCCAGTACCCCGAGTCACTTTCTGAACCTGGGTCACTGGCATGGTTCAAGGTAAGACACCAGCGCCTCAGCCCTCTGCACCACTGGGCCAGCCCACACATGGTATTTTAATTAACTTGTTGAACCTCTTTAAAGGGGAAGAGTAAAGGGACATGCCAACAAGTGTGAAATAACGAAGAACAACAATGTATACCACTCCTAGAACTACTGTTACAGGTGAGTAGCCTGTGTTTCAGTCCCCATGCTGCTTTGCTATGGAAGCACAAAACAGATAAAAAAATAAAACTTTTGAGGCATTTTGGATTTTGGCATAATGCATTGCTAACAAGTGGGAGTCTTGGGGAAGGGGGCACATGATCCGTAGGTTGACTACTGTTACTTTACCCTTGCAAAACCAAGCCTGCCACTGCACTGTGCTGCACAGTGACAATGAGTCAATCCTCTGCCCTAGTACCTACAGTGATGTCAGCACTGCAGCCATGGCTACATCCACAGCCACAGCCCTGCACTGTGCCGCACAGTGACAGTGAGTCACTCCTCTGCCCTAGTACCTCCAGTGATGTCAGCACTGCAGCCATGGCTACATCCACAGCCACAGCCCTGCACTGTGCCGCACAGTGACAGTGAGTCACTCCTCTGCCCTAGTACCTCCAGTGATGTCAGCACTGCAGCCATGGCTACATCCACAGCCACAGCCCACACCAGGCGGCTTGCTATACAACCTGTGGCACCCACAAAAGGTTTTTGCTGCTCACTCAGAATGCTAAAATTAACTTAAGATGACACTGCTGTTTGAAATACAGTGACAAAACTGGTTAAATAACAGTTTATTCATGCATAAAAGTAAAAAGGCTATGAACGGTGCTCTTTAATCATTCAGGTACTGAAACGTAATGCAATGACGGGGCTTAATTTGCCATTTCAGCCATAAACATCAGTTCAAGAATTTGTAACAAGAGTTTAAAACCTTCAGCTGGGCATTTCTGTAATCTTGCAATGCAATTTATTCTTATATGTCAGTGTGATTGGTATTGATAGCAAATTTAGAAAGCTGTGGTTACACCACACATGACAGACAAATTCAATATCCAATACCAGGTTCATCACTTGCTTGGTAGGCCACTGTCTGTTGTGGCTAGCCAGCTGCCACAGCTCAATTTCCTATCGCACAGTGTGATGATCTTTTTCACTTATCTGTGATTGTACTGCTGTATGAATGTAGTCATACAGAATTCATCATTGATCACTTGCTGACTAATTTTTGGTGTTGTGGATGGTGTAGTTAGGTACATCATCACGCAATACAGTTAAGACCACTTAATGGGAAAATAAAATTCCTTCTTTTAAACTCTGGAGATAACTGTCCCAAAACTTATTTCTTGGCCTACACGCCATTCAGGGAGTCAGACATAATTGCAAACTACCAAATGTCACTTAATTACATTCATTCATATAGTGGTTGTAGTGTACTTTTATTATCACTATTATTGAATTCTTCACACAATAAAACGTTCTCATTGACAGTCATCTGACTCGGACTCAGTGCTGGACACCAAGTTGGACCTTTAATGTGCACTCCCATTTAAAAATCAGGATGGCTCAGATCCGAGCCACTGTCTGTTACTGTTTTTTGGCCCGGCATGCTACATTGCACAATGTGCCAGCCTGAGGGACTGGGAACATAAATGGGTGGAAGGGATGTGCACCACTCAACTCAATGTTGACGGTGAACAGATGCCATATGACCTCTCACCATGTTGATCCCCACTGGTGGCACAGTGGGGGGAGTGGTGCTTGGGGTAGAGGCATCAATGCCTGAAGGCTGGACCTCTCCCTGACTACCATCTATCAGAACATCAGAAGTTAAGGAGCCTCTGCATTCAGTGATATACAGCATCTGCCCCAAATTCACCACTGCCATAGACATATTTTGGTATAAATCTTCATAGGACACAGATTCAACAATTCAATAAATGACTGTTTTACCTTTATTTCACTGAACGAATTGGACATGAAACAGGTTTATCTTGATTCTGCTTCTTGTGTTTCTTTTTGACCATATCATGCTGGTTCACAGCTGTCAGCATTTCTATACCTGGACCACTCTGTTGCACATATGACAGCATGAGGGACTGGGCAAATAAATGGGTGGAAGGGATGTGCACCAGTCAACTCAGATGATGGTGAACAGGTGCCATATGACCTTTCACCATGCAGATCCCCAATGGTGCCACAGTGGAGGGAGTGCAAGTGGTGCTTAGGGTTGAGGCATCAGGATACCCAAAGGCTGAACATGGTGATGACGGGACAGTCAGGCATAAGTTGTTCATAACCAACAGATATATGTTAAACTGCTACTTACAATCATTGTCCAGAGAAGCTGGCAACTGTGATCAAACACGATTTTGTTAAAACAAAACATATGATGCAATCATAAACCAAAAACTTCAAAAAGTAAATTCATAATGCTAAAACATTGTCACCTGACAGACAGACATAGTTTTTCAGAAATAGGTAGTGCAGATTGCTTTCCCTGATTCATGAATGGGAGCTGCTCATCATCATCATCATCATCATCATCATCATCAGGATTCATGCGGATAGGGTGCATGTCCTTACAGCTTGGCATCCAGCAGAACACAATAGAAATCAAGAGATGAGTTATTTCTTGCCATGAAAAAGGCTTAATTAAGTCCAAACAGAATTAGGGCAGGCCTAGTGGTAACTTATTACAGTACACCTCTTCTACATTACATAAAGCCTCCTTGAATGGCGGGTATGCTCCCTCACTCAAATCTTTACTCGTTGTTACCAAACCTTCACATCAGTCTCCACAACCTTGCCAGAATTATTAACTGTATCTGGCCAATGGCCACTTTTTTGTGTTTTGTTGCTCTCTGGACTTGACGAACATTCTCCGGACATGCTGTGCCACTGCTTCCCTTTACACCGGTGTGGTTTGCCTCAACATACCAAATAAATTAGGACAATTCACCAATCCATGGCATTCTGTGTACATTCATGTTCTCACTGTTCTCTGTGATCATAATTCATGTACTGTCACTGTAAATTTCAATGCAGCTTGCTACTGTAAGGAGTAATGACAATGTGAACTTGGATGTGCTGTCCAGCATAGACAAGAACTGCTAAAGAAACCAGAATTTATTTGGGGGTACTACGACTATGCACACTTGTGTTATGTTGTGACATGCATAGGTAACAATAATCTGGTTTATATTATGGTAATGTGGTTTATATTATGGTAATGTGGTTTATATTATGGAAATGTGGTTTATATTACAGAAGATGTTGCTGTAAGTATCCCCATTGAATAAACCAAGATAAGTAGACCTGTACAGTCATGGAGTTAGATTGAAAATGGAACATATAATTAGTCTGCTTACCTTACTTACACTACAGCATGACATTCCTGCAGCTATGGTATACTTCTTGTTTGCACCAATGGAAAAGGAAAATGGCTTCTTGTAAACTAGTTACTAGGTCTGATTATGCTGCACATAACTACAAAACTGTGGGGTGGGGACAAAAGACATCTGCCTGTGCTAAGCTTTCATTAAGATTTTTCTTAAATACTTTCTGGTTCTGGATAAGTTTCTGGTTATATCTGGTTCTGGATAACTTTCTGGTTACATGTTGATGAATATTGTAGTTCCAACTTAAATGATACACAGCTGGCATTAAACAAGTCAAGAGGATGGGACTTTTTGTTACTGGCCTGGTGGAACATGTGAAACTACTCTACCTTAATGCAACTAGGAGAGATTAAAGGGGAGCAGTCAGCAAAGCCTCACACCCAAGTATGAGGCTGATCACATTTCACTTGGTGTACAAAAATATTTAATTTTAATTACTGTTACTGCACAACAGAATGCACTAGACTAATTTAACTAACAATGATTTGTAAGATACAATTTCATGTAACCATAACTCCCAGAATCCATGATGCTCCCATCAGAGGAGATGTGCTCAGATAGGATATGCGTTCTTCAGTAACCTGCACCCTGTAGTATACATGTTCATTATCTTGTAAGCTAAAATCAGATTTTGCTGTCCTCATAGTGCTTCCTACAGTCCTCTGACTTCACTGTACCTAGCCTGAGTCACCCCACACAAACAGCTGTCCAACAAAATAAAGATTAAAGCTTACAAAACACTCTGATATTCACTGCAGGCTGGCTATTAAAGGCAATCAAATCTACCAGCTCTGCAGTTCTCCTCTGAAGTCAGCATTATGGCGTTCTGAAATGTCTGGTTACATGAAATTACACCAAACAAGTTACTAACATTACTTAGCCTGAGTCATGTATTACACTGCAGTGATCAGTAAGTAAAACAGTGTCACTGCACACAAATGCTTAATTACAATTAGCCTCACACTTGGGGGTTGTCACAGGCTGTCAGATTATTTGGATAGTTACTTACCCATGCATAATCTTTAAAGAATGCAAACCTATTTTCTTGCATGTTTATTATCTTATGTCATCGTATGTACATCCTGTTGCTCATCTGGTTGGAGTGGACTTCACTGTATTCTTCATGGAACACTGGGTTTGGATAGAACCTCTGATTAGTATGTCTGTCTGTACTGTATGTATTTGTTATGTATTGCTGGTGAGGGGTGATTGAGGTCTATATTGCAAATCCGAAAAGCCTGCCTCTTACTGTATGTCAATTATACATATGTATTATAACATATGCGGCATATGCCTAATAACTGTAATCAGGTATTCATTTAAGAAACAGAAGATATGAAGTTAAAGTATACAAACATACAACATAATAAAATTCAACGATGGTGAAAGTTGAAAAAATTGGTTGCATTTTCTTTACTTAGTTGAAGTCAGAAATTTCAAACTAGTTGGAAAAATCAGTCATAATGTGTGGTAAGTCAGTCAGAATTTGTTTTTCAACTGACTCTGGGGTCTAGCCTACCATACGAAATTCACCAGCAGAAAAAGGCCTTACGGCCTACCAAGTCTGCTCAGTTTTGCAGCTGGCAGCCCTTATTTTGCAGCTTCCCCTTCCTCCCTTGCCCCACTCCCTTGACTCTCCCTCTTACTCTGTCCCGTCCCCTCTTGATGCCCCCACTGTTCTGGATACCACCTCTGCTGGCAGTGTGTTCCACCCGGCCACCATTCTCTCCGTAAAAAGTGCCTTCTCATCTCCCTCCTGAACCTTCCCCCCTCAAGTCTCATATCATGGCCTTGGGTGTCCCTCCCCTCCCTTACTTTGAAAAGCCCCTCCGTACAAGTCTTGTTTATACCTGTCATGTACGTGAAGGTTTTAATCATATCTCCCCTCTCCCTCCTCTCTTCCAGTGAGTACATGTTCAATTCCTTCAGCCTACTCTCGTATGATAAGTCCCCCAGCCCCTTGATCATCTTTGTCACACTGTGTTGCACCCCCTCCAGTAACTTAATGTCTCTCTTCAGGTACGGGCACCAGAACTGGATGTAGTACTCCAGGCGTGGCCTAACCAGCGATCTATACAATGGCAGAATCACCTCCCCCCTCCTTGAAGATATTCCCCTAGCAGTACAACCCAGCATCCTGTTGGCCTTTGCAGCCACCTTTCTACATTGTGTTAAGTTGTTCATTGCCCCTGTAATTAGCACCCCTGATTCTTCTCCTCTCCAGTCACCGCCAATTGCTTGCCTCCCAGATGGTAGTGCCTCCTCTGGTTTTTAGCCCCAAAATGCAGCACCTTGCATTTCTTGGCATTGAATCCCAGCTGTCAGGTGTCTGACCAGGACTCCAGCTTGGACAGATCCTCCTGCAGCCCTTGCCAACCCCTTAGGTCATCGACCACCGCCCCCATCCTGGTGTTATCGGCAAACAGACTGATTTTGCTCTTGATCCCTCTGAAATGTCTGCAATGAATATCACAAACAGCATTGGTCCCAACACCGAGCCCTACGTAACTCCACTCATCACCGCCCTTGGGGACGAGAGCTGCCCACCCACCCACCACCACCCCTGCTGCCTCCCTTGCAGCCAGTTCACCACCCAGCCCACCAACTTCACTCCTGCCCCTGTAGCTTGTAGCTTTCTTCCCAGTCTCCCATGTGGCACCGAGTCAAATGCCTTGCTGAAGTCCTGGTGCAGGACATCTACTGCGTGGCCCTTGTCCAGTTGTCTAGTTACCCAGTCATAGTACTCCATCAGGTTTGTCTGGCATGATCTGCCAGAGACAAAGCTATGCTGCTTACTGTCCTGTAGCCCATTGGCCTCCAGTAGGGACACCAGCCTCTCCTTCAGGATTGTCTCCATCAGCTTTCCCATGATGGATGTGAGGCTCACCGGTCTATAACTCCCCGGTTCATCCTTGGGGCCACTCTTATGGAGAGGTACCATGAGAGCCATCCTCCAATCCTAAGGTACACTCCCTGAATCTAGTGAGGCACTGAATAGGTCTGCCAAAGTCCTTGCTAATACCTCTGCCAGTCCTTTCAGCACCTTGGGATGAATGCCATCCGGCCCTGGTGCCTTGTCCACCCTCAGCAGCTTCAATCCCTCCAGCACCCTGTCTTTTGTGATTTCCCTATCTGTCACACTGTCTCCTCCTTTCCTGCCTTCAATCCCCTTGGGTATCTCTCCCCCCCTTCTCCCTAGTAAATACCTAGCAGAAGTAGTCATTAAGCGCTCTGCCTTTCCCACTTCCCCATCCCCTCCCTCTTAATCCTTACTTAATTGTCCTTACAGCCCCTTTTCTCCCTGATGTACCTGAAGAATTCCTTCTCTCCCTCCTTAATGCCCTGCACCAGCCTGAGCTCCTTTGATGCCTTTACTGCCCTTCCAGCCCTTGTCACCTCATTTGTTTCCTTCAGGTACTCCTCCCTGTCCTCTCATAGAAACATAGAAACATAGAAGTTGACAGCAGATAAGGACCACAAGGCCCATCCAGTCTGCCCATTTCTTTTTCTACCTTATAAATGTGCCATCGGCCTTTGCTCTGTCAGTGGCCTATCAATTCACAGTCATTTGTATTGCTCCCTTATGCCTATCCCATGCCTCTTTGAAGCCCTGCACTGTATTCATAGCCACCACTTCTTGTGGTAAGCCATTCCATGCATCCACCACCCTTTCTGTGAAAAGAATTTCCTCACATTCCCTTAATCGGCCTCCTCTAATCGCATGCTGTGTCCTCTTGTCCTGCTTATTTTTCTTATATTTAAACATGTTAGACTCTTTCACCTTGTTTATGCCCTTAAGGTGTTTGAATGCCTCGATCATATCACCCTCTCCCTCCTTTGCTCAAGGGTATACATATTGAGCTCCGTTAATCTGTCCTCATATGTCTTCTGATGCAGTACCTGCACCATTTTGGTTGCCCTTCTGGACTGCCTCAATTTGGTTAATGTCCTTGTGAAGGTGTGGCCTCCAATACTGCACGCAGTACTCTAGATGGGGCTAACCAGTGTCTTGTACAGAGGGATTAATACCTCCCTCTACGACTTGTGATACCCTACTAATACACCCTAACACCCCCTAGCCTTACCTACTGCTTTAGAGGTCTGTTTGGATGATTTTAGGTCATAAGTGATGATGATGCCCAAGTCTCTTTCTTCCTTTGTGAGTGCTAGCAACTCCTCCCAGCCTATAGGTGGCTTCAGGTTTCTCTTCCTATGTGCATGATTTTGCACTTTTTGCATTAAATCCCAGTTGCCACTCTTCTGACCATTTTGCTAGTTTATCCAGATCTCTTCTCATTCTGCCCACCCCATCTGGATCATCTATCTGTTGCAGATCTTGGTGTCATCTGCAAACAGACAAGCCTTACCCTCTAGTCCATCTGCAATGTCACTAATGAAGATGTTGAAGAGGACCGCCTGGACTGATCCCTGAGGTACCCCACTTGTGACTTGCATCTCTTCTGACTGTATACCATTTACCACCACTCTCTGTTTTCTGCCTGTCAACCAGTTTGCCACCCAGTTGACCAACTTCTGACCCACCCCGAGCCTACCCAGCTTATTTATCAATCTTCTATGTGGAACAGTGTCAAAAGCTTTGCTGAAGTCAAGGTAGGCGACATCAACTGCTGCCCCTTGGTCCACCACTCTGGTTACCCAGTCAAAGAAATCTATGAGATTAGTTTGACAGGACCTTCCTTTTGTAAACCCATGCTGTCTTGGATCCTGTGCCCCTATGGATTCCAGGTGTTGCACTATCCTTTCCTTAAGGAGTGCCTCCATAATCTTGCCCACTACTGAGGTAAGACTGACCGGTCTGTAGTTCCCCGCCTCCTTCCTGCTACCACTCTTGTGGATCGGGATCATATGAGCCCTTCTCCAGTCTTCTGGGACCTCTCCTGTGCTCAGAGACTCACTAAACAATTCTGCTAATGGCTCTGCTAGTTCCTCCTTTAGCTTCTTAAGTACCCTGGGATGTATGCCATCAGGTCCCATTGCCTTATCCACCCTGAGCTTAGCAAGCTCTTGTGGGACCCTTTCTTTGTGAAGGGAGTAGTGCTCACCTCCCTTCCCCCTGTGTCCATGATGCTGAGCTGTGGGCCCTGCCCTACCTTCTCTTCAGTAAATACTGAGCAAAAGTATCTATTTAGGATAGATGCCTTTACAGGGTTCTCCTCCTCACATGCTCCATTTTCTCCATTAAGCTTAGCATACCCTCTGGACTTTCTCCTTTCACTAATGTATCTATAGAAAGTCTTGTCACCTTCTTTACTGTTCGTGCTAGTGTTTCCTCAGTTTGGGACTTTGCCTGCCTTACTGCCTTACCTGCTTCCCTTAGGGCAGTTTGGTATGCCTCCCTATCTTCATCCCGCTGTGTTCCCTTATATTTCCTGAAGGCCAGCCTTTGGCTCTGACCTTTCTGCTACTGTATTTGAGAACCAAAGTGGTTTCTTCTTCTTTGCACTTCCTTTTCTGTCTAACACAATGGGATGTTGCTTCAAGTATTGCTTCATTAATGCTTGCCCACTTTGCCTGTACCCCTCACCTGTGTTTCTTTTGCCAGGGCTAGCTTAACTCTGTTGGCCATCTTATCAAAAGTCAGCTCCTCTGAAGTCCCATATTTTTGCCTTGGAATGGGATGATTTAGATGTAGTAGCCAAATTGAACCATACCATGTGATGGTCACTGGCTCCCAGGTGACCTTCTACCTGGAGATCTGTGATCCTTCCTTGTTAGTCAGTACTAGATCTAGGATAGCCCTGTCTCTTGTGGGTTGCTGTACCAGTTGTTTGAGGCCCTCCTGCAGGGAATCCACTATGAGTCTAGTTCTGGCAGATGTTCCTGCTGGTATTGACCAATCTGTATCTGGCATGTTGAAGTCTCCCATTATCAGAACCTCCCTTTAGCTGTCATGTTTTGTATATCTTCTAACAGTAATGTGTCTATGTCTTCCCTCTGGTCTGGGGCCTGTAGACAACCCCAGTTCTTATGGCTGTCCCATTTCCTGTTTCCAGGGTGACCCACAGTTCTTCTGACTCCTTATGTGTATTCTGAATTTCTGTAGCTTTGATATTTTCATTAACATACAGGGCCCTCCTCCCCTTTTTGCATCTCGGTCTCTTCTGAACAATACATAGCCAGGTACTGAAGTCTCCCAAGTGTGGTTACTGGTAAACCACATCTCACTAATTGCTACTATGTCCAGTTTAGCCTCTGACATTATTGACTGCAGGTCTGGGATCTTATTTCCCAGGCTGTGAGCATTTGTGTACATGATTTTCCATTGGCCAGATTTTGGTGTGTTAGTTGTTGGGTGAAGTTTGGCCTTAACCCTGTGTGTCGTATGGGAGACAAACCTTTTTCTTACCTGGTGATGCAAATGAACGGCAAACATGCTGAATTCCTGTTTGACCACTAGCTGAGGGGAGGGTGTTCTTCCCATTCGACGTATGGGTGCTGCACCCTCTCCCATTTGCTAGTTTAAATATTCTACAAAGACGTCAAATTCTGCCCTAATGCACTGACTCCTCTTTAGTCAGATGCAGTCCATCAAATTTAAAGAACTTTCTCACCCCAGAACTGCTGCCAGTTCCTACAAATCTGTGTCCTTTTCCTGGCACCAGCCCTTGAGCCACGTGTTTAGCTCCCCTATCTCCCCTTCTCTGACCTTCCGTCCATCTGCTCTCTCCCAGACTGGCAGGATCTCAGAGAAGGAGATGCCGGATGAAATAGATGATAGTTTGTCACCCAGCCTAGTCAGGTGTTCCTTGGTCTCCACAACTGACCGGCTGGCGAGATCATTAGTCCCTGATGTACTAGGACATCAATGTTTTCTCCTGCTTTGTGAACAATTTTAGCAATGCGGTCAGTGTCTCTCCATGCTGATGTACCTGGGAGACATCTGACCATCACCCTGGCTGGAGATGGGTATCAACTCCCGAATCATGGAGTCTCCTATGATCAGAAGTTTTTGGATTTCTTTGTGCTTGTTTTGTTTTGGTTCCTGATTTGGGTGAGTTTTGTTGTGCTAGCTCCTGTGCCGCGAGTGTCCTGCTCTGCAGTGTCTTCTGCCTCTTTATTTGATTTCAGAGATAGAGGCAGATACCTGTTTGTAGTGTTTATATGGTTTTGAGGTAATGTGTTGGAGAGCAGAGAGTGATGGGGCACCTGATTTGCTCCTCCTAACCACCTGCCAACCACCTCTCCCCTCCCCTCCCTGTTTTTCTGTACCTCCTAAAGGCAGCTCTTTTCTTCCTTATCTTTTCCATGACTCCATTGGTCACCCAGTTAGGTTTCTTTGCCCTTGTCTTCTTACTCCTAGCCTTGCTGCAGGTTTTCATTGCCTCCACTACTCCCATCCTTTTCAGCTTCCACCTCTGGTTAGTGTCCATACTAGGGTCAGTTTTGGCCACATACTCCTTTACTATTTCCCCCATCTTCTTGAAATCAGCCCTCCTGAAGTCCAGCACCCTTGTGTCAGACACCACTCCTTCCTCACCTATATCCAATGTAAACCATACTGAGTGGTGGTCGCTCCCACCAGTGGCTCTTCCACTCTCAGTTCCCTCACAAACTCCCCATTTGCCAGCACTAGGTCAAGGGTGTTCCCTAACCTGGATGATTCACTGACCTTCTGCACTAGGATGTTGTCCTGGAAGGCGTCTAGTACTACCTGCTCCCTCCTATTATTTGTGGCTCGGGTACACCAGTCCACTGCCAGTATGCTGAAGTCCCCCACTATCACCTCACTTCCCTTTCTGCAGGCCCTCCCAATCTGTTCCACTAGTTCCCTGTCTAATTCTTCATTCTGGGAGGGTAGCCTATAAACCACTCACATCCTGATAGCCCTATTCCTTGAGTCCTGGATATGCACCCATAGTGCCTCTGTGCTACCGTACTCCCTCTCCTCCCATATGCACTTCAGTCCTTCCCTCAGTTACAGCACCGCCCTTCCCTTTACTGTATCCTTGTGGAAAATCCTGTACCCTGGTACTGCCAGGTCCCATCATGGTACTGGGTTGCCCATGTTTCGGTAATTGCTGCCATGTCCACCTCCCCTTTGCCATGAGGGTCTGAAGCTCCATAGTTTTGTTCCCCAGACTTCTAGCATTCAAGATGACCACCTTCCACCCCTTTACCTTTCCTTCTCCCCCTCCTTCCACTTCCTTCTAACATCCTACCTAGTACCTGCCCCAATCCTTGTCCCTGTCCTGGGGATAAGCTCGTATGACTTCCCTTCCCATGGCTTCTGCTTGCCTCCTGTCCACTTGCCACCCCCTGCTCCTAGTTTAAATACTCAGCCTCCTCTATGTAATCACTTCTCCCTGCTTTTAACACTGTCTTTCTGTCCTGCTTAGGCGGAGTCGATCCCTTGAGTAGAGACTGCTGTCTGCCCAGGTCCCTCCCCACCCCACCCCACCAGCCCATACCTCCTAGCCTGACATCAAGTTCCTAGCCATTTATTAAATTCCTCTAGCCTCCTTTTTCTTGCAGTGCTCACCCTGGAAACAGGAAGTATCTCTGAGAAGGTAACTGATCTTCCTGCTCCTTCAGCATAATGATCCTAGCTCCTAAACCTCCTCTGTACTTCTTCTACTGTCCTATCAGCCAGGTAGTTCATTCCCAAATGCAGAATTAAATGAGGTTTTTCCCTACCCTTCTAGCTAATTTCAGTGTAGCTTGCCCCACCTCTCGGCTGTCATTCCCTGTCCCAGCATGGCTTCCACTGTATGGCCAGCGGCTATGCTCTGCTACCCCACCTGACCCCTTAATATTGGAGTCTCCTAACACCAGGATTCCACCCTACCATCCACATGCTCCCATCATCTCCTCCCTGCCCTCCAATGCCTCTTCTTCCTCCTGCACATTAGTTCCCCCTTTCACCCCGTTACTCTTTCCCCATCCGTACCCCACTCCATGCCTCTTTTATTCTGGCTACTATCTGTTACACCACCAGGCTCTCCCCTTTTCTCTTCTTCACTTCCCTCCAGGTCTTCAAACTGGTTTTACGCAGACTCAACTCTTAGGCCTACCTTTACCTTCCCCATGCTAGCCTGTCCTCCCCTTCTACTTCCTTGACCTTCTCCTCTTCTCCTCCCTGTTCATCCCCTCTTCCACTCCTCCCCTCCAACTGCTTCTCCTCCCTGCAGTTTTGTTCTGGCTTATGACCTTGGTTCCCCCTATACATTGCTCCATGGCCTGGGTCTCCTTGGTTCAGAGAGCCCACCTCATAACCCTTCCTTCTCCTCCCCCTGACACTTAAATTGCCCTCCCTCCTCATCTTCCCTACTGTCTCCATGTACAGTTGGACTGTAACCCGCCGTGGCCCACCGTGCCTTCCACAGCTCCTCCTACAGTCCCATGATCTCTTTTTTAAGCTTCATTATTTAGATGCACACTAAACATCCCCCCACTCTCCACACAATTTTAAGAAAGATTGGTGCTCCACAATTGTTGCACACCACCACCCGTCCCATTTCCCTACTCACCCACCAGTGCCCTGCCATACCCGATGAAGGATCCCTCTCTCTTCCCCAAGCCTTCCCTTCTCTTTCTCCACCAAACTTGTACATGTTCCTTCCTGTACCCAATTCCATTCTCTTATTCACTTCATTTAAGGTGGTTGAGCAGTTTTTTACAAGCTCCAAACCCTCCTACTCCCACTAGGGCTGTCAAAACCTATAGAGGCTCCTTCTTACAGAAGACCTATAGAGCCTCCTGCAACAGTGCTGTCTTTCCCTACAATTATATTTTAACTCCTTACCCTCCATGTCCCTATGAGAGTCATTAAAACCTAATGAGCAGCCTCCTCCAAATATCCTACCTCCCTCTTCCAATCAGAGCCTTTACACCTTCTGTGCAGCCCCTTTTAAAAGTCCTATCTCCCTCCTACACACTTAGGGGCCGATGCTCCAAGGGGCAGGAATTACTAGCCCGAGGCATGTATCCCACTCACGGAGCTCCGCACCTGCAGACAGGTGTACACCAGCGGCATGCATGGCCACTGGCCACCTGACCATAGCCCCACCCCCTTTGGCATGTGGGTACACACAGGATCATGCGGGGCAGCTGTTGGTGGAGTCATGCACCTGGGTGGGCATCCAATAGGATGCCCATCCCAGATCCCTCAGTGGATCCCTTACACAGTGGGAGGCACATTGGCAGTGCTATCCTATAGATCTCTGCATGGCCAGCAGCCATGGAGGTGAGAGGTGGGACGTGCTGTTGGCCGTGCGTTGCCCCCAAACAGACGGGGAAGAATGGGGGTCAGGGGCATCAGCACGAGGGTGTGTGTTGGGGGAAGGGCTCACACTGCACAGTACACCACACCACTGGGGCTGTGATGCGGGGTGAGGGACCGCAGAGGCAGCTGACCAACTGTGTACAGATAGTAAAACTGACAAAGTACACAGTGTATGTCTCATTGTGCGTGTACCTCTTGTTTAGATAAATATCAGTTATTCAATGAAATCCAAATAATATGATGTGCATAAGAGTGTGACATTAGCGATGCAAAGTTTATCATCAGACTAAAGTATGATAGAATTATAGGGGCTCGATATGGGAATGGGTGGAGTCCAGGGACTGGTGCCCCCAAGTGTTTAGTGTGTGTGTGGGGGAAGGTTGGCATGCATGGGGGAGGTGGGTGGCATGGCTGGGTGCAGGGGTGGGTGCCCCTGGGTGAACTGTCTCAATATGCATTTGGCTTCCATTGTGGTGTGATGGAGGTGCAGGGCATGTAGTGGGCTTATGGCAGGGTTTCCATGGCATACCAGCTACCCCCTACACACCCTGGTGCACAGCTCTACATAGCTATGTGCATGCCACATAGTGCTGGCATGCCCTGCCTTCCCCTGCATGTTGCGATCCACGGGTTGGGGATCGTGGTGAAGGGCTGTGCACCCATTTTGTTCATCCCACTGGGATACAGGTGGTTCGGAGACTCCCGCATCACATGGGTGTGAGGTGCTCCCGACCGAACATATAGGGGCCATAGAGCTTAATGGAAGCCAGAAATAAAACTTATCAGGTTTCTACCACAGATTGTCCCACATCTAAACCAAGCCCACCCACAGTTGTTCCATAGGTCTACCCAACATAAACACAGTTTTCATCTAGTATATTTACAATTATCAAAGTACAGCCATACAGATGCTCCTTTTGCCTGGTAAAAATAGGATAACCAAATCATGCCAACAAATACACGTTTCTCCCACTTAGATGAATTATCAAAGCATAGCCACAGTACCTTATTCCTGATGAAGTTTCTCTCTGGTTACTGAAAGAAATTCTCTTCCTTTCCACTCCTTGATTCACCACCCTATGTCCACTCCTCATTGGCCAATCCCCCTACTAGGCGTGGTTCCTAAAACCATTTAATTTGGTGGTGGTGTGGGGTGCATGAGTGGGAAAAACAAAGTAATGGAGAAGGTGCAGCTGGTCTCCTGCCTTTTAAGGCCCAGCTGCCAATCTGAGCTTGGCAGTCTGTGTCCTGGTTGGCTCCTGTTGGGAGCCCTCTCCCCCCCGATTGGCTCCTGTACTGAGCCTTGCTTCTTTTGGCTCCTGCCGCTTCTGTGACCTGGACTTCAGCCACGGTTGCGGCCATCAATTCCGGCCGTATGTGTGGCCTCTCCCACTCTGCTGACTCACCCCACTCCTATATGACTGCCATGGTTGTGGCCTGACTACCTGACCCCCTTGATGCCATGGACATGGCCCGACACAAGTAAAGTAAGGGACCAGCACCGAATCAAAGGCCTTGCTGAAGTCCAAGTACAGGGCATCCACCACTTGACCCGTGTCCAGTGCCCGCATCACCCAATCAAAAAAGTCCACCAGGTTCATCTGGCAGGATCTGCTGAGACAAACCCGTGCTGTCTGCGGTCCTGGAAATTATTATCCTCCAGAAGGTTTACCAGCCTTTCCTTGAGGATAGTCCCCGTTAGCTTTCCGACAATTGAGGTTGGCTAACTGATCTATAATTCCCTGGTTCATCCTTGCTCCCACTCTTACGGAGGTGCACCACATGTGCCACACTCCAGTCCCTGGGTACTAGTCCCGTTTCCAGAGAGGTGTTGAACAGGTCCACCAAAGGCCCCACCAGGACTACTGCCAACTCTCTTAGTGCTCTAGGATGAATTCCATCTGGCTGAGGTGCCTTATCAACCCTTAGGGACTTAAGGCCCTCCAACACCCTTCCCTCTGTGATTTCCCCATCTGTGATCTCCACCCCCAAACCCCACCACACCCTTCCCATTAGGTATGGACCCATCCCTCTCCTTGGTGAATACCAAACAGAAGTACAAGTTGAGTACTTCTGCCTGCTCTGCCCCCTTTTCTGCCCACTCACTGCCATTCTTGATCCTAACAATCTGATCCTTACTCTTTCTCTTCTCCCTTATATACCTGAAGAAATCCTTTTCATCTCCTTTGACCCCCTGGGCCAGCCTCAGTTCTCTCGATGGCTTGGCTGCCCTTACTGTTCTACTCAGTTACCCATATTTCTTTGTGTATACCTCCCTGTCCTCTTCCCTGTTGTACCTCTCATACCTGCTGCTTTGCACCTTTCTTCTTCTCTGCATTGCATCTGCTGCCACCTGGACTACCTCTTTTGCCTTCTGCCTCACTGTGGTATCCCTTACCCTTTATAGTGCCCTCCACCCTTCCCTTCTTTGCAGTTTCCCTCTCCACCCCATCCTGCTCCTCCAGGCTAGCCAAAGCAGAGAATCTGTTCCTATTGTCATTCTCCCTTCTCTGAGCTACTCCAGCCACCCCTCTTTGTGACTTATACCCCTGCCCTGTCTCTGTTCTTATCTTCCCCTTGTGTTTGACCACCCTCCAGACATCAGTGCCCGTCCCCAGCTGCTCCTGATTAACTGCCCCTCTCATTCCCCCACCTTGTCTATCCTTTCTTTTGCTTGCTGCAAGCTTTGGTGATAGCCTCCTCAGGTCCCCTTTTCCTTGGTGTTCCCCCCACTCTTGCCCCATCTACCCAGCTCCCTTCTCAGCCATCCAAGCACCTCCCTGAGTTGTATCAACTACCTACACACTGCCCCCTGCCCTCTATGCACTCACCAAGAATATGGCTGCTCTGCATCCATTACAACTTACCACCTGTCCCTCTTGACTGCCCACTAACACCCTCCCTCCCAATGCCTGCTTACTGGCCTACTCCCTAGGATGCCTCCATGCTTCTTGGGCTCCCTGCCATGTGGTATACTTCTCAGCAATACCTGGTCAGCACTCCCGGGTCCTACTCTCCCCTTCCCAGTGTGGCCTGCTGTCTGTACTCCTCCCTGCTGATGCCCTGCAGATGCTACTCAAGATACTACACTCCTACTTTGTAGCACTCAATTTTGGATCACTCACACATCAGGATTGCTTGGTCCTCCTTTTAATATAAGTAGATTCCAGCCCTGCTATTGGCTGATCCGAGTCATGTGACTACCCCTCCCCCTCCTGTGTAGTCCCATCCTCTCCCCCAGTCAGCTCCCCCCTTCTTCCAGCCCAAGACAAAATCATTTGTTTTGCAATTGCACAGTTTAAATCACACAGCACATATTGCCCTCTCAGTAAATGCTACCATAATACTAAAAGAAAACAAACAGCACAGAGAAAGTACTTCCTTTTCAGCTTCTGCTGCCTCTACAGGTCTTCAGCTCCAGCTGAGAGCAAACACCTCAAATGGTTCCTTATCAGTCACTCGATCCCAGCCCTGCTATTGGCTGCACACATGCACGGAGCCATCTTGGCTATATTCATTAGTTATGAGGGACATTTCTGCTGTTTGTGACCATCTTCTGAATAAATGTTCCAGGTCTGGAAGTGCATCGGAGAGATCAATCCTGGAAATTCCTAGGTGTTTGACTGAATGACAAGCTGCTGGTTGTGCAAGAGAGACCTGCAAACAAAGGCAAAATTCTATGTGTATCTGAAAATACAGATATAGGCTCAGTGAAAAGGCTTGAAAAGTAAACAGAAATGGCAGATACGGGCAAGGAAATACAAACATTAACCGATACGAAGTACCAAATTTATTTTATTTTATTTTGAAAAGTTTCACCAGGAAAGGCATACTGAGTTTCAATAGCTCATGTTTAGATGCGTGCTAGGGGAGAGTGGAGAGGGGATACATTTTTAATTACAGATACACATAAAAATACATAGAGATAAAAATGTACAATCAGCCAATAACATTTAAGCAATGGCAATCATCCTGAGGAATAGGTATGCTGTGATTGGCAACCAAACATAGTCTATATACAGATATGCATTAATACATATACGTACATATATATTTATGTATACACACGCACTCATTTATATACTCATACACACTACAGTTCAGCATGGATAAATTTCCCTTTTATAACACTTGGGGTAATAAAAGAGTATAGCTGGATTGGGGGGATAAGGGAGAGGGAGATATATGGTGCATAGGTGAGTCTACACCCCTCTGGGATACCTAACCCGCAAGTAGGTTGATTCAAAATAGGGGGGAGCATTAAGGGATAAATTGGAGCACCGGATACTGGTAAATGAAAGGGGGTAGAAATACCTGGGAGAAGACCAAAAACACTATGGACCAGATGAATGCAAGGTTAAGCTGCACAATGCCACATGTCAGTGACTGGGGAAGTGGATAAACTGAGGAAAGGGTGGGGAGAGGTTGGGATCAAATGGTGACTGATGAAAAGGGGAAAAGAAGAGTTTAAGAGAAGTGAGGAGGCAGGGTGGAGGGGAAAGTCAAGCCTTACCCTCCGGGTTCGGAACCCTAAAGGTATGAACACTGCTCAATGTAAACCCAGACAGTGCTATGTGCTTACCTGGGGGGATACAGCGGTTGAAATATAACTGTAGTGAGGGCATCAAGAGTTAGTGGGGGAGTGGTAGGTCAGGTGCAATTTCAGGAGGGGGAAATGTAGTGTTGAAAAAAGATAGGACAATGAGTGAATAGATGGAGCAGAATGGATATCTTAATGGAGCAAGTTCCAGATGTTAGGAAAGTGATAGGAGAAGGCAGCTCTCTCTGAAGTGGAAGAATGGGGAGGGGAGGGTGAGGGTTGTTGTGAAGGGAGTAGGAGGGTATAGGAGGGGTAGAAGAAGGGTGTTGAGGTAGGATAGTAGGAAGCTGAGCCAGAACTTCCCAGCTAATAAGGCACTATGGGAAAGTCATTTGGCCCCAAGAAGAGGGAAGTAGAGGGTGGTGTAGAGGTCACAGTGGTGTGTACGAGGCAGGCAGGCAAGAGCAAAGCAACAGAAGGAATTGAATAGGGTGTCCAGTCTGGATAGGGTGGTCTTAGGGGCTATGCTATAGACTTTGTCTCCAAAGTCAAAGATTGGAAGGATCATCTTCTGGATGATCTCTCAGCAAGCTGGTAGGGGAAGGTGGATCTACAATGTCGGTTCAACAACTATTGTGTCGACCAACATCACAGTGACAGTTTTATGTCAACCGCAAGTTGCGGGTGACATAAATCTGAAAGGAGACCCAGTTCTTGAACCCCCCATGCAGGGGGCTCTGCCCCCACACCCCCTGAACTTATGAATTATCAACTCTGTGTCAGAGTTGATTCGGGGAGGGGTGCAGGACCGGGGAACAGAGTGCTGGGGTCTTAGGCGAACTATTACAGTGAGCTGTCGATGTTGTCGGCATCGACACGTTCACTGCAATAGTGTCACCATTCCAAGGGCATGCCAGGGAAGGCTGCTACAGTGTCTGTACAGAGCACCTAGTTTGGGAAGTAGCTTTTTGTGGATAGCATCCACATGAGCAGTGATGTTGGGGTTCTTGTCAAGCCAGAGCCAGAGGTATTTGATGGAGAAGTAAGGACCCCTCAAGGGTATAGAAGGTGGGAGTGGCAGTAAGTGAATTTTTGCCTGGTGCCAAAGGTCATAGAGACCATCTTTTTGGCATTAAGTGGCAGTTGATTAGAACAATACCAGCGCTGGACATATTTGAAATCCAGTTGGAGGCTGGTCACCACATCACAGGGGGAGGAAACTGAGGCATACAAAATGGTATCAGCGTACATGTGGATGTCAGCAGTTTGGCAGGCAATGGGTAAGTCATTTAGAATTATTGAGAAGAGTATCAGTCTGAGTACTGAACTTTGAGGGACACCTATGTTTATGGGAAGGGGGGATGGAGTTGCCAATCCTGACTGGGTCCTACCCATAAAGTAGGAATGGAACCAGTGAATGGCAGACTCTGAGAGACCAGCTGGTGCAAGCTTAGTGAGGAAAAGAGGGTGGGCAACTATGCTGAAGGCTTTGACCAGGTCGACAAAGATGGCAGAGGTGATGCATCTCTGATCCATGCCAGAGAGAATGAAGTCAGTGAGCCGGAGAAGTGAGGCTGTGGTGGAGTGGGCCTTGCAGAAACTAGACTGAAAGGGGGCAAAAAAGGAAAGGAGAACACTGAGCCAATACCAGGTGCTCTTGAAGTTTTGAAGGGACTGAGAACAGAGATATCGGGCAGTGGTTACCTGGGTTGGAGAAGTCACAACCCTTAGGAAGAGGGATGACAGTGTCAAGTTTCCAGGCATCAGGGACGGTGGCAAGTGAAAAGGCGATATTCAGAAAAGGGTGGATAATGGGAGAATAATAGCGTGAGCCGAGAGATGCAGGAGCTTGGGGTCTAGCCAATCCGGACTTTTGCCCTTATGGGGGTTAAGGGCAAGAAGAGCTTGTAGTGTGTTAATGGGAGAGACTGGAAGGAAGGAGAAGTGGGTGGAAGAGGAAGTAGGCACAGAAGGAGCTGGCAAAGGAGGAGCAGAATAGGGTAGGGTGGTTAGAAGGGTGGAAGCACAGGTGGTGAAGAAGATGTTGAATTCAGTGGCTACAGAGGAGGGGTCTGAGATGGAGATGTCCGCTACCTTAATGACTGGAGAAGGATTGGGTGAGGGGAATAGGGCATGGACTACCTTCCAGAATTTGAAGGGGCTGTTAAGGTTCTGTTGGAAGGTGGAAGAGAAATATTCAGCTTTGGCAAGATGGATAGCCCTGGTGCAAGTGTTACGGAGAGATCGCTATCTGAGCAAATCTCCAAGAACACCTGATGCTTTGTATGTCATCCATGCCAGGTCATGAGCATGCTACCAGGCCATCAGTTCAGCAGATACCCAGGGGAGGTCAGAACCTCAGACTTTGGAGCCTGGAGTCATTTTTTCTGGACTGGCAGTTTGGTGCACAGTAATGCTGGAGTCTGAAAAAAATGACTCACAGGTATCCCATTTTGATGCCTTAAATCTAAGGGGTGTAATCACATGGAGTTCAGTTCTGCACTTCCCCGATTGATATACAGTATGATCTATGGTTTGGTACTTATGATAACATGGTACAGTGGATGGTGGACTGCTGGAATGCAGAATAAACAGATATCTCAATGCCTTAGGCAAATATGCACTTTCACTGAGAAAATGGATAGGCTCCATAGCATTAAAGGGGCATGCCTGTCCCACGTAGTTAGGAACTGAGGTTTGAAATAACTCAGGGCTGAGTCTTCAGAAGAGGCATTTGCAAAGGGAAACCAGTCAGTTCCAACAAGTTCTTCATGAAGGGAGGACAAGTCTAAGAACCTAAAGGAGAGGAGGTGAAGGATATTTGGTGGGGCTTTTGGTGATGGATTTTATGTACACAGTAGACCATGTGATGGTCACTGAGTGCATCCGGCAGGATTCCTGATGTAACTACCCAATGGGTGTGAGATGCCAGGACCCAATCTAGCAGGATATGCTTACTTGACTTCTGATTTAAATGGGTTGGTTCAGAGATCAGTTGAATTAGATTCAGGGAAGAGCTGTGATTACAGATTTTGGAATGTGTACTAGACAGCCAGTTAATGTTGAAATCACTGAGGATGATAAGTTCACCAGTTGAGAAGTGGGTGGAGAGCATAGAAATGAGGTCAGTAAGAGAGGAGGAAAGGAGGCTAGGGCAGCAGTAGACACCAGCCATGGAGATAGGTAGGGAGCAGGGAAAGGATAGTTTTAGTAGCAGAAGTTCATAGGCAGAGGGAGAGGAGATGGAGATGCAGATGAAATACTGGATGGATGATGAGATGTATATGGCCTCCCTCCTTCCACTGGTTGACCGGTCCTGCCAAATGAGAGAGTAACCAGGGATGGAGGTAGCAGTGTCAGATATTTAAGGTGAGATCCAAGATTCAGGGTATCATGTGATATGAGCAAGTATTATTGAGCATGTCAATATCAGTGACTCAATAATATTAATCACACTGAGAGCGAGTGGTGAAAAACATTGAGGTATCCTGCAGAGCGAGTATAGTAGGGAGCTACACTTGCTACTACAGGATATAGCATGTTGTGTGGCCAACCTCTGCTGAGTTGGCCATCTAGTATAGTGGTGTAAGCCGCTGTTTGCGATGCCAGTAGACCTAGGTTCGGGTCTGGTCTCTGGGGAAGAATATTTTGCTTTTTTTTAAAAAAAAATAACTTTCCCTTGGGTCTGCACCCCCTGTGGAGTTGATTATTTTAAGTCTGGGGTTGCGGAGGGTGCGGGGGGCTTGCCTCCATATAAAAAAAATATTTTGTTGTCATTTTGATTGATTATAGTGACCGTCATTGCAATTTCATTTGCCTGTTTGACAACAGGCTCTTGTTTAGTCAGTCTATGTGATCAGTGGTCTTTCAGACTCGCCCTTATTACATAAAACCAGAATAAGTGATGATTAGTACACTAGGTTTTAGGCTGATCATAATAGGTTGGAGTAGGTCAATCTTAGGGAGAAGGCTCCTAATATTGTGGTGGACTATTTTTAGTCCTTTTGTGGAGGTCAGTTGGGAGAGGATGGCCCAGGGTTGGGTTGAACATCCCCTGCTGTTAGGAGCAGTAAAACAATGAGTAGTTTGGAGGGAATGGAGATGCATCTCTGAGGAGAGAAGCACTTATAAGGATGAAATGAGAAGGTAAGATTGGAGGAGCTGTGTGTGAATTAAATGGAAGGAACTGACGCTAAGTTAAGGTTGGGTGAGCGCCGTGGATGATGGAGGATCCCAGGCATCAGGGAGAGTGAAGAAGATAGTGGAGACATGAGGATGGAAGAGTGGGGGGATGAGGCTATATTGCAAGGAGTTGATGTTGGTAGGGTAGGAAGGGAAGTGGGAGAGACAGACATCAGGAGGAACAGGAGGGGGAGGATGGCTAGAAGGAAGAGAAGCATAGTATGAGGGTGGTAGGAGAAAGGAAGAAGGGGTGACAGAAAAGGAGAAGGAATTAATAGAGAATATTGGATGGGGAAGAGAATATTAGATGGGGGAGGAGAGGGAGACTGTTAAAAAAGGACTAGAATTTTAAGTAAGATATCAATCATTTGTAAGGGGACGTATAATAAACCCGAGTAATTGTTAAGCAACACCTAGGCAAGTGCACACTGGGATAACCATAGCTTGTATCTAAAAGAACGTTTATACTACCGAATGTTGAACCACACAATCTTGACTCCCGGGAGCCCGACACCAACATCTCGGCACTCAGAATCCCAACTGTTGAGAATTGCCCACAGCAGAGGTTTGTACCATGTTTGCACCCCCCAACGCAGGGGTCTTTGCTCCCGCACCCCCCTTATTATTGATTGTTAACTCCACCACGGGCAGTTCTCGACAGATGGGAGTTATTCTCAACAGTCAGAATTCCGAATGTCAAGATGTTGGTGCTGAGCTCCTGGGTGTCGAGATTGTGTGTTTCAGTATCCTGTAGTGATGCCAAAAGATCATGGGTAAGAGCACCCAAATTAGCTAAGCATTCCCCCAACAAGCAATGGCTAAAGTACTTGTAACTATAAGAATATGGGTAAGAGTCCCCAAATTAGGTAAGCAACCCCCCGACCAAGCATTTTCTAAAGTAATGACAATAAGAGTGTAAAGCTCTAATACCTATTACAACATAAGTAACTACGAAGATAACAATGCTTTAAAGGTGAATCCTGATCACCTTAACCCTTGGGACACTGCAGTTATTTTTTTCTGGACTGGCAGTTTGGTGCACAGTAATCCTAGAGTCAGAAAAAAATGACTGACAGGTTTTCTGTTTTGATACTTTCAATCTAAGGGATGTAATCACATGGTATTCAATTTTGCACCTCCCCTGATTAAAATACAGTATGACATATGTGTTGGTACTAGGAGTGAAAGGACCCGAAAAGGTCCTGACCCTTATTATAAGGGTCAGCATCCAGGTCAGAGTCCTGATTAGTTCTGACTGGTTCTGATTAAAATCAGAACCTTCAGGAAATTGATGAAAATACCTGAAAATAATAACTAAAATGAAACATTAAAAAATAAAGTATTTTTTTCTTACCTGTGTGCCAGGCTATGTTTCTGACTCCATTCTGTGAATTTGCCTAATTGCTACAGATAATCCACTAGTGTTTGTTTCCTTTGCCCTTTTCGTAGAGTGGCATGGAGGGGTACCTCTAACTAAACATATCTCAAGCCCCCCATCCTACCCCTGTAATTATGCTAATTCCCAGCCACTCCTATCTGATAACACCCTCCCCACACCAGTATGCAGCACACTTCTTATCCCCTCCTGTCTGGTGACACCCACACTGCCATAGTACTGTATGTAGGTACACTCTGCCGCAGTATGTGCACCTCTACCCACTTCATCTGCTGATATCAACCTTTGGCTCAAATGCAGTATTTGAGCGAATCAGTATGATGGACAGGAAGTAGAATGGCAGAGAGGAATACCCTGGCAGGCGGTAATCCTGTCAGTGCCTGTTTCATGGGATGGTCTGTCCACATCACCTTGTGGATTATAGGAGGATGGCCAGAGCATGAGTCTGCCAAGCTGCTCCAATGGCCTAGTGGTAAGTTCAAGGAGTCAATAGTGAGTGTAGAGCACCAGCTATCCTGGGTTTGAATCCTGCTACCCCGGGCTGTAAATTGTTTAAATTTTGCTAGGACTGGAGTTGCTTATTTAATTTATGTGGGGGTGGGGGCAAAGCCCCCACATAAAAACAAAAATCTAATGTTAGGTGTTTGCTTTTGTGCTTGGCACTTGATGGGATTACCATCCATCACGGTATTCCCGTCCGCTATACTGCTTCTGGTTCGCTCAAAAACTGCAGTCCTACCCAACCTTTTCCCAATACAAATAAATATCAATGTCTGTCCCTCCTCCCATCTGCTGTAACCACTCTGTCCCAGAATGACTACCCCTCCCCTCATCCCATCTATCAATGTCCACCCTGTCCCAATAAAACAAAAAACTGTCCCTTCCACCCATGATTTTATACCCACACTGCCCCAATATTAACACTCCTACTACCGCCTAACTGTGGCTATCCTGCATAAAGAAGTGTTTGGCATTGCTTACAAGCCATTTAGAAAAGAACATGCTCAATTACTATTAACTGCATTAACAGGTTAAAAACAAAATCCAAATAGGACAAGGCACATTACCACACATCAGTACAAATTAAAAAAAAGATAAAAAGCATAGTCTAAAAAGTAAAACCCACATAATAAATCTATCACCCTGTTCCTTTTTTTTCTTTTTACTTTCCATTCATTGTTTAGGGAATGGAAATGTTTGCTATGCAACCTTTAGAGCAAGTGAGATGGTTTTAAAAGACATATAGGAAATCCAGGGGTTTTAGTTTGTAAAATGATGAAACAAATTTCTGACAGGACATCTTTTGTCCCATGCCTCCTTGATTGTACTGCAAACATTATCAAACCCTTACAGTATAAAACATTTGTATAATTAGGTGTGCCCACAAGTCAGGACATAAGCTGTGAAGGCAGCATGCAGGTGTCCTTCAAATACAGAAACCAACCAAACTCTTCCCCAAAGGCCTACCTGTTCAGAAAAGAATTGCTCCTATTTTATGTCTGTGTCAAACATATTTTGAAAACAGGACAGAAAATCATGGTATAAATCAAAAGCAAGGAGTAACCGGATTGATGTAAACATATCGACTGGATGGGCACGGGAATAAAAATGTAGCATGTCTGATCAAACTTTCATTACACATTACACAACAGTACATGTGAAACAAGGGACTATTCCACACTTTTGTTTCATTTGAACCTCATGGAGGCACTGTTTTTCTGTTAAATCCTAACTTATCAGGGATGTGAACTTCGCTGACTGACATCCAGGGGTAACCGGGGATGTTGAATCCATCTTCGCAGACTGGTATGTGACATTCCTTTCAATAAAATCAGATACCCTCCTGCCAAACACACACGCACATGCATAATTCCACCCCTGCCTGCTCACCTACAGTCACCCATGCACCTGTTTCGGGGAAAGAAAAAACATTCTCGGCTCATGTCAGGCCTCCTTGGCCTTGATGCATGCACCCAATACAATTGCAGTCTTCTGTCTGCTTCGCATTCTCTCAACTGGTGCTACCAAGCATCGTGGCAGGCATGCACACTTGTAGCGGTGTAGTTACGCGAGTGGGAGCTGAAAAGGGGAATACCAGCTTTTTTTGTTTGTTTCTTGTAGACAGGGTAGTGACTGGGTTTGGTATATGGGAGGAGAGTTGTTTTTTTTCAGTTTAAGCCCTTCTGAAAAAGTAGGACATGCTTAGCAAGGTAGAGCCGTACACCTTCAACACAAGTCATGATTTTCCCAGGCCTGCTGAACACTGAGAGATCCGGGGAGGTGCTGATTCCCATCGACCAGTCCATTCATCCTTAGTTGGTACTTATGATAACATAGTATGGTGGATGCTGGACTGCTGGAATGCAGAGCAAACAAATATCTCAATGTAACCCAAGAGTGCCATCTTGTAGACCAGGCCTCTAACTTGGGCACAGACAAGGCATCAAACCACAAGTTGGAATACAGCAGGCATCACCCCTGGCATTGGGACAATTACAGATTATTGCCCGTGAGACAGTAAGACTCTGGTGAAAACATCCACTGTTCAAGTTTTCCTTTTATGTGAAGTGTGGGGGCTGTTGTCAGGTGCTTAGCAACCAGTACCTTTATGTAGTGGAGTGGGGTAACAGAGCTGGGCACTTTTGCAGCAAGTAACAAGTTTATCATCTGTGCAGCCAGCAAGTTACACTTATGGACCCTGATTTGTTTCATTAGACCCCATATTTCCCATATTTTTAACTTTAAGTTTAGTGCTTACCAGCAAAGTTGTCACGTGACCAGGTCTCTACTTCCTGGTCACAGACACTATTTAAACATCCCCTCCAGTGAGCAGGGTGTGCACGCATTGGCCCTATGTGGAGATGCATGCAGAGACATGTGTGGTGTGCATGTGTTGCATGTCTGGCAGGGCTGAAGGAGCTGAAGGGCAAAACATCTCTTAGTGCTCACCAGAAATGTTTAGCTCACTTGCTTATTGTTGAACATTTTGCAGCCCTACTCCCCTGAGGTCTCTTCTTCCCATTGTTTCTGTTACTATTAGGGCGATATTTCTGTGTAATCTGTTTAATTTCCCTTGTCTTCTCCTTCTTACTGCATAATGTTAGACCCAAACAAGCATTTGCTTGAAATTCTGTGTGATACTGGGTTGGTTATAAAATGTATTATATATAACATGTATATGGCTGGGGAGTTAGATAAAGCAATTACTAACTTTAAATGCTCTAAATGTATAGAGCTTGACATGCTTAAAAATGAACTGTTAGCCCTTAAGCAACAACAAACAATGTCTGATATTCCAAACAAAATGAAAATGGAGAAAAGAAAGCTCAGCCCAGATATAACAGACGGCCCTAGTACTAGTAATTGCAATGTTGGAACTGAGGAGGGGTGGATCAAGGTTACTGACTTAAATGCTAGAATAAAGTGAAGGAGAGCACTTGGAAATTGTTCACTTGAACTAACAAATAGATTTGAAATATTAGCTGAAGATGGAAATGTCCAAAGCATAACTCCTCCTGATGTTTAATCTATAAATGAAGAACGATGTATGGAGCTAGTTATAGGGATTCCTTTTAGGATGTGACTCATTAATTTATAACACAGACAAATATATCAAGGAAGTTAACTGCTTGCCAGGAGATAAAACTGCAGATATACATGAAATACTAAGAAAACTTCTTGATAGTAATGATGACTACAAAACAGCTGTGGTGCATACAGGCATTAACGACCTCAGTAGAGAGCATGAAAAAGATATTGTAGATGAATTAACATCCATGGTAACACTGATTAAGAGTAAAGGAGCTTATGCAGTTATTTCGGAATTTTACCAGTATTAAACTATCATTCAGAAAAGAATTTAATAATCCAAAGAATCAATGCTAGGCTTGAATTTTAGTCCAGATAATCAGGTTTTTCCTTTCTTAAACAATAGGAACGCATTTAAAGGTAAACCCCACCTCAATGCTAAGGATGGTTCCGATACCAATAAAGCAGGAAAACATATTTTAGCTAGCTAGATCAATTTCCAGTGTACTTTCACACAATGTTGACTCATCAAGAGTTAATTTAAACTAAATCAGATGGGGGAAGGGAAGGCATTTGTAGATTCTACTTATAGTAGTATGAACATTCTACTTATAAATGCTAGAAGTCTAAAAAAACTGACATCCATATCTGTGGTATTACAGAAACATGGTGGACTCACAATAATTGGAGTCCACTTGTACCAGGGTATAAAGTGTTTCACATTAATCGAGCTAACAAAAGAGGTGGTGGTGTTGCTATCTATATTAGTAAAGACCTGGAAACTAGTGAATTAAACATATCCTCAGAGACAAATTCATTGGAGCAAGTACGGGTTAAGGTATACCCCAACAATGGGAAGAAAACTGTAATATGTGTTGTTTATAGGGTGCCTGGCCTTACTTTGGATGAAAATGTTAAATTTTTCAATAATCTGGAGAAAATAGATTCTGTATCAAATCTGATTCTAATGAGTGATTTTAACCTTCCAGATATTAAATGGATACATGTTCTGCCACATCAATCCCTGGTCAACGACTGTTGGAATTCTCACTCTCCAATAACTTAAGATAGTTACAGAACCAATGAGGATGACAACATATTGGACATTATATTAGCAAACCTGGACACGGCTATTACAAAATGTCATTTGAGAAAGTCTTTTCAAACAGTGATCACAATATGGTACAGTTAGATATTATCAATGAATGGACCCCATTAATAATCAAATACAAGTTAAATGTTATAATAAGGCTGACCTTATAGCAATTAAAAATTATTTTTTAAACTGGGACTGGGTTAATGAGTTTACTGGTGTGTCAGTAGAAAATCAAATAGGAGAAATGTATCACAATTTTAAACTACTGTGTTGATAAATTTGTTCCTACCAAAACAAAATGCAATAAAAATGGTAAAATCCCAGTACGGTTCAATAAAAAAATTAAGAGACTTATCAATGACTGAGCGTGAGCCGAGTGCTGGAGAGTATGGATGCCTGAAAACCAAGCTGCCGCCTCACTGCTAAATGAGTACTTCAGATGCTGCTAATTTAAACAATTTCTGTGCATGTTTGTTATTTAATAGTTAAACTACTGATCTAATGATTTATCTATAAATTTTAAAAGGTCTAACCTTGCTTCAGTGTTTTCCCAAGGTTTAAAGTTACCGCCAGTCTATTTCAAAGGATGCCGCCGCTAAAGGTTAGAAATGGTATGGAAGCATCTCACAAGCAAGCTACAACGGCAAACTTCCCAGATATCGATGTTGCCACTAAATCAGATATTCAAGAACTTAAAGACATGGTTGCCAACATTAATATAAATATGTTAGACATGAAGGATGGTCTGGGTCAACTAAAAAAGGCAAATGAACAAATCATTGTAAGAACTGCTGAAGCGGAGGAAAAAATAGCTTTTCTTGAAAATACAGTGAGCCAACAAAACAATCAAATTAACTACTTAATGGGCAAAATTGATGATGCAGAAAACAGAGGGAGAAGGAACAATATCAGAATAGTGGGTGTTCCGGAAGATTTAGGAGGCAACAGTACGGTGAAGTTTCTGAAACATTTTATTCTGGATATTCCAAATTATCACTGGGCTTGGCTCATTGAAATTGAATGGGCACATCATTCATTAGCATTGAAACCACAGTCTGGAGGCAGACCCAGACCTATTATTGCAAATTTTCTGAGGTACTCTGTTAAAGAGGAAGTTTTAAGGATTGCCAGGACAGTAATGTATTAAATTGGAGGGGAATATAATTTACTTCTTTCAGGAATTTTCAGGGAAGTTGTAGACAAACGGAGAGCATTTTATGAGGTGAAATCACATTTACAGAAACTGAATGTTCAGTATTACTTTAAATATCCTGCCATTTTAACTGTTTTGGCACTGGGTGAGCATCCACAATACTGCGAAAATCCCGAACAGGTATGGGATGTTATAAACTTAATTTCAAACAGGGCCCCAACATCAACCATCAGTTTGTCCTCAAACCACACTCGACCTTCCACACCCCCGCATACCACTTTGCCTACATGTCAATCTGTGGTGTCTATGGATCAGTCTTGTATGCATGATCAGCTGAGCACTAGCACAGCTCAAGCTCCCCTAAGTGCTGTCCAGGAACCTGCTTAAGTGAAAATATGTATTCCACTGCCTTACTCCACTGTTGTGAGGAATAAAACTCCTAGTACCCCTAAAACTGCATTGCTATCCTCCTTTATTAACAGGAAAAGTAGGCCAGCAGCAAAACAGTTTTTTACTCAATGCCAAATGCAGCCTGGGTTCACTTCGAAGAAGTGGAATAAGATTAGTACCTCACCAGTCAATGAAAATCATCTGGTCTCTCAGACGACGTCTCCAACTAGACTGGTTAAAGTAAGCCCTCCTCGGTGGCCACCTGTCTGCTTGCTCCCTCCCCTCTTGCCCTACAGCCCTCCTTCATCAACCCCTTTCTTCACACATCTCCCTGCTGCTGCCTTAGAAGCCATCTTGTCTATCGACCCTGCCAAAGGCCTCGCGGATGGCCTGACCCCAAGCTCCTCTCTGTCTGCTCCTGCTATTGCCTACCCTCTCCCTCTTATTAAACCTCTCCTTTGCCTTATCCTCTGTCCCAGAAGCTTGGAAACATGCTACAGTTCTACCTCTCCCTAAGGAAGTGATCCCTCCTCCCGTAACAACTACCACCTATCTCTCTCCTTACCACCCTCACTAAACTCCAGGAACATATAGTTCTTGAGCAACTCTCCTCCTATCTTACTGACTCCACCTTCTCACTCCTTTCCAAGCCGGTTTTAGAAAGCACCACTCCACCACCACATCCTTGCTACAGCTGACTGATGCTATCGCTACAGGCATGGACAATGGCCTCATAACCTCCGCTATTTTTATAGACTTAGCCAAGGTCTTTGATACGGTCTCACACCCTTTACTCCTATCCTGTCTGAGATCAGCTGGTCTTTACCCTAAAGCCACAGATTGGTTTAAGTCTTATCTGTCAGGCAGATACCAATCTGTCCGTATGGAGGATGCCATCTCCCCCCACTCAGGCCCCTCCTTTTTTCTATCTTGCTTAACAATCTCCCTCTGGCTTGCAAAACAACAAACATACACATGTATGCAGATGACACGGTACTGTATACAACTGGGAAATCAGTCCCTGATGTCACTTCCAGGCTCCAACTGGACTTCAACAATATACAATACTGGTTTAAAAAGCACCACCTCATTCTAAATGCAAAGAAAACAGTCTCTATGACTTTTGGAACTCGGCAGAGGCTAGTCAGTCTACCCTCCTTACCCACCTTCCACACCTTAGATGGTTCTGTACTAGAGGACACCTCCTCCTTCCGATACCGGAGTCTGGCTGGACAGAAACCTAAATTTCTTGGTACACATCGATGCCATTCAGAAGAAACTCTGACCTAAGCTAGGGCCTTATACCAAAACAGTAAATGTATCCCCCTTCCAGCAAGATGCAAATTGGTACATAAAATGATTATGCCAATTTTTGATTACTGTGACTTAGTTTATGGAGCTGCCTCCCAATACCCCCTATCAAGGCTGGACCCTCTTTTTAACTCCTTCTGCCAGTTTGCCTTAGATGCTCCTGCCCAGACCCACCATTGCATACTCTACCACTCTCTGAACTTTCTCTCCCTTGCTGATAGGAGAACCATGCATGCGGCTAAATTCACCTCAAAATTTTGGATAGGTAAGCTCCTGCCTACCTCTCTTCATCCCTAGCTCCCCCTCCCTCCAAATACTCCTCAGATCTGGTGACTCACATTCCCTGAATATACCCTATAGAAGCACTACATCAGGCCAAATGGCTTTCTCACATTGACTACCTAAACTTTGGAATCAACTACCATACCAAATCCAACACTCCCCCTCAACCAATTTTTTCTCCACATCCTTAACAAACTATTTAGTGACTAACTGCAATTGCACCTAGTCCCCCTGGTCTGGTCTCTGCTGAGGGTCTATTTCTCCCCCACCCTCCAGCAGAACCAACTAAGCTCTCTCTGATTTCCCAAAACCTCCTGCAATATTTCCACAGCTTGCAATCTCTTGCTGATTTATAAATATTCCACAGCTTGTGATCTCATTGTAATTTGTCAATGTACAGTGAAGCTATTTCTTACTGATTTGTAACTTTGCACAGCCTGTGATATCATTTAATTGACCATGTACAGTGAAGCTATTTTTCCTATTGTGCTGTATACTGATGTACCATGTAAATACTCCCTCTCCCCCTTCCCCCAGGATGTACCGTGAGATGAGCATCTTGTTGCTTAGTGTAATTCTCCTGGTAAAACTTTTCAATAAATAAATAAATAAAATAACCTAGGAAGTGTGCTCAGAGGTCTTCCCAGCATTCAAGGGTTGATTTCTGGTGGAAATTTGTGGAATAGATCACACATCTAAACAACGTCATTACAGAACCTTTGCCTAATTTGTGATATACATTAGTTTTAAACTTTTGTTTTCTTTCCTCATGGTTTTTATTTCTTGTTCGTCTTTCTGTTCGACAGCATTTTCTGATGTATGAAGCACAAAGGATCCTTGAATAACAGGCTGCTCCAGGTAAGTGAGCAGAGTCCTTGTTAACTCAAAATCGGTCCTTTTTATGGTTGCCAAGTAATGTATGATTAAAAAAACAGTTCAGCTTTCAAATGTCAAAATGCAAAACTGGCTGGTTTTACAGATAGCTATATTTTTGTTCTTACAAAGTGGTTAAATACTTAATAAAGCATTTTTAGTATATTGGATCTCTGGTATGTTCTGAGGTATTATAAAGGGATATATAATGTTTTCTTTTTTTGGTATTCGCTGAGATGGCACTGTTTTACCTATTTTTCTCTCCATACTACTCCTTTTGTAACGACATGGACTCAAGAAAGAAACATGTGGTCTTGGGATATGGCTTTAGTATGCTTGTATATTTGTTTTCTAGGCTGGCCATAGTATCCTCATCTTATGCAGTATACCGCCTTACGAAATTTGATACAATAGTATAAGCAGGTTAACCGGACCTTTAGTGCTGCAGGAGCTGTAGCATTATAAGGAAAAGAGACCTATTATTAATATACCTACAGCTGTGTCCAGGTACACCATCAAGGAAATGAGGAGTCATGCCACTTTTTGGGCTGGCTGAAGAAAAGTGTGGGTAAATATTATATTAAATAAAGGACTGAAATGATATACCGAATGTTTATCTGAGTACACTGTTTATGTTGCAGGGAGCTGCAATAAAATATGAGACTCTATAAATAAACATGGTCTATTTAGCTTTGCTGCACCAACAGATGGATACGCCAGATAGATGCATTTGGATGTTTGTGTTGAATGCGATACTTTGGTTGTTAATTGCTAATACTTAATTCCACATGTATCATAATGAGGTTCTTATTAAATTTTCTTTTTACCAGGGTGTGGTTATGGGGTGCTGTTTCTGCTGAATCCCAAAATAAGGCTTTTATAGTATACTGTATATTGTTGTTTCCAAATAAGAGCATCACTCTTTATTATGCTGTCAAATATACTTCAGGTAAAGGTATTGAGTTCTTATGATACCTAACTTCTTAAGAAAAGATGACACTAGCTGAATCTGTTTCCTTGTGATACATTAAGAATATTGTGGTGGGGAGTCTTAGGGAGTCCATTAGTAGAGGGGAAAAAAAAGAGGAGTACATAGAAATGATTTTTGCTTCTTGGTCTCTATCTGTGGTTGAAATACAAATAGTTTATTTTATCCTTAATAACTAGAAGCTGTATTTTAATTGTTCAATATAGTTGTGCTATAAGCTTTTGGTGAGTGTTTCTAAAAATATCTCTTTACATTACTATAACTGCTGTTTTTCCTTTTAAAGGTCACTATTTGCAAGTTTGCTAACTCAGTAGCTTGTACAAGTTAGATTTTGAGTCGTGTTAATATATTTAGCTTTATAAAGTTTTCTAAGGAATTATTTAACAATGGATACAAGAAAAAAATGTTTAAAACAGTTTCATGGAACATTAAGGGCTATCATAATCCTATTAAGAGGACAAAGATTTTATCTTTTCTGAAATCACTATGAACAGACATAGCATTCATTCAAGAAATGCACCTTACGGGGGAACTTTTAAAATTAAAAAAAAACATGGGTGGGATCAGTAATAGGTAGTTCATACAATTCTAAAAGCAGAGGAGTTTGTATTCTATTTAATAAGAATCTGAATCTAGTCATTAAATCTAAAATAGAAGATCAGGAGGGTAGATTTCTTATTGTCAGTGTTCAAATTGATGGGATTGACATTACTCTGACCAACCTATATACTCCTAATATTAAACAAGGCAAATTATTTGCTGCTATGGCAGACAGACTTGGGCCATTTGATTCTAAATCTCTGATTCTGGTGGGTGTCATGAACACTACACTGGATAACTTTCTGGACAGAAGCTCTCAAATAACTACAGAACAAATGGTTTCATCCAGAGCCTTCAATAAATTCTGCAAAGAACTAGGCCTGGGGGATTCTTGGAGTGTGACACTCCCCAAAGATAAAGATTTCATCTTTAAGTCATGTAGACATAACTCTTATTGTAGGTTGGATTATATACTAATTGCTAAACAGTTATTGATAGGTCTAGCTAGCAGCAATATAGGAAATATGGTCATCTCTGATCATGCCCCAGTATTAATTGGTATTAAGTTGGAGGATGTATCAGAACCAAACGGGCTTTGGAGATTTAATAGTAGCCTTTTGAAGGACAATAATTTTCTCAAAATGCTAAATACTGAAATCAAACAATTCCTCCACAGAAACTTATAATGGTGACTTGTCTAATGACATATTATGGTATGCTCTAAAGGCCTATATGAGAGGCAGGATAATCTCCTTGTTAGCCAAAAAGAAAATGCTGAATGAGGAGCTATTAAATTTGGAGAAAGATCTTAAGTAAAAAGAATCACAATATATACTATCAGGATGCTCTGACGCTAAACTACTCTCAGAGATAGTAGGATTAAAATATGAGGTTAACACTATATATAATCACAAAGCTGAATTTTCATTTTCACTTTTTAGACTAAAACAAAAGTACTGGGAGTCAAGTGAAGCACAAGGAAAGTTACTAGCACATAGGCTTTGGAAAGCTACAGAATCGACAAAAATTGCCTCAATCAGAGTTAAAAATAGTACCTTTGCACACTCAGCAAAGCAAATTGCTAAGAGTTTTGAAACATTTTATTCAAATTTATATAAATCTGTAGTTTCATTTGAAGACGAGCTACTGAACTCCTTTATTAGTAATATTAAACGACCTGCTATTTCAGAGAAAGATAAATGAGCACTTAACAACCCCTTCACAAAAGAAGAAATCTTTAAAGCTGCTGTGGCCACACCTACAGGTAAGGCGCCAGGCCTAGACAGCTTTTCAGGTGAATTTTACCAAGCAGTAATTCAAGACATTGCCCTCTGCTGAACAGAGTTTCACTGAATCCTTGAAGTCAGGATTTTACCTGCTTCTATGAGAGAAGCTGCTATAAGTGTAATTACCAAAGAAAATAAAGATCACACTAGTTGTGACAATTACAGACCCATATCTTTAATTAATGTAGACTGCAAACTATTGACTAAAATGATTGCTAACAGACTCAATAATCTTATTCCCCAACTAATTCATCGGGATCAAGTGGGCTTTGTAAAAGGTCGTAACAGTGTGGATCTGATAAAGAAGGCCCTACACATTTTATATAATGCAAGAAATTTAGACAATAAACCTTTTCTTCTTTCTCTTGATGCAAATAAAGCCTTTGATAGGCTTGAATTGGGATACATTCAAAGTGTTCTACCTAAGTACAACTTAGGGGAACAATTTTGTGGATGGGTGAAAGTTCTATATTATCATATATAGGCTAAGGTTAAAGTTAATGGTGTGCTGTCAGGCAATTTTGGTATTCTTAGGCGGACTAGACAGGGGTGCCCCCTTTCTCCACTACTGTTTATTTTGGCTTTGGAACCATTATTCAGTAAAATCAGGTCTACAACAGATATTAAAGGAATGGGTTTGGGGAAACACAGCAAGCTTTTAGCTTATGTAGATGATTTATTACTTACACTTACAAACCCAAGGTCATCGCTAAAACCTCTTCTAGAATTGATACACTCCTTATCCCAGTTCTCAGGCTTCAAAATTAACTTTGACAAACCAGAAATACTCCCAATCTGTAAGGTGGCATGTCCCTCAGACTTCATCCAGTTTAGTTTTAAAGTCTCCACTTCCACTGTCAAGTTCTAAGGATTGGATTTGTGTGGAGATTTTAATAAGTTTAGCAGTCTTAATTTTAATAGTTTATTCGACTCACTGAAATTAGATTTACAGAGATGGAGTCTGATGCTTATATCTTTCTGGGGAAAAATACAGGCAATTAATATGATCTTAGCATCTAAGATTTATTATCTTTTGTGTCATATGCCAATTCAATTACCAGAGAAATATTTCAAACTTCTAGATTCGGCTTTATTAAAATACCTGTGGAATAATAAGCTGGCCAGGAAATCTAAACTTAAGCTTCAACAACCCAGAATAAATGGAGGGTTTAACTATCCAGACCTTAGTGTTGGATTAAGCAGCAGTTCAGTTTAAACCAATAAAAAGTGTTTGCCGACATATTGTTTTTCTGGTAAAAAAAAACTAAAGGTTTATATTTACTTATATTGAGGGTAGATGATAAACTATACCTGACCTTTCAAAATCTTCTCACTATGGAAAGAAAACACCTGGGGTCAAGGAATGTTTTGAATGGACCAGTTAAGCAGCTTTATCAGCAACTGACTGTTTTCCCAAATTACAGGACCCATCTGTAAACAAATGTCTCTGATCAAAACCAAAGATTGAGGGTTCTGTATAATTATCAAGCAGGTGATGCTACTCATAAATGTAGTTTTATGGCTGCTGTCTCTTCGTCCATGCCAAGCAAACACTGACCCTGTAATTACCAGGAAGGTTCAGCATTACTTACAATAATGTAGATCTGAAACACCTCAACTGGAAACCATTGCCCAACATTCCAGTTCTCAGTGTTTGCTGAGTAAAACAATACAGGGTCCACTGGTTTCTTCTGGGTCATGTAAAAGTCATTTCTGGGATTATGTGTTAATAACCAAATGTTTAGACCAACTATTGTCTGTGTTTGTGGTGTTTCTGAGATATAGGGCCAGATATTCAAACTGAGCCCAAAATGTGCGCAATAGCAGGAGCAAGCACAAGTCAATTGCGCACATGTGCAATAGACGCGATATTCAAACATGGAGCAAGTCAAATTGCGTAACCAGCCAACGTCTGAATATCGCACAACCTGAGCCATAGTGCAACCAGGAAGGGAATCTGAGCACATATGATGCGCCCATAGCGCAACAAGGCCAGCCCAGCTGAGCAGTCCAGAGGCGCCATAGCATAAGCAGAGAGCCCCAGCAGCAGAGCAATGAAACTGCACAACCAGGGAGGTAGGCAGGGGCCCACCACCCATGCCACAGATGGGCACAGGAACACACTGCAGAACTAACAATACACCCCACACCCAAAGCACAGCATCACTGGTGGGAGGGGAATATCCACTGGCCCATGGGGACAAGCCAACGAAAGCACAGCTGGGCCATGGTGCCCAGCACACCCACTGGCAAGCTGAGACTGCCACACAAAGGGGCCAGACAACCCAAGTGTACAACAGCCCCCCCCGTGCACAGCACACCCTGCACTGGAACCCCAAGACACCACCCATGAGCAGTGATTGTGACCGTCACTGTAGGAATCCCCATGCCCCCCTGGCACAATGCAACCATGTGTACCACAGAACCATACAAGCCAGACCCACCAGGAGCACCCAGTGGTGTGTGGCAGCACACGGCCAGACCGGCTGAAAGCCACTACCACACCAGGGACACCCCCCACAACACACACACAATCCCAGGACAATACCACCCCAGATGCCATGCACACCACTGCAACTGAGCACCCATAGCCAGCTGCAAATCAGAGACCACCACAGTATTCATATCAAAATAGATTATAAAAGAATATCAACATGAACACACAACAATAAACTATGTACAGATAGATATATACAAGAAAGAAGGGGTGGGGTAAGGGTACAAGGTAGGGGTGGGTAAGGGGCAGGGGTGAAGAACTTGGTGAGGGAAGGCAGGGTGTGAGGGAAGGGTAAAGGGGGTAGGTGTGGGGCAGCTACTGCCCTCCAGGCTGCACAGCATCAGGCTGCCTCTGGTCCCGTGGCCTCCTCCATCGTCTCACACCCCTCTGGTGCATCTCCTGCAGAATGGATAGGGACTCTGTAGACACCTCCAGCAGGTAGTGGACAGCCTGCTCAATCCTGCGCAGGACCTGGACACCTAGGGCAAGGGAACAGAATCAATGGCTATGACTGTCCACAACCCTGAAGCCCACCCAACATGCATGGCATACAGCCAAGTGCCCCGCCCCTGTGATGGACTGCACCACCACAGGACCGTACAAGACAAGCCCAACCAGGCAGCAACAGCCATGTGTGCCACTGCACACACACCCCACCCATGCCCAGCACAGCACAACCAAGGCTGTCCAGTGACGTGGCTATGTGGTGGGAAGTTAGTGCCACAGCCATGTGCCCAGTGCATGCATGGAGCACCAGTGACGCACTCACAGACATGCAGTGCCACTGGACAGTGCTGACTGTCACACGTCGCATGCATGACAGTGTTGTCCATGGATGGTGGCCATGCCCTTCCCCCCCATAGCACGCAATTTTATCCATGATGTAATGACACTCACCCTCATCAAGTCGCTGCTGCTGCTGCTGTGGCTGCTGTGGCCCAACACCGCCGCCACCTCAGCCAGCCACCTCCACAACGCCTCTCTGAGCCTCATCCCAAACCTGCCTCCGCTCCTCCATGCCTGTGGGAAACAAAAGTTGAGAAACACATCAGTGAGATCCCAAAGCAGACAGCCCCCTGCCCCAATGAGTGTGCCTGCCCACACAGCCAGACCCATACATCACACACCTGCAAACACTGTCACAGCCAACCATGGACCAACCCTTCCCCATGCTCTGGTCACATTACACAGTGTTACCCATGCGGACAATACAGGTGCATAGACGGCTCACCCATCTGGCCTAGGCACAACGCCCCTCCTGGCACGTGACCTGAGGCACGCCAGCAGTGCCCGCTCCCTCCTGCACAGGTCACTGTACCGGTGCCTGCACTGCTCCAGTATTCTCCACCGCTCAGTGGCCTGCTCCAGATCAGTGGCCACCTGCTGCCACACATGGGTGCGGGCCATGTTTAGGGATTCCTCCCCAAACAGTGGCCCATGGTGAGGCTCCACCACAGCCACCAGGTTGGCCACCTCCAATGCACTCCACTGAGGAGCTCTCCTGCATGCCATCTCTGCAGGTTTATAGTAGGCAATATGGCGCTCCACAGCGCGGCAACCCCACGTGGAAATGTTGCGCAATACAACTTCGTCAGACTGTATCGCACTGTTCGTACAGCGCCATCGGTCCCTATCGTGCTGTTACCGAACAGCGTGATTGAGCTGCAGACATGCCATACGTACAGCGCCAAGGGGGCAAAGGTCGGGCACAAGGTCATGGGTCTCTGGTGCAAGGCCACACACAGCGCCATCAGACGTCTACACGTCCAGCATGATCGATCGCCTGCGTGCCAGTACCACAGTGGACTATTGCGCAGTTGTGCCACAGCACCATGTGGTGACCAGCGCTGTAGCGCCACTGGCACAATGGTGGTTGTGTCCTGAATTGCCGATCGCGCACAGTATGTCATCAGCGTGGCAGATGCCTGCGTAAGCTACCTGGGCATGCGCAGTGCGGTGTACTACGCAGTCACAGAACTGTGCCATTGGCTCAGCCGGCTCAACCATATTGCGAAAAGCGCAACAGCGCGATATTCAGCCGTCATATGCAAAACATCTGATCAGCCATTCAATGGTGCAGTGGTGTGATTTGCATCTCATTAAAGTTGCTCCACTCCTAATTTGCATGCATTGCACTATAAATGTGCGACATTGATCTACAGTGGCCATATTCGGTTACTACAGGTGATAGGTGAGTTGCATGCTGTGTGATGTTCTGGACTATGGTCTTAGGGTATTGCTGTATACTGCACAGTCAGGTGTCCACTTCCACCCATACAGACTGTGACATGGCCGAGCCAGGAATGAGTGAGGAGGATGATGGTGGGTGGAAGAAGAGGCCCAACTTCACGAAAGTCGAAACAGAGGCACTCTCGAGGCCACCTGGAGGAAGAGCCACTACCCAGTGGACAGCAGCAGGCACCTCAGGCCCATGCTGCTGCATGGAAGGGGGTGGCTCATGCCGTAAACCTGCACGGAAGCCACCAGCGCTCCATGCAGGAATGTAAAAAGAAGATGGGGACCGACAGGAGGAGGGTGAAGGAGAAGGTGGCAGCCCTCAGGGCAGCACGTGCTGCCACAGGTGGGGGCCAGCCGGAGGTGGTGCAGCTGACCCCGGTGGAGGGCCGTCTTGCTGCATCCATGCAGCGCAGTGCCATCAAGGGCATTCTGGGAGGTGGCTTCCAGACAGGTGGTAGCCCATCACTGCATGGTATGACATGGTTGGTGGGGAGGAAGGTGGATCCCATGCACTAACATGTTCTCACTTTCTGTTACAGATCCTGTGCGTCTGCAGGGGACAGTGGTGGAGGGCCCGTCCACTGTGGACATCCAGCCGGAGTTGGAGGAGGATCCATCCACCTCTGCTGGTAGCCGGCATGCATTGCACCAGTGTGCATGCCTGGCTGTCATCTCCGATGTTGGTGAGACAGGTGTGGGGGTGCCCCTCCTGTGTCTCAGCGGTCTGGCATGCAAGCGTGCCAGCATGCTGTGGCTGTGGCACGAACCTGCACCATTGATGATGCAATGACCACTATGGGCATTGACATGTGTGTGTCACATAATGGACACACAGCAGGACAGCTCATGCCCATGGACCTAGCTGGTTCCAACATGTGTGCCAGCACATCAGCACAGTCCCAAGCTGTGTCTGTCAGCACTGGTGGGGCAGCACCAGTGGCTGTGCAGGTCACTGGCACTGTTGTGGACACAGCAGTGGAACAACTGGTCACTTGGGCACAGCAGGCGGAGGGGGCAGCAGCAGCAGTCACCCACCGGGTCTGGGGGTACAGGGTTCAGTGGTAGCATATGTACACCGCCTGTTGACTTGCCCATACCTGGTCCTGATGAGCAGCACCCACCCTCAAAGGGTGTTGATCATCAGGCCCTTCAATACCCTGAGGGACAGGTTGCCGATGTGGGAGACGACCCGTTTGATGAGCACACCCGCCTGCTGCGGGCATCAGTACAGCAGCAGATGCAGGTTGCAACATCCATGGAGGCACTGTGTGTGGCTGTGGAGTGGCACAGCAGGGACAATGTGATGATCCTTGCAGGGATTGTCCAAATGTGGATGGATGTGACCGCCACCATTGACAGGCAGACTCAGGCATTGGTCGCTGTCGTGGCCGCAGTGGGCACACAGTCAGGTGCCCCTGTGCTGCACACACCGTGCAGTATGCTATCCACTCCCCATTCCCGGCATTGTGCGACACCCAGCCTGTCGACGCTGGGTTCTGCTGTGGGCATCCCGAGCACCCCTGGTGAGGGTATGTTCAGCATGCTGTAGACCCCTGTGCAGACAAGGTCGTGCTCGCACAGTGGGACCCCTGGTGGTCCATCGGTGCCACCCCAAGTGGCCCATGCTCAGCCTGCCAGTGCTGCTGGGTCTCTCGGCGGGGCCGCCCATGCATCCGAGGTGGCCGTGGCACAGTGCCACATGACTGACCTGTCTCCCAGTGCGGGCCCTGTCTGGTGCTGCCCTGTGTGCAATGTGTGTCATGGTGTGCAGTGCACCAGTGGGTGCCCTGCCCAACACGCCGACACACGGACCACCTGCACACCCTCCCGACTGCTGTCCACAGGTGTGTGTGTGTGTGTGTGTGCATGATGATGCCTGCATTGCACTGTACACCAAGGTGCAAGGGTGCCCAGCATCTGACACACATACATGGACAGTACAGGTGGTTGAGGTGGCCTGTGGACGTGTGTGTTTCACATGTGTGTGTTCCTGCTCTGCTGTGCACCTGCCCCTGTGCACTTTGTGCCTGCTGTGTGTGTGTGTGTGTGTCTGTCCATGTGGCATGTGACTGTTCACCCCTCCCTGGTTGTGTGTTTGTGCTCCTGTACCCTTCCACTCCCCTCGCCATCATGCACCCCTGGTGTGTTACCCTGTGTGTATGTGGGTTGCGCCCTGGACAGTGTTGGTTGCACATGGCCCCATGACTTACCTATGTTGTGCGAAGTGCTCCTCTGTGATGGAGTCCCAGTGCAGCTGGGCCAGCCGGATCAGTCGGGGGTCATGCCATCCAAGGGGGAGGCTGCTCATCCCCATCATCACCGGCATCACCAGAATCCCCATCGCTGTCCCCCTCCTCAACCTCTATGGCTATCCCACAGTCCTTGGCCATGTTGTGCAGGATACAACAGGCCAGGAATATCCCACAGGCCTTTGAGGGGCTGTACTGTAGGGCACCGCTGGAGGTGTCTAGGCATCGGAAGCATGCCTTCAGCATCCCAAACACCCACTCAATGATGTTGCGTGTGGCGGCATGTGCCTCATTGAAGTGTTGCTGCGATGGGGTCGTGGGGCGCTGGTAGGGTGTGAGAAGCCAGGGACGGAGTGGGTATCCACTGTCACCTGTGCGGAGATAGTGGAGGTTAGTGTCATGTTCAGGACCATATTGCCCCTAGCCCTGTGTGCCACTCCTATGGCACCTGTGACTTACCCACCCTTGCCCCAACTTTGCCAATCCTACATGCATACTCACCCACTAGATATCCTGTGGGAATGTCCCCACTCTCGAATCGATGGCACAGTGCAGACTGGTACCATATGAATGAATCATGTGCTCCGCCAGGGTGCATGGCACAGACACTGATGATGTGCCCACTGGCATCATACACCACTTGGCAGTTGACACTGGAGAACCCCTTCCGATTGCGATATGTGGCCCCATCAGGGCCAGGTGGTGTGCAAATGGCCACATGGGTGCAGTCCATCGCCCCTAGCATGCCAGGCATACATGCTACCCTGTGGAACTCCTGTATGTTTGCTGTATGCTGTGCCGCGGTGCTGGGGAAATGGATGTACTCCGCAGCATGTGACAGCAGTGCGCTGAGGAATTGGGTGAGGATGCATGATGTGGCTGACTGTGTTATGCCTGTGGTGTCCCCTGTTGGCCTCTGGAAGGTACCCGTGGTGAGCAAGCACATGCAGGCTGTTACCTTTGTCTCCACTGACAGAGCGTGACTCCGTCGTGAGGGTGCCTGCATCACATCACTGCACAGCTCACAGAGCCGCCTCAGTATTGCCCTGTTCAGGTGGTACTGGCCCACAATCTCGGCGATCTGAATGCAGCTCAAAGCTGATGCGCGCAGTGCTGCCTGTTGGGGCGCACGCCAACGGGCCCTTCCACGGCCACGCCCCTGCAGCATGCCTCTCACCCTCATTACAGCTTCCATGTGGAAGCTGGCACTGTCCATCTCCCTGGCTTGTGTCTCCCCCAGCTGTTGTTGTTCTGTTCCCCCTGCTGTCCTGACTGCTACCTCCACTGCACTGGGTACACCTACTGGCCTCTGAACTCTGTGGCCCCACACACCTTCAGCTGCCCCTATTCTGTCCTGCCTACTCCCTGGCCTGCACTGGCTGCTGCTGTGGCCTGCTCTGTGTGGCTGCCTCATAAGCATTCCCTGTCGCATTCTTAGCCTCTTCCTTGAGCCTTTTTATTTTGGCTCATTTCATGCGTGGCGCACTTCCGGCTGATCCACTGTTGTGCATTGCGCAAGCCTTTGAATATCGCAGATTGCGACTTTATGCATGGATCCACCCCTTGAGTTAGCATACCTTCATTTGCATTGCACTGTTGCTCAGCATGTTTTCAGTGGTGCAGCTGCCTCCCGCTGAATATCGCAGAATGGCGCATTTTCAGACTTGTGCTGGCGCAACCCTGTTGCGCATAGCGCAACCCTTTTGAATATCCCACCCATAGTATATAGTGCTGATCTTCACTACCCTCAATTGTCTCTGTATAAATGTGGCTACCACTGTAAATGCAATGTCTTTTAGTAAAATCAGTTTGACTCCTGTATAAATGTAGGGCTATATCCATTTCTGTTACTAAACTGTTTAACTACAGCTACGTCTTGATACTCTGTACAAAGAAATGCAAATGTTCTGAAAAGAAGTCACAGTTCTGGTACTTTAAACACTGTAGATGTTTATTCTAAATTGTCTGTTCTCAATTCCACTGAAAAGTTAAAACCTTATGTCTGTCAGTATTGTTTACCCAATGTGTAAATGTTTTGTACAAACTGTGATTATGCCTGTATGCTTTATATGTGTGTGTGTGTGTGTGTGTGTGTGTGTGTGTGTGTGTGTGTGTGTGTGTATATATATATATATATATATATAGATAGATTGGATTACTCAAGTGAAAAATTATGTTTAGCTTAATTGTGTAGGATAAGGCATACAGTAATATCAATGTATTGTATGTTTCAATGCAAGACAAACCATACTGTGTCAAAAGAAGACACTAGCTATTATTGTAGATGGAGCACTGCTGCCATCTAATGGCCAGTGTGATCACTCACCAATTATGGAGGCTGTAACCCCTTAGCTATGATGTAACTAAGCAGTAATTAGCTGTAACCAATCAGAATTGGCCAGCAATTCTTAAAGTTTAAGACACATGCCAAATTTGGTAACAACCTTATACTAACATCATGATTGGTCCAAGGACCTAGTAGTCACTCAAAGAGTAATGTCAGCTAGACTATAAAAGCCGCACATTTGTGCTGGGTTGGTAGAGAAGAGAGAAGGGTGGGGAGAGAAGAGAAGAAGGAAGAAGTCTAAAAGCCATAAACCTGTATGTCATAGCCTGCATATGGTGAGTGATCAACACCTGTGTGAGGTAAATTAGGACTACTTTTTAATTCTATGCTTGAGTAGCAAGTCTATGCTTGTTAGAGGATTAGAAAATAAAACTTGTTCCATAACCTTTTAATATTTGACTGTTAGTTTGATTTAACCTCTATCTTAAAGAACCTAGGGAATCAAGTGCTTTGGCCAGGCACTCAGATTCAACATTAGAGCTAGACATGATACATTTCTGGTTTCTCAAACCATAAAGTCACTTTGGTTACTGGATATAAATTTAATACCAAGGTGGGTAGATATAGAAAAACACCTGCTGAAAGGAGCCAATCCCAGAATTATTTTATTCACAGAAATGCCAAAAGAAGTAAAATCTCATCCCATTTTAAGAGCCACATCAAGTGCATGGTTTAGGATTGCCAAACTGTTAGATTGGAATCCAGTTCTTTTCCCACATTGTCCAATATGGCTTAATAAACTGTTTCAATGGGAAGGGGAAACCTTACACTGACATATTTGGAAGGCAAAGGGAATCCAATATTTAAATGATTTATTAGACTAAAGTACAGCATCATTTTTATTTATTTATCTATCCAAGTCTAGGATTACAAATACCTTTGAGCCAAGGCTCTTTTACAAAGGTTCTTTGCTTTGTCCTTTGCTGATTTGGCTAAAAAATTCAAGTTGCCCAAAACAGAGTTTTTTAAGTATTTACAGCTGAGGCAAATTTTAGAAGAAAATGTAAATGATTCAATCACATTGCCACCTAATCATTTCATGGATAAGATGTTTACCATTAATAAAGGCTGTAGAACTATTTACAGCATGGTGCTAGATGCTAGGGATAATCCAATTCAAACCCTTATTCTAAATTGGGAAACAGAGTTAGGCTCTACCATCTCACAGGAGGAGTGGGATTATAGCTGGACAAACATTCTTGAGGCATGTAAGGAGGCAAAAGGTAGGCTTACACACTATAAAATACTGCATAGATGGCATCATACACCAGAAAAATTGTTTAAAATGGGCATTTCTGATAATAATAAATGTTGGAGAGGCTACAATGATATTGGTACTATCTCTCATATTATCTGGTCTTGTCAATTAATGCATAAATTCTGGGATGAGGTTCTTGGTGCTTGAGAAAAAAATTTTGGGAAATCTGTGGTCTCCTCAAGGAAATTAGTAATTCTGGGCATTACTTCAGACTTAACCCATTGGTCTCAATTCAGTATTTTATGGTTACTAATAGCTCTTATCTCTGCTAAAAATTTAATATTTAGGAGATGGAAATAAACCTCTACTCCCTCTCTGAATGGTTAGATGATATGTCTTCCAGGGCAAGTTATGAAAGATTAGCTTTTGTTTGTTGCGATCATATAGAAACCTTTTTAGACATTTGGAATCCTTTTCTACAGTCAATATTCTGTAAAAGAGATAGAAAGTAACTATTATAAGTTATATTTAAAGAGACTTTGCTTTGATATCTCGTTTAGTGAATATTTTCATTTATTCTGTTAATTTAAGTTATATAATCTTATTTTTATTTTTTCATTCTGTTGTTTAAAGATTAATGAAACAAAAGTTTCTGCATTGTATGTATTTTATGAACTCTTACTAAAAATTTTAATTATAAGAGAGCCCATTCAAAGTTTAAAAAAATCCATCACCTATGGGATTGGTCCCTAGGGATTGGAAACCAGCTAATGTTGTCCCTATCCTAAAAAAAGGGTCTAGGACTTTGCCTGAAAACTTTAGACCAATTAGTCTAACATCAGTACTGGGTAAGATAACGGAGTGATTAATTAAGGAAATAATAATAGAACATCAGGAGAAACAGGATATAATTGACCATAAACAACATGGATTCACCAAAAATAGATCGTGTCAGACAAATTTATTGTCCTTTTATGAAAATGTGAATCGAGAAATGGATGTGGGAAATTCCGTGGATGTGGTTTTTCTTGATTTCGCCAAGGCTTTTGATAAACTACCCCACAATGGCTTACTGTCAGTCTTGGAAACCATCAATTTGCCTGGTAATATATGCAAATGGGTTTCAAATTGGATTCAGGAAAGAAGACAGAGAGTGGTTATTAATGGAGAATATTCCGATTGGGCTCCAGTGACTAGTGGGGTCCCCCAGGGCTCTGTTTTGGGCCCTTGTCTATTTAATATATATATATCACTTCATTAGCAATGAATAATAACAACATTTGGATGTATAAATTTGCAGATGACTGTAGATTGGGTTTAGTGGTTAACGATGTTCAACAAAAAGATACCCTGCAGCACGCCTTGGATTTAATTTATAATTGGACATATTTAAATCAGTTAGAATTAAACAAAATAAGTGTAAGGTAATGCACTTTGGTAAGAATAATAAGAGAATTATATATCCTAGATAATAACATCTTGGGAGAAACAACAGAGGAAAGGGATTTGGGTATTACAGTTACTAAAGATATGAAATTTAGATTACACTGTAGGAACCAAATTAGGAAAGCAATCCATAACCTAAATTGCATTCTCAAACATATTGCAAGTAGGGATAGAATGGTATTGATCCCACTTTATAGTGCATTGGTGAGACCTCACCTTGAATATTGTGCTCAGGTTTGGTCTCCCAAAACAAAGGCGGATATTTTATCAATAGAAGGGTTCAGAGAAAACTGACTAGGCACATAAAAGGATTAAAAATAAAATTACTATGAATGATTACTCAGTCTAAACCTTTATTCATTATCCTATCGTAGATTAAGGGTGATCTGTGTTTTTTATATAAAAATATGAATGATATAGATTTAATGAGAGAAATGGGGCTTACAAGAAACCCTGGAAGAATTAGCACTAGGAAACATGCCAAACAACTATATCAGCATGCATGGGAGCACAATTTTCGGAAACAATGGTATAGTTGTAGAGTTGTAGGGGTTTGGAATACTTTGCCAACAGAATTGGTAGAAAGTATTACTATGATGGAATTTAAGAATGCGATTGACCGACATTTTGGTAATAGAAAATTTTTAATCTAATCAAGTGTGGCAAGCCTTATAGGGTAGTACACTATCTTCCGGCTTGTAATTACCTATGATAACCTATGATAACCTACCACCTTTCAGGCTTATAGATCCAAATGTGAAGAATGTAAAATTAGTATAAGGAATGCCAAAAAAAAATATGACGTATCCTTAGCTAGTGATGTTAAGGATAATAAAAAAGGATTTTTTGATTATATCAGAAACGGTCACAAGGTTTGTACACAGCCGATTAAACTGGAAGTAGATGGAGTGCTACTATCAGATAATGAAATTGCAACTGAGTTTAATAGTTTACCAGTGTTTTCAAAGCAAAGACAGAACTCCCAGTAAACATCTGGGAGCAAATAATTACTGCATTACCTAATGGTGCTATCAGTATATCTGAAAGCAATATTCATACAAAATTATTGCAGCTACATCCACATAAAACCCCAGGTCTGGATAATATCCATCCTTTTCTTTTGAAAAATCTGGCTGACTTGCTAGTTGGACCTCTATCCAACGTACTTAATGATTCATTATCAAATAGTGTGGTGCCCCAGGTTTGGAGAAACACATCAATTACTCCATTACACAAAACAGGGCTGAAACTATGTGTTCAAATTATAAACCAATTAGCCTAGCCTCTGTGATCAGTAAAATCATGGAAGGTTGTGTTAATGACCTTATCTGTAACCACCTTAATGCATTAGGAATGATTGACATTGACCAACGTGGATTTCAATCTGGTAGATCATGTCTGACTAACTTGCTGTATTTTTTTGATCATGTTAATTGAGCCTTGGATGGAGGTCTACCTGTGGATGTTCTTTATGTTAATTTTTGCAAAGCATTCAACACTCTACCTTATAATTTTTTAATAGAACGGCGTATTGAGGTTGGACCTAATAGCTAACTAGTCAAATGGATTCATGCTTGGCTGCATAATAGACAGCAAAAAGTGACTATAGCAGGTCAGTCTTCATCATGGACACCTGTTACTAGTGGAGTGCCACAAGGTTTGGCTCTTGGTCCCATTCTATTCAGTCGCATCACTTCTCTGAGCACCTCAGATAATTGCTGGATTTCTAAGTTTGTGGATGACACTAAAGTTGGTAGTATTATAACAAATGATGCAGATGTGTCTTCCATGCAAATTGAAATCAATAATTTATGTGATTGGGCTAACAGTTTTAGAGTGAATTTTGAGAAATGTAAAATTATTCACTTTGGCAAAAAAATCTAAAAGCTGACTACTACATTGAAAATGAAAAGATTACAGTAATAGATGTGGAGAAGGACCTAGGAGTGTTGGTGAGTTTGTCCTTAAAGTTGCTAGACCAGTTTAAATCTGTAGTTGGTAGAGCTAGTATATTTTAAATTGCATTCTTAGAAATATTAAGATTCGAGATAAAGAGGTTATTTTGCCATTGTATACTGCACTTGTTTGCCCTCACTTGGAGTATTGTGTCCAGTTTTGGGCCCCTCATAAAGTGAAGGAGATAAATATGTTGGAGAGAGGGCAGAAGAAAGCAACCAGATTTATAAACCAGGTCAAAATATGAACTACACAAACAGACTGAAAACACTTAAACTTTATAGCTTACATTGCAGAAGAATTAGGGGTGATCTGTGTTTGGTCCTTAACGTTATAAAAACCTCACCTTATTGAGCTTCTTGGTCTGAATTTAGTTACTAACAAATGTAGTCGATATCATCGATATCAGGCGCTTTGGTTTTGAAAAGCGCATTTTATAAATAAAGTTTGACTTTGACTATGACTAGACCAATACCAGTTAAAAGGTGAGAACTTTAAAACTAACATGAGAAAATATTGGGTCAACCAAAGGGTGGTATCAATTTGGAATAAATTATCCGAAGAAGTTGTGATGAGTACTTCTAGTGAGAGCTTCAAGTCAATCAATCAATCAAACTTAATTCAACCAGGCACAATCACCCTTGAGCAAGCTCATTTACAAGATGGTCCTGGACAATTAGGACATATACAGCTATTGAGAATTAACAGAGTTGCAGAATATATACATGGCACAAATAATCACCAATTACAGCATAACAAGAGGGTTCAGGGCTAAGGGAATACATACAATGCACAACTATCCGTTAATAAATATATAACTGGGTATACAAGGCTTCAACAGTGGAGGGGCTTTAAAAAAACAGCTACCACATCGTTACAAGAAACTGAGAGAAAACAGGGAGGGTGAGTGAGGGTATAACACAAAGAAGGCCCCATGGGTGAAGGAGGAAACAAAAGGGGGTAGGTAAAAGTGTGATTATGAGTATGGACAGAACAAGCAGGGGGGGAAAGGTGGACAGTTTAACAGAAGGTAGACATGAATAAGGCAAAGTGCTAAGGGAGTACCTGTAAGTGCCTAGTGTTTAGGGAGCCACAGGAGATAAATGGAATGTGGTCATCTGCAGCAAGCACACAAGACCCCCAGCTTGAGAGTGAGCAGCCTCCTAAAAGTGTGAGGCCCCGGGAGGGAAGAAATCCTAAGCATCTTTTGTATAGAATTCCAGAAGGAGGGCAGGGAAAAATTAATAGCAGGTGAGCCATGTCGTGTCCTTAGTTTGGGTACCTTAAGGGAGACAAGAGATTAACTCCTTAGACCATACACACCCTTGGTGCACTCAAACAGAATAGAAATATATGTTGGTAGCTTATCGGATGGTGCCTTGTACAGCCACATGAGAGCATTTTTTTGTCTTCTCAAGGTGAAGGAGGGCCAGTCTAATGCCTGATAGAGCAAGCAGTGATGGGTACGCAGTGGCATGTTTAGGATAAATTTCAGGGCATGATGGTAGAAAGTGTCAAGTTTGCATAGTACCTGGTTAGGGCAATGGCTGTAAAGAAGGTCTGCGTAGTCGAGCAATGGCAGAAAAGTAGTTTGGACAAGTCACTTCCTGGCTTCAAGTGTAAGGAGCTGTCTTAGTCAATAAAATATGCCTAGTCGTTGCCTACACTCGAGTTTTTGGTCCCACCTTCTGGGTCTGTGTGGGTGGCTGTTTGTGTTTGTCTGTGTCTGTAGCTTAGTTTTTGGGGATTTACAAGATTTTCTGCTTGGAGTAACTACACCATTCTTGCTCACTACATCTGTGAAGGTCTCCTGGACTGGATTTCTGCAAAACATCACCACCAGGTATTTGCATTTTCAGTTTAAAATCAACTTTTTGGAAGCTATCCCAAGCAAAATAGAAGTCAAGCAACAAAGTCTGACAAACTCAGTGACTCTGAATCCTGCTGGAATCCACATTTTCACCTGGCTTGCTCCTAAGGGATCTATTTGTGGGCTTTTAAACAACCTCTTTAAATAACAAAGGAAGCATAAGGACAAAAGAATTTCACATCCTGCACTTGTACTTGAGTAAGTGTGCCCCAGGCCATCAATGTAATGGGGCTGGGGAGTGCATGCCTGCAAGGTCTTGCATAGCCAAAGTCTCTTGTCAAATCCCTGCCTAACTGTGACCCTGGGTGACCTCTGTCATAAGTTGTACTAGTTGTCTAGATGGCACAAAAAGAAATTGGACTGTGCATTTCTGTGTTTGCTGTTCTGTTCTTTCCCTTAATTAAATCTTACTTGACACTATGTTCATGTCTAACATTGCTGCCCTGCACCACATTCTTATCTTCTTCTTCTTGATCAGTCACTCTGGAAACACTATACCTAACTGGACTCAACCCTGGATCCTTGTGGCTGGAATTAGCCTCCACTACACTATAGGATGGACTTCTGGGGATTATTTTTCCATCTCAAATGGGCCCTGGTCGCATGAAAGTGAATGCAAAATCATTGCATAGCTCCAGAATGGCTACTAAACAAGCATCCAAACTGATTAGAGAGTACCTCCTAAGGCTCGCCCTCCTGCTACTTCTGGTATCAGGTAACATCCACCCCAACCCTGGAGCAGCGTGCCTTATTACAAAGGATAATCACCAGAAACAGGGAACTCTTCACCTGGCCTCTATTCACATTTGCAGCCTCCTGTGCAAAATCGACCTCCTTAAAGCCTGGGTCTTGCTAAACAACCCTGACATACTCTCTGTCATTGAAACTTGGCTATCTCCCAAAATACCAGATGCAGTGGTTGCCAGACCAGGCTACACTACCTTCAGATTGGACAGATCCACTAAGCGTGGTGGTGGTTGTGCTATCTATCTAAAAGACACTCTAAAAGGACTGGTCTTGCCTGTTGCTGACCTTGGGTGTCCCACCCAGGTACTAGTGATTAAAGTGCTACTGGGGGCCCACCACAAGACTCTCACAATCCTATCACTTTACATACCTCCCACCGACCCTACCACTGGTCATAAAGTCCTGGACTACCTGAGAGCCCAAAATCACATCACTGAGACAATATTACTTGGTGACTTCAACATAGACTGGCTGTCTGCCTCCAGTGGCCCCGTAAAGGATGCACTGGCAGTTCTGCACCTTACTCATCTAGTCAGCTCTCCCACTAGAATTAACTATAAGACTGGGACAAGCACCATTCTTGACTGAATAATCTCTAATTGCCCTGACTGTGTCACCAACATAAGTGTGCACCCTGACTCACTCAGTGACCACTCCCATGTTATTTGCAATTGGACCAACAAATTCCATGCCCCACCACCTCTAACTATCTACAACAGAGTGCTAAAACGTGGCCACCTGGAACTCCTAAAAAACACTTGCGCTGTCAGGACTGGTCGCTACTTGACTCCTCTACAGATATTAATGTATCACGCCAACATTTCATCACTATGTTCAATGGTGCCTGTGATGTTCATGCACCCCTCAAGAAAATGAAGGTGTGCAGCACTGTTCAACCCTGGATTACTCCTGGGCTGATAGACAGCATGAAATGGAGGGACCACCTCTGGTACTATGTTAAATCTTCTGGCAAGCTACAGGACTGGCAAGCCTATAAAGCTGCAAGAAACTCCTGCACTCTGGAAATCCATAAAGCAAGAAGCAATCACCACAAGGAGCAACTTACCAGTACCTGGGGTGACAGCAGGAAATTCTGGACAAAAATCAATGATGTTCTGGAGAAAGACCCCCAAAAGGCTCCCACGATGTTAAACCTTGATAGTACCCCCATACTTGACCCACTCACAATAGTGAATACCTTTAATGATGCCTTCACTGGCCTAAGTAGTGTGCTACCACAAGACTTCTTTGATAATACCACCTTAATGGCAGCACATCATCCTGAGACCAAGACAAATCATCACCCCCCCTTCTACTTTAAACATGTCTCAGTGGCCCAGGTCAGGAAACTACTAATCAATGTGCTGGGCAAGTCAAGGCACAGTGGTGACTCTTTAGACTTCAAGCTAATCGCACTCACCATGGAGGAAGTACTTCCACCTATTACTAAATTACTTAACCTCTCTCTAACCCTCTCACAATTCCCACAGGTATGGAAAACAGCCATTGTTACCCCAGTTCATAAATCTGGAGACCATACACTACACAGCAACTATGGGCCTATATCAATCCTCCTACCCCTCTCTAAAATACTCGAACATATTGTTGCCAACCAACTTGTAGACTACCTCGATAGATACTCCCTGCTGTGTGAACAACAGCATGGCTTTCGTAAAGGGCACAGCACCACCACTGCACTCTTAGAATTCACCAGCTACATCCAGCAATCTATTGACCAAGGCAGTCTTGTGGGTGCAGTCTTTATAGACTTAACCAAGGCCTTCAACACAGTTAATCACCTGCTCCTCCTTGAACAACTCTCACAAACTGGTCTCTCCCCAGTTACATTGCCCTGGTTTAGAAGCTATCTTGGGGACAGATCTCAACACGTGAAGATTTCCAGTGCTATCTCTGACCAGAAGCCTGTTCGGTCTGGGGTACCCCAGGGCTCAATCCTGGGTCCACTCCTTTTCAGCATCTTCCTTAATAATCTACCGACTGCCTGCCACCAGTGAACACTGCTCTACGCAGACGATGCTGTCATTTTTGCAAGCCACCCTGACCCTTACCTCCTTGAAAATAATCATCAAAGGCTTCACAGAAGTTGAGCACTGGTTCTGCAACCATAAACTAGTGCTAAACTACAAGAAGACAAAGTCCTGTTGTTCTCCTCAGCCAGAGTTGACATAAAGAGCATGCTCTTACCATCCAAAATTCTCAAGGTGACCGCCCTTGAACAAATACAGCACTTAAGTACCTAGGGGTTACCCTTGATTGTCACCTTACCTGTTCACTGCACATCAAAAATGTTGCCAGAGCCATCAATACCAGGATTGGGCTCCTCTATCGACTGAGAAAGTCTCTAACACCTGAAGCCCTAAATCTTGCTGTCCACAGCTCGGTGCTCTCCTTAATCGATTCTGGCCTTGTCGTTTATGGAACTGCTTCCACCACTGCACTCAAAAGGTTCACTGTGGCACTAAACAAGGCCTGTAGACTCCTAATTAGTGCACCATGCCTCACCCACACCTGAGATGTCTATATGCAGGCTGGGTGGCTCAACTTGCATGGGAGAATTAAATACCATACCTGCTTACTTGCCAAAAAGATCCTCCTTGGACTCATGCCTTTGGGATTAGGATGCTTACTTCACAAATCCACCAAGACCCAACATACATGCACTCATCTTCTGCACTCCTACTAATCCCGATGTGCCAGACCTCCCAATACCAATGCTCCTTTTGTATCAAAGCACCATATTGGTTAAATGGCCTCCACAATGGTTTGGCTAACCTTACTAGTCTCTGTGAATTCAAACTCAAACTTCGTCAGCACATCCTAACTGAAAACTCCTGTGATTGCACCATTTAACATCCTTGTCCCTCTTCCTGGGACCTCACCCCCCACTGTTCTGTCTACTTCTCTTGCCGTCTCACTCTCCTCTCCCTTGCTGCCCTCCCATCTCCCCCTCTTTTTCTCCCCCCCACTGTCTTCCTTGCTTTTCGTCCCTTACTGTCCTCGCTGCTACTTGACAATGCCGCCTGGTTGCTCTCCCCTTCCTTGATCTGGTTCCCCTCCTAATTCCCTCCTCTTCTCACTCCCTGCCTTGAATCACGCGCTAAACTAATGTGTATTTATTTGCTGTTCTCTTATTCTGTATTTTGTCATACAAATTGCTTAACTGTTTGTGAAATCAGTCTGTTTTCCATTATGGATCTGTACCCCTCTATTGATGTGGAACTTTTGTAAATGAGCTACTTGGCGCTCAAAGGTACTTGTAATCCTAGACTGAATAAATAAATAAATAAATAAATAAATAAATAAATAAATAAAATAAAGCTTTTTGATAGCTCATTAAGGTGAGCCATGAAGTTGAGCCTGTCATCCAGCCAGACTCCCAGGTACTTGAACTTGTCCACTAGTTCCAAGGCTTCGCCAAACAACGTATAAATCTGGAGGCTAGGAGGTGGTCCTGAGTTGTGGGAGGCATGTGATGAGATAATCATAGCTTTGGTCTTTTTGGCATTAAGCAGAAGTTTGAGCTTTATTAAATTGTGTTGAAGGATGTCAAGCTCAACTGAGCTCCTCGTGGCTAATGTCTAGGAGGGGTTAATGGTATAGAGTACTGTATCATCAGTGAATAAATGGACGATACCTGTGTGAATGTGGAGTCTATATGGTTTATGTAGATTGCAAAGAGAATGGGGCCCAATATGGAACCTTGTGGCACACCACACGGCATGGACTTTAGTGGGGACATCTCCTCTTGATCTTTAATCTGTTGTATTCGGTTGGTGAGATAAAATTCAAACCACTTTAGGGCAGTGTTGTTTAGGCCGATACTACTCAAGATGTTAAGTAAAATGGGATGATCCACTGTATCGAACACCTTACTAAGATCTAGAAATAGGGAATAAATATACTGTTTAGTGTCAGAGCAGTTTCCAGTCATTGGAAATTTTGGCAAGAGCAAATACAGTGCTGTGTTTGGTCTAAAACCCAATTGTGGAGGTTTAGAATGTTTTCAGTGTCAAAGTACTCCTAAGTTGAGAATTAACAAATTTTTCCAGGATCTTTGAAAGGATTGGAAGAAGGAGATTGGATAGTAATGGTTCAGGTCGGTAGCATCCCAGACTTGAAAAGAGGAATGATGTGTGCTACTTTCCAAATTGGTAGTAACGCCGATCGGCCAAGAAACTATTGAAAAGGTGGACGATTGGAGCTGTCAGGTGATAGCCAAGTTTAAAAATAAACGGTTCTAAGAAATCAGCGCCAGCACTCTTTCTGTGTCCAGAGACAGTAGGAGATCCTCCACCTGTTTAAACATTACTGGATGGAAGCAAAGAAGGAACAACTCAGATTAGCGGTGGTACCATGGCTAGGGCCATCACTGGCATCACTGCAGACACTCACTTTACTGGCAAATGAGACATCGAACGCAAAGCCTGCTGTGGCAAAGTGGCTATAAAGCTGTTCAAGGATGTCCATCCTGTCCATGTAAGAGACATCTCCTACCACTATCTTGGCAGGCAGGGTGAGGCTGACGAGTGACCTTCTACCTCGCTTAGAAGTTTTCAAAATTTGGCAGAGCAATTTTATTTCCTTCGAGAGTGGACTGGAAGTAGTGTGACTTCTCTGTTCTAATGAAATTGGTGCAGGTGTTCCTGGCTGCCAAAAGGCCAGCCAGTCAATGTCCAATTTTGTTTTTCGTGCCTCTTTCATAGAACATCCTATCCTGAGCTTTCTTAGTGTAGGTGTAACCTCTCTGTCACCCGGGTTACTAGAATCCACTTAGATCTAGTGGCAGGCAGGAAAGACAGTTTGTGAGACACCAGTTAAATGGGTTTCACACTGTCTCACTCTGTCCTCAGTCTCAGCTGAGCTGGAGGATGACATCATTTAGAATTCTCACAGCAGTAAAAGCCACAGTGGAACGTTGCAGCTGGGAGTTAGGTTAGGAATGTTGGGGTTTTCAAAGTAGTCTGTGGTAGTCTAGTGGGAGACTCAGTGGAGGGAGGAGGTGTGCTGAAGTTGGCAGTCCCTCATAGCCCAGCTCTGTAATAGAGCTACCAAAGGAAGAGGGTGTGTGTTCTTGCCCTAGACAAGGACACCAAAGATCACAAGAGAAGTGATTGAGTCTGTTCCCTGGTTTGTTCCAGTGCCCCATTCCCTGAGATGGATGGGGGGGACAAGACCAGCTTTTCAGGGGCAATCCCCTGGCCCTGCTGGAAGAAGGAAAGCTGCCTGAAGAGAAGATTTGTGCTGAAGCAAATAAACAAATCAAAACAAAAGAAAAGCCAGCATGGTTCTCAAAAGAGGTGGCGGTGAAGGTTAGGGAGAAAAAGATAGCATTGAGGAAGTATAAGGAAACACAGAAGGAGCAGGGCAGAGAACTGTACCAGTTAAGGCAGAAGGAAGCAGGGATGGTAGTCAGAATAGCAAAGGCCCAAACTGAGGAAAAGATAGCCAACTAGGTTAAGAAGGGGATAAAACCTTTATAGGTACATCAGGAGTGTAGAAAGACAAGGAGAGGGATAGTGAGGCTGAATAGAATGGACGATGGGTGGGCAGACAGGGACAGTGAAAAAGCAGGGATACTGAATGAATACTTCTGTTCAGTATTCACAAAAGAGGAGGTGGGGAGGTGCCTAATCCAATTAACAGAAGCACTCTGGATAGGGGGGTCGATCCCAGTCCTTTCACTGAAGAAAGGGTTCTGAAAGAACTCCTAAAACTGAAGGTGGACAAAGCAATGGGGCCAGATGGAATTCACCCCAGAATTCTAAAAGAATTAAGCAGATAACTAGTGACACCACTGACTACCCTTTTTAACAAAACATTGGAGGATGGTGTGGTACCTGAGGACTGGAGGAAGGCAGAAGTGATTCCCCTTCACAAAAGTGGGACCAAGACAGAGGCAGGAAGCTACAGACCTGTCAGTTTGACCTCTGTGGTAGGGAAAGTGATGGAATCACTTCTGAAGGAAAGAATTGCTGAGTACCTAGAGGCCAGTGCGGCACAGGACCCAAGGCAGCATGGGTTCACAGTGGGAAGGTCATGTCAGATGAATCTAGTTGATTTCTTTGACTGGGTGACCAAAGTAGTAGACCAGGGAAGGGCTGTGGACATGGCCTACCTAGACTTTGGCAAGGCACTTGACACAGTCCCACACAAAAGATTAATAGTCAAATTAACCAGCCTGGGAGTGGGTCCCAGGGTGGTAGCCTGGGTAAAAGATTAACAGGACACAGAAGGTTATTGTAAATGGAGTCCACTCTGAAGAAGGAGGGGTTACTAGTGGGGTACTGCAGGGTTCAGTACTGGGTCCAGTCCTTTTTGATGTCTTTATAAGTGACATTGCAGAGGAACTGGAAGGAAAAGTATGCCTCTTTGCAGATGACACAAAGATCTGCAACAGGGTTGATATACAAGGAGGCATAGAAAGGATGAGAAGGGACTTGGCAAGGTTGGAGGAATGGTCAGAAGTATGGCAGCTTGGATTCAATGCAAAGAAGTGCAAAGTAATGCACCTGGGAAACAAAAACCCAGGGGAAGATTACACAATGAGGGGAGGTAGTAACAACAACAAAAATGGAAAAGGACCTGGGGGTAATCATATCAGATGACCTTAAGGTTGGCAAGCAATGTGAGAAGGTGGTAAGGAGGGCTGGGGGGATACTGGAATGTATAGGGAGAGGCATCACCAGCAGAAAACAGGAAGTTGTTATCCCCCTGTACAGACAGTTGGTGAGACCCCATCTGGAGTACTGTGTCTAGTTCTGGAGACCCCATCTCCTCAAGGACATAGACAGGATGGAGGCAGTTCAGAGAAGGGCAACTAAAATGGTGCAGGGTCTACAAGACAAGCCATATGAGGAAAGACTAAAGGAGCTTAATATGTATACCCTTGAGGAAAGGAGGGAGAGGGGGGGACATAATAGAAATGTTTAAGTACCTCAGTGGAATCAACAAAGTCCAAGAGGGTAGCATCTTTCAGAAAAAGAGATGTGCAAGAACAAGGGGACACAATTTGAAGATAGAGGGGGGACAGCTCAGGGGCAATGTGAGGAAGTATTTTTTCACAGAGAGGGTGGTGGATGCATGGAACAGCCTTCCTGAGGAGGTTGGGGGTCTAAAATTGTGGGAGAATTCAAGAATGCATAGGACAGAGATAAGGCAATTTTGTGGGGTTAAGAAGAAATAGGCTGTTGGTTAAATAGGATCTGCAGCTTATCATCTGGTAGAGAAATGGGCAGACTAGGTGGGCCAAGCGGTCCTTATCTGCTGTCAAAGTCTATGTTTCTATGAGGTACCAAGAGTGTGTTTTTCCTGTGAGAGAAGCCCCTGGGGCACCATGCAACCATGGTGAGTCTGCTCAGCCAGAGAGCCTATGTTTTTACCGAGACAGTTGTGTAAAGTATCTGCTACTGTAGGGTCAGGAAAGGACAATCAAGTACAATTCTTTAAGTTATGTGTATGGTTTGAAATGCATCTAAGCAGTGGGGGTCTGCAAGGATGGACATAGCCACTTAAAGAATGTTGCAAGTCAGTACACCAGTTACCTAGAAAGCAGAATGTTAAATGTGATATACATTTCGAGATAGCATTCTATAAACAGAGAGTTCAAAGGAAAGGTGTTAGCTCCAAATGAATGGCCAGGTATGGATTTGGGGCAGAGGTTGGAGACCCCCATCTGAAGTAACCAGATTTACCTCACGGATTCACCTTTGGGCACATATAGCTTTCTCCCAGGCACTTGGCCAGTGTCTGCATAAAGTACCCAGATGTGGGATTAAGGATATGTGTTTTCCTTTAGAGCTAGGAAGTGCTCATGGGTGGTAGAGGGAGCCACCACCAGAAAATCCATGACATATGGAAATGTGTACTACTGCTGGCTGAGTGCCATGCCAGGGAATCCAAGAGAGAGAGAGAGAGAGAGAGTACCAGTTCGGGCTGAGAGCCCAGTGTGTTCAAAACCTGAGGGTTGTGTGATGATGAAGAAGATGTATTCTGACCTCTACAGATCTGCATATCCAGTGAGTGTAGCCCTGTGGGGGTCCATCTTGCTTTGTATTCTTGTGTTAAAGTGAATAAAAGCCCCACTATAGAATCCTACTCCTGGTTTGGATATTTTCAGTTCTTGCTTCCTGTGTCCAGAATTACTTGGGTGCCCCTGTTCAGAAGTTCAAACCTAGCCCTGATGCCATGCGAATGTTTTCTCCCCGAACTCAGGCTAGCCAGGTAATGGGTTACAAAATGGAGGCACCAGGAGCTAATGACTAATAACATCACACAGGTGAGAACCAGTCGGGTGACTTTTCCTGGATTTGATCTTCCTAAGTGGAGCATGATTGTCGATCACCTTCAAACCAGGATCTGGAATATATTATAGTCTTCTGTGACCAAGGCTGCCAGATAAAATCCTGCCAGTTATATTCCTAGATCTGCCAGGAAGGCAGGTTGACAGAGGTGTGTTAGACTTCGTTTTAGTTTAAATGTGGAAGTAGGAGACTGGTAAGTGGAGCTTCTAATACAGGCGGTAGCACAGTGGTCACTCAGGTCATTGTGGGAAGACCCCTGCATGGGAAATATTGTGTGGCTTGTTAACAAGCATAAGATCCAGTAGTGAACTACGCTCGGGGATTTCTGATAGGACGGGTATTCTCGGGGTAATCTGTTAGCCCAAGCCCATCACAGAACTCATTGATTTTATTGGAGCAGGCATCATTCCAGTTGAGATTAAAGTACCCCATTATTATGTATTCTAAATTTGCTTTTTCCAACAGGGCGTGGAGGTGACCCAGTATGCCAAGTCTAGCAGAGGGGGGCCTATAGCAAACAGATAGTAGGAGGGCCACACCAGGAGACAGGGTTAACTTCAGGGCAAGGCAATCAAATTCCTTGGGCATGGAGGTGTGAACAATGTCAGAGACAGTTAATTTGTTTTTAGTATAGATAGCAACTCCACCACCCCTTGTAGGCCTGTCACACTTGAATAAGTTATAACCATGGATATTAACCATGTTGTCAGGGATATTGTTCATGAGCCATGTCTCCAAGAATATAGCTATATCTGGGGATGTATGTAGTACCCAGGTTTGAATCATGTCAAATTTTTTAGGCAAGCTGCAGACATTCATGTGTAGAAAACTAAGACCCTTTAGCTGAGGGAGGTCCAAAGGTGCATCTATAGAAAGCGGTGGACCGGGGTTTAATTCCACATTTCCTGAACAGAGTAGAAGAAGAACTAGTATTTTCCTGAGGCAGCTTATAATCGTTTTCAACATGAATTTCTTTTGATGCTTGGTATGCAAGCTTTTATGAGTTACATTATTAAGGTCGGCAGTACAGCAAGAGAGGGACAGGGCATATATCACCACTGTAACCTGAATGAGGAAAAATAAATAAGTATGGATGGTGGGTCTGGACTGAAGAGAAGATGTGGTGAGCATATGGGGGTCAGTGCCTTTGGTGTAGGTTGAATAATGAGCTAGCACCATCCCATACAAATCTTCATACTTGAGCGTATCTTACTGGAAGGTAGCCCCCATTCATTTAACATCAAGGTCATATGGGAGGAGTAGGATGCAGCCATAGATAAAGATAATTGTCAGTGGAGCCATTAGATTAGAATAGACAAGGAGGGCAGGCTTGCGGCGGCAGCTTCATACGGGGAGCAGTATCCCTATAAGTGAGGAGACAGCTTATATCATAGACCAGTGGGCAGAGGGGAGGAGTGGTTAGCTCCCTGCAAGAGTATTTAATTAAGGTAGGAGGTGGGGGTGAGACGGGGGGCTGAAAAATCAGCTACTTCTCGATAAAATTAGAAAGGCAGCAAGCAGTAGCTGGTGGCAAGTCTAAGAGTTATAAAGTGCCAGATTCAAATGTTACAGTGCCAAGCAGCAAAAAGCATGGCTTGAGTCAGTCCTGGGCACCTGGCAAGCCCCACTGCAAGCAAGGGAACTAGCTAGGGGAGCCAATAGCATCCGGAATGCAGCCTTGAATGTCCAATTGAAAACGTCTTTCAAGTAAAAAGTAGGTCTGAGGCTCAAAGGTTCGTACCTGTGGTGCTGGTGGCAGGCAGGCCGGCTGGCAGGGAACGTCTTGGGCCATGGTGTTCAGGAGACCTCAGCGGGCTGTTCCTAACAGGAAGAGAGAGGGGAGCAGAGTTAATTTATTTTAAGGGGACCCACACAGGGTAGACTATGTAGGCAGGCATGGTAAAGAAGGACAAAGACATGGGAGTGGTATTCAGCTTCAGTACAGTTTAGGAGACAGTGGAAATGGCACCAACCAAATCCACAAGTGAAGTGAAGGGAGGCTTTAAGCAAATGAAAGTGGACTAGGGGATAAGATGGCGGTGAAGGGTCCTACTGGTGAGAGACTTGAACAGAGGGTAACACATACAGCTTAGGCAGTGCTAGTCAAGCAATCAGTGTGAAACATGCAGGGGAATTCAGAGGGGAGAGAGAGAGAGAGTGAGAGAGAAAGAGGGAAGGGGTCTACAATTCACTTCGCTTCACAGTTCCACAGTAGAAATGCAATTTCACATCTAAGTAAGCCTAGCACAGTCTAGCCTTGTGACAATAATAGAAAAAATGCAATTTCCATAATTCACTTCACAATCGCACAGTAAAAATGCAGTTAAGCATCTATAAAGCCTAGCGCAGTCTAGCCTTGTTATAAATAAATGGTAAAATATGCAGTTTCCCCAACAAAATGGCCTAACACACTCTAACTTGTTGCAATACCAATTTTAAGGACCACAATAAGCACAAACATGGAGTGTGTGCCAAAAAATCATCTACTTCTCTATAAAATTAGCAAAGGCAGCAAGCAGCAGCTGGCGGCAAGTCTAAGAGTTATAAAGCACCAGATTCAAATGTTACAGTGCCAAGCAGCAAAGAGCACAGCTTGAGTCAGTCCCGGGCACCCGGCAAGTCCCACTGCAAGCAAGGGAACTAGATAGGTGAGCCAATATCGTCTGGAATGCAGCCTTGAACATCCAATTGAAAAATCAGCTTTCAAGACGAAGTAGGTCTGAGGCTCGAAGGTTCATACCTGTGGTGCTGGTGGCGAGTGGGCAATCCGTCAGGGAGCATCTTGGTCCATGGTGTTCAAGAGCCCTCAGCGGGCTGTTCCTGTGGTGCTGGTGTCCTTGGACAATGAGATGGGTAATAAAACATTTGAAATCTGGTAATCCTCTTGGTCAAGTCTTATGTGGCCCTTAGGCTATGACTCGTAACCTGTATGACTCTATGAATCTATGAAGCCTGGCTCAAGGAGCAAAGAGGTGGGGAGGGGGTAAGGGTACAAAACAAATATTTATATTTACTCGAAGTTCTGGGGAGAGGTGCTAGGCTTATGCTAGGTCTAACTGTCGCTGGGGGCCCCAATAACAATTCACACTAGAAATAGATTGAATAGCCACTACTGAAAACTGAAATTGTGAAGTATGGCTTTATTCACACAAGATGGTAAGCAGAACAGGGTGGTTCCCCAAGATTGTCATTGCACACAGGTGAGGCATGCAGAAACTCTCTTTCTCAGAACACAACATGGGCAATCTGTACATTTTCTGGCAGCACAGAATGTGAACCACTGTCCATCCCTTTGTTTAAGGATCTCTAGACATTTTACTTCCCACACTGTTACCGTCCACCTCTTTCCCAGGGTTATACTGGACATTAGTTTTCCTAGAGTTCTATTACATGGTGGTTGCCACATACTCAAACACATCATCCTGCTCAATGAGCTAAGATAACATTTCGAGAATCATGCACCCTTCCAAGACCAGTTAGCCCTGACTGGAAATTCAGATGAGGCCACCCACCCCAGTCTCAGCCAGCCTCTACCATCCCTTTGGGTTTTGCAAATGACCCTCCACCCTTCATAAGGTGCTAGAGGCACCCACAGTTAAATTTGAAACATTCAACACATATTTGTGGTGAGGCTGGGGCTCTGCCTGGTGTTCTCTAGCCTTATCCTGGGCACATATACCAGTAGTAGCCACCCAAAAACATTTGTTAGTCTCTGTCTGTGTACTTACAGTTTGGTTTCACTTGACATGCAGACATCTGATTGAAATAAACACTTGTATATAGCTCTCTCGAGATGGCCATAGCGCTGCTCCACTCTTCGCAGCAGTTCTGCATTAGGTCCATGTTTGTAACCTTTTAAAACTTGCAGTACTTTTTTAAACTGAAATGAAGAATGAAACTTACATTTAATTTGTACTTGGATTAACGAATCAAAGCCAAAAAGCTTCTCTGTCTTGGATGTTTGGCTGTAAGTACATGCCAGTCAGCATTTCAAGTGTTTACGTCATATAAATCTTTTTTATGTTTGTTTGACCACAAGCCACGCAAGGGATTACTGGTAAATTAAACCTATACTATTTTTGACTGTGCTCTGACACCAGAAGCAAAAATACTTTTTGCTTTCAAATGATGGTGTCACTTGGTTCCTGCTTTTGGGCATACTGGTTTCTGTGCGGACTTAGGGAAGGTTACTGGCAGAGCCATACTGAGAACATCTGCAAACATCTACAAACAGGAGGAGAATGCCTGAGATTACAATAGCACACGGTGTGCTGATAGGCATGTTTGACAGTTTCAAAAGGTATGTCATTGTTGCCCAGAAGGGTTTGGGGTGGTTATTTTGTCATCTGGTACCCCAATTTACTGTACTTAGTGGAGCGCCTTTTTTGACTTTACAGGGAGCATATATCATCAGAGTTGGAGAAAATGAGAGGGGGGGGTCTGCGGGACGAGTCCCCAAATCGAGATGAGAAGCGTCCCAATGTAATGTCAGAAGGACTCAAGTAGAGAGACCGAGTTAGCCTCCTAGAAATACCTATACACCTGCACCAATATATTTTGAGAACGCTGAATCACCCACTAATGGTAAAATACAATGAGAGGCCAACAAACAATACTTTCTTTCAGGGATGGCCATGAAAACTCTTTATATCAAGAGTATTCTTAACTGTCTGCTTAAGAAGAGACTCAATGTGTGGATTAAAAGTTGAACGGATGAGGTAACTCAGAAACTGTTTCACTTTGTGCAACTTTCTGATACAATTGCAGTTCATTATGGCACTATTTGAATTGGGTACTGGATGCTGATTCTATTTGCCAACTAGTATATGAAAATGAATGTTCCGTCTGCAATTTTAATTTGTTGTATTACTTACTTGGTATGAAAGAACAGAAGAAGGCCAGAGCCCATCGAGACTGTTCTCCACACTATGTGGGACATTATTTAACTATTATCCCTCAACCAAATATATAATTTGTTTTTAAAGACAGTGGCACTAGTTGCCTCTACCAGTTCTTGTGGCAAGGTGTTCCATGAAACCATATGTTTGTGCTTGTTCATTATATGTGTGGACTCTAAAGGGTTTAATGCTAACAAAATGATGTTATTTATTTTGATGTAGCCACTGACTTTAGAAAGGCTTTAGAAGTTGATTTCAGATTTCATGCAGAGTGCAACCTAGAAGAATATAAAATATGGTACAGGCTGGCAATTTTTCTAGAAAAATCTATCTGGAATTGAGAGCTATAAACACACTAGAATTATATCAGAGATCAGAGGCGAGATCAGAGAAAAAATATCCTGTTCTCTAAAGAGACCTATTGCTGATTCTACTGAGTGTGAGGTACTTAGTCTTAATGCTAGATCCTTAAACCAGGTCAAAATGGCTGAACTTGAGGCTATGTGCCGTTTGAATAAATACAGACTTATTTCCATTACTGAAACTTGGTGGGACCCGACACTACTTGGATCCGCATATTCCTGGGTATAAATGATATCATAAGGATCGTCAAGGCCAGTTGGGGGTGGGGTCTGTCTCTATGTTAGGATGACATAGTCTCATTCCAACTTCCCTTACCAGTAATATTGAAACTATTTGGGTAAATATCCAGTTTAAGGGTTATCCACAACTGTTGGTAGGGACATGTTATAGGCCTCCATCATCCAATTTAGAATATTCTATGCCTGCACAAGGAGATTTCTGATATGACTTCTAAAGGAAATATCCTTGTCCTGGGTGACTTTAATATGCCCTCTATAAATTGGAATTCCTTAACCGGTAGTTCGCAGGCCGAGAAAGACTTAATAGTACTCATAGTAGATCTGGGATCTGAATAAATTATTACGGAACCTACACGAGGAGTTAATATTTTGGACTTAGTTATTACTAATATAGGGAGTCTAATATCTAAGGTTTTCATTGGTGCCCCATTAGGATCAAGTGATCATTATTCAATTTCCTTTTCCTTGTTATTCTGTCAATATATTTCAAACTTTTCAGAATTCAAGAATTATAATATTGCTAACTTTAACACCATTAATGATCAAATAAATTCAATTTCTTGGGATGCAACACTATCTCCTCTCTCCCTGGAGGAATCCTGGGAATATTTTAAATCTTCTGTTTATTACTTAGAAGATTTACACGTCCCTATCATAAACAAGCATTTGTCAATGCCGAATGTTTGCTTGCTGGCATTGGCAGTGGTAGTGTAGAAGTTACAGAGCTGCGTAATAGGAATGACAGTGAAGTATTGAACTGAAGCCAACCCCACCACCACCCTGCAGAGAGTGACAGGCATTGGGGTGTGCATTTGGGTCGTCAGGCATAACGGCCACGCCATTTCACCACACCCCACCCTGCAGACACTGACAAGTGTCACGGTGTTCCTTGGGGTCTTTGGCCCTTATGCACACCCCATTTCATTAGGAAATACGGTGAGATGGGTGCGATACAAGAGAATGGGGTGAACTTTGGGGCCGAAGAGTCCAAGGCATATCTCGATGCCTCTCACTGGCTGCAGGGTGTGTAATGGTATGAGCATCACAGGCAAGAATCCCAAGTCACACCCCTGATGCCTGTCATTCTCTGCAGGGTTAGGCGTTATGGTTGGAAACCCTAATACCTCAGGCATTCATTGGTATTTTCACTCCAAATTTTCAACATGTTTTTTTGTGACCCCACCTCATGAACAGGGGGAATATCAGTTTGTTAGCCCAAAGCTGCTTATGCACAGTGACTACGGCATTTAGCACCACAGGTGCAAAAACATTCCGAACAGGATGTAAAAAATGACACTGTACTGTTCATGGGGAGGTGTAAAAAATGGCAATGTTGCAAATCTGCAGTAAAAATATTTAAAAAATGGTGAAGTCACGCGCACATAGAAACTGTGTAATGCACCGTAATATAATTAGGTTGGGATTTTTACAGCAGATTATCAACTCAGGCATTTTGGTGCCTCCGATCATGAACAGTGTCACTGTGATTTTCTTTATCTGTGCCGAACAATGATTTCCCACAGCGACCACGCATCTCTGCGCTGAAAGTGTGAAAACACACTTCAGCCACGTTGTGAAAAATGACAGCTGTACTGTTCATAAGGAAGTGTGGAAAAATGCCACTGGTGAAAATCTGGACTGAAAATATTACAAAGTCATGAACTTACGATGGTGCATGGAAACTGCGCAATGCTCACTCGTAACACAGTCATTTTATGGACTTTTGTCACCAGATTTTCAACATAGCCATTGTAAGACCTCTGCTCACGAACAGTGTAACTGTGATTTTCTTAATCTGTCCTAAACATTGCTTTCATACACCAAGAGCACCATTGTGCGCTACATGTGCGAAAACACATTTTGGGCGACATATGAAAAACTGCAGCTGTACTGTTCATAAGGAAGTGTAATAAAATGGCAATGTTGAAAATCTGGAGTGAAAATATTAAATTCGCAAACTTACGAGCATGCATAGGAACTGCGCAACTGCAGCTGATAAAACAGTCATTTAGGAATTTTTCTACGAATTTTCAACATAGCCATTTAAGACCTTTGCTCATGAACAGTGTCACTGTGATTTTCTTAATTTATCCGTACATTGATTTAGCACACCGACTGCGCCATTGTGCGTTACATGGGTGGAAACACGTTTTGGGTGAGATGTGAAAAATGACAGCTGTACTACTCATAAGAAGATAAGAAGGTGTGGTAAAATGGCAATGTTGCAAATGTGGAGTGAAAATATTGAAAATTCACAAACTTACGAGCTTGCGTAGGAACTGCGCAACGCACGCTCGTAAAACAGTCATTTTTAGGAATTTGTTCACTAAATTTTCAACATAGCCATTTTAAGACCTCTGCTCATGAACAGCATCACTGTGATTTTCTTAATTTGTTCCGTACATTGATTTCGCACACTGACTGCGCCATTGTGCGCTACATGGGCCGAAACACATTCTGGGTAAGATGTGAAAAATGAGAGCTATGCTACTCATAAGAAGGTGTGGTAAAATGGCAATGTTGAAAATCTGGAGTGAAAATATTGAAAATTCGCGAACTTACGAGTCTGTGTAGGAACTGCGCAATGCACGCTCGTAAAACAGTCATTTTTTGGAATTTTTGCAGCAAATTTTCAACATGGGGTTTTTGGGACCCCTTCTCATGAACGATGTCACTGTCATGGCATTATTCAAGCCCAAAGGGTGATTTCATGCAGTGACTGCGAAATCACCCTTGGCCCGAATAACGCCATGACAGTGACATCATTCATGAGAAGGGGTCCCAAAAACCCCATGTTGAAAATTTGGTGCAAAAATTCCAAAAAATGCCTGAGGTATGCAATAAAGTTGAAAAAACCCTATCTAGCCCATTATAAAGCTTACCGGCATTTCCACAGTTCGCGGTCGGCTTTGAAGAGTGCAGACGTGTTCCCAGTCCACCGAAGATCGTCGCGCCGAGCTCCGGAGGTAAGTATGGGGTGAGGGGGGTGTGGGGAGGCAGGGTGCGCAGTGGGTGGGTGTGGGTTGTGGGAGGGGGCCAGGGAGACTACGTGGGACTGTTTTTCTTTACAGGTTTTTTTTATTTTAAGCGGCGGGGCGTTTGCCATGCTGGGGTGGGCTCCCAGCATGGCACAAGAATGTTGGCGGGTGTTCAACTGACAGGAGGTTGGGCACCCGTCAGCAAGCATCACTTGCCATGCTGGGGTGGGCTCCCAGCGTGGCACCTTGTACTCGGGGAGGGTGAAGCCGGACGGATTGGGCACCCCATCAGCGATAGCATGGGGAGGAGAGACAGTGAAGCAGGCGAGGGTTGGGCACCCCGTCGGCTATTCCATCAGTTGCCACGCTGGGGTGGGCACCCAGCGTGGCATTTAGGAGGCTTTGGGGGAGCAGCACAGCCGATGGGGGATTGAGCACCCCGTCGGCTATAGCGCTGTGTGCATGGGGGCAGCACGAAGGCGCATGTGCAGGCAGTGTGTGTAGGGGGAGCTGCGCATGAGCAGGCGATATCTTATCACTGCTCACTCAAGCGTAGCTCCCCCTTTCAACTGTATGCCACTGCATTTTGGAGCTTGTCATAGACAGCTCCAGCATGCATTTGCTTACAGGTGCCGCACCTGCCAACACACTGACTGAATTGGAGGAGGAGGTGACACACCTCCAAAATCTCGGATGATGGCACTATGTTTCTTGCACATGCATGCAAGCAAACATAAAAAGTATAATAAAAAGGGGGAAAATACCCCTGTGGTTCAATAAAACTATCAAAGTATTAATTAAGGATAAACAAAGGCTTTTTTCACGTGTAAAGAACAGTGAGGGAGATGCTAAAGAATTATTATTTATTCAATACAGGAAAACTTTAAAATTGCTAAAGCATGCTATTTTACAGTCTAAAAAGAAACTTGAGTTTCGTTTGGCCCACACCAAAGACAGTTATAAATCATTATTCTCCTATCTTAATAACAGAAAAATGAATAATAGGTATATGGGGCCCTTATGTGTAAATAACACAATTATAACCACTGATAGGGACATAGCTGATACATTTAATAAGCAGTTTTGTTCCTTTTTTACAAAGAAAGAAGTTCCTAAATTCTTTAGGAAATTAGATAATTTTCTTCCCTCCTATACTATTATTAAAGATGATACACTAGAAGCAATTTTGTCTTTAAAACCTAAGTCTAGTCCTGGACCAGATAACATCAATCCCAGATTCTTACTTGAGGCAGCTGTTGCTATTACTAAACCCCTATCAATCATTTTTAATAAATCTTTATGTGAAGGAGTCATCCCTCATGATTGGACAATGGCTACGGTCATTCCAATCTTTAAGAAAAGCAACCATTCCAAGCCAGAAAACTATCGTCCGATAAGTCTAACATCTGTTATAAGTAAACTTATGGAGAAAATTATTAAGAAATTGCTAGATTATGAATCTATCTTGGGTAATATAATTGATGTTACACAACATGGTTTCAGACAAGGATATTCTTGTACCACTAACCTGGTATCTTTTATAAACATATCAGTACGGTTTGGATAGTGGTATTCCTATGGATGTAATCCTTCTTGATTACAGTAGAGCATTTGATAAAGTCCCCATGATATCCTGCTTGACAAAATGGAAAAATGGGTTTTCTCATTATATAGTCAAATGGGTGTCAGGATGATTGAATAAAAGACAACAGCAAGTTAGAATAAATGGCACGCTTTCAGGCTCTGAGCGTCACCACTGGGGTTCCGCAGGGATCTGTGCTGGGACCAACCCTATTTAACATCTTTATTAGAGACTTGCAGGTTGGCCCTAACAATGTTCTCTCGAAATTTGCTGATGACACCAAGTTAGGAGGCTCTGTTCTTACATTATTAAATAGAGAATCCATGAGAAATAATTTAAAATCTATCGAAGAATGGGCAGTCTTAAATAAGATGACACTTAATTCAGATAAATGCCATGTCTTACATTTTGGTAAGAACAACCCCAAGCAGATTAATTTATTAAATAATGTTCCCCTACATGTGTCACTGTTAGAGCGAGATCTTGGGATTATTATTAATAATAAACTATCTTCTAATGATCACTGTACGATGATAGCTAGGAAAGCGAATACTATGCTCACTCAGATTCAACGTTCATTTGTATCAAGGACCCAGGAATGTGTTATTCCCTTGTATAGGGCTTTTCGTGAGGCCCCATCTGGACTATGGGTCTCCCTTCTGGAATCCATATTTAAAGCAGGATATTGATAAAATGGAGAGGGTTCAGAGGAGAGCTACAAAAATGGTCCCATATCTATCTAAATTGGACTATAGGGGAAGACTAAAGGTTACCAGGTTACATTCACTCTATACAAGATGCACTAGAGGGGATCTTCTCCTTTTATATAAAATTCAGAATTCCCAGGAGTTAATGCATCAATGTGGCTTAAATTTTTCCACTAGTTGGACCTCTCCTCGGTACTATAACAAACAAATCATTGTTTCAAAAACAAAAACAACTAAAAGGTTAAATTATTTCACTGTAAGAACACCCAGAATTTGGAATCTGCTTCCTCAACATTTAGTAGATAGTAGTTCTAATATAATTTTTAAGAAAGGGTTGGATTGTTGGTTAGAGTATAATAATCTCAAGGTATAATTATCCCACCATGGTGGTGGGGGACAATCTCGATGGGCAGTAGCCTCCTTTTGTCCTCTGAAACCAAGTAAACCAAGTAAATATCAAGGGTTGATGAATATATAGCCTTTACAAGAATATTCTATAGCATAATATGAGTAGGGATTTCATTGAAGGGTTTGTAACCATGCTCTCAAGTATTTTAAGTGGCCATAATGAGCCATTTTGTAGGGAGATGATACTTGAGTCACGCTACTAGGGCCGACCTCGGAACTCCGGTGCAGCATGGGCAACAAAGTAATTTGGTATGTAACTGTGGGTCCAGGTCTTTGATCTGGTAATTGTAGCACATAGTACAGTTAAGTAAAGGTGTACAATCTGAGATCCATTTAAGAGGCATATGGAGCAGCATGCACTGCAGGGTATGCCCTTGGGACCCAGGGCTGGGACCATGCCAGCAGTACAGGTGGGTGCTAACCAGGTATTGGGACAGTGACCCAGTAATTCATGCATGATTTAAAATAGTTCCTAATGCTGACAGCTAGATTTCAGAGCAGGGCTAAGTAGCTAGGATGCAAATTTGTCTACTGTATAGCACTTTAAGGGTTCACAAACGAGGAAGACACAGTTGTAAGTGCACGCAATCCTCAGGAAAACTTGGGAAGCCTGTTTTCTATAAAATATTACTGTTGATCACATTGGGATTATGACTGAATCAAACAATAGAAGTAAATTGAGAGAAAGAAGATCTAGAGAGTTTTTTATAAATTACAAACATATAGGAAGTGCGATCAATAGCTTATTCTAGGTAATGCTTTATTAAAGTTGAATTTAGGCACTTGGAATGATGTCACAGGGCCCGATTCTAGAAAGGTGGCACAAGTTGCCACTGAATGCAACCTGCACCACCCAAAACTGCGACATTGGCCCTGCACCCTATTCTAGAAGGGGCAGAGTCTCCACAGCAAAGTTCTGCGATTTGCGACATGCGGCAAGGTACACCGTACAAAGGCGTACCTGGCCAGCATGTCGCAACCTGCTGCTGAAGGTCGCAAGTGCACCCCCCACCCGTGCCCTGACCCCCGGGGTCACCCACCGCATATGCGGCACTACAAAACTGTACAGTACTACTGGTGAAATCGATCCCGTGTCCCTGGTAGTCTAGTGGCCCCCTAACTGTACAATATTATAATAGAACATATCCTGTGTCCTTGGTAGTCTAGTGCCCCCCGTACTGCACATTTGTAAAAGCAAACATAACCCTGTTTCCCTGGTAATCTAGTGCCCCTCCCCCAAACTGTACAGTTGTAAAAGAACACATAATCCCCATTTCCCTGGTAGTCTAGTGCACCCCCAAACTGTACAGTTGTAAAAGAACACATAATCCCCGTCTCCCTGGTAGTCTAGTGGCCCCACCCAGCCGTGCCAGCCATCCAGCACCCCCATCCCCAGCCGGTGTTGAGCACAGCCCATTCATCTCCACGTCTCCACGACTGAGGCAGAAGACCTGACAGACAGACGCACTCAGAAATTAATTTCGAGCGCCTGTGCAGTATCGCTACTACTGCACTCAGTCGGCAGCTGGCCATGGAGGTGAGGTGGCTGGGTGGCTGGCAGTCAGCTGGGTAAATACTAGACTACCAGGGAAATGGGGATTATGTGTTCTTTTACAACTGTACAGTTCCGGGGGGCACTAGACTGCCAGAGAAATGGGGTTATGTTTGCTTTTACAAATGTACAGTTCAGGGCTAGGGGCACAAGACTACCAGGGAAATGGGATCAATTTCACCAGTAGTACTGTACAGTTTTGTAGTGCTACATATGCGGCAAGCAACTCGCGGTTTGGGGCATAGGTGGGGGCTGGCAGCGTCGCCCTGTGGGGCTTCTGCCAATGGCTGTTTCAGGGGTCTAGGGGCATGAGTAGCCCTGTGGGGCCCCGCTGGGGTGTGCTGGGCATTGGGGGTGGTGGGAAACTGTGCACTATCCACAGGACAGCTGACAGGTCTACAGGACCCCCGGGGGCATCCATAAGTTATACCAGCTAAATGCTGGTATAACTTACATTGCCGGATCTCCTCTGGGGGTTCTTGTAGAATCCCGATATGGGCACTTTGTGGCTGCCCTTCTAGAATGGGGTGCAACTGCTGCCGTAAACCCCCTAGTGCCATGTCTCAGGGGGTTTATGTGGTGTAACAGCTGTTTGGCGCAAGTGGACTACGACATGTCACAGGTCACGTTGTAGAATCGCGCATGTCACAACTGCTGGCATAAGTTGCTACATGCACCATTCTACTTGGCACAACTGCTGTTACGCCTGGTGTAACCCTTCTAGAATCGGGCCCATAATGTTTAATATATACTGCTGATGGATAATAGTACAACCTAATGTCTGGATTAATGTATATATGTATCTTAATGCTTCAATGTTGTTATGATCTAAACAATCAATAATTGTATGATTTAATGTATGTTTTTTATGGATTTTTTGTGTTTTGTGTTGTAATGGTTTATACAAACCGATCAACAATATACTAAACTGAACTAACATATAGCTCTTTTGTAGCTTTTAGGCTGGAAACACTCTCTTGTCTCCTCACAGGGCAGCTGACTTTTTTTCTGATCATCAGTGGGTTGCCTCTTAGACCCACAGAACTGCAATCCATTTACTGTATAACCCCTTATTTTTGCTGTAAATTTATTTATGCTATATCAGCGGGAGGACTCAGTGCAGCAGAAATAAATTTACAGCTAATTTAAAATGACAAAAACACAGAAAACAACATTGTGTTGGGAGAGCAAAGAGAACAGACAGCCCGAACAGATCGTAACCTGAAAACAGAATACAGCAGGCAGCCAGCACAGTGAAGGGGTTCAGCAGATTGACAAGTTCTCTTTACCAAGGGGGAATATTAGAAAAAAATAAACTGCCCAATGTTTTTAGCTTCAGCCTGCTTGACTTGCTCAGTTGCTCTATTTGCTTCAGAACTTATCTCAGGCCACAAACGGCTGCAGTCGGCCTGGTCAGAAAATTTCTTACCTCAGGATGAATGTGTTTTCCTAACTGCAGAGCCTTGGATTTAAATGATGACTATTCAGAAATTATAGAAATGAAAAAAACCTGCATTGTGTTGGGAGAGCAAGGAGACCAGACAGACCGAACAGATATCAACCTGGAAACACAATACCTCAGGCAGACAGCAAATTTAAGGGGTTCAGCAGTTTGAGAAGTTCACCTTACCCAGAAATGAAAAAAAATCTGCATGCACTAGTATCCCACAGTAAGAAGTGCTTAAGGAGTATCATCTAAATTAAGAACTGAAGGTGCTGACAGTACGAGCGTTGTCAGCCAGGTTTGTCAGTTGGGAAGAAAGTGTGGTCTTCTGAAATGGCAGCCCAACTGAAAATTGAACCCGTTTGTGGTTTGGGATCAGTTTTGAGGCAGACAAGGTGGCCGGGTGGAGTAGCACAGTGCTGATATATATTTGCACTGATATGTCGAATGAGGGGGGTCCCGCGGAAATGAGGTATTGCTGAAATAAGGGGTTATACAGTACTTTCCTCTCACAAAATGACACACTGGTGTCCTGGAATCAATGGTCTCCACCATGTCCTGTGATGGCTCCTATCTCACACACTAGGGTGAGAAAATGGACAGAGGTCCTTCACCCAGTCAAGTTGAACTGACTGGCTGGCACCTCTCACTCTGAGAGCTCCACTCTGTTGGGCTCCCACACACAGATTGCTGCTAACTTCAACTGAACATTCTAAACTGCCCCTGCAGTTGATTCCATTGTGGCTAAGCTGCTGCAAGAGTTCTAAATGACATAATCCATTCCCTGCTTAAGCTAGCTGAGTTAGCAATGATGTCATCTTGTAGAGAGCTTCTAATAAGCATTCTACACAGCTGCCCACTACTTTCCTAAGGCTAACACTGATTGGATTCTAGTAACCCCAGGGGACTGGACTGTTACATCAATGTCATTCTCAAAAGTGCTTAGGCAAATATGCACTTTTACTAAGAAAATTGATAGACTCCATAGGGCTAAACAAAATGAAGACAGAATGAGTCTGCAGAATCAGTTGTTACCTTTCTGTAGACTTAGGATGGCTTGACTAATGGTTGAAGGATGTAGCCCTTCCTAATTCAAAATATTAGTTAACAGTAACTAAAGCTTGGTTAAATTTAACAAGTACAACAGAATACTCATATCAATATGTTCCACCTCCTTTGCGTGACATTTCTTCCCCTGTACCCGAGTACTTAAAAGAGAGCAGAGGAGGGTGTGGGAAAGTGGGAAAAACTAGTGGCTGGCCCCATTTTAGATCACTTGTGGCTGGCTATCCTGATTCAAATCAGTTCACTTAAATTAAGAAAAACAGATCATCAGGCCCCTTGGATTTTGTTTGCAATATTAATTAAAAATCATGACCAAGTTGTTGCAGGGGGGGAGGGCTTCTAATCCCATGGAATGAACCCTCAGACCTCTGGATGCTGATTTCTCCCCCAATGATCTGAGCTCCAACTGAGCTCCACAATAAGACTGGGGACTTTATCTGTGGTTTGAAGTTGGCACCCTTTTTAGATTTGTCTTTTAATATATGGCAGTTGGAAAAACATCACTGGTGACTGGCCCTGTTTTAGATCACTTGCATGAAATGAATGAGTGTATCTGCCTGTGCAGACCTTGAGCAGCTTTGAGAGTTGCAGTACTGGGGAGACGGCACTGACCAATGCCTGGAGAAGAGTATGTTGTTTCTGATCGAAAACAATTGTTGACTATGTCTCTTTTATCTTAATTCCAAGCACTGTTTGTGTGCTGCTTATTTATTTACAGAAACAATGATCAGCTGATGAAAATTGTGTCCATGATTCCTTTTTTTTTTTAGCCAGCAACTGAGACGGGGGAAGGGGCTGTGCGGTAGCCTGTCATTTATCCTACCCTTACTGCATTTGTGGTTTACGAAAACTACATCCAGCAATCCATGTATTCATCCTGAAGTTGGGAGTAGGGATCAGAGACTGGACAGTTGCCTGCACACCCAATCAATCAAGGTGAGTGTGAGTGGAACAGAGCAGGAGTGGAACACAAGGAGGAACTGTACGTGGAGATAGTGCCATTTAGTGGACCGCTCAGCTGCATGCTTGATCTAGTTGTGGAGGAGTAGACAAGCAGGAACACTGAAACACTCACCTCTATCTTATAACAGGTATGCCACCATTGCCTGGATTGCAAAACTCGTTTCATGGTGTGGAAACCACGGGTTATTGATAGAATAAAATGAGAGGGTTGCCAGTAGTAACCTTGCACTCAGTGTTCTTTCCAGATGTTCTTGTGCTGCATAAAATTACACAGCTCTCCTGAGGCATTGATCAACCCCTCCCCATGATTGGAGTTTATGGTGGAGAGCTCACATGAGGAGAGGAATGCAAGGCGGCTTTGTGGAGGACTAGTCACCCCAGGACTTTTGCCTGTGTTAAAATATTTACTGATGGGACTATGGGTCCATGGAGGAGTCTAAGATTTGAAGCCAAATTGGACCTATGCTTTCCCAAACAGACCTTGAGTCCGTCCTTTGGTTTGGTTTGGCTTGGTTTGACCTTGCACGCCCTGCACACTTACAGAGTTTAAAGCACTCTGAGGGCTCATTGTGTTTAGACAGCAAGTCACATTGACAGGAAACCCTATATTTTATATTTTTATATCATATTATACTACCGTTGCTATTTTTATTTTCTTTACTGTAGTAGATATTTAAAATGATTTAATCTGTGGCTGTCGGAACATATAAACTGTCCTCAACTTTGTTTAACCATAATAATTCCTTTCTGCAATTCAGGGCATTGCTTGAAAATTCTGTGTTGTACTGTGTTACATGATCTTTAGATACAGTATTGTTCCTTGTGTTGTAGCCATAGCTATAGTTTAACTAGTGTCTAATCCAGGGTTCCTAATATTGGGCCAATTTGGTTATAAAAATAAAACTTGAGAGCTTTGAGAAGTTTCTCGCATTTAAGGGTATATCACCTTGAGGGCTCACAATTTTCTTCAGCATTTTCCATGTCCCACATTCACCTTATTATATTATATACATACAAAGAAGCCAGCAGAAGAAGGCCATTTGATCTATCTAGTCTGCTCATATTGCAGGGTACACAGCTTGAGCTGCTGTCCCTGCCCTCCTTCCCGCCTCCCATCATCCTTATCCATGATCCTTACCTTCCCCTATGCCTATCCAGCCTCTCTTAAAGCTGTCTTCAATGAGATCACCCCTTCAGCAGCACATTCCAAGTGTCCACTGCCCTCTCTGTGAAGAAGTGCTTCCTGACTTCCCTCCTAAACCTTCCACCCTCCAGCTTCAGATTGTGCCCCCTAGTGTTATGGTTGCCACTCAGCTTAAAGAGACTCTCCTTATCCACCTTATTAATCCCTTTTAAGTACTTGAATGTCCCAATCATGTCCCCTCTCTCTCACCTGTCTTCCAGGGAGTACATATTCAGTGCCCTCAACTTTAATTTTATTAGTTGTCCACATCACATAGGATAAATAGGCTATATAGCTTCCATTTCTGCAGCCAGGTAATCACTGTAATCAGGTAATCCCTGGAGGATAACTGCTGAAGCTGCAAAATTAATTAATTAATTAATTAACCCATTACTTAATTTACCTGTGTGAGGCACGTATACCTGTTGAAGCTAATGGTTAAAGATTTAGCTGCACATCCGTGGCATCTCTAAACCTATTACCTTATTTTTGCTCCCCTCATTTTAACATTGGCTACAAACTAGCAAGGCAGAGTGTTTTAGAGCATTCTCTCTTTCTTAGTGCACAATATATAGAAACATAGACTTTGATGGCAGATAAGGACCGCTTGGCCCACCTAGTCTGCCCTTTTCCCTACCTAGAGGATAAGCTGCAGATCCTATTTAACCAACAGCCTATTTCTTCCTAACCCCCACAAAAATTGTCTTATGTCTGTCCCATGCATTCTTGAATTCTCCCACAATTTTAGACCCCACAACCTCCTCAGGAAGGCTGTTCCATGCGTCCACCACCCTCTCTGTAAAAAAATACTTCCTCATACTACCCCTGAGCCGTTCCCCCCTCTATCTTCAAATTGTGTCTCCTTGTTATTGCACATCTCTTTTTCTGAAAGATGCTACCTTCTTGGACTTTGTTGATTACACTGAGGTACTTAAACATTTCTATCATGTCCCTCTCCCTCCTTTCCTCAAGGGTATACATATTAAGCTCCTTTAGCCTCTCCTCATATGGCTTCTCTTGCAGACCCTGCACCAGGTTAGTTGCCCTCCTCTGAACTGCCTCCATCCAATCTATGTCCTTGAGGAGATGGGGTCTCCAGAACTGGACGCAGTACTCCAGATGGGGTCTCACCAACTATCTGTACAGGGGCATAACAACTTCCTGTTTTCTGCTGGTGATGCCTCTCCCTATACATCCCAGTATCCCCCAGCCCTCCCTACCGCCTTCTCACATTGCTTGCCAACCTTAAGGTCATCTGATATGATTACCCCCAGGTCCCTTTCCATTTTTGTTGTTGTTACTACCTCCCCTCCATTGTGTAATCTTCCCCTGGGTTTTTGTTTCCCAGGGCATTACTTTGCACTTCTTTGCATTGAATCCAAGCTGCCATACTTCTGACCATTCCTCCAACTTTGCCAAGTCCATTCTCATCCTTTCCACACTTCCTTGTGCATCAACCCTGTTGCAGATCTTTGTGTCATCTGCAAAGAGGCATACATTACCTTCCAGTCCCTCTGCAATGTCACTTATAAAGACATTAAAAAGGACTGGATCCAGTACTGACCCCTGAGGTACCACACTAGTAACTCTTCTTTCTTCAGAGAGGGCTCCATTTACAATTACCTTCTGTGTCCTGTTGTTCAGCCAATGTTTTACCCAGGCTACCACCCTGGGACCCACTCCCAGGCTGGTTAATTTGACTACTAATCTTTTGTGTGGGACTGTGTCAAATGCCTTGCTAAAGTCTAGGTAGGCCATGTCCACAGCCCCTCCCTGGTCTACTACTTTGGTCACCCAGTCAAAGAAATCAATTAGATTTGTCTGACATGACCTTCCTGCTGTGAACCCATGCTGCCTTGGGTCCTGTGCCCCACTGGCCTCTAGGTACTCAACAATTCTTTCCTTCAGAAGTGATTCCATCACTTTCCCTACCACAGAGGTCAGACTGACAGGTTTGTAGTTTCCTGCCTCTGTCTTACTCCCACTTTTGTAAAGGGGAATCACATCAGCCTTCTTCCAGTCCTCTGGTACCACACCATCCTCCCATGATTTGTTATAAAGGTTAGTCAGTGGTGTCACTAGTTCTCTGCTTAATTCTTTTAGAATTCTGGGGTGAATTCCATCTGGTCCCATTGCTTTGTCCACCTTCAGTTTAGGAGTTCTTTCAGAACCCTTTCTTCTGTGAAAGGACTGGAATCAACCCCCCTCTCCAGAGTGCTTCTGTTATTTGGATTAGGCACCTCCCCACCTCCTGTTTTGTGAATACTGAACAGAAGTATTCATTCAGTATCCCTGCTTTTTTCACTGTCACTCTCTGCCCACCCACCATCCATTCTATTCAGCCTTACTGTCCCTCCCTTTGTCTTTCTACACTCCCTGATATACCTATAAAAGGTTTTATTCCCCTTCTTAACTGAGTTGGCTATCTTTTCCTCAGTTTGTGCCTTTGCTATTCTGACTACCCTCCCTGCTTCATTCTGCCTTAATTGGTACAGTTCTCTGTCCTGCTCCTTCTGTGTTGCCTTATACTTCCTAAATGCTATCTTTTTCTCCCTAACCTTCACCGTCACTTCTTTTGAGAACCATAGTGGCTTTTTCTTTCATTTTGATTTGTTTATTTGCTTCACACAAAGGCTTGTTGCCTCTGTGATGGCAGTTTTGATATTTCCCTATTGTTGCTCCACCCCTCCTTCTAGCCTGTTTGCTAGTGCTTTTCTAAGGCACTCTCCCATCTTGCCAAAGTCAGCCCTCCTGAAGTCCAGAACCCTCACTTTTGTATGGCTTGACTCTGTAGCTGAGTTTATCATGAACCACACTGTTTGGTGGTCACTTGTTCCCAAATGGCTACCCACTTCTAGATCTGAGATCCTCTCACTGTCCCCATTTGAGAGTATGAGGTCTAAGATTGCTCCCTCACAAGTAGGTTCCAAAACTAGCTGTCTGAGGTATGCCACCTGAAGGGCATCAAGAATGGCCCAGCTTTTGGATGTGGCTGCAGCAAAGGTGCTCCAGTCAACATTTGGCATATTAAGGTCCCCCATCAACAGTATCTCCCCTTTCTCTGCCATCCTAAGTATGCCTTCTATCATATCCTTGTCCATTCCCTTCCCCAGACATGGGGGTCTGTATACAACCCCTGTGCAGATTGTGGTGCCATTTCCAGTCTCTAAGGTGACCCACAGTGCCTCCTCTCCTCCCTGTTTACTCTTTTGTTCAGTTGCTTTTATTTCTTCCCTTACATAGAGAGCTACTCCCCCCCTTCTGCCTTCCCTGTCTCTCCTGTAGGTTGTGTACCCTGGTATGTTAACATCCCAGTCATAGTTCTCTGTGTACCATGTTTCTGTGACTGCGACGATATCAGACATCCCTCTTCCATCAAGGTCACCAGTTCAGGAGCTTGTTGCCCAGACTATCAGCGTTGGTACTCATTACCCTCCATTTCTTGATGGCCTTACCCTTTTACTCTGTCCCTGTCCTCACATTCTCCATTTACCCCTGCACTTCTCCATATTAACATCTTTATGTTGGTGTCTACCTCACTTAGTGCCCTGATTTTTTGGGGGGCAGGTTTCCATACTCCTTTCAGTGCCTCCCCCAGCTGCTAGTTTAAATGCTTGCCAATTAAGTATTTAAACCTATCACCTAGGATCCTGGTTCCCCTCCTGGACAGATGCAGACCATCACGCCAGTATAGGCCTGCATCCATCCAGGTGGACCCCCAGTCCCCAATGAAGCCAAATCCCTGAGCTCTGCACTAGTTTTTCAACCACTGATTGAATCCCATGGTGTGGAGCACCCTAGCCTCATCTGTGCCATAGACAGGCAGCACATCTGAGAAGGTTACCAGGTGTGCTATTTGTCTAAGGCCCCTCCCCATCTCTACAAATGCTTCTTGCACTGCTCTGATCCCTTTCTTAGCCAGGTCATTTGTCCCTAGGTGGACAATGACATCCAGCTCCCTCCCCTGTGCAGCTGCTCCTGTGATCCTGAGGATTCACTCCCTGTCCCTCCAAGCCATGGCACCAGGCAGGCACTTTACCTCCCTCTCCCCTTCCTCCCCCAGTTCTACCTTCCTAACAATGGATTCCCCCACCAGAAGTTGTTTTCTTCCCCTGTGGGGTCCCATGCCACCCTCCTGTGGGTCTCCTTTGTGGAGGTTCCCAGCATCCTCCTTGGTCTCCACTGTGGGTGCCTCCATAGAGGAACCACACTTTTCCAGAATGGCATAGAAATGCGGAGAGGTACAACTGGAGGATGCCTCTGTTCCACCTCCTCACCCTCCCTGAGCCCACTGTGGTCCAATCACTCCTCTTTTTGGCAACCTCTGAGGCAGCGCAGTGACCCTGGTGGTCCCTGGGTGGGAGAGGAGGTCCCACAAATCCTGGCCAACTCAGTCTGGAGATGAGCAACCTCCTCCTCAGCACAGAGAGGTACCTACAGATGGAACAATACTGCATCCTCCAGAATGTCTCCCGGAAGACTGCTGCACAGCCACTGCACTGCACTGCACCACTCCCATTATGTCTTTTTCTGGCCCCTAACTGTTGTTTGGAATACTTACTCTTTCCTCTGTTTGTTTCTTGTCTTTTTTTCTTCCCCTACTTATTTACTGCCTCTGTGCCCTTTTAGCTCCTGATCTTCCTGTTCTAAGACAAGAAGTTCCTATATTTCTCAGTAGTCTCCTTACTTGCTCAGAGTCAGACCTCCAGCAGCTAGGGGGGACAGAGAGCTACTTTCTAGGATGGTGAGTCTTTGGTGGCTCTGTGATCAGTCACTTCCTGCTCCCAAACAGAAAGTTCCTGTTGTCAGTTAAATCCTGTGCCTATAAAAGTAGAACTGGGTAGTGGGGGTGGAGGGAGGGAAGGAGGAAATATAGTCCCAGTAGAGAAGGTTTAGTTATACCAGTAGCTCCTTCCTCCTGGTGCTCAGTCTGCTCTCTGGCAGAAGCTATCTAGGGCAATGCTTAAATCTGGTTTTAACCTGGCTTCTTCTAGCTAAGCCACTCCCCCTACTTTGCAAATCTTTCTACACTTAGTTAATTTCACAGATAACAATTCCCTTTTGACACCTGTGACAAGCACCTAGATAAGTACACAGATAACACAGATAACAGATAACTATTTACTTCAACTACCTCTGACAAACGCACTCTTTTTTTTTTACCCTAAATTGAAGGTCCCAGTACAAGATTTCTAGTTCTTAGTCCCAGTAGGGAAGTTTTAGTTATACCAGTAGTTCCTTCCTCCTGGTGTTCTGTCTGTTCTCTGGCAGAAGCTATATATAGCTTATAACTCATAGCTGAAGTCTTTCAAGCATTTAAAAATTACAGAGGAGCTCATTTTGTTAAAGTATTTTTGGTTGGTTATACCAAACAAATGCTAAACAACACAACTACTGTCGTAGCATTGGAACCAACGTGGCCCAGTGTTAGAGTGATTGGAAACCAGACACTCCTTCTTGTGCTTTTATATCAAAGCATGAGTGAGTATTAAAATTTTAAAAACTTTAAATTATTAATTTTGTGTCTCTGGCCAAATAAGACTTGGACTGATAACGATTCACTATGCTTAATACAAGCTGTAGGACCTCTGAATTATAGCTCATTCAGTATTTACTTAAATTGTATTTTAAAAATTTTGTTTTAGAAAGTCCCCTTTAACTGGATATTTTTTATTTATGTTTAATTCATTTTATAGTGACTGTTGGTGGCTTCATTTGGAGATTTTCCGGCTCTTGATAAAATTTTGAAGTACAAGCTGCCTTTTCCCCAGAGATTCACTATACAGCAATATTGTTGCTGGTCGGAATCAAAGGCTATTGCTGATTTTTTGACTGTGGATCCATTTAATTGTGGAAAGACAGAGCCTGTAGACGCAGCCCCTCCAGTGGTAAAACAAAACCATCTTCCACTGGGCCATTTTTGCTTGGATTCTTTGGACTCTTTTGAGATTACTTAAACTAAAGCTCTAGAGTGACTCTTACAGAACTCTGTAGCAATTTGTTACTCAATACTGTTGTTCAGTGTAAGCTGTTTTGTCTGATGCTGTTGAAACATTCTATATAGGAGGCCTGTATGCGACCTTCAGATTGCTAAACTACCTCAGCATTTATATTTTTATTTATTTATTTATTTAGTTTTTGTTGACCGGGTAAGTGCACTAGACAAATCCTGCCTACTTTCAGGCACGACCAGGAAGGGATACAGATGAATTCCAACTGACCTTGAACCAGATTAAGTTGTTGGTGGTATTTTTAGTGAATGGGGAAATGTGGCCAGGACACCGGGAAATTCCCTATTCTTTCAGTAGACAGGTGGTGCTGTGTCTATGGGATCCCTCTCAGTTCGATGGAGGAGGACAGTGGAGGAGGTTGTGCTGGGGCTGGTGAGCCTGAAAAAGTTGGCGGGGAATATGGTATGGCTGGGATGCACCTACAAGGTGGCCAGCGCATCGTACCTCAACCCCCGTGGTGTGTTATAGTGCTACCGGGTGGTGGATCCACCGAAAATGGACAGCTAAGATTTTCTCATGTTGAGTCAACGCCTGAAGGTGTAAGGGTTTCTGACAAAATTTTTAATCTTCCATGTGGGGATAGTGGTACAGCTGGGATGCACCCGAGCAGTGGCCAGCTTAGTGTACCAGAATCCCCACGGGCAGAATTGGAGTAGTCTGATGGCTTTGGAGGAACCCATGGTCCCGGGAGAGAAAGTCAATGGGAAAACTACATTGATCTGCGGGTCCCAAACTCCATCGCGGAGTTTGTAGCTTTCTGATTTACTAGAACAAAACAGCAGATCATGGAATCAGCTATTGCTGAGTTTTCAAAAATTCAGGCTGAAGAAGAACGCAAAAGAAAACGGCCTGTTTTGGACTCCCCTTCCAGCCTAAAAGGTACTGTGCCTAAAGTGTTAAAAAGTTTTCTGCCTACCGATGAAAATTTGCCACAGGTTTCTAAACCTATGATTGGTAAACCCTGGTCCCCACAAAAAGTGCTGCGAGAGGCGGGCTGGACACAAACAGATACGGGAGGCTGGATAGCCGACCCGTTAATTCCCCTGCCTGGAACAAGTGAAGAAGGTGGGAGAAAAGATGAAATCCCTTTACAGGATAATGTATCTAGCTACGGGCATGATTGTTTTACAACTTCTCCTGTAGGATCTTCAGACTCTCCGTTATGTGTTTCTCCTCAAACTGGGTTACTTGATTCACAAATGCATGGTTCAGTGTTACCAGAAGCTAGTTTAATGCAAGCCAGTTCTCCTGAGGCTTTAAATAAAATGCAGGTTTTAGTTTCTGAAATTAATCCCATACAGGATAAACCTATTAGTACTCCAACCCTGCTACGTTTGCTAGTTTATTTAAAAACCTGTTTCTTTGGCAAAGCATGTAGGGCGCTGTCGATTCTGGTTTCTAGGCCCTATGGATGGTATGCCTGATCGATTCTATATAGGGAAGGTGTTAATTAAACAAATGCTGGGATTTTCCCCAGGAGAGGTATATGCCCTTATACATACCCCAGGGGATAATAATTATGATATTAGTTTCTGTACACCTGATTTGTTAAATAAATTTTGGATGAGATATGCTTTGTTAAAACTAATCCAGCTTAGTTACATTTCAGGCTATCCCTCTCACCAAACAAACTTTTAAAGTAATAACTGTTCTTTTTCGGAATGAGGGAGTGAATGTTGAAGATATAACATCTTGGTTAGAAGAAATGTTCTGTCCAAGGGAATCCTGAACCTATACTAGGCGACAAGGGTTTTGGAATGGAGGTGGAGATATAAGGTTAATTTATTTCAATCTGACGAAGGCTTACAGCATTTACCTAGTTGTTTCTATTTGGGATGGGACAAAGGTTTTATATTTTATCCCGGACAACCTAGGCATTGCTACAAATGCGGATCGACTAGACACTTAAGTAAAATGTGTGAAGTCATTAAATGTGCACAATGTGGAGAACTGGGGCATGTTCTTATCGATTGTCATCATCCCAGTAAATGTTCACTTTGTGGAGAAACTCATTCTTTTGTTGACTCCCCTTTAGCTGCTCAAAATGAATCTGGAGACTACAGTATTCAAGATTTTTACATCAATACTGCGGTTAGAGCTGCCTTAAGGCATCAAACATCTCCCCCACCTCCTGAACGGTCTCATTCACATATTTCTATTAGTCATGAATATGCCCTGACCCAAAAGGAACCTCAGCCTAAAACAAGTTCTGATGCCCTTGAATCTGGGCCAGCATCCACAAATCTTGTATCTCAGGTAGAGGTTCCTGGTAATGCTTTAGCTTCAATGCCTCCACCTCTCCCGCCTGAAGAAGCTTTTACTCTGGTAACTTCCAGAAAATGCAGCCTTTGTTCTGGTAATACCAGACTGATGATTCCTGATCCCTCTACAACATCCACCCATAATCCCTTTATTGTACTACAGGATGATACAGGTACTGAATCGGATTCAGTTTCTGTACATTCCTCACAACAAGATGTTACTTCTGATATAGATCAAAATTTACCACAAGGTGGTTTGGTTAAAAAGAAAAAGAACAGACTTGGAATGCTAAAAGGGAATAAGAAAAAATAGTACGGTCAAACTGTCTTTAAAAATATGGATGGGTTTCCTTTTTTTTCCTTTTTTGATGTCAGCAGTATACAATCTTTCGGTAGCCTCCTTGAATGTAAATAGTATATTATCTGAGAGGAAACGGGTGCTGATTTTGTCCCTTTTTGGGAATAAAGATTATGATGTGGTGTTTCTACAAGATACTAGATTGCATTCAAAACTTGATGTTGAATCAGCAACTGCTGGTTGGAAATGGGGGATTACTCATTGGTCAGTGGGTGAAGACCTTTGCAGTGGTATTGGTATTGCCCTTAATAATCCCACGGTGCAGGTAATACAATTAGTAGATCTTTCTCCTGGTCGGGTATTGTTATTGGATGTAGTGATTAACGGTCTACAGTGCCATTTTATAAATGTTTATGCACCTCAGACTAAGATTGAACGTATTGAAATATTTCGGTTATTTCAACCCTATTTGTTCACCTCCAAGTATGTTTTTCTGGGCAGTGATTTTAATTGTAGTAGATATAGGACAGATAGAGGATGTAGAACCACTAAAATATTTTGCGATGCTACATGCCTGAATATTTTACTGGTTCAAACAGGCCTTATTGATGTTATGGCTCTTAAAGGGTCTCCAGCAAAAACATTTTTTCAGGGCAATAAATCTACACGGATAGATTTCTGGTTTCTTTCAGAGTCTCTACAGGTTATCAACACTAGGACAGTACCCGTTACTGCATCTGACCATGCCATTATAGCAGTTACAGTGGCAAGCCACATGCCTGTGCATAGAGGTCCAGGATACCGGAGGTTGAATTTGGCCTCATTACTTCTCCCTGCAATAGAAGAAGGTTTTCTAAATATTTTAAAAGCCAGGAAATCGGTTGTGTGTCTTTATGATACTTATTTCGAATGGTGGCTGGACACAAAAAATGATATAAAACTTTTTCAATCTATAGGAGATTATATGGAAAATATAAAACCGATATGTACTTGGAGTATAGAACAACATTTTGGATTTACATTTTCAGGCAGCTAATGGTGAGACCTCAGTTCTTCCCAGGTTACATGACATAATAGAAACGAATGAATAATTTTCAATATAACCATGCAAAATCTTTGGATAATGAACGTCGTTTTGGCACCCAAGGTACACAGTCCTTTTTGAATTCGTCTCAATTTAGTACTTCCCAAAGACATCAGAAACATATGACAGGGCTTAAGGATAAGGCAGGAGTATGGTGTACAGATCCCAGAGAGGTTATGAATATGGTTAATTTACATGTGCAGAATCTTTTAGGAGTGGTTGAACCCCTGAGTCACAAACACGACATTTGGTTGGGACGCGTTAATTTGCCCCAAATATCAGATTTAGAGGTATCTACATTAGTGACATCAATCACAACACTAGAGGTTACTACCGTTCTGGCACAAACAAGAACTGGAACAGCCCCAGGGAATGATGGTATACCATATGAACTATATAAAATAATTTTTCAACAATTATTGGATGAATTCACTGTAGTTTTGAATGAAATTCTAAAAACAGAATACTGCTCCACAACATGAATGAGGGGTTAGTAGTGTTTATGTATAAAAAAGGAGACAGAGGAAATTGACTTAATTGGAGACCCATTACCCTATTGAATACGGATTTTAAACTGTTTTCCAAAATACTAAACAACAGACTGTTACTTAATGCACATTTCCTTTTACACTCTGCACAAACATGTTCCATTTCACATAGGAAAATAACTGATAGCCTCATACTTTTGCATGAACTTTTTCAAAGAGGAGCTACAGGGGAACTTACAGGTCTGATTTTAAGTTTGGACCAAGCAAAGGCCTTTGATAATGTAAGACATGAGTATCTATGGGACTGTTTAGCTGGGTATGGTATACATACCTTTATAAAATGGATACAAATTTGTTATGCTAACGCTACTGCTCAGGCATTTTGTAATGGATGGATAGGGAAGAAATATCCCATATTACAAGGTGTACGTCAGGGTTGCCCTCTTAGTGCTCTTTTATATTTATTCACTATTGATCCTTTAATTCAGCAGATATATGGTCATGATAGTGTACGCGGACTCTCCTTTTCCAGTACAGATCCTGAAGTTAAATGTGTCGCATATGCTGATGATTTAAGTTTCTTGTTAGGGGATCTCCCCTCGGCACTTGCTTTAAAAAGGGTTTTGCAAGGTTTTTTGTTATATACTGGTGCACAAATTAATTATGACAAATGTAATTGCATACCACTGGGGATAGAACCAGTATCTTTCACAAAGGTTATAGGTATACCGGTGATTAAAGGTACGTGTAAAATTTTAGGCCTTCTTTTTGGAGCAGGAGATCTAGCATATTTAAACTGGAAATTTAAACTAAAAGAAGCACAAACCAAGGTAGATATATGGAATACATGGAGATTGTCAAAATTGAAATGGATTCAAATGGTAAAGACCTTTTTAGTGCCCATATTTTTATATGTCAGTGCAGTATTTAGTCTTCCTTCAGGTTTGGAGACACAGATATATGGCTGTTTCTTTTCTTGCATTTGGGGCAGTAGACTTAATCCTATAAAAAGAGTTTTGTTGTTTAGGGAAAAAAAACATGGGGGACTAAAAATGTTACATCCGATAGTTTTCTTTTTACCATGTTTATGTATACGAATTTACAACCTTTATTTACAGACAGAGACACACTATGGAAATCATGGCTTCAGGATACTTTAGGTGATTTATGTCTTTTTTGGCCTGAATATGAGACATTTCCAAGACAACGATCCATAAATCATCTCCCACAAGCTCTCAAATTATGTTTTGGGAAAATTAAATTATGAGGTATTTCAAGGCACACTTTCCTGCACTTTAGTAGGAAACAACTTTATGCTTATATAATACAGAAATATTTTCAAGATTCAGCCCCTTTTGATTGTTATTCACCTCAAATAAAACTTTCAATTGGCAATATGTTACCCTCACCCCGCATACCACCTTGTATGTGGGATGTGCTGTGGTTATTATTATATGGTAAATTAAATGTTTGTGCTAATTTAAAGCATAAACAGATCTCGGATCAATATTGCCCTAGGGAAACTTGTTTTGAAGTGATTGAGACTATGGAACACTTATTTTTGGAATGTCCCTTTATCAAAGAATTGTGGAGCCTGGTTTTGGAAAAATGGCCTACTTTCCCTTTGTGCCCTCTAACGCTAGAAATATTGTGCATAGGGATCTTACCAGTAACCACCTTTCAATATGACAAAGTAACATAACATTGTGGTTGTTTTTACTTTGCTTTAAGTATTATATTTGGTATGTGAGATGTCGTTTCACTATACAACAACAATATTTTTCACAAGACGCTTTATTTGGTATGGTGGCTAAGGCAATTTTAAGATTAAAAAAAACAAGATTACGAGGACTTTCCTCTATCTGTTTGTCAATCTAGATGGGACTCTATAGATTGGTTGTAACCTTCTTGAGTTAAATCTAGTATAACCTACTCAGATTATGCTAAATCATTTTGCCTTGGGCGCTGTACCACTGTTTTGAAAAATCCTTGATTTGTTCATTATGAAAAAAATAATAATAATTTTCCCCTACGTTTTTGAGGGGAAGGGTACTCAGCGATTTAAATGCTTTGTTTTAGGATTCTATTGACAGAAGTTTTGTGATGTATATGTATACTGCATTTTTTTACTTGGATGCAGTTTTATATTATTATGCATGTGATTTTAATCTACAATCCCCCTACTCTGTTTGTAGAGAGTGGGGTGTTTAGTTACAACACTTAGTCTTCAAGATTCTAATGTTGATGTTTTTTTCCTTATTTACTTTCAGTTGACTATATGATTGAAATACTTATTTTTTTTCTTACTTGTTTATATTATGATTTTGAGTGTTGTAACACTATTATGTATATGTTTTACTTTCTAGTATTAATAAAAAATTCCCCTACTCTTTTCGATAAGTGCCATGGGATCTTTAACATCCACCTGAACTACCACCAGTCCAGGCAGATGGGACCTTGGTTTAACGTCTCATCCAAAAGACGGCACCTCAGAAGTGCAGCACCCCTCTCATGCTGCACTACAGTGTCAGTACTGGGATATTAACCCAACTGCCAGATGTGGGAACTGAACCCACAGCCCTCTGATCTCCCAGCCTCAGAGGCGAGTGTGCTACCTACTGAGCCACTGACACTATATATATATTTTATACTTTAGCTAGAATATATAAAATATATTTTAACTAGTCTACCAAGTACTGGTTCTGAATTTACTTGGATACCTAGCCTATTGCATTTTATGCCTTGATATTGATAGCAGTGTTTATACACTGGACATAACTTAGCAGCATATATATATTTTTTAGATTATTAGGTTCTTGTCCTAAAATCTATTTGGATACTTGTGCCTTTGCACCTTGAACATTTTATGCTGATAATGAAATTGATGCTTATATATTGAACATATCTTAGCACTATATATTTATTAGCCCATTGATTTTTTTAGCCCTGAATCTAATTGGACACCTAGACTTTTGCAATTTATACATCAATATTTATATGCTGTGGAGCTTATATATTGGACTGATTTACTCTTGTATTATAGATATACACAGCTTTAAATAAAAAAACTTGGTTTATATACAATCGATGGTTATTACATCTTGAGTATTTTTCCACCTTGATATTCTAAATTATTGGATTACTATGTTGGGGTTTTATTAGTCTTATATAGACTTTATGAAATGGTGCAAACAAGGAGTGGAAAAGCCAGTTCTTTTATTAGAAGTAGATAATTCGAGGCACTTGCCTTAAAATAAAATTTGCAGGATATGAAGAATTATCAAACTATTCCTAAAGGTAAAAATAAAAAGATTAAAACTATAATAAAGAAAAAGCAAAAATTGGAGGAGTCACCACCTAATAAGAACCAAAGCTTAGATAGTAAACAACTTAAAATCATAGAAATATGGACAGGTTTAAGTAAAGAGCCCCTACATCTCTCTTCCCCTATTATGGGACCTGACACTAGGAATATAGATGGGGGGGGGATTTAACCTCTCCCAAGAAAAAAAGTAAGACTTCTCAGGAAACACATAATATTTCAGATGGGTTATCTTTTGAGGTATATGGCTGGGAGACTACAGTCCCTGAAGACAGTGAAGGGTTAAACACTGATTTCTCTGAAGTAGTTTACTCACCTAACCCTTATTTTGACCATTCTTTTATGGATCAGATAAATACTCCTGGAGTTATTAATATTTCTAAGCCTCAAAATAAAACACAGAATAGAAAAGAAATTGAGTCACTCTATTCTCCTAGATTAAAAGAGAATCAGATTGGTGGGATAACTAAATTGGAGGATATCAGATAGGAAGTAAGTATTACAATAGAGGGTCTGAAAAAATGGAAACTGCACACAGAGAAGTAACAGTGGGGTTGCAACCTAAAACTCAGAGAGACACAGGAACCCTAGTTGTTTCAGATACCGATCAGCCAAGCACTAAAATAGAGTACAATAAGGAATATTTTACAAATGAAGGTGATTTCACTGCCAGTTGTTCTATTTGTAAGCAAATGCTTTAAATAAATAAGAATAGATATTATGCAGATGTAGCAATTTTGGAGAACATTGCAGTTCTAAAAGATTAAATCTTCAATTTGAGAACTGATGTCTCCCATAACTGTATTCTGCTGAATAAACTAAATGAGGACATGAATAAAGCTACCCCAGATCAAGAACAGACAAGTCCTACTCAGGCACTGACTTCAGCTTTCCAATTGGTCAGTGTAAACAGAGCAACTGAAGTTAATTTACCCTCTCCTTTTGATAAAAATAATATCTGTGAATGTTATATTAAAACATCTGCAGCAAAAGGCTTGTCTAGGAAGAAGGCTATAGATAATTCTGGTAATACATGTAAAACCCAGAAAATAAACCATAACTAACAGATGAGTAATCAAACCAAAGACAAAGAGAAAACATATTCAAAAGTAATGCCTAAAAAGGATTTCTGCAAAGGAACTATTAAGGAGACCATGGGAGAAAAAAAATAAATTAAAGATACTAGAGAAAAAGATCTAGAAAGTCAAAATTGGGAGAGAGTCAAGAAGCTCAGAATGAGCCTGAATTAACTTCTGAGCTTGAAAAAAAGAACTTAGTGACACCCACAGATGTGGTAGATAGTGAAAGGAGGGAGATCAAGACCACTTGCATCTCCTTGACTTTAATCCGCAATGTGAAAGTGAATTGCCAATCACAAGGGATTTGAATATCCCTAATATTACAAAGGAGACCTGCAAGGAAATAATGATACAACAGTCTTGTGCATTGGTCTCTTTTGAGAGTTACATTGGCCCAAATTTCAAAGACACAGAATATCTAATTGATATTTAAGGAGTGAAGAGATTAGAAAATGAAACACAAGAGAAATCGGCTGAATGGATGGTTTATCTTCCCCAATTAAGTCTTACTAAGGATGAGATCTATGTATGTAATGAGATCTCCAAATACTCACTTCCCTAACACTGTACTTTTCTACTGTCTACTATCTACTAGAAGAAAGCGCTAAATATATTCTGACTAAGGAACCCTCGCTACAAGTAAGAGGAATATAAATTAACCCCACCTCCTAGTCCCAGTAGTTAGAATTACTGAGAAAAAGAAAATCAGTACACCATCCAAGTACACCCATCTAATAACACAAAGTAAAAATAAGGAGTATGAAACTAAAAAAGGAAAGGAAATTAAGAAATTGCTGGATGTTATTAAAATAAATGAGCAAAAACAACAAAAAATATGGGAATGTAGAACTGTTTCAATTTTGGGATGGGACATTACAAAACAGGATACCATTAGTAATATGAGCTGAGCTTCTCCCTTTTTTATCATGCTTTTTGGGAACCAAAGTTACCAGGAATTCTGTAGACTCCATTAAACTTCATAGGGAATTGATTTTTTCTTCACAAATAGATATTACATTTAAAAATCCAGCCCTTGCAAAAACTCTATTACAATCAGCATACAAACTTAATGTGTTGGAAATATATATTGTACATCCCCAAATCTTTGGAGAGAAATATACAAACACAGATAGAATGAAAAACTCAGATTCTAGTTCAAGGCAGATTGGTATTGACCCATTAATCAGTTTAGGGGATTTAATTACATCAAATAGGTATGCAACTTTACAAAGTTTAGAAACTGACTGACTTACTCAGACCACTGGGACTCCTGAAAAAAACTGAAAAAAAATAGCTCAAGGGGAGTTTAACAACTTCCTTAAAGTAGTATCACGGAATACTGAAGGACTTCACCTCAAATTAGCTGATCAGAAGGTGATGGACATTTTGGAAAAAAATGACATAATTTGTCTTCAAGAAATCTGGTGTGCTGATATCATGATCCCTAGAATTCCTGGATATACTAGTTTTGTATGTCCTGCTTCCAGGGATAAAAGATATGGGAGGTATAAGGGCATATTATTAATATACCTGTATGTTAAAACCTTGTTAAATTTTCAGATTTTAAAACAAGCGCCAAAAACAGATAGTATCATAATGATTAAAATGACAAATGAAAATACCATGCAAAGACTTATCATTTTACATGTATATTTTACACCTAAATTAAGTTGTGGCTAAACATGTATTTTGGTTCCATAGCTGAAGATGCCCTTTTGGATCCACATCTACTCCTGCACTTTGCCAGCACCCCCCCCATCTTCACCTCCCCTGCTGGCCCATGACAAATGCCACCCAACTGCACTACCTCTATTCTTACCTGCCTTCCACCTCTCCTCTCTCTGTTCCCCCCACCTACCTCCCCTTTTCTCCCATCCACTTAGTCTCCCTGATTTCACCCTCCTCCTTTCCCTTCCCCTCCCCAAAGTTTCACCTTATTGTTCTTTTTTCCTCTACAAGACTATGTGTTTTTTTATTTAATTTTATAAAATGTCATCTTTGCTTATGTTTGTCTAATTGTACCAATGACGTGGAACCTTTGTAAAAGAGCATCGGCTCAAAGGTATTTGTAATCCTAGAACAAATAAATAAATAAATAAATAAATAAGATCTCAAGGCCTTCTGGATCCTTTCATTGATTATCTGAAACTTATCTTAGATCAAATGGTGGCTATAGAAGGAAACACTCCTGTTATTTTGCTGGGAGATTTTAATGCCAGACTTCCTATCTCCAGCACAGTAAATAGCTGGGTTTTATACCCTATCTCCCTCGTATTAATTCTCAACCAAAAAGAGAAGTCATGGATCAGAACGGTAACTTGAGACAAAAATAAGTATTTAAATACCTCTCAGAGAGGAATTTCTGGATTTTAAATGGGAGACTTTATGGTGACATACTAGGTAAATTAACATACACTGGACCTACTGATTCCTCTACCATAGATCTGGTGTGGACCAATTTGGAAGCTACAAGACTAGTGTTTTACTTACATATAATTGAATGTTCCGAGTTGGCTCATTTCCCAGTCATTTTATCTCTACATCTCACTATATCATATTTGGTAGACACACATATCGAAACAAATATTGAGATAATAAATGAAAAAAATAATTAAATGGGGACCTGCACATTGGCTCACTTTCAAGAGATACTAAATATCATGGAAATATACAAGTTATATTCACAAATCCTAGAGAAGTTCAAGTCGATGAAAAAATCACATAATATTTGAACCTTATTGAGACCCCACTGCTTTACAAATCAAATAATAACTCTAAATTCCAAAACTCAGCAGAAAACATGGTGTAATAATAAATATAGGTTGGCCAAATTAAACCTAAATAAAACACTTAGACTCTGTAAAAAGGGAGGATTACAAAACAAAACATATTTTATAATTTTAAAAAAGGAAAGAGAAAAATATAGAAACACCCTTGAGAATGAACATCAGAAACTTTCTGCAAAGTTATGGGAAAAACTGAGGAAGTTGGTATTAAGCAGAGATGGTAAATTATTCTGGAATATCATTGCCCACAGTTACAACAGATATCAAACCAAGGTAGAATTCTCTACTATTCCACAAACTTGAATCTCCTACTTTTTGGGATTATATTATTCTGAGGAAGAGGAAATCCTTGAAATAAAATATGGTAGGACTGGGCCCTCGGATTTCCCAGTCCCCATGCTGATTACAAAAGAGGAAATATTTGACGTCTTGTGCTCTCTGGCTTCCGGTAAGGCCTCTGGGCTGGATAAAATAATTGGAGATGTCCTAGAATCTTTTCCCGAATGGTGGACCCCACTTTTGCAGGGCATTTTTAATGCCTTTGTTCAAATTCAGGAATTTCCCCCTGGCTGGCAGGGTAGTGTTATATTTCCTATTTATAAAAAAGAAAACCCAAATGATCCAAAAATGTACAGACCAATTAGCCTGATAGATGTAACCCAGAAAATATTTTCTAAAATAGTTTTAAGTAGACTCACGGACTGGCTAGAGGATCATTCCATTATAAATGAATCTCAGAATGGTTTTAGGAAGGGTAGATCCACTATACAACATTGTTATGTCCTACATCACCTAATATGGAAATACACAAAAATAAGGAAAGGTAAATTATATTGCTGCTTTATCGATTTCTCAGCAGCTTTCTATAGTATAAGCAAGAACATTCTTTGGCAAACATTAGCAGATCTTGGACTGGATGGCACTCTCCTAGATATTTTGACTAGCTTGCATGACAAGACATGGGCAACAATTCAGTACAATCAATATGGACATGTTACTTCATCCTTTCAAATGAATTTAGGAGTTAGGCAAGGATGTTTGTTAGCTCCGACTTTATTTAATATTTAAATCAATAGTACCCTGGAAGACATTGTTAATCCTGACTTTCACGCTCCAAGAATTCTCAAACAAAGAATCAATAGTCTTGCATACACAGATTATATTGTATTACTTTCCACTTCAGCATTAGGACATAAAAGAATATTGAAACATTTCTCGATGCTGTGTAAAACAAAAAAAATAAAATAAAAATTAACCTAAACAAAACCAAAATTATTTTTGGAAATAAGACCAAAATTATACCACAGTTTTGGCTGGATAATGATAATATAGAAATTTTTGATCATTATGATTATTTGGGTGTCTGATTCACGCAAAATTTATCATAGAGTAAACATATAAAACTGATTCAAACTAAAATGAACACTGCTTCTAATGCACTCAAAGTTTTCAATGCAAAAATGGGAAAAATACTGTTAAGGGTATTTTGAAAGTTATTAATGCAAAAATTAAAGCAAGCATTTTGCATGTTTTGGAGGTATGGGGCTCAGATAATCTGGCCAACTTGGAAACAATTTTAAATAACTTGTTTAGGTATATACTCATGACACCTCCTGGGACACCTTCTTGTATTCTTAAACTTGAATTAGGACAATATTCCATGACTTCCTTAGTCAGAGAAAGACAGATAATATTCCTTTTAAAGTCCTTTCTTCTTCTTCTTCCAGACACCCGATACCCAAGAATGTGCCTCCAGGAGAAAATTAGGTTTTCAGCAATGGGATATATTCATCCATCCATTCAGCTAATTAAAAGACTATTTCCCCAGTAGGTCTTGGGCATCTCCTACATACTATGTATATCAGACCTTGTGAAGAAATAGTTTTCTCAGTAAAGATAAGGCTGAGAGGTTTGGACTCAAGCTATCTTTTATCTCAATTATCTAATTTAAAACTGCATGGTTGGTATAAACAATTTAAAACTCAATGAGGATATGAAGACTACTTAACTAAGTTAAAAAGTCACAAAATGCGTAGCCTATCCTAGGTTTAGACTGGAAGTTTATAACAGTCAGCTTGTTCACTTTAGACAAAAAAGACCAAACACACTTGATCCTTATTGTAAATGTGGCACTAAGACACATAATGATCTTAAACATATAGTTATTTTATGTCCACTGTTTGAAAAAAAAAACGGAAACCTTGGTTAAGGGAGTTGTTGGGTGGTCTCGATCTCCCTCCTGATAAAATATGATTTCACCTATTTACCACACAAGATTTTGATATGCAAGAAAAAGTGTCTAGATTCTTAATGACAACTCATATTTAGAACACTTTTTATTCTCCTGTCCTAAAACTGTCCTTTACAACAAATATATTTTAAGAATGTATCTCTTAACTGAGCTTCTGATGGAATAATTCTGTATGAGTTTTAATAATTGTGATCTTACTGTATGTCTGTAAATCCTGCGGCCCTGAAGGCCTATGTTTCAGTTCTGTAATTTTATATTGTAATGACTAACGCTGCTCAATAAACATTTTGTACAGTCAATCAAGGTGAAATACTGTATATATATTTTAATCAACATAACATCATGTTCTCAGTCACACACTCACTCCCCATGGTCCGGTCACTAGCAGCCCAAATGTCCACTAAAATGTCAAATGAATTGTGGATCTATACATATTTTGCTGTCCATTCCAAAACACTATCAGCCTGATTCTGTCCAAAACAAAGTTACTTTGCCTTAAATGTCCAAGAGAACATCCTGGAGTCAAAACCACTAAAGCAGCCAAGTTCCAACCTTGTGATGCAGACATCAATCTGCTGTCCATTAATCACAAATGTCAAACTCCTTTAAATAACATTCAGCCATCCAACGGCTTAGTCTTTTTTCTTGCTATCTGATGACCGCACTCCATTCTCATGTTCTTGGTCTAATACACATTTGGAACTAGTCTGCTTCTTTATGTGGGTCATTATCAATGTTATCTTCTAACTGACCATTACCTGTAGACATTCCTGGTAAAGCAAAGCATGTGGTATCTGCATTTCACCCAGGTTGTGCTTTACTACATCAGACACCATATTTATCTGTGTGAATGCTGCAAGTGGTTTGTGTTTTCTTCCAAATGTTTATGTACCCATGCCACATGCTCACTGTTACATGCAGCAGCCTGTGTCCTATATGGCAGTACATGCATTTTGGCTAGAACTGATGTATTGCTCTATGTTGTTGACGTTCTACATACTTAACATATTATTTACAGAACCATTCTTTTAATCAGAGTCTCTGAATACTGTATGTTGTGTCACATTGCATAAATGCTTCTTGTTCTGAGCACTGAGGAAAAGTATTCTTTTATGTAAGTTTTCATGTAATTGGAATCTCAGACAGCTGTATATTAGATTACATTACATGAAGGCTCCTATTTTGTATCATCATGGTATGCTATCCAATGATTAGATTTAGTGTCTTTTACATGCTCACAACAGAATTCTTTCTTTTGAGCCCATAACATTACAGCCATGCTGAGCAGCTGCTTAGCTTACGATTGGTTGCATGTTTATCACAAAGTACATATGGGTCTTTCATGAATTTGAATTATGAATTGGCAGTGCTGACAACTGAAGCTTGCACTGCTTTTCTTTTCTCTGCCCACACCCCCCCCTTTCCTGCCTGCAGAAAGACCTTTTGTTCTCCAAGCCTGCCTGGCCATCCATTTCTCAGAATGGTGTAAAGCTGTTAGTTCAATGATTTATTTATTTATTATATTCTCGGTTTCTTCCTCCCCTGTGGCACCTCATCTGTCCCTCTTGTCAGGGACTCCCCGGTGTTCTGTAGGGGCTCTGACAGGCATCTCTGGAATAGCTTCAGTGGACCTACCCCATCTGACCATGGTTTTCCCACTGGGGGTTGAGGATGGAGACCATGGGTCATCTGCCTCCTGTCCCATTCCAGCATGTCGTGTGGTCCAACTGAGCTCTCCAGGTGTCTCAGACATGTGTGGCTAAGGCACAGGGGCCCATCTTCAGGCACAGAGGCAGGGATTTTCCTTGTTCTGGTGCCCTCTCACCCTGAGGATCATGGTGTGCTAGGAGATCCAAGAAGACAAGGGCACACTGAGATGTGCTGCCACTCCAGACCTCAGCCGATGTCCTCCACTCCTTGTACTGAGATGTTCACTGTATCATCACCTGTCATCACCTAGGTGGTATAGCAATGGGAGCCACAGCCCACCCTCCCTGTAGGAGGGAAGCAGTCCTCAGAGTGCTCGATCCTCCTCCTCCCCCTGGCTGGTCCTCCAGCAACCTGACTCCATTCTGAACCCATGTCACTGGTGTCATAAGCAGCAGTGCTACCACTGCCCCAGCAGACCAGCTAAGTTCAATTATTTTTGATAATGTTTTCAGACATGCCAACAGTGTAAGCTTCATTTGCAATCACTACTAATCTCTGATGAAAATGCATGAAATACATACCCACAGGTACTTTGTGATAAACATGTAATAATAAGTAGAGCTACATCTGAGCATGCAAGTCATGTTATGACCACAAAGAACACAAGGTAGGTCTTCAGTTGTCACTTGAAAGCAGGGGATTGATTTTCAAAAAGCTGCTAGGATGGTGCAAGGTTCATCAAGGAGCCAATTACAGAAAACTTGGGTGCACCAGGAACCCTGCACCAGATTTTGATAGAAGTTGAGTCCCAGTGCCAAGGTCCCCAGCATTGCTGCAAGCAGTTCCATGCTCCAAATAGATGGCAAATGGAAGGGGTTGTCACATTGTGGACACTACATGCACAGTAAAAAGTGCACAAATATGGAATCAAATGCTACACTGTGTGTCACAATACTGGCATGAAAGAGACCTGTGATTACAGAATCTATTTGCTGGTAGACTTGACCCTGGTTTGACACAGTTCTTCTCACTTGGAGCTCTCAGATGCACCACACAACTGCATGCTGGACTTGCTGTGGAGCGGCAGTCAGAGCAAGCTGCTGGTAGTGCTCGTTTAACAATACTAACAAGAGTGCCACTGTTGCCTTACTGGCCTGTTGGTTTGTATTTGTGGCATTCTTGACACTTTGTCAGCAGCTTTCCAGTCTTACTTGTGTTGTCAATTTTTTCTGGGGGTGTCTGTCCTGCTCTGCTTTCTTTCCCGCAGGTACTGTCTTGACGGTGAAGGTCCATGTCAGCAGGAGTGGAAGCAGTGAGCCCAGTGGAGGGTTGAGCACAGACAGACGCCGCAGAAGCAGAAGTTGTTTTTTCTTCAGTGCACCAGACTGGGATGGAAGGAGAAGGAGAGGGAGAGGATCACCTGTAAATCGCTGTGTGCTGCCTGTCAGACGAGGAGAAGGAGAGATGCAGAGGCAGAGCTGAACTGGATAAGACAGAGATGAGGACAGATTAAGGAAGACTTTGAATGAGATGTGCTTCTGTGTTTCTGAAGGCTCTTGAAGGCAATTGTTATATTTTTTGCAAAAAAGGGAGCACGTGCTTATATGTCCATACATTCTGCCCATACATTCTGCAGAACTTTGTAGAACTTCATTGAACTATAGTGAACTTTAGTGAACTATAGTCAACCATAGTAGTTTGTCTGGCATGTGGTTCTCTGTGGTATAGATAGTGGGGGAGACTGGTGGAGATTGCAGACACCCTGCAGAGAACACTGTATGATGCTTGCTTGTTTTATTTTAACTTTTATTTTATCCTGTTATGTATAACTGTGCACACCTTGACATACTCTCTGATATGCTGTCTGTGCCCTGCTGTGCTTAAATCCTTCCCAGTTATAATAAAGGGTCATTTTACAATTGTGCAGAGGTTCTTTTTTCTCCCTTCTGACTAGAGAGATAAGAAAGATTACAGTCTAACAGCTATAGCTGCGTGGTTGTGTTTGGTGTGCTATGCTTTAAGGCTTTCTTGGCAGACTAAAATGTTTTGTTTTCTGAACCACAGAGGCATAGAACCTATATGCAGGCCATTTTACAATTGAAAATATGCATTGTTAAATTTCATGCCAGAGGAATCACGTGAGTTTACCCCAGGCATGCTAGTGATAGTCATTCTTCACTGAGACTGGGCTGCAGACAAGCGCAGACACATATAGCTCAGAGTAGCTATTCTTAGTTTTTTCAGCTTCCACAGTCTTGTGCTCGATTAGCTACTGTGGTCTTTTTGTTTTTATTTTGCACTCCGCGTTCTGCTCCTGATTCAGTGGTGTATTTTTTTATTGAACAAAACTTGAGCAGGTAACTTGAGAACCAGAATCTATTCTCGTTCAACATTTATTTTAAGTACTTGGTTTTATATTTTTTACTGTTGTTCCCTTTCTCTTAATCAACTGCATGTTTTAGTTTCTCTGCTTCATATGTGTTTGGCTTTTAGGCTTGACACTCTCTGGAAGTGTTCCACAGTAAGCTTTGGTATTTGAGAAGTGGTGAAGTGTGAATTGCCACCGTGGGAAGCCTGCAAATCCACTTAGAAGTCTACCTTTTGGTATTACAGAAAGAGAAACTTAGAGAATGGACCTCATGTGAATTATTTTTACAAGACTACTGCTACTGCCATTTATTACTTGAATTAGGCAGATTATCTATGAAATTCTGAATATTTGTAATTTATTATGTAAAAACCGTCCTTACAATCAATCTGTTTCTAAGAGGGAATTAATATCAGTGTCAGTATTTACATTGAATGAAATAGATTACTACCATTAATTGAAGCTGAAATCTGTACTTTTCATCCCTCTTATGTTTTATATTAATATAATTTAAACATAGCAAAATAAGTAAATACTGAGAAATATCAGGTAGTGTTGCCAGATAAAATATCTTGAGTAATTTGCTCCTATAATTCATTGGTCTTTTCTTTTTTAGTGGTTTCCACTACTGCTGCATCTGCATAGTAAAGAGTAAAGGCCTATTGAATCCTTCCAAGCTAACAGTAGTGTACATTGATAACACATGGCCACTACCAAGATTGGGAACCATCTCCTTTCTAAACCCACTGTTGTGCTCAGCTTGGAACTTGCAAAGGAAGCTTTACGTAACAGTTAAAGAAGAAGCTTAGAAGAAAGCATGTTCTTTGTGAATGAACTTTGGGGTTTCCACACACATTTTGCAAGCACTTTTGAAGAACCAATTGAGCATCTGATAACTGTAATTATTTTATTGTTTTCTATTCTGTTTTACTTGTATTTTGGTATTCAACTATTTTACACAGTGAGGCAATGCATAAATTATTTAAAGGTCAATGTGCATTAAGATATATAAATTATTGATAAAGACAAGTGTAATTAGCCATTACATTTGCTGATACAATTAATTTCTAGATTATGGTAGTTACAAAAAGACAGCGACTGGAGGCACCAAATAAAGATGTACAGGAATCCCAGGATGGTTTGGTTGGAACTGAATTAGATAATGAGAATAGAACTCAGGATAAGAAATACCCTAAACCCAAGGATATGGGGAAAAAGGGGAAGAAAGAACGTAAATAAAAAGAGTGCAAATAGAACTGGTGAGAAAGAGAAGTCAAATTGTGAAAAGGTAAAAGGCATAAAAAAAAGGAAGGGACTTAAAATCAAAGTGAAAACTAGCAATTACAACATGGGTGATGAGGAACAAAAATTAGGAAAGCATAAGCAACAAACTATATTTGAAATGTTTCAAAAACTACAGATAATGCTACCACTCAAATTGAAAAGGGTACATTTAAGAATGGTACACTAAATCTCTCACATACAGTTGCTTCCATCTCAACCTCAAAATAATCAAGCACATGGCATTTCAATGTAAAGAACCCAAGAATTATTATAAGTAATGTGAACAACCTGAATACTGTTAATGAGCAGAACCTTCCCTTTACTAAAAGGCAGGTTCAGTATGTTGGTAATCATCCATTGGAGCTAAACCTTATTGGCTGGGCCTCTAGATATTCCAATTGTTTAATCAGGTGAGACACACTAAGCTGAAAGTTTGTTTACAGGTGCAACCTGGGAGCACAGGAAAGTTAAGTGACTTGCTCAGGGTCACACAGTATGCAAGTAGGGACTGTGGGATTCAAACCCAGGTCTCCAGATTTACAGCTCAGAGCCTTAAACCACTGCACTATACTGCCTCAAATTCTCAATACTGATTCTCAGTATTCCATGGGGGGGGCTAGCAGCATTGCATCACTAAATTAAAATGTAAGCTATGCTGACTTGCCAAAGAAAACTCAGAAAATTGTGACATTAAATGATAAGACAGCAGGGAATAATGCATTAAAAGAAGTTATGGATAGATTGAAAAAACTATACAGGGACTTAAAACAATTAGACAATATCCAGAAAATACCCCTTCAAGTGACACAGGGAGCCTAGCCAAAGGACTACAAGATGAAGGGACACTACATCGACTATATAAGGATAGTGTGTGCCAGTATTATGATGATTATGAGATGAGTATCCCTTCAGTAATAAGTAACAGCCAGAACAGTGGTACACTGAGATATACCCCCTCGATTCTTAGTGACAATATCATTACGGTTCTGAAAAAAACAGTATGCAGCTAATCTTCTGTTATGTGAACAGTTAATAATTAACAGAAATGAAACTGAATCATTAAAAGAATACATTACAATTAATGTTGCAAGGTTGGACCATGTCCTTAGAATTCTAAATGAAATACATCTTCCTAGGGAATCTTCTTCAATCCCTCTAGAAGAAAATGAACACCTGTCTGTACCACTGGAGGGCAACAGACCAGATTTCTCCACAATCATATCTCCCTCTGATATTCTTATAATAGATACAGAAGAAAATGCCCCAAGGAACAAGAATCTGAGTGAGGGGAATGTTAAATCAAAACCTGGGAAAAAGCTGAAGGAAGTCAAAGGAAAGATAAAATCAGAATGCAGAATACAAAAAAAAACTTTAAGAGAAAAATGAAAAGAAGTAGAAAATATACAGATTAAAAAAAAAGCTAGTAGAAATGATACAGTGAAAAAAATGAATAAAGATATACACTTGGAAAGTAGTAATCCAAAAATAGTGGAAAAGGACAGAGAAAGAATGCTCAAGAATGAGCAGACAGGCATTAACTCATTAAAGCATAGCATATTGCAATTAACAGAACAATGTATTAAGATTATATGGCCTCAGGAGAATAGAAAGTAAAACAACACAGGAACTGATATTTCAGTTACTGAAGGAGAAACTAGACCTTGATATTGTAGTACTGTAGGAAATCTTTGCAAGGTGAACAGGTACACAGAACCAGAAAGGGACACCTTTGTTGAGAGTGTTGATATCTTTTTTACCACTGAAAGGGTGTTGAATTATGAATGGAGAAATTTCCAGAAAACATAAACACTCAATCTTACTGCCACATTGTTTGATAAAAATATAAGAGTCCTAGATACTGTGAATAATTCTGCAGGACTTAATGTAAGAGGTGAAGTATGAGAAAAAGTACCCACAGCAAATGATAATGCAGAACCAGTTATATTGAGTCTATTTGGATGATAAAAAACTTCCCAATGAAACAAATACAAAACTCATTAAAGTTCTGTGCAACTTGTTTACTAATCTGCTAAGTATTAGATTGGGAAATAATGGGGTACTGGGGACACAGATACATCTGAGCCTTAGAGGGGATGCAGAAACAGACTGGTGAAATGTAGGACCCACTCACCCAGTTTTTATAGTAAAAAATAAATTATAGCAGCTTATTGTGCATCATGAATATTTTTATTTCTGATACAGTGTTGATCAGACGTTTCACACAGAATCCTTCCTCAGTGAAAACACTGGATCTAAAAATATTTTACAAAAGTAATAAACTTGGCTGAGGTTTTGTACCTTAAGTGCAGGTATAACATTTCAACTGGGGATTAGTAAAGGTTAAAATTCGAATGTGTGACTAACAGACCTTTGGTTGGAGTCCCCATTTTGAGTGAGCAGGAGTAGGAGAAACTGTTTGCTGGTATGGTGAACTACAGCTGTATTTTTGCCTTGTAGTGTACAGAAGTATGTCTTTTTTTACTCTCTTGTTTTTATAGGCACCGTGTACCAGAGGAGCTGCCCCCACCCTCCCCATTCCCCAATCGCCCCAGGTGCACTGCCTTTATAGTGGAAGGTCAGGCCACACCTACTTAAAGAGGCAGGAAAAGGTGGGCAGCACAAGCATTAGCCTAGCTGATATATATAGGTTGAATTAGGAAGGGTGTAGCCAGTAACTAGGTCCAAAGGGCACATACAAAAGGAAGAGAGAGAAGCTGTAAGTCCCTACAGAAGGAGAGAGAGTAAGAATTTTGGGGCAGTGCTGCAGGTTTACAGTCCTTATAGACATACGGATTCAATTGTAAAGACCTGGGGAATATTTGGAGACTAAGACAGGGGTATGTGGAGGCCAGGGCAAGGAGGCAGGTGGGTGAATAGAGGGGAGGAGTGGAGAGGTTGGGATGACTGGGGTTGGGGCACAGGGAGGTGGGGAGAATTATGAGTTGCAATGAGTGTGGGGCAGCACTGTTTCTGGGAACCTGGTGAAAGGTGGGGGGGTTGTCCAGTATGTAGGATGTTCAGACAACTTGCGCTGGAGATAGAGAGCTTGAGACAGGAACTGGATGGAGGGGACAGGTACAAGGGGTTGAGGAGCAGAAGGGGAACTGGGGCAGGGAGGGTTCCATTGCAAGCTAGACCAGGCTGCCATAGGCAGGGGGGCCAAGTCCACAGGAGCACCAAAAGAGGTTGTTGGCAAGTGGTAGGGAACACAGGTAGATGGAGAGGAAGTAGGAAAGAGGTTCAGGGTAAGCAGAGGCAGGAACAGATTTCAGGGGAGGGCTGGGGCTGGAGGTTGGAGACAGCAAACAGGTATGCAATACTGGTTGAAGAAACAGAGCAGGATGTTGGGGATGTCACCATAGAACAAGAGTCAGGTGACCAGGAGGGAAGGGGGGAATATACAGTTCAAGGAGAGAGGGAGGATGGTGGTGTAAAAGTGGGGAGGGGCAGGAAAGTAGGTAAAGTTGGCACAAACCCACTAAACAACAGGGGGGGAAGGCCAAAACATGTTGGTAAGGGGGAAGGAGGTGGCACAATGCAGGGGGCAGTGGGAGGATGTAAAAGTAATGGAAGTGGAGTGGTTGGGGTAGGGAGCAAGCACAGAAAGGACAGATGAGGAGAAGAGCAGGTGGAGGTGCAATTGGAGGAGAAAGGAGTGGGAAAAGGGCAGGGTATGACAGCAGAGGTCACTGAGGAAAAGGGGTTCATAGGAGGGCAAACCATGGGGCAGTGCAAAGGATGGGGGACTTGAATTAGGGGATTCTATGCTCAGAGGGGTGAGATGGAGAGGTAAGAGAGCAAGGAAGAGCCAAACCTGGGTGGAGTGTATGCCTGGTATGACAGTGGGGAGAGTAGGGCAGTGCATTCAGAAATGTGTGAAGAAGGTGAGAGGGAAGCCTCATATCATTGTACACCTAGGAACAAATGACCTAGAGGGTAGTACAGTGGAAGAAGTGCAGGAGACCTTCAGGGAAGTGGGGGATATCTGCAATTGGGTGGGAAGCTCCCGGTACCTAGGGCAAGCACAGCAAGAAAGCTAATCATACAGGAGTTTAATGGGTGGCTGAAGAGTTGATGTGCAGAAATGGGGTATGGAGTAGTAGGGGGGTGGGGCAAGACATGGAACAATAAGGGGCTTTATAACAAGGATAGGCTGCATCTCAACATTGAGGATACAAGGGCATTCACACAGGGGTTGGAGAAGTACATTAAAAACAACATAGATTTAAACTGAGGAGGGGCTGAGTCAGATAGCAGGAAGGAGGCACCTTCCAGGGTAGACCAGAAGGCCTCATCCCCCAGAGACGGAGGAGGAGAATGAGGAGAAGTTACCAAGACAAAAGTGGAAGGGGGGAGAGATGGGAAGAGGAGGGGCAGGACACAAGGTGGACCGTAGTATCCTTGAATGCAAGGAGCTTAGCAAACAATGTTGCAGAGTTCCAGGCAATGATGGTGGAGAGGGAGGTAGATATTGCCGCCATCTCAGAGACCTGAGCCACCCAATACCATGACTGGATCTCACAATCCCAGGATACAAAGTGTTCCACAGGGACTGGGAGAGGGGAAGGGGGAAGGGTGGTAATTTATGTCAGAGAGGGGATACTGTGTACCAGGGAGGAAGGGGGATGGGGGGAGGCCAGAAGCCATATGGATATTGCTCCAAAGCCCTAACGGTAAGAAACTTAGGATGGGGGTGGTGTACAGGCCACCCTCACAGAACAAGAAGGTGGATAGGGAGCTGGAAGAGCAACTCAGGAAGGTCAGTGGCAAAGGGAATACAGTTATAGTGGGAGACTTCAACCTACCTGGGGGTTGACTGGTAGACAGTAACTACAGTACACACCAGGGAACAGGTGCTGCTGGAGGCTATCCAAGACAGTTACCTAGTGCAAGGGGTGATGGATCCTACTAGGGAGGGGAACATACTAGACTTGGTGCTAACAAATGGAGACCAAGTCCAGGATGTGGTAGTACAGGACCCTCTAGCAGGAAGCGACCACTGCTCAATGTGGTTCCTCCTCAACACAGGGAGGGAGTCTGCTAAGACCAGGACAAGAGTGTTGGATTTCAGGAAGGCAGATTTTGCCAGACTGGGCAGCATCCTAGAGGAGTATTTAGCTGAAATGAACCCAGGGATGGATGCTGAACAGAAGTGAGCAATCATTAGAAAGGGGCTAAATGAGGCCACAAACACATGTGCCAAATATCAGAGTAAGCAGTCCAGGTCAAATAAACCTAGCTGGCTCAGCAAAGAGGTGGAGGGGAAGGTGAGGGAAAAAAGACTGGCCTTCATTAAGTTAAAAAATCTGGGCTTGAGGAGGATAGAGAAGTATTCTCAAAGGCATCTAGGTAGGTGACCAGGTCAGTCACAGCAGCCAAGGCAACAAAGGAGCTGAAGCTGGCTCAGGGGATCAGAGAGGGGGAAAAAGGAGTTCTTTAAATACATAAGGGAGAAGAGGAGTTGTAGGGATGGCATTGTTAGAATCAAGAGAGAGGGAAGATGGGCAGAACTAGGGGAAGAACAGGCAGAGGCACTCGATGAGTATTTCTGCTTGATGTTCACAAAAGAAAGGGATGGCCCAATACCACAGGGGAAAGGGGGCAAGAGTGGAAGGGGGCAGAGATAACAGATAAGGTCATCCAAGAGGATAGAGTTCTGAAGGGCCTTAAAGGCTTGCGGGTGGACAAGGCACCAAGACCGGACGATGTACACCCAAGGGTCCTGAAGGAACTGGCAGAGTTGTCGTCAGGCCCTCTGACGGACCTGTTCAACACCTCCTTGGAGACAGGGAATGTACCCAGAGACTGGAGGATGGCTCACATGATGCCCCTTCACAAGAGTGGGGCCAAGGACCAACCGGGTAACTACAGACTGATGAGCTTGACTTCCATAGTGGGGAAGTTAATGGGAAACCATTCTAAAGGAGAGGTTGATAACCTTTCTTGAGAGCAATGGCCTGCAGGATGAGACACAGCATGGGTTTACCATGGGAAGATCTTGCCAAACTAACCTGACCAACTTCTTTGACTGGGTCACTAGGGCAGTTGATGAAGGCCACACTGTGAATGTCCTGTATCTGGACTTCAGCAAAGTTTTCGACTCTGTGCCACACAGGAGGTCAATGACCAAGCTGAGGGACATGGGAACAGGAGAAAAACTGCTGGGGTGTGTTAAGAGCTGGCTGCAGGGCAGACAATAGAGGGTAGTTGTAAGGGGGAGACATCCAAGCCATAGCCAATAACGAGTGGAATACCGCAGGGTTCAGTGCAGGGCCTCATTTTGTTCAATGTCTTCATTGGAGACATTGCAGAGGGGGTCAAGAGTAAGATCTGCCTGTTTGCGGATGACACTAAAATTTGTGCAAAAGTGGACAATGAGGAAGAGAGGCAGGCACCCAGATAGGATCTAGCTAAAGTCAAACACTGGTCTAGGGAGTGGCAGTTGGGATTTAACACTAAGAAGTGCAAGGTCATGCACCTCGGAGCCAGAAATCCCAAGAACAGCTATTGGCTGGGGGGAGTGCAGGTAATGGCTTCAGAGGAGGAAAGGGACCTGGGGGTAATAGTCACAGGGGACATGTAGGCATCTGCACCATGTAGGAGAGCTGCAGCAAGGGCAAATAGGATGCTGGGGTGCATTGCCAGAGGGATCACCTCTCAAAAGGGGGAGGTCATCCTGCCATTGTATAGATCACTGGTGAGGCCACGCTTGGAATACTGTGTTCAGTACTGGTGTCTATACCTCAAAAAGGATGTGAGATTACTGGAGGGGGTGCCGCGTAGGGCTACAAAAATGATCATGGGACTAGGGGAGTTGCCATATGAGGAAAGGCTAAAAGAGCTCAACATGTACTCGCTGGAAGACAGAAGGGTAAGAACGGGACATGATAGAGACCTTTAAGTACTTGAAAAGCATAAACAAAGTCAGGGAGGGAGGATTGCTCCACTTAGAGGGGGAAAGGGTCACTGGGGACACAGTCTGAAGTTGGAAGGGGCAAGGTTTAGGAGGGAGATGAGGAGGCACTACTTCAGAGACAGAGTGGTGCCAGGTTGGAACGCACTGCCAGAGGAGTTAATTGCTCAAAGGACAATGGATAGCTTTAAGTGGGGTTGGGATAGAGTCAAGGCAGTGTTAGTACAGGCAAAACACAAAGGGGAAGGACTGGAAAAGAGGAGGAAGAGAGTGGTTTGGGTGGGGGTGGGGCAGCTGTAGTGATATGAAACTAAGAGCTGCTCAATTGGGCAGACTTGATAGACCTGTGGGCCTTTTTCTGTCAGCAATTTTGTATGTTTGTATGTCCATAACTTCTGTTGGTTTAACATAATAATATTACAATTTTTAATTATTTATGTATTAATAAATTGAAAAAAGTTGGTCTCACAAAAAACAGGCTCAAGATGCAGATAAGTTTTCTGTATCTATAATTATTACAAATATGTGTATTTTCTTTTTAGAAATTTTGTAAGTCTGTACATGGAACATCATAGAAAAGTTCTTAGGTATACAGAGTTTTTTATATATACTTTGCACATAAAAACAAGGGGCACTTACATGTTCATCAATATTCATCAGTATTCAGATCTCAAAGTCTGGTATCACTGACCCTTTATCAATCAATCAATAAAACTTTATTAAACCAGGCAGTTACATTGTTGAGCAAGCTCATTTGCAAAATGGTCCTGGGCACAGAGGACAAATTCATTTACAGTATTCAACATCATTTCATAACACAGCAGACACTGAAACAGACTATTTTTAAGTACAAGATCATTAGGTAACCAGAGCAAGACTTAGATAACGAGGGCTATATTTTTTTTATTTATTTGTTTTACCAGTAGTGGAATACTAAGCTGAAAGCTTGTTTACAGGTGCGACCTGGGAGCACAAGGAAGTTAAGTGACTTGCTTAGGGTCACACAGTATGCAAGTGGGGGCTGTGGGATTCAAACCCAGGTCTCCAGGTTTGCAGCTCAGAGCCTTACACCACTGCACTATACTGCCATATACAGGCAATTCATCATACATGGGTTAGGAGACAATGGAGGACAGGGGAAGGAGAGGATGGCAAAGACACAGTGGAGGAGAGAGAGAGAGAGGAGAAGAGGGCAAAGACGTATGAGGGGAGTTGGGGGCAGCCCTGCTAGGGTAGAAGCCCCCAGGAGGGTTGCCATGGGGAAGGAGGGAAGGAGCTGGGGGGTAGTTACACTAAAAAGGAATGCCAGCCAACAGGGGGAATAAGAAGGCCAAGGAGGTCCAGGAGCTAGGGGAAATTTTGTCCATATGCCAGTGATTACCTGAAGCAATCGCACGCAGTCTTCAGGCATCGATAAAGCAGCTGCCTGAAGATGTAGGGGCTAGGCAGGAGGAAAAGTTTAAGTGCTTTTTGTGTATTGTTCCAAAGTGATGGTAGGAAGGAGCTGATGGCAATTGTGCCATGACGTGTCCTCGTCCGTGGTAGCTTGAGGAGGACAAAGGAGGAGTTCCGTAGGCCGTACGCACCTTTAGACAGTTCGAACAGGTTGCAGATATAGGGTGGGAGTTTGTTAGAAATAGCCCTGAAGAGTCACATGAGGGCGTTTATTTGCCTCCTCATGAAGATGGACGGCCAATCAATTGCCTGATACAACAGGCAGTGGTGAGTCCTCAGGGGCATGTCAAGTATGAATCTCAAAGCATGATGGTAGAGTTTGTCAAGCTTCTGGAGGGCATACTGGGGGCAGTGACTTTAGAGAAAGTCAGCGTAGTCAAGCAAGGGTTAGAAAGGTTGTTTGAACTAGCTGCTTCCTAGCTACGTGAGTGAGTAGATGTCTTATGTGGTAAAATATGCCAAGGCGCTGTCTTATCTTTTTTGTTAACTCACTTAGGTGTACAATGAAACTTGAGTTTGTTGTCCAACCAGATTCCCAGATATTTGAATTTATCCACTATTTCCAGAGGTTCACCAAGGAGGTGATAATCTGGGGGTTACCAGGTGTCCCCCTATTGTGGGAGGAGTGCAGGGAGATAATCATGGCTTTGGTTTTTTTTGGGGATTGAGCAAGTGCTTCAGGCTCAGCAGGTTATGTTGGAGGATGATGAAGTTCTGCTGTAACTCCTTGTAAGCAAGATCTAGAGAGGGGTTGGTTGAACAGAGGACTGTGTCATCCGTGAAAAGGTGAACATTTCCTGTGAGTATGCCAGAATCTATGTGGTTAATATAAAGTGCGAAAAGTATAGGCCCCAAGATAGAACCTTGCAGGACTCCTTTGGGCAAAGTTTTTAGTGGGGACAGTTCCCCATGTGCTTTAATTTGTTGCCTTCGATTTATGAGGTAACAGTGGAACCACTTTACTGTAGCAGGGGTTAGACCAGGGTGGGACAAATCACTTTTTGACCTGGTGGCCAGTTTGGCCACCATACTTCAAAATCTGGTGGCCAAAAATATTTTTAGGTGGCCAATTTTTTTACGGCCGCTAGCCTATAAAATATGGTAGCCATTTTTTTAACTTGCCTTTCAGATGAGGAATTGTCTATTAACCTACATTTGGGAACGGGTTTACTAGAGATTCTAATGAGAATTAGCCTGCCAGAACAGCATTGTGGCAAGCTCTAATTTTTCTTTGTTTCAAATTGGTCCCCTCAAAAAGGCCTGACACAACCTCAAGAGGACTGGACGAGACAGGTGGATAGCCAAACAACAAAATATGCAGTCAATAATATGCACACAGGTAGTACTAGTATGGGCATTTCATTAATTGTGGCAAGCTTTAATTTTTGTTTTGTTTTAAATTTAAATTGGTCCCCTCAAAAAAGCCTGACACAACCTCTAGAAGACTGGTCACTGGACGAGACAGGTGGATAGCCAAGCAACAAAAGACGCAGTCAATAATATGCACACAGATAGTACTAGTATGGGCATTTCATTAATTGTGGCAAGCTTTAATTTTTTTTTTGTTTTAAATTGGTCCCCCCAAAAAAGCCTGACTGTTTGACACAACCTCAAGAGGACTGGACGAGACAGGTGGACAGCCAAACAACAAGAGACACAGTCACTAATATGCACACAGGTAGCACTAGTATGGACTTTTCATTAATTGTGGCAAGCTCTATTTTTTTTTGTTTGGCCCCCCCAAAAAACCTGACACAAACAACCACTAATATGCACCAAGTGGTAGTCCGGACTCCGGACTTTAAATTATTGTAGCTTGTATTTTTTTTTTTTTTTGTCAGTTTTGGGCCCAAGCCCCAATCCCACCAAAAAAAGACTGACAAGCAAAATCAGGTACAGCTCCCCCTGTACCACGTCCACAAAGCAGGGTCTCTGTTGTCCCCCTCCCTTCCCCCAGTCGTCAGACTCACTCAGCACAGTGACTAATGCGCTAGCAGCTGAGCTGCAGCAATTGCAAATGCAAATTCAGAAAGAATATTTATTTACCCACCCAATTTTCCCCTTTGCAGTAATTCAGAGCTTCCTTCCCCAATCCCCACAACAGGACCACCAAGCACCAGCCCCTCCCCCCAGTCAGCATGTCATCCCCAAATTGAGAAGTAAGCTGCTCTTTTTAAGTATACAGATTAGGAGTTGAGTCGGACAGGTTCCAAAAAAAATCCAGTACTGATAGTTTTTATTCACTGAGCCCTTAAAAGGGCTGTTGAACTTGCAGTAACTTCACAGCAAAGTTATGCTCTGAGAGCTCACACCAAGTCTCCCTCACCCGCTCACCGCCTGAAATCAATGGTGACTGCAAGGTGTGAGCGAATCCTGTCCCTATCTGTGCTGTGGCTCCCGACTCCCCCACCACCCAGGTCAGCACCCAACTGCTCACCTCATGATGAGGATACTGCTGGTGTCCTACTGCTGCGCAGACTCGCTGATGGTCTCCCGAGTCCCGACTCCTCCTCTGGCTCCCAGACATGTCCCCCCTGCTCTCTCTTGGCCGTGCAGCTGTAAAAGACGATCCCGTGCATGCGCGATGATGGCAGCTCAGCTCAATTCATTGACAGGGGATGCTGAGCTACCGTGCATGCGCGCCAGAGATGCGGCTTACTACTCACCAGAATGGTGAGTTTTTAGAGAAATCTGGTGGCCAAAATGATTAGCCAGGTCGCATTTGGCGACCTGACGACCCTATTTGTCCCACCCTGGGTTAGACCAATACTACCCAGAGTATCAAGCAGGATGAAGTGATCAACCATGTCAAAGGCTTTGCTAAGGTCAAGGAAAAGTGCTTAGATGTGCTGTTTATTATCCAGGGCTTTTAATCAGTCATTAGACACTTTGGCAAGAGCCGACACATGCTATGCTTAGGTCTGAACCCTGACTGGGCTGGGTTAAGGATATTTTCACAGTCCAACTACTCCCTCAGTGGTGAGCTGACAATTTTTTCTAGTAGCTTGGATAGCATAGGAAGAAAAGAGATTTGTCTGTAATTATTCAAGTCTGTAGGATCTCCCGACTTGAACAAAGGGATAATATGCACAATTTTCCAACTGAGCAGTAGCTCCCCTTGGGTAAGTGAGCTATTAAATAGATGAGCGATAGGTGCTGTCAGATGATAATAGCCTGCTTTTAGAAAGAAGGTTTTTAACGAGTCGGCACCAGCACTCTTTTTGGTATCTAGCGAGAGAAGAAGGTCCTCCACCTGTTTAAAGGATACTGGCTGGAGAGTAAAGGGAGGGCGGCCGGTACAGGGGACAGAAGTAGGGCTAATACCTACACTGGCGGCACTTGGGGCACTCAGTTTACTAAAAGGCGAGGCATCAAATGCGAGGCCTGCAGTAGCAAAGTGGTTATTGAGTTGGTCAAGGATCTCAGACCTATCTGTATAGGAGTTATTGTTCACTACAATTCTGGCCAGAATTGGGGTGGCAGGAGAGTGTCCTTTGACCTCTCTCAAGATTTGCCAAAACTTGGCAGAACAGTTTTTGTTTTCCTCGAGGGCGGATTGAAAGAAATGTGATTTTTCCATCCTGATCAGTTTGGTGCAGGGGTTCCTGGCTACCCAAAAGGAGAGCCAGTCTGAGTCAGACTGTGACTTCCTTGCCCTTTTCCATAATTTGTCTCTGAACTGCAGGGCCCTCTTCAGGGATGGGCTGAATCAATCAGGTGCCCGTTTGCTAGATTTAACCTTTCTTAAAGGTGCGATTTTATTGATTACCCTTACTAACAGATCCTGGAAGATACAGAAAGCTTCAGACACAGAAGGTGCGAGATAGAAGTCCTGCCACTTAATATTCCCAAGATCTGTCAGAAAGGCAGGGAGACAGAAGTGTTTTAGGCTGCGCTTTCGTTTGAAGGTAGAGGTGGAAGGTAGGTGTGGGGAATGCCTGACACAGGCAACAGTGCAATGGTTACTCAGGTCATTATGGAAGACTGCTGTATGGGAGATATTATGTGGCTTGTTGACTAGCATAAGATCCAGCAAGGAGCTTTGGTCGTTTTTTTTTAATTAGGTCGGGTAACCTTAGGGGTAATCTGAGTTAGCCTGTGCTCATCGCAGAAATCCTTGAGCCTGTTGGCGCAGGCATTGTTCCAATTAAGATTAAGTTCCCCCGTTATGATGCATTCAGTAGTTGCTGTCTCCAAGAGGGAGTGAAGGTGAGGTAGTACACACAGGCCAGCAGCAGGTGGCCTATAGCAGGCAGCTGCAAGTAGGGTTACTCCAGGCGATATGGCTAACTTGAGGGCAAGACACTCAAATTCTTTTGGTATTGACATACTGACAATATCAGAGGTTAGGAATTTATCCTTAATATATATGGCAACACCACCGCCTCTGGTTGACCTGTCATACCTGTGTAGGTTGTAGCTAGGGATGTTAAGCATTTTGTTGGGCACATGATTCTTAAGCCAGGTTTCCGAGAACATTGCTACATCAGGCATTGCGTGTAGCACCCAGGCTTGGACCAGGTCAAATATATTGCCTAGGCTGCATACATTCATATGCAGGAAGCTCAGGCCCTTTAACTGTGGGAGCTCCCCTGGAGCAGCTAGTAGATGGGGGGAGGGGGGTTGGGTTTAGTTCCACACTACCTGCACAGAGCAAAAGCAGGATTAATAGTTTCCTGAGGCATCTTACAAGGACTCTCAGGAAGGCTTTGTTAGGTTGCTTAGCACAGGCACTGCCTAGGGCAGCAGAGCAAGAGTTGGAGGGGCAATGAAAGGTGGTCAGAGCAAATATTGCTACCCTAATGGAGAAGATAAGGGGTGTCTGCTTAGGGGGTGTAGGGCAGTAAGGGATGTGAAACGTTCTGAATGCATGCAGATTACTGCCTCTGGAAGGAGTTAACTGAGGAGCAAACACCACCAGACTTGATTTCTGGCATGTAGGAGAGTTCAGGAAGGTTGTTTCTTTCAGAGTGTCCATATTAGGCTCCAGTGTTAGATGGAGGATGCAGCCAAGGAGGAAAATATAAGCTTTGGATGCCATCTTGGGAGTGCTGAGTATCAGAGGATAGGTGACACCTTATAGGCATTTTTGTGTGACTGACAGTAACCCTGTAAGTGTGATGAAGCCTGAGGCACGCTAAGGGCTATAGGGCTGAGTGTTAAGAGAATGAGTTTGTATCGACTGCAAAATGAAAGCTGCATTTCAGTTATTGGAGTTAATTCTTTATCAACTGAGCTTTAAAACTCCTTCCCCATAAACCGTGCAGTATTCGCATCCTGTGGCTGTAATACCCACCTTTAAAATACTTAGATTAAGTGTTTATGCACCCTCATGCTTATAAACATCATAAGTAGCTTTTTAGCTTGCTACACTTTGCCCGTGAATCACTCATTTTGTACCTGCACATTGTTGCTTTAAATATGCTTCATTTTCTGTATGTAAAAGATAAATTCATTAAGTTTACTAAAGCGCTCATTCTTATACGTTCCATAGTGCCCAACATTTTTTATCATGTCAGTCAAACAATATTTAAGCTTCAGAACAAACTGTAAAATAGAAACAAAGCTTACTTTACTATTCTCAGCAGCATTGCAGGATCTCCCGCTTTCTCTTAGTGGAGGTGCAGCACCGGCACTGCGCACTTCTTTTTAAAGGGAATCGGGCATCTGGGTAACACTAGAGATCACATAACAAATCTCAGTCATGTGTTCAATGCCATTGCCTGGGTGCCCAACCTGTCAAAGCAGCACATTGTTTTAAATATTTTGTTTATAGTTATTTTCTTGTTTAGTTTTTAGATATTTATTTACATATGAACATGTTGTAAAGTAATCAGAGCTGTTTAATATTCTACATTTTTTGAACACTCGCTATGGGAGGCCATGGAGTGCTCAGGAGGTCAAAATGGAACATACTTCTGAAAGTGGGGAAAATAGGGGTCAGATTCATAATTAATTCATGCATGGCGTTAAGCAATGGCAGAAAGATCATTCACAGTACATGATGTGTTCAAATATTAGCTCTAAGTCAAGATGTCAAAAATTAAAATAAAATAAAGAATTATGAAGGAAAATAAAATGTTTCATTTTGTTTAGGGGAAGACTAAGTAAAAGTTTCTGTGTGTCCATGGTTTCCCTGATTTGTGTTTATATTTTCCAGTATATATATATATATATATATATATATATATATATATATATATATATACATATAGATATATATATATATATATATATATATATATATATATATATATATATATATAAGAGGCAAAAATTCCATTTAATGCATCAGGGTTGTTCCACAAAAAAAAAGCTAGGAAATTTGGGGTTGGGGTTGAAAGCCCCCTTGGATCCCCAGCCCACCCCAACCAGCATCGGGCAGTGCTTTGGGGTTGTCGGCCCTAACTCTCACCCCATCACATGTAAAGAAGCTGAGGTATAGGAGAATGGGGTGAGAGTTAGGACCAACAACCCCAATGCACACCACGATGCCGGTTGGGGGGTGGGCTGGGGGGTCTAAGGGGGTCCAAGGGGGGGCTTTCAACCCTAACCCCGAATTTCCTAGCTTTTTTTTGTTGTGGAACAACCCTAACTGATGCATTAAACGGAGTTTTTTGCCTCTAATTTCCCTTTTTTTTGAGAATGAGGATGACAAATGATTAAAGGAATGCAGTGGCGGCAGCGGGCCCCCCTCGCTTCCACCACGTGATATCTTGTTACACAGTAACAGGAATTGCAAAGCAAACGCAAGCGGCAACAGTAATGCACATGGCAAAGCAAACGTAAATGGCAAACGTTAATAGAAACACAAGCATAAAGTGACACTGAACCAAACAGTTATGTAAACGGAGACATCAAACAGAAGTGCATACTGAACGCAACTGGTAACACACACATTCACGGTACCACAATTGTAAACGCAAATGGTAACAGTAACACCAACAATAACACCCAAGTAAACAGAAATACAAGCACGTATGAAAACACAAACCGTAATCCACACACTCACAGAACCACAGTTGTAAATGCAAATGGTTATGGTAACAGCAACAATAAAGCCAATAAAAACAGAAACACAAGCGCATATGAAAACGCAAACTGTTACACATAAGGTCACGGTACCACAATAGTAAACATAAATGGTAACAGTAACAGCAACAGTAAAGACAACAGAAACAGAAATGCAAGCGCTTATGAAAATGCAAACCATTTCGCACATGGTGGCGTAGCGGGGAACGGTGATTCGAACGGTAACAGAAGCACAACTGGAAACGCTAGCTGTCACAGTAACAAAAGGGCACACCCTTCTTTTCCCCAAAAACTGCATTGAAAAACCTAATTGAAAACAAAGAATGTATGCATTATAATTGACTTCAGAGCAGAAAAGTATGACTTGGAATACTAAATTGCTTATATCTCAGGAACCGTATGACGTAGGAAAAAAATTAAAATGTTGTATGAATTATTACTTTCCTGGCTAGTTTTTTGCTTAGCAAACACTAAGGGGGCTAAGCATTTTTTTTGACAAAAAGTCCGTATCTCGCACCGTTTCTGAGATACGGGCCCTGAAAGACTCGATGGATGCCATAATGTTATCCTATGGGACAAATCTTCAACTTCGGAGTGCTGTCACTTTGCCACCCTGTAATATTTTTTCTCCAAACCACAAAAAGACACATTTGTAGGATGTTGGCTTTCTTCCCTCCAAATTTCAGCCCAAAAGACCAAACCATTATTTTCCAGCAGAGTGGCAAAGAATTCCTGTAATATGGTGGACGCCGTAATGTTATCCTATGGGAAAAAGTGCCAACTTCATAGTGCCATAACTTTGCCACCCTGTAATATTTTGTGACCAATCCACTAAGAGGCACATCTGTGGGATGTTGCCTTTCTTCCCTCCAACTTTCAAGTAAAAAGGCCAAACCATTTCTGAGATATTCAATGTCAAAGATTGGCAAAACTTCCCTATCGATTCCATTATAAGAAATCTGGCCATCTTGTCCCTGTTTTGCGATCAAAGATCATGATCAAAGAATCTCACGATCAAAGAATTTGCAGCCTCATGATCAAAGAATTTGCAGGCTCATGAACAAAGAATAAAAAATTTAATAATTCAAAAAATAGAAGCAATTGCAGTAAACCACTGCCATGGTTCAACAGAATGAAGCCCCCTGAGTAAAACCCATCCTCATTTGACTTCCTAGGACACCCCTGGGCTAAGAAAATTAAACGTTAAATTGGGCCATCTTGTCCCTCACTCGTGATGCAAGATCACGGTCAAAGAATCTCACGATCAAAGAATTTGCAGCCTCACGATCAAAGAATTTGCAAGCTCACGAACAAAGAATAAAAAATGTAATAAATCAAAAAATTGAAGGAATTACAGTAAACCACCACCACCATGGTTTGACAGAACGAAGCCCCCTGAGTAAAACCCACCCTCATTTGACTTCCTAGGGCACCCATGGGCTGAGAAAAATTATTTTTAAATTTGACCATCTCGTCCCTCACTCACGATGCAAGATCGCGATCAAAGAATCTCACGATCAAAGAATTTGCAGGCTCATGATCAAAGAATAAAAAAGGGCGAAACGCAATTTATTCACTGATTTGAACCAAACCAATGACATGGTTTGACAGAACGGACCTTCCTGAGCAAAACAAGCCCTGATTTGTGTCCCTAGCCCAACCCTGAGCTGAGATATTAGTGTTTTAGGTCACGATGCAAGATCGCGATCAAAGAATCTCACTATCAAAGAATTTGCAGGCTCACAATCAACGATCGTTAGCGAGCCACGAATTAAGATTTTAAAAGATTATAACTCTATTTTTTTACTGATTTGGATGGAACCAAAGCCATGGCTTGATAGATCAGGGTCTCCTGAGTAAAACCCATCAAAGTTTTACTTCAGAAGTGACCCCTGAGCCGAGATATATGTGTTTGTGTGATTGGAAAACTGAAAACAAGATGGCAGACCTCGCGGTCAAAGAATTTTGAAAATTCCTCGGGAACAAAGATTCTTGAACCATGAGGCTACAAATTCTTTGATCACCAGGTGAGACCAGATGGCCAGAACCCCCTCTTTGACCACAAGATATACATATAAATTTTCCCATTGACTTATAATGGGAAATTAAAAGTGCCATAACTTTTGAATGCTTTAATATTTTTTCACCAAACAAAAAGTGGCATATTCAGCCACCAAAGCTCTTTCAAACAAGCCATCTTGCAGAGTGGCACACCACACGACTGCTGTGCAGGACCACATTAAGAATGTCAAAAGGTGCCTTCAAAAATGGATAATTTTGCATTTTTCAGTGCTTTTGTACACGAAGACCAGCACTCCGACACAAACACAATTTGGCAAATCAAGAGATCTAATGCACCCCAACATGTGTACCAAATTTCGGGCAAATCCATTGAACGGGTCCAAAGTTATTACTGTCCAAACATTTGACTTTAGTATGTAAGTGGCTGCTCAACCACGCCACTATATTATATATATATATATATATATATATATATATATATACACACACATATACATTGAAGATGTTATGTATATTTTACTCTTTGGATTTAAAAGGGCACCCTACAGGGGGCATGCGTCAAACAGCTAGTGTTGGAACCAACTCGGGAAGGAGCAATCTTAGACCTGGTACTCTCAAATGGGGATGGAGAGAGGATCTCAGATTTAAAAATGGGTAGCCATCTGGGAACAAGCGACCACCAAACGGTGTGGTTCATGATAAACACATCTGTAGAGTCAAGCCATACAGAAGTGAGGGTATTGGACTTAGGGAGGGCAGACTTTGGCAAAATGGGAGAGTGCCTCAGAAAAGCACTAACAAATGGGCAAGAAGGAGGGGTGGAGGAACAATGGGGATACATCAAAACTGCCATCACAGAGGCAATACGCCTTTGTGTCAACAAATAAACAAATCAAAACAAAAGAAAAAAACACTATGTTTCTCAAAAGAGGTGGTGGGGAATGATAGGGAGAAAAAGATAGCAATCAGGAAGTATAAGGAAACACAGAAGGAGCAGGACAGAGATCTATACCAGTTAAAACAGAAGGAAGCGGGAAAGGCAATCAGAATAGCAAAGGCCCAAACTGAGGAAAAGATAGCCAACTCAGTTAAGAAGTGGGATAAAACCTTTTGTAGGTACATTAAGGAGTGAAGAAAGACCAAAGGGAGGATTAGTGAGGTTTAATAAAGGCGCGGGTGGGTAGGCAGAGGGTGACAGTGAAAAAGCAGTGATGCCGAATGAATACTTCTGCTCAGTATTCACAAAAGAAGAGGAGGTACCTAATCCAATCAATAGAAGAACTCTGGATAGGAAGGTTGATACCAGTCCATTCACAAAAGAAAGGGTTCTGATAGAACTCCTAAAGCTGAAGGTGGACAAAGCAATGGGACCTGAAGGGATTCACCCCAGAATTCTAAAATAACTAAGGGGAGAACTAGTGACATAGAAACATAGACTTTGACAGCAGATAAGGACCGCTTGGCCCACCTAGTCTGCTCATTTCCCTACGTACAGGATAAGCCGCAGATCCTAGTTAACCAACAGCCTATTTCTTCCTACCCCCCACAAGAATTGCCTTATGTCTGTCCCATGCATTCTTGAATTTTCCCACAGGTTTAGACCCCACAACCTCCTGACTATCCTTTTTAGCAAATCGTGGGAGGATGGTGTGGTACCTGAGGACTGGAGGAGGGTGGATGTGACCTCAGTTGTAGGGAAAATGATGGAATCACTTCTGAAAGAAAGAATTGTTGAGTACCTAGAGGCCAGCTGGGCACAGAACCCAAGGCAGCATGGATTCACAGTGGGAAGATCATGTCAGATGAATCTAATAGATTTCTTTGAATGGGTCAACAAAGTAGTAGACCAGGGAGGGGCTGTGTACATGGCCTACCTAGACTTTAGCGAGGCATTTGACACAGTCCACACAAAAGATTAACAAACAAGTTAGCTAGGCTGGGAGTGGGTCCTAGGGTGGTAGCCTGGGTAAAAAAATATTGGCTGGACAACAGGACACAGAGGGTAATAGTAAACACAGTCCACTCATAAGAAAGGGGGGTTACTAGTAGGGTGCCACAAGGTTCAGTACTGGGACCGGTCCTTTTTAATGTCTTTATTGGTGCTTTTACACACAGGTTTCTGTAACAGAATGACTGTTATGGAAACAGTATACCGTTACATCCCCTGTGTGTAAAATGCATTTGTTCCGTTACATTGGTGAATGTTCAGCCGAACCACAATCTCTTCGTTCCTCGGTTCATCCCTATGTGTTCCGTTTTGTCTGGCTGTGTAAAACAGCCATTCTGGCAGCAGTAAAAAAATAGCCATAGAGCACCACATTCCGTGGGGGAGTCAAAACAGAAATATTGAAAATGGAGATGGGGGGTTGCCGGAATACCTTCTGCGTGTAAAGTGAACCACAGATGGAACTGAGTACAATGGTGGCACACAGCTAATGGCCATTCCATTGTATTCACCTGTGTGTAAAAGCACCTTATAAGTGACATTGCAGAGGGACAGGAAGGAAAAGTATGCCTCTTTGCAGATGACACAAAGATCTGCAACAGGGTTGATACACGAGGTGGAGTGGAAAGGATCAGAAGGGACTTGGCAAGGTTGGAGGAATGGTCAAAAGTATGGCAGCTTAAATTCAATGCAAAAAAGTGCAAAGTAATGCACCTTGGAAACAAAACCTCAGGGGAAGAGTACACAATAGGGGGTTGGGAGGTACTAACAAGAACAAAATTGGAAAGGGACCTGGGGGTAGTCATATCAGATGACCTAAAGATAGGTAAACAATGTAAGGAGGGCTGGAGGGATACTGGGATATATAGGGAGTGGCATCATCAGTAGAAAACAAGAAGTTGTTATTCCTCTATACTGACAGTTGTTGAGACCCCATCTGGAGTACTGCATGCAATTTTGGAGACCCCCATCTCCACAAGGACATAGACAGGATGGAGGCACTCCAGAGGAGGAGGACAACTAAAATGGTGCAGGGTCTGCACCAGAAGCCATATGAAGAGAGATTAAAGGAGCTTAATATGTATACCCTAGAGAAAAGGAGGGGGGGGGACATGATAGAAACTTTCAGTTCTATGTGATAACAGCAAAAGCCTAAAGGCGAGCGCCATTATCAAGAAGTCAAGAGTTCCAAAAATTTGTTTTCAACATTCTGACACCCTGGCACACAGCAAAACGGTGCCAGGGACTTACTGTTTTAATGTTTTATGTGGGGGCTGTGCCCCCGCACCCCCCCACTAAAGGATTCTCAACTCCAGAGGGTGCATGTCGGGGGTGGGTGAAAACATAAAAAAAAAAAAAAATGTTTTGGCTGGGCGCAACAAAAGTGCACCAGCGCCCAGACCTGAACCCAGTACCCTGCTGACCAGCGCTGGTAACCCACCCACTACGCCATGGCATCGGCTCAGCAACCCACCATGACACAACCCCTCACATCCCCTCCTGCCCTTTGCTGTGCATTCTCGCTCCCCCTGCACATGTAAGTATAGCGACATCCTGTCACTATATTTGCTGACCCCCCCATCTGGCTGCCCTACCCTACCATAGCCTTTGAGGGATGTGCTGGGGAGCAAGTCACCATTATTGTCGGTACCCTTTCCCCAGTGCCCTAATCATGTGATACCAAACTTTCAAGTACCTCAAGGGGTTAGCACGGTCTGTAAACAAAGGGGATAAGGCATTTTATAGGTACATCAGTGAAAGAAGACAAACCAGGGGTGGGATTGTGAGCCTTAAAGGAGAGATGGGAGAGTGTAAGGAGGGGGATCTGGACAAGGCAGAAATACTGAACAAATACTTCTGCTCAGTATTCACTAAGGAGGGGGAAGGTCAAAGACCACAATTGGGTTGCAGAGGCAATGGGGGGGTGTGGACACCAGTCCATTCACAATGGAGAGAGTTCTGGAAGAACTCACAAAGCTGAAGGTGGAAAAGGCCATGGCACCAGACGGCATCCACCCAAGGATATTAAAGGAGCTGTGAAGGGAACGAGCAGCACCTCTGGCGGTGCTGTTCACAGAGTCACTCAACATAGGTGTCATTCCAGAGGACTGGAAGAGGGCAAATGTAGTCCCACTGCACAAAAGCAGCAGTAGGGAGGAGGTGGTGAACTACAGGCCAGTCAGCCTAACCTCAGTGGTGGGAAAGATCATAAAGACACTGCTGAAAGAAAGGATAGTGGCACATATGGAATCCAGAGGTGCTCAGGACCTGAAGCAACAAAGATTCACAACAGGAAGGTCATGTCAAATGAATCTAATAGATTTTTTTGATTGGGTGACTAGGGAAATAAATCAAGGGTGGGTGGTAGACATCGTCTACCTAGATTTCAGCAAAGCCTTCGACACCATCCCACATAGAAGGCTGATTAACAAGATGGGTAGTCTGGGCATAGGAGGTAAGGTGGTGAACTAGATTAGGAACTGGTTAATGGACAGGAGACAGAGGGTGGTTGTAAATAGGGTACAATCTGGGGAGAGGGGATGACCAGTGGGGTACCACAGGGATCAGTACTAGGACCAGTCCTGTTCAATGTCTTCATTAGTGACATTGCAGAGGGGCTGGAAGGAAAAGTCTGCCTGTTTGCAGATGACACCAAGATATGCAACAGGGTGGATACTCCAGAAGGAGTGCAAAAAATGAAGAGGGACCTGGAGAAGCTTGAAAGATGGTTGGAGATGTGGCAACTAAGTTTAAATGCAAAAAAGTGCAAAATAATGCACCTGGGTAGAGGGAACCCCGGGGAGAGCTGCAGGTTGGAGGGGAGCAGCTGACTGTTACCAAAGAGGAAAGGGACCTAGGGATTATCATCTCTAATGACCTTAAGGTATCAAAGCAGTGCACAAAGGCAGCAGGGAGGGCCAGTGGCAAGCTGGGGTGCATAGGCAGGGGTATCACTAGCAGGAGGTGGGAGGTGGTGATGCCATTGTATAAAACATTGGTAAAACCTCACCTGGAGTACAGCATGCTGTTCTGGAGGCCACACCTGTGCAAGGACATACAATAGATAAGGTGGAGACTATCCAGAGAAGGGCAACAAAAATGGTGCAGGGCTTGCACCACAAGACATATGAGGAGAGACTAAGGGACCTCAATATGTACTCACTGAAAGAGAGGAGACAGCAGAGGGACATGATTGAAACTTTCAAGTACCTCAAGGGCATAACCAAGGTGCAGGTGGGGGACATTTTCCAATGTAGAAAAAGTACTAGAACAAGGGAGCACAATATGAAATTGGAAGGGGGTAGATTAAGAGGTAATGTAAGGAAGTGTTTCTATACAGAAAGGGTAGTTGACACTTGGAATAGTCTGCCACAGGAGATAATGGGGGCAAGCACAGTGGAGGGGTTTAAGTATGCCTGGGACAGTCACAGGGGAAGTTTGAGAGGGGAGGGAGTGATAAAAAGCCATTGATCACATAGGGTCAGTGGCCACATACAATGTATAGGGCCTACAGGCAGACTGGATGGGCCTAGCAGTCCTTATCTGTTAACAATTTCCATGTTTCTATGTTTGTAAGGGAATCAACAAGGTCCAAGAGGGTAGCATCTTTCAGAAAAAGAGATGTGCAAGAACAGGTGGGTACAATTTGAAGAATGGGGGGATGCTGCAGGGGCAATGTGAGGAAGTATTTTTTTTTTTTTGGAGAGGGTGGTGGATGCACGGAATGCCTTCCTGAGGAGGCTGTGGGGTCAGAAACAGTGGGAGAATTCAAGAATGCATGGGAGAGACATAAAGGCAATTCTAGTGGGGGTTAGGAAGAAGTGGGCTGTTGGTTAACTAGGATCTGCAGTTTAACCAATAGGTAGGAAAATGGGCAGACTAGATGGGCCAAGTGGCCCTTATCTGCTATCAAAGTCTATGTTTCTGTATTTCTATGAAGACAGAAATGCATCTATATAATTGGTTGTAAATCTATACAGTCATTCAAACCATACCTTGGGTTTGTAGCTCGGAACCTGTCGATGTACTATGTTTCTCTAGTCAAGAGTTTAGTTCTGAAGTCCCCTCCCCTTGAGTTTGGGTCCATGTCTCATGGCCAAAAAATCTAAGGCATGGCAACTGGTGTTCATTAAAATGCCTAGCTACAGGAGACTTGTCATCATTTCTGCTAATATTGCTTTTATGTTCTACTCTAGTTTTCAACATTCTCTCAGTCATACCTACATAAATCTTGTCACAAGGACACTTTAATATATACATATATATAACTCCTGTACTTTGACAATTAATAAATTCCCCAATAGTCAACTCTTCATCCCTGGCAGTATTTCTAGATTTCTTTACCCTATAGCAGGGTTTTAAATAATTGATTAGCAGTTTTTTTCTTGGGACAATACTAACTGTACAGAAAGCATTTATATAGGAGTTTTAAAGCTTAGTTGATAAAGAATTAACTCCAGTAACTGAAATGCAGCTTTCATTTTGCAGTTGATACAAACTGAAGGGTCAGTGATACCAGACTTTGAGATATGAATACTGATGAATACTGATGAACATGTAAGTGCCCCTTGTTTTAATATGCAAAGTATATATATATATCTTTTTAATAATTGTAGATACAGAAAACGTATCTGCATTTTGAGCCTGTTTGGCTGAGACCAACTTTTTCAATTTATTAATACATAAATACTTAAAGATTGTAATATTATTAATTAAAACCAATACAAGTTTATTAATTTTGTAAAATATTTCTCAATACGGTGTTTTCACTGAGGAAGGATTATGTCCGAAACATCTGATCAACACTGTATCAGAAATAAAAATATTCATGATGCACAATAAGCTACTATAATTTATTTTGTACTATAAAAACTAGGTGAGTGGGTCCCACATTGCACCAGTCTGTTTTTATATGAATTATTACTTAATTGGTCACTGGAGTACTCCCGTAAAAAATCGTTCTCTTTATACAGAGATTTCTCTTCTTTGCATAAAGCAATGACAAATGAAATGTTATATAAATCAGCTGGCCTTTGTTGAAATGCAAGATCTGATATGCAAACAAGGGGGCATCAGTGGTAACTAAAAGGGAAAAAGTATAACACCACCAAAAGGGGAAGGTGGTTCAACCAACGGGTGGTAAACGCCTAGAATGCACTCCCCAATGAAGTGGTGTGTGTAAATTGTTTGCCAGCCTTCAAAACTGTACTGGACAGACACATGGGACAGCAGAAATGGGAATATGACACTAAAAAGTGGTGGTCCCATATATGGCTCTTGAAGCTATTGGGCCTGTAAACCTTACCTGTGAACCTATACCGAGGTTGGCTGCACTGGTATTCTCACTTAGAGAAAATGGACAAATTGATATATTCTTCAAGAACTCTCAGGTGGCCAGTAGAGTATGGCAGAAAGTAATAGAACTAGATGCCATGGGCCTCTTTCTGGCTGATCTCAATGGGCTGGATGGTTCTCCATTGTACTTCACATACCAAGCACAGTGTTTGTATAGTTTCCCTACTGATCAAATTCACAATGTAAATGGCTCTGTTGCAATTCCAACTATGAATAGACACATGGCTTTGGCAGGTTATGATAACTGACTGGTCCTGCAAAATGTGGAACCTGGATCTAATGCTTTAATATGTAGTTTGAATAATGATGAATGTAGACAAAATGGTGAGCCTGGATCTAATTCTATAATATATACCCCGAATAATGATGACTGTAGGCACCCTTTCCTAATTTCCTGGAACATAGCTGGCTATAAGTTTAAATCCCATGATCAGGACTGGATTAACTTTGTTAGTAAATTTTATCTACTCTGCCTACAGAAAACATGACATGGTACTAATGAAGAGATGGATATAGATGGTTTTACCCTTGTGCAGAAACCTGGCACAATGATGGCCAAAATGGGCAGTAGGTTTGGAGGACTAGCCATCTATGTTAAAACAGGAATATTTACAAATTTGGAGATAATAGCACAGGATATTAATTTTATAGGGATTAGCCTGTTTTTTTTTTCTTCTAGAACTTTAATATTAGTATTTAATTGTTATATTCTGCCAATAAAGAATAATATTATGTCTAATAATATATGGGAAAAATTAACAAACTCAATAAGAGAGGTCCAGATTTAATTACCAAGTGCATATCTTCTACTCATAGAAGGGGACTTTAATGCAAGGACTGGAGCATTCGTTGGCCTTAGTGACAACTCGGTACTTGGCTTTATGTACCCAGCTGTAACCAGAGATAAAAGAACATTTAGTGATTCGAGATATAATTCCAATGGTCAGAAGCTGATAAAGTTAATGAATGATAATATAACTTTCCCACTGAATGGTAGAACAAATGGGAACATACAAGGCTCACCAACTTATTTTACAAATGTGGAAGCCTCTGTTCTGAACTTAATATTATGGCAAGGGCAGCCAGACTTCTGGAAGGACCTGATTATTGATCATAGGGAAGAAAGTGACCATTTCCCAGTTATTTTATATAAAAATGTAGATAGTAATGAAATAAAATTAACAAAGGGACCAGCAGAATTTAATGATGTGGAGGTTAGATAATCCAAGAAACTGGAATGGGCAATAATTCTGGAAGACCAGATAGTGAATCAGGTAACTCATTAAACACGTGGAGGACAATCAATAATGACCCCAAACAAATGTACTAAAACTTGCAGGCTCTTTTTCATGAACTAGAGTTACATTTTTAGAAACCGATTGTATTGGAAAAAAGTTTATTATTTCAACTGGCTGGTTTGACATGGATTGTAAGATCCAGAAAAAACACTTAAGGCATGTAGTACGGAAAGACAAACAATGCTGATGAAGCAAGTGCTATTGAACTAAAGGAAACGATAAGGAATTGCAGGAGATTCCTAAAACAGAAAAAGACCTATCACGAACTTCAGTAGGAAAAAACTGAATACGGTTATTGTTAATGACACCAAATCATTTTGTATTATGGTTGCCAAAGGATATAAGGGCTGGCAAACTGATTTGGTACATCAAACTTGATATGGATACATGGACTAACTATTATAATAACATACTTTTTAATCTTCGAGTTGCTTCCTCTTGGAAGAAAATGGAAATACAAAAAATAAAATTTAATTATAAGTGTATTACCAAACTGGAAGTAATGACTGCAATAACTAGCTTAAAAAAAAACAAAGCACCAGGACTAGATAAAATCCCGGGGGAAGGTTAGTTATGCTTGGTAGAGGAATGGGCAGATTCTTTAGTATTATTATTTAATGAATATATGATCCAGAATTATACACTACACAGACTGCAGTTCCACCTTAAACTTATCTCCCAGTCTGAGGTCCTCAAGTTTTTATTGAAGGTGGATATCACAGAATCAGATGACTATGACAAATTGGAACCTAAGCTACTAAGGCTAGCTGCACCAGTCATTGCATCCCCTATCACTTGGCTGTTCAATCGATCTCTCTTGGAAGGGAAGGTACCATCCCTGTGGAAAGTGGCCATGGTTACACTGAAACACAAAGGGGGCTCCCAAGAGGCAGTTAAAAACTATAGATCAATATTGATTCTCCCTACACTAAGCAAAATACTAGAAAGATTTATCTATAATCAAATGCAAGATTACTTGTAGAGATATAGCATTGTGACTCCTGAACAACACTGCTTCAGGAAACATGGTACTGACACTGCCCTAGTCAGCCTGACCACCAACATCTTAAACACAATAGATAAAGGTCTACTAGTAGGTGAGGTCTTTATAGACCTCACCAAAGCTTTTGACTTAGTAAATTACAAGCTACTTACTGAAAAACTAGTATCCCTGGGACTAGACAACCACTCCTTAAAATGGTTTTCAAATGATCTGGATTATAGATCACAAATTGTTAAATGATGTGGGGCACTCTCTGACTGGCAACCCATTCATGAGGGGTCCCACAAGGCTCAATCCTCTGGCCACTATAAATGATCTACTGCTTAACACTGGAGAAGCTAAGGTTACCCTTTATGCAGATGATGCAGTACTATACAGTATTGCCCCAAATGCAACACAACTAATTAAGCAGCTGGGTAATGATCTACTGCTGTTAGGAAAAGGGCTCCTTACCAACAAACTAGTGCTCAATGGAATGAAAACAAAGGCCATGGTATTTGAACCCAGGAGACTAAGCTCGGACCATACTGAAATACTCTAACTATGTCTCACAAATAGTACAAAAATAGAGGTGGTTAACTCCATCAAGTTCCTAGGAGTCTACCTTGACCAGGACTTACATACAAGACCCACCTTAGCCATCTAACTAAAACTATTAACCAAAAGGTGGGCCTCCTTTATGGACTGAGCCCTTTTCCCACCCCTGAGTCTCACAGAAAATTTGCCCAAGGTACTCTACTTCCCACCCTGCTCCATGGAGCCCCAGTGCTGGCCTCTGCCAAGGGAACTGAACTCCAGATACTGAAAACCTTATCTCACAGAATAGCAAGATTTGCCAACTCAGCAAGACCACTTGACCATCACTGTACAGTGTTACAGTCCCTGAACTGGCTGACTCTTGAGGGCAAGCTGGCATACCCCACCCAATGCCTCGCCTTCAAACTAAAACAGGAACCCCCCACAGCCTAAAAAACATTTAGCTACCAAAGCAATGCAAAAGAACATTAAGATCATCAGAACTCCACCTGTTCCAGGTTCCCAGGGTGAGAACCTCCATTGGAGATAGGTCATTCTCCTTCTTCATTCCTACCCAGTGGAACGGTCTCCCAAGTGGTATCCAAACATTGACCTCCCTAAGGGTATTCAAGAACGAACTCAAATCTCATCTATTGAAATCTAACCAATGCTGCTATGACAAGTAAAACTGGTTATAATTATCATAGTAGGCCTCGACCTGTGAGCACATGACCTACTTTGAATTATAGCCTAACTATTGCTGTATAAACTGTGTCTTTAGTCGTGTTAAGTATTATGTGAACTAATGATGCTGCACACCACTGTATGATGTTTTTTTGTTTGTTGCTACCTAACTGTACTATGGATATGCTACTGATCTATGTTTTTCTGTAATTAACTCTGGGTCACCCCGAAACAGGAACTACCTGGTCTCAGTGGGCCTGCCCGGTTACCAAAATTAAATAAATAAATAAATAAATAAATACACACCTGGTCTGGCTCAATAATTGTTCCTATTTATAATAAGGGCCCAAAGGATGACCCATTGATGTATAGGCCTATAAGCCTATTGGACATCCTGGGTAAGGTATATGCTAAAATTCTATTGGGAAGACTAAAAGGAGAAGTTGAAATAATTGGTGGTCTTGCCCTTGCTCAAGCAGGTTTTTGTGAAAACTATTCTACCATAGATAACTATTTTATAGTCGCATACTTCATTGAGAAATATGCTTGGCATTTATAGACTATAGCTCAGCTTTTGGCACAATAAACAGAATCACATTATGGGATATTATGATGAAATGGGGCATTTCCCCAGCATTGGTCAATAGCACAAGAAACTTATATTTGGACACATGGGCACAAATAAGAACTGGAAATAACTTATCCAATAACATAAATAGCAACTAAGGTGTTAGACAAGGATGTAGACTGGCCCCTATGCTATTTTGCATTTACTTGAATAATGTTCTTATTAAACTACAAACATCTGTGACCAATTATCCCCAAATGTGTATGAATCCATGTTCTTCCCAACCATATGCTGATGACTTGGTATTGTGTTCATTAACTGTTCCAGGGTTACAAAATAAGCTTAATTTGCTAGTTAAAATGTTAGAATCTCTGTTTTTAAAGATAAATTTGGAAAATCTAAAGTATTAGTTGTTGGATCAAGAAAAACAAAATATTCATGGAAAATTAATCATGCTTAACTTGAAATAGTTAATAAGTACATGTACTTGGGATTTATTTTCACAAATAGCGTTTCAAAGAATTCCCATTTTGAATATACAATATCTAAAACTAAAAACGCAGAGAGTGCATTAGTTAGATTTAATTACCTTGCAAGCCAAATTCAATGTCCAGTCACTATGTGGAGCAGAGATCTGGGGGATGAGTCAAATTGATCGACTTGAAAAGCTGCAAACACAATTGCCAAAAATCGACACCTGCACATTTTATTCGTGCTGAGTTCAGTTTAGCTAGATTACAAGCTTGGGCAGACATTAAAATGATTAATTATTGGATTAGAATATTAAAATTACCAATGATAGATGGGTTAAACCATGATTATTTGAACAGGAGGAATGGAAAAAGAGGCTTTAAAGATTCTCTTTGGCATTGACATCTTACAAGACTTCTTGATAAATATGTTTTGGATTTGCTCATGGAATGTGTACAGAGAGGGCTCAGTATTAGTGAACAGTATAGACCAAACATTAAAAGAAAAATAATGAAGTATAATAAAGATGTAGATCTGGCTTGTGGGAGCCTCAAAGTACGCCAAATGGTACACACATAATGATAACTAACATCCGTATAGATTCTGTCTTGATGTTTTGGAGGACCCTAATACGCATAAAGATTTTACACGTTTTAGGCATGAGCTAATTGAATCCAAGCCCAAAGCAGCCTTATATAAGAAGTTATAAGGCCCAAGAGATGTTCTGTGCAATTGTAATCAAACTGAAAAAGATCTAGCACGACTTACCAAAATGTGCATGGTGTAACAATATTAGGAGTCATTGGCTACAGCCAGTTATTGATTCTATAATCTTTACAAATGAAAGTGAGCTGATTACTGTTCTCTTTACAACTGAGGACCCTCTAATTATCCATGGAGTAAGGAAATTCCTCATGCTTACTAGGAAAATAAGGATGAAAAAGAACACTTCAAACTAAACCAAAAGTTAAAACTTAACAGGCATTTTTTAAAATATCATGATTTGTATGCACTTATGATGATGGCATAGTAATGTATTAATTGTATCTATGTTTGCATATGTCCTTTTGTATTGAATGTAATCTTTTCAAATGTTTTTCTATGCAGTGTCACACATTGTAACAATCATGTTTTCAAGACTGAACAATAAACTAAATTGATTGACTTGAACCTATTCATCCTCAGGGAACAACAATAATGTGCAAACATAATGGCTGGGAGTGGTTCAAGCAGCCCGACAGCTCAATGGCACAAGGCTGGGCATCAGATTAATGACAGTAGAAGAGGCCTATAGTCAAAGAGGGATGCAAAGTACAGCTGTAAGACAACAGCAAATGGAGGACACGGGGGAAAGGTGGGACAATGTATAGCACAGGTGATATACCTGCAGGTCACAGAGCAGGCTGATCCAGGTGTGATGGCACCTGGACAGGGTCACACAGCAAACCCCAGTAGTGTTCCTGTACCTACCACATAATGTACAGAGGAACCCAGCAGCTACCCAGAAGACACAGGCAGGGGAACAGGAGGGCAGTGATGATGGCATGTGGCAGTATTGACAGTGCAGTTCGTCGTACCCTGTCTCTGTGCAAGGCAGGTACAGACCACATGCATATGATATACACAAGGGGCATGGTTCGGGACACACACAAGAATGTGGGGAAAATGCATGTAGTGTCAGCGGCTACATATTGTACTGATGTGTGATGCCTGGCACCCTGTACATACTGCCCTACTGACAACCATGCTGTCCCATGGCACATACAGTGCCATAGTGGAAGTTCTGGCAGGCAATGTGACATATAGTGTATGCAATGCACATCTATCCTCCCCAGTTGCCCAAGTCAATGGTCACATCTGTCAAACTGTACTGAGCCCACAGGGTTCCATTGGGCACCATTGTGGTTCTGAAGCCCACCCTGTGGGGTGCAGTGACTGTACCAGCTATTGTATCACATCCACCCTGGGCCACATGACCAGCCTTGAGGATGCCACTACCACCCCATGCATGGTGATGACCCAACTATTCATATGCAGGGAATGTGAACAGCCTGCTGCAGTATGGCAGTGCTATGCCTCCAGTGTGCCACTCTTTAACCCCTGCAATCCTGTTACTGCTCTTGTGGCCACATTACATGTTCAGACTGCTCACCATCATGGCAACCATCATGTGCAGGGGTCAGGTGGCCACATATGCCTGTCCGTTGCTGAACTTGACCAATGCAACCTGTAGCAGCAGGTGTACTGTCTGTTGCTGGGGTCTAACAACCTTGGAGAACCCAGTTTAGTACCTTCATTGGATGGCCAGGTGTCAGAGCCCCATCACAGGAGGCTGTTAGGGGTGCCAGCAGTTCACATTCCCCTGCCTCTTGCCTCTGCTCCCTGCAGCTGCAGCCAGTGTGGGGTACCCTGGCTCAGTCACCTTGCCTGCCATGTGCATCAGTAGCAGATCACATACCGTTAGACCAGCACTGGCTGGTCTAAGGAGTGGTGCAATCTGTGGCTTTGGAGGGGCTTTCAAAATCCTGCAATAGGGGATGCTGCAGCCTATATCCACCATTTTGCAGCTCTGTTTCTGGTGCAGGGCTGTCGCTGGACCAGTCTGCCACAAGGAGACCTGGTTTTGCTACAGCCAGCAAATGAAAATTGGGACTGCTGTAAGTTGTGATGCACAGTGTCCTTGTATCACTTCTGTTTGGTACAGGCACTGTGCATCCTTTTTGAGGCTTTGAAAATCAAACCCAGGTGTTTCATGCATTCTTGAGCTGAAGAGTGAACAGTAACAAAAGTTTGTGTAACAAAAAAATTACACAATAAGCATAAAATCGTGGTCGCAGCAAAAGTATCTGGTGCTAAATAGCTAGTGGAATATTTTCACCAGCTATGTTTCCCTCCTTTTCTGTGCACCTCATAGTTTCAGGCTTTTTTTTTTGCTGTTGTGGCCACAACATGTTATGTGTTTCCATTGGCTGGGAGCCTGTTTATTTTACATGCTACATACCCAAATATTCACCAGTGAGGAGCCCAACTGTGATGTGCAGAGCCCCTGGGAAAGAGTATTGGATGGCGATGCTTCACCTCAGTGGAACCACTTTTCATGCTCTCCTCAAATGTTGCCTTAGTGCTGAAAGTGCAGTATTTCTCTTCAAATAACACTGCAAACCTGAAAGTACTGGCCAACAAAAGCAGTGACATTACTTTTCACCTGCTATTTTAGCCCCACCTCCCTCATTTTATTTATTCACTTAACCCTCTATTGGGAACCTGCTATCCTCCTCCCTCCATCTCTCACCCTCACCTGGATCTAGCTACATTAGTTCTTCTGCACTGCATCATTCACCAGTGCTGCCCTCCCTGCCTCAGTCTCCCTATATTAAATCATCTGCACTGCATCATTCACCAGTGCTGCTCTTCCTGCCTCAGTCTCCCTACATTAATCCTTCTGCACTTCGTCATTCACCAGTGCTGCCCTCCCTGCCTCAGTCTCCCTACATTAATTCCTCTGCACTTCGTCATTCACCAGTGCTGCCCTCTCTGCCTCAGTCTCCCTACATTAATTCCTCTGCACTGCATCATTCACCAGTGCTGCTCTCCCTGCCTCAGTCTCCCTACATTAATCCTTCTGCACTGCGTCATTCACCAGTGCTGCCCTCCCTGCCTCAGTCTCCCTACATTAATTCCTCTGCACTGCATCATTCACCAGTGCTGCTCTCCCTGCCTCAGTCTCCCTACATTAATCCTTCTGCACTTCGTCATTCACCAGAGCTGCCCTCCCTACCTCAGTCTTCCTACATTAATCCTTCTGCACCACATCATTCACCAGTGCTGCCCTCCCTGCCTCGATCTATCTACATTAATCCTTCTGCACTGCATCGTTCACCAGTGCTACCCTCCTTGCCTCAGTCTCCCAACATTAATACTTCTGCACTGCATCATTCACCAGTGCTGTCCTCCCTGCCTCACTCTCCCTACATTAATCATTCTGCACTTCATCATTCACCAGCGCTGCTCTCAATACCTCGGTCTCCCTACATTAATTCCTCTGCACAGCATCATTCACCAGTGCTGCCCTCCCTGCCTCAGTCTCCCTACATTAATCCTTCTGCACTTTGTCATTCACCAGCGCTGCCCTCCCTGCCTCAGTCTCCCTACATTAATCCTTCTGCACTGCATCATTCACCAGTGTTGCCCTCCTTGCCTCGGTCTCCCTACATTAATCCTTCTGCACTGCATCATTCACCAGGGCAGCCCACCCTGCCTCAGTCTCCCTACATTAATCCTTCTGCACTGCATCATTCACCAGCACTGCCCTCCTTGCCTCAGTCTTCCTACATTAATACTTCTGCATTGCATCATTCACCAGCACTGCCCTCCCTGCCTCAGTCTCCCTACATCAATACTTCTGCACTGCATCATTCACCAGCACAGCCCTCCCTGCCTTAGCCTCCCTACATTAACCCTTCTGCATTGCATCATTCACCAGCACTTCCCTCCCTGCCTCACTCTCCCTACATTATTACTTCTGCACTGCATCATTCACCAGCGCTGCCCTCCCTGCCTCAGTCTCCCTACATTAATCCTTCTGCACTGCATCATTCACCAGTGCTGCCCTCCTTGCCTCAGTCTCCCTACATTAATCCTTCTGCACTGTGTCGTTCACCAGCACTGCCCTTCCACCTCACTCTCCCTACATTAATCCTTCTGCACTGCATCATTCACCAGCACTGCCCTCCCACCTCACTCTCCCTACATTAATCCTTCTATACTGTATAATTCACTAGTGCTGCCCTCCCAAATGGCACATTGTTGCTGCTCCTTATGCTTTTGCATTATTTTTGCACTTGTAACATGTGATGTTGTATGTTGATTGCACTTGAGTTGTACCTGTTCTATTGCATGTATTTTGTGTATTGTTCTAGTAGATCCCTTATTCCCTTCCTCCTTGTCACACTGTGAAACCAATCTTGGCTCATTGTACCATGCTTGGTTGCCAGTCAAATAACTATATAAAATCAATAAAGGCACAGTGAGCAGAGGATCGCTTTCCAGGAAAGTGCACAACAAAGTAGCAAGGTACAATCACCAACTAGGATGTGTTAGAGAGACCATGACAGACGGAATGATGGCAATGCCCAGGTAGCATTCAAGGGGGCCTGATACAGGCTGAGTTATAACCCAGGAGGAGTTCTGACATCATGGAAGATAGTGGTCCTAAAAGGGGTGGAGTGGCACATGAAAGACGGCTGAGAGGCAGGCAGCTTTTTTTAGCTGTTAATGTGTGCTTTGCAGGTTCAATTCAGATAATCAATGTGCCCTCCCTCTCTCTGCCTTTGTATTACTGCCTCCCCTTTCTCTGTGCCTTCATAGACAGAAGGCATTCTGTGAGGTGTGCTGGCAAGGCTCACAGCTGACTTAATTATTTGTGACACACCACAGCGGTGCATTATGTATGATATCCCACAGTCAATCAGTATTTTGTTTGTTTGGATAGAGCCATGTCAATCATGCTCTGAACTGGCGTTATGTTACTGTCTCTCTCTGGTGGTTACCTACAGCTTTTGTTCATTTAATAATTGCAATACATGACAGTGAAGCACAAAGTGACTGGCAGGTTTAAACTCCAAAATCATCAATTCACACTAAGGCTGGGATATTCAGACTGCACCAGGCAGTGGCGCAAGCCTGGGTGCAGTGCAACCGGGATGCGCTGGTGCCAGGGCCAGGTGATATTCAACAGTGATGCTCCATGGCACAGCACTGTTGAATATGGCAAGGTCAGCACATGCACTGCATATGGTGCAGTGGCACTGCACCAGCACAAGCCACAGATAGGGAGCACGGGGGGTGTGCCAGCGCAAGTGCAGTTTCACTAGGCACATCACCCGCAATATTAAGCGGGGGCATGCAAATGAGGCCATAATATATGCAAAGTGCAGATGGGGCCATTTGTATGTCATTATGTCCCAATTTGCATGCCTTGTGCAGGGCAGCCTGGTGACTCGCCTGACACCCTGCACATCATGATGTGTGCAGTGGGGATCCCAGGGCAGCCCCTGCCCCTTAGCCGTGATAGCGGTATATGTATGAACAGTAATCCCTGGTAGTCTAGTGGCTGCCTCCATCCCCGATACCCCGATGAACATAATACATGACCAGCCATGTGGTCTAGTGGTCCCCCCCTCCCACCTGAGTCCCCAATTCCCCAATAAATGTATAACTGTCAGTCCCTGGTGGTCTAGTGGAACCCCCACCCATTGCTGCAATCACGGTAAACCTCCAAAAGAAATGCTCTGGTGATCCAGTGGCACCCCCACCCCTCCCACCCACACAGAACCCTTGCCTACCTCCTTCCCCATCATTGGCGGACGGCTGCAACCCACCCGCATACCGCCCGGCCACCCACCAAATGACAGGTACGGTATGGGCTGTGAGCCCATTGGTCCCCAGTGTGGACCAATGGGCTTGCAGAGCATACTGTACTAGACAGTCCCACATATGTGAATGAAGTCTTTATTAACCAGGTGAATACCATTGAGCAATGCTCATTTTTGAGATGGACCTGAACAGAATACATAATCATCATACAACACAGTGTTTACAACAATACCAACAAATAGAAACTGAGCCAGTATCAAATACAATGTACAAAGTGACTAACAGTAGCAAAAGCATAGACAATAGTATACACAAGACAGAAACATAGAATTTAACAGCAGATAAAGACTGCTTGGCCCACCCAGTCTGCCCATTTCCCTACCTAATGGATAAGCTGCAGATCCTAATTAACCAACAGCCTACTTTCTCCTACCCCCCAACCCCTAGAATTGCCTTATGTCTGTCCCATGCATTCTTGATTCCCCCACTGTTTCTGACTTCACAGCCTCCTCAGGAAGGCTGTTCCTTGCATCCACAACCCTCTCCATGAAAAAATACTTCCTCACATTACCTCTGAGCCATCCTCCCTCTATCTTCAAATTGTGCCCCCTTGTTCTTGCACACCTCTTCTTCTGAAAGATGCTACCCTCTTGGACTTTGTTGATTCCCTTGAGGTACTTGAAAGTTTCTATCATGTCCCCACTCTCCCTCCTTTCCTCGAGGATATACATATTAAGCTCCTTAAGTCTCTCTTGATATGTCTTCTGGTGCAGACCCTACACCATTTTAGTTGCCCTCCTCTGGACTGCCTCCATCCTGTCTATGTCTTTGCGGAGACTGGGTCTCCAGAACTGCATGCAGTACTCCATATGGGGTTTCACCAGCTGTCTGTACAGAAGGATAACAACTTCCAGTTTTCTACTGGTGTTGCCTCTCCCTGTGCATCCTGATATCCCCCAGCCCTCCTTACTGCCCTCTCACATTGCTTGCCCACCTTTAGGTCATCTAATATGACTACCCCCAGGTCCCTTTCCATTTTTGTTGTTGTTAGTATCTCACCCTCCATTGTGTACTCTTCTCCTGGGTTTTCATTTCCCAGGTGCATTACTTTGCACTTCATAGCATTGAATCTAAGCTACTATACATATGACCATTCCTCCAACCTTGCCAAGTCCCTTTTCATCCTTTCCACCCCACCTTGTGTATCAACCCTGTTGCATATCTTTGTGTCATCTGCAAAGAGAGACATACTTTTCCCTTCAGTCCCTCTGCAATGTCACTTATAAAGACATTGAAGAGGACCGGTCCTAGTATTGAAACCTGTGGTATCCCACTAGTAACCCCCCTTTCTTCAGAGTGGACTCCGTTTACTATTACCCTCTATGTCCTGTTCTCCAGCCAATTTTCTACCCAGGCTACAATCTTGGGACCCACTCCCAGGCTGGCTAACTTGTATATTAATCTTTTATGTGGGACTGTGTCAAATGCCTTGCTAAAGTCTAGGTAGGCCATGTCCACAGCCCCTCCCTGATCTACTACTTTGGTCACCCAGTCAAAGAAATCTATTAGATTCATCTGACATGACCTTCCCACTGTGAATCCATGCTGCCATAGGTCCTGTGCCCCTCTGGCCTCTAGGTACTCAATAATTCTTTCCTTCAGAAGTGATTCCATGTATAAGGTGTTTCCTTGATTAAAGTCAATATTTACATAATAAACCTGGAGCATACCAGAAAGCAAGTAAGAAGGGATCCATGAATTAGGTATGAAAGTAGAAAGATGATACTGGTAGGAGGGAAGAGGGAGAAGGGTGGAAGCAGTAGAAGGGAGGGGTACCCATGAGAAGTCACAGAGTACTGAAAACTGATGGTGCAGCTGAATGGAGTGAGTGTTGGCTCCAAGTTGGGGGTAGTAGATGAGGTCATTCAAAAGCTAATAGGTACAACATGCAGGATACGGTCACAATTTCTGAACCAGAGGCAACTAACTGAAAAAGAATATAGGGTTACTAAAGTGCGGTTGGAGGAGGGAGTGAAGGGAACAGAATGTTAATAGGACAACATATGGAAGACTCTATTTTCAGAGGATAAGGCAAGGATCAAGGGAGGACTCAATTATCTAAGGATAAGGCAAGGATCAGCCGAAGCAATTACAGGATTCCTTGATGGAATGAGCATAAAGTGTTTTGAATGCTGCTAAATTGATGGAGTGGACCAATTTCAATGTTTTTTGCAACTTATTCCAAATCAGGGGTAGCCCGCAACTTATGGATGCCAATCAAAGTGCAATTTGACCTTGGGCACAGTTAGGGAGATATAGGAGGCACTTCTCAGCACATACTTGCCTACTGTGCTTAATGGTAACACACACACACACACACACACACACACACACACATCTTTTCTTTTCTCTCATTCTTTGTTTATCACTCTTTCTCTCCTCTTCCATCTCAATTCAAATTAATTTTTATTTAAAAGTTTTATTGAATTTCTTACAAAATATGGTACAACATGTAATACAAAGTTACACAAGAATTACATACTCAGAAACCATGAGAAAGACCAAAGATCATGATATAAAGAGAATCAAATAATATCCCTATATCTGTAAAATAGTAACAATATAATCATCATAGATCTTGGAACGAATTTTAACTCAAATTTGACCTCTATAACAGCAGAAAGGTGGAAACATTGAAAAATTAGAACACTTGAAGAACCATGGCAACACCTCTACATACTCCTAAACCTGCATCAAGAAAACAAAAAGAACCATCAGTGTCAACAAAGAGACATGAGACTACACATACTCAGGTTATCAGGGTAATTATCAATCTACATAAAATTTGAATGCGAGTTTGAACCCATCTCAAAAGTAGAGAGCCAGGGTGCCCAAGTTCCATACAAAAATAATAACTTTCATTTTTTCCAGTAAAAAACCTGTAAAAAGGAAGCTATTTTAGACATAGTAACCATTGTATATAGGAAGGAATGGAGGTCGACCTCCAGTTACAAAGAAGAGGCCTCTTGGCCTCCATCACTGCAGAATATAAAAGTGATATATTTATACGTCAACTGGGCCAGTAAGGACAAATCCCCAAGGAGCCAGAAACAGGGGATTTGAGGTAATTGAATGCAAGAGTATGTTCAACTGTTTGAACAATCTTTTCCCACCACTCCTGTATCAGTGGGCATCCCTACAAAATGTGAGTCAGTGTCCCAGGATCCGTCAAGCATCTCTAAGATTTGAAGAGGACAGACCTATTGAAACCAGTCACTGGTCCTGTACCGATGGCATAGTAGTTTCTTTTGAATACGTTGCATTCTAGGGTTTGGCAAGACCCGATGAGCCTCTCTCCAACTACTAAGCAAACTCTGGTATAGTAATTTGCAACTCTGCCTCCCATCTGAGCCTGTGGGGATCTCAATCAGGCAGATACTGTATGTGAAAAATGACATAAGGGCCACAGAGATCCAGGATGAACAAAATGGCGGAGAGATACTGTGGGTTAAGCTGGAAAGGAAAATGAGGCCAACCATCCGCACAGGTGTGGTCTATAGACCACCAGCCCAGGAGGAAGAAACAGATAGGGAGCTGATGCTAGCCATCCAAAAGATGGCAGACAAGGGTGAGGTAGTACTGGTTGGAGACTTCAATATTCCAGACATGGACTGGAGCATCCCAGCAGAAGCATCAACTAGGAGCAGATTTATCCTGGACTCCCTTCAGGGTGCCTTCCTCAAGCAACTGGTCATGGAACCAACTCGGCAGAAGGCAATACTGGACCTTGTGCTCACAAACAGGGACAGTGTGATGGGGTAACAGTGGGGGAGCACCTGGGGAACAGTGACCACCAGTCATTGTGGTTTGAAATCACAGAAAGAGCAGAACCAAACCACACAAAAACACGTATCCTGGATTTTAGGGGGGCAGACTTTGGGAAAATGGGGAGATACTTGAAAGAGGCATTAAGGGGAATGGGGCAGGAATCAGGGGCTGAGGAACAGTGGGCAGTATTTAAAATGGGGAATACAAGACCAACAGAATTATGCATTAAGCAGGTTAGCAAGAGGAAAAGGAAGAGGATACCATTATGGTTTTCCAAAGAGGTAGCAAAGAAAGTGAAAGCCAAAAGATTGCATTCAGACAATACAAAAGACACAGGCAGAAGGGGATAGGAGAAGTACCAGGAGAAGCAAAGGGAGGCAGGAGGTCAGTAAGGGAAGCCAAAGCTCAGACAGAAGAACACATTGCAAAATCAGTGGGTAGAGGGGACAAAACCTTTTACAGGTACATAAGTGAAAAAAGAAAGGCAAAGGGAGGGATAGTGAGACTGAAGGGGGAGGATGGGGGCCCCGTGGAGGATGACAACAGTAAAGCTGACATATTGAACAGGTATTTCTGCTCAGTCTTTACTGAGGAAGAGGAGGGTAATGGTTCTGAAGGGAGTACAAGGGGTGAGAATGGTGCAGAAATGGACACAAGTCCCTTTACTCAAGAAAGGATCCTGAAGGAACTGGAAGTAATAAGAGTTGATAAAGCAATGGGGCCAGATGGGGTGCACCCCAGGGTCCTTAAAGAACTAAGAGAGGTGGTGGCTGAACCTCTGGCTATCCTGTTTAGCCAATCACTGGAAACAGAGGAGGTACCCAAAGACTGGAGGACAGCAGATGTAGTCCCCTTATACAAAAGTGGGAACAAAGAGGAAGCGGGGAACTACAGACCAGTCAGCCTCACCTCAGTAGTGGGGAAGATCATGGAAGCACTACTGAAGGAGAGATTGGTGGAACATCTGGTTGTCAATGGACTACAGGACCCAAGGCAGCTAGGTTTCACCAGGTGGAGGTCATGTCAGACCAACCTCGTTGAATTTTTTGACTGGGTGACTAGGGAGGTGGATCAGGGGAAGGCAGTGGACATGGCCTATCTGGACTTCAGCAAGGCCTTTGACACTGTGCCACATAGAAGACTATTACACACACTGGGGAATATGGGTGTGGGCAGGACAGTAGTGTGGTGGGTAGGTAACTGGCTGGGCGGCAGGACACAGAGGGTGGTGGTAAATGGCTATCACTCCACAGAGGGAAGAGTGACCAGTGGGATACCACAGGGATCAGTGCTGGGACCGGTCCTATTCAACATCTTCATCAGTGACATTGCACAGGACCTAGAAGGCAGAATTTCACTGTTCACTAATGACACAAAGCTCTGTAACAGAGTAGACACACCAGAGGGTGTAGACAGAAATGAGAAGGGACCTGCAGAAACTTGAAGAATGGTTAGGGGTTTGGCAGTTGAAATTCAATACAAAGAAGTGCAAGATAATGCATATGGAGCACAAAAACCCTGGCACAATATATCAGTTGGGGGGTCAGGATATAGCATGCACCAAGCAGGAAAGGGATCTTGGGGTTATCATCTCTGATGACCTCAAGGTAGAAACAGTGTGACAAGGCAGCAGGTAAGCAAATAAGATGCTGGGATGCATAGGCAGGGGCATCACCAGCAGGAAAAGGAGGTCATAATTCCACTATACAAGACACTAGTGAGGCCCCACCTGGAGTACAGTGTACAGTTCTGGAGACCTTACCTACGTAAGGACATAGACAGGGTAGAGAAGGTTCAGAGGAGGGCAACAAAGATGGTACATGGATTGCATCACAAGTCCTATGAGGACAGGTTGAAGGAACTGAATATGTACTCCCTGGAGGAGAGGAGGGAGAGAGGGGATATGATAGAGACATGCAAGTATCTTACAGGGAGGAACAGGGTGCAGGAATACACTATTTTTAAGCGAAAAAGATGTTCCAGGACTAGAGGGCATGGGATGGAGTTGGAGGGAGGACGATTCAGAGGAAATGTGAGGAAGAATTTATTCATAGAACGGGTGGTGGACAAGTGGAACACCCTGCCAGAGGAAGTGGTGGGGGCTGAAACAATCACGGGATTTAAGAATGTATAGGATAGACATAAAGGAATTCTGGAGGTCAGGGGTAAGGGGCAACAGACTTCTAGGAAAACATAAACTGAACTTACAAGCTCAAATGGGCAGACTGGGTGGGCCCCAGGCCCTTATCTGCCGACACTGTCTATGTATCTATGTATCTATATAAGTCCCATATTAACTTATATAACCGACTGATAAGGCCCTTGGGACATTGTATCCAATTTTTTCAAATGGCTAACCAGCTTTACATAAATCAATGTATAATCCCTCGCGAGCCATGGTCACAAAGCATGCTGCAATTGAAAATATCTGCAGAAGTCCCTTCAGGGATAGGAAATTGGTGACACAGTTGGTTAAATGCCTTAAAAACCCCACTGTCTGGCTTTATGAGATCACCCACCATTTGTATCCCGCTGGATATCCAGGAAGGCCAATTGATTGGGGACCCACCTATCAGTATTCTAGGGTTATGCCAAAGGGTTCATAAGGACCCAAAAACCCAGGTTTCCACTTAACCATTTTTAAGAACCATATCCAAAACTGAATAGTAAACTGAATAGAAAGGGTAGACATAGTGGCTTCAAGTTTGATCCTTACAAGTAAGGTTGCTAAAGGTACTTCCCCTATTACTGTTTTTTCAATAGTAACCCAGAGCAGCATGCTATTAACAGGTAAGGATAGCCATTGAGTTGCATGTTTTAAACCAACCCCCAAATGATACGCCCATGGCCCGGGCATATTCCATCCCCCCTGAGATCCAGGTGCTCTTAGCACCTTCCTAGAAAAGTGTGGAATCCTCCAGGCTTATATAAAGTTAGAAAATACTTTGTCTGTTTTGTTCCATATACCAGGTGGAATGGAGATAGGTAAATTACTTAAACAATAAAATAATTTGGGGAATGCCATTAATTTTATAGCTACCACCCTACCTGGAAGGGATAAATATAATTTAGACCACCTATTAAAATCCGCAGGTAAAGTGGCCGACACAGCTGAGATATTTTGGGTATACATTGCAGATAAATCTGCAGAGATAAACATTCACAAATACTTGATCCCTCCCGGTGACTATTTTAATGACTTAGCTCCAATAGTCACCCAACTAGTGGCACCATGGAATAAAGACAGAATCTCAGTTTTGGTTCAATTAACTTTTAATCCAGAAATTTCACCAAATGAATCTAACACCTTCCATGAATTTGGAAGACAGTCTTCCACCCTGGACAATTACAAGAGCAAGTCATCTGCATACAACAATGTGGGGAAAGAGTGGGTGCCTATCCTAATGCCATGAATTCCAGGATGCTGTCTTGTTGCTGTAGTTAAAGGTTCCATGGCAAGTAAAAACAATAAGGGACTTAATGGGCAACATTTCCTGGTACCACGAAATAAAGTAAAAGGCTCTGACAGGACCCCATTAGTTATGACCTTAGCCTTCGGGGACATATATAGACACTGATCCCAGGATTGAAAAACTGGGCCTATGCCTACCATCGAAAGGACATGAAATGAATAATTCCACTCAATCGAAACAAAAGCTTTTTCTGCATCGATCGCTATAATGATAGCTAAATCCAGTCCTCTAATTGCTATTCGGATAAGATTCACCACTGCTCAGAGGTTATCACTGCCCTGCCTTCCCTTCATAAAACCCGATGCATTAGGAAAGGAAGGACTGACTCCAATCGTGTTGCTAAAATGTTAGCTAAAATTTTACAGTTAACATTAAGTAAGGATATAGGTCTGTAGTTTGCACATGAAGTCGGGTCTTTATTCGGTTTGGGCAGGACTCTTTCAGGAACTTCCCCTGACCGGGCCATCTTGCAGCTGAGGCTCAGCACTGCCTTGGCCTTGGCCAGCTGAGCCTTCCTTGCCCGCTGTCAAGCAACCACACTAGGAACCGCCCCTGACCGGGCCATCTTGTGGCTGCAGGTCAGTACTGCCTTGGCCAGCCAAGCCTTCCCTGCCCGCTCTCCAGCACCCAGTTCAGGAACTGTCCCTGATTGGGCCATCTTGCGGCTGTGACTTGGCACTGCTTTGGCCGACTGAGCCTTCCCCGCCCGCTCTCCAGCAACCACACCAGGAACTGCCCCTGACTGGGCCATCTTGCGGCTGCAGCTCAGTACTGCCTTGGCCAGCCAAGCCTTCCCTGCCCGCTCTCCAGCACCCACTTCAGGAACTGTCCCGGATTGGGCCATCTTGCGGCTATTGCTTGGTGCTGCCTTGGCCAGCCAAGCCTTCCCTGCCCATTCTCCAGCAACCTTTTCAGGAACTGCCCCTGACCGGGCCATCTTGTGGCTGTGACTCGGCACTGCCTTGGGCTGGGCCTTCCCTGCCCACTCTCCAGCAACCACACCAGGTGCAGAACCTGGAACTCAGCCCCGTTAACCCGATTGGCTAGCGGCACTATGGCTCTCAATGCTATTGGCTACCTTCTTCTACCAGCCACCTCCAATTGGTTGACTGCTACCCGAAGTTTGGGGACTCACTCCTGCTGCTGAGGGATCATGGTTTTTTGGCCTGAGGTTTGCGGCTTTTCCCTACTCCCAGCTCTCTCCTCCTTGTGTCTTCTAAACTGTATTTTTGTGAAATGTTTTATAGAACAGCTCAGTCAGCCTGGGCATATTTAAAGTTTTATATTATTGCCTCAGATAGCCTACTGTTGATTTACTGTGTGAATGCCTAGGTAGACTAATGTTAAAATAGCCTTTTAGAGAAACTGTCAGTATTTGCTAATTCATGCTATTGTACATGCCCTAGGCCAGATGGTTTAAAATTGTTAGTGCTGTTTTGAGCTAGTCCTCCTTAGCATGCAACACTTTTCTTAAATGAATATTGCCTCTGAGGCAGTGCTGCCTCAGAGGCAGATGACTTAATCCCACCCTCTGTTGTGTTTCATTGATTAATACCTTCTGAAAGACAGTAAATGAGGTTGCCCGCCTCTTGCTGCTGATTGGTTACACATGGTGCTACCTCGGAGGCGGACCACTTAATCCCACCCTCCGCTGTGTCTCATTGGTTAATACCTTCTGAAAGCTATAACTGAGGTTTCTGCCTGTTGTTGCTGATTCTTTATTCATGTATCTCTAAATGGCCCTCCCACATGTTTTTTCTTGCTTTGATTGAGTGGTTCTAGCCTGCCCCTGATTGGTTGACATACAGAAAAAGCCCTTTTTAAGATACTTTTTTGAAATGAAAGTTGCCACTGAGGTAGATCCACCTCCAAGGCAGCCCTGCC